>CM029518.1:10711312-13111312 GCA_017140615.1 Eucalyptus cladocalyx
CTCGCATTTATTGCTACTGCACTCTTCATTCTAGTTCCTACTGCTTTTTTACTTATAATATACGTAAAAACAGTCAGTCAAAGTGATTAATTTGAATCAAACTTAACTTCTTTTCTTAGTCAATGATTGAAGAAATAGAAGAAATCAAAAGGATTTTCATCTCGCGTCTTAAATGAAATGAGCGGACTCGAATTAGCAGTATAGTATTCTATGAGATCCGATAGTATGGTAGAAAGATTCATGTATTTCTTTCTACCATACGAGCTATTATTCTTATTGTAATTTATTGGAATGTAACAAGTTGTACTGTATAAAATAAAAAAAAATAGAATCTTAATATAGATTAATCTACAATATGTATCTTTTTGATATATGTATTGATATATGTAATGTACATAGCATCCCAATTCTATTTAATTTGTCTTGATTCCAATCAATCGAAAAAAATCGAAAGGCAATTCTTAATAGTACGCTTCGAATTCCTAGATTTCGAATTATTTTCAATACGAATCCCTGTATCGATCGAAAGAATCAAATCCATGGGCGACGGGGGGGTATGGAATATAGTATATTAAAAAAGGAAAATCGATTAATTTTCTTTTAGCATTCCGAAGAAGTAATTGATTGAGCAGTTAACAGATGATCCAAGAAGTTCTCTAGAAATTTCTTCGGATTTCGAAAAGGAATAAAATAAGAAAACCCACCATTTTATTTAAACTCTTGAACCATGATATGAAATGAGTCAATAAAGCCTAAGTATAGCATAAATAAGATTTCTAAAATAAAAAACAAGTGGTAAAGTAAGTGCGCAATATGTGACTTGCCAAGGTAAGATCTTATTATGCGTAGTTCCTCCTTGGACAACCACTATGTATATGTTGTTTCCCATAGAAGGTACGTATCCACTTAATATAATAACCGAACGTTTTTCTCTTAATAAAAAGGGCTTAATAAAAAGGGAAAGAAAAACAAATAAAAAACGCTTAAGACCTCTATGCCCTGCGGTAATAATTCATTTGGCATTACGACCTTTACTACAATGATACTATCCATAGATTAAATTATTCCGTGTATTGGATTTCACTTAACTATCTACGGCTCTATTGCGTGTGCTCGGGGTAGAAGTTTTGTATAAATGTATCGCCATGCTATTAATATTAAGTATTTTGGTTTAAGTTATTTTCTTTCTAAGAAGTGGAATAGAATAATCCGGTTGAAGCGTAATGATCAAACGTCTATAATGCATTGTATGTCCCGTCCCATTCTTCTACCCTTTCCCGAGAGTCAATGACTATGCATAGCTTTTACCTTGACACTAAAGAAGAGTTTGACCCAATGCTTTATTTTTGTCCTAATTTATCCTGATTCGACATTAAAAGTATATTGATTTTTCCCTAATAACCCAATACTTTTGTCTGTAAATACTGCATATTTGATTCCATCCATAAATCGATTTTCTTCCCTATGAGTTCGAGTCTCAATAAAAATTGGAGTTCTTATTGTTTGTTCATATGTTATGATATGAATATACCACATCAATTCGTTATGTATGGATGATTAGATTCCATTGATACAGAGCCAATTCCAATAAACTTATTGTAGGGTCCCATTGGCGTGCATCCAGTAGGAATTGAACCTACGAATTCGCCAATTATGAGTTGGGCGCTTTAACCATTCAACCATGGATGCTTAGTAGGGATCCTCGTACATGGTGAATAACCAAATTCCAATTGAAATGAAATCTTTAGGAGAAATCAATGAAAAGACATCAATTCAAATCTTGGATTTTTGAATTGAGAGAGATATTAAAAGAGATCAAGAATTCTCACTATTTCTTAGATTCATGGACCCAATTCAATCCCGTGGGATCTTTAATTCACATTTTTTTTCCACCAAGAACGTTTTATAAAACTATTGGACCCTCGACTTTGGAGTATCCTACTTTCACGCAATTCATAGTGTTCAACAAGCAATCTATATTTCACGATCAATGGTGTAGTACTATTTGTAGTAGCGGTCTTTATATATTGTATTAACAATGGAAATATGGTCAAAAGAAAAAATCTCTATTTGACGGGGCTTCTTCCTATACCTATGAATTCCATTGGACCCAGAAATTATACACTAGAAGAATCTTTTGGGTCTTACAGTATCATCAATAGGTTGATTCTTTCACTCCTTTATCTGCCAAAAGGAAAAAATATCTATGAGAGCTGTTTCTTGGATCCGAAAGAGAGTATTTGGGTTCTCCCAATAACGAAAAAGTGTATCATACTTGAATCTAACTTGGGTTCGTGGTGGTGAAGGAACTGGATCGGAAAAAAGAGGGATTCTAATTGTAATAAAGAACAAAAATTGCTAAAGAAAGAACAAGATGTTTCTTTTATCCCTTCCAAGCGGATCGAAAAATAAAGAGATAGTTAATATATTCAAGATAATTACGTATTTACAAAATACCATCTCAATTCATCCTATTTCATCAGATCGGGGATGTGATATGGTTCGAAGGATGAACGGATATGCACAGTTCCCATAAGATTTCATTCTTGAACAAAAATACATTTTTTGATTTATTTTATATATTCCATGACCAGAACAGGGGGGATACATGTTACACCACGATTTCGAATAAGAAGAGAAATTTCAAGAAATCACAAATCTATTCACTTTATCAATAAACGAGCCAGATCTGGTGTATCATAAGGGATTTGTCTTTTTTATGGATTCTTACGTATTGGATCAAAAAAATTCTTGAATGAGGTATTCAACTCCAAGGATGAATCGAAAAAGAAATCTTTATTAGTTCTACCTCCTCTTTTTTATGAAGAGAATGAATATTTTTATTGAAGGATCAGAAAAAAAAAAATGGGTCCGGATCTCCTGTAAGACTAATTTGGAAGATCCAAAACCAAAAATAGTGGTATTTGCTAGCAACAACATAATGGAGGCAGTCAATCAATATAGATGGATCCGAAATCTGATTCAAATCCAATATAGCACCTATGGGTACATAAGAAATGTATGGAATCGATTATTTTTAATGAATAGATCCAATCGCAACTTCGAATATGGAATTCAAAGGGATCAAATAGGAAATGATACTTTAAATCATAGAACGATAATGAAATATACAATCAACCAACATTTATCGAATTTGAAAAAGAGTCAAAAGAAAATGTTCAATCCTCTTTACTTTTATTTCTCGAACCGAGAGATCCGTGAGTCGGGATCCTAATACATATAAATACAAATGGTCCAATGGGAGCAAGAATTTCCAGGAACATTTGGAACATTTAGTTTCTAAGCAGAAGAGCCATTTTAAAGTAGTCTTCAATCGATTACATATTAATCAATATTCGATTGATTGGTCTGAGGTTATCGACCAAAAATATTTGTCTAAGTCACTTTGTTTCGTTTTGTCCAAGTTACTTCTCTTTTTGTCCAAGTTTCTTCTTTTTTTGTCTAACTCACTTCCTTTTTTCTTTATGAGTTTCGAGAATACCCCCATTCATAGGTCCGAGATCCACGTCTATTAATTGAAAGGTCCGAATGATCAACTCTGCAATCAGTTGTTAGAATCAATAGGTCTTCAAATCGTTCATTTGAAAAAATGGAAACCATTATTATTGGATGATCATGATACTTCCCAAAAATCGAAATTATTGATCAATGGAGGAACAATATCACCATTTTTTTCAATAAGATACCAAGTGGATGATTGACTCATTCCATACTAGAAATAATCGTAGGAAATCTTTTGATAACACGGATTCCTATTTCTCAATGATATCCCACAATCAAGACAATTGGTTGAATCCCATGAAACCATTTCAGAAGTTCATTGATATCTTATTTTTATAAAGCAAATAGACTTCAATTCTTGAATAATCCACATCACTTCTGCTACTATTGTAACAAAAGATTCCCCTTTTACGTGGAAAGGGCCCGTATCAATAATTCTGATTTTACATATGGACAATTCCTCAATATCTTATTCATTCGCAACAAAATATTTTCTTTGTGCAACGGTAAAAAAAGAACACTTTTTTGGAGAGAGATACCATTTCACCAATCGACTCATAGGTGTCTAACATATTCATACCTAATGATTTTCCACAAAGTGGTGATGAAAGGTCTAACTTATACAAATCTTTCCATTTTGCAATTCGATCCGATCCATTAGTTCATAGAACTATTTACTCGATCAGAGATTTCGGAACACCTCTAACGAGAGGGACAAATAGTCAACTTGAAAGAACTTATTGTCAACCTCTTTTAGATATGAATCTATCGATTCGAAGGAAGAACTTGTATCAAGTATCTCAATTTCAATTCAAACATGGGTTTGATTCACACTCCATCTTCTAAGAAATATTTACCATCCCAAAAGAGGAAAAAACAGAGTCTTTGTCTAAAGAAATGTGTTGAGAAAGGACAGATGTATAGAACCTTTCTACGAGATAGTGCTTTTTCAACTCTCTCAAAATGGAATTTATTCCAAACATATATGCCATGGTTCCTTTATCTCGACAGGGTACAAATATCTAAATTGGAGATTTTTAGATACTTTTTCAGACCTATTGCTGATACTAAGTAGCAGTCAAAAATTTGTATCCATTTTTCATGATATTATGCATGGATTAGATATGTCAGGGCAAATTCTTCAGAAAAATTTTTGTCTTCCACAATGTAATCTAATAAGTGAGATTTAGAGTAAGTGTTTACATAATCTTCTTCTGTCCGAAGAAATGATTCATCGAAATAATGAGTCACCATTGATATCGACCCATCTGAGATCTCCAAATGTTCGGGAGTTCCTCTATTCAATCATTTTCCTTCTTCTTGTTGCTACATATATCGTTCGTACACGTTTTCTCTTTGTTTCCCGAGCCTATAGTGAGTTACAGACAAAGTTCGAAAATGTCAAATCTTGGATGATTCCATCATGCATGATGGATTTGTGAAAACTTCTTAATAAGTACCCTACATCTAAACTGAATTATTTTTGGTTAAAGAATCTCTTTCTAGTTGCTCTGGAAAAATTAGGAGATTCTCTAGAAGAAATATGGGGTTCTGCTTCTGGCGGCAACATGCTATGGGGTGGTGGTCCCACTTATGGGTTCAAATCAATACATTCTAAGAAGCAATATTGGAATATCAATCAATCATACCAAATGTGAACAGTGATTGGATTGATCATAAAATAGAATCCTGAGTCGCGAACAGTGATTCGATTGATAATAAAGAAAGAGAATTCTTGGTTCAGTTTTCCACCTTAACGACAGAAAAAAGGATTGATCAAATTCTATTGAGTTTGACTCATAGTGATCATTTATCAAAGAATGACTCTGGTTATCAAATGATTGAACAACCGAGACCAATTTACTTACGATACTTAATTGACATTCATAAAAAGTATCTAATGAATTATGAGTTCAATACATTCTGTTTAGCGAAAGACAGATATTCCTTGGACATTATATGGACTGGATTAAAGGGGTCTGTCATCCTAAAATTAGGATTCATTTCTTGTCGCAAATATTCACTTGTAGCATACCATACCTCAATGGATTGGCGTAATTTTTCTACTGCATGTACATTCCCATAATGATGGTGTTTTTCCAAAATAAAACTTTGTTGTTCAGCATCTTGTACTAACCATCCCTTCGAAGGTATTGTTAAAAGATCATCAATCCCTAATGAAATGGATGTAGCAGTGGCTTGCTGGAAACCCAGAGTCTTTACTTGATCCAGAATGTGTGATGTATATGCCATTCCGAAGTGATCTATTAATCTGCTAATAAGTCTTTTAATGGCAGTTCCATCTATTACTTTATTGTGAAAGACTAGATTGACTCGTTCTGCCATAAGTACCTCCATATTCTGCTGAGTGGGATTCGACAATGAGTTTGAGTCAATGATTGGAAAACTTCCTTTTCCCGATCTTAATTCACCTAGAAATTAAGGAACTAGGGTCCTAGTTGAACCAGAGAGACCCGAATTCACACTGGTGTCATAGAATTACTTAATTTAGATACCATATGATTAGGTACCAAATGAGCAGGCTCGACAAAACCCTTGTATAGCTTCTTCGATTTCTCGAAAAAGAGAAATATGACCGACAGTTGTTCGAATGTATATACAAATAATTTCTTTTTTTACACTTCTTACTATTAGATAGTGCCCATAAATTTCATGATAGGTACCCAAAGATTCATAGTGAATCTCGATAGGAACTTCTCTTGAAGCAATAATGCGTTGATCTAGTCGCCATCGAAGCCACAAAGGACTATCTAAATTGATTCTTTTCTGTCGATAAGCTCCAATTGCATCATAGGAATTACAAAAAAAAGGTTCTTTTTTTTTTCTATACTTATAGTTATTATCATAAGTTCTTTCATTTTGATAGTTTCTGCGATTCCATGGATTATACCTATTTGTACAAATACCTCGGCGATTCCCACTCGTTAATACATATAGACCAATAAGCATATCTTGGGTTGGTACGGAAATGGGATCCCCAATAGCTGGAGACAAGAGATTCATATGAGAAAACATAAGTAAACGAGCCTCCGCTTGAGCCTCCAAAGATAAAGGTACATGAACAGCCATTTGATCCCCATCAAAGTCTGCATTGAATCCCTTACGAACTAATGGATGTAAACAAATAGCACGTCCTTCCACTAAAATGGGTTGAAATGCCTGTATGCCTAATCTATGCAGAGTAGGCGCTCTATTCAGCAATACGGGATGCCCCTGCATAACTTCTTGCAGTATTTCCCATACAATGGGCTCCTTTTCCCGAATTTTACTCTTAGCAACTCCTATGTTCGAAGCAAGATGTTGTCTAATTAGCCCACGAATTACAAATGTCTGAAAAAGCTCTATTGCTATTTCCCGAGGCAATCCACATCGATGTAATGGAAGTGAGGGTCCTACGACAATGACAGAACGACCCGAATAATCGACCCGTTTGCCAAGCAGAGTCTCACGAAATCTTCCCTCTTTGCCTTCAATTACATCCGAAAACGACTTGTAAACCTTATTATGACCATCCCTCATTGGTTGTCCGCGAATTCCATTATCAAGAAGTGTATCCACGGCTTCTTGTACCAATTTCTCTTGACACATTACTAATTCCCCTGGTGTAGATCTACTTGTTGTTAATAGATCGGTAAGAGTATTGTTCCGATAGATAACTCTTCTATAGAGTTCATTAATATCCGAGCTCATTAGCTTACCTCCATCTATCTGAATGATGGGTCGTAGTTCGGGAGGAAGAACTGGTAGTAGACATAAAACCATCCATTCTGGTTCTATATTTGTTCGAAGAAAATGCTTAGCCAATTCCATGCGTCTAACCAAAAAATCCTTTCTTCTTCCAATTTTGCGATCTTCCCATTCATTACCCGTGGGTCTTTCTTCTCCTAATTCCTTCCATTCTACCAATGAATAATCTATAATAATTCGCAAATCGAGATCGGCTAATTGTTCTCGGATAGCACCCGCTCCAGTAGAAATTTCTCGATTTCGAAATGTATCGAAGCCTTGAGTAGTAAAAAAAAGTGGGATGCTGTATTTCCATGATTGGATTTCATATTCGAATAACCCTCGTAATCGTAAGAAAGTAGGTTTTTTAGCTATGGGCCTAGCAAAAGAAAAATTGGGATAGGATCCTATAGGATCTCCCCCCCTCAAAATCGGACGTGAAAGTTTCCTTTCATCCGGCTCAAGTAGTTACACCAAATAAAAAAAAAAAGGGGTTTTCGCTTTCAAATTCTCGAAAAACCTCCAAAAATCTACTCCTTACTCAAGTTAGCAGTGAAGACCAAGCAATATTTCATTGATTCATTCTTATTTTCGTTTTATTTAGATTTTTAGAATTCTTTATTCAATTCTAAATTACTACATAAATGAAATGTGAAATTCTTGAGTAGTCTACTTCCCTTTGAACGATAATCCCTTTAAGGGTTGTAATTCGTGCCTTATGGTATAATTCTTTGATTCTTTTTTTTTTACGAAAGAACAGCTTGCTCAGTCTTCACAAAGGCAGATAAACATACTTGTTAGAACAGGGAGTGGGCTGGTGGATAAGACAGTTTTAATGCTGGGAAAATTTAAATTTTGAACAGGACAACCTATTGGGCCCTGTCAGATTCTGGGTACATTCATAGCGAACAATGTATCTTCCAAGGTCTCTTAGCTGATCATGCATCCATATAGCATCACTATGACCATTTTCTTTTCTCTTTTGGATCTTGACTATGAACAATTTCAATTAGACACAAATCAGTAAGTTTTTTCAATGAGCTATGCGGGTGTAGACAGCAAGCATTCCAGAAATAGGTTGCCCAAAAACGGTTTCTATTTAAGAAGAAGCATGCAATATCGAGAAAAAATTCTTTCTCCACATTATCCCAGACTCCATCATTAGGTACATTCTTCAAGCTTTCTGGCATTTATTCCCATATTTCCTCTTTTTGGTGAAGAAGATAGGAACCTATGACTTTGAGAGCCAATGGGAGTCCCCCGGTTGTATATACAACTTTTTGAAAGAGACTTTGATGAGTATCAAGAGGAGAGACACTGTTAAAGGCATGCAAACTAAGAAGCTATAGCACTTTATGAAGATCCATTTGCTTTATTGCATAAGGTAAGATTCCCATCTCTTCGTCCAAGATCTGTTTATCTCTTGTTGTAATGATTATCTTACTCCCAGAACCAAAAGTGTCAGGCCTCCCACTAGTTTCTTAAGTTGTTCTGTACTGTCTATATCGTCTAGAACAATGAGAACTCTCTTAGAACCACCTCTCCTTATTCTATCCATCCCTTCATCAAAGTTGACAGATTTTTGCACAAATCTAGAACCAAAGATGTCGGATTCCAACTGTTTCTGCAGATCTACTAGGCCATATATGTTTGATGATTCCCAAATGTTCCCAATATAGCTGCATTGGCCATCAAAACGAGGACATAACTCTTGGAAAACAATTTTAGCAAGAGTAGTTTTACTGATGCCACCCATTCCATACATTCCAACAAAACGCACACCATTGTCAGAGCCAATATCTAACAACTCCATTATGGCTTCTAATTGTTCGTCTACCCCAACCAATTCGCTGTTCAGATCTCTTTGTTTTACTTACAGCTTAAGCAGAACCTCTCTCACAACTAGTTCAATAACTTCACCATATCTGTCACAAATCAAACACCTCTAGTAAAGAAAACGAATAAAAATCTCACTACTACTAGGAGATAGCATGTGAGTTGGATCACTATTTCAAGTGTCAGATAAATTATATAAAGCCAGAAGAATTTTGGTTTAATAGACTCCGCAAGATATGATTGGTGTTATGACAATAAACTTACAATTTCCCCCTAATTTTGAGAAAGAAGATGTTTCTTTGCCGTCTGAATTAAAGACATCATTCTAGAATTAGATCAAATTCACTCCAACAAATATCACTAGACAAAATGGCCTTGCGTATACATGAGAATTGGTGAACTTTCTGTCTTCTTTTTTCTTGGGGAGAAATGAAATTTACTATGCATATGCCAAAGACCGGTTTGTATATGATGCATGGATCAATATATTTGACATCGAGTTTTGAACCACTCCAGCTTATTTTCATTGCAATTTACAAAGAATAATAAAAGAATAGCATTTGGGCTGAAGCTTGAAAAAAGTTCCGTAGATAAGCATTTACTTACGCTTTCCCTCGGACTTCCCATCCCTTGATCGCAGCCACTTTTCTCAGAGCCGCCTCCCACCGTTGCCTAATCTCATCACCATGCCTTCGCTCATGCTTCTCCAAGTGAATGAAAGATATAACAGAGGGCATGAATCAAAATGTATCGTGGTAGATATAACATAGCTTGGAGAGAGAATCTAAGTGGGATTGGAGAACATCTTTTTTTCCTTTTTCCTAACAGGGCTAGATATTGCTGATTAGTTGGGACTTCCACACATTAAAATGTGAAATTTTCGTGAAGAAAGGTAAGTCATTTTTGGGTTCCAAAATTTCGAAACCAATAAGTACATGATAGGTTCAAGATTTTAAGGTCACACCAGGTTGTACCCAGCGCCTTGTATTCTGAACCCATCACGTACTTATAGTTAAGCTTCATACCTCCAACCTATACTAAGTCTTTCATAATGAGGGGCAAGAAATATCCACCTATTACATTACATTAAAGTTATACTGAATTGCCAGTACGATTGCTAACTTCAGCCTTATCTGCAGAATCTCTATAAGTATCTACTAACACCACAAGCTACTGACTTTACAACTAAAGCACCTGTATGTGCAAGTATCAGGAAGTAAGAGCACCCTACTTACTCACCTTCTATAACTTTCCTTGCTGATCATGGAGCTTTACAAGGGCGCAATTGGCGAGCTATTGTTTCTTTGACAGCATTTAACATAAACAAGCACCTTTCGTCTTCACCAATCAGAGGCAAGCCATATGCCATAGTGAAAAGGTCCTCTTCCTACCACAAGAAAACAAAATACTTAGGTTGGAACCAAATTTTGACTAGCCACGAAAGCATAATATCAAATTTTCAAGGATATATGAATATGTAATATTAAGCACCAAGGTACATTTCAATTTTAAAAATGTTTCATATTTCTTTTGGTTAATACTTATAAATTGTAAAACTGGCAACAATAAACTAACACTGCATTTTGTACGATATTTATTAAGACAAATGTATAGTTTTCAATAAGGTTACGAGATAAAGAATTAATTATATTCTCAATGCCAGTTTAGTTTTATTAACTATTATAAGTCAAAGTGCGTCTGAGTAATTACCACATGTACTGATGGATCAGTACGTGAGTGTTACTGTTTGTGCACAAATAAGCCTTAATTCCAGATTTGTTTGTCTACTCAATGTAAAAGACATCAGGAACAGAAAGCTCAATTCTACCCACTTTACTTGTATATCAGATTAGATATAATAAAGAAAAAGTAACTTCTGCAAACAAGGAATTCAATATGTCGCAGAAAGAAAAGTGTGATGGCCATACCCATGCAAAACTATGTCAAAATGCGTCTGAGTAATTCCCATATTTCCTCTTTTTGGTGAAGAAGATAGGAACCTATGACTTTGAGAGCCAATGGGAGTCCCCCGGTTGTATATACAACTTTTTGAAAGAGACTTTGATGAGTATCAAGAGGAGAGACACTGTTAAAGGCATGCAAACTAAGAAGCTCTAGCGCTTCATGAAGATCCATTTGCTTTATTGCATAAGGTAAGATTCCCATCTCTTTGTCCAAGATCTGTTTATCTCTTGTTGTAATGATTATCTTACTCCCAGAACCAAAAGTGTCAGGCCTCCCACTAGTTTCTTGAGTTGTTCTGTACTGTCTATATCGTCTAGAACAATGAGAACTCTCTTAGAACCACCTCTCCTTATTCTATCCATCCCTTCATCAAAGTTGACAGATTTTTGCACAAATCTAGAACCAAAGATGTCGGATTCCAACTGTTTCTGCAGATCTACTAGGCCATATATGTTTGATGATTCCCAGATGTTCCCAATATGGCTGCATTGGCCATCAAAACGAGGACACAACTCATTGAAAACAATTTTAGCAAGAGTAGTTTTACTGATGCCACCCATTCCATAGATTCCAACAAAACGCACACCATTGTCAGAGCCAATATCGAACAACTCCATTATGGCTTCTACTTGTTCATCTACCCCAACCAATTCGCTGTCCAGATCTCTTTGTTTTACTTACAGCTTAAGCAGAACCTCTCTCACAACTAGTTCAATAACTTCACCATATCTGTCAAAAATCAAACACCTCTAGTAAAGAAAATGTGAGTTGGATCACTATTTCAAGTGTCAGATAAATTATATAAAGCCAGAAGAATTTTGGTTAAATAGACTCCGCAAGATATGATTGGTGTTATGACAATAAACTTACAATTTCCCCCTAAGTTTGAGAAAGAAGATGTTTCTTTGCCGTCTGAATTAAAGTCATCATTCTAGAATTAGATCAAATTCACTCCTACAAATATCACTAGACAAAATGGCCTTGCTTATACATGAGAAATGGTGAACTTTCTGTCTTCTTTTTTCTTGGGGGAGAAATGAAATTTACTATGCATATGCCAAAGACCGGCTTGGATATGACGCATGGATCAATATATTTGACATCGAGTTTTGAACCACTCCAGCTTATTTTCATTGCAATTTACAAAGAATAATAAAAGAATAGCATTTGGACTGAAGCTTGAAAAAAGTTATGTAGATAAGCATTTACTTACGCTTTCCCTCGGACTTCCCATCCCTTGATCACAGCCACTTTTCTCAGAGCCGCCTCCCACCGTTGCCTAATCTCATCACCATACCTTCGCTGATGCTTCTCCAAGTAAATGAAAGATATAACAGAGGCATGAATCAAAATGTATCATGGTAGATATAACATAGCTTGGAGAGAGAATCTAGGTGGGGTTGGAGAACATCATTTTTTTTTTCCTTTTTCCTAACAGGGCTAGATATTGCTGATTAGTTAGGACTTCCACACATTTACATGTGAAATTTTCGTAAAGAAAGGTAGTCATTTTTGGGTTCCAAAATTTCGAAACCGATAAGTACATGATAGGTTCAAGATTTTAAGGTCACACCAGGTTGTACCCAGCGCCTTGTATTCTGAACCCATCACGTACTTATAGTTAAGCTTCATACCTCCAACCTATACTAAGTCTTTCATAACAAGGGGCGAGAAATATCCACCTATTACATTACATTAAAGTTATACTGAATTGCCGGTACGATTGCTAACTTCAGGCTTATCTGCAGAATCTCTATAAGTATCTACTAACACCACAAGCTACTGACTTTACAACTAAAGCACTTACCTTGAAATTTGTAAATATGAAAATTCAGCACCTGTATGTGCAAGTATCAGGAAGTAAGAGCACCCTACTTACTCACCTTCTATCACTTTCCTTCCTGATGATGGAGCTTTACAAGCGCGCAATTGGCGAGCTATTGTTTCTTTAACAGCATTTAACGTAAATAAGCACCTTTCATCTTCACCAATCAGAGGCAAGCCATATGCCATAGTGAAAAGGTCCTCTTCCTACCACAAGAAAACAAAATACTTAGGTTGGAACCAAATTTTGACTAGCCACGAAAGCGTAATATTAAATTTTCAATGATAAATGAATATGTAATATTAAGCACCAAGGTACATTTCAATTTTAAAAATGTTTCATATTTCTTTTGGCTAATATGTATAAATAGTAAAACTGGCAACAATAAACTAACACTGCATTTTGTACAATATTTATTAAGACAAATGTATATTTTTCAATAAGGTTACGAGATAAAGAATTAATTATATTCTCAATGCCAGTTTAGTTTCATTAACTATTATAAGTCAGAGTGCGTCTGAGTAATTACCACATGTATTAATGGATCAGTACATGAGTGTTACTGTTTGTGCACAAATAAGCCTTAATTTCAGATTTGTTTGTTTACTCAATGTAAAAGACATCAGGAACAGAAAGCTCAATTCTACCCACTTTACTTGTATATCAGATTAGATATAATAAAGAAAAAGTAACTTCTGCAAACAAGGAATTCAATATGTTGCAGAAAAATAAAGTGTGATGGCCATACCCATGCAAAACTATGCTAAGAAAACACTTCTAGTTGAAAAGGACGCCTTGAGGCTTCACCCTAGAACAAATATTAATCAGTTCAAGGGGAGAAAGGTTCAATGAAGGTAACAAACTGTTTGTTCAGGTGCAGAAGATTACTGCATTTTGAGATCTAAGGGTGGTCAAAGGTAGGTAGATAAGGGTGGTAAAAAAGTAGGTAGGCCTCCCTGCATTTCAGAGAGGCTTTTCAAGTGACTTGCACCTGTAACCGCCAGTCATAATAATTTTACCAGGCTCACTCTCCAAAATTAGATCTACAAATATAAGAAAAGAGATACAGTTGAGGAATCCTTATTTTTAAGTAAATAGAGGGAAAAGGAGCTGCTTAAATACTTTACTTCATGTGTTCCCGCATCTGAGACAACTGATACAACAGCCTTGCATGCTGTACGTATAACTCTACAGTAAGAATGCAATAACACATGCAATGATGTCCTTTCAGGCCTCAGAAGATAGATGCAAGAGAAGACTGTTTGTGCTGGTGAATGTCCCTTATGCCATGTGGCCCGCCATAGAAGATAACAGTCTAAGACCATAAGAAATACTGAACTGCGCATGGTACCTTCTTAATGCACGAATATAAACGTCAAACATGATGGCAGAGGAACAGGAAGTGTAACATCGTCATACAGGTCCCCAAAAAACCACATGTGCTCCCAAAAAAAAAAAAAAAAGTCCAGAGTACAGAAAAATTTAGCGTGACTTAAGAATTAACATGCAATTATATTAACAGCAGATGCTGGTCCGTCCGTCTTTGAATACCTTGGAGATTCGAGAGATATTATCAAACAAATGCAAAGATCATCTATATCAAGGTATTTTATGATGTTGGGTAATTGTTCCTTAGATCAATGTTAGGAGTAAGAAGGGTAAATTAGTCTTTACCACTTTTAGGGTTTAGTTTTGATGTATATATATTAAAGTTTATTGAATAATACAAAAAAACTTTCCTCTACATGGTATCGAGCCTAGGGTTTAACCCTAGACGCGAAAGCAAACCGCCGGCCCGCGTCGACTCGCCGGACCGCCGTCGATCCGCCGGACCGCCGTCGATTTGCCACCACCGTTCAGCGGAATAGAGCCTCTCCTTCGCGGGGCTCGAACCGCTCGCGGGGTTCGCTCGCGCGGCTCACTCAGCTCGCTCGCGCGGCTTGCTCGCGGGGCTCGCTCGCGGCGCTCGCTCGCAGGGCTCTTTCGTGGGGCTCGCTCGGCTCGCGCCGCTCGTGCTGCCCGCACGGCTTGCTCGCGCAACTTCCGCGCACTCGCGCTTGTGCGATTTGCTGGCCTACCAAGGGTTTTGACGACCCTATGCTTGTTGGATTTGGTGGTGTAGCGCCTGCAGCTTCTTGAGGCGGAGGCGGTGTTGTGGCACGATCGATCACGTAGCGGAGGAACTCGTGCGCTTCTTGTACGTGAGATCGGTGAAGGAGAGGGAAAACCCTAGAGAGAGAAAGAAGACAAGTTGAAGTAGCGACAGAGTGCAATAGCACTCATCGGGATGATTTTGTGGGTTAGAATTTGCTTTAAAGTTGCTGATTTGGCTGATTTGGCTGATTAATGAAGCAAGTTACTGCTTGGGTATAGTGCAATTAGTTATTTGATAATTTGAAAGTTGTATGGTAGCTTCTGTCAGTTTATTTGGTAGTGGTAATATTGGGGTATTGAATTGTTGAGGCTGAGTTGTTTGACGGAAGCTAAGGTTAGAGTTTGATTATTCTTATTTGAAAAATGGGTGATGAGA
Source organism: Eucalyptus cladocalyx (assembly GCA_017140615.1). Classification (NCBI taxonomy): domain Eukaryota; kingdom Viridiplantae; phylum Streptophyta; class Magnoliopsida; order Myrtales; family Myrtaceae; genus Eucalyptus; species Eucalyptus cladocalyx. The sequence continues at coordinate 10,726,738 of CM029518.1, forward strand.
AGAATAATACTGTGATGAGTGAGGTGATTTCCTCTTCATCTAATCGAATTACTGATAAGAAGCTCGCGGGTATTGCTAACTTCCATCAATGGAAGAAAATTGTGAAGCTTACTTTGACAGGCAAGAATCAACATAGACACTTAACTGAGTTAAAGCCCGAGATGATGTAACTTGGGATGGTGTTGATGCACGCATTCTTAGTCAAATGTTGAATTCTATGGAGAGTAATATAGTTGACATGGTAACTCATGTTGATACAGTCAGAGAACTATGGGAGTATTTGAATGTGCTGTATTCTGGCCAAGATAATTTGTCACGGATTTATGAGCTATCGCAGGAGTTTTATCGATTTGAAAGAAAGGGGCGTTCTATTACTCAATGCTTTGCAGACTTTAAGAGATTGTATGAGGAGTTGAATGTCTGTTCTCCCTATTTCAGCCGATGTTCAACAAATGCAACGTCAAAGGGAACAATTGGCTGTAATGGGATTCTTAGGATGTCTTGGTTCGAGTGTGAAAATGTTAGGTCTCGATTCTTGGAGGAGAGAATATAGCATCACTCACGTATACATTTGCTCGAGTTCTTCGAGTATCTCGTGAGTCCTCTCAGATACATCATCAATGGTGGGGAGTTCAGCCCTTGTGTCCCGCACTCGAACCGGTAGTGGTAATAGGAGTGATGGAGGAACCCGTGGTGGGTATAGTGGGCGTGGTGTCCGAGGAGGAGGCCGAGGTATTGGAATAGGGAGAGGTCAAGGTAATCAGCATCCTTATGGACAATTCCATATATCTACTGATAATTCGGGAACTACACGAGTTTGTCATTACTGTGGTAAACTTGGTCATATTCAAAAATTTTGCTACAAGCTACATGGGAGACCGGGCGCAGCACCCGGTTTGCTAATACGGCATCTAATATTAACCCTACTCCACAATCATCGAAGACAAGGTGGTGGTTATGTCTCGGTGAGGAATATGCTCGGTACACACGTCTCAAATCTCACACCTATTTCTTCTTCCACGCTACTTTGGCTCGACATGTAATGCTACCGCATGTCTTTCGGCTACTTCTCGTCCTTGGATCATTGATTCGGGGCTTCGATCACATGTCGGGTCTTTCGTGTATATTTTCCTCTTTTTCTCCATCTTCGTCCATAGTTACTCTAGCCAATGGGTCATCTACACATGTTAAGGGAATTGGCACAGTTAACCCAAGTCCTTCGTTACCTTTGTCCTCTCGTGCTTTATCTTCCACAACTTCCATTTAACCTAATGTCTCTGTTAGTAAGTTAACCAAAAACTTTCGGTGTTCAAGTAACCTTTTATCCCGATTCTTGTGTCTTCCAGATCCGGCTACGAAGAAGACGATTGGTAGAGGACATGAGGAAGGGGGGCTGTATGTACTTGAAGATGCTTCTTCGTTGCTTGCACAAGTGTTGCGTCCCCACATCAAATCCATTGTCGTCTTGGTCATCCTTCTCTACGTAGTTTTCAAAAGTTAGATTCTAGTTTTCAATCTCTTTCTAGTCTAGAGTGCGAGTCATGCCAACTTGGCAAATTACATCGTGTTAGTTATACACCTCGAGTCGTTAAACGATCAGCATCTCCTTTTTATTAGTTCATTCAGATATTTGGGGTCCATGTCGTGTGGTTTCCAATTCGGGTTTCAGATATTTTGTTACTTTTGTCGATGACTATTCCGAGTTACTTGGTTATATTTAATGAAAGATCGTTCATAATTATTTTCTATTTTTCGTGCATTTATATCTGAAATTTATACTCAATTTGGCATACGTGTTAAAGTTCTGCGTTCGATAATGCTAAGGAGTATTTTTCCACATCCTTTTCTCGATTTTATGATTCAACATGGTATGATCCATGAATCTTCCTGTCCTGATACTCCACAACAAAATGGTATTGCTGAACGGAAGAATAGGCATTTATTGGAAGTTACTAGATCCATGTTATTTGAGATGAAGGTACCGAAAATCTTTTGGTCTCGATGTCGTTTCTAACCGCATGTTATCTCATTAATCGCATGCCTTCTTCTATTCTCGCAAGGTGGTATTCCTTTTTCCACCTTGTTTCCTAGTGAACCACTGTTTATCTTACCACCCCGTATCTTTGGTTGTCGATGGGTGTATGCTGTAAAAGTCAACCCCGATGGTTCTCTTGCTCATTTAAAAGCAAGACTTGTTGCAAAAGGATATGCTCAGGTGTATGGGGTTGACTATCTAGACACATTTTCTCATGTTGCCAAACTTACTTCTGTTCGTATTTTGATCTCTCTTGCTGCAACATATAATTGGCCTTTATTTCAGCTTGATGTTAAGAATGCTTTCTTAAATGGCACTCTTCATGAGGAAGTTTATATGGAGCAACCTCTAGGGTTTGTTGCTCGTGGGGAGTCTCGACTAGTTTGCAAATTAAAAAAATCTTTATATGGTTTGAAACAATCTCCACGAGCATGGTTTGGAAGATTTTCTCGAGGTTGTATTGTCTTTTGGGCTATCAAGATGTGAAAATGATCATTCTTTCTTTTATAAACAATCAAGGGGAGGCAAACTATTCTTGATTGTGTATGTTGATGATATTATTATCACGGGAGATGACTTGGTTGGTATAGCTGAGCTAAAAGCCTATCTTCAAAGAATGTTTCAAACTAAGGACTTAGGAAAATTGAAATATTTCCTAGGAATCGAAGTGGCACAATCACAAAAAGGTGTTGTTCTCGTCACGAAAATATGTCTTGGATTTGCTCACCGAGACAGGTATGTTGGGATCAAAACCTCTTGATTCACCCATGGAACAAGGGTTAAATTAGTTGTCGATGGAGGAGAAATTTTAATAATCCCGAGAGATATAGAAGACTGGTAGGTAAGCTGAATTATCTTACGTTACTCGACCGACATTGCTTTTCCCGTCGTGTAGTAAGCCGTTTTTGTCTTCCCCTCGTACATCTCACTGGGATGCGTTATTCGGATATTGAGGTATTTGAAGAAAGCTCCGGGAAAAGGAGTTCTCTACCAAAACTATGGTCATAACAGAGTTGAAGGTTTTTCGATGCTGATTGGCCGGGTCTCCAGATGATAGAAGATCAACTACTGGATATTGTACCTTAGTCGGAGGAAATCGGTATCATGGAAAAGTAAGAAACAAAGTGTTGTTGCTCGCTCTAGTGCCGAGTCGAATACGAGCCATGGCACAAGTGACGTGTGAATTAGTGTGGATTCGACAGTTATTGATCGAGTTAGGCTTTAAAGATTTAGTACCCACGACTCGTGGTGCGATAATAAAGCTGCTGCATATAGCTTCCAACCCCGTGTTTCATGAGAGAACAAAACACATTGAGGTTGATTGTCATTTTATCCGAGAGAAGTTGCAAAGTGGAGTAATTCTTCCCAGTCATGTTCGAACCAGTGAACAACTTGCAGACATTTTTACTAAGTCCTTGGGTAATGGGAGGATATAACATATTTGTAACAAGCTGGGCATGATTAATATTTATGCTCCAGCTTGAGAGGGAGTGTTAGGAGTAAGAAGGGTAAATTAGTCTTTACCACTTTTAGGGTTTAGTTTTGATGTATATATATTAAAGTTTATTGAATAATACAAAAAAACTTTCCTCTACGATCAAGATATCCAGTTCAAATTGAGAAAAACAAGCACCTCTGTTCACGATATAGAAAGCCAGAAAAGAACGGAAAGAGACAATAATGTCCTTGAGATGACACAGAGCTGAAAACCACAATGTTATGGCACTACGAGTACAAGATGATCTCATAATTTTAACTATAAGAGAGCAACGTTGGCTTGTACATATTTTCTTTTTCAAAGATAATTAAGACTTCATTTAAGGAGGGACCAAGGGAGTACCGCCCCTATACCAGACTGCTTCTGGTAGAAGCCACCCATATACAAAACTAGGCACAATAGACTGTTTTGGCAGGTAATTCTGCAACCACCTCGCATGCTAAAAGATGACTCATGATATCGATTGTGCACTGGACATCCACAGTTTTATCAAAGCCGAAAGGTACAGGAGCAGCACCATCTTGTAAGGCTTCATCAACTGAGTAGTATCTGGACATCATACCTGAATCCATTTTTGGGTCCATCATCTGCTTACATAACAAAATTAATTAATATGCTAGCATTATAATGAAACGAACCCTGACGGTGCCAAAATGCAGATCCATTCCAAGTGAACTCATTCGTACAATCAAATTCAATGACCACATAATAAAAAGTAATCAATACCTCCAATACTGACATGGCTGCAAAAAGATTAAAGTTATCACCATGAATGAGTTCCCCCTCTTGAAGATCTGCAGCCCATTCAAATAGATTTAGAAAAGTAAAAAAAAAAAAAACTGATGATAGGACATGAATGAAATCTAGTATCACAGAGTCTCAATTCTGCAACAAAGGAAATAAAAAAGACACCAACCAAAGAAAAAAGTAGAAATTCTTTCTCATTTTAATATTCTCTACCAAAAGCAAAGGAAGCAAAACCTGCCTACATGATAGGTTCAAGAGTTTGGGGTCGCACCAGGTTGTACCTAGCACCTTGTATTGTGTCGATTATACCGTATAAATAAGGTATAAGATCAATCATATAATATTTTTTGATTAAATACATGCATAATTAATTATATATGACTGCCTTATTTTTTTCCTTTACGAAAATTTCACATTTAAATGTGCGAAAGTCCCTACCTAAGCAGCAATATCTAACCTTGTCAGGAAAAAGAAAAAAACAATTCTCCTACCCCATTTACAGTCTCTCTCTCCAACAAACTATGTTATATCTACCATGATTCATTCCGATTCATGCTCTTAGTAAAGACATGTTTTCATATAAGATCATAAATTATAATGAATGGTCAAAACTTCTTTATTTCTTTTATCTTTTTAAATAATCATGATACTAAACCATGTTAGAGAGTATACCTTCCAGGGAAGCATCCAACGAGAAGGAGCATTTAATGTCTAGATCATGAAGAATTTTGACAAAATAGTCAACAGCCTAGCAGCAACAGAAAGAAAATTGTTAATATAATAATTTCTTGATGTGTTAGTCTAAAATCCTTCGAACCCTCACCTCACTCCAGCTCAGAATTTTAGTAGAACGTGGTGGAGCGGGGGTAGATAACCGAGAGCAGGGGCAGATAACCGAGTATTCAAACTAGCATCGAATCCCACCAGCCGACGACCTGAAGCCGTTGTTTTATATTCCCCACTATTATGAGTTCCATAACTGTTAGACCGCAGGGCTTCTGTAGACTTCTGGATGATTTCTAGCTCTGATAAGCAAGAGCTAATATGTTCTCGTGCCAACTGCAGACCCCTTCCTTGAGGTCACTTTAGACACGCAAGGACATGGTACAAGTGCTGTGAAGCAGAAAAATGTGAGAATTTAAGCAGTAATAATTTGACCAAACAAACAATTTCAAAACAAGTTGAATGAGAAAAATCGGTGGATCATTGCCATGTGAAAAATCAGAAGTACAGGCATGCATCTTGTCCGTGATTAGCACTTATAAGCCTCTGAATTGTCATAATAAGAGGGTGATGGTATAATAATTTTGCAGAAATGAAAAGAACATGCGGAAAAGTATAGAGACACCGAACAAATATACAGATCGCTCATCATGGTAAGGAATCTGAGAGTGATAAATCTGTACGCTCAAATAACCCCAAATGGCCATAGCAGTAGTCTGAAAAATACAGGGCAAGACCTTACGAAAGCGCAAGCGGCAGAGTGATGCCGCCGGACAGTCTCCACGGAGAAAGGAGAAACGTCGATCTTCGATCCACACCGCGACCAAGTCCTTGCACGGCTCTCTGCTCAAGCAAATCAAAGCCACCTCAATCTCACTGAAAAAAAAAAAAAGGAAAAGAAAAACAGAATCGCCGGACGAGGAGGAAAAAAACGAACGGAAAGGCGTCCGAGTCCAGAGACAACCGAAATCTCGCGCGACGAGAAGTTCAGATCGGCAAAAACAGCACGCCATCCGATGCCTAAACGGCCCCGATTCCTCCGAAACCAAACCCTAAGCAAACGAATTCGCATGGGGGGACGCACAGGGAGAGGGGAAGAGAATCTCCGAGACTCGCAACAGACGAGTCAGACGATGGGAGGATTATTCGGGATTCGCAACAGACTATGAGGATTTCCCGGGACTTGCAACAGACGGGGCGACGACTCGCAAGACCCGGTGAAGATTTTCCGGGACTCGCAACAGACTGGGAGACGACTCGCAACGAACGGGGCGACGACTCGCAAGACCCGGTGAAGATTTTCCGGGACTCGCAAGACCCGGGGAGACGACTCGCAACAGAGGGAGGATTTTGCGAGATTATCCACGACGGCCGACTGCCCCTATAAATTGACCACTTGATCGCCTTTCTTTAAGTATCGCTTTCCCCTTTCAACTAGAAACGCCTATTAAATCTGTGTTCGCTGAATCATGGCTAGGGGCAACAGCGAACGGGGACAACGTTCGCCTCGCATTCAACAAAATGGGGAAGAAAGAGGGCCACGAGATGTGGTCTTCGTTGTTGCCATGTTGCTGGCAACATCGTCTGCTCAACTTTCTGCTCACCCTCCCGGAGGCACATTTAGTGAGGCTTCAAATCACACGGGGCAGGCGATCTTTTCGTACAAGCATCCAGCTGAATACGACTTTTTCAAAAACTGCAATGCTGGTTGTCATCTGCTATCCATGGCCGTAATTATATTCTTCCTGATTGGCTTATCATCAAAAAACAGGGCATGCAGAAACATGACCATCTTTATGATGTGGACGGCGTGTATACTATCCATCGCCACTTTCTCGATCCCCATGGTCTTACTCAGTAAAGATGGAGAAACCAGTGATGGGAAGGTCGCTTTTACTCACGTACAAGCAGGAATCGTAGTGGTCGTATGGTCAATTCTGATGGCTATCATTTCAATTTGTCAGAATTGTAAGTTTTTCGGATGAAAATTTTATGTCTTTTTTTAGGGTGTTTGCATTTTAATGGAAGCTTGTTTTGTATTTAGTTTTTTATAATTAATAAAGATGTCTTTTGGTGTATTTGGTTGGGCATTTAGAAATTCATGAGCTTTGAATTTAAAATTGACTTTGGAAATACTTAAAACTCAATATTCAATGCTGCAGAGACTAGCAGCATTTCGAATATGCTGAAAGGCTCTATTAATAAAATTTGGCAGAGTTCCTTTTTTACCCTAAAAAAAATCAGAAACCCAAATTTACTCCTTTCTAAAAGAACAAAACCAAGGTTTCTCCTCGCAGCTCGTCCAGAAACGATCACGCTCCCAACTCTTCACGCTCACTCTCCCGAGAGCCCCACGACGACGCCGACTTCAACATTAGCTTGGATATCGAATCCACCTATAGATCTGCCAACGACACTTCTCCAGCACCTTCAGCGTGTAAGCAAGCCCTCTCTCTCTCTCTCTCTCTCTCTCGATTCTTCTCCTCATCTAGGTTTGATGATCCCATTTGACTCCCCTGCTCTGCCGGTTTGCCCTCTCTCTCTCTCTCTCTCGATTCTTCTCCTCATCTAGGTTTGATGATCCCATTTGACTCCCCTGCTTTGCCGGTTTGCCCTCTCTCTCTCTCTCTCTCTCTCTCTCTCTCTCTCGATTCTTCTCCTCGTCTAGGTTTGATGATCCCATTTGACTCCCCTGCTCTGCCGGTTTGTATCTCGTCTGCTTTTGCTTCCGGGTTCCTTGGTTTTTTTTCCATGCTCTCGCTAGTTGGTAATCGAGATCTGTGATTGTATAACCCATGGTTGCTTTTTAGCGGTCGAATGCGTGGGAATTTGGGGTTCTCCTTAGAAAGCAAGGGTTTTGTGTTGCTTTGCGGGTTTCGCGAGCTAAGATTCGATCTGGGTTTTCGAGGTTGGACAGATTTTTAGTAGTGAGCGGCAAGGGCTATGGGTTGTGGGTCGTGGGTGCGTTTTTTTTCGAATTTCAAAGGACATACAATTGGAGTTCTCCCCTCAATGTTTTGAATTTCAAAAGGACAAGTTCACAAAACAGAAATATTGCACTCGCTATACTGTTGTTTTGATTCTTCATTTCTGTCAAGCATTACCAACAGAAACTAGCTGTAAATTGTCTGGAGTTATGTTCTCTCGTATGGTTCCTATTGATTGAACTTTGGCATCTGTGGATTTTTTCTCTTTTAATATTATGTGTCCATAAATTTTTGTACACCATGTTTCCTCTCTCGCTTTGCCAGACACCGATGAATACATGCTCGTGATCTTATGATGCTTGGCTACATAAGCGCTGATTCTGTAAACTTTATTGGGAGAAAGAGTTGCATTATGCAAAGAGTTGCATTATGCTTTTGTAACCATGACTAGACAGTTGAAAAAATGCAATCATGCATGATTTTTAAGGCTGCTTTGTTTAGCTTGGAAGAGCTGAAATGGTTTGTTTTCTTTTCTTTTCAACCCTTGAGCTCACTGCTCACAAACCTGAAACCAATAAGATAATAATATTTTGACAAATCCAACAACAATCATTTCTTAAATCTTTGTTGTTGACTATATATCATCATTCTCTTGTAAATATTAATATGGCAAAAATGCCAGTGATCAGCATCTGCATAATGCTTGTGAATTGTTTGAATCCCCATAACATTATTTACCGTGAATTATCTGTTGGACTACTGTTGGACTACTAAACATGTTATTCTCCATATTAGATTTTGGACTAAGAGCATGCTCCACTTGAAGACTAAATGCATTGATATATTTCATTTTCATGTGTAGTGCAACTAAATGTGTAAAACTTGCTCTTCCCTTCACTCTTTGAGCACCACTTTTGTTGTGGTTGTATGAGTGGAAATCAGCTATGAAAATTTGACTTCTTTCTTTATTAGCTCTCGGAGGCTTGAAGTCAGTAGGATGGAGTTGCTTCTTCAGGTTGGAGCATTTTGTGTGGCAGTTGGTGCGTTGATTGCAGATACTTTTTCTATACGGTATTGGACAAAATTGTTTTTTTTTTTTTTTTTTTGGTAAAGGTAATAGATATATTAACTTTAAACCAAAAGCTATACAAAGACATGGCACCAAGAACTTACACTCAAGAAGACAACTAGTCAGATCGAGTGGAAGGGTGTCGAGAAGGAGGAAACAACCCGCAAAAATCATAAACAAAAGCCAAAAACAATGGCAACAAGGCAGCCAAAACGGCAGCCACCAACAAAAGGAAAATGAGATCTCTTAAACTTGGTGACCTGCACAGCTAAGCAGTAACGAGAAATCATCCAGCAGCTACAAAAGGGACTGCAGCAAACAGAGGCAACCCTCACATATCAGATGCAGCTCCCAATTTCAACAATACCCACCCATCGAAGAGCAGCACAAGAAGCTAACTAGCCAACCGAGCAGTCCACAACTCTCAAGAACCGGCGAAGGCAGCGACAACACCAAGAACCTGAACTTACAGGGGAATATCAGCAGGATTAAAAATGGACGGGTCCAATCCCCAGCAGTGTTGAATCCTCTTGTTTCTATAAGTGTTTGTAATATTTCTGATATGGCACATTTACATGATCAAATAGTTATGAATTTAGGAAATAATTAAGGATAATTGTAATTTTTAATGATAATAAGCTTATTTCCTCAAAGCATACGTTATCATGTTTTTATTGTAATAAAAGTATTCTTTTTGTAATTGAGAAATAGAGCATGTAAATCTTTTTCCATTTGAATTTTTTTAGCAAAAAAAGGAATTTTAATTTTAATAAAATTGTTTCACAACATCTTTAATATTGTTGTCAAATATAAATTTAAAAAGTTGTAAACATTATTTTTTTAAATTTTAAACAAATAAAAATGCTCATATGAGCGTGGCGAAAATCGAGAGTGAGTGTAGAGTAAAAATAGAGTAGATTTGAGAAAAAAAAACAAAAAAAAAAATATTTAGATGAATCATCAATCGTGTTTTGCAAATGTGTTTTTTACCAAATAGCATTTGCAAATGTGTTTTTTATCAAATAGCATTTTTTAAAGTTGTATTTCAAAGTAGAATTTACCAAACAGTTTTTGCATTTCCTACAAAGCCCTTTAAGCTAAATTGTTTTTACCAAATGGTATTTTTCTCAAAGTTGCTTTTCAAATGCTGAAACCCTTTGTTACATTAGATAAAAAATAAAATAAAATAAAATAAAGGCCACGCACCCAAAAAAAAAAAAAAAAAAAACTGGCCGATGGTATTTAAAAACTAGAAATCCACGTGTTCATTTCTGCCAATGTGTACACCGCATTGTTCATCAATTTTTGCCATTATAGTTTTTTTTTCCGCACACAATCTGATTGTCCAAATAAAATTATTTATTTTTACCAACCAAACCATCAAAAAAAGGAGAAAAGAATTATATAGTAACGCTCTGTTGTTTTCAGGGGAATTTTCGTTTAGGGAGAATGTTTTCCAGTAGGATCGCTTGATATATAAGTCAATGAAAAAGTATAAAATTCGTAAGAATAATTTTTATTTTGAGAAAGCAAAAATTATTTCCCAGGCTGTTAACAGTGGGAAAACATTTTCCTGCCACGTGAAGATGCTTATACTATCCCAAACATAAAATATACGCCTGGGCCCTACGAAACATCATCGATGATGAAGATAATTACTGAAATTGCACAGTGACTTCATTTATTCTGCCCTCGTCATACAACACGAAACCTCGGGTTTTTGTATTTTTGCTTCTTTTTATCAGAGATGACAAGAAAATTAAGCTTTTTTTTTTTTTTTTTCATTTTATCAGAGTTTAAACTCTTATTCACAATTTTAAGAATATCATTCTTATCAATTCAAAATACATTTATGATTAAAATGTCTGCATATAATAATGTTGAAAGGACAATTAAATATGCATGTGTTTGTACTTTTAAAAAGTAAAATACTATACAAATTGTGTTTGAAATATAAAGAAAAACAAAATGTGCGTCTGTCATAAAATTTAGATTAGACGAAAACACGATGAGATCAATGGTTCATGTTCCATTTGAAATTATAATTTAGATTAGACGAAAACACGATAAGATCAACGGTTCATGTTCCATTTGAAATTACTCCCAGTTATACAAATAATGAGTGAAACACCCATGTCGAAACGGCCAGGACGCATGAATCCCAGGTCCCACACGAAGACCTCGCTCTTCCTTTTGCACAATTCATTCTTTTTCAATACTCTCCGCCATGATGTCCTGTCTTATATGTACGTATATATGTATATATAATTCTCTTTTGTTCATTTGGCTTAACATGTGCTCGTACATATAATTTCATTCATCTAGTTGGCAACATCACCAAGTCATGCTCTCATGTCATGTCCGGCAGAGATTGATAATCTTTATGCATATCGTAAAACATTGATCATGTGAAGGCATACATCATGTTTTGACACAAATCCAAAGAGGCGAGACAAAGCCAATTTCGACATCTCATAAAGGTTACCTTTTATTTTGTATTTATACCTCAATCTAATTTTATGTAATAGTTATTTTATCGGAAATTAAATTTCATAGAATGTGTTTCACTCATGGTCAAGTGGATAATTAAAAAGACACATTTTAATAGACGATGAATGAAACCACAAAGCATTACATAACTTTAGTTCAACTTTCGGCAGCTTCGAGAGCATGAGTCTACACAAGCTCGAATCCTCTTCATGTCCACGCCAACTTTCTTGGTGTCTATGAGTTCAAATATGAAATAAGAAATTAAAATAGTTGCTCACATCAAAATTGAAATTGATTTTTTTTAACAAGATCATATATTGGAGTTTAAGGAAATGAAATGATTTAGCATGCATCATCCTCTTGTTATCAAAATATATCAATGAAACACAGATAAAGAAAATAAGATTATGCAATGAGTTTCTTAATTTTATGAATCTCATAAAAAAGCTACACAATATCTTTGATCACAATGCGAAGATTATTACTTGGATAGTATCACGGCAAGTAGATAAGAAACAACGGAAGTTGCAGTGTTCTGTTGCCACGGATGTCAAGGACTTGCTAGATGGTTTGACGCAATTATGAATGCATCTACGGGTATGACCTTGAAAAGAGCAACCCCAAAAACAAAAGAACTTGTACAAAAAAGTTTTGTTCGGAAAAATTTTATTTACATCCGCGTCGACGTTAGTGGACGACCATAGTATTAGAATTGCCACAAGCATCACCGATCCCATAATATTGGTCACTGTTACCGCCATGGCTATTTTTACAACTGTTCTTAGCCCTCCTCCCCACTCTCTCTTAAAGAGTCTTGACAGCTTCGTGATCGTGCAGTGATTTGTTGGGCTGAACCTGTGTAGCAACTTTATATGCTTGGGGAATCATTTAAGTTGCTGAATGATTCGATGACTATAAAGATTTGCAAAGGAGAAAGATGATCCTTGTCATTTATGTCAGATATTGAAAGCTATTGAATTTTGTAATGGTTATTGACCGTCGCCAAAATATAACGTTTTTATAACGTTTTATAACGACTCTGTAAGGGCCATCTATTATTTACCGATTGATTCTCAACGGCTTATTTGTTTGAATATAAAATGACAAACCACAATCCAAAAATAAAAAACTCTGAACCAAAAGTCATACATCAGATATTACGCCCCCAAGCATTTGTCCAAATAAAAAATATGTCATATCAAAACCATCTTAAAATTTATGTCCAACACAATAATTTTACACAATCCTACTAGAGCGTAAACCAACTTTACATGCTAGACTAAGGATGTAGACGTAACCACAGACTAAGAACAATATCAATAGTGAAAGCAATATTGGAAAAAAGTATAATCAATTTACATAGGTAAGAATTTATCACAACAGAAACAATTCTTTCCCACAAAGCGCATGACTTACTTAACCCAAAAAATGTATTCCAATGCACAAATCAAAGTGTAAGAGTCATTTTGACTAGTTCCCTCGCACGTTAAAGCAACCATTGATGTCTTGTTTTCTTAATTACGGGTAAATTTCCCTATTATTTATCCTTTCTTCGTGACCTTGAATACTTATCCAACCGAGGTCCCATCTGATGCAATAAAATAATGTCTTTCCAGACCTTACTTCATTGGTCAGAAAATTCTGGCAGTGGCAGGACCCAAGCCGATTTCTTTTCTGTTCTTTTATCCTTCGTCGGGGTTCCTTCTGATCCTCCCATATGAAGCACCATTGAATTTTATCATAATTAGGGAAGGTTAAAGCGGACCCCTCTCATGGAGAGCCGGAAAGGTCAGCGGCTGAGGACTAAAGGCTGATTAATTATGTACAAAATTGAGATCGAACATCCTAATCCCAGCCGGAGTCATGGATGAGATCATTTTCAGCGCAAAACGGAAAGCATATAGCGAAAGACGTTCGAACCCAAGATTGGTTTGGACCAGTAGAAAGGAAGGGTGGGAAAATAGGAGAGCAAGAAGAAGGGCAAACTGACGCAGGACGGAAACGGGCAGCAAAACATGACTCTGGATCACAGAAAGGGGAGAAAAAATGGGGTAACGGAAAAGGGGAAGTAAATCAGATAAAAGACGGAGAAAGGGGTAAGAAACGCCAAAATTCGGCAGCAACTCAATGATCGGAACAGCCATTGACACCTAAACTTAGTCCGCGCATTGACACCGATGAATATGGTGCGATCGGTAAACCTAGTTTCCCAATGAATACTATAAAAAAGAACCATTATTAACTAAACTCTTGATGAGATAATTATAAATCTATTGATAAGAAAATATAATTAAAAGTGTAATCTCGTCATTCTCCCCCATCTAAAAGAACTTGACTACAGCGAGTTGCGTGGTCGCCATTTCTAATGAGCCAAGTAATGAAACCGCTTAGCGCATGAAAGCCCCGATATCCCTATCGTTACATCAGGAACTATCTTCACAACAATGTCATCCGCAGTAGCACACTTTATCTTCTCAATCGTCTTCAAGATTTCTAGTAGCTTCCGAACTTGTCTCAATTGAATCTTCTAAAAAGAAATCTCCAAATACAAAATCATCCGAAATAGTTTTCTTAGACATATTCTCGATCTAGAGTAACCACCAGTATTTTTGCTGAATCAAACTTCATGTCCAACATTGTATGCAAATTCTCAGCAAATGATTCAGTATGATATCAATATGTAAAATCAACTAATGATAGTGCTTGTTTATACTTTGTTTTCATTTTCTGAATCTTTTATAAAAATGTAAAGGGCCTTAAGGCGCATAAATTAGTAATTAGAGAGTGCATAGTTCGCGGAAAAAATTTGCCCCATTTTTTGGCATTTGATTCACTTAGGAAAATGAATCGATAGAAAAAGTTTCCCTACTAAAACTCAATTTCAAAAAAAAATAAAATTGATTTCTTCTTAAAAAAAATTGGAAAATGTTTTCCAAAACATGATCAATTATCAACGTTTTGACTCAAAACTCTATGCTTGGGCAGAGACTCCAAAGTTGGTTCTCAGGTCCCAATGTTCAAGACTATGCTGAAAGCCCAATCTTTGGGTAGGACCAGCTTTGGGCATTGGGCATTTTAAATGCCGGTTCACTGTTCATAATCCACTGTTCATCTTCTTCCCCCTTTCTTCTTCGTTTGTCTTCGTCTTCGTCTTCGTCTTCCTCGCCGGCTGAGAGTGCGGCTTCTCCGCAGCCGCCACGCGCGTGGGGTCCGCGTCCCCGGTGACCACCGCCGGGGTGGCTCGAGGTCACACGGACCTCGGCCGGCGTCGCCCGGGTCTCGCGAGCGGCGACCAGGCGAGGCCAGATCGGCGGCCTGGCGACCAGCGACGCCGCTCGAGATCGCGCGGACCTCGCCCGGCGTCGCCGGGTCTCGCGAGCCAGCGACTGTGCGAGGCCAGATCTCGGCCGCCGGAATTTGATTTCAAAATTTAAAGAAAATAAAAAATACCAAAAGCTAATTACAAATGCAAAGTTTACCAAACGGCATTTACGCTAAGTTGCATTTCAATGCTAAAATTTACCAAACGGTCTAACATTTCCGAAAGCCCCTTTCTCTCAAAGATATTTGCATTCTCCAAATGGCATTTCCCAAAAGCCAAACCAAACGGGCCCTATGTCCCTCAACGGTTGGGGCAAGGTCTATCGAGTTCCATCAAGGCTGGGCTAAGACCCCTAGTGCCTACACCTAATGTTCCGACACCCGAACTTGAGTCCATAAAGACCGTGCTTGAGTCCCCGCTCAAACTCTGATACCAATCCTTAGGCACAAGTTCACAAAGACTATTCGCAGTTCATCAGCGTCAGGCTCAAGTCCTTTGCCGATAAAACATTGTTTCTTCTTTCTTATTCTTTTCTCTTTTATGTTTACTTTTTCCTTTCTCCTTATTCCTCTTTCTTCTCCGGCCGCATGCCTCGGTGATAGCCGGCAACCTAGCAAGCTAGGGGCTCGCCTAGTGAGCTAGGTTTAGCCAACACTAATGAGCTTGCGGGTCACTCAATCTCGGCAAGGCTAAGCTTGCTCGATCCCAATGAGCTTGAGCTCACCCATGGCCATTGTTGAGGCTTGATGACCGGTAGATAAAGAAGGAAATAGAAAAAATAAAGAAAAGAAAAGAATAAAAGAAAAAGAAAATCAAAATAAAGATAAAAAAAACTTAAAAATCAATTTTATTTTTTTGGCCTTAGATAAAGTTATGAGATTGAAGTTATTTTTATAATGAGATCAAAACATCAAAAAATATTTTTGATCACATATCATCAAATAAAGGAAAGCTAACAATTTTCTGAGGAAAATTTTTTCGGAAAAGTGTTTTCTTTTATCATGAAATTTTTCCCAAAAAAGCGTACCCTAAATGCATTACAAATAATGCTCACTTAGACTTTTCATGGGGACTTGAGTTCTTTTTTTAAGGGCTTTTTAGATAAATTTGGTGCATAAACCCTCCTCTCGCATAAGTATGGGTCCAACTCGAGCGTGGTTGGCATCACATTTGACAGTAACAAGAAATTTTTAGAATCTCTAGGAAAAATGATCGCTTCATTCGCCCTCCTAAGTAATTACGTAATATATAATGTTGGGTGAAAAACATTTCCGAGCGAGAGGTAACTAATACGTTGCAACATACAGGGCATATTCATGATATCTGTGTATGTATGACCATCCGTATGTTTAAGTCGACGTACGAATATAAATATGTTAGTTTTTGTACTTTGTATGTAATGTGAATATACACAAAACACTAATTATTTGCTTGTCAATGAGGTGACACGACTCCGAAGTCCTTTTTAAGGATCACATCGTCATGCATCTGTGTCGGTAGAAGATGGTAGCAAACAAGAAAAGAACAGGGAAACTCTCGAATGACATAAAATATCGAGATATTCATGGTGTTTGCTCACTGCATAGCACGTGCTGAGATCATATCAAGAAACGAGGAGGGAGAAAATTCTAAAGAGCGGGGATACTGCACCAACCTTACACGGATATCTTTTCTCAAACGACGAATCGAGCAGTGACTAAACTAATCCTCTAATCCATTCGAAATAGCAAATTCTAGATGTTTGTGTGTAATTGCTATAACTTTGGATGCAAGGAACATTATTATCGTACTAAAGATCCATTCATTTCACGGAAAATGACTTTCAGGGAAAACGGTTTATGGATTTTTCAACATTTGTTTCACGAAGAATAAACTAGTTAAGGAAAATGTTTTCTATTATTGAAAAAAAAAAAACAACCTTTAAAAGTGAGGGAAAAATATTTTCCATAACTTTTTCCGCCTAACTTCCTTTTACCAAACACATTTTCGTTTTATTTTTATATTTTATTTTTTTTTTTTTTTAAATCGAGTTTTTAATTTTTTTCCTTTTCTTTTTTTCTTTTCTTTCTTTCCTTTTCATCTTCTTCCTTCGCATTGGCCAGTCACCACCCACGCAGTGTTCGGCGACCGACCGTGAGCTAGCTTGAGCCTTGTCCCAGTCAACAAGGCTCCACCTAGCCCGATCTAGCAAAGCCAAGCTCGCCCGAGCTCGCTAGAGGTTCGCTAGGCTCGGCGAGCCGCAAGCTCGTTGGATCTCGGTGATCTTAGTTGGCCGCAGCAGTAACGGGCCATCGTCAAGCATGCAGCGATGGAGGAGGGAGGAGGAAGGAACATAAAGAGGAAAAAAGAAAAAGAAAAATAAAAAAATAAAAAAAAATTCTTTTTTAAAATACAAATAATTAAAAATTCATTTTTTAAAAATATAAAAAAATAAAACTAATTTTTTGGTCAATTAAAAATATTAAAATTCAATTTTTTTGATCATTTTCCCAAAAAATTAAATTAGCTAACAAACAAGAGAAAGTAATTTCTACTCAAAGTTCGAGTTTCAATCGAACACCGTAAAATATAATCATTTTCTAAGAAAATGACTTTCTTAAAAATATTTTTCGAAAACGTGATATTTTTCGTGAAATAAGCAGACCTTGAGAGACTACTAATCTTATCAGAAACTCTCCCTCAAAGCTTCTAAGGTTACATTAGTCCAAGGGAAATGAAGAAAGCGTTGGATGCTCTTCTAGGTTTGGTGCCGCTATTAAGCACTCGGAGTTGATTCAACGACTCACCGAATACCGAAGAGCAAGAACACAATATATAGCAAAAAAAAAAAAAATTCTTTTCTTATTCTCTTTCCTAGCCGACAACTCCTGCACACCACTTTGGTAGAGACAGAATAGGAAATATTCAAGACTCTCACCGAAAAGGAAATATGAGTTTCCGTTTTACACAGTCGGATGCGCATAAATATTCAATTTTCATACTCTCCTTTTATAGATCGGGCTTATTTATGGGTTTTAACTTTAGATGTATTTTCAACAATTAACAACTGATTGAAAGACTAATTGTAAATGTACTTACTATACTAAATTCAAGCATCTTCCTAACCCAATCCATCAAGTTGAATGATCTTAGCGTAGAATAAGGTATGTGTCGGCTAAAATAAGACTACAACAAGAGCTTTAGAAGTTGACATGCGGTGTTTAGGAAATTGGGGATGCATATGGGCATCATTTGGTGGAGACCATTGTCTGTAAGAAAAGGACAGGAATGGTGTTTGATATATCTCTTATTATTAGGGGTGAGCAGCGGTCTAGGGTTGACCCTGGACCACCCGATCGGCTTAACTTTTTGGCCTGCTTGGTCTTGGTCCGATTAAAGTGGATTGGGTTGGTCCTGGTCCTGAAATTTCGGGGACCAACACTACGCGGTTGGTTTCGGTCCCTAAGAGTTTTTTGATCCAACCATGGACCAACCCTATATATTATTTATAATTATTTATAATTATTTTATACATTCAAACCTAAATAAAATGTCTGTTATATTATATTATATTGAGACGTTCTATCAATAGCACTAATAGTAATTTCAATTTAAAACTTTTATTGAGTATTAATTATGTGTTGTTTGTTTTGTTTTCAGGTGTTTAGAAGTTCAAGTGAATTAATAAGATGCGAAGTTATATATTCATGGTTTATATTAAGTATTTTGAACTTTTTATGGTTTAATTGTATTTTACTAATGAATTTCAGGTGCACTTTGCTTTTTAATTTGTGTCAAATGGTAGAATTTTTTTAAGAGTAGAGTAGTATTGTAATTGTTACGGTGATTTGCTAGTTAAGTGGTGTGAAGTTCATTTTTTGGTTGAGTGGACTCTATATGATCAAATGCAGGAAAACGCTTTTGCATATGGTGTTATGTTAAAGATAGATGATTACAATAACTTTTCATCTTATCTCATATTTTGATGAGCGGTTAGCATGTACGAAATTTCTATTATTGTGTCATCTTAAATTTGCTAAATATGTATTGGTATTTATAGTTTAGTTGCACAATGCCGCATTGTCGATAGATATGTAATTTGAATTTGTAGGTTTGCTTTTTTATAGAATATAAAAAATAAGACGAAAAAAAATTATTAATCAGTCTCGGGTTGACCTTGGAACCGGACCAAACCATTGGGTTGGTCCGGTCCTGGTCCTGGTGCTCAATTGGGTTGGTCTCGGTCCCTAAAAAATTAAAGCGACATCGCATGCGGGTTGGTCACAGGGTTAGGGGGTGGCCCGGACCAATCCGGACCACGCTCACCCCTACTTATTATTGGGCGAAATTAGCATATAGAGAATTTTGGTCTTTGGTCTTGGATTGTGTGTAAAACGTCGGTCGTGACTTGAGAGAAGGTTCAGTTAATGACGATATATATTCAGAAGATGGTTTCTGCTTAACGCTACTTAATGTATTTATTCCGTTGTTCCCAAAGCGACGTCCGCCGGTTCTGAGGCAACGTAGTAAGTTGTCGCGTTTAAGATGCAGCACTCCACAAGCTGATTTGGGAGGGGTTTTGACATTTTCTTTTAGATTAAGCGAAAGTCTAGAGCAAAACCTTTTCAATCGCAGATAACAGAAACATTTATCGAGGCAGTTCAAGAGAAAGGGAACAAAAGAGAGCATATCTCTATTTATGCCTGAAAATGTCGAGGTGAACATATGACACCTCTAATAGTGAAAAAAGAATAGGGAAAAAATAAGGCTACAACAAGGCTACGACTGCAGACAACACCACGTCCCAAGCTTTCTAGCAATTTCCTTCAAACTGTATCTAGTGTCCTGCATTACGGTATCACTCCTAAATGTCGAAAAATCTACCCAAAAGCTTCTACAGACAGGTGGCTATGCGTGGCCATACAAACAAACACACACTCCCGGCTCAGGATCCTGTAAGGTATCTTTTGGCCAGTGAGATGGCACTCTGCTTCTGCCTTTTGAATTCGTTATACCGCAGAAAGAAATACTCCATGTAATCGAAATTGATGGGCGACATCTTTGCCTGGTAGGATCATCAGTTCTTATGTAAGCATGCTTGAGAAACAACACATGATGTCAATGAAGATTTCAGTACATGAAAATAGTCGGTACCTGGATTAGTCCCCACAATGCCCAAAATAAGTGTGATGCCAACATGTATGTGTTTGTCTCGATGAACAGAGCTTTGAGATCTTTATCAGACACCTATCAAGAAAGAGGCGCATTTCAACTTGAGATTGCGATAGTGCAATGAGGATCTGACAGGTAAACTAAGGCAATTTAGAATTTATAGCAGTGGCATTAGAATATTGAACAACTGAGCAGGAATAGTGACTAATTTTAGTAATCAGACATAAGGCATTAAGTTGAAGAGTTAAATGAAAACCTACTATGAGGCTATGACAAATTGAGTACTTGAATAAGCAAGCAATAATGCCATCTGCTATAGACTCCATCTCATTAAAGTACATATGCACCCAGAAGAATCTCCTTCAATATCAGAAGATAGATGCTGCCCCATAGAGAAACAGCATGGCAATATACGGAAACATAGATCATCAACTTGAGAGTTGAATTGAAGCATCAGGGACATGACGTGTATACAAGACCATCTGCTTGTTGACTGAGTACACAAGATCCCCCAGGCACTTCATTTATTTTATTTTTCTGGTTCTAACATGGGATTACGCCCACAACTGGAGAACAGTTAAATTCCAAATGAAGTCAATCAACATAATTCTAGATTGTCATACCAGCCCCCTCAACAAATCATAAGCATGATTGCAGTTACTAGAAATGATAAAGAATGAGATGCATGAGTTTATCCTGAGATACCTCCTGCGGTTTGTCTGGCATCAGATAGTGCCTGAAGAAATGATACTGTTCATCTTTACTTGGGTACCTGCAAAATGTCAAAGTTTGATTACCAACAACATAAGTCACATAACATCAACTCATACAATTGTTAGGACATGGAAAGGCATAATTTGAGGAACATACAAACTGTAGTCGCATTCATAGCCTGCGAATTCGTTGAAGTGATTTCCTATGTCATACCCTCTGTAATTATATGACCCATACTCAAAATCAATGAAGTAGAGTTTCCCTGAAAAGTGAGCAGAAGTAAGCAGAAAAGTTAATACAATGTATAAAAAGAAAGGAAAGGTACGTGTAAGAAAGTACAAGTCACAAGCAAGCATGCAACGCATGTGTCTCAACGTGACCAGTCTGCTTCGGCATGCTAATTGCTCACAGAGTTAAGAGTTAGATCAAGAGAACATGAAGCAAACAAAAGATGAACTGGAATAGGAGGAAAAACTAAATGCTTCTGAGAATGACTGTTTGGTTCATGCCAGTCAAGAACAAAGATGAAAGAATGAAACATAGAATTTATCACCTATGAAACAATGTATACCTTCCTCATCATTGAGCATTATATTGCCACAGAGCAAGTCATTGTGACCAAACACCACAGGAGCATTAAGAAGACCAGTTAATTCCTGTCTCCACCATCAGCAGCAGATTTCATCACATAAGAGCACAAGAGTCTGTTATACATAATATACTAATCAATCTGGAGAAAGTGAATTAACACTTATAAACACTGTAGGGAATACTAATTTTTGCTCTTAAAGGAAATTGTCCCCAAAAAGCATAAAAAAGACAAGAAATTCTCAGAAACTCATGAGACGATTCTGCAGCATTAGAGTACCTCAAATCTAGCAGAAACAGACATATAGCAAGGTAAAAAGTAATCCCACTTTTTGACATCATCCTTCCAAAAAATCTAGTTAGATTGTTCAATTTAACCGATGTGCAACAACAAAACTTAATCTACATGCACGCTATCAGAAAATAATTACTCCTCTAGGTGTCGACACTGCAAGGTATCGTGTGAAAGCAAGTGAATACTGTAGGGAATACTAATTTTTCCTCTTAAAGGAAATTGTCGCCAAAAAGCATAAAAAAGACAAGAAATTCTCAGAAACTCGTGAGACAATTCTGCAGCACTAGAGTACCTCAAATCTAGCAGAAACAGACATATAGCAAGGTAAAAAGTAATCCCACTTTTTGACATCATCCTTCCAAAAAATCTAGTTAGATTGTTCAATTTAACCAATGTGCAACAACAAAACAAAATCTACATGCACACTATCAGAAAATAATTACTCCTCTAGGTGTCGACACTGCATGGTATCGTGTGAAAGCAAGTGAGAAACCCATGACTAAACATACGAAGACCTCTCGATAAGTTGTACATCATACATTGCAGTATTAAGCAATAGGTAATTTCAGGCATACTTCTTGGCATACCATATAGACAATTTTAAAAGAGCTTGAATGAAAATATCGGAGATCATTGATGTAGTAGTTATCCCACAGCATATATCATGTAAGAGTTAGGATATCCAGAATGTTTGAAAGAGGAATTTACCTTTAGCTCAAGAAGTTCATCATGAATTTCCTTAAAAGATATTGTCTCGTACTTCCTTCGCTTTTCATTATCGTCAAACTTGAGATCAGATGCTACATCAAAAAAGATGGCACACACATGACACAAAAGAAACATTAAGGTAAAGGCATTTTGTTAAAAGAAACATTTAACAGAGTGCAAAGATGAAATAAAAGTTACTTTAACGAGAAGTGACAGAGAAAGGAGAAACTAAACTGCTAAAGAGGAATTACCTTTCTCAAAAAACTTGAATATATCATTCCATAGTTGAGGTTCTTTAGAACCTGGAATTTCTACTTGATGGAATTTGTGCAGCTGCTTAGCAATTTCAGCTACCAGCTTTGGTTTTCTCATATCTGTTGCATTAGGCCAAAAAAATAAAAAATTGCTAATGAAGTCAAACAACAAGCTATAGGTGGAACTTATTAAAATACACAGGTAACATGTTAACAGACTTCATGGGAGCTCATATGTTATCGCCAGGATAAGATGTTTTGATAAATTTAATTTAATAAGATGGAGTTATCAATACTATAGATATGCATTTAAAAGTTTTGGCACAAAAACTCACATAAAGTTGGGATATCGAAAGTCAAACAGATTAAAAATTGAATTAGATTTCAAAGTGGCTACAACAAAGGAAAAAGGGCAAACAAATTTGAAAGACTGAACTAGGAAACAACTAACTTTCTCAAGTTAGTCTGAAGGGCTGACCCGACGGGTCTATCCCCTTCTGAATGCCTTCAATCAAAAGATGGTCAGTGGGATTTTTTAAACCATTTCAGACCTGTAGAACCACGAACATTTCATATCTGAAGTGCTTAAGGTATTACATCATGAAGCAATATTCATTTTCTTACATTCCATTACTTTCTAGAGCAATTCCCTGAAATCCACAACATCATGTGAAATTCTTTATTATGCTGAATGATAAATCCATACCTTCTGGAGTGAGTGTACAAGCATTTATAAATGACTGAACCATGCCATTCCCAAAAACCGCAAGCAACTTCGCACCAAATCCTGCAGCCGAAAGGTACTTGATAGCCTAAAACAAATCGGTTAAGCAATTATAAAGCAGAGTACAGTATTGAAGGCCGTCATTACACACAGAAGTAATTGAGCACTATAAGTATTAGAAGCATTTTCTTTTTCCAAGTCTATTGAAGAAACTAGGCATCCGTCATAGCAGTCCTAAATACCGAATGGTAACGAACGTGTCAAATCACTGTGGAAGCAGTTCATGAGTTACACTAGCGATGATTACTTGTGCAAGTGGTTCAAGGAATCGTATGTGATCCATTCATCTACATTTTTCTCACAGGTTAGCATCATAATCATCACATTTCTTAAACTTGACGACCACCACAGAAGTAACGAAATGGACCTTTTGAACCATATAAGTCCTTTCAACACTATCTTGACAAGTTTCAGGTCTAGATTCTATCAGGTTGCATTTGCATGATTAGAGTGTGTCTGGATTCGGGAGAGGGGCATCCAACTGTGTCCTTGGAAAACTTAAGAGATATAATGCTGTAACAGAGGCATCTATGGAAGTTAAGAACCTTATGAATACCAAAGAGATCAAGAAGGAAAAAACTTAACTAAAGGAAATAATACATGCTGGAAGAATGAAATTACAGAACTCTCTATTAAAGCACTCAGGAAACAAGTCCAGTCTACTAGAAAACAAGGAATTAACATACAACACAGTTATTCAAAATAAAAACTCACGTGGAATTCTCTTTCGCGGTCAATGACATACTCGGTGTTCGGCCCATACAATCTGACGGTAACGGATTCCTCATTTCCGCTTTCTTCTTTCACAGAAACCTTCAACACTACACCAAATTCTCAATGAGCTCAAAAACAAGTCCAAGCTAGTCATCTATCCCTACAATGGAATCGTCCATACATCCTACTTATAATCACACCGCAGCTGATGATCAGAACTCACATAGATTCGTGATGCCGCCGGACACAGTCTCGACGGCGAAACGAGAATCGTCGAGCTTCGACCACTCCGCGAACAAATCCTTGCACAGCTCTCTGCTCACAGCAAAATCAAACGCGACGTCAAGCTCACTAAAAGCGGAAACAACCATCGCCACAGCAAGACAAAAAAAAAACGAACATAAAATCCCGAGAGGACCGAATCTCGCGCGACGAGACATCCGCTCGGCACGAAAACACGAAGGACAAACACAGCACGCGAATCGGCCGAAACCAAACCCTAAGCTAATGAATTCGCGACGGACGACGAAAATGCGAGAACCGGCGGGGGAGGGGAGGGACCCACACGACGCGAGGGGACATCTCCGGGGGGGAGAGGAGGTGTCGACGGCGAGGGCAGAGGAGCGGATGGCGGGGCCGCCGCCGCCGTTGTCGCAGCTGGCTTCGCCGGCGACCTCCATGGCGTTCCAGATCTTCGCGGCTACCATTGGCCGGATCGCTCGCGTTTCTGGAGGTTCTTCGAGCTCGCGCTTCTTCTGCGCCCGGCGATATTCCTCGGAAAAAGGCGGTGGTGGGGTTGAGATTCGGTGATTTGAAAGGTCAAGGCGGTGGAAAATGGGGGAAAACTACTGGGGAGGGGCGGAGGCGAGCGCGTGGTTCCTACGTTGCTGCTTAACGGAATGATTTAGGGGGGCCTATTCTCCTCCTAATTTGCCGGGAAAGCTTCGCTTTGCGTGGCCAAATCAATCATCGATCGCTTGTCTTTTATTTTCTTCTTTTGCTTGCTTTTTTTTTTATTATTTCTCTAAAAAAATTGGCATTCTAATACCATGAAAGACGACAAACCATGCACATTATAGTACGATACTCCCAAATTTATTTATTTTTGGTGAAATTGAAAAATTCAAGAGTAATTCCATAAAGTGTTTTCACCTTCTCAAATTTAGCGACGTACTTTCTTAAAGGGAATTACAGGAAAAGACCCAAATTTTTATTTTATATCATCAAAAATCATAAACTTTAAATAACCTAACGATTTCAATCCAACTTTTTGCCACACTCGTATAAGTTCAAGGTGCTTTATGATACAAAAAAAAAGTTAAAATAATTGTGTCATGATAGACCGGTTTAAGATTTCGAGGTATTTTTGTATCAAAGTGGTATAGTTTTGAGGTTTTGTAATATTAACCCTTTTGCTAACACGTGGACTAAGATGCTCATTAATTTTAAACTTTAGATATCATTAATTTGTTATGATGACGTTAGGTCGGTGTAGTTTATTAATTTGTGAAGATGCTTATGCCTTTTTTAAGCATAAGATATATGCCTAGGTCTTCGCGAGCATCATCAATGATAGAGACAGAACATGGAGAACGTGGAATTGAGTGGTGCCTTCATTTATAAGCCACTCATCATGTGAAATGTTTGCGTGTAATTTATCGTATCGAGAATACAATTCAAAACGTGTAAAATGCCATTCAAATGTTGAATAAAAAAAAAAAGAGCATGAACAAATTTTTTTCCCGTTCAACAAGTCTTGGAAAAAGTAATCATATAGTCCTAAACCTATTATAATTTTTCCAATTTAATTATAAACTTTTTTTTATTAATTCAACCCTAAACATTTTGCATTTATGTCATATATATAAATATATATGTGTGTGTGTGAAGGAACTACATGGCAAATAGTATAATATCTTTTGTAGATATTAACATATCATGAAAGTTT
The DNA here is from genome assembly GCA_017140615.1 of Eucalyptus cladocalyx. Lineage (NCBI taxonomy): Eukaryota > Viridiplantae > Streptophyta > Magnoliopsida > Myrtales > Myrtaceae > Eucalyptus > Eucalyptus cladocalyx. The sequence goes on from CM029518.1 coordinate 10,752,705, forward strand.
CAAATGTTTTGTGTTTAAAAAAAAACAATTGAAGATGCGTCTGCCATAAAATTGAAGGTGCATTTGTTGGAGAAAAACTTCATGAAAAATTTAAATACTTTTTGGGGAATTTTTTTTAAGACAATTGTTAGTTTTCCTTTATTTGGTGATAAGTGATTAAAAAATAAATCTTTCATGATGTTTGGATCTCATTTGTAGAATGATTTCAATCTCATAATTTTTATTTCTTGCACAAAAAATCATTTTTTTCTTTTTTTCTTTTCTTTCTGTTTCCTTCTTCCTCCTTTGCTAAACACCAAGCCTCAACAATAACCGCAACAAGCCAATAGCGCTATTGCCAAGGTCCGGTGAAGGCCAGCCTAGTTAGGCATAGGCAATATTAAGATTTGTCAGCCTCGATCAAGGTTGAGTTGCTAGATTTTTATGAGCTCAAGCTTGCCATTGCGAGGCTGGCAAGGTTGGCCTTTGCTAGCCCATGCCTGTGGTCGGTCATCTAGACTTGTGGCAATCGGCAATGGAGGAAGAAAAAAAAAGAAAAAAATTTAAAAGTTCAATTTTTAAATAAAATAAGATATTGAAAAAATCAAGAGCAAATTCCATAAAGTGTTTTCACCTTCTTAAATTTAACAATGTACTTTCCTAATTTTTATGCACGAATATTTTCCTCAATTGAAAAGTATTTTCGGTTGACTAATTATTTTCGACGAGTTAAATGGATGAAAGTTCAGAAAATTAATTTTGAAAAAACACTTTCTTTTAAATAAAACACGCCTTTGGACTAGCGAAAAACTTATTCGAACAAGCCGCAATTGCGGAAGCGAGAGGGAGGACGCCAAAAAGATGATGAGATCAGCTGCTCCATTTGGACCGATTCCGCGGATAACAAGCAGAACGCGTTTTGCTTCTGGGGTCGAAACATAGACGCAAACGTACACCGACCAAACGACGACGAATGAATCCCGGGTGGGTCCCGCACGAGGATCCCCAATCTTCAAATCTTTCTCCTCCGCGTTTCTTGATACGATCTCGCCCAACAATCAGAGATAATGCCTCCTTGGGTGTGGGAAAGGACAACGCTGTTTGACGCGGTCGGTCAAACTGCTGGATGATTGCTCCTCAATCCTCATCATCTCTTTTTTAATTGCTCCTTTACAAAAGTCAAATTTTGGCCACGATGCCGTGAGTTTGACCTTGAGATTAGCGACTCGTTCCTTCTATTCTAAGATTGCAGCAACTTGCTCGTTCGAAAAAGGATCAATGAAGGAGTAGAGAGGAGCATTACCTGGATTTCGCGAGGAGGACAGGGTTGGAGGAGGGCGGAGATTTCAGGAGCGCACTTCTCGTCGATTGGGCAGACGACTTCCATTTGGAGATTGCTTCTTCTCTCAAGCTCCAGAATGCTCTGCGGATTTTTCTGGCAAAGGCAGCGACGGCAAACTCTCAATCCCCAGTTGTAGTCCACGCTTCTCCTGCTGCTCTTGATTTCATGGTGGTGGCGCGGCGCTACTCGGCGTCTATTCCTGTACTTACGGGCAAAAAAAAAAAAACGATCACTAAGATATTTAATTCAATCATAATACATTTAATTTTGTAAATTTATTATTAAATAATTTAATAAAACTTTAATGTAGTCACTTCGAAGTTAATTTTAGCCTGAAAATGCTAACGTGAATATTTAGTTAACGCCATCAATCCGACCCACATTAATTGAATAAATTTATGAAAAATGGCATATGAAAGTGATTTTTAGCTCATGAATATTTGGAAACTTCTCAAAAATTTATGAGGACGTGCTATTGCAAACTGAACGCATAAATGTAAAATTAGTACATCCTATTTTTTCTAAATGACATACGGTTTTATCTATATAGCTAGAATAAAAAATTATGTTAATAGCAAGTAAATGCAAATTTAAAAAAAAAAAATTGAATCGGACGTCCTTAAAAGGTTTTTTTTACACTATTCATTCTCTCACCATTAATGCATTTGGGGTTTCATGAGAAGATTTCTGTACAAGTAAAAGAGCAAATTGGTCCTGACGAGGTAAATTCATCATTCACCAACTTCTCTCTAATGAGAAAATAAAACGCTTTGTTTAACACACGACTACTTGTTCCATTCCAATGTGCCTAACCATAAAAATTCATTCTGCAACGTGATTGATCTAAAATAAAGGTAATTATATAATGTGCCGTGGCTGCAATCCATGACCACCAAATTTGCACAAGCAAATCTTTCAAATAATCAAAATCGTTGACAAAAAACATATATCTAGCGTGGGCTAGAATCCTCCACGAATTGCAAAGACTCTGCACCTATCCTAAAAGGAAGGACTGCATCATGCCTAGAAACTCTTCTTTTCAAACAATTTCTACGAAGCAAAGAAATCACTGTAATTTTCTTCCAAGGCTTATGCTTATGAACCCAACTGATGTTGCAAAAATACACAATTACTCTCAATAGGTCCAGACGTTCCGAGTCGCTTGCTTACACTACATATCAATTCAACTGAGATAGATCATAAAGCCTTTACTATTGCCTAATCATACAGTGCAGCTTTGTCTTTATCAACATATTCTTCACCTTCAACACGCTAGGAGTAATTAGTCAATTGTGCTGCTAGGTCGAACGTGCGCTTGGCTATGATGAAGATCACAAGGAAACAGAATTATATTCTCGTGGCGTAGCATCTGATGATAGACTGCTAACAGAGTTCATAATATAGTTTAACTAGAAAAATAAATGCCATGAACAAGTTCCCTCCAACCCAGATTCCAATTAAATTAAAGAAAGAAGAAATGCTCGGGATAGACGATCATGTAGGGTGTAAAAATTATTAGCATATTGCCCATGCGACAATCCATAGGCCAGCTTAGGTTCATATCAGATACTTGTGTACCTTCTCCTCGATCAGATCACCTGAAGTAAAGACTCCAGCATTCTCCAAGGCCTGAAGAACTCTTTTCTGCACAAATGAAGAAAACAACTTCAACACGCAGCACAACTAGCTGAAATAACACAAATTGAGGAAATTGCCCCAGCAATACAATTGCTATCTTAAGAAACAGAATGACAAAAACCAAGTGCGATTAAGAAAATATATATGATGCTAATACAAAACACAATCAAAATGACAGAACCATGGGATGTGGACAGCAATTCGACATGAACAAATCTAAAGCTAAAGCTTGGTCGCCGGTGAGTCAACGGCGGCCCCGGCCTCTTCGTTTCTTGATCTCGGAGTCGTCCTGTGATAATTTTTTCCATTCTCAGTGTCTTCGCATGGTTTAATGTCGGGTCTCTTTCGATGGTCATTTTTTGGACGAGATCCTCTTTTTCAATTTCGTTCCTTCTTGAATAACTTGTGGGTCTAAAGATGAATGGATTACTTGGTCCTCCCTGCCGCTCGTGTTTTATTCTTTAGAATACTACCTTTTATGTCTCAGTAGCAAGAGGATCTGCAACGTTCTTCACATACTGAAAACTGACCTTCTGTGGCTCTTAATAAAACCGTGAGTCGAAGGAAGGAATTGGATTGAATGTCCGCGGCGATATATGTCTGTATTAGCAGCGATTTGGATTATATATAGGCTGTGACGTTTGCGCACTGATTCATACTGATCCGGTGGCCATGCCAATCACTTAGGGAATGGTTGGTTCCCCTTACTGGAAAATTATCATCAGTACATGGAACACCTTTTAGTAAACTATTCGTTCAATTCCCTCAAATCTAGCTAACTCGCATGCGATCATGTAATTGGCGTCATTTCTATTGGTGATTTGCCTCGGACTGGCTCAGTGGATATTGTTTGTTTTGCCTCGCTGACCTAGTATGTCCTTTGATAGTTAAACTTCTTGACTGGGGTGAAGAGGGACAGAGGACCGACGCTGAAATCGCTTCACTGAGGGCTGCTTTTACCCAAGAAGTTGCGGTGTGGCACAAGCTTGACCATCCTAATGTTAACAAGGTTTATGCTTCGCCCTATTCTTTTCTCTAATAATGCTTTTTCCTTTACCTTCATGGTATGCAGAGTCTTGGTATGCATTTCAGTGCTGCACAATTAGCTTGCGTATGGACCACCTTATGATGTATGAGTTCTATCATTGTGTTTTGAGGGAAAAATTGATCATGAAGAATGCCTAGCCCGCTTTGGTGTGTATTATCTGCCTATCATGAGTGTTACAGTAGGAGAACCTCAACTTCCCCTGCTGTCGATAGCTGGATGCTCTAAAGGCTGGTTACATTAATGAGTTTCATCAGTTCAGTCCTTCAGCATCATAAGCATGTACTCTATTGTAAAAGTATCCTTTGTTGACAAAATTGCCATTTTTATTGTCGTGGGAGAAGACTTGACTACGGATGAGTCATGTTTTACGCCTAAATGTCAAGAACCATGTAAACAGAATGATAGAGGGAGAAGAGGCAGTAGCAAAATGGCCATAACTCAATGTCTACTGAAAAAGGTGGCTGAGATAAATGAAAGTTAAAGTGTTGTATAGATCTTTTGCCAAACTTTGATCTACCGGTTTGTTTTATCTTTGTATGAACTTTTTTTTTTTCCGTACTTAATAGAGTTCTCCAGAGCTTTTATTCTCCACGTTCTTCGGTAATCTTCACTTGCTACGTATATCCATCTTCTCTGCATTCTCCAAAGCTGCAGCTTGGTTGATGGTAACATATCTATGTTTCCATTACTAATTAACTCAAGAATGCTTTTGGAAGTATTTTCAGGAAGCGGAATGTTAAATGACAGAATAGGATGTGCAAGAACATTAGCATTGTCCTTCTTTGCTTGTACACAAGAAGTGATTTCTACGGGCTCTAAATTTCAGTCTTGTCTCCTTATCAGTTCAATGGGGCAACAATGGGCTCATCAGATCTACAAATACAAACTGACAATGGTCCAATCAGTATGCCCAGGAATATTTGCTGTGTTGTTGTTGAATATCTTCCTGGGGGAGCTCTCAAATCTTACCTCATCAAGAACAGGAGAAGGAAACTAGCATTCAAGGTGGCTGTCCAGGTTGCACTTGATCTCGCCAGAGGGTATATAAAAAAACACACTGCTTTTAATTAGGCACACCGTAGATTTTTACATCCCTAAGTGGTCAAGTTAATTTTCATTTTAACTATTGCAGCTTGAGTTATCTCCACTCACAGAAGATTGTCCATAGAGATGTGAAGACAGAGAAGACTTGGGGGTGGCTCATGTTGAAGCTTCAAATCCCAATGACATGACTGGGGAGACTGGGACATTGGGTTATATGGCTCCTGAGGTACTATAGAAATTTCTGGTTCTTTTATTTCCTGCTAAGTCGTAGTAGTTTTTGATCAGTTCACACCTCTGGAGTTTGAAAATTGCATAGTTCCGTCCAGAAGGGCCACGGGAGTCCTTTTTCCTTCATCTTCTTGTTCCTGTTTCTATCGTTTCTTCTTTTCAGCTTGCAGCATGTATAGCTAAATTGCAGTGATGATTTGGTTTTTCATCATTTTAAGTAACCAAAAAATGAAGTGAAGGACAAAAGTAAAAGGCAGATTTGCTAAAGAATAAATAATAAGTGACTCAACAAAACTGGGGGCAGGTACTAAATGGAAACCCATATAATAGAAAATGCAATGTCTACAGTTTCGGCATCTGCCTATGGGAAATATATTGTTGTGACATTGTCACGACCTCTTTTTTTCCGTCCGGGGAAAAAGAATAAGGTTTAGGGGTATTTGCCTAAAGAGACGGACCAATGGCCCTAGATTAGGCGCGGGCTCTCCCAAGCCCATACCTCGCGCGACGTTGGATTCGTTTTTTAGTTCTTAACAATTTATGTAATTTTAGGAGTCGCCACTAGCCTATTGGGGTCGGCTAGAAACCAATCAAGACACGGGAGTGTTGTCTCGATTCCTACACAACCAGAGATTTCTAGGAACGGGGACTTGTTTACGCTAATGTTTCTATTAGCGCCCTTGCGGTACCACTAACTTGAAAGGTTGTTCATCTAAATGGCCACACAATCTTGATTACCAATTATAATCTTTATAAAACCGCTAAGCGTCCATGCAAATGTTTTTGTAGGTTTGTTTTCCTTAATGTCTAAACTAATCCTAACATAATTTAGAAGAAAAATTTACACTCAAATTAATGAAAAGCGGTGCGCGAGTAAATATCTAAGAAATTGAAATGACTTGAAAGTAATGCGGAAAAGAAAGACCCGATACAAGTCGGGCAAATAATATTACATGGCCTTGTTATCATGCCCCGGGACAGGACCCCCGTGAGTGAAATGGAAATATAAATATGCATGAAATTACTCTAAATAGTTGTAATCTACACAAAATAGATTATTTATAAAAATGGTTATAAAATACCAAAATAGCATTAAATTAGGAAAATGACCTTTTAAAATTAGGAAAATTTCATATATGTCATTTATATCCTAATTTGATGCTATCTAACATTTTTTGATATTTTTGAAATTTTCATATTTTTCTCTTTTTTCAATTATTTTTTATATAAAAAAAAATAATAATTCCTTAAGCCGGTCTATGCTAACATGGAGTAGCACAGCACATGAATATCACAATAACCAAGCTCAAATCGACCGTTTCAAGATCGAAGCTTAGTTTGGGCATTTTGTCGAACGCTTAGTGTGCATTAAACTAGCCCCAATAGCCTCCTCGAGCCATGTTTGCGGCCTTCAATCTCAACGCATGAGCAATATTATGTGGAACTAAAACATCAAGGTTAAACTACCACATGCAAGGAGTAAGATTAGATAGAAATCACAGCTTAAAACACACGAAAACCAAGCTGGAATCGTCATCAAATATGCGGGTTTGATCTGATTTTGCAAATCTGGGTTTGAACCCGGGTTAGGCAAACAGGTTGAATGCCCATATTCAAGCCCCGACACCCATCACATACGAGATCTAAGGGAAACATTACTTGATCCGAATGAAAGTAGGTAACATGAGCTTTCAAATGCAACAAACATCATAGAAAATGACTAACCGAACACATCAAAACAATCTCTTCAAAAAGCACACATGCAAAACTCTTGAAGAGATTTCAACACTTAGAAAAATTCCAGCCTCAAAATCAGTTTCTTGGACTAGTTTTCCTCTTAATTTTTTACTACTAAAACATGTTCAAAATCCAACAAAAATACATCTAGGATACTTACCTTGCTTCATAGTATCTTTTGCAAGTGGTTCTTGGCCAAGGAAACCGAGAAATTGTCCTCTGGAAGCACGTGGAAGTTGGCTTCTTCAACTGGAAATGAGATCTGCATAAAAGAAGAACTGACAACGAAGGTTTTCGTTGACCTCTAAAATTAGACTTCAAGATGTCTTTTGGCGAAAAACTTGACACCAATCCAAACCATATGTATTCTAGTTTGGGTTTGAACTCATGGTTTTCCTCATTTGTCTCTCAACTTTCTCAAAAATACTCGCTTTCTCTCACTCGTGACCAACCAGGCTCAACACTTAGAAAAATTTTCAGTTTCTTTGGCCCGCCAGGAGGGCACTGTTTCGGGGGCTTTAGGAGGCCTTACCGATCTCCATTTTGGACGTGCGACCTATGGATGGAAAGATCTTTGAGTGAAGTTTCACTCTCTAGTTTAAGATTTTGGCTAATTTTGGCTGCAATTTGCGAAAATTTCCCTTTTCTCTCTAGAGGTTGATCTGGAATTTCTGGGTTTGCTTTTCTGGAGTTGCTTCTGAAGGTGTGTTTGGGGAGTGATTCCGAGCTCTCTTCTCTCCCTCTCGTCTCCTCTCTCTCATACCTTGAAATACCTTGCTTCAGTGATCTTATCCCCCGAATCAAGGGATTTTTGGTCAGCCTTTTGTCCACCTACCAAGCCTGTCAACAGGGCTACTTCACCTACTCTTCTGACTTAGCCAAATTTTTTAACTTCTGCAGCTGTTGAGTGTGCGAACTTTGCTGCGATTTTCCCGTGCTTTCAGCGGCTTATCCCTGGCCAATTTCCGTCCACTTGTACTCCTATATATGGTCTTCCATCACGTGCAAATATCGAGCTAAATGGGCGGCTGAGTGAGATATGGTGGGGCCACCAATATGCCTATTTAGCAGCTCCGAATTAAGACCTAACCGTGGGCTGGGTTTTGGTAGCTGGTTTGAGTACTTTAATCCATCAATTTAGCCGCGGTTTCTGATCAATTAGCAACCTCATGTATAGTAGCTTAAGATCTTGACCATTTTTCGCAATTGTGCCCACCCAATTTTGCAAAAAAGACCCTCAAAGTTGGCCATTTTCTTATCCGAAAATACCAAATTCAATACAAATGTGGTCTTTTTGGCTCAATTTGATTGATTCTACTTGGCCCAAATTCAATTTCAACTTAATTGATGACCAAGATGATGATTTAAGGGCTCGGGCGCAAATTTTACAAAATTTGCGAATTGGTCCCTCGACTTTTGGAAATTGCATTTTGGCCCCAACTTGTCATTTGGATTCCAATCTGACCTCCTAGGCTTGGCTAGTCACATTTAGATCGTTGGCCCCAACTTGCTCTCTCTCTCTCTCTCTCTTTTTTTCGATTTCTTTTTTTTTTTTTTTTTTTTAAATTATTATATTTTTTTGGGAAAAACATCTTTCATTTAAAACACGATATTAAACACCTAGATAATCTATATGCTGGAATGAAATATTTTTGGGCAAAAATTAGGTGTCAACAGCTGCCCCTCTTTGGAAGGAAGCTCAAAGAGGTTTCTTTCAAAGATGAGGTGACGCCTAAATTTTTTTGTTTTTGTTTTTGTTTTTTTTGTTTTTGCAATTGTAAAATGAAAATGCAAGTAAGCTTAATGTAAAGAGCGTGATCTAGGGATGTACTTGTGAACAATTTGAAAAGTGTGGTTTAAGGATATACCCACGAACCTTGTGGTTTAAGGCAGTCCCACTAACCGTGTGGTTTAAGGCAGTTCCACTAACCTTATGATTTTAGGCAGTCCTACTAACCGTGTGGTTTAAGGCAATCCCACTAACCTTGTGGTTTAAGGCAATCCCACTAACCGTGTGGTTTAAGGTAGTCCCACTAACCGTGTGGTTTAAGGTAGTCCCACGAACCCTGTGGTTTAAGGCAGTCCCACTAACCGTGTGGTTTAAGGCAATCCCACTAACCGTGTGGTTTAAGGCAATTCCACTAACCTTGTGGTTTTAGGCAGTCCCACTAACCGTGTGGTTTAAGGCAATCCCACTAACCTTGTGGTTTAAGGCAATCCCACTAACTGTGTGGTTTAAGGTAGTCCCACGAACCGTGTGGTTTAAGGCAGTCTCACGAACCGTGTGGTTTAAGGCAGTCCCACTAACCGTGTGGTTTAAGGCAGTCCCACTAACCGTGTGGTTTAAGGCAGTCCCACTAACCATGTGGTTTAAGGCAGATCCACTAACCGTGTGGTTTAAGGCAGTCCCACTAACCTTGTAAATTGTATGATTTTAGGAAGACCAAGAATCTCTTGAAAATGCATGGTTTAAGGCTAACCCATGAACCATTTGAAATTATGTCGTGAAAATGCATGGTTTGAGGCTAACCCATGAACCTTTTGGAATTGCATGGTTTAAGAGTAACCAAGAACCTTTTGAAAATGCATGGTTTAAGGCTAACCCGAGAACCCTTTAAAATTATGTCCTAAAAATGCATGGTTTGAGGCTAACCCATGAACCTTTTGGAATTGTATAGTTTAAGGATAACCAAGAACCTCTTGAAAGTGCATGGTTTAAGACTAACCTATGAACCCTTTGGAATTGCATGGTTTAAGGGTAACCAAGAACCTCTTGAAAGTGCATGATTTAAGGCTAATCCAAGAACCCTTTAAAATTGCATGGTTTAAAGATAACCAAGAATCTCTTGCAAATGCATGGTTTAAGGATAACTCATAAACCCTTTGAAATTGCAAGGTTTAAGGATAACCAAGAACCTTTTGAAAATGCATGGTTTAAGGCTAACCCATGAACCTTTAGAATTGTGAGGTTTAAGGATAACCAAGACCCTTTTGAAAATGCATGGTTTAAGGCTAACCCATGAACCTTTTGAAATTGCAAGGTTTAAGGATAACCAAGAACCTTTTGAAATTGCAAGGTTTAAGGATGACCAAGAACCTCTTGAAAATGCATGGTTTAAGGCTATTCCATGAACCCTTTGAAATTGTGTGGTTTCACTGGAGGAACCTGTCATTGAAGAATATTCTGAAATGGATATTGCACATCAAATAGTATTCATTATAACAAGTATTTTAGTTGCGAAAGCATACTAGATGAGGTCAATTTCAACATATGTCATTAGAAACAATATCAAAAGTGTATCGGTAATGAGAAAGCAATGATTGCATAAACAAATCAAACTAATTCCGACAACTTGACAAACTCGCAAAACTGTCATCGCGCTCGAATGATATCATTAATCGTCAAATTCTCTTGGGAGAAAAGTCATTGTCGAAATGACCCTGACTTATGAGAAAGGTTTGTTAAGTATGCCAAGCAAGGATCCCTAGTCAGAAAGGGCTTCTCGCATATCCTCAAGAAAATGGCTATTTGATCCCATCTTGTTCATGTGGGAAATAAACGATCACTCAACCTCACTCTTCCAAAGTGCGCAAGGCTTTGAATCATTCGCAATAAGTACACATTGACCAATCAAAGAGGTCTTTTAGAAGGACCGTAGTGCAGGTTTGGTCATGGTTTTAGCAATGGATAAGCATCATTGGCTATGAAATGAATTAATCACTGATCGACATCTCCGCCAGGTTTACAAGTCAAGAAACCTTAAGATGAGATAAGACAACCTTACTCTCACTTCTTTGAGCGGCATCTTCTTTAGGAAGTCCTTATTTCCACTTTGAATCATCCCAATCTGAAGAGACTTTGGAAATGGGTTGTAATGTTGATTCGGGGAAAGGTTCAAAAGGCTTAGCTCAAAAGGCTTAGAACTTTTTGTCAAAGGGGATTTGGGAGTTGGTGATTATCATGGCATCATTACCATATCATCCATTTTTTTTAAAGCACTCAATCTTTAGAATTCAAATTGCTTGAAAGTCCTTTGACTAATCATCTTAACATAATGGCTTTTGCATTTGCAATGATTTTCTTTTCAATGCTGGCAATTTTTTTGCCATTTTTGCTTTCACAGAGATATTCCTCTTGATGCAATTGTTTTTCTTCCACACTTTTTTTTTCGGGCATTGGCCTTGCTTTTACCAGGCACACTGCTTTTTCATGCCCCTTAATTTTCATTTGACTTTTGCTCTTTTGGACTTTTTGAGTTCTTAGGACTTTCGAGGTGCTTTTCGTATTCTCATGTAAACACCAATTGCATTGGTAAATCATGTGCCCTCCCCTCAATGTGGGGAGATAATCACCACTCGGGTTTTAGAAATGAATAGTTAGGCTCAATATGGTTTAAGCAAAGGGTAGTGGTGTTTGGGTAGAGAAAAGAATGCTCTTCTTCACCTTGGGATGCTTCGAGCTTCCATAAGAATTCACCTGAAGTTACCGCAAAAAGATTTATGCAAGTGAGAGTAAAGAAACATTTCTCATCTTTTCTCTCCAAATAATGTCAACCCAAACCTCCATAATTGCCCCATCGTGGGGTGGTTCTTGACAGGGGTATTTTGTAGAAAATTCTTGACATTAAAATGCTCAAATGGGCTAACTATTGTCACCTGTAGTGTGTATGATAGAGGAAAGAAATGCCTCTTATCATCTTGGTCTATGTACCGCTTGCGAATGAATTCAATGACCTTGAATAACACGGGTTTTCTTTTTCGCTCGAATCCCAGAGTGTTTAAAGGACATGTTTGGAAATGGGTTGCCTTTCCTCATTCTAAATGTTTCTCGCTTGGCATGAGTAACATCCCTTTCATTTTTGTTGAGATCATTTGGATGGATTAACCTCTATAGAGAATTTTGATTTGAAATGAGTGATCCATCGAGTGGATGGACAATTTAAAGATAAAGAAGATTTTTGCAAGCTTTGTGGAAAACTTGTTTCTTCAATTTCCATTTTTTTTTTTTTTTGCTTGTTTCTAGAAAAACACTAAATGTTCTTCTTCTTCTTTTTTTTTTTTTTTTTTTTTTTTTTTTTTTTTTTTTGCGATGGAAATTCTCCATTTGTTTTTCATTTGATTTTGAGAAGAAGGGTACTTACTGTGCCTTAGTAGTCGACGACCCTACGAAGAACAAAAAGGGAATGTGTTAGTACATGAATCCTCGGGATCGTAAAAACTGGAAACGATACAACATTACCCTTGGTCAATTTCACCATTTGGCGGAAAACAGCGGAATGAACGTACTGTTTTAAGGCTTGAAGAGAATCTCGGGTCTTTGGTGTCATTAGTTCAAGCATTTTCCTCTTTTTGCAAAAATAAGAGATGCAAAAGTTTTTATTTATTTATTTTTTTTTTATAATTTTTTTTTTTTTTTACATGGCAACCTTGTTGCCGTTTCCGTGGCTCGAACCCCGTACCTCTCGGACCGTTTATTCATTCCCATACCACCAGGCCGAAGCGCCGGTAGTGTCTATGGGGCGCTTCCTTTTTTATTTATTTAATTGAACCGAATCTAGAACAACACATATTTTAAGCCAACTTAGGTGACTTTGTCATGTGTTAACTCCACATGCTTACTTTGTCGATATAGATTATGCTTAAATCAATTTCTCGAGTTTGTTCCTCGAATACCGACGCTTCCTGTTAAGCAAAGGGAACTACGTCAAATAATGAAGTTAGAGAGGGGCATTTTGGAAACGATACCGAATTACCATTCTCCTGCAGCTGACTTTAAATGTCTTGTGTTTCCTCTTCATGTGCTTTTGCTCCTCAGGTGTTAACATTTCCTCGAAGATCTTGCTTTCAAATGGGCCATTTAGATGTTATCGAATTCACTCATTCTGAGTGGGCGTCAAAGATGAAAGGAGAGGGGTACTCCTTGTTTCGACATGTGAGGGCATTGCTCCTTGGATGTTTTGCTCCATTTATTCCATCAAAATGGATAGTTGGGCCTTAGCATGCCTTCTTGGTATAAGGTGTTGCTCCATCAGTCAAAGTGCACTTTTTGTGTCGAATCAATTGATTTCATTTCATCTTGCTTCATGAGTGAGAGTTACCCTACTTTGAGTGACTTGCCCCATTTATCAACTGCAAGGAAAAAGAGACGTAATATGTTATTTTCATATTCGACATGATTCATTTTAGGAATGGGATACTCCCTTTTACGGCATATCTGATGACTGCATTCCATCTCGTTTCCTTGGCTATGGAGAGGGATTTGCTTTCATGATTGGCAGTAATTCACTTGGCAAATGTCTATTCCATTTGAATTTTTCCCTTTTTAGAAGTCAAGTGACTCAGGCATTGCGTGCCCCCGATCCATTTTGTGGCCATCTGCCCCAATTAAAATTTCCTACACATATGGAAACAATGTATTATTTCCACTCTTAGGTACATTAAGTTTAGGAACGAAGTACACCCTTTTTCAAAGTCGGGCAATTCAGCATCTCATTGTAGCTTTGTTGAAGAAGGCAAGACATTGTCCTTATGGTCAAATGCATGCCACACTAGGTTAGATAACTTGTCCATATGCAGCTCCATCATGTTGGATTGATGAATCTCTGTTTCATTTGAGCCCTTCATGCTTTACTCAATTTCCCGCATACCCCTTTTAGGCTAGGTGATTTTTCGCCATTTTTGCTGCGTCAATGCATTTCCCACTTCACAACCTGTAAGCATGGGTGGCTATGTCAGTTTATGAATAAGTTGTTTTGACTTTTGGAACGAACACACCCTTTTCTTTTAGAGATCGTGTGATTCTGGACCAGGTTGTCCTTCCCATGTAGTCTTGTTGCTTGCTAGTAATTTGCCTCACTAAAATATCTACATCTTGAAGTGTTGTCTTGCGAACCACCAATAATCATCTCCATACAGGATTGGATGCCAAGAAACCATTGGAAGTGTAGGGATTCCGAGATGCTTCTTGTTCACAACCAACGAAGTAGTTTGATGCCAAAGAATGTCTACATATTTCTTCTTCCATAAGGAATGTCAAATTAATATGAGGTCATCCAGGATGTGGAACTTCGTTAGGCCAGTAGATTTGTGATCTTCGAGGCTTTGACGATTCTTTTCACATTTAATCACAATGTTTGAATTCATATGCTGCGAAAATATTTCTATAGTTCGTGGCTCAACCACTTATGCCCATAAATGAGCATGAATTGGTGCATCTCATGACTTGCTCTATTAGAGAAAGGCCCGCACTTTTGTCAATTTGAACAAAACCGTCATTTTGCCTGTTTGACAAAAATGGATGACTGAGTTAGTTGTTGCGCAAGAAATCCCTATTGGAACGATTACAACCTTACCCCCTCAAAGCATCGTTCTACGGATCAACCTGTAAAAGCGATTAAGTGAAGAGATAAAGTATTATGCAAGTTCTTCTTGAAACTCATTTTCACACATTTTGAAGCTAAGGCATAAAACTCAGCCTAAAGGGTCCGTTTGAAACACTTCAAGTGTTTTAAAGAATATAACTTTTATGAACTCTAATTTCATTATTAGAAAATGTGAGTTGTATGATTTACAAAAGCATTTGATTGGGTTCACAATCAAAACTCAAAACGTAAAACACGGTTCCTAATAGGAATAATGACAAGGATAAAGTGCAAAAAGCTCTTTCGTAGAGGAGCATAATAAGCACAATTCTCGTCCTAGCTTTAAAGTCCACTTTTGGCATGGCCAAGCAAGAGGAGTTCAAGGAATGGTTGTCGCGCATGACCTGCAAAAGGAAGATAATGTCAGTATATGAATGAAAAATTGATCTTTCAATAAAGCCGCCTCTTACAATGAAATCAAGGCGACGATACCTTCTCCGTAGTATCCACTTACGAGAATTTGGTATTTCGTCAAAATTTTATTAGTAAGAGGAGATTTCATTAAAAGATCGATCCACGGCTATCAATTGAATGCCCACTATGTTCCAAAAGTTTCATACACAAATGGGGCATTGACTTTGAAAGATTAATTTGTAATTTCACTCATGCAAAGGTGAGGTGATTTTTACTTTGAGAAATCAATACACAAAATGTGATTTGAATTTTGAAATGCGACCAAGAATTTTCTTGAAAATTTGCTTTTAATTCTATGCCCCAAAATGTAATCTTGACTTGGAAGAATTTCTATACAAAATGTGACTTTGAGTTCACAATTGAAAACAAAAACATTTGTTTTATGGGGTTAGATCAAAGGTATTTGAAATGTTTATTTATTAAGAGTGAGCATCAAGCCTATATTTTCAAGGGCATTCCATTGATTTCCGCGAATCTCCAAAAAATGAAAATTTCAATCCGAGTTGAGCAAGTAGATAGAGAAACCATACTTACAGTGGGTGAAGAGACTTTTTTTTTTTTTAATCACATAGACACGCGGATGTAAACTTGTGAGGTTTGACGCATAAAGGCGGAATTCTAAAGGCTTAAGGTCCCCATTTTGATTAGATCAAAAGAGTTTTCCCCACTCCGCACTTACGTCGGACAGTTCTCTTTATCATTAATCAAAATGAGCGGGACCAAAAGTGGATAACCATGGGTCATTCCCCGCACGGGTTCCATCTTTTGGCACCTTCTATGGGCTTCCTAATGCGATCGGGGTTTTAGATCGCGGGTGGTGTGTGTAAATGTGTAGTGCTAAGATAAGTATAAATGCACACATCAATTGATATCCAAACAACACTTCAATTTCATCCATATAGGCATACATTCATACGCCTCCCTACAAAAGAGATGGGTTAATAAATACTCTACCCCTTATTACTCCAAACCTACGAAAACATTTAACACATTGTTAGTGGGCTAACCTTGTTTTCCACGCGACTTTGACAAGCGCTATCAAATGAAGACCATGTTAGTGAACAACCAACCAAGTTTTTATGGCCTAAGTCCTCTAAGGTTTGCAACCAAGTCCCCAGCGGAGTCGCCAAGCTGTCACGACCTCTTTTTTTCCGTCCGGGGAAAAAGAATAAGGTTTAGGGGTATTTGCCTAAAGAGACGGACCAATGGCCCTAGATTAGGCGCGGGCTCTCCCAAGCCCATACCTCGTGACGTTGGATTCGTTTTTAGTTCTTAACAATTTATGTAATTTTAGGAGTCGCCACTAGCCTATTGGGGTCGGCTAGAAACCAATCAAGACACGGGAGTGTTGTCTCGATTCCTACACAACCAGAGATTTCTAGGAACGGGGACTTGTTTACGCTAATGTTTCTATTAGCGCCCTTGCGGTACCACTAACTTGAAAGGTTGTTCATCTAAATGGCCACACAATCTTGATTACCAATTATAATCTTTATAAAACCGCTAAGCGTCCATGCAAATGTTTTTGTAGGTTTGTTTTCCTTAATGTCTAAACTAATCCTAACATAATTTAGAAGAAAAATTTACACTCAAATTAATGAAAAGCGGTGCGCAGGTAAATATCTAAGAAATTGAAATGACTTGAAAGTAATGCGGAAAAGAAAGACCCGATACAAGTCGGGCAAATAATATTACATGGCCTTGTTATCATGCCCGGGACAGGACCCCGTGAGTGAAATGGAAATATAAATATGCATGAAATTACTCTAAATAGTTGTAATCTACACAAAATAGATTATTTATAAAAATGGTTATAAAATACCAAAATAGCATTAAATTAGGAAAATGACCTTTTAAAATTAGGAAAATTTCATATATGTCATTTATATCCTAATTTGATGCTATCTAACATTTTTTGATATTTTTGAAATTTTCATATTTTTCTCTTTTTTCAATTATTTTTTATATAAAAAAAAATAATAATTCCTTAAGCCGGTCTATGCTAACATGGAGTAGCACAGCACATGAATATCACAATAACCAAGCTCAAATCGACCGTTTCAAGATCGAAGCTTAGTTTGGGCATTTTGTCGAACGCTTAGTGTGCATTAAACTAGCCCCAATAGCCTCCTCGAGCCATGTTTGCGGCCTTCAATCTCAACGCATGAGCAATATTATGTGGAACTAAAACATCAAGGTTAAACTACCACATGCAAGGAGTAAGATTAGATAGAAATCACAGCTTAAAACACACGAAAACCAAGCTGGAATCGTCATCAAATATGCGGGTTTGATCTGATTTTGCAAATCTGGGTTTGAACCCGGGTTAGGCAAACAGGTTGAATGCCCATATTCAAGCCCCGACACCCATCACATACGAGATCTAAGGGAAACATTACTTGATCCGAATGAAAGTAGGTAACATGAGCTTTCAAATGCAACAAACATCATAGAAAATGACTAACCGAACACATCAAAACAATCTCTTCAAAAAGCACACATGCAAAACTCTTGAAGAGATTTCAACACTTAGAAAAATTCCAGCCTCAAAATCAGTTTCTTGGACTAGTTTTCCTCTTAATTTTTTACTACTAAAACATGTTCAAACTCCAACAAAAATACATCTAGGATACTTACCTTGCTTCATAGTATCTTTTGCAAGTGGTTCTTGGCCAAGGAAACCGAGAAATTGTCCTCTGGAAGCACGTGGAAGTTGGCTTCTTCAACTGGAAATGAGATCTGCATAAAAGAAGAACTGACAACGAAGGTTTTCGTTGACCTCTAAAATTAGACTTCAAGATGTCTTTTGGCGAAAAACTTGACACCAATCCAAACCATATGTATTCTAGTTTGGGTTTGAACTCATGGTTTTCCTCATTTGTCTCTCAACTTTCTCAAAAATACTCGCTTTCTCTCACTCGTGACCAACCAGGCTCAACACTTAGAAAAATTTTCAGTTTCTTTGGCCCGCCAGGAGGGCACTGTTTCGGGGAGCTTTAGGAGGCCTTACCGATCTCCATTTTGGACGTGCGACCTATGGATGGAAAGATCTTTGAGTGAAGTTTCACTCTCTAGTTTAAGATTTTGGCTAATTTTGGCTGCAAGTTTGCGAAAATTTCCCTTTTCTCTCTAGAGGTTGATCTGGAATTTCTGGGTTTGCTTTTCTGGAGTTGCTTCTGAAGGTGTGTTTGGGGAGTGATTCCGAGCTCTCTTCTCTCCCTCTCGTCTCCTCTCTCTCATACCTTGAAATACCTTGCTTCAGTGATCTTATCCCCCGAATCAAGGGATTTTTGGTCAGCCTTTTGTCCACCTACCAAGCCTGTCAACAGGGCTACTTCACCTACTCTTCTGACTTAGCCAAATTTTTTAACTTCTGCAGCTGTTGAGTGTGCGAACTTTGCTGCGATTTTCCCGTGCTTTCAGCGGCTTATCCCTGGCCAATTTCCGTCCACTTGTACTCCTATATATGGTCTTCCATCACGTGCAAATATCGAGCTAAATGGGCGGCTGAGTGAGATATGGTGGGGCCACCAATATGCCTATTTAGCAGCTCCGAATTAAGACCTAACCGTGGGCTGGGTTTTGGTAGCTGGTTTGAGTACTTTAATCCATCAATTTGGCCGCGGTTTCTGATCAATTAGCAACCTCATGTATAGTAGCTTAAGATCTTGACCATTTTTCGCAATTGTGCCCACCCAATTTTGCAAAAAAGACCCTCAAAGTTGGCCATTTTCTTATCCGAAAATACCAAATTCAATACAAATGTGGTCTTTTTGGCTCAATTTGATTGATTCTACTTGGCCCAAATTCAATTTCAACTTAATTGATGACCAAGATGATGATTTAAGGGCTCGGGCGCAAATTTTACAAAATTTGCGAATTGGTCCCTCGACTTTTGGAAATTGCATTTTGGCCCCAACTTGTCATTTGGATTCCAATCTGACCTCCTAGGCTTGGCTAGTCACATTTAGATCGTTGGCCCCAACTTGCTCTCTCTCTCTCTCTCTCTTTTTTCGATTTCTTTTTTTTTTTTTTTTTTTTAAATTATTATATTTTTTTTGGGAAAAACATCTTTCATTTAAAACACGATATTAAACACCTAGATAATCTATATGCTGGAATGAAATATTTTTGGGCAAAAATTAGGTGTCAACAGACATGCCGTACCCTGACCTTAGTTTCTCAGAGATGACTTCGGCTGTGGTGCGCCCGGTATTGTCTGGTTCTATCCCTTGCATTATGAGAGACAGATAGCGAGCAGAAATTCTGCTGCTAGCGGGAAGTAGTTGTCTCTGATATCTAATCATCTTTGGGGACTGTACGTGCTACATAACCTGAGACCTGAAATTCCGAGATGCTGCCCGAGTTCTCTTGCAAATGTGATGAAACGATGCTGGCATGCTCATCAAAACAAACGTCCGGAGATGGACGAGGTCGTCTCTTTGCTTGAAGCTATCGACACGTCAAAAGGGGGTGGCATGATTCCTGTCGATCAGTCACAGGGTTGTCTTTGCGTCCGTAGGTATCGCCGACCTTGAGGAATTACTTGGTATAATTATTACTTTAATTTTCAAATACTATGGTGCTATCAACCTTTAGGGGGAAGGTGTCTGCTTATTGTATCTACAGTCGAGAATTAGGGCATGGGATTTATCAAGAAGAATAGGGATGGCAATTCGTCAATGTAGATCAAGGAGAGAGTGCATACCGCTACATCTTTCCTTCTCGAATGGTGTAAAGCTTCATTTTCTAATTATTGTTCTTCTATTCCTCTTTCGCATGTCAGTTTTAGAAGCTTGGGGGGATTTCACAGAACTCCATACTATTTTTGGCATACGCTGCTCGGAAAGACTGGGTTGGCCACCTATAATGTATGACTACACTTTCTGTTAATAAAGAACAATTTTAAGACTAGCGCTCTATTTTTGCTCCCTATATCATCTATGTCATTAAGCGGAGAACATGCTCGGCCGAACATACAGGAGACAGATGTTCCGTGTCCTTCCATTTGGCGTGTAAGTATCTAACTGATGGATTGCAGCATGTGTTAATACTCAAATTGTCAGCCGCATTCCTGCTTTTCCACTTTGCTTGTTACCATTTGGTTGGAAGTACACATTGTATTTTTACAACAACGATTAATGTCAAACATCGTACTCATGAATATTAAGGACTCTGGTAAAGAAAAGAACTGAATCTTGAGGAGCAAGAGGAGCCTGTATCAATTAAGTGTCTCGGCCATAAGCTCCGGGGAGTTCAACATCGGACATCAGTTTCTCTGGCTCGTCCAACTTTGGTGGTTCTGTTGCATAGAGAATCAGCTACACCAGAGCCAACAAGGCTCCCAAACCATTCGGCACCTACAAAAATGCGTGGACACATTAACAGAAGCAAATGACCAAAAGATGTCTTCAAAAAGAAGGCTTCATCCTCCTGAAAATCTCAGTCATTGAACTCAAAAAAGGGTATGCTTTCACTCTCTCTATTTTCTCTAAACTATCAACTAGGACAGTAGAACACGTTTAACTCTGAAAGATTTGGATGAAGCAAATTACATGCGACTGAGAATGAAGTTTCAACATTATACCAGGACAAAGGGTTTGAATTTGAGGAGCGCATAGACAACCCAGGTGATGCCATTTAAGAACATGGCGAGTGACAGATAGAAAGGCATGTACTTGACGCTCTTTGTCTGGATGACTCGGCACTGCCAATACCAAAAAGAAGGAAATTGATTCCCATTTCCTTGATTGTTGATCAGTGACTTATTAGTTTCTGGGAAAAGCCAAACGGTCAACGTACCATGATTGTCAATGGCGAAGTATACATCGCTATGTTGAAGATTGAAGAAGTGCAGAACTCCTGCATAAGGCAACTAATGTAGCCATGAGGCAACTTATGTAGCCATGAAGATCAGTTCAACGAGGAGCACAGGCAAGATATTCCGTTGCGAAATAACGACAAAAGCACAAAAAACAAATAAGAATGCCGAAGCTGGGAAATGAAGATGGGAGGAGCACTCTTACTTTGTTAAACAACTTAGGTGTTTCAAAAGCTTACACGTCTGTTCCATGGAGAGTACATGAAGAATATCCCAACGTAGATGAGCTCAATATCAAGACCGAAAGCGTTGATTATGACGACAAGCGGGCTTCCTGGACAGACGGGGGACATACCATAGTATATCCACATTGCGCAGTTAAATACTGTCGCGATATATGGATCTGGCTTGAATCCCGCTGCCTTTTTCTTCTTTGATATCGTGATAAATGTCAGGCTGATGAGATCCGCCGTGATGCAAAGTATATCAAATTCGAATGTCAATCCATTGATCAAAATAAACAAGACAGCAAGAATATCATTGGTCAACTTATGAGAGGAGTAGAAGTTGTCGAGCTAAGCTTACATAGGAGACAGGAATAAAGCGATCGTCGTGACATCTCCTGCAAAATGGTCGAATCAAAAAATTGAGTTTCATGGTCATAACGTTGACATGTCACTTTTTATTATACAATCGATTAGTTATTAACTCTTCTCCACTCTACTCTACTTATATTATGTAATTCTTTGATCACTTAAGGATTTTTTAAATTTTTTTCAGGGATCTTTTGTATTTCGCATTTGTATATATTTATATCTTGGGTGTGGATACACATGAATATATAGACTAACCGTAACAACGACGATGAGCTCCCGGAAAATGATTCCCATGCACCGTTACAGAATGATCATGTCTCAATCAAGAACTCACCAATGCCTACGATCATTCTGGCTGTCCAAATGTCCGCCATTGTTGCGGGTTCTCAAGGACGAAGGAGAAGAGATCCAAATGAGAAAGAGAGAGCGAAAGGATGCTGCTTAATCTCCGTCGGTTGGCGGATTCGAAATCGGCGATTCAGGGTTTTATTGACGATTAAGAACTCCTTCTTCCCATTCCCGGAGCTCGAGCAGATTAGATCATCTACCTCACACTTGCGCAGCCGATTAATATGTACACTTTTGGTTAAGAAGGGCTGCCAACACACTAAATTTGGAGAGGATTAAGAAAAAGAAAACGGAACAACTTCCCACGAATCCTTCGAGATGGATGAAGAGTCTTGGCTCGAGGGGATCGATGACGTTTTTCGTTTGCTCTCTGCATGCGGTGCATGCAAAGTGCCCGCTATGTGTCAACTCCTGTCCATAAAAGTAGAACGGCATCATGGAAGTTTCTGCTATTGTGCATTGTGTCTATGCAAATTGGCTGGAAGATCTAAATTTAGAAAAAAAAAAAACAAAAAAACAAAAAAGTGGTTGAAATGTCGATTTGCAGTTGGGCCACGTCATCGGAAAGTTTATCCCTTCACCTTCCTTTACATTAAAAAAAAAAAAAAAAAAACTTAATTCTTCAGTTAATATTTAACAATAACGTTCCAATGAAAAAATAATTTTAAATGAGCTTGAATATATTATTAATTTGGATGAAATTTGATATAATGGTCATCCCACCAATTGAGGTTATTTTTATAAAGGGTTTATATTTAATATTGGATAAGTGACACAAAGTAACAGAAAATGTAATTGAATGAAGTTTAATTATGTTTTTAATTTTTTTATGAAAATTATGCATTTACCTTGCAATTTAGAATTCATGTATTACAATAGCTTAAGTAATCATATCCTTGGTATTTGTATATAAAAAAGTACTTTTATTGATTCAACCATTGCTTATGGTATTGCCCA
Organism: Eucalyptus cladocalyx; assembly: GCA_017140615.1. NCBI lineage: Eukaryota > Viridiplantae > Streptophyta > Magnoliopsida > Myrtales > Myrtaceae > Eucalyptus > Eucalyptus cladocalyx. The sequence goes on from CM029518.1 coordinate 10,775,278, forward strand.
CATTCCTTCACATAAACGCTCTCCACGAAAGTCTTATTAGATCAAAGAGTTTCGTACATTTAGGAAAAAAATTGAGAGCATTTAATATATGAATAGAAAGTAGAGAAATTCCGAATAGATAACATATAATTCAGGATGAGCGCCTCCAACCAAATATATATATTAGTCCTACTACATTTTTGTTGGTCAATTGATTGCTATGAATTATTCGTAATACACAACTTTTATATATTTCATGTTTAAGAGATTTTTCTAAAAAATGGTAAACCTATTGCACTTTTGGCAATTCCATCATAAATTTCTTAATTATACCAATTGTATACTTCCGGCCAATTTTAGATGAAATCCACTCATGTGAACACCAATCATTTTATATGGCATAATAGGCATTGATATGAACATTTTTAATAATATTTTAAAATCTCATTGTGTTATTGAGCAAAAAAAAATTGGTGTCCAAACCCCACACCTCATTTTTTTTTTTCTCTATTTCTTGCCCAGTAACCCTTTTTGAAATAAACTTGTGCAAACTTTTTTTTTTCCTTTAAAGCTTTCGCAAATAAATTCATACGTGCTTCCGTAGTAAAAATTAATCTATCAAATTTTGCACGTACCTAGTTTAAAATCTCATTGTGTTATTCAGAAAAAAAAAAAAATTGGCGTCCAAACTCGACACCTCATTTTGTCATGTATATGTAAAAGAGCTAGATGACAAATAGTATAATATCCTTTGTAGATATTAACATATTGTGAAAGTTTCAAATGTTTTTTGTATTTGAAGGGGCATCTACCATAAATTGAAGGTGCATTTGTTCGGAGAAAAACTTTAGGAAAAATGAAAATACTTTTGGGGAAATCATTTTTTAAGAAAATGATTAGTTTTCCTTTATTTGGTAATATGTAAATAAAAAAATCTTTTCTAAAGTATGGATCTCATTTACGGAATGATTTCAATCTCACGATTTTTATTTCATGCACAAAAAACCATTTTTTTAAACATTTTTATTTTTATTTTTTTCTTTTCTTTCTCTTTCCTTCTTCCTCCTCCGCCAATCACCAAGCCTTAGCAACGACCACGACAGGCCACTAGCACTGTTGCCAAAGCCTGATGAAGGCCAACCTAGCTAGACTTGGGCAAGGTCAAGCTTCGTCAGCCTCAATCAAGGTGAAGTTGCTAGATTTTTACGAGCTCAAGCTTGCCATTGCAAGGCTAGCAAGGTCGGCCTACACTAGCCCACGCCTATGGTCGGTCATCTAGACCCGGTGACCAGTGGAGGAGGAAGAAGGAAAAAAAAATTTAAAAAAACATATATTTAAAATATCAATTTTTCAAATAAAATAAAATTTAAAAAATTCAAGAGCAATTCCATAAAATGTTTTCAGCTTCTTAAATTTAACAATGGATTTTCTTAATTCTTATACACAAATATTTTTCTCAATCGAAAAGTATTTTGGATTGACTAATTATTTTTGACAAGTCAAATGGACGAAAGTTCAGAAAAACTTATTCGAACAAGCCGCAATTGCGGAAGCGAGAGGGAGGACGCAAAATAGATGATGAGATCAGGTGCTCTACTTGGACCGATTCCGCGGATAACTAGTAGAACGCCCTTTTGCTTCTCGGGTCGAAACATAGCCGTACACCAACCAAACGATGACGAATGAATCCCGGGTGGGTCCCGCACGAAGATCCCCAATCTTCAAATCTTTCTCCTCCGCGTTTCTTGATACGATCTCGCCTAACAATCAGAGATATAATGCCTCCTTGGGTGCGGAAAGGACAGCGCTGTTTGACGCGGTCGGTCAAACTGCTCGATGATGCTCCTCATCATCTCTTTTTTAATTGCTCCTTTACAAAAGTCAAATATTGGCCATGATGCCGTGGGTTTGACCTTGAGATTAGCGGCCGAAGCACGGCAAGTACCGAGATTCAGCCTGAAGGTAGGATGGGTTATTAGGACAATTTCATAACCTTGGCAAAAGGAAAAAAGTTCTCATGAGGAGATACAGAGAAACTTGATTCGATTGTGAATAGTTCCAGAATGGCTTTTGGATCATGAGCGGGATGATTTCTTGGCTCGAATTTGACCATAGAATGAAAATAGTAGAGTTTTTGGATTGGACAAGCTTGATTTGTGTTCAATTGAGTCATATATGTCTTTTTGATTGAATATCTTGTTCGAATTTGTGTAAAGTGAACGTGATTTTTCAAGCAAGAATGGGTAGGTTTATGTAACGATCAGGTTTAGAAAATATATTTTCAATGTCTATTTAGGCGTCTATTGATTTTGTATACTGGAAGATGTGAATGGAACTATTAAAATGAAATAGGAAGAATAAGTATTCTAGTCTCCACTTCCTAAGGCTACTCATTTTAGAAGGTTTATGGAAAATGAAGCAAAAGCAACACTGTGTTCGCCTACTAATCTCTTCTCATACTTCATAAAATATAATACTCTAATTTAACCTTGTGAATACATTATAAATTGCCACCCAACCTGTACATCATATGGGGTTCCACCTATAGAGTGGCAAGCATGCCCTACAAATTGATATGTGTGAGAGATTATGTGATATGGACATATAACATATTCAAATGAAATGCTTGATCACTCGACCAATCTAAAATCTAGTATTATCATAGTGTTGTCTAATCATCTAACTCAATAATTTTCTACAACTAGTAATGATTTCGGGTAGTTAGATTAGGTGAAAAGAAATATTCTATATGCTCGTTACCCAATGTGATAATTTTCAATATGTCCTAGAAATAAATATGGGCCTCTTTGTTGCAACTTAGATGAAAAGCAAAAAATCTAACCAAAATTTAAAATATCACTCTAGTTTAAAAAAAAAAAAAGACAAAAAAAAATTACATTCAAATCTACGTGTGAAACTTAAGATTTAATTAGATAAAAAAAATGAAAGTCAATCCATATAAACCTTCAAATCCATTCAAAAGACCATCAATTAACGATCAGACGGGTGGAAAAAGTAATTAGACCCACCAATTGTGGTTACATTGATCCTCCATTGTACCCTCATGCCTTTTCTACTCACATAATTTCCGAGTATCTTTGAGGTATCTTGGAGGACTAGCAATTCGTGTTCTCATGTTATGATGGATTGTCATTCGTATTGGTTTGAAATATCTTAATTTTGAATCAAAAGTAGGTATGGATCATAATTGAGATATCCATTTTCATCGTAAAAGGATGCGTGATTTATTACTTAAACTTTCAATACTAGCATTTTGCATGCATTTGAATTGACCTTTTTCAAGTCCCAAGGAGTCGTATATAACTTTTGTAGCCTTCAAAATACAAATAATAGTTCTGACGCCAACAAGATTGGAAAAGGGTGACGTACTACAACCTTCCTTGCATCCAAAGCTAGGCATCAAGAGGGGGAGGCATGAGAGAGCTTCCACGAAAATTTTCTCTTTTGTGCCTTAACTTTTGACTTGCGGAATTTTTTGTATTATTCTTTTGAGGAAAAAAAAATGCATAAAAAAAAAACTTGTCTTTGCGGAATTTGAGTTGGATGTGTGTTTGTCAGTATGTTTTTTCTTTTTCATTTTTTTTTTTTTTTTTTTTTTTTTATTCATGTACGAGGATCTTAAGCAGCTTTTACATTTAAAATAAAAATAAATGGCGATGAGGAATTTAAGGGAAGACTTTGGCTGAAGGTGCTTTGGGGGGTGGATGGGCTTTCTAAATGACCATCCAAACGCACCCTAAAGGAAGACCGAGCTAAAAAGGTGAGCGTGGAAGGCAGTTCGGTCAATTCGGCCCGGGGGATTCGGGGAAAAGTTGTTGTGACTTCTCCACGTCGCGCATTCCCCGCATTAAATGAACAACAGAGTTTGAAAGAGGGCATGTTCTGTTCTGCCTTCTCTCTTTCTCTCTCTATCGCTACTGCGCGAATAATTCGGAGAAATTTTCTTCCTGCAATCTCGAGATCGCGCGACGTGGCTCGCCCACTTCGCCCCTTCTCTCTCCGCAACAAATCAAAATTCAAATCTCCTCTCTTTCTCTCTCTCTAGGAGATCCCGTACGCGAGAGCGAGACGATGAAGCGCCATACCCACCAATTCTCTCTCTACATTTCTGCAGTTGGCATCGCCACCTTCGCTGCCCCGTACAGCCCCCCGCATCGTCAGAGGCGTACCCTCGTTCTAGGGTTTCGCTTCCTTCTTGGCGGTCTGCCTGTTCCTCCGGGTGAAGCTTTACGCTGCAAGTGAAGGCTAAGAAGATGGCGTGGAGCGAGCCGTTTGGCGAGCCGGCTCACCGGCCCGGTCGCCCCCCCGGCCGGTCCTTCTACGCCCCTCCCCACGTCAGGCGCGACGACGACGGGTATTTCGGCCCCGGCGCCGCCGACCCGGCTTGGTCCGCCCCCGATTCGGCGCCTTCGACGCCGGGCCCCCCGCGGCCGCCGCGGTGGAGATCGCTTGCCCGGCCGCCGAGCGGAGGTACGGCCGGACGCGAGCCCCGAGCGGGATTTCGGCTCGCTCGACGTGGCTGCCAAGTTCGGCGACCTCGAGGTCGTCGTCGAGGAAAGCGACGACGCCGGCGGCGGGGCCATCAACTTCGCCGCGTACGAGAACGTGCCGGTGGAGGCCAGCGGCTCCGACGTCCCGCCGCCGGCGGGCACGTTCGAGGAGATCGACTTGGGGGAGGCGCTGAGCCTGAACATCAGGCGTTGCAAGTACGCGAAGCCGACGCCGATACAGCGTCACGCGATCCCGATAGCCGTCGCCGGGCGCGACCTCATGGCGTGCGCACAGACCGGGTCCGGCAAGACGGCCGCCTTCTGCTTGCCGATCGTCTTCAGGGTCTCGCGCGAGGGCTCGAAGAGAGACAGGCACCCGTCGTCGAGAAGAACCGCGTGTCCTTCGGGCCTCGTTCTGTCTCCGACGAGGGAGTTGGCTTGTCAGGTAAGCGCCATCTCTTTCTCTGGGTTGTGGGAGGAAAAGAAAAAGGAGAAAGTTGGGTCACAGTTGCATGACGTAAGCATTGTGACCGGGTTTGAATCATTGTACGTTAGATATTTTTTAGAATGACCCACGATGAGAAGGGTAAGCTTTGCTTGACATTTTATCAGTCCATGATTATGGCCGTAACTTACGATGAGGTTGTGGTGTGGTTTGTGTGGTTTTTCACTGTGCAGATATATGAAGAGGCGAAAAAGTTTGCATATCAAACCGTTGTGAAGGTTGCTGTTGCATATGGTGGTGCGCCATTTGGTCAGCAGGTAGGGCTTTTTGTGTTTTGTTTCTGATGCTTTGTGCTTATTGCGGTGGTCGACTTTTCTGCAGTTGGCATCGCCACCTTTGCTGCCCTGCCGAGACTGTGTCCGGCAACATCACGAATCTATGTGAGTTCTGATCATCAGCTGCGGTGTGATTATAAGTAGGATGTATGGACGATTCCATTGTAGGGATAGATGACTAGCTTGGACTTGTTTTTGAGCTCATTGAGAATTTGGTGTAGTGTTGAAGGTTTCTGTGAAAGAAGAAAGCGGAAATGAGGAATCCATTACCGTCAGATTGTATGGGCCGAACACCGAGTATGTCATTGACCGCGAAAGAGAATTCCACGTGAGTTTTTATTTTGAATAACTGTGTTGTATGTTAATTCCTTGTTTTTTAGTAGACTGGACTTGTTTCCTGAGTGCTTTAATGGAGAGTTCTGTAATCTCATTTTTCCAGCATGTATTATTTCCTTTAGTTAAGGTTTTTCCCTCTTGATCTCTTTGGTATTCATGAGGTTCTTAACTTCCATAGATGCCTGTGTTACAGCATTATATCTCTTGAGTTTTCCAAGGACACAGTTGGATGTGCCTCTCCTGAATCCGGACACACTCTAATCATGCAAATGCAACCTGATAGAATCTAGAGCTGAAACTCATCGAGATAGTGTCGAAAGGACTTATTTGGTTCAAAGGGTCCATTTCGTTACTTCTGTGGTGGTCGTCAAGTTTAAGAAATGTGATGATTATGATGCTAACCTGTGAGAGAAATGTAGATGAATGGATCACATACGATTCCTTGAACCACTTGCACAAGTAATTATTGCTAGCATAACTCATGAACTGCTTCCACAGTGATTTGACACATTCATTACCATTCGGTATTTAGGACTGCTACGACGGATGCCTAGTTTCTTCAACAGACTTGGAAAAATAAAAATGCTTCTAATACTTATGGTGCTCAATTACTTGTGTGTGTAATGACGGCCTTCAATACTGTACTCTGCTTTATAATTGCTTGACCGATTTGTTTTAGGCTATCAAGTACCTTTTGGCTGCAGGATTTGGTGCGAAGTTGCTCGCGGTTTTTGGGAATGGCATGGTTCAGTCATTTATAAATGCTCGTACACTCACTACAGAAGGTATGGATTCATCATTCAGAATAACAAAGAATTTCACATGATGTTGTGGATTTCAGGGAATTTCTCTAGAAAGTAATGGATGCGAGAAAATGAATATTGCTTCATGATGTAATACCTTAAGCACTTCAGATATGAAATGTTCGCAGTTCTACAGGTCTGAAATGGTTTCAAAAATCCCACTGACCATCTTTTGATTGAAGGCATTCAGAAGGGGATAGTCATCTTGTATATGGACCTGTCGGGTCAGCCCTTCAGACTAACTTGAGAAAGTTTGTTGTTTCCTATTTCAGTCTTTCAAATTTGTTTGCTTGCCCTTTTTCCTTGGTTGTAGCCACTTCGAAATCTAATTCAATTTTTTAATCTGTTTGACTTTGGATATCCCAACTTTATGTGAGTTTTTGGGCCAAAACTTTTAAATGCATATCTTACCAAAAAAAAAAAAAAGAACTTTTAAATGCATAGCTATAGGATTGATAACTCCATTTTATTAAGTTAAATTTATCTAAACATCTTATCCTGGCGATAACATATGAACTCGCATGAAGTCTGGTAACATGTTACTTGTGTATTTTAATAAGTTCCACCTAGGGGTGAGCGGTTCCAGTTCGGTTCGGTTCCATCCGTTTGGAACCTGGAACCTACCCTCGGGTACAGGTTCTTCATTTTTTGGAACCTACCGGAACCTGGACCCCTATCACAGGTTCCGGGATCGATTCCAGGTTCCAACATGTTCTTTTCTTTTTTTCTTTTTTTTCTTTTTCTTTTTAAGATTTGAACTATTACAAAAAAGGAAAAAGACAAAACTCCTATGGAATTTAAAATCCACATTACCATTTGCTAAACCAAAGGAAAAAGGCAGAACTTAAATTTGGATCAACCTCCCTATTTGATTCCTATATTGCAGAGTTGATCAAACCAGAATGTGATACATAAATAACTGCTCATTAAAGTTATTGATTATATGAAGTATTTCAACAGCAAAGCATCTCAAAATTTAATGGTTTGGACCAACAATCCCCAATGGAGATGTAGGATAGGCAGAAGACACGTGAATTCACAAACTGAAGTATACTAAATAGCATAACAAGCAGAAGCAACCAGCCCAACAGTAAGTTAGATATCTTTTATTTGCACAAGAGTTTTCATAACAGTAGCCAAAAACTTTACCATGTTAGTTTGCTTAACAATGAGTATACACATTGTTAAGCAACGTAAGAATGTTGCTGCTCCATCAAACATTGCAAGATCTTGCCCTGCTCCATCACGCATTATGGGGGCTTGTGTTGACGTGCCTTTGACAAAGGAGTTGGTTTTCTTTGTGCCCTGTCAATGGAGGAATGGGACCTTGTTAGACATTCGAAACCAAAAACCTAGCAGAACTTTTACATTTTTCTTAGATTATGCATCGAATTAATTTTTATGTGTTGGCAGCTCCTTATTTTGCTAATTCTCTGTACTGAGTTAATCTTTTGTGCACATCGGCACCCACACATGTTCAACACCGATCGACCACATCCCCAAAACCATCGACTGGTCTATGAAAACCATCGACCACTTGAGCTCGGCTCAAGCTCCGACCTTTCTACCCGTAGACACAAAAATCAAACAAAACAAAGAAAACCCAGATGAAGATACCCACAAAACAGACACAGAGAGAGCTTACGAAGAAGAGGTCGAGGAGGACTTGATCGGGAAGTAGGGATAGATCGGAGAAGTGGGTGAGGTTGAGGATGGCCGACGGTGGAACAACAGCAGCGTCGTGGCCCCCCAGTAGCTCGTCTTTGGGACGCAGCACGCGCGACGGTGAGAGCCGGCAACATCGTCAAACCGAGCAATGGAGAAATGGCCGTAGCTCGTCAAACCAGGCGAGGTGAAGAAGAGAAATGGTCATCTTCCTTCTCTCTCCCCTCTTCCTCCCGTCTCGCGCCACGTTGAGGCCCTCCCCCATATGGCAATCCAGCTTAGGAGCGGCTCGCTCCTCCTCGCCGTCATCATCATCATCATCACCACCCTCCTCCCTCATCCCTTTTGGCAGTTCTCTCTTTAATGAACTTCCTCACTTTGCAAATTCGAAACCGACAACCATGTCAGCACCCACCCACCCACCACCCTTCCTCCGCTTCGTCTCGCTCCCCTTTCCCTTCTCTCTGCCCCCGCATTCGCAATCACTTTGTCCGCCACCCCAGAGAGAAGGAAGGGACACAAAAAAAAAAAAAAAAAACCAAGAACCGCCGCGCCCCGAACCCTAAGAGCCCGAGACTCCTGCGATGCGTAGGGCCATGGATTTCGACCTGAACGCCGTCGACCAGTGTGGGGTCATCGGTGACTCGGGGGTTGAGCGTTGAAGAGGAAATAGGAAGAAGGGACAGCAAAGAAGAGAAGAAAAATTAGGGTTGAGCGATGCAGAGGAAATAGAAAGAAGGGAAAGTGGAGACAAGAAGAAAAATCAGGTTTCTGAAGGGTACTCCTGGTCTCGGTTCCGGTTCCCGGTTCCGCGAAAAATGGAACCGAGAACCGGAACCGACTACTCAAGAACCGAGAACTGAACCGGACCCTCCGGTGCGGTTCTCCGGTTCCCGGGTAGAACCGGGAACCATGCTTAGCCCTAGTTCCACCTATAACTTGTTGCTTGACTTCATTTGCAATTTTTTTTTTTTGACCTAATGCAATAGATATGAGAAAACCAAAGCTGGTAGCTGAAATTGCTAAGCAGCTGCACAAATTCCATAAGTAGAAATTCCAGGTTCTAAAGAACCTCAACTATGGAATGATATATTCAAGTTTTTTGAGAAAGGTAATTCCTCTTTAGCAGTTCAGTTTCTCTTTTCTCTATCACTTCTCATTAAAGTAACTTTTATTTCATCTTTGCACTCTGTTAATTGTTTCTTTTAAGAAAATGCCGTTACCTTAATGTTTCTTTTGTGTCATGTATGTGCCATCTTTTTTTATGTAGCATCTGATCTCAAGTTTGACGATAATGAAAAGCGAAGGAAGTACGAGACAGTATCTTTTAAGGAAATTCACGATGAACTTCTCGAGCTAAAGGTAAATTCCTCTTTCAAACATTCTGGATATCCTAACTCTTACATGATATATGCTGTGGGATAACTACTACATCAATGATCTCCAATATTTTCATTCAAGCTCTTTTAAAATTGTCTATATGGTATGCCAAGAAGTATGCCTGAAATTACCTATTGCTTAATACTGCGAAGCGCCCCTGCTTTTGAACACGGACGCTGTCGACGCCACCGACGTTGTCACCTCCCACCGTCACTTTCCCAAGCCCCACTGATAGGCACCCCATTGGTGACTCCTGTATGTCCAAAGGTTGGTTTTCTTTTTTGGGTTCTACTTAGTAGAATTCGGTGCCATGTTAATGTTTAGGTTCGAAAATACATCTGCATTAGGTATTGCTTTATCTTACTTGTTGCTGACTTGCTGTGTTATTCAGATAGTGAAAATTGGAAGAAAGTGAAAGGGCGGTATCTCTTGAGATTGTTTGCATATAGATATAGTCCTCCTAAGAGATTAGAGGCTTCTAAGCCTAAATTGGTCACTCCTTGTCTGAAGCAAGAGATTGAGAAGCTGGTATTAGGATTGTTTATACCGCTTGGTGTCGCCCAAGGACTTGCTTATCTCCACCATGATTGCCATCCCCTGATCATTCATCGAGATGTGCAAACATTTCTTTTGGTCTTGCACCGAAGGCTGAAGGCTTTTGGTTTAATTCAAGTAGGTTGTTAGTAATTACTTTCGAATTTTTTTGCAGGCATTATGTACTGGTATTGTTATTTTATTGACCATGGGAATGAGAAGCTCCATCTCTTAGTGTTTAGTGAAGATCTCGTCTTCATATATCTTCTGCCACCTATCATATTCAATGCGGGGTAAGTTAATTTCCAATTGGAGTGGTGAAGAACTTTTCTCAGATCATCTTACACAGTAGCATTTAGGCATCATTCTTTTTACGTGGTGACTGTTAAGGCATCATTTGTTGCTACATGTTTGTTTTTTCGAATTTGTCTTCAGATATAAGTAACTCCACTGACTGAGATTGGGTTGGATTTTTCCATAATTGTAAAGAGTTCTTCGAACTGTAAACAGGCTTTGAAAGAATTCTGACATGGGCTTTATAAACTATGAGGGATAGACTATATAGATGGACAGAAGACTGATCATCGAAGATTTGAATAATTTGATTGTCAGCAAAATGTCCATGTATATTAATCTGTTATACTTTACAAAATATAGAGTTGACAGACAAGTTGTATAATTTAATTTATCGTCTCATCTTTGAACTTTACAAGAAGGTTGCCTATATCTTCTAGGGTTGAAAGTGTTTTGACTATTTTTTGTGGGATTTATCTCCTTTCTATTTTCTAATCTCTGTTGACTGAATAAATAATTTCTTATAGGCTTATGATATGGAGTTTTAATAAGTTATTTATTGGTGCTAATCATCCTTTTCAGGTTTCAGGTGAAAAAGAAGCAATTCTTTAGAAACTTTATGACCATCATGTTATTGGGCGCTATCGGTACCTTAGTTTCGTGCACTATTATTTCACTAGGTAAGTCAAAGGATGATTGTGTATATTGCTTCTTATATTCTTTAATGCCTTGAAGATTTATTCCACTAATCTTTTTTTCCCAAAAAAGAATCCAAGCAGCATTTTGAACTGTTTCCAGGTTCATTTATATTTACTTTCTTAGTCTTTAAACTACATTAGAATTTAATGGCCTAGATAACTCCTTGTTTCACTTTATGTGATGCATTGTCATTTTCCGGCAGAAATTTTGTTGTTGTAGCTAGGAATGATATTGCAAAGGTCAACAGATCTGTATGTTTGAGACCATTTTTTGTAATTAAGACATTGTTTGATGGATTTTTTAGTATACAATGAAATTGATTCCTCCCTCTAGGGCTTGGGTCTCAAGAGTAGCGTGTAATCATTGAGCCTAGCTTCTTCTTCCTTGCTTGATAAAACTGCCTTTATCTCGATGATTCAATTGGGTACCCTCCCAAATGTATATGCCACTAGCAAAAACAGAGTCATCAGGCATACCCATGCCTTGATGACAACTTCAATATTGTACCCCAAATTTGCGAGCACTGTGGCTCTTACCAAATGGGCATAAGTTAGTGCAGCAGATAGTACTGGGATGCAACTGAGTGCCGTTGTGATTGATATGCAGAAAATAGTACTAAGATGCATCTCATCACACTAAGATGCATCAAAAGTCAGTGTCGATCCAAAACCTGCCTTAAATCCTGCCTTTGCGGTCAACACGACGGCGTTGCTTTTTTCCTTTGGCGCCCTGTCGTTATTGCTCGGTGGCCTCCTCTTCCTTAGTGGTATTTTCTTCCACTCCTGAAGAGGAGGCCACTGAGCAACAATGATGGGGCACCAAAAGGAAGAAAATAATGCGGTCGTGTTGACCGCAAAGGCGGGACTTAAGGCGGGTTTTGGATCGATGCTGACCTTCGATGCATCTTAGTCTGATGAGATGCATCTCAGTACTATGTTCTGCATATCAATCACAACGGTGTTCAGTTGCATCCCAGTACTATCTTCTACTCTAACTAATGCCCACGTGGTAAGAGCCATAGTGCTCGCAAATTTGGGGTACAATATTGAAGTGGTGATTGAGGCATGGGTATGCTTAATGATTCTGTTTTTGCTGGTGGCATATACATTTGGGAGGGTCCCCAACTGAGTCATCCGAATAAATGCATTTTTATCAAGCAAGGAAAAAGAAGCTAGAGACAAAAATCATATGATGATTATTGGAGATGCTAGAATTGAGTTTCGAACTGTGGCTCTTATCACGCATGCATTAGTTAGAGCAGAAGATAGTACTGAGATGCAAATGAGTGCCCTTGTGATCAACATGTAGAAGATAGTATTGAGATGCATCTCATCGCACTGAGATGCATGGAAAGTCAGCGTCGATCCACGACTCGCCCTAAATTCTGCCTTTGCTGTTAACACGACGGCGTTGCTTTCTTCATTTGGTGCCCTGTTGTTGTTGCTTAGTGGCCTCCCCTTCCTCAGTGGCCTTTTCTTCCTCTCCTTAAGGGGAGGCCACTTAGCAACAATGATAGGGCGCCAAAAGGAAGAAAGCAACGCCGTCGTGTTAATTGCAAAGGTGGAACTTAGGGTGGGTGGTGGAACGAAGATGACCATTTATGCATCTCAGTGTACTATCTGCTGCATGTCGATTACAAGGGCGCTCATTTGCATCTCAGTATTACCTTCTGCTCTAACTAAGGCCCGTGTGATAAGAGCCACAGTTGGGGACTCAATTCTAGCATCTTCAATAATCATCATTTGATTTCGATATCTATCTCCAGCTTCTTCTTTGCTTGATAAAAATGCCTTTATCCGGATGATTCAATTGGGGACCCTCCCAAATGTATATGCTGCTAGCAAAAACAGAGTCATCAGGCATACCCATGCCTTGATGACAACTTCAAGATGAGGCCAAATTTGCGAGTGGAGCTCTTAGAGATGGGCATAAGTTAGTGCAGAAGGAGGGATGCAACGAGTGCCGTTGTGATTGATATGCAAAAAAGGAACTGAGATGCATCTCATAACACTAAGATGCAGTCGAAGGTCAGTGCGATCCAAAACTTGCCTTAAATCCTGCCTTTGTGGTCAACAAACGGCGTTACTTTTTCCTTTGGTTCTGTCGTTGGTTGCTCGTGATGGTTCGTCGGTCAGAAAGAGGGAGGGTGGAGAGAGAGCGAGTTCGTTGGACAAAAAGAGCGAGGGTAGAGAGAAGGAAACAGAGGAAGGCTCGTGTTCTTATTTCTTTTATGAGGAGAGAGAAAATTCGCCCATTCAAGTGAGGAGAGAGAAAAATTTTGAGCGAAAGGAATACGTTGACCGTCCTTTGGAGCCGAGCCGAGCCAGCCAAAAATTAGTGCCTCCCTTTTTCAGCGGGTCTCGCTCGGGGACACATGCCAGCTTTTCATTGGTATGTGTGCACCAGGTTAGCAGATGACGTGGCGCACACATACCACTGAATATTTTCTCCATGCATCCTAAATTGCATGTGAAGCTATCGATGATGCGCAAGTAGGGGGATTCATGTCTAGAATTTGGTCCTTTAATCTGTTTTAGCTGCCAAAAATGTTCTCTGTAAGTTGTTAAGTATAATAAGTCCTTCGTGTAGGGACCCATCTTACAGCAAGGGTCTGACTGGATCTCTTCCTGTACAAATTGGAAACTTGATGAAGCTCATGAGTTTGTGAGCTATATATACCTCAGCATTTCTAATATGTGTGTCCCCTGACTTTCAAAGTCGAAAATGACCAACCCTTCTTTTCTTCTCAAAATGCAAGAATCCTGGTTGGTTGTGGATTTTATGGTCCAATAACAAATTCCATCGGATCTTTATAAAACTTGGTGTTTCTGTAAGTTCTCTCCCTTATATACTTGATTTGGGACCTCACATGTACATGACTGGTTTTTGGACAAGCTAGAACATGTTTTTGCTAAACTCAATTCAACAATGAATTGTTTAAACCTCATATTGGAGGTCTTTCTTGAATGTACTATAAATATTGTTCTTGGCTCATGTTTTATAGAGGGTGCAGCTTCGCTCTAATACCATTTATAGGGTTTGTGACCCCTGTAGGATATGTAGAAGCGTTGTGATGGTAACATGGGAGAATTATAACAAATAGCTCAAGATGTTATGCTCCGATCCTAGGGCACGCATCCATCCCTCACCTTGGTTGATTTATAGTGACGTCCCATGACGCATTGCCGACCCTTTCAATTTTAATACGCATGCAAAAGCATATAAAAAAAAATCTCCAAACAATAAAATAATGGGATGAGAAAGTAGGATTAAATTCTGAACCTTAAAAAACAACCATACTTATATACATTGCAAACAAGTGCACATATATATGAGGCGGACTACTAAGTTAGATTCAACTTAAACGAGTTTAGGGACAAGGTCTATATGCAGGGGTGGGGGTTCCACGAACTACGAGGCCTCGTCCTCCTCCTTATCATCCTCCACCACTCTAACTGGAGCCTTCAACAAACTGCATCGGACTTCCGAGATTTTCAAAATCTAGGTTTGTTGCATCTAGGGACTTGAAATGTTGTCCCATAATCGGGATGAGACTACGTCTTAGCAAGTTTTACCCCTTAAAACCTGATTAGAAAGCTAATATATTTTAGAGGTTGCCTAAGTACAACACGGATCAGAGGACTTACATTGACCTCAGTTCTTCCATGCAAGTCAGTATATATATCAAATATGCACGATCACATCACATCACATCAATTAGATCGAATCATCGATCAATCGACTTAGGCCCTGTTTGGTAACCATCCAAACATGGTTAAATTCTGATTTTTTATTCCCAGAATCAGTTTTGGCCGAGAATCGCATTTGTTAAAATTTTTGTTTCCGGGAACAAATTGGGAGTGTAATCAAGAATAAAAAAAAAAGTTAATTCCTATTCCGTGAATAAATTTGAGGTAAAAAACCAACCTTTCTTCTTCTTCCCTTTAGCCATCTTGTGATCGCTGTCCACCCCAACCCGCCGCCACTCGCTACCACTGGTCACTGTTTGCCGTCGCCGCCACCGTCGCCGTTCGCCGGTCCGGCGAGCTTGCCGGAGGTAAGCCTAGCAACCGTGAGGCTTCCCCAGCCCTGCCGGTGGCCAGGTAGGCCTCGCCTAGCCCTAGCAAGGCTTAGCGGACGATGGCTAGTGACACTCCAGTGAGGTTGCCGGCCCTCGTCCGGCCGGTCGCCGACTTGACGACCGACCACGGGAAGAAGAAGAATAAGAGTAGGAGAAAAAGGAAAAAAAGAAAAGAAAAAAGGAAAAAAGTAAAAAATTATTTATAAATTAAAATAAATTTATTTGGAACATAATTAATGATCATGATACCAAACACAATTCTTTTCTAGAATCAGAAATTTTGGATAGTTATCAAATGGCTTAAAGTGCTTAGAATCAGTTCTTGGGAACATAATAAAAAAGAATCATTTTTAATCAAAATCTACTCCCAAGAATAGAATCGTTATCAAACACGCCCTTAGTCGATTACATGTTATCTCAATCCTTTCTTGGTTGGCTCATCTCATACTATCTATAAAGTCCGTTCATATCAAGACCGCTTACTGCTAAAGCGATAAATAGATAGTATAGCCCGCTTCTGAGATGATCGGGTATACTACTTAGCTTAGTCACTCGTAGGCTAATATAGTATACCGACATTGCTCTCTGCTAAGCTGATAAGGTATACTGCTCTCTGCTAAACTGTCATATCAGAGCTCGTAGGATAATATAATATATCGACATATTCAATATAAACTGATAAGGTATACTGCTCTCTACTAAGTTGCCATATTGCCTTTAGGTTGATACAATATACTAGTATATTGCTCTTTGCTAAGCTAACATATTGCCAATAGGTCGATATAGTATACCATCCCGACCATTCAATCAATTCCATCTTGTTATCATTCTCGATATAGTAGCCATGTGTGGAGATACGGTTGGTCTTAGCCAAAATATCATAATTTTACTTTTTGAACAACCCATAAGTTTCAACGGCCCATTACATAATTTTTGCTCTTTAAACCGACGCTCGGTAATTTTCCCATCAATTACCAAAATTAATTAATTTATGAATAAAATCATAAAATCATAATTAATTCAATTCAACACAAATCAATGCTCAAATAAATAAATGGACTACACCATACTAATTAGCATAAAATTTTGGTTGTTGATCATCCCGTCTAATTTTCGGAAAATAAATAATTAATGAATTAATTTTGAAAGTTAATAAATAAATCCAATAAATCCAATTTTAGGCCCGTAATGCTTAATTGGAGGCCGAGATGAACCGGGAAAATCTCGAGGTTTGTTCAATAAATAACAATACATGTCTACTTGCTAATTACACTAACTATTATCTTAACATGCATAAATAAATCCTTAATTTAATTATTTTACTATAATTTAACCACATAATTGCACTTAATTAAACATAATCAACCCCTAAGCATCATTATCATATTAATAAATGATTAGTGAGCAAAACTCACTTGATTAAAAATGGAGATTGGATCACCGCGACGACAGTGCGACGGCGGCCGAACTTGGGCTCGCGACGACACTCACAGGCTTGGATTGGGCCTAGAATTGGCCAACAAATCTCATTCCAAACTGAGATTTGTTATTGCGTCGGACCGGGCTTGGCTTCGCGGGCTTAGGCTCGGAACTGGGCTTGATTGCGCGGGCCTCAAGTGAGCTGGAATTGGGCCACAAAAACTAGGCTTGCTGGACTCGATAGGCCTTGAATGGGTTGAACTGAATTGAACCAACTTGGGTCGAGCTGTTGGGTTGCTGCACTTGGGCTAAACAAATAAGTAGGTGGGCTAATATTCACGGTTGGACTTGCTTGGGCTGTTGGAAATTCACATAGGCTTCAAGTCTAGGTTGTAGATGTTGGATGGGGGCCCTCGTGCAGTTGGAATCCACGACGCTGAAGACAATGGACGAAAGCAACTGCGGGCAAAGATGTCCATGGAGATGGGGTTGCTTTGCGCGGGGAACGCGGATGAATGATAGAGGGGAGCTGCTTTGTTGATCTTCGATGGCTGATGGAGCGGTGTGAGATGGTGATGCGTTGGCGAGAGAATGGAGGAGAGAGAGATGAGTTGTTGGTGGACCGTGAGCTGGCGTGCGCTGGCTGCGTGGATGAGGGGTGCTCGAGCGTGCTAGCAGCGTGGGGGGTCAACGAGAGGGTTCAATGTTATGATGGGTTGACTGGAACGTGGCAGAGAGAATTCTCGGTGGGGATGTTGGCTTCATGGATTGCAAATAGAGAGAGAGAGTTAGGACGGCTTCAACGAGGAAAAATGAAAGAACAGCAGGGCAAACTGTGGGACTTTGGGGCGTGCAAATGAGCTGGTGTCATCGACGCACAAGGGAGATCGGCAGGGATAAGGATAAAGAAAAATCAAGAAGATGATCCAAATTCCATAAATGCTTGCCCCCAAAAGTCTTCAATATTATCTTTTATGTCCCCCAATACTTTCCAACTTATAAATTCTCTAAATTAACCAATTTTGAAGCTCAAAATTGTTGACCCTTGTAAAGCTTCGAATTTCCATTTTTAGTCTTTAATTTTCTCATTCAATTTCCCAAATTGAGGTCCAATTTCAATGATGAAAAATCCCGAACAATTTTCTATAAGTCCCCGACATCCAAAGGCTTAGCTTGGAAGTCCAAATTTCCTTTAATTTGGCACATTTGAATTTCCGTTCATTTTCCACAACATCGAATTGATTTTTCGTAAAAACCTCGGAATCTCCGAAAATTCTTCGGAGGGCGAGTCGATGTTCCTAAAAATAGGTCGTGACATGATAGAACTTTCAATTCCTAAAATCGAGTTCAAATTCATAGTTAATTTTACTTCAAAGCAATTTTAGCGTAACCTAGGCTATCGGATAATTTTCAGAGATTTTAGTACAATTGACTCGTGGTCGATTTTCTTCTAGCCACAATAAAACCACTTGACACATTGGTAACCCTCGGTGGTTGTGAAAATCTTAAGGTTTCAATTACGGGCATATGGTACCCAAAACAATAGAAAATCAGTCTAGTGTCGATCGACGAGAATTTTACAATCAAGTGGAATCACCCACACTTTGATCACACATTTCAGTCGAATTGATCTATCCCTAATCTCTTATCAATTTTGACAATACCGTAATGACCATTGTAGACTAGCAATCGACTTTTGGTCAAATTCTCAAGTCCATTACATTAAAATCTCTTAATGACTTCTCGTGATAGTCTAGTTATCTCACGAGTGATCGGCTATGAGAATAACACTATAGACGCGTCGATGAAATGTCTGATTTTCAATTGAATATAATACTAAAAATTCAGAATGTCACATAAGACACTCGTTATACTAAACGGTGAGATAAGTATAACATTCAAACAATTCTTCTTTGCCAACAATTTCAATTTACCTTCTCTCACCACACTCAAAACACTTAAAGCAAACTAGTTAATATAAGTAGACACTCAGTTATTCTATATTTCCTCCACAAGAGCTACTCTTTCTCTCAGGTTGCGTTGCCTCTATTCTCTCTTGAAGCTTGCCCTTCTTTTATCTGGTGACTTGTCTTTAGATGCTTCTCCTCTAAGCCTTATATATAGGCTGAAGCTTCACTGTCACATGTCCAGTGGCCAACTTCATACATAATGGACTTCCGTTTACTTCTTGGGCAAGTTGGCAAGCTGCAGGTGCCAAATAATTGCTAGCTAGTCTTCCTTTGCTGACTTCATGCAGTGAAGAAACCTTATCTAATCAATCTCCTTAGCAAGTTAAATTTTACTTGCTTCTTTTGACATTTTAACCAAAACTCGTCTCTCGTTTTCTTTTGTAAGCGACTGAAACAAAAAGGCTCTCAAGAGTTCTTCTCTCGAGGTTTTAATCACCGCCTTTAAATATCCAACATTCTCACTGGAATAAGTAGGCACATCAGAGGCAAAGTCCACCTAGAACTTAACTCATTTTCATATTAGGTGTTGACTCCAAATGTTGAACTCAGAGAGACATGCTTGATTATGAAAATTAAGATTTACTACAGGACCACCAATGTTGCTAGGAGAAAAGGCATTTTGAATTTGATTTGCATTTTTTGAATAATCCGAAAAATGAGTTTCAACATGTGTTGCTTGAACAACTAGCTCTATATTACAAAATAAGAAATATATTAATTGGTATCATGTAGCATAAGAATGAATTAAACATATTAACTAGAATTCTATGTCAATTAAAATCAGCTCACCTTGACTTTCTACTAGCATCAAGGGTATTATTTTCTTAGTTTTTTTTTTTTCTCACTTGAGGCTTCAAGCCTTCCATAACTTGTTCCCTTTCCTTTCTTTTGAAGGGGATCCAATACTGACATCTCATACAAAGAAGCCTCATTATCATTATCATCACTAGCACCATCTGTCATAACTACGCTTTAGTTGTATGATGAAATTTTAGTTACTGTTACATCTAAGTTCTTCTTTGTTATTCTCATAATATTTCCATCTTGAGCTCCTAAACTCATCACTTCAAAAGCATTTTGCATTTGTAAGTGCTAATACAAACATCTAGAGGGAGGGTAAATAGGTTTTTAAAATAAACCTTGGCAAATAAATGCGGAATAAAATAAATTTTGAGTATTGTTTGAATAAGAATCATACTTTGAAATTGAGTCTAAAGAATAATAGATTTTGAGCAAGTTCACACTTTAACAGTTAAATAGAACTACAAAATAAAGAGTTTAGGAAAGAGAATAAGAACACATAATTTATAGTGGTTCGGCTTAGATCAAGCCTACGTCCACTCTCCCATGCTAACGGCCTTTTGGTTGGATTTAACTATGCAATCAACAAGAGATTACAACTTTAAGTGTAAACACTTAGTAGTAGATCACACTATCTCACTAAGTCACTCTTTTAGTATTTCTCTCACGACTACAACGTTTAAGCTCACAAGAGATCAATATATGATCGAAGGTCACTCAGAGTTTGGAATTATAAATTCTACGCTCCGTCTCTTATTTGCTCGTTGGTCCTTAGTCTCCTTAAATACTCCTCTACTTCCAAACTAGCCATTGAATAATATCTAGAGGATCGTCTTCCAATCTACCCATTAGACAGATTTGTATCTAAAAGATTTAGTAACAGTTGAGTGATAAAAATAGAATCCCAAATTAATTATGATCGCCCATACAAACAGAATCTTGGTTTCCATAAGTAGAGTTTTTCCATATAGAAAGTTCTTGTCTTCAAGATCCAGTTGTCAATCAATTCTATCTTGATGTGAAATCTAAATTAGATCACTAGCTGTTATATATTTGGGGTTTGTGTTACGTTCTTTCAAGTTGTTTCGTTCTAAACATGCTTCGTTCTAAATCTGCTACATTTTGAACTTGTGTTTCATTTTGGACGTAAAGTCTTTGAGTGCTCAGACTAAAGTCGAGTTCGAGTGCAATAAATTTTACAATATGGACGTAAGTCTGAACATAATCTGCTTCTGAACATATTTACCCTTAAGGTTTGGACACAATTTGAATAAGTTCAACTTCAACATAGAGTCTATCTTTTGGTTCTTCATTCATGTTCATTCTGGAATTTGTTAGAGTGGGCAGATTTTTGATGTAGAATAGACTTTGACACTAAAGTCTAGTAGTTTTTAGACTTTGACACAAAAATCTGAAAATTTTATAATAGACTTTGGACATGTGTTACGTTCAATCTTATGATAGTTTTCAAACTTTGACAATATTATTTACATGTTCTATCATTTGCATAATCTATTACTTAACCATTAAACATGTGAGTAGCCTTTGATTTATTTTGTCATATTCAAAACATTATAAGGGATTTCCCTAATAGCATTAATGTGGAAAATCTATTAAAGGTAGATGGACCTGCAGACATTTCATGAGATTCATCATTTATATATCCTTGCTTTATACCTTTAGTCCATCTTTTCAAAATATAAGATGGAATGACTGAAATTGATGGGTTCGCATTCAACACGTACAAAGCATGGCAACACAACCACCATTTTGATTCAAATAACTTGCATTCACAAGAAATGGAAAAATCAACAAGATTGAATCTAACAATGTGTTCACCTTAAATCCCTTTATACTTGAGAGTGTATTCATAAACCAACCCATTGAGAACAATACTTGAAATATGTTGGGAGATAGTTTGCAAAAATTCATCATAAAACCTCTTAAAAATGAGACAAGTGTACACCGAAGTGGCATGCGTCAATATCCCGTTATGCAAAATATTTAATTTGGGCTGCTCATGAGAACTATAATCATCTTAACCTTTAGTCTTTCTCATATGTTTCAATTGTTCTTTATAGTGGTGGACAAATAGTACAAGACTCAATGTCTTAGTCGACATTTGTTGGAAGACATTGTCAATACTCCCGCTCCTTTTAACTTGATATTATATCATAAGTAAAAATATCACGACCAAAAGCTAAACTCCATTTATGTCTCAAGTAGTACAACCTTTGAAGCCAATTATTATTCTTAGTGCCCTACTTCTCATCCATTTTTCTCCAAATAAATTCAAATTCATCTTCTAATTTGCATCTATACATAAGTTTTGAAAAATATTTATCCTTAAACTTCAGCCTGTGATAAAATGTAGAATGTTTTGATTGGTATTTTTCCCAATGTGGCATCCTAAAATTTCATAACGATCTCTAGATGCATTGCGACCCATGAATAGGTAAAGGAAGCACCATCGGACTATATTATAACCATTAGACCAATAAATTACAATTAATCAAGGCCGAGCATTTAATGGACAATTGTTTTGTTGGAAATGCATCCTATGTCCATGAGTGATCAAGGATTGTACTAAGGATAAATTGATAGGGAAATTTCTTGGCCATGTACTTTATAAGTCGGATTACTATCGATTAATATTGCAAAATTTTATGGCCATGTGAATATTTGAAATTATGTATATATAAGTGGGGTTAAGGTGGATTATTAGGAGAAGGTGTGGGCTGGATACCTAAGGCCGAACCAGCCCAAAGCAGCAGCCCACCATTTCCCCCATTCGGTCGACCAAGGCCTAGCCCAAGCTCGGCCCATTAAGGCCACCTCTTTGCATGAAAATCAACAATTGGCAAGAGAGATCAACCAAGTGTCTCTTGCATGCAAAGCAAATGATTACTAGCTAATCATGAGGGTGAAAGAAAAGAGAAGGGGCGGAGCGAGCGAGGGGGGTGTTCGCGCGGAAGAGAGAGAAAGCCGAGAGAAAGAGAGAGAGAGAGTGAGGTTGAGAGAGAGAGCGAAACCGAGAGAGAGTTGTGAGGGTGCTTCGGTGAGGGAAGAAGAAGACCAGCCCGCTGTGTGTGCGCCAGCTGCCACCGTCGACACCACCTAGCTTCGCCGTCGGTTGAGCCACGCCCGAAGCCCTCAAGTCGTTTTTGCTTGCTGTGATTTCGTGAACTTAAGGCAAGTGAAGTCCATTGATCTACTTGATGCTATGTTGTGGTAGTCTAGTGAAATGTGGTAGATCTTGGAGATGCTTGTAACTTAATGCTGGATGTTGAAATTCAAATAAATGGTAGTAGTTTTCCTAGAACAAGCAAGCTGTTTCATGTAAGAATAGCCCGACACCTTGCGACTCTGTGAATTTTATACAATTATCCAATTGAAATTTGATTTGTGTTCTTAATGAAAGTTGTAGATGACATCTTAAGGAGGAACATACTAAAATTTGAGAAGAAACGGACAAGTATTGGTTGATGAAACGATTTTTCTCTGAAATGGTTAAATCTGGAAATCATTACCGAGGGTTAGGAAGACTTATGGTGATTATAAATTTTGATTTATCATGAATCTGACTTCGAGTTCTTTACAAAACTTTTACCTCTAGGTTTTTTCTATAACATATCAAAATTTCAGAATTTTCTGAGTTGATTTAAGGTTTATACCGAATTTGTAAATAAAACTGTGCAATGGTGATGTTTTAAAATTCTAAGGCTGTGATGCATGGACCATAGCGACTCGTACAAAGTTCTTTTGACATGGTGCTCTGCATGAAACATTTTTCTCTAGATCTCATTTATAACATGTTAAATTTTCAGAATTTATTAAGATCGTTTACTAAATTTTCCAGAATTTTAATTAAAGGAGTGCATTTTGTTTTATCCGAAAATTGTTTTATTTTCAAGAACAAATGAATTGCTCTATGAGATGTGATATCTTGGGTTGTTAATTACACGGCATATGTGGTGACATTCAGCATATCATATGACATCAAAAGTTGATTGAAACCTTTGACATTGTTGCATCAAATGATATTTGAAAGTGAGACATATATGTACACATTGTGATGTTGATGATACTATCGGACCCTTGAGTCGATGATGCCCCGGGAGTGTCGGGATGCCCGGAGTTGTGTGCCGGATATCCTTGGGAGTTTCGAGATTCCCGGAGGTGTGTGCCGAATACCTGGAGGTGTGTGTCGAAAGCCTTGTGACTCCAGTTGGGGTGCGGGATGCTTGGAGGTGTGTATCAGAGGTCTCACTATGCCGGGTTGGGTGCAAGAGTCACGAAAGATGCAAAGATTGGTCTTTGGGAAAAATGAGATCCTTTTGAATATCAAAATGGGAAATGAATCATGCACATGTGTGTGCATATGGCATGGTGCGTGAATTGCCTATGAAATTGAGTTGGTACTATTTGGCATTAAGAATGCGATTATGAAGACATTGAATGGATCTCATGGGGATATATACATGATTGTATGGATGATATAAATCATGCGCATGCGTGTGCATATGGCATGGAACATAAATTGTCTTAATGAATGGATCTCATGGAAATATGAGCATGATTGCATGGATGATATGTGCATTCCACATGAAAGTTTGGTTATCTTGCTTGTTGCATTGTGTAGTTTGATGGATCTTTTACTGCTGAATGGTTGTACTTACTTTTTTTGGGGACTAACATTTCAGATTAAAAGATGCCTCTGTCACCTGTCATACATGGTACTTTTTATGGCTTATCGTCCGATATTGAGGTCGAGTGCTCGAAACACCCCTGTGTTGGTGTTCGTGGACTGGTGTTTATCCGTGTTTGAGTTTTAGTTATGTATGACGTGGGTCTACTTGATGGCCCTGTAGTCTAGGAGTTCTTGTCCATGCATGTTCGTCGCGATGGGATCATGATGGGATGTTGTCGCCACCACCAGCCAATGCACTAGACTGGGTGTGATTGCATGTGTGACTGGTTGATGATGACACTTTTTGGATGGTTGACACTAGATGATGGATTGATGTACATGTCTAACGTGGGGTCGAGTACTTTTGGGTTATAGCCGAGCTTAGTTAAAACATTGGCCTTTTGTTGTATCGACTCGTGATGTTCATCATAGTTATGTAAATAAAAGTGGTTCGGCTCTAACTTATATAAGATGTGTAGTTGATGTGTATTGTATTATGCATGGGGTAGGGAGATGTCATGCTTCCATGGGATAGGAAGATGAATAAACTATTATTTAATGGTATCGAAGTGACATGTTATTAGGACAAGTGAAAGGTAAACGAACTGTTGGCGACCCTAACAGATCGGGGGCCGTGTCGAGGGGGATCAAGTACATTGAGATAATATAAACACCATTCAAATGGCTTTTGTCATTGTTTGGATATAGTGAAAATCCTACTATTATTTAATGGTATCGATAAAAATGACAACCAAACATGTTATTAGGACAAAGAGTTATAAGGTGGTATCAAAAACCATAACATCACCGAAATAGTCATAATCAAATTTGGACAAACTATCTCTCCAAAATAGATTTGTCAATCTACTATTTTGATATACCTATTATGCATAGAAAAACATTGGATTTTATATTTGCATGCAATGAAAATGATTCAAAAGATTTTGACAATCACCATCATTGATAAGATTTTGGCTAAGAAACCTAAGTTTTGGCTTCCTCTTACTTCATTGGCCAATAATTTATACACCATTGTCCCCCCTAATGCCAACTTTAGCCATGTCAACTAAAACCCCTTTGCAAGTATTAGAATCATTCTTCCACATCTTATTAAGTGATTTTGTTTGGGGGTCTAGTTCATGATACGTTTCATTATATGTACTCTAGGGGGATATTATAGTGCTTGTGTTGTTTACAAGTTTTCAACTAGGTGGGATTCTCTGCATGGAGATGCCTATATTTGTATTGCATCTTGCTATTGTCCCTTTTGGTTCCTTTTATGACAATATTTCATTCTAGAGTGATGAATTTTTCGTGATGTTAATCAAATAGTTCAAATCAAAGGTTTCAATTGTGATCTAGATGTACTAGATTGGACAGTGACATATATGTAGCTGTTTTCTAATCAACAGGCTATGACAAATCAACAGGCTATGATAGCAATTGTGCAACAAGCTGTACAACACATTGATTAGACAATGGATCTTGAGACCAAGATAAAGGTTAATTAAGATACTTAACTTTCCTGCTGATAGGAAGGTGCATATTTGAAATCAAACTCCATCGCAGCTTATATTCATTCATAATTTTTTTTGTTCCATGGTTTCTATAGCTAGTTTTGTCATGCAAATATATGTCAAAATTAAAAGAGCACAATTGATCAAGAAACTTGCAAAAATGCAAATCATGTTGTATACAAATTTCTCAAAATAGAAGTCATTTCATTTTTCTAGGAGTAAAACCACAAGTCAATATTTCAAAAATCAATGACACTTTTGCATACGAAATTTTTGGAATAAAAGTAGACATTCGATTGATGGCCATGGATTGATTATTTTAATGATATCTTCTCTTATGATAAAATCATGGCAAAATACTAAAATCTCATAATAAGGATTGTGGGGCATGTATCGTCACCTCGATTTTATTGTAAGAAACGACCTCATTGAGATATCATTTTCTCTCATTCACGTACTGACATTGTCGTCTTTTTGCAGGTTATTCATGATACTCCTTGACATTCTCGTGGTAACCACATCAAGAAGTGAATTCTAGAGCTAGGATAAGAGTTGATTTTTACTTTCATCTATACAAGAGTTTCTTGTATTTTATCATTGTTTTTATTCTTGTTAAGAATCTTGTTTTCCATTTTAGGTTTTAATGCGAATCCAATCGATACTTTTGTAAATCATGTGACTCACATTTTTTTTTAATGATGGAATTCAATTTTGTGAATATCATCCTAAAAAAAAAAAAAAAAACTCGTAAGTGTTTTAAATGAACCTTTACATCTACCTTTAAAATATTTTGAAAATGAATTTCAAGAAAGCTTTGTTAAGGGCCCTCCCTTCGCATGGTCGCTTTTGCGAGTAGAATGAAAAGTTTATTTGAGGCCGGCATCTGCCCATTCTAAAAGACAAAAGTGTAGGCTCGTGGAACTTGAGGAGTAAGCATGCATCAAGGCATCGTTGACGCCAATCTTCCAATAGAGGCGGAACGAAGCTGAATTCCATTCTAGGAAGTTTCTTTATTTGGAGATTGTGCATCGCCATCACTGGATTGTTTTTTTATGAGTTTTATCAAGAGCCGCATTATAAGTTACTAAAAGGCTAGCATTAGGGCTTCTGCATATTTTGGCAATTAAAGCATTTGAACATTTGGTTGCAAGAGCTTTCTACAATCAACATTAGAGATTCGTATCGCAAAATGCTACTTTGTTATATGCTTTATCGCAAGAGAATGAAGCAAATGCCTTAGGTGCCAAAATAGCCCATCGACCCCGTTCACTTTGCATAATGAGACAAATGAAAGGAGTTTCCAAGTATCCAAAAAGACAAATTCGAAGAAAGAATAAATTGTATCGATTCCAGTTACTCATTTCTGATACCATTTTTGACATAACTTTCTTTTCATTGTTGAGGAGACATCAAGAGTGTCAAGTTTTGTAACGTTCCCAACAAACGCGGTGGAGCATTTTTAAGTCTTGTTCATCTTAAACAAAGAAAGATTCAAATGAAATAGAGGGGCAATATTATCCATTCCTCTATGAGAGATACCTTGGGATACTCGAACGGAACAAAGGGTGATAAATGGAAAAGTTGCACCTTGACCATAGAAGCGGTGCCTTCTACCAATGAGTCATAAACATCAAACACTTAAAGGCGACTACAAGGGAAGGGTATTGTCGAGTTACCAAATATCCACGAAGGTGAATCCAAGAGATGTTAGCGCTCGAAGGATGAAAGTGAATGAAGGGTAATAGTGTATCGTTTCCAACATTTCAATTCCTAAAGATTTTTGCACTAACATGTTCTTTTACATTCTTTACAGGGTTATCAGGTCACCATGGTGCAGGTAAGTACTCTTCTTCTCAAAAAAAGAAGAAGGAGAATTTCCATTACAAAAAAGAACCTTTTGCGCTTTCCTAGAGACAAGCACAAAAATGAATAATTTAAAAAAAAAAAACTTTTTACAAACTGTTTAAGCATCATTTTTATCTTAAAATTGTTTTCTCGTCTTGTGGGTTATTCATTTTAAATCAAATTTCCCTATGGAGATTGATCTACTCGAATGATCTTAGCAGAGTGAAATGGAGATGTTAACCATGCCAAACAAGAAGTGCTTATGATGAAGAAAAGTAAACCATTTCCAAACACATTCTTCAAATACTTTTGAGAGTTGAGTGAAAAACAACATTCTCTTAGGACGAATGATTTATTCGCATTGAGCGCAAAGACAGAAATGATAAAGGCGTTTCCTTCATCAATCCCAAGTATTGCACTAATCTCTTACTACTCCTTTGGGCAAAAAAAAAAAAAAAAAAAAAAGATGATTCTTCAAAGTGCCCTTGTTGAGGACGACCCTACATTGAGGGTAACACAAGGGGTTATGATCATGTTGTAGAGCGAAAGATTGAGAAAGATTCTATTACTTTCACTTGCATCAATCTTTTGGTGATAGCTTCAAAGAAATTCTCATTAAAGCTTAACTCATCCCAAGGTGAAGAATAGCATTTATTTCTCTATCCAAACACTGATACTAATTGCTTTAACCAATTTGGGCATGATTATTCATTTTTGACCCTCGAGCGGTGATTATCTCCCTTTATTGGGGCAAGGTGTAAGAATTGACCAAATACAATTGACAGTCATGAGAAAATGTGAAAAACATTTCGAAAGTCATAAGAGCTACAAAAGTTCGACAAATTAGGGGGCATAAAAAAGTAGTGTGCCTAGTAAAAGTAAGGACAATGCCCATCAAGAAAAATAGCCAAAATGCAGCATCTTATGTGAAAAAATTATCAAAGTCCAAGTGCCCGCGTAAAACAATTATTGCAAGTGCAGAGAAAATTAGAAATAAGACCAAAGCTCTCATGCATAAATGATTAGTCAATGGACTTTCGAGATGTGTTGTATTTCAAAAGCCAAATGTTTTCAAAAGATTGAATGACCAGGGCACGATGCTATGATGATCACCGACTCTTAAAAACCATATTGGAAATTTTAAGCCTTTCAAGCCTCTCTTGAGCCAACATTATAATCCTCTTCCAAAGTCTCTTCTAATTAGGATGGTCTGAATGAAAATGAGAATGCCACAAAGAAGCTATTGCTTGAAGGAGTGGAGGTAATTCTATCTTGTCTTATCTTCCAAGTTTTTGACTTGTAAACCCGATGAAGATAGCGACAAATGTTCTCTTATTGGCCTTAAAGCAATAATTCTTTTGTGTAAGCCTTAACCGAGCCTATATTGCGGTCCTTTCAAAAGACCTTTTTGATCAATTAGATTGTGCTTATCGCGAATGTTTCTGAAAGCCTTTGACATGGGTTATGTGAGATACCCTCGGCAACCAATTACCTCATATATGAATGGATGTGATCAAGCAGCCATTTTATTGAGAGTGTGTGAGAAATTATTTCTAAGTAAGAAGCTTTAGTTTGGCATGCTTAATGAGCCTTTTTCATGAGTCGTAATCGTTTTGATAAGAACTTTTTTTTTTTTACAAGCGTTTTGATAAGAACTTGACTCCTAGAAAATTTGATGATTAATGATACATCCCTAAACAAGATGACAGTTTTGCGCCATATGATACTGATTGACATTGAATGTTTTTTTTAAGTAGTTGGACTTAGCTTTATTAGCTTATTAAATTAAAGTTACAATATTGTTAATACGTCTTTTGATGACGTCTCTAATGACATTTACTCAAGTTGAGTTTGACAGGATTCCTCAATGAAACCATGCAATTTTCAAGGGATTAGTGGATATTTCCCTAAAGACCACAAAGGTTCATCATGGTTAACCTTAAACTATGTCATCTACAAAGGTTCATGGGTTTTCTTGAAAACATGTATTTTCAGCTCGATTGAAACCCGTAGTTACACGGTGAGATTTCATCTCTCTTTCTTCTTATGACACGGTGTGCTTTTGTAGCTCGGTGTCTTTCTTTCTTCTTATGACACAGAGAGCTTTGTAGCCTGAAGTCCTTCTTCCTATGATACGGAGAGCTTTTGTAGCCTAGAGTGCTTTGTAGCTCGAAATTCTTCTTATGACACGGAGAACTTTATAGCCCAGAGAGCTTTTGTAGTCTGGAGTGCTTTGTAACCCGGAGTCCTTCTTCTTCTTATGACACAGAGAGCTTTGTAGCCCGGAGTTCTTCTTCCTATGATAGGGCGTGCTTCTGTAGACCGGAGTCTTTCTTCCTCTTATTGACAAGACGCACTTCCATAATTATGAGTTATTTCCATCGACCTAAAACGTGCCTATGCACTTGGGCCTTTCTATCGCCAAAATAATTTAGGTGTCTTTTGTATTTGAATGGAACCTCTTCAAGCTCCCATTCAAAAATGGGCAGCTGTTGACACTTAAATTTTACAATTTTATTTATTACTTAATCATGTACAAAATTAGGAATTAGTCACTAAAAAAACAACCAAAATAAAATAAAAAGAAAAAGAAAAAGAAAAAAAAAACAAATACAACAAAAAAGAAGAAGAAAGAAAACGTGGAAGGAGCCAGGCCGGATCTCGCCTTGGCCCGGCCCATGCTGCCTTCTCTCTCCTCCATCTTCATGCATGAAACCCTAAAGGAAGGGGCGGAAAAAGAAGAAGAAAAAGAGCAGGAACTAGCGGAGAGAAGGGGAAATAGAGAGAGAGACGAAGAGAGGAAAACGGGAGCTCAAGAAGGAACAAAGGGGGAAAAAAAAAGCGAGAGAGCTTTAGAGGGAGAGAGGATAGAACTCGAGGAATCAAGATAGAAATAGAGGATTCGGGAGGAGGGCGGTGACCGGAGGAGAGAGGAGGCATTGCCAACGCTACCTAATGCCGTCCGAGCTGCCGCCACTGCCCTCCGTCCCGACGCGCTACCTGCTGATCCTCACTGAGCCGTGTAGAGCAACCCTCTCCATGAGCTCCGCTGTCCCGAGCTTGCCACTTGCAACCGTGAGCATCGCCTCGCCAACAGCCGAAGCTCTGCCCATCCTCCTTGACGTTGTGTCAAGTTACTCGCCGCCGTGTTCGTCGTCATCGCTGGGCCCAATGGTTTCGCTCACCTCCGCCGCCGTTGCTCCCAACCCCACTCGAAACCTTAGCCACCATCGTCTATCGAGTCGTTGCCGACGCCGCCCAACACCTAGTCCCCGCCTCCTAGCACCACCGCCAATGATGCCCCTGTTGCCCACGCCACGTCGCTTGTTTCGCCAGCCACCGTCGTGCTCCGCCTCACTTGCAACCTGCAAGATCCTGGTGAAGCTGTTGCTGCTCCTGCTTTGCCCGTAATTTGTACACCCAATGCCGCTCCTCAGCCGCAACCCGACGCAACCCCTGCAACGCTTTTGCCCGCGACACCGTGCTGTCCCTGTTGCTGTCGCCGTCATCCACCGCCCATCTCGCTAGTCGCCGGTGTCGCTGTTGACACCCAATTTTTTGTCGACATTTTAAACATTCATTTTGCAAGAAAAATATAAAAAAAAATAAAGAGCTAAAAAAATGAATGAAAACGAATGAAAACATTAAAAAAAATGTAAAGAAAACAAGAAAACAAAAGAAAACAAAAAGAAAAAGGGGAAAAACGTTGAAAAAAATATATAAAGGCTCACTCATTTTTTGGCGCAGGGATCTCTCTCCCGCTCTTTCTCCATCACGATCTCTCGGGGGCTCTCTCATGACTCTCTCTCTAGGCTCTTCCTCCATTCGACTCCTCCGATCTCTCTCTCCCTTCTCCTCCTCCGCACCAGAAACCCTAGATCAATCATCTTCCATCATCAAGCTTTCTCTCTTTCTCGACGCTCGACTCCGATCCCAGATCTTCAAGCTCCTCCCATCACGGCGGAGATTCAATTCGCGCGCCGCTGCTGCCGCAATCCGGTCGCCGACTGTCGCGGCCTCCCACGCGGCTCCCTCCCCGAGGCCAGCTCAGATTCTTCGGAGCCTCTGTCGTGTCCTCCGTCTCCACCATTGCTTCGGACTGTCGTCTCCGGCGCTGAGATCCGGAGCTGATCTCTGCTCGCTATCGGTTTTCGTTTCTTCCGTTGGGAGTTCCGCCGCTGGAGGTTCGTGCTTTTGGATAGATAAAGTCGAAGGAGATGGAGAATGAGAAGAAATCGTCGGCGGTGTTTCTGGCCTCAAAGATGAAGAGCTCGAAGTAGTTGTTAGCCTCGCTATACTTATCCTCTTCGCGCACGGCGTATTCCCATCCCCGATCGGTGACAGCCGCAGCAAAATCTCCTTCGCTGGCGCTCGATTGGAAGTTCTCATTCTCTCTGCAAAACGACCGAATGATCTTGGGGTTTTACACGATCTTCCTCGATCCCCTGGTTGGTTGATCTATCAATCATCATCACCTCATCACCGCCAAGTTGTTTCTTTTCCAGTTAAGTGGTAAGAATTGCTTGTACGCATAGATTTTCTACTATGATGTCTCTGTTCTGTATTACTCTATGCCATTCTGGTGTTAATAGTACTTCATACCACATGCTTACAACCTTTTCGATAGAATGCCTGACTCCATTGCTGATAGTTCCTATTGCATTCTGTTTACCAATGTCTTGATGTTCAATTGAAGTTGCGTTGGTTGTGTCTTTGTTGGATTTCCTGCATATAGTTGATTGAAATGTGAACTAATTAGATGTATGTCGAATGCTGTTCATGATTGTTTGCATGGATCGAATCTTGTTCATATGTGATTTTATATATCAAATGGTGCTCCTACATGTTACTTTGAGATGTTGAGTCCGCCAAGGAGGAGGAGGAGACTGTTCTGTACGTTCTTAATATTTTTCAAGCAATACTTGTTCACAACTATGATGATCAAATTAGTGAATTCGCAGAGAACCTGATATGTAATTCTTGGTTCACCTTCTCATTTAGCTGTTTGGCTTTATATCCCACAGAGAGGGTGAAACGTGAATTTATTTGATGATGAGTTTACTAATTGAAGTTCTACTTGAAAATGATTGTGGGCGACACATTAGGGATGCTGGGTCTTACCTTCCCTCTTATCCAAATGATTTGTTGTTTCTGCTAGGGCAACAGAACTCCCATGATCTGCAATTATCCTTCTGTCAATCTGCAGCTTTACAAATTCTGTATTGCAGTTCTTTGTTTGATGAAAATGGCTTAACCGATTGGGCTTAGGATTCGACTTTAGATTTACATAATATGCTTAGATCTGGTGATGGATGATGTTATTGGATGATTTTCTGTGGATTGACGATCAATTATCATGAACTTGAGGTTGATTGAGCTTAATTTGTATTAATCTGCAATTTCATATCTTTGTGATTGACTTACTGTTTTGGCTGAAACGAGGTGCTAGATGAGGTTTTTTGACCTCGAGCCCTTCTAGACATAAAAACTTCACTTCTAAAGCTTCGATTTGATATGTCGCACGCCTATAATGGATGTCGTTTGGTCGCTGAAAAACACCTACAAAGTCTGTTGATTCTGCAGTAGTTTTTTAGGTTGATTTGCTGTTCTGACCTACTGCGATTTTCTGTTTTAACTGGAATGAGCTGGTAGATGATGTTTCTTAAGCTTTCCATAGACATATTATATGTGCGATTTGGCTATCGTTTGCCTTGCCTAATGCTTCTTGCAAAGATCGAGCACTAATCTGGTGTTGCAGTTGTTCTACTTTGATGTTCTATTTTAATCGATCTCTGTTCAGATTTTCTAAGTCAGCGTCTCATCAAAGTTGATCAGGACATGTAGATCTACAACATATAAAATTTTCATAAAAATATAAGTTCATTTGGCTAGGGTGATCATCCATAAATCGTCATTGTTCTGCACTGAGAATCTGCTTTTGATGACTGACATACATGAAGTCCCTGATCTTTATCAAATCATACATTGGTCAACCTTGTTTACTTTTTTTCTGATTTCCTGTTGGAGGTTATGTTTAGATTTATGGGTTGGTGCTTCGTCATAGTGGAATATTGTGGGATTGAATGGTTGTTCTGGAAAACCCCTTTAATGTGTTTTGGATTCCCAAAGATGTTATAGTCATTTTTAGGCTCCTAGGATAAATAGATATATCAAATTGTTACGGATTGTGTCTATTCTTTGTGTGCTTGCTGTTCATATGTCCCGGTGCATGGAATTGTTCAGTTGTCATTGATGTGCTGTTCGCTGTTCATGCGTGCATTTGCTGTGTTGACTGATGTTGAAGATGTACATAATATTAGTCCTCTAAACTGCTAGACATGAGAAGTTATGATATGAATGACCTGAGACTGATGTTATGTAGTTCTTGAGGTGCATAAATATGTATGGTGAGATGGGCATGTATGGATATGGATTGCTCATCAAATTGTCATCGTTTCCAGCTTTGAATATAATAAGAGTGTTTCCTGGCCACTTTGTTCTCATGGGGAATGTGAGGATTTCAATGTCATTTTGGTAGTGTTCTAGTTGTGTGAATATATAGAGAGATGGCGCATTGATGTTACATTTGTTTTCCATTAAATTGGGGCAATTCAAGGCTTGAAACATATAAGAAATGATAATATTCCATGTCGCTATGTTCTATGGTAGACTGACTAGTTCATAGTCTAGTACTTTTGGAAATTCGTGTGTTGATATGATGATAGTGTCTCTATGAGATTTCTCTGGGATATCACCTAGAATTTGATCTAGAGACTTTGTGACTTTAGTCACTCTTTTTGAGTACAAAAGATGTCTTACTTTTGATTGTTTTGATATGTGATGATTGTTTCTTTCATTTGTATGCATCTAGTCATCCAGATTTCTTAGATTAGGTTTAGATTAGGGCCTTGAAGATGGAGAAGGCGTGAAGATGGTGGTGGTCGATGTCCACTCTGACCGTTATTATGTAATTATTCATTTTTTCTCGACATATGTCTTGGGTTCCTTGTGTTGTATAAAACCCGACGAGTTGTGGGTTTTCTATTTTTCTCTCATTTTTCTTAATTGTGCTCTCTTTCATATTTTTAGGATTGCATGATTAGGTTTACTGTTTTTCTTGATTATTTACTTCATGTCTTGCAATTTCAATTTCATTAATTATTTTCATTTTTTTAAGGAATAGAATAGAATGAAAGTAATCCACCACGCATGATCACTTAGTCTAGAATTGATGATCCCGAAAATGTAAAAAGAAACGCATGGATATGTTAGGTACCAAAAGGGCGATAATATAAGTATTAGCGTAACCCAAGTCCCCAAACTTAGATATCTGGTTGCGTAGGAATTGAGGGAACTCTCCCAACCCTCGATTGGGTTTTCTAGTCGAACCAAAAAAAAAAAAAAGCTAGTGGCGACTCCTGTATATTCTTAGATTGTTAAACAATTAGATCGCATAAATAAACCTGCTATCGCGCGAGGTACGAGCTTAGGAGAGCTTTCGATCTCATGAGGGAACTCTCGTGATCAAGTACCCTTAAACCCGACTTTTCCCACCTTTAACTTCAAGGGCGGTGAGCTCGGGTCGTGACAATCACGAGCGTCCTCCTTTGGCGCCGCAGAAGCCCTGGAGAGAACGGCCACTCCAAAACCGAGTCTTGGTCGGGTCGGGCGAAAGTCACGAACCGGGTAGGGTTTTCTCACATCCGAGCCGGGTATACTTAAGTTGGGTTTGGGCTGGTTTAGGACGTGGGCTTGTGAGCTTCGTCTTTTTGAAATATAAAATAGTAGACTAGATTGGGCCCTCTGGTTGGGCCCAATTCGAGCCAAGGAAATGCCCGATCAAGGTGGGTTGGGACTTGCCTTCCAAGCGGGCCGAGTTTGGCTCGGCCCCCCATCCGAGTTGAGCCGGGCGGGTTTGACCGACCCGCCCCGATCGAGTCGGACTCAGGTTCAGTCAAAGACCGGACCCGACCCGATCGGCCCAAAAAATTTATTTTTATTATTTTATTATTTTTTAAAAAAAAAAAAATTAAAATTTTAAAAATTTCGAAAATCCAAAAATGATGGGATTTGGTTAGGAATTGCTATGTTTTGCCTTTTTAATGTAATTAGACCTTCATTTGCTCGTAAATTAATTATGTCGCATGTTTAATTTGCATATCTAATTATGTTAAATTGCACGTATTTAATTTTACTGTAATTAGGATCTTGATAGCTATGATTGTTATTTTAATGATAGTACACATGATCATCTCACATGTTAGTGAATATGAATGAAATCAATCCAAACTACTTGACAAAAATCTTTTATTTTAAAATGGATGTTAGTGAATATGAATGAAATCAATCCAAATTACTTGACAAAAGTCTTTTATTTTAAAATGGACAAGATTAGGTACCAAAAAGGCACTAATTGGACAATTAGTGTAATCAAGTTCCCGACCCTAGATTCTCTGGTTGTGTAGAAAGTAAGGCATACTCTCATATCTCACTTGGTTTCTAGCCGACCCCAATAGGTTAGTAGAGACTCTTTTTTGCAAAAATTCCTAAAAATACTCCAATGTCACATGGGGTATGAGCTTGTGAAAGCCTGTGTCTAATCATGGGTCTTAGATCCGTCTTTTAGGTAATATCCCCAAACCCGTTCCCTCCCCCTAAGGATAGGTCGTGACACTTTCCATAGTAAAGGCTAATGAATGCTTTTTTTTTTTTTTTTTACTTCATTTCACATTTGAATATCGTCTTCAATGGAAAGAGCCTATTTCTTTTAGACCCAATATTAGCTGTTGGAAATTGTTGAAGCCTGTTTCTAGGGAGTTTTGTTTCAATACGATAATTTGCACATTTTATCTCCTCGAGAAACATATTTTTCCTATAAGTTGATACTTTGATAGGGACAATTTGTTGTGATATCATTTCTCTACAAACTTTCAGTCGTTGGAATGAGTTTCAATGTCCATTGTCTAGTACTTTTGACATTTCTCTCAACTCTTCATGTATATGTGTGGGTAATACACTGAGAAGCTTGAAATATTGGTGAAAAGCTCCAATGATTCTCTCTCTCTCTCTCAGAGGTTACTTGACTTGATAAATGTGGAAAGGTAGGACTGACAAATTATTCATTTTCTTTTTTTGGTAAATAATGATTCCTATTTCCTTCCAAGGGATTTAATTCATCAGTGTATGAACTTAAAACACTCATTCACATTACCTACCATTGTCCTTGTGAGTTTCACCTACTCTAGAGTAGCATCTTTTGATATCTCACCCAATCAATAGAAGATGCCAAATGAAGTTATCATTAAATAATCCATTTTCAATCTACTAT
The DNA here is from genome assembly GCA_017140615.1 of Eucalyptus cladocalyx. Taxonomy (NCBI): domain Eukaryota; kingdom Viridiplantae; phylum Streptophyta; class Magnoliopsida; order Myrtales; family Myrtaceae; genus Eucalyptus; species Eucalyptus cladocalyx. Next base: position 10,811,910 of record CM029518.1, read on the forward strand.
CTGTGTTTTCCAGTGGCTACTTAGGATTACCACGTTTTCCCCATTAATCTCGACATTTGATTGATTACATCAATTAGTTGTTGTCTTAAATACCATTTCTTTACCAAAGAAGATGTTAAGCATTTGAAAAGAAGCGGGAAAAAGGGTGACTTCTATGGGAACCATCGAGAAGTTTTTGAACTATGTTTTATCCTTTTGTAGATATCTTAAATCTAGTAAGTATTAGATGAATAGCAACCCCCTATGGAAGATTGAGAAGCAACTCAAGTGAAAAGTTCTTAATTCTTCACTCTGAAAGCTGATTACTTAATTAATGCTGGGGTGTAGAGCTTTAGATAATTCATTTGTTTTCATGTTTTTCAAGTCAAGTGGACAAAGGGGCTCATGTTGAATACGACAATCCAAAATTTGCATCAACGCAGAGTCTATGTAGCACAGACACTCTCTGAAAGCTTTCGTGTCGTGTCCAACACTCCGACACGTGTCCGACACGCTTCGACACGCGGTCAACGAGTGTCGAAAAATTCGACACGTGGTCAACTCTTTCCAACATGCTCCGACACGCGAGTCCAAAATTCCGACACGCGATTCTGACTAGGGGTGTGCAACGGGAACCGCCCGAACCGGGAACCGGCCGGACCGGACTGAACCGGTCGGTTTTGGGCGGTTCCCACGGTCGGCGGTCCGGTCCCCAGTTCCTAATCTTGGAACCGGTGGCCGATCGGTCCGGTTCCCGGTTTCAAGGTGGGAACCGGACCGAACCGGACCGACCGGACCGAACCAAACTTTTTATATATAATTTATATACATAGAATTAATAAAACATATAAACATGATAACTTATTGCAACCAAAATTGCAATTTGAGGTAGCAACCTCTTATGTGGCCAAGAGACCATTAAAATCCTTTTTATTACTCTTTTATTTATAGAAAAAATCCCGTTGATAGTTTCGACGTGGGACTAAGACTTCAAGAGTTCCCGTGAATCACACAAGTGAAGTTTGAATATTTTGCACGTGGAACACGTGTGATTAGTTTTGTTGAATTGCTCGATAATCGAATTGAATTGATCGTCAAGAGCGCGGTCACTCTTTAGTTCTTTAGTGCAAAAAAGTATAGTTGATTTTTTTGGACCGGACCGGACCGGACCGGAACCGATGGAACCGATGGTCCGGTCCGGTTCCGGTCCTAGGACCAAACGGTCCGGTCCACGGTTCGCAATTTTGGGAACCGGTGCTCCCAGTCCGGTTCCGGTTCCAAGGTGGAACCGGACCGAACCGGGAACCGATCACCTCTAATTCTAACACGCACGGGGTCAATTTTAAAAATTTCTAATACTTGAGGGGTCAAAATATAAATATACATAAAAGAAGTAATAAAAGAAGTAATAAAATTACTATAAATATACATGCACGGGGTCAATTTTTTTTTTTCATTTTTTTAGAATTGTTTTATTTTTTAAAAAGTCTTTTACTATGAAAGAAGTAATAAAAAAAATGCTATATATAATAAATAAATAAATTTAAAAATATAATTTCAGCATTTTTCTTTAAAACAATGTTTTTTTCCTCTAAGTTTTGTGTATTATTGTAACAAATTAAAATAATGAATATTATTATTTAATATTTTTCATGTAAATTAATTCTATGCTATTTTTATTATTATTTATTTATGTATTTATATATAAAAATATATTTAATATATAACGTGTCGGAACGTGTCGAAGTTCTCGATTTTTAATAAATGACGTGTCGGCGTGTCATGTCGTGTCGTATCGCGTGTCGCGTGTCCGTGTCGGTGCTACATAGCGCAGAGTTGATTATGAATGTCATGTTTAATGCATTTTTCAATTTTACACTTGAGTGGATAGAAGAGTCATCTCAAGTAAGAAATTTCTAAACAAGTCAAATTCGAGAGGGCCATTCATAATCCTGTTTATTAGCAATAAGTAACTTTGTTTTGCTATTAGGATGTATCCATCTTTGCCACACCCGGGAACATTTAGGTTCAACGACGGTGTAGATCGATTTATAAGTCTCAAAGTTATTATTAGTTTGAGTTTAAGTGGATTGCAAAATGTATGTGAAGAAATCCAAAAAGTACACTTGGTAAGAATGACCAAGGCGGAGAGTATAACAAGGGCAAAATAGATAAATAAAAATGGGTCGAACAGACCAAAATGTTTTAGACATTTGGGCAATAAGCTTCAATGACGTCTTTCCTTAATAATTTAATGGGAAAATCTCAAATAATTATCCAAAATGCCATCATTTTCTAAAAGAGGACCTGCGGTGGAGTTTGTCTCAAAGAATGACTTAGAGTGGTCATTTAGTCTCAAAGAAAGACCTCACTCGCCGGCTGGTGAATAGATACATATTCAATGCATATTCCAGTGGCCTGATTAAGGTATTTTCGTCAATTTTTTTTTCCCATTTTTGGCTACCATGTTTGTCGTCTTCTTTGTCCCCTTCACTTCTTATTGCCCAAGAACATTGAACTTGGGGAAAGGCTGGTGAGCACCGACTGTTGGTAAGGGTCGACAAGGGCTCAACGCCCATTGCTGATAGTAGACGAGGGCCATTGAGCCCTAGCTGGCCAAGGGGGGCCATCCAAATCGAGGCCCTACAAGGAGGTCCTCAAGGGCAAAAGGGCAAAGGGTCATCCAAATCGTGCGATTTGTTGCAGTTTTGAGGCTACGGGGTTGGGGAACAAGCTTCGCCAATTTGGCAAATTGCGATTTTCGGGCAATGTGAATTGGAGCCCTTGCCTTTTTTGCAAAATACCGTGGCTGGATTTGGTGCGAGGGTTGAGGCTTCCTTTTTTTTGGTAATCTGTTTGTTTTCTTTTTTTGGTACAATCGGAGTGGATTTTGTTTTTGGAAGTTCATTATGTTGGAAGTTTTGGATGTTGGAGGATCATGAGGAGATCGAGTGGCGAGTTTCCCAAATCGAGCAAGTCATTTAGTGTGATGCATTTTCGCGCTTAGCGGATCAGCGATTGGGCGAGGCTCTGTTGGCGTTCTCGGATCCTGCATTGAGGTATATTGAGCAGTGCCAAGGCAGAGGGCATTCCTTGTCAGCTAATGACTGCTCAGAGATCGGCGATTTCCACGCGTAAGACGAGGGGAGGTTGGATGGTGATCCCGATATGTGTAGAGTGGATGGAAGTGAGGTCAAGAGCAATTTGTGGGAGTGGAAGAGGAGAGGGAGTTGGGAGATGGGGTTGAAGGTGTTTGGGGAGGGCCGGGTGGAGAAGCTGCAAAACACCATGTTGTTGCACTCCTTGCGATCGCGGAGAAGTGGTCGATCTAAGAGCGGTGGTGGGAGGAAGCGATGAAGAAGGCGACGTGAGCATCCCAATCGTAGTCCTGATAGAAGACAAGGTTGTCGGTGGAGTGGCGGGCGGAGGTGGGGGAGGTCACCCCTCACGGTCATTAGTGAAGTCGCCCCCTCGCCGGCCTTGGGCGAGGGCTCACCCACCTCACCAACCACTGATAAGGGCCGACGAGGGCCTGCAAGCCCTTGCCTGCAGCCAGCGAAGGCTCGACAGCCCTCATCATCTGTAGCCAAGGCCACCCTCGCTAGATCTGGCGAGGGTCAGCCCGCAAGCCCTCGGCCACGGCCAGTGAGAGCTTGGTGGCCCTCGCCTATTGCCATCTATGGGCGTCCAACCCTCACCGGCTCTCACCAACGGCCGGCACTTGCTTGCCCTCACCAAGTTCGATGTTCTTGATAAGAAGACGAACATGAGACGAAGAAGATGATGAACAGTGCCACCATTGACCCAAAAAAATTGACAAAAATACCCTTGATTATGCCACCGGAATATGCACCGGAGATGCATCTATTCACCGACTGGTGAATGAGGTCCTTCTTTGAGAATAAATGATCACTTTGGATCTTATTTGACATAGACTCCACTCTAGGTCATGTTTTGAGAAAAGTAAGACACTTTGGATTCTTATTTGGGATTTTCCCTAATTTAATTAGAAGCTTCATTTGCATTCATCTACAGTTACACTTATCAATGGACGTTAAGTAATCGCGGACTCATTTTTTGTGGTTGCTTTTTCCACGTATTTTCAAATTCCGTGCTTCTCAAGACTACCTCGGAAAAAAGAATAAAAAGTATAGGAAAATTAGTAACTCGAAATGAACGTCGGTATTAGGTGTCAAATATTTATTTGACATGACACTGCGTATGTTTGGAGATTATTACACTGGTAGATAAGTATTACACAAACTCAGATCGGTGTGAACCGCTACCAATAGTGACAATAAAAGCTCAGTCGAAGTGGCCTAATACAGTAATATTAGGACTGGAATAGGATGCTGGGCGTCTGATTATTATTCGTAGGCTGGGCTGTTTCTCAACACCAATTGATACCAATTGAAACGAGATCTTCAACTAATGAAATCAAATATCTCCTCTTAATCCACGTTTCTTGATATGATCTCGCCTAACAATCAGAGATAATACCTCCTTGGGTGTGAAAAGGACAACGCTGTTTGATGCGGTCAGTCAAACTGCTCGATGATGCCCCTCATCATCTCTTTTTCGATTGCTCCTTTACAAAAGTCAAATTTTGGCCACAATGCTGAGTTTGACCTTGAGATCAGCAGGCGAAGCACTGCAAGTAACGAGATTCAACTGGAAGGTAGGATGGGTTACTAGGACAATTTCATAACCTTGGCAAAAGGAAAAAAAAATTCTCGTAGGCAAGGAGACATGGAGATACTTGATTCGATTGCGGACAGATCCGGAATGGATTTTGGATCTCGAGCCGGGGTGATTTCTTGGCTCGGATTTGACCATAGAATGAAAATGTAGTTTTTGGATTGGATGAGCTTGATTTGTGTTCAATTGAGTTAGATATGACTTTATGTTTGAATATCTTGTTCGGATCTATGCAGAGTTAACGTGATTTTTCAAGCAAGAATGGGCGGGTTTATGTAATGATTGGGTTTGGAAAATATATTTTTGATGTCTATTTAGCATCTATTGATTCCGTATACCAGAATATGTGAATAGAACTATTGAAATAAAATAGGAAGAATATATTATGATGTATTCTAGTCTCCACTTACTAAGGCTATAGAAGGTTTATGGAAAAGGAAGCAAAATTACCGGTATGTTCGGCTACTAATTTCTTCTTATACTTTATAAAATAGGATACTCTAATTTTTTTGACTCCACTAAACCTTGTGAATACATCATAAATTGCCACCCAACCCGTACATCATATGGGGTTCCACCTATAGAGTGGCAAGCATGCCCTACAAATTGATACGTGTGAGAGATTATGTGATATGGACATATAACATATTCAAATGAAATGCTTGATCACTCAACCAATCTAAAATCTAGTATTATTATAGTGTTGCCTAATCGTCTAGCTCAATAATTTTCTACAGTCGGTAATGATTTAACGTAGACGGGTTAGGTGAAAAGAAATATTCTATATGCTCGTTACCCAATGTGATAATTTTCAATATGTCTTAGAAATAAATAAGGGTCTCTTTGTTGCAACTTAGATGAAAAGCAAAAAATCCCACCAAAATTTAAAATATCGCTCTAGTTTTCAAAAAAATACAAAAAAAAAATTATATTTAAATCTACATGTGAAACTTAAGATTTGATTAGATAAAAATAAAAAATGAAAGTCAATCCATATAAACCTTCAAATCAATTTGAAAGACCATCAATTAACAATCAGAGGGGTGGAAAAAGTAATTAGACCCACCAATTGTGGTTACGTTGGTCCTCCATTGTACCCTTATGCCTTTTCTACCCACAGAATTTCTGAGTATCCTTAAGGTATCTTGGAGGACTAGCAATTCGTATTCTCATGTCATAATGGATTGCAATTCATATAAGCTCGAAAGATCTTAATTTTGACTTCATGTGTCAAGTGATTGAATTACATTGAAAACATGTTAATTTGTATTTATATGTGTGAATCAATAAAGTCGGGCATGTTAGGACACATTCAAAATCTCTCTCTGTTGATTCATGTTTTATCTCGTGTCTGCTATTGCTAGCACCCTTGGATTGGCCATGAGATTGGATGGCCTCTTATTATAGGATTCTTGGTATAAGATTTTTGGTCTTTCCCAGGTTTTGGAAGTATTGACAGGCTCACTAGTGGCTTTGTGGGCCTGAGAATCTCTCTTGATTTATATTTCTTGGGCTTTACTAGCATCCATATTATCTGTAGTAATCAAAAGAGAAATTCTCGAATAAATGAAAATTTTGGAAAGTAGACCTTGTCTTGTAAATGAAACAAATTAAGCCTTTCTGCATTATTGTTGACCGTAGGAAAAAAGCGGAGAGCAAATGTTGATTTCCATCTTATAAGAGTTAGATAATCAAAGAATTTAACAAAGCTTCTCCTAGGCCAGAACACTTTGGTATTATGTTTCTCTCAATACCTATTTAGGTGACCCAACCCTACTTTTCAGATTCAATGGATAAGTGCTCCCCACATATCGTGCACATGACATTTTCTTTATCATTGGGGAGGACCTTTAATTTCAAATGTCTTCTACACAATAAATGTTCATCCTCGTGAAATTTTATGTGGTGTTGTTTGGGGTTTGCGCGACTGTCGGGGGTAGCGCTTTTGCTAAGGGGGAGGGGTATTGGAGTTGTCGTGGGAATTAGGGCTGAGCGCGGTTCCCGGGTTACTCGGGAACCGGAACTGAACCGGAGGAGGGTCCGGTTCGGTTCCCGGTTCCAAGGGGGACCGGTTACTTAGGGCAGAAAAAGCTCAACCTTGGATGTTCTAGTGACTTGTATGTGATGTTCTAGTTGAATTTTGGCTTTGGCCTCTAAATGAAAGTTGTAAAGGACTTCTTGGAGTATAACATACTCAAATTTGGGACAAAACAAACAAGTATAAGTGGGTAAAATCGTTATTCTTTGGAAAGACTAGATCTGGAGATTTTGGGACCGACCCTTGATGAATGCATGGACTGTAAGGCAACCTTTTTGTCGAAATTTCACTTCGTTTTATTAACAAAAGTTGTAAAGGACATCCTGAGGTACCACATATAAAAAATTTAGAGAAAAAAAAAACAAGAATAGGTAGGTGAAATCGTGGTTGTTTGGAGATGGTTAGATCTGGAATTATGGTACTACGAACAGGGATTTTAACCGTCCATATTTAATTATCTAGGACGAATTTGACTTCGATGTTTTCATGAAGTATCTATATTATGGTCTTGGCTATCACATAGTCGAATTTCATAATTTTTTAAGGTCATTTGGGTATTTAATCGGAAATGTTTCTAAAACTGTGCAATCTGATGTGTTCGGATCTTGTAAGTTGCAATGCGTGGACTATATAATTTTGTATGAGGTTCTTTTGGAAATGTGTTCTGCATGAAATATCTCTCTTCATGTCTTCCCTACAACATATTTAAATTTCGTAATTTTTGTAGTTCATTTGCCTATTTAACCAAAAAAATTTCAAAAACTGTGCAAGTAGAGAATAGGAAAAGTAAATTGATTTTATCTTTTAATCCAAAACGAATTGGACTATGATTTCTTCATGAAACTTGTACCTCTAGGTCTTAAATACAACGTGTCTAAATTTCAGAATTTTCTGAATTCATTTAAGGGTTTAATCGAAATTGTTTTCAAAACTTGTACCTCTAGACATTCTTGTTCTAGTGGTGTTTTATTTCTACTTTCTAGTTTGCTATTTGTTTTGAAATTTCTAATCATATTCTATTATTGTTGTGCAGTGCGAAGTTAATGTATCAAGATAACATGTCAATGGGAAGTTACCGTGTAGTATACACGTACATTATAGTTTTTTTTTTGTAACGTGCGTATACGTTATATTTTTTTTTTGGTAATGTGCGCATATGTTATAGTTTTTTTTTTTTTTTTGGTAACGTGCGCATACGTTATAGTTCTTTTGGTAACGTGCGCGTACATTATAATTTTTTTGGGTAACGTGCGCATATGTTATAGTTAAAATCTGAAAATAACAAAAAAAAAAAAAAGAACCTGTTGGAACCTGGAACCGACACGGAACTTGTTGGAACCAGGCCCGACCCGGAACCCGTGTGACGGGTCGGTTGTTCCAACAGTTCTTACGGGTAGGTTCCGGGTTCCTCATTTTAAGGAACTTGTACCCGAGGGTAGGTTCTAGGTTCCGGGTTCCAGACGGAATCGAACCGAAACCTGGAACCGCTCACCCCTAGTGGGAATGGGTAGCCCCCTCTACTAGCCTTGCATTTCTAAATCATCCTCCGGTTGTTGTCTTTATCGTCATCGTGCAATTCTCGTTGTTATTTGGGTGGAGTAAGCATGTAAGGTGGTTAATGTGTCCTTGAGATAATGAGGGAGTCGAGGTGCCACTGCTCGCTTGGAGGTACAAAGTTGCCATTCGAGAAACAAGTTAAATAGTGATTTGGATCCATTTGTTTCGTAAGATCAAAATATTGACAAAATCAAGCATAAAGGTGGTAATTCTTTAAAAAATTGAAGCTTTTGAGAATTTGTAGGAGAAGGATGAAGGTCAAAATGAGAGAAAGCTCTGTAATTTGTGAATTTAGCCGACCATCCAAAGCTCACCGTTGGACCCAATGTTAGATTTTTGTGGGCTCATTAAAATGCCACATGGGCCCAATCATTGGATCGTGGTAACCTAGTTAATATCAACGGTTGGTGGTGCTTTGAGCCGAAAGAACTTAATGTCATACTTCTTGACAATTGCGATGGGGTTTTCTACTCAAACTCAAAAGTAGGTATGAATCACAATGGAGGCACCATTTTTTATCGTAGAAGGATGAGTGATTTATTACTTAAACTTTCAACACTAGCATGTTCGCATGTATTTGAATTGACTTTTTTCGAATCCTGTGGAGTTGCATATTACTTTTGTAGTCTTCAAAATACAAATAATAGTCCCGATGCCGACGAGATTGGAAAAGGGCGATGTACTTTGGCTTTGGAAATTCATTAAAAGAAGAAATGCTCTTTTCTAGGATGGTGGCAAGTGGCTCGTTCGGGGTGTGCATGAATTCAAGTCCGATATGAACCCCAATATCGAAGATCAAATGCGTGATTTCTTTCCAAACTCAATGGGGAACAAATTCCATGCCTTTCAAATGTGGCAACCAAAACATAAGAAAAGCATCATCCTAAACACTTTTTCCATTCCCCTCTAATGCTAAACGGCACGGCCTTAAGAAACTAGGAGGGTATAGCGTGTGTGGCAAGATTCGTGCGGTCTTCTTAGTACCGCAACCTTCCTTGCATCCAAAGCTAGGCATCAAGCGGAGGAGGCATCTGAGATAGATAGAGAGAGCTTCCACGAAACTTTTCTCTTTTGTGTCTTAACTTTTGTCTTTAAAAAAAAATGGCATTAAAAAAAAGAAACTTTCGGAATTTCGTATGTCAGCATTATTCATGTACGAGGATCTTAGGCGCTTTTTGGCAACTGGCGATGACGAATTAAGGGAAGGCCGAGGAGGAGGACGAGCTAAAAGGAAAGCGTGGAGGGCAGTTCGGTCAATTCGGTCCGGGGGATTGAGGGAAAAGTTGTTGTGGCTCCTCCCACGTCGCGCATTCCCTGCATTAAATGAACGACAGAGTGAAAAGAGAGCATGTCTCTGTCACAGCCCCCCTCCCTCCCTCTCTCTCTTTCTCTCTCTATCACTACTGCGCGAACTCTGAGAAATTTTCTTCCTACAAGCTCGATCGCGCGCGACGTAGCTCGCGCGCTTCGCCCCTTCTCTCTCCGCAGCAAACCAAATCTCCTCTCTCTTTCTCTCTCTCTCTAGGAGATCCCGTACGCGAGAGCGAGACGATGTAGCGCCAGACCCACCAATCATCTACACGCATTGCGCGCGCTCTCTCTCTCTCTCTCTATCTCTACGTTTCTGCAGTTGGCATCGCCACCTTCGCTGCCCCGTACGGCCGCCCCGCATCGTCAGAGGCGTACCCTCGTTCTAGGGTTTCGCTTCCTTCTCGGCGGTCTGCCTGGTGCTGCGGGTGAAGCTTTACGCTGCAGGTGAAGGCTAAGAAGATGGCGTGGAACGAGCCGTTCGGCGAGTCGGCTCACCGGCCCGGTCGCCCCCCCGGCCCGCCCTTCTACGCCCCTCCTCACGTCAGGCGGGACGACGACGGGTATTTCGGCCCAGGCGGCGCCGAGCCGGCTTGGTCCCGCCCCCGATTCGGCGCCTTCGACGCCGGGCCCCCGCGGCCGCGGCCGGGGCCGGGGCCGGGGCCGGAGCCGCGGCCGCCGCGGCGGAGATCGCTTCCCTGGCCGCCGAGCGGAGGTACGGCGGGACGCGAGCCCCGAGCGGGATTTCGGCTCGCTCGACGTGGCTGCCGAGTTCGGCGACCTCGATGGCGTCGTCGAGGAGAGCGACGACGCCGGCGCCATCAACTTCGCCGCGTACGAGAACGTGCCGGTGGAGGCCAGCGGCTCCGACATCCCGCCGCCGGCGGGCACGTTCGAGGAGATCGACTTGGGGGAGGCGCTGAGCCTGAACATCAGGCGTTGCAAGTACGCGAAGCCGACGCCGATACAGCGTCACGCGATCCCGATAGCCGTCGCCGGGCGCGACCTCATGGCGTGCGCACAGACCGGGTCCGGCAAGACGGCCGCCTTCTGCTTGCCGATCGTCTTCGGGGTCTTGCGCGAGGGCTCGAAGAGAGACAGGCACCCGTCGTCGAGAAGAACCGCGTGTCCTTCGGGCCTCGTTCTGTCTCCGACGAGGGAGTTGGCTTGTCAGGTAAGCGCCATCTCTTTCTCTGGGTTGTGGGAGGAAAAGAAAAAGGAGGAGTTGGGTCACAGTTGCATGACGTAAGCATTGTGACCGGGTTTGAATTATTGTACGTTAGATATTTTTGAGAATGACCCACGATGAGAAGGGTTTGCTTTGCTTGACATTTTATCAGCCCATTATTATGGCGTAACTTACGATGAGGTTGTGTTGTGGTTTGTGTGGTTTTTCACTGTGCAGATATATGAGGAGGCGAAAAAGTTTGCATATCAAACTGTTGTGAAAGTTGCTGTTGTATATGGTGGTGCGCCATTTGGTCAGCAGGTAGAGCTTCTCGTGTTTTGTTTCTGATGCTTTGTGCTTATACTTTTCTCCATGTTTACTTTGATTTGGATGTACATTTCGCTGAGGGAGAGTATCGATGATGGATTTGTGCTTATCAATTGTCGTGCTGATCAGTAGTTATTGCATTTGCATTCCTTCATTCCTTTTGAGTTGTGTAGGTTGGAGGGGAGGGCGGTGAGGCTTGATCCTGTAGCAGGGAATGGTTTCCTCCATCGTTGTAACAGGGTCTTTAAATTGTTAAAAATTGAAAAGGGGTGTAGTCGGTAGTGGCAGTAGTGCTTTTGGATTTGCTTTGTACTTTGTGGGTCCTTTTGCTTACACTGCTCGTTATGATGTTTCTTGACCAATTAGGATATTCAAGTTCCAAGTCGAGGGTGGTCATGTGGTGACACTGTCTAATATGTGTAATTCTAGCATACACTCGCAGTATAATCTTCTTCTTCTTCTTCTTCTTCTTCTTCTTCAAATAACAGTTGTACCGAAACCTTGATTTGAGGGTTTTAACCATCCACTTTCTTACCAACCCTTAAATTATGCGTGAATGAGGCTCACAGTGTAAATTTTTCTTTACACTTGATGGTGTATGGTCCGATTCCCTGTCTAAAATTCTGTTTATAGTATGTTTTCTTTGGACTTTCCTTGCCGAAACCTCCTCTTTTGCACTGTATATTGATTTCTCTTTTTGTTTGATGTCTTCTTTCTCCTTTTGAAGAGCAGGGTTCTTTTTTTTTTTCGGTCAGTCTTTCCTTCCGCAGTTATTAACAAGACTCCTCTAAACCAATTTGCTTGGAGATTTTGTTAATAGGTTGCCAAGTTGCCACTGTGGTGATTTTTGGCCACTGTATTAGAGTAGCCACTTGTAGGTGTTCTTTTCTGGAGATCACATATGAGGCTCTTCGCGGATGTGAAAAGTGACATTAATGGCACTTGGAATTCTGTATCATAATCTTGCTTTCTGTATGACTACCTGGATCCGTTCCATGGGAAGATTTGTACTCTTTGTGCCACAGGTTTAGATTGCTTAATGTCTAAGGCTTTGTGCATTTTCTTTCACAATACTTGGATCTTGTTTCAATGACTAGCTTCTATACTGATTTTCTTTCAGGTTCGCACCCTGGAAAAAGGTGTCGACATTTTAGTTGCCACACCTGGTCGGTTGGTGGATATGATTGGAAGAGATAAAGTCTCTCTAAGGAAGATTAGATATTTTACTTTGGATGAAGCTGATCGTATGCTAGATATGGGCTTTGAGCCCCAGATTCGCAAGATTGTTGAACGAATGGACATGCCACCATCTGGAGCAAGGCAGACAATGCTATTCAGTGCTACTTTTCCAGATGATATACAGGTTTATAAATGCTCTCTAATAAGTTGCCAACATCTTTGGGGGGAATTTAGTGATTAATTAATCCAATAATATGTGAAAACTGGATTTTATGGCTGATGTTTCTCTTTTCACATTACAGAGGCTGGCGTCCGATTTTCTCTCTGATTATATATTTCTTGCCGTTGGAAGGGTAGGCTCCAGCACAGATCTGATTGCTCAAAAGGTTGAATTTGTTGATGATAAGGATAAGAGAAGCTTTCTTGTGGATCTTCTTCATTCCCAAGGAAAAAATGGATGTGTTGGCAGCAAGGTACGAGGATTTGTTCATTTATCACAATGTTGCTGTTTACTAAATTCATAAGAAAAATCTTTCTGTTATTCTTCCTCCCCAATTATGTGACTGTTTCAATATGATATTCTAGTGGCTTACTGAACATAAATGGAATCATCTTTTGCTGCAGCAAGGTTTGACTTTAGTGTTTGTTGAGACAAAGAGGGGAGCGGATGCCCTTGAGAACTGGCTGTCGAGAAGTGGCTTTCGTGCTATCGCTATACATGGAGATAAAGTTCAAATGGTTAGTTTCTAATCTGAATTGCATTTCTTCTCTTTATAGTACATTTTGGTTGATCAATCTTATGCCTTCTCTGTACCTGGTGGCATCAAGTTGCCTAACCCATGTTTGTCAAGAGTCCTACTTGAAAGATCTTATTGTCTATCTTCATGTGTTGCCGGCTTTTCTTATGGGGTGTCTAATCCCTCATCTTCTTATCTGAAGGAAAGAGAGCGAGCTCTGAGATCATTCAGAAGCGGAGCCATTCCAATTATGGTAGCGACAGATGTTGCCTCGCGAGGTCTTGATATACCGCATGTTGCTCATGTCATAAACTATGACTTGCCCAAAAGTATAGATGACTATGTGCACAGGATTGGCCGGACAGGCCGAGCTGGTAAATCTGGGTTGGCTACTGCATTCTTCAATGGAAAGAATTTGTCACTGGCAACAGCTCTCGTGCAACTTATGCAAGAGGCCAATCAGCAAGTCCCTTCTTGGCTTGGTGAGTGTGCCGAACAGTCAGGTAGTCGTAGCCATGGCCTGGCTCGAAATCGTAGGGCGAGCAGGTTTGGCGGCAATGACTTCCGAAGAGGTCCAAAATCTAGCAATAGGAGTTACTCTTCTTCTAGCAGTTACAGAGATGCGCATACTTACGGTTCTGGTGAAAATTATTATGCTGACCCTCCCAGCACTGATGTTTACGGCTATGCTGCTGCTGACTCGTACCTTTCAGCAAGCCACGGTTATTATGATGCTGCTAATAACAATTCCCGCGCCAGTGAGTCGAACGGGTATGGCACGAGCCATGGATCAGTCATGGCCAGCGGATGGGAGTAGCCTCGCCTCGCCTCGCCTCGGTCCCGCTTTTGCATCCTTTTTGTGTTGACACAGCACATTCACACATGAAATATATAATTTTAGCTTCGGCACAATGATTGGAGAGCTATTCAAGAATTACATACGGGTCGGGAACTGGGAAATGCATTCGGCTGTTCCGACTTCGCAGCTTTTTCCTTTTGCCGTCTTGGGAGTTTGCCCGGGGCCGGGGGAAAGTTGCTTCCAGCTTGTTTTAGATACACTTACCTGACCTTGTGCTGATATATTATCTTGAACATGACCTCATCTTTCGTCAAGCCCCACCTTCATGCCGGGTTCCTGGTTCTTTTGTTCGATCCTCTGCGGGTCATTTAATCTTTCGACGTGGCAATGCCTACTGTCGTGCGTAAGTTCGATGATTGATGGTAAGTTTTTTGCACCGACAGAGCGGCGGTTCCGCATCTGACGTTGACAAAGCATTCTTGCGTTGGATGATGGAGACAAATCGCACTGGGATGATGAGTTCCAGAGTAGGTCGACTCCTACTCTTCCATTTCTAAAAAGTGGGACTTTTTCCACTGTAAAAAAAAATTGATTTGCTGATTGGGGTTTGTTCTAGATAAAAATAAAAATAAAAATCTAATAAATCTTGGCCGTTTGTTGATTTGGTCTGGGCGGTTTAATCGGTTCAATTCGTTATGTGGAACTGGACATTGGATTAATTATTCTCGATTTCAAATTTTTAAAATTAGACTAAACGGGTGTTCGGTAAATCACTTGAAACTTAATCTCAAATGATTTGAAAAATATTTTTTTAATGTAATTCTCAAAATAAGCATTAAATAACATAATTTAAGACAATAGATGAGTCGGTTCTTTATTTTTTGTCGTAATAACTGATTTCTTCTGTAGACGCAAACATGTTTTCACGTGAAAAAATGCGATTTTACTTTAAGACAAAAATTTGTTTGAACGTAGCTCCGAAATTTTGAGCAAATGATAAATGAGTGGGGCTCGAAATGACCAAAAATGGTATTTCACCCGCGCTCCTCCGTCCTGACTCCTCTTGCCCGAACCCGCGCGCGCCGTCCGATTAAACATCCAGATCGGCACGATCCCACGGGTGGTACCGCGGTAGCGGAAGAAGGAGGTGCGCCAACGGTCAGGATCGCCGCGACCACTTGTAGCCCATCGGGCGAGGCCGCGTGGTAAGGTACGCCGGCCCGCACCCGAACACAACCCCGTTCTATAATGGCGACCTCGGGCTCTCGACGATTGCAGAGGACCATCGGCCCCTCTCTCTCTTTCTCTCTCTCTCTCTCTCTCAAAAATCGCCTGATCTATAAATCCAACCTCTAATCCGCTCCACCTCCGTCGGATTCAACGCCTCGCCGTCGCGAATTCCGCAATTTTCCGGTCCCGAATTCGGGGTTCCCGCGGCCTCCGGCGATCGCCGGCGCTCCGTCTAGGGTTTCCTGCTCGATCGATCCGTCGATTCCGGCGCTGCGGAGATGGACGGCAACAAGGACGACGCGCGGAAGTGCCTGAAGATCGGGAAGGACGCGCTCGAGTCCGGCGATCGCGCCCGCGCCCTCAAGTTCGTCGCCAAGGCCCGCCGCCTCGATCCCGGCCTGCCGGTCGACGATCTGCTTTCGAAAATCGGGGGGCAGTCCGATTCGCAGTCGGAATCGGCCACCAACGGCGAGGGGCCGGCGCCGGACCGATCCGGCGCGGCGCAGTCGGATCAGCAGAGGCCGTCGGTGAGGCACCGGGGCCCGTCGGCTGGTGGTTCGTCCTCTGCGTCGAGCGGCGCGGCGTCGTACACCGAGGAGCAGATTGCGATGGTGAGGCAAATTAGGAAGGACTTCTATGAGATATTAGGGGTGGAGAGGAGCTGCACCGTGGAGGATGTGCGGAAGGCCTATAGGAAGCTTTCCCTGAAGGTTCATCCTGACAAGAATAAAGCTCCCGGGGCTGAGGAGGCGTTCAAGGCGGTTTCCAAGGCCTTCCAGTGCTTGAGCGACGAGGAGAACCGGAAGAAGTATGATGTCACCGGTTCTGATGAGCCTGTTCACATGGCTCGGGCGGCCAGGCGCGGCCCGGCGCAAGGGTTCAACGGATTTTACGAGGCGGAGTTCGACGCCGATGAGATATTTAGGAACTTTTTCTTCGGCGGCATGCACCCGGCAACTACTACGCAGTATCGAGGGTTTAGCTTCGGGACTGGAATGGGGCAGAGACAGGCGGATAATGGGTCGAGCGGGTTCAATCTGAGGATATTGATTCAGCTGCTTCCCGTCATTTTGATCCTGCTATTGAACTTCTTACCATCTTCGGACCCGATTTACTCTTTATCCAGGTCGTATCCCTATGAGTACAAGTACACGACACAGAGGGGTGTGAATTATTATGTTAAGTCCACCACAAAGTTTGATCAGGATTATCCCCCGGACAGCTACGAAAGAGCAAGGCTTGAGGTGAAGATCGACAGGGATTACATCTCCATCCTGTCGCAGAATTGTAGGGTCGAGATGCAGAGGCGGCAATGGGGATTTATAAGGGAGATGCCGCATTGCGACATGTTGCAAAAGTTCGAGGGAGTGGCTTGATGAGCGTGGAGATGAGGTTGGTTCCCCACAAGTTTATGTTGCATTTGAATGAATTCTCGTGACGAGGAAAACCAACAAGTTTATGTTGCATTTGAATGAATTCTCGTGACGAGGAAAATCAGAAACTGGCCTGTGTTCTTGGCCTAATTAAGATGAGTCTTAACCTGGTCACTGCTGCCTATCTCGCCTAATCTACGCAGACTCGTGCGTTTTGTTTTTTGGGAGCTTTCTTTGGAGCATATGTGAGGTTATCATATAGGTGGCTCTGAATAAGAATATTCTATGGATGCTTTCAATATTTGGATACTCCCCTGTTGAGAAGCTTTGAATTATTGGCTCTTCTTTGAGGAATAGCTATTTTTTTATTGCTTTGAATTTCTTGATGTTTCTGCTGCTCTAGCGTTCTATCTGGAAATGATGCAACTACTGGCTGGGATATGATTGCTGCTAGCAAGAAGTAGCCCAGCTAGTAGTAGGAGTACTTAGGTTTTTTGAAGTTTCCATTTTTCTTCTAATTCGCAACAGCCCTGTTGTATGGGGAATTTCATGTATTTGATAAAAAAATTTTAACTTAATCTTTTTGTAGTTACTGTGGTCCCTAGTTGAACATGAGTTTTTCCTTGGAAATATGGCTTTGATGATTGAGTAGCGTCTATTAGGGATTGCCAAGACTTTTGAGCTGTCATGTCTGTTCTTTTGGATCGAACCAACTGCTTATTCTTCAAATTTTAGTTTATGTTCAATGGGATAATCTTCAATTCTTTCTTGCATATATCTATGCTGAAAACCAGGTTATCTCATCTTTGTTCCTGCTGTCTCTTTTGCAGATTGTCCAATGGATACATTTCATCCATTGGCTCTTGCGAGGAGGTGTTGGCTTTCATGAGCAAGCTTAGGCAATGGACTCAAAAGTAATTTTTGTTATGAATGCGGAACTGAACTTCCCTCTTACACCTTTAGCTAGTAATGCCCTTCAGCCTGGGTTTGAGACATATCATATGAATTTCTGCCATAGGTTATTCATGTTTGTTTAACTATAATAGTTTTGAACGGTCAATGTGACTCCACCATGCATCTGGAGTCGTCATCATTTCCGAATTTAGATATGAAGCTACTGTAATGCTCTTAATATCATCGAGTTCCTTGCACATATGGTACTACCGGGCTCTATTCTCCAGCTAACTGTATGGCTGTTTATATGGAAGCGGTTGTTGCTTTGCTGTGGAGAAGACTTGGCTTCATACAATAAATTTCTGTGGTGGGATGCCATGGACTCTGCAGACGATACTTAAAAGCATTTGTTTTGCTGCAATGCAGCTTGTTTCCTGTTATAAACCTATGATTTAGTGGGAAAAGTCATTAATTTCATCGCATGTGAGTTGTTTGGATCTGCCTGTTATTTTTATGATTAGCTCTTGCATTTGGGTACACAGTCAGCCCTATGTGCGAGGCTAGAAGTCTCTCTCTCTCTCTCTCTCTCCCTGCATGTGCATGTTCATCTTTTAACATTCGAGATTATGGAGAAAAAGCAGTCTTGATGTGTTTTGATTTCTCCGAGATCCCGCTTCAAACTGTTACTAAATTGGTAATGGTAGATCCATTGTCTTACTTCTAAAGTCCAGAAATGAGAGTGCATATAGGTCGATAGTCTTTGCTGTTTTCCCTTTTTTGGTGCTGGTTATGTGAAAAACTCATCCCAGAGTTTATTGGTTGGACGCTGCAATGAGTGTACACTCGACGATCTACCCTGACAAGATATGGCCGGGGATTCATGGTGGAAAATCTGATGGAAGTGCATGCAGTGTGGTGCTGTTCCTCCTTAAAATCAGTCAGCGATCGGATTATGTTGGATGTGAGCTGAATATGAGCTGAATATGAGATGAAGTTAGCGGGCAAGAGTTGAATTGCTGTCCACGGGAAAATAAATCATGCGGCTCCTTGGAGAGTTTCTTTTGCCGTTAACTTGGCTGGAATGAAGAGCAGTGAGAGCCGCGGGCTTCTCTTGGAATGTTGAGGTTCCGACTAACACACTTGTAATGGAGTAAGCAATACGATTTGATGGTCGAGTCAATAGTTTAACAATTGCGCAATGAGGTACCCGAATTACCAGTATGCATAGGGGTTTCAGAAGTCTAATTGTGGAGGATGGCAAATCCAGATTCTGAGAAGGGTAAACCAGACGCATGCACGATGGCACATTTTTATACCATGATATTCGTTCAATAAAGATATGTCTCATCACAACGAAACAACATTCCATCTTGACAAAGCGAGACAGACCCCCGTATATTTTCGCATTGCGACTTGTTTTGTGACAATAATCAAGGCTAGTTGAGAGTTGAGACTCTTGTCCTTCGCCTCCAGCGCGAACCCTCCTTTTGGCTTTTAGGTAGAAATGGTCCGTAGAACCAGAAGCTTGCGCATCCTACTCCGTTGAGGTTAGGACAAACAAGCCCAATGCACCTATCAATACGTACTGCAAGAGATTTCACAAGTCCAGAGAATGGCATCAGCAAGCATCTTCAGGTAATGTTTCGAAGGCATTTCGATGTGGTGGACATGCTGACTAACAATGGCGACGTAAAAGGGAAACATTCAAAGACTTGAAGTTCCAAAGGTGAGGCAAACCTTGATAATAGGCTTCTCGGTCATGATAATTGTCAGATACCCAACGTATGGTAAGTGCCTGCGGGTTCAAGGAAATTGCCTTTCATATTAGCATTGGCAGAAGAAATGAAGTATCAGATGGTTAGTTCAACTGTTTTGTGAACTCTCTTTCTCCTGACATGCTACATAATGCTTCTACGATCGGCAAAACTGTGGAATAATCGGTTCTCTCTGGTCATGTCATTTTCAAGAAGACAGCGTGTTCTTTTTTCCCTTTAAACAACAAGCCATGTTTGCTTAATCAACTAAGAAGTGAGACTTGGAGACTAAGGCAGAGAGAAAAGTATTCTGGGATCAAAAGAGCGTATATAGCGTGAGATACTGAAAATGTCGGGTTCTCTGCAAATGACCCCTAATTCCAACTGCTAATTTGCCAACGGAATGTTAAAAGGAAAAGGCTGAATTACCCAACGGCTCTCCCTAGGATGTGCTGCTGCTGCAACCAATGTTGGCCGTGCGCATACATGATCCTATCATCTATATCGTTATTGTCACCTGATAATTTAGCCAAACAAAGAGATCATCAAACTGGGTAAGGTGGAAGGCAAATGAAAACAACAGAAGCATCATGAATCAGAATCGCAGCAGGCTAGAATTCCTAAGAATTCTCATCTTTTGATTGACTTCAGGAAAGAAAGCATTTCAGTGTGATAGATATGAAACAATGAAATTGCAGCTCGGTGCTTCCCCTGTGAATGGTTAGCTTGTTTTTGCCAAGGTAAAATTGGATGATCTTTAGTGTCGTGCTCAACCTTTTGTTAGAATGTCAACTTCACCAGTGCTACCATGCTCATGAACCTAAATAAAATAAGCCGATGTTCAGTGTTCTATCAACCGGCTGTCAGGAGCAGTAACAGGACCTAGAGAATGTAATGTGCGAGTGCACATGAGAGAGAGAGAGAGCCTTACTTCAATAACTCGATGCACAATTGGAATATCATGTCCCTGGATGATGAAGCAATCATGTCCGCATTGCAGAAACAGAAAGGATGTTCAGTATCTATGGACCATGAGTACATGACACATAAGAAAATAAGAATTCGAATGCAAGCTCTAAATAAAGGATCCATTATATGCAGAAAAGAATTCATGAACTGATGTAGTTAGTGACCTATTGACACAACGCCTTTTTTCTTCTCATTGGAGATATTTCACGCAGACTTGTCATGGCAAGGAAGAAGGGGAACAAGCACACTTGGAGAGCGCAATATAATGGATAGTTGTATGCTGCGTTTGGAAAGGATGAACTGCTCCGAAAAGGAACCTATTGAGTTTCTCCCAATTGATTGGATTGTAGTCATGATGATTTACTTCATAGGCAGATAATAATTTCATGAGATGTTTGTACTAGCATACAACTATGGTCAACGGATGGCCAGATGAACACCGACTAATATTACACCCAAAGCAAGTTGGTCAAAACCAACTGGGATTTTATATGACCAATTCGGTTCAAACAATTTTCTGCAGAGAGAGAGAGAGAGAGAGAGAGAGGCCGATGCCTCTTTTCCAGCATTGTTTTCAAGGGTTTCGATGCTGCTGCAGATTGAACCGATACTATAATTTCAATTCTTGTGTGAAAGGGTTCCTCTTAATTTAAGTGCATCAGATGTCAAAAGCATTCAAAAGCATATTCAAACTACATACAAAGCAAGTAAATTGGTTAAATGCCAATTAAATGAACGTACGTCTATATTGAAGACAACAATCTCTCCTGTCCGAATAGGATCCTTGTTCATATGCAAGAATAAAATGTCACCCTGCAAGAGAAAGTCATATATGCAGATTATATCACTAGGTAGACGAACAAGGTAAACTCTAATTGCTTTCTATGCAAATTTTCTAGGATCGGGTGCCACAAACAAAGCACTGTAAACCAGATCTATGCAATTTGTCCATAGAATGTCACAACATGAGAGAATTACTGGTTTTACAACTTTTATTTCTGTTCTTTTTGCAAAATTTTCATGATGTGTGAATGAAGGAATGGCGTGTGATGGTGAGAAATAATCATCCTTTTAAGTCCCAGTTTCTAGTTTCTTGGGTGAAGTCAATTCAAGCAATTTAGCCAGGCTATGGAAATCCAAATATTAGGTGAGCAAACAAGTTTAAACTAATAATGGTGCTTTGTTACAGGTATGAGCATCAGAATCTATGCCTTGAGAGATTAAAACATGAGTAATGTAGGAATTTTCTGAAGTCCGAATGGAAGCATTCATCCTTCATCATCAGAGAAATAAGAGCAGTTAGTGTTGATGTGCATTCCGAAACACAAAAACTACCATCTTTGGCGTTATAAATATCAGACATGATTTTATACAAATCTAAATCAATTACTCATAAATACTATCACTGGAACAGGAGAGAGACAGCAGAACCCTGCTCCATTCAGCTGGTTTAAGTCCACAGCATTTACTAGTTCCAGTAAAAATTATACTCACTCTTTTGAAGCCAGGTTCCATGCTTCCAGTGAGCACCACAACAACAGGCGATTCACTACCAGTAAAGTATATCAAGCCCTTCCATATCATCAAGGCTGATGTCACTATCATGCCTGAGAGAGTTGAGCATATCGGAGAAAATTAGAGTTTCACTGTTAACAGCATAAGTATCCTACAGCACACACTCAGAGTATTATTTCAGAATGATTGTGCCACCATATTGGAGAAGAACAACTAATGCATCCTCATCTCCCAAATAAAAGTAACACACTCTAAACTGTAGAATGAAGCTCGACTTTCATCATGTGTAACAAATGGCACTCAATAAAGATTCATCAATTTCCAAGCAAGCGAGTTTCGGATAAACTGTAGAACTTCTAGTTGTTTATTTAACATGCGATGTCTATAACTTCCACTCTTTTCCTTAATGCAATGCTATTCAGCAAACAATGGGAGCTAATACTTTTGAAAGAGATTATATCTCAAAAGTACTGAAAATTAGGGACATGTTTAGCGTTCCACCCCTGCCTGATTAGGATCATTCTTAACAAGCAGCACATAAAGGTCCCAACTGGATGGATCACAAATTGGATCTCATGTTCTGAGGAACTAATCAGACATCCCATCTATAGAAAGAACAGTTAGGAACGAAGCCTAGAGATCCTGCCAGAAAGGCAGTCCATGGCGATGAACTTCTCCATCACCAAGTGCAATTTATGAAGAAAAGTTAGACTAGCTGTAAGATAACTCTCCATGAAAGAAAAGAAGAAAAGAAAAAGAACTAGCCTTGAATGCAACTACTGCGATTCATCAATTTTTGATAATTACAGTGAAAACGAACACCACCCAACCAACTTCTTGTCGTGCCTTCATAACTGACTCCCTTACGGTGGCCACACCCTATCACCAAGCACAATGGCTTTGTAACAGTGACTCAACTTTGGAGTCCCTGGGGAATCTACCGGCAGTTTGGCCATGAATTCCCAAGGTGGCCGCACTCTAATGACAGCGAACGCCACCCAACCAACGCGGTCTCAGCTCTTCAGTCTACCATCTAAATAAACAACATTCATTAGGATCATTCACCACAGGAAGCTAGTAATCCCAAGGGAGAGAGAGAGAGAGAGAGAGAGAGAGAGAGATCTAGGATCCATCAATGCGCACGAAAATCTACAGGACCCGACTTAAGCCCGCTGCAGCAAAAGAGAGACAGACGGTAAAGCAGCAAGTAATGCATCACAACGATCTCATCACCCACACAACCATCAAGTGAAAAAAAAACCAAGAACCACCCCTTCCCCTTCCACCACCAGAGAAAGAAAAATGACTTCCTATCCCCTTCCGAACCATTCGCTCGCTCGCTCACAACAAACGAATACCGCTAGAATCTCGATTGAACAGTGCAAATTACAACGAAAAGAACCAAAGGAAACGCATGCTTCTTGACGGATGGACTCTTAGAAGCTAGAGGGAGGGTTGGACAGAGAGGCAACAAACCAAGACTGATGGCCTGAGACAGAGCATCTCTGAGCTGCGTGCGCTTGAGGGAGTCCAAGGTTTCTCCTACGAAACCCATCCTCCTCGTGTCGACCTCTGTTCTTGATCCCTTCTTTCTGAGAACGACCGAGGAAAGCTTGGGAATTTCTTCGGGCTGGGCGTTGGTGGTGCAAGGATGCGCAGAATACTTTTAAGTTGACGGTTGAAAAGAACGGGAGCTTTCTTTGTCCTTCTATAGGCTGCGAGAGCTTGGAAAAAACTCATCTGGCCAATCACAATCCTTCATTGTATGGCCGAGGTGCCCACGTGTCGTTGTTTGAGTCGCTGAGACACGTCCGCCCCGTAGAGGCGAGAAAACTCACGCCTAGTATGTAGAAAGAGGGCGCTAAAATTACTAAAGCAATGATTTTTCAATAGGATTAATATCGTGATAATCCTAAACCAATACAATTATGAAAAATTTACTTCAAACTAATACTCAGATCATTGAAATCTTAAAATGTTATACCTTTTATGGCAAAAACTTGATATACCTTTAATAGATTTACCATAAACTAATGTGGATTTTCATGTGAATTTGTCGTGTCAATTGAATCATTATCTTGTTTTATCTGACTTAGCAATTTTATGTTAAAATTTGACCGAAGGTAATAAAGGATAAATATGTCATGAGTGTTTCAATTTGAGATTTTTAATAACTCAAAAAATAATTTGGGACAATTTGTCATAAATATATCAATTTAGAATTTTTTGTAATATTAACCGTTTGATTTGATTAATTTTCTAGAATGCTCATGGCATGGCAATGACACGACATTAAAAAATTATAGCCACATGTCTCTTGCTACCAATCAAAGAATGTAGACTGCATATACTAAAATCGGGTGCATTACATGGTGGTAAATTAATATCATCGTCTTGACCATGAAATAAAATTTAAGATGCATTTACTTCATACAAAACATTTTCCAAAAAAATAATTTTTTTATTTTTCGTCATTTGGACATGAATGAAATTTACCTCAGAGATACTAACCGCCACATGTCAAAAAATCATGATATGAAGATCGAAGGTTATTACGCAAATCAAATGCCTCAATATTGAGCCATATGAAAGACGTGATAATATTTTTTCTCAAATTATGATCACAATTAATGAATTCCTTTTATAAAATTTCCATTTCTATGCATAGTGCGTAGAAAAAGTATTTCATACGTTATGTAAATGTTCTCCATTTTTGTTCTTTGAAGGGGCTTACAAGGCTGCCTTGAGCATTTATCTTTGCTCCCAAACTTACTTAAAACCCTTTTGGGCGTCTTCCCTCCCTGCTCTTCTCAAAATCCCTAGACCCTCTCTCCTCTCTCTCTCTTCGGTCTGCTCATCACACTGGTAATGCCTATTGCCCTCAACGGTTTGCTCATCACACTGATCATGCCCATCTCCTCCTTTTGATTGGACCCTTCTCTCTCTCTTTTTTTTTTTGATGAAGGTAAGAAATATATTGGCTTAAAGCGAGAAAGCTATATAGAACTATACAGTGAGATTCGGACCCAAAAACTTGCATTCACAAAGACAGAAGTCAAAGCGAGTGGAAAGAGGCAAGGTAAATGGAAACAAACCAAGCGGCGAAATGAGAGGGCCAAACAGCAGCCAAAGAGAACCAATTAGCCTAACTTGAAATAGAAAAGGGTACATCAAAACAAAAGAGAAACCCAAAAGCCCGCTCTAGGACAGGAAGATAAGAAAGCGACGGTTGCCATAGTGAGGAGCAAAGACCTCCACTTCAAGCTTCCATAGCAACATCTAGGAATTCGAAAGAACCTTTGAACAATAAAGGTTGAAGGAGAAACCCCCTACTCAAAAGCCGGACGACCTTCTCTCTTTTCTCTCTATTGTTTTCTTCGCTTCGTTCACCATACATCACTCCTCACGTGAGAGCTGGTTTCACTTATTACAAACAGACAAAGTGGTGAACCCAAAGGTTTCTCCCTCATGGAGACCCGACTCTCCATCACCATCCTCCTCCTCCTTGCATAGGGAATCTCTAGCCACAGGTGGACCATTGCAAGAAAAGCATTTATAGGTGTGTACCTTCTATTGTCGTACACCGCTCAACTCTAATTGATCTTTAATAGCTTTGAACGAAAGTATGGGATTGAAAGTAACAATTTTGAGAACTACTTGACATCCTCACAATGAGATGTTATAAATGAGAGGCAGACCCCCTATATATACAAGTACAAGGTTAATCGTAACCGTAGATTTCCTTTTGATGTAATGGTGTAGATTACATCTCTGAAACTACCAATTATTCATATTTATTATATAAATGTACAATTACCATATCACCCACCTTCATAAGTATTTTAGAACACTTGAGAAAATAGGACTTGGTCATATGGGTTGAGGGTAGGGGTATGCAATCAAGCCTGTTCTACCTGAGAACCGAACTGAACCGCTAGAAAAATAGGTCTAGGAGCTGGTTCTTGTTGGAATCAATCTAAGAACATGTTCCAAACTGTTGGAATTGGTTGTAACTAGTCTAGGAACAGGTTCCGAGTAAATCGGACTAGACTACCTTGTTTTGGAATAAATTTTATAAGTTAAAAAGCTAAAATCCTATTTTCTTTTTTCCATAAATTCCAATTTCAGCACTCTTTTGTCTTTTGTTCTTTCCTCTTTTTCTAAATTTTTATGGATGAATGGAGAATGGAGTTTTATAATTTATATTTTATGTTACTTGTTTGAACCTTTAATCTTTTATAGTTGTACGTGATTACATCTTGATCTTATGGATTATTATTATTATTATTATTATTATTATTATTATTATTATTATTATTTGTGAATTAGGCTTTATGTTGTTCATTAGTTACTTTGAATCATTTTGTTACTCATAACTTCATATAGGAAAAAAAAAAGGTTTTCAAGTAGACCCTATAATCGAACTGGAAAAATAGGATAGGTACAAGATAGGTTTTACAATTCAAAATTTGAGAATCGGTTTGGAATTTATCCATCTTAAAACCGATCACCTCACTGGTTCATGAATTGATCATGACCTTAGGGTCAAGTCAATTCATCGGGTCGTAATACACACATCACCCGTATCGGCTATAGGGTTATTGTCACCCGATAATTTAGCTAAACAAAGAGATCATGGAACTAGGTCTGAGCTCTCCTATGAAACCCATCGGGTCGTATCTCAAGTAAAAAGGATCTTGAGCTTTTTTCTTTTTCTTCTTTGTGATGGGCAATCATCTTCATTTTCTAGAAGGGTTGTACAAGGTTCATACTGGCAATCCACATTCCAGTAACATTGTCCTGTAACTGGATATTTGTAGTAAATAGGATTACCACTTGTATCAAAGGAACAAACCGAAGTTTGTCTTAGAAATTTTTGTGGTATTAACGTTTTTCGATACTTGTGATTCTAATTACTCAATTTACTATATCCATTTTGATCAATATCCTAGAATTCTCATGGTGTGGCTACACAGCAACAATGTGACATCGAGAAAATTATTTATATGTCTCTCGTGCTAGCAATTAAAGAATGTAGATTGCATATACTAAAATCAGCTGCATCATGTAATCGGAAATTAATATCATTGTCTTGATTGTGAAAATCAACTTAACTTGAATGGACATGAATGAACTTTACGTTCGAGATGCTAACCATGACATGTCGAAAAATCATGATATAAAAATTGGAAGTTATTACACAATGCATCAAAATCAATCTACTTCAAGATCAAATGCGACAATATCGACGTCCCTAAAAGATGTAAAAGCCTCAATAATTTTTTCTCAAGTTATGATCACAATTAATGAACTCATTTTATAAATTTGGATTAATATCACAAAAATTCTTAAACTAATACATTTTTGACAATTTTGCCTAAAACTAATTTTTCAACCACTGAATACCCTAATTTGGTATACGCATGGAAAATTTATTAAAGCAGTATATTTGTGACAAATTTACTTTTCGTTTATTTTTATTAAATCAGATTAATACCACAAAAATCACAAAATTGATATACTTGTAATGAATGAAGGATGAAAATATTAGTTTATTATAAATTTATTATAGATGTATCAGTTTGACATTTTTCGTGGTATTAACCCTATAAATTTTCATTTCTTCACGGTGCTTAAAAAAAAGTTTTGGTTATGAAAATGTTTTCCATTTGATTTTTTTGGCCTAAACGGCGTCGTTTTGGGCGTTTGGGTTTGCTCCAAAGCTCGAACCTTTACTTAAAACCCTTCTTCGCACATTTTCCTTCCTCTCTCTGCTCCCACGAAAAACCCTAGCCTCCCTCCGCACAGTTTGCTCATCGACAATGGTAATGCCCATCTCTTCCCTCTGATTGGACCCTTCTCTCTCTTGTTTTTTCAATTTCTCATTTACTGTAAGTGTTCCTCATGCGCACGAGTGGTTTTCATGCTGGTGCAGACGGGCGAGGCGGTGAACCCGAAGGCTTATCCCCTCGCGGACGCCCAGCTCTCCATCACCATACTCGATCTCGTCCAGCAGGCTGCTAATTACAAGCAGCTCAAGAAGGGCGCCAACGAAGGTTGATCTCTTGTTTCTTTCTTTCTCTGTTTTCATAGGATTTCAGTATAGGGTTGTCTGGTTTTTGGTTTGGGGAAATATGACCGGTTTCGTTTTGGGGGTTTCTTTCTTCAGCTACGAAGACGCTGAACAGGGGTATCTCTGAGTTCATAGTGATGGCTGCGGACACCGAGCCGCTCGAGATCCTTCTCCATCTTCCGTTGCTTGCTGAGGATAAGGTGCTTGCTCACACAGCATTCGTCTTGCTTCTTTTTAATTGATGCTCTCCTCTAAGAGAACTGCTAAGTAACGGTAGTTTTGATTCTGACTGGATTTTTTTAATAAGAGAAGCTCGATAAGCTGCTTTGGATTGTGTTGTGTTGGCTCTTTTTATCCGTTCGGCATCAATCCCTTGTTAAAAGGTCGATTTTTGGTAGCTGGGTTGGGGTCATTGATTGATATGAAGCTACCACTTTCGATTTATGCTCTTAGACTTTGTTCTACATATGTTGAGTCTCAGCTTTTATCTCCTAGACAATATTGGAATAATTACCCGAGGCTTCTCATTGTTTGAAACAGGTTTTAGGGAGGTTCTTTTAGGCTATACATGATTCTTGGAAACTAAATTTCACTATCATCTCTATTGCATGCTTTGGTTCACAGGGCTTTTGAAGAATGTCCTTTATATGTGTTATTGTTCTCTCTCTACACGAGGCCTGTTCTAGGAAACTGTGCATACCAACAGAAGTAATTTTAGGAGGTTGACTGTAAGAATTGGTTTAGGAACCCTTGCTGTATTGGATTAGATGATATGGGTTGAGCATTCTAGTTTTTTTATTGGTCTGATCCCTTTATAGGCTAATCACCCATATATTGCCAGTAATTGTTCAGTTCAAAATATTTTCAGCAGTTAATTGTGATGTTTTGCATGGTTAAATAAGTCAGTGGAACCATTAGTAAATCCTGTACTTCTGTTGCTGGAAGCAAATTGATTGATTATGTTGTGCTATATCTCCTTATGCTCATTGGGTTAAGTAGTCATGTGGAAGAGGATGTTGCACTGTTTAGTTGGGGCCTAGAAGTTCATAATTTAAACAGCAGGCATTTGTAAGTGAGTGTTGCTGATTGACGGATCAGGCATGTGAAGTGAATGTTGTGTATCAGTTGATCATGCATTGAAGGATGTTTTCTACTTCTTGTACGGTTAGGCCGAGGAGTACTTGTTTGGTTTTCTATCTGTGACGTGCTTTCCGAGACAATTAGCGTTTTCCGGTTGATACTTAATCTGCTCAGTGCTGGACTCTGTAATTAGCTTCAATTTGTATATGTGGTCATTGTATCATTTTTACAAAGTTGTCAAAGAGCCTGCTAATTGCATAGTTCTTTCATAGAAAGGATAACTTTTATCCGGAATGATTGTTCCTGTCACATAATGTCCTTTAAAACCTTGCCCGACTGCAGTTGTCAATGCCAGTTGCTTGTTTAAAGAGTTGGTTCATAGAACGTGTGGATTATTTCAGAGAGTTGTGATTGGCTAGCTTTTCTACGATGGAGAGTTTTATATAATGATTCCACCTTGGAAGGTTATAAAAGTGTGTATCTCACAAATGAATTTGGAGGATCTAATTATTCCGATTGTTATAACTAACAATCATGATCTAGCATGTGCCTAATATATATTAAATGATGGATTGCTTTCCCTGATTTTCTTTTTGTTTGTGAGAAATAACTTATGTTTAGGAAATTCGCAGTCTAGATGCGATAGCTTCTGCTATGCTATATTTGCTGCCTCCTAACTTTTTCACAGCAAGTAGACCCTAATTCACACATTGAATGAAATGGCAGAATGTGCCCTATGTGTTTGTGCCCTCAAAACAAGCACTTGGCCGAGCATGCGGGGTCACAAGACCTGTCATTGCCTGTTCCGTGACCACAAATGAAGGAAGCCAGTTAAAGTCTCAGATACAGCAACTCAAGGTATGCTACTGCCTTCCCATCGTGTTGCCTCATATAAAAAAGAAAAAGAAGAGACTTATCATCATAATGCTGGAGGTTGTTTACTAACCTGATTGTTTGCGTAATGCAGGATGCAATCGAGAAGCTCTTGATTTGAATCTTTGTGAAGTGCGAATCGGTGTGATGGGCCTCTTGACTCGGTTGCGCTTTGGGAGGCTTTGACTGAAATAGTTGCTATTAGAGAGAGATTGTGTGTTTCTTGGGGCTTTTCTTCTTTCTTCTTCTTCTACTTAAATATGACGATTATCCTTCTTTATCATTTGAGCATCAAATTCGTGAGCATGTGCTATTTGGTTCTGACTTATTTCTCGTTGAAGTGAGTATTGAACTAGGCAGTAAGTCAATGGAATGATAGCATATGATCATTTGCCGACTCTTGGGCATTGTCTTCATGTTGAGAACTATCAAGGCCAGGATTGTCTCTGCTGGGTTGAGCTTGTACCTCCGGGGAGATATCAATTTAGCGTGATTGTCCCACATTTTTATAATCGAAATATGTTCAACATGATTTATATAAGTTGTTTATAAACTGAGATGGCAAGTTCTCTATCGGCGAGTAGAAGCAGAGCGAACAGTAACTTCTTGTATCAGATTCTTAACTTGAACAACTTATTGCCCCAACGTTGTCATAAGCAATTTGCGTTGGCCATTCATGTTGCAGTACAGCGTGCCGCTTGGAGAGAGATGAAAGGGAAAGTGATCAAGTAGTAGTACCACCTCATAGGCCGGTAGATGCATAATATTTTGTTGACCTCGCCAAATTCGTTCAGAATTCCAAGTCCGTGGAGAGTAATCTCCTCATGTATGTCGCTCGCAGCCAAGGGTTGCTGACGGATGGAAGGGTTTGGATGACGCTGACACGGTGCACTGGCCGCGAGTGCCCAGATTTTGGGATCCGAACTGGAGCCTGATGTGATGTCGTGCTGGAATCCTTCTCACTGCCCGGCTACCTCCACCTCATTGCTGCAACAATCGACTTGAACAGTAGAGAGAAGATGAACCCAGATTTCCTCCATTTGCTCATGATGTTTGGTTGGAGAACAAAAAATGAGGGAGTTCTGGTTCCTTTTGCTCTGTCCAGTGAGAGTCCCCCTCCCCGAGAAGTATGGGCTCCATCCGAAGGGGGCATCTTCCAGTCCATGACTTGCCCATGCTGCTGCTCTTGCTTCATGTGCCTGCAGAAGTAGCAGCATGGCTCTAGATCTAGCAAGTAGCAACGGACTAGCCTGGCCGCGAGCAACGGTGCTCGTGGGTGGCTCGGCCACGGCCACCGGCGGACTGCCGGGAACCGAGTACAAGGATGGGAGAGGTAGACATTGTGTTGATTGTTAGCAACGCATTAAAGAATAAATAGCTTTTGGTAGCAACTTTGCCAACGAAGTGGGCGTGCCGGAGTGGTTATCGGGCATGACTAGAAATCATGTGGGCTCTGCCCGCGCAGGTTCGAATCCTGCCGCTCACGCCTTTGATTTTGCGGTTGTATTAATTTTATTTTTTCAATTGAAACTCTTGAAATAAATATTGAGGTATAAAATCACGTCCTTATTGTCAATATTTAAGGTATTCTTTATCTTTTCCAAAATATCGATAAAAATTACTTGAATTTGTAAGTAAACAATTGAAACTCTTGAAATAGATATTCACCTATAAAATCACATCCTTATTGTGAATATTTAAGGTATTCTTTATCTTTTCCAAAATATCGATAAAAATTACTTGAATTTGTAAGTAAACAATTGAAACTCTTGAAATAGATATTCACCTATAAAATCACATCCTTATTGTGAATATTTAAGGTATTCTTTATCTTTTTCAAAATATCGAGAAAAATTACTTGAATTTGTAAGTAAACAATTGAAACTCTTGAAATAGACATTCACCTATAAAATCACATCCTTATTGTGAATATTTAAGGTATTATTTATCTTTTTCAAAATATTCACAAGTAAAAAAAAAAAAAAAAAAAGCCTCAAACGCTTTTGCGAAGCTTTGAACTTGATATTATCCAATATATACATAAGACTTCATATACATGTGCTTTTCAAAACATTCCTAGGTCTAAATACTATGTGAACTATATAGTAATAGATGGAGGGTAGGATCATCAAGCGCATCACAAAGCCAAATGTGCAATTGGACAGAGAGTTGTGGTCAAATCAAATATGGCTCATGGCCTTTACCGTCACATTCAACACGGCTATTGGTGGCATCTTCCTCATCGAATCCCACAATGAGCCAATTAAGGCCAAACCAACTAGTCATACTAATTTTTCCTTAAAAAAAAGTGAGGTGTAAATCCTCATTTATAAACCAATCTTCAGTGGAGTCACCAAAGAGTTACAACCCTCCTAGGTAGGGTTTAAGGGATTTCCATGCGACTTACCCTCAGTGACTTTGCTTGGTCAACTTATATGTTTATATGTGCGTGTTAACAATTGCATATATGAGGTAGCGAGAATCTTAAAGTTTAGATTTTTTTTTTTTTGGGTAATTGGAGCATAAATTAATGATGGAAAATGACTTAAAAAGACAAACCTGTGATATAATTTTGTGATTCTTTAAAATTCTTTTGCATAGATTGGCTTGGATTGAAGAGGATAACAATAAAATAGTATGACCACCACACTGAGTGGTGCTGCTTGTTTCGGGTTTTCTCCCCCTCACGAAGAGGAGAAGTTCGAATCCCTAGCACGTCGCATGTGGACTTACCCGTTTCACGAGGGTGGTGGGTTTCTTCATGGGTCCTAAGGTTTGCCTGTTGGCTATCGGCTTATTGGTTTTCCTAGATCATCAAAAAAAAAAAAGTATGTTTATTTGCCCTAAAAAATATGCCAAAGATTTTTTGGCAAAGTTAGGAATGGTTGATTGCATGCCAATAAATACATCAATGGAGGCTAATGTGAAACTTCGAATGATAGAAAGAGAGAAGAGAGAGAATTGCAAAACTAAATTTATGTCGTTGAACAGGTAGCGGATCCAATGACATGGATGGTGCTGTAAGAGGCACTGTCGGGAGAAGAGTGAATTGCAGGACAGAGAGTAAGGAAGGTATCGCCCATGTACATATAGTCTCCATGGATCTTGATCTAAAATTAACGTCCCCTTAACAATTATTAAAAATAAGCTCATTATCTTTCCCATCCTCGATTAGTTTCTTACCTACAACCGTTTCATTCTGTCCCACACACCCAATCGTCCTTGCTTTCACTTGCCGTTTAATGTCCGTTTGAATTTTCTATAACAAATTTATTAATTTGATTTTTTTTTTAAAGAACTTTAGCAAAATCAACTAAACTTCGACCATGCATTATTTTTCCATCGATATCAAATGACTTGATTTTTACATTAACGGAAAGTTTGCAAGTCAAACTTTTAGTATTTAGTGATACAAGTAATGATTAATGGAAGTTATAGGAAATTTTATTATCCTTACTACACTCAAATTGTTATGATTGTACAATATTTTAATTGGAGGATGAAGAGGAATTGCAAGTTAGATAAAGAAATAATATATAAATTAGAGTGATCCAAATAACCACATCTTTTTTTTTTTTTTGCTAAAGCATATCTTTTTATTTGAATTACCTTTTAACTTTATTAAGCATGTATTAATATTTACTAACACCTTTTTAGGAAAGTCAGGGATCCTATCTTCCTATCTAGTCAAAACTTTGATTTCAATTTTTTTCTTGAACCAAACTTGAAGAGTACATTTACTCTTTTTTTTCCCCCAAAATAACAAAAACAAAAAACACAATTAGAAAATTAGAAAAATATTTAATTGAGGATTTTATTCGATTAAGATTGAGATGAATGAAAATAATAACCAATGACATGAGGCTTGTTAATTGGTGTGGTTGCATGTGAAAGGTCTTGAAGAAGGAGAATAATTCTTATGTTGTTGTTCCATGTAGACACTCAAATCACTTTTGTGGCGATTATGGGACGAGTTGATGTTCTAATCACAGATGATTCGGATCTTATGATATTTGGCTATCCCATAGTGAGTATAGTGGTTACTTCTTTCTATATCTTTTCCAATCCTTTAAAATATACAACCACTTAGTAAACTATAGCCTTTTTTTGACTCACTTAATTGAATGTAATAACAGATGACTAGGATTTTATACCATTTGATTGTCCTAAAGCAAATGATCTAATAGCTACTTCTTGCTGCATTTTATTTATCCATTACAACATGCAACATATCCAATCCATTACATTTCAGATAACGCATTTCATGTTTATCTATCTTGTGATTATGCATATATGCACTCTCACTCCTCAACAACACATTTCACAGATGCTCTCCTATTCCTCACTACTATGAAGACCAACTACGCCCCCATCATTCTCATCCACTACACCCACCCCTCATGGTTGATTAGTTTTAGGATTTAATGAAGGGACAGAATTTGTAAGAAGGGCGAGACAACCCTAAATCGCGAACAAGGAAGAGAATAGAAACTTGACAAGCCAATTAGTCATGAATTTTTGTAGGTTTTGTGATGCATTGAATATCACTCCCTTTGGCTATTGACAATTTTCTCCGAGAAGGATAGCAATAACTCTCGTTATTTTCTCATATTGAATTGCCTCAACTATAAGTAAATCCCGTTCTTTTTATTTAGTAAACTATCTTTGACTCTTTTTTGGTGTTCATAATTGTGTTCACTGATATAGTTTGAATAGATGACATGCACCTAATTTGCAATGCATACAAGTCTAGACATAAGCTAGTTGCTAATTTGCAGGTGGCAAGTAGACTGAAAGTTTTCAATTTCGTAGGATCTAAATCCTTAATCAAAACACCTAAATCCTCTGGATAGAGAGCAGTTCCAAAGTAAGGAGCCAACGCCACAAAGGCATAGTTGTAGCCCATAACTTCAGTGGCCAAAAGCTAAGGATGAGACGCGATGGCAAGGTCGTGCTTGGTGTAACATTCTTTGGCTATCTTGGAACTGCTAACCACTATGGGTGAGAAAAAGCCGAGCTTGATGGTGAAGAATGACCCGTACTCATCTGCCATGGACACGAAGGTCCTATGAGGAAGACGGGATTTTGCTAGTATGGGCAAATGCCCTACGACGGACCACGCGCCTGCAACTTCTGGTAGTGTTTGAGCTTGTGACATAAGCTTTTGAAACGTACATGGATTGATAGGATGAGGATGACTAGGATCACTCCATACAAGTGGCTGAAGTTTAGGTCTTGAAGTAGAGAGTCCATTCGCAATAGGTTCATCATTGAGTTGTGTTGGTATTTTTTAAAGAACAGCATACGACTTATACACCTTCCCCTCCTAGGATTATTGATTACTTTCGTAAAGTATTATTAATTACAGATTAGGCTCCAATTGTGCTTAAGAAGTCACTGCCTCGGAGGATTGTTATTTACTTCCTAAGTGCCTTGAGGAAAGCACATCCCACGTGCTATGAAAAAAAAAAAAAAAAAAAAAAAAAAATTTCCTACGGAAGTAGGAGTAACTGGAATGGCGTTCTAGAGAGCTTGGGGACCAACAAAAGATGCTTCGTAATTCATCGTAAAAGGAGAAGAATGGGTCGATGGGCTTTCGGTACTACTTTCCAGAAAGCCTTTAGTTGAGGCTGTCAAGGGAGAGACGTTCGGGGTGAGAGAAAAAAGGTAACGGAGATGGAGAGGGGGTGAAAGAGAGTAACAGAGATCGGTAAAGGAGGGAGGAGAGAGAGGAGAGGCTTTGGGACACAGGTATATTGAGCTCATCTCAACCAATTTGGCACTACTTTCAGGCGGTTTCTCGACAACGCATTTCACAGTTTATATTTCTCGTAATTATGCATATATGTACTCCTGCTCCTCGATAACACATTTCACAATTGCTCTCCTATTCCTCACTACTATGAAGAACTTCACCCCCATCATTCTCATCCACTACACCCACCCCTCATCATTGGTTAGTTTTAGGATTTAATGAAGGGATAGAATTTGAAAGAAAGACGAGAAAAGCCTATATTGCAAACAAGGAAGAGAATAGAAAATTGGCAAGCACATATGTCATGAATTTTTGTAGGTTTTGAGATGCATCATTCCTTTGGTTGTTCGCAATTTTCTCTGAGAATGATTACAATAATTTTCTTTATTTTCTCATATTAAATTGCCTCCACTATAAGTAAATCCCATTCTTTTTAATTTGGTAAACTATCTCTGACTCTTTTTTTTGGTGTTCGTAATTGTGTTCACTAATATTGTTTGAATAGATGACATGCACCTAATTTGCAATGCATACAAGTCCAGACAGTAGTAAGCTAGTTGCTAATTTGAAGGTGGCAAGTAGAGTGAAAGTTTTGAATCTTGCAGGATCTAAATCCTTAATCAAAACACCTAACTTCTCCAAATTTATAAGATTGGAGAGATTGGTTCTGAAAGAGTTCCTAAGGTTGGCTGAAATTGATTACTTGATTGGTAAACTAAAGGGGTTGATTTATTTGAAAATCAAATGGTGACAGTATCTTAGAGAGTTGCCCAAGGAAATTGGTTATCTAATTGCCCTGAAAGAGCTCCTCTCGATCCATGGTTTTAGAGTTTGTCATTTGCCAAACTCAATCAGTAATCTAAGACATTTGTCAAGGCTAGTAATGGAGGATATGAGATTATTTAAACTTTTGGACACAATCAAAAGGCTAATGTCTCTCTAGTACTTATCTTTGGTGAAT
Organism: Eucalyptus cladocalyx; assembly: GCA_017140615.1. Taxonomy (NCBI): domain Eukaryota; kingdom Viridiplantae; phylum Streptophyta; class Magnoliopsida; order Myrtales; family Myrtaceae; genus Eucalyptus; species Eucalyptus cladocalyx. The sequence goes on from CM029518.1 coordinate 10,848,177, forward strand.
TGTTTGAGTCTAAAATGGTTGCCAGATGCTGTTGGGAAGTTAAAGTTGTCAATGGAGATAAGTTTATCTAGGAAAACTATTGAGGAATTGCCTCATTCGATTTGGAACCACGAAGATTTGGCATTGCAGATGAACAATAGTTACATAAGAACACCACATAGACTTGTAAACAAAGCAAAGTGGACAAGCACACCGTGTGATTTGACTGTTGTGCCTGTCAAAGTCAAGTTGTTATGCACTTGGATATGAGGCACAACAAATTTTTCTGGATTGCACGTTTCTTTGTTAACAAGAAAAAACCTATCACAATGTACCTGTGGGAGGCTTGTGACATTCTCCAAGAGGTCAAATTTGAAGTTCTTATTGATTAGTCTTTGATCAAGATTGTTGATGGTGAGAGTATGGATGCATGATAAGTGCACAGATTTTGGGAGAGAAATTGTTCTTCATGAAGATTTTAGAAAACCTGAAGGTCAAACTAGATTGTGATTTCCCAAGACAACCCTGGACATAGTACGATCTAAAAAGCTAAGTACAAACAACATTTTATTCCTCCCTACTGCATTTGGTTGGACTTTTAGCAAAAGCTTTGGGGGAATACAAAGGATTTTATATTAAAATGTTTATTTCTTGCGAATAGTATTTGGTAAAGTGTAATTTTAAAAAGCATCAAGATGCAATTATGGTTCTAATGTTGTTTCAAACTACACTTGAAAATGACATTTTTTATTTTATTTTATAAAATAAACATCAAATCCCTAGCTAGACATCAGCAAAGGTCACACAATCGCTGGTGAGGCTCATCGGCTATTAGAAATGGGCCTAAACTTCATTGGATTAGGCCATGCTTTTGGGTTGATTTGAATTTTTCATACATTGAAGATCAACCTTGCGCCTTTGGGAACATGGTGCCCACTAATGATGCAATCTTCAGTTGACACGTGTGGAACGCCAAGTGTTATTGGTGGGTGTAAAGAATCTCATTCGCTATGGCATGTGGGTAAGTCAGGTTGGAAATATCTAACTCCTTCACATGTCATTGTTTATCAAATTGAGCATCTAGTGCTTCTTAAGTCTTGTTTAGAACATGAAGGTTGTTTAGCGATAGAGAGATTGTCCACGTTAGGGTAGTCATGGCAGTGTCTACACCATCCGCTATCATTGCCTTCAAAGAAGAAATACATATTTGTAGGTGTTAATAGACCAAATCACAATACTGTCCAAACAAAAGTGCATGTTAACTCGTTGGCACAGTACTAACGAATGATAAACACAGATAATCAATCCACAACAAGCACGAAGGTGCAACGCTCTCAAAGGAGAAAATATAAAGAAATCTCTCATAATTATGTCATTTATCAAAACAATAGGCTACATTTTGAGGTAACATAAAGTATATTAATATCCCAAAAAACCCAAATAAATTGTAGAGTTTATAAATCAGAAACACATTTTCATGTTTAATGTAGCACATTATCACTTTGCTGAAAGTGCTTGGCTTGGCTAGGTCTATTTCCCTACACCAGTAGTTGAATCGTTTCATAAAAGTATTTTCTTTCTAATTTCAGCCAACAACTATGATAAAATGGATTACACAACCTTACAAAAAGGGAAAATAAACCATTCTAAATTTTAATCTTTATACATGATTTATATACCTTCCCCTCCTAGGATTATTGATTACTTCCTTAAAGTACAATTAATTACAGATTAGGCTCCAATTGTGCTCGAGAAGTCACTGCCTCGGAGGATTGTTAATTACTTCTGGAGTGCCTTGAGGAAAGCACATCCAAGTCAGCAAACTCTCCATCCACTCGCTGGTTGTCACGTGTTCCGTGCTTCGTTACTCTCTCCCTAGCACCCCTCTCCCCGTTACTTTTTTGTCTCCTCTCTCTCGTTAGGGTTTTAAATCTCCATTTTCATCTGAATTTTCTTGACGAAGAATAACAAACCAACTGGGGTAGTAGGGCAACCCCATCTCGAGGATTAAAATGGAGTTTTCCATTTTGGTGGAATAATCAACATTGCCAAGAAAACTGTCGCCAATTCCTGAGCATGTGTAAAGATTGTCTTTTCTGGCCGGTAAAAAGGAAGACGGGAAAACAGAGAATCGCAATATTCTTCTTGGACCAGATTATTCACAAGTCCCCGAAGCAGAGCTTGCGGCCACCATATTGGGCGTTGTCGAGACGACGGTCTCAGTGTCTCTGGCACTTTTTGATGGGTTTGCTTCTTCCTTTCCAGAAAAGCCGCCGGTTGAGGCTGTCAAAGGAGAGACGACATGGGTGAGAGAAAAAAGGTAACGGAGAGGGAGAGGGGGGTGAAAGAGAGTAACAGGGACTGGTAAAGGAGAGAGAAGAGAGAGGAGAGGCTTTGGGACACTGGTATAATGAGCTCATCTCAACCAATTCAGCACTACTTTCAGGCGGTTTCTCCCATGCCTCGAATGGTTATTTCTTTGCACTAACTATTCCATTATCCTATAACTGTCCCATGCAATTATTTTTGAGATATCCCACCATCTATTTTCAAAAGATAACTGCTCGTAATTGTTAGCTAGGTTCACTCCTATGTGGAGGAGACCCAATGAGTTGCAAGCCCAAAAAGGGTCTATATGATAAGTTATATGAGAAAATAGAGTTTCTCACAATCTATATAAAGAGTAGCCGTAAAAAAAGAAATAGTAACAAGAGAAAAAGATGAAGCATAAAATTTAGGGTTTGGGGCAATATCTGATTTACATCAAGCTGGCATCGGAGGTCGATTCGTGATCCGATTGAGCTGAAATTTTGTCAGCATGTTTGTGGCACAATTTTATCAAATCTAAACGGTTTGATTTTCGTTTGAAACTCCATGCATCAGGTTTTTTGTGGATTAATCAAAACCTGTGTTTTTTGTCAGATTTATCCTTAATATGAAGTTTATGTGTATTGCCAAAAATTATATTTTTGAGATCTTTGCTGCTATGTACCTCTAGTATTTGCTAAAGAAGAACAATTTTGTTGATAGTGAAGAATATTGGGTGGACTCCGATCTCGTGATTTTTTATCTCCTCACATCGAGGAAGTTTTCCATGTAAAAAATCATCTTGTGTTCACGTGATTAGTATTTATTTTACTTTACTATATCGATTCATATTAGATTTACACAAGATGGGAGATTATTTTATTTCATTGCGTTGATTCGATATTGTTCGAATTGTTACCATTCTCCCATCGAGTGGTATCAGAGCACCAGGTTATTGCTTGATTTTTCTACCTTGTGTTAAACAATGGAAACAAATACGAGTATAATGATTACACTGAATGGTTCAAATTATCATATTTGGAAAGGGAAGATGAATGATCTTTTATACGTGAAAGATTTTTATTTGCCCATATTTGCCGAGAAGAAACCGGAGAATAAAACTGATGTTGAATGGTTTATATTTCATCGTCAAGTGTGTGGTTATATTAGGCAATTGATAGATGATAATGTTTTGAACCATATTATTGAGGAAACATATACACGCAGTTTATGGGATAAGCTCGAACAGTTATATGCTCGAAAGATTGAGAATAATAAGTTATTTTTGATAAAACAAATTATGGCTTTGAGATATCATGATGGTACTCGCTTGATTGATCATTTACATTATTTTCAAGGAATTATAAATCAGTTGGCTGTGATGAGAATCGAGTTTGATGATGAGATACAAGCACTATGGTTGCTTGGTATTTTGCTAGACTTCCAGACATTCCGAACATGTTTGTCTAACTCTGCCCCAGATGGTACGATTACTATGGATTCGGCCAAGAGTAGTATTTTGAATGAAGAGATGAGAAGGAAGACACAATGATCGTCTTCTTCACATTCTGATGCCTTGGTTGTTGAGAAAAGGGGAAGAAGTGGGTCTCGAGGTCTGAGAAATAGAGATAAAAGTCGAGACAAAAACAGAGGTAAGTATAATAAATTTGCTAATATTGAGTGCCATTATTGTCATCAAAAGGGATATATTTAGAGGTTTTGTCGCCATTTAAAAAGGGAGAAACAAAAGGAAAAAAGTAAAGAGAAGAAAAGTGATAATGCTAGTAATGATAATCGTATCGTTGCACTTAAAGAAGACTTTCTCACTATTTTTTTATTGTGATGTGGTGAATTTTGTATCTCATGAGACCGGTTGGGTAATTGATAGTGGTGCATCCATTCATGCTACGTCTCATAGGGATTTCTTTACATCATACAAGTCAGGTGATTTCAGATTTGTGAAAATGCGAAACAATTGACTAGCTCAAGCTGTAGGCATCGGTGATGTGTGCCTAGAAACCAGCAATGACAAGATGTTAGTATTGAATAATGTTAAATATATACCTGATATCCGCTTGAATTTGATTTCTATAGGCAAGTTGGATGATGAGGAGTATTGCAGCACCTTTAATAATGGTCAATGGAAGCTCACCAAAGGTTCTCTTGTTGTGGCGAGAGGTGAAAAATATTATTCGTTGTACATTATGTAGGCAAAGTTTGTCCACAGACAAAATTAATGTAGTAGACAATGAAGATGCAGCTGAATTATGGCATAAGAGGCTCAGTCATATCAGTGATAAGGGTTTGTCAATATTAGTCAAGAAGAAGCTCATTTCAGGATTGAAAATTTCGGCGCTAAAGAAGTGTGCTCACTGTTTAGCAGGAAAACAGAACAGAGTTGCATTTAAAAGCTCCGCTCCTTCAAGAAAGTTGGGTATATTGGATTTAGTGCATTCTGATGTTTGCGGTCCTATGAAAACAAAATTACTTGGTGGCTCTCTTTATTTTGTTACCTTCATAGATGATTTTTCAAGGAAAATTTGGATTTATACATTGAAAACTAAAAATCAAGTGTTAGATGCTTTTAAGTAATTTCAGGCCTCAGTTGAGAGACAAATTTGAAAGAAATTAAAATGCATTAGAACTGATAACGGGAGAGAGTATATTGGACATTTTGATGAATATTACAAACAACAAGGTATTCTATGACATCCTGAAATTTGACCCCGTTTCGATAAAGTGAAATGTGCATATCGTTGGCGCGCCTATGGCCCTTTTTCTTTGAGTTGATCACTCACGAGTTAGCTAACCCATTTGGTGAAGCTGTTAAGGGATATAACTGCGGTAAAATCCCTAAAAGCTACCTAATTGGTTAGGTTGGACTAAAATCGTGTCCGGTCGATTTTAATCATGAAATTTAATTCGGTTTTTGGGAATCAAATATTCGGATGTGTCACAATTCATTTTTAAGATCCTGCCTCATCGTCGTCAAATTATTGATGAGTCAGAAATTTCAATAAAGAAATTATCGGAGGATTAATTGAAGACCAAGAGAAAATAGAAAGAAAAAGGGGAAGAGAAAAGGAAAATATGAATAATGATATTAAGCATTTTCTTTTTCTCTCTCTCTCCCTTTTCTCTCTTTTTGTTTCTTTTTCTCTCTCTCTCTTCTCTCTCCTCTCCCCCTCCCCCTCCCCCTCGTGCGATTTTCCCCCACCGACTTTCTCTCTCTCTTTTCTTTTGAATAGTCAAAGCCTTATCTCTTCTCTCTCTTATCTCTTCTTCTCTCTCCTCTCTCTTCTCCTCCGTTCTCTCCCACGTGACCGAACCCCCCTTCTTTCTTCTTCTCCTTCTTTCTTCTTCGTGGAAACGGCGAACCAGAAGCTGAAGAAGCCGAGACAACAGCAGCCACGCCGGATCGTCGTCGCTGCCCGTGCTCCGCCACCGTCCCGCCCGCCTTCGCCTCTCCTTCGCCCTCCTCGGCCACCGTTGACGCCCCCTCTCTCTCTCTCTCGGTACTCTCTCTCTCCTTTGGTTCAAACAAGCCAGCAAGACAGAAGAAGCAGCTCGTTGTCGTCACCGCTTGCCGCCGTCCCGCCGTCCGTGCCCGCGCCCACTCGTCCGCCGTTCAAAATATATATTGTGCAACTGGATGATTTTGCAGCAAATTCAAGTAAACTTGTGTGTAGACTGAAAAGTCTTATTTATAGTCTTAAGTAAGTTTCTAGACAATATTATTAAAGTTTCATAGTGTTGTTATTTTGTTCAATTTGGAACAAAGCAATTCAATATACTGCAAGGTCAGTGGGAGAAAATTTATTTTTTCTCATACTCTATGTATATAATATTTTGCTTACAAGTTGTGACCTTGAAACATCTTATATCATTTGTACTGAGGTTTTGTAAGGATTGTTTTTGCCATATTATATTAGATTTTCTCGGAGGACATTTGCTGATTGTATATTGGAAATATTCAATATACATTATTGCAAGCCAGGAATTGCTCCTGTTGTTAAGGGTGATGGATTAAATCGATCACATTGTCCTTATTTAGATATTGAGAAAATCTAATTAAAGGGAGTACCTTGTGTCAGTGCACTTAAAAGTATAATGTATACTCGAATTTGCACTAGACTAAATGTTGTCTTTGTGACGGGACTTCTAGGCAGATATCGGTCAAATCCATGATCAACTGGTTGCTGTCAAGAAGGTTTTAAGGTACTTAAAAGAAGACAAGAGATTATATTCTAATTTACAGACATGTTCAATTCTTGCAGTTAGTAGGGTATTTAGATGTAAACCTTGCTGGCTGTTAGGATGATATAATATAAATAACAAGATACAGATTTATGTTAGTATAAAGTGCAGTAAATAAAGTTTCATGTTATCTTCTACTATGTATGCAGTGTTAGTAACATTCTTTTAGGTTGTTACTTGGGCTATTAGGCTCCAAAACCTCATGAAGGAGTTGATCGTTTTAACTTGATGGATAGACTCATACGGTTGTATTGAGATAACAAATTTGTAGTATTATTTATTTACTACAGAGGTCTCAAGGGGTCTAAATATATGGTGGTCATAATTGACCAAAAGTAAACGGTACAGAAATGTGACTTTTTAATATAATATATTTTCACAGATGATATGGTTGCAGATTCACTAACTAAAGGCCTACGCCAATGTGTTCTCGGTACTCTCTCTCTCCTTTGGTTCAAACAAGCCAGCAAGACAGAAGAAGCAGCTCGTTGTCGTCACCGCTTGCCGCCGTCCCGCCGTCCGTGCCCGCGCCCACTCGTCCGCCGTTCACCGCGCGCTTCGCCAGCCCTCGTTTCCTCGCGCCCAGGCCTCCCCCGTGCGCCTCTCGCCCCTGTTCCGGCTCTTGGGCCGTTTTGGGCGTTTTGGGCCTCGAACCTGAGCCGTGCTTTGGGAAGAATCGTTCCTCGTGTCGTCCCCGTCGGATTGATCCGATTTGCGCGCGATTTGGTGAGTAACCTCACTAATCCATGATTTGTTGGCTAATTATGCTTAAGGTTGGTTTAAATTTAATTAATTATGTTTAGGTTGTTAGATTAGAATAAATTAGCAATTATTAGTCAATTGTGATGCGATTTAGATAAATTGATTGTGCAATTAGCAAGTAGATGTGGTCTACTAATTATTGGAAGTGCCTCGGGATTTTTCCCGACCCTTGGTGGGCTCCAATTAGGCATTTCGGGCCTAAGTGGAATTTTTAGTATTAAAATATTAATTTTCGGAATTAAATTAAATAATTATTTATTTTCCGAAAATTCAACTGAGATGGTTTGGAACCGGAATATTATGCTGATGACCGTGGTGAAGTCCGTTTATTTAATCGGGCTTTTTTGAGCTAAATTGAATTTTAATGTTAATTGTTTAATTTTTGAAATTTATTATTTAATTATTTATTTTTTGGAAATTAAGGTTGAGATGGCCAGTGACTGGAATATTATGCTGATGATCGTGGTGCATCCCGTTTATTTAAATTGGCTTTATTTCGAGCTAAATGGAATTTTCAATATTTATTAATTAATTTTCGAAATTAATTAATTAATTATTTATTTTTCGGAAATTAAGAATTTGATGGACGATGACCGAATTTTCATGCTGATTGTTGTGGCGCAGTCCGTTTATTTAATTGAGATTTATTTTGTGCTAAAGTGAATTAATTGTGATTATAAGATTATTTTCCTGGATTAATTAATTTGAAAAATTAATTGGAAAATAACCAGGTGTCGGTTGACAGCACCAAAAGTGTTTTGGTGGACGCTAATAATGGTGGGAATTGTGGAATCGAAATCATTATATTTTGGCTAAGGCCAATCGTATACTAATGCACGATATTTTATTAATGATGATAAAAGATGAAAAGAAATGCTGTGTGAAGAAATGCTGTGTGATGTGGCTCGGCGATTATTACATCGCTTTGGCATGTAGGATGCCTTAGAGAATGAACGTAAATTGTTGAATATTAATCATGCATGTGTGGCTATAATTGATCTTGCCTATGTGGCGATAGTTGATCATGCTTGTGTGGCGATAATTGATCACGCCTGTGTGACGATAGATGATCATGCCTGTGTGGCGATAATTGATCATGATAGATGATCATGCCTGTGTGGCGATAATTGATCATGCATGTGTGGCGATAGTTGATCATGCCTGTGTGACGATAATTGATCATGCCTGTGTGGCGTAGATTGTGCCTGCGTGGCCGTATTTATGTGTATCGAGTATCGGTTGCCAGTGATAAATGTATTGTGGTAGACTACCGATTATACTGGAAATTGTGGAAATGAAAGTGAGTATGTAAGAGGTAAGCTAACCTGATGACTTGGCATGTCATTTAGAAATTTGGTCATGTGTATCGTGGCTCGATGATCGGTCCCATCACCTCAGAAAATGCACGTGGCTCGGTGATTGGTTTTATCAGTTGAGACTGTATAGCAATGATTGGAATGACCTAAAGATGGTCCGACTGACATGTAATCGACTAAGTCGATTGATCTTTGCCTTGAGTCTGATATTGTAAATTGATTGATTGAATGGGAATGACCGTGAGTGATTTTGTTGGCATGTGATCGACTAGGTCGATTTGATCGATGCCTCGATCTGTGATGTGATTACTTAGGTGCCTATTGTGAACTGTGCTAATATGCAGGTGGAATCTGAGGCCAAGGTAAGTTTTCTGCCCTGTGCGTGTTTAGGTAGCCTATAGTATAATAGTTTACTAATCGAGCTTAGTGGGGTAGAACTCGCTGAGACGTAGTCTCATCCTAGTTTGGGGAAAACATTTCAGGATCCCGACGAGGAGCTGAGGAGGAGGAATTTATGAAGGAGAACTCTGAGGTGAAATTGAGGAAGAGAATGATCTGAGTGAAGAGGAATCAAAAGAGGATCACGATGATCCCGAGTATGACTTAGACAAGGATTGAAATCCCATCTCTTTGTGAACCCTTTTGTATATGTGTAGATAGAGTGAGACTCTGAAGTTGCGAATAGTTTGTGAAGTGCTTTGTCTAATGCCATATATAAAGGTTTGGTTGTAAATTTCAATATGAAAAATATAGCCTGCTTTTCTATCCCATTGTTTTATTGTCTGGGGATTTATAATTGCTTCCACATGTGCTTACTAAATGAAAGGGTCGGCGATATATAGTCCTGGGATATCGCATATTAAAATCGACCAAGAGAAGGATGTGTGCGTGCCCAAGGATCGGGGCGTGACATTCAGTTTAAGTGGTATCGGAGCGAAGTTCAAGATTGGAGTGATAAGGAGCATTGACCATGGGATAGTTAGTAGGAAATGCCTTTAAATTCATGCTGGTGCATGTTTGTGTTAGCTGTGTGTTAAAATGGTTGTTGTTTGGATCGCTCTGTTTCTAATTCGGTGTTGAATTGAAATCAGGTGTTAGTTGAGTAAAACTACACCATGAGCGATCAGGAGCCGATAACTCCTGCAAAGAGGACCAGTAGGCCCGTTATTCGGGGTAGAGCTTCGACTCGTGTCGGAACCCGAGGCGGACGTGGTCGAGCGCTAGCACAGGCTAGCGCAAGTGGAATGATTCCACCTGTCGTAGATGTCGGGGTAGCAGCCCCTAATGATCCCAGGTTGGATGGGATCTTGCGTGTTCTAGAAGCAATGGGTGCTAGAATGGATCAACAAGCTGCTACCATTGAAGCCGCTGCTTAGGCCGCTGCAACTGCCGCCGCCACCAGAGTTGCCCCTGCAGTCGCACCTGCAGTTGCTCCAGTCGCCATGAATGTTGAAAATCCATCGGAGATAGTGGTCGCTGTAAGACCAATCCATAAGTTGGTGGAGCATTTCTTAAGGTTAAATCCGCCGTTGTTCACTGGGTATGGAGATCCCGAAGCTGCTTCGTCATGGGTTCAGAAACTTGAGAAGGCTTTTGCATTGCTGATGTGCAACGAGACTGAGAAGGTAATCTTAGCAATTTACAAGCTGGAGGGAGTTGCAAACACTTGGTGGATGACAACTCGTGAAACAATCTTTCCAGAAGGCGCTGTTCAAGACTGGAACACTTTCCGTGAAGCCTTCAATGATAAGTTTTTCTCTGAGACTGCTAGAGAGGTGAAGATGGCAGAATTTCAACGTCTTTGCCAGGGTTCCCTAACTGTTGATGAATATGAGGCGAAGTTCGCTGAACTTTCGTGATATGCCCCCGAGTTAATTGAAAATCCTGTGAACCGAGCGAGGAGGTTCAGAGATGGATTCAGACCAGACATAAGGAGTGCCTTAGTCCTTTTGGATCTAAAAACTTATAATGATCTATATCGAAGAGCTAAGAAGATTGAGAAGGATAGAATGAACGAGCCGCCGCATCTGGATCGTGGTTTGGTTCGAACCAAGACATAAATTGGTTTGAGAAAAGACCGATGATTGGATGTAGATCTCATGTTTCGCCCAGTAAAGAGGGTGGAATTGGAAAGTCGGAACCCAATCAGATTGGTATGTGTCGTTTCTGTGGAAGACAACATGGATCAGCTCTGTGCTTTCCTAGGACAAGAGTTTGCTACGAGTGTCGCCAGCATGGCCACCTAGCCAAAGATTGTCCCCAAAGAAAGATGGGACAACAGTAGCTACTACCACCACCACAGATGGGTCAGAACCGAGGACTCCCGCCATTAATTGCACAACAAGGTAGACCATTTGGACCTCCAGCTCAAGGATGAACATATGCCATCACTAATGGGCAGGACAAAGGGAAAGCATCGCAAATAGAGCATCACTAGAATAGTGAAGGGGACAGGAACGAACCGACTATGCACCAATCAGAGGAAGAACGTTTTTGGAGTGACTTTATGGAAGTAGCACAATAAAATTTTGGTTAAGTTGATAGAATTTTAGTTTGTGAAAATGAAGTTGTAAAGAGGAGAATCACTGACTAGAGTGGTACCTGAATATTCTGTTTATGTATAACTTGATGTTCTATATAAAAAGGTTGGGCTTATGGAAAAGCTGACTTTCTGAGTTCTGACGATGGAACACTAAGGTTCCGTGGACATTTAGTTGTGCTTAACGATGTAGAGCCTAGAGAGGATGTTTTGCCTGAATTGCATCGTGGCAGTTATAGCGTTCGTCCTGGAAGTATCAAAATGTATCATAATCTGCGTCAACACTACTGTTGGTCAGGTATAAAGGCGGATATCGCCAAGCATGTGGTCAAATGTTTGACTTGTTAGCAAGTAAGGGCCCAGCATTGTAAGCTGGGAGGACTTCTGTAATCTCTTGCGATCCTAGAGTGGAAATGGGAACATATCACGATGGATTTTGTGACTAGACTACCAATGAGTCAAAGAAGAAATGATCCGATTTGGGTAGTAGTCGACAAGCTAACAAAGTCGGCTCACTTCATTGTAGTTTGAAAAGACCTCAGTCTTAATAGGCACGCAGACCTTTATGTGCGTCAAGTGGTTCGAATGCATGGAGTGCCGGTTACGACAACATCCGATAGAGACCCGAGGTTTACTGCTGCTTTTTGGAAGAGTTTGCAGAGTGCTTTGGGTACAAAGCTTCAGTACAGTATGGCATATCATCCTCAGACGGATGGCCAGTTGGAAAGGACAATTCAAACTCTTGAAGACATGTTGAGAGTGTGTGTAATAGACCTCAAAGAAACTTGGGAGGATTAGCTTCATCTGGTGGAATTCGCCTACAACCACAGTTATCAATAGAGCATCAAGATGGCCCCATTTGAAGCGTTGTATGGCAGAGCATGCAGAACTCCGGTGTGTTGGGATGAAGTCGGAGAAAGGAAGATAATAGGCCTAGAGTTGGTTCAGCAATCAGTAGATGCCGTGGCAGTGATCAAAGATAGATTAAAGACAGCGCAAAGCAGGCAGAAAAGTTATGCAGATAAGCGTCGAAGGTCTTTGGAATTCCAAATTGGTGATCACGTTTTTTTAAAAGTGTCACCAATAAGGGGAACTTCACGCTTTGGTAAGAAATGCAAGCTGAGTCCGAGGTACGTAGGTTCATTTAAGATTCTTGAAAGAATCAGAAACCTAGCGTATTGTCTTGTATTGCTGCCAAGATTGGTGCAAGTGCATGACGTCTTTCACGTGTCGATGTTAAGGAAGTATGAACCCAACCCGACCCACGTGCTCAATTTCGAGGAATTAGACGTGGATGACTGTGTGTTATACGTTGAAAGCCCGGTTCAATTTGTCGATCGCAAAAAGAGCAAGTTCTGCGTACAAAGAACATTCCGTTGGTCAAAGTGGTCTGGCAACGCCACGGTATTGAAGAAGCGACTTGGGAGACTGAAGAGTCGATGAGACAATTGTACCCCCACCTTTTTGAGCAAAGTGTGTAAGGGTTTAAATTTCGAGGACGAAATTTTTATAAGAGGAAGAGTTGTGACATCCGAAATTTGACCCCATTTCGATAAAGTGAAATGTGCATATCGTCGGCGCGCCTATGGTCCTTTTTCTCTAAGCTGATTACTCACGAGTTAGCTAACCTATTTGGTGAAGCCGTTAAGGGATATAACCGCGGTAAAATCCCTAAAAGCTACCTAATTGGTTAGATTGGACTAAAATCGTGTCCGGTCGATTTTAATCATGAAATTTAATTCGGTTTTGGGAATCAAATATTCGGGCGTGTCACAATTCATTTTTAAGATCCTGTCTCATCGTCCGTCAAATTATTGACGAGTCCGAAATTTCAATAAAGAAATTATCGGAGGATTAATTGAAGACCAAGAGAAAATAGAAAGGAAAATGGGAAGAGAAAAGAAAAATATGAATAATAATATTAAGCATTTTCTTTTTTCTCTCTCTCTCCCTTTTCTCTCTTTTTGTTTCTTTTTCTCTCTCTCTCTTCTCTCTCCTCTCCCCCTCCCCCTCGTGCAATTTTCCCCCACCGACTTCTCTCTCTCTCTCTCTCTCTCTCTCTCTCTTTTCTTTTGAATAGTCAAAGCCTTATCTCTTCTTCTCTCTCCTCTCTCTTCTCCTCCATTCTCTCCCACGTGATCGAACCCCCTTCTTTCTTCTTCTCCTTCTTTCTTCTTTGTGGAAACGGCGAACCAGAAGCTGAAGAAGCCGAGACAGCAGCAGCCACGCCGGATCGTCGTTGCTGCCCGTGCTCCGCCGTCGTCCCGCCCGCCTTCCCCTCACCTTCGCCCTCCTCGGCCACCGTCAACGCCCCCTCTCTCTCTCGGTACTCTCTCTCTCTCTTTTGGTTCGAACAAGCCAGCAAGACAGAAGAAGCAGCTCGCCGTCGTCACCGCTTGCCGCCGTCCCACCGTTCGCGCCCGCCCCCACTCGTCCGCCGTTCGCCGCGCGCTCCGCTAGCCCTCGTTTCCTCGCGCCCAGGCCTCCCCCATGCGCCTCTTGCCCCTGTTCCGTCTCGTCCAGCCACCCTAATCCAACAACCCACAAAGTGGGTTTTCAGCCGGCTCTTGGGCCGTTTCCGGGCTCCGAACTCGATCCGTGCTTTGGGACGAATCGTTCCTCGTGTCGTCCCCGTCGGATTGATCCAATTTACGCGCGATTTATGAGCTGTGCTAATATGCAGGTGGAATCTGAGGCCAAGGTAAGTCTTCTGCCCTGTGCGTGTTTAGGCAGCCTATAGTATAATAGTTTACTAATCGAGCTTAGTGGGGTAGAACTCGCTGAGACATAGTCTCATCCCAGTTTGGGGAAAACATTTCAGGATCCCGATGAGGAGCTGAGGAGGAGGAATTTATGAAGGGAACTCTGAGGTGAAATTGAGGAAGAGAATGATCTGAGTAAAGAGGAATCAAAAGAGGATCAGGATGATCCCGAGTATGACTTAGACGATGATTGAAATCCCATCTCTTTGTGAATCCTTTTGTATATGTGTAGATAGAGTGAGACTTTGAAGTTGCGAATAGTTTGTGAAGTGCTCTGTCTAATGTCATGTATAAAGGTTTGGTTGTAAATTTCAATATGAAAAATATAGTTTGCTTTTCTATCCCATTGTTTTATTGTCTGGGGATTTATAATTGCTTCCGCATGTGCTTAATAAATGAAAGGGTCGGCGATATATAGTCATGGGATATCGCATATTAAAATCGACCAAGAGAAGGATGTGTGCGTGCCTAAGGATCGGGGCGTGACATATTCGACATCAAAAGACACCTCCCAAGATGCCTTAGTTAAATGGCTTAGCTGAGAGAATGAACAGAACACTGGTTGAAAGAGTAAGATGTTTTCTTTCACAGTCAAAGCTATCTGGATCCTTTTGGGGGTGAGGCTTTAAGTAGAGTTGTGCATATATTAAATCTTACTCCATGCGTTCCTTTAGAGTTTGATGTTCCTAACAAAGTTTAGACAGACAAATATATTTCTTATGATTATTTGCGTATCTTTGGATGTAAAGCATTTATGCATATTCTCAAAGATGAGAGGACTAAACTTGATGTGAAAATACGACAGTGCATATTTATTGGTTATGGATAGGATATGCTTGGCTACAAGTTTTATGATCCGCTTGAAAATAAAATTATAGAAATCAGATACGTTATGTTTATGGAAGATCAAATAATTGAGGATATTGCATAGATGATTTCAGCACCACAGGTTAGTGATAATTTAGTTGATTTAGATCCAGTTCCTCTTACAAATATTCCTACACAAGTTGATGAAGAACGGCAGGAAGTCAATGTTCCAAATAATGCACATGTTCCTAAACATGTTGAAACATATAATAATATTCCTGAACTAGAGGCTTAATTAAATGTTCCACTAGATGTTCCAGTTCGGAGATTCATTAGAGACCGGCGATCTTCCACCAGGTATTCTAAAGATGAGTATGTATTATTGACTGATGTAGGTGAACCAGAGTGTTATGCAGAATCTATAGAAGATGAGTACAAAAGCAAATGGTTCGATACTATGCGAGATGAGATGCAGTCACTTTATGATAATCATACTTTTGAATTGGTGAAGTTACCTAAAAGTAAAAGAGTTTTAAAGAACAAGTGGATATATAAGTTGAAGCAAGATGAACATACTTTACAACCACAGTACAAAGCTAGATTGGTTATTAAGGGATTCGGTCAGAGAAAGGGTATTGATTTATATATTTTCTCCGGTAGTAAAAATATATTCTATCCGTGTAGTATTAGGCTTGGCAGCTAGCATAGATTTGGAAATTGAGCAAATTGATGTTAAAACAATTTTCCTACATGGTGACTTGGAGGAAGAAATATACATGGAACAACCTGAGGGTTTCAAAGTGAAAGGAAAAGAAGATTATGTGTGCAAATTGAAAAAAAAGTCTTTATAGACTAAAACAAGCATCGAGACAGTGATATAAAAAGTTTGTGTAAGTTATGACAGAACAAGGCTATAAGAAGACTTCCTCGGATAATTGTGTATTTGTCCAAAATTTTTCTAATGATGACTTTATTATTCTCTTGCTTTATATTGATGATATGCTGATTGTTGGCAGGAATGCTTCAAGAATTGAGTTATTGAAAAAACAATTGAGCAAGTTTTTGCCACGAATGACTTGGGCTCGGTGAAGCAGATTCTTGGCATTAGAATTACCCAAGATAGAGATGCTAAGAAGTTATTTTTGTCACAAGAGAAATATATCGAGAAGATCATTCAGAATTTTACATGGACAAGGCTAAAGTGGTTAGTACTCCTTTTGCTACCCACTTTAAGTTAAATATGACACAAAATCCTACGACTGATAAAGAAAAGAAAGATATGGAAAGTGTTCCATATGCTTCAGCTATAGGAAGTTTAATGTATGCGATGGTATGTACACGCCTAGACTTGGCGCATGCGCTTGGCATTGTTAGTCGCTATTTGTCAAATCTAGACAGAGAGCATTGGAATGTAGTGAAGTAGATTATGAGGTATTTTCGGGAAACTTCAAATTTAAAACTCAGTTTCGGGACCGGGAAACTTGAGTTAGTTGGATTCACAGATTCCGACTTGGCAGGAGATATTGATACTTGTAAATTTACTTCTGGTTATTTGATTTCTTTTGTGGATGGAGCTATGTCATGGAAGTCAAGATTGCATAAGTGTATTGCACTTTCTACAACCGAAGCTGAATTTATTGCAGCGACTGAAACTAGTAAAGAGATGCTATGGATGAAGAAGTTCTTAGAAGAACTTGGGTTCAAGCAAAAGAGGTATGTGCTATTTTGTGATAATCAACGTGCAATTTATCTTGGTAAGAATTCATCTTTTCATTCTAGATTGAAACATATTGATGTTAGATATCATTGGATAAGAGATGTTCTAGATGAAAATTTGTTGGAACTTGAAAAAATTCATACGAATCATAATGGCTCCAATATGATGACGAAGACTCTACCAAGAGAGAAGCTTGAACATTGCCGTTTGATAGCAGAGATGGTGAATCTCTCCACATTGTCGTGAGGGGGGGATTTGTTAGTTGGGTTCACTCCTATGTGGAGGAGACCCAATGAGTTGGAAGCCCAAAAAGGGCTTGAACTCATATGATAAGTTATATGATGAAATAGGGTTTCTCACTATCTATATAAAGAGGTAGCCACAGAAAGAAAACAGTAACAAGAGAAAAAGAGAAAGTAGAAAATTTGGGGTTGGAAGCAATATTTGATTTACATCAAGCTGGCATCGGAGGTCGATTCGTGGTCCGGTTGAGCAGAAATTTTGTCAACATATTCGTGGCACAATTTTATTAAATCTGAATGATTTGACTTTCGTTTGAAGCTCCATACATCAGGTTTTTTGTGGATTGATCAAAACCTGCGTTTTTGATCAGATTTATCCTTGATCTCTTGTGAAGTTTATGTGTATTGTCAAAAATTATGTTCTTGAGATCTTTGCTGCTATGTACCTCTAGTTTTGCTAGAGAAGAACAATTTTGTTGATAGTGAAGGATTTTGAGTGGACTCCGGTCCCGTGGTTTTTGATCTCCTCACATCGAGGAGGTTTACCACGTAAAAAATCGTCTTGTGTTCGCGTGATTGGTATTTATTTTACTCTACTATATCAATTCTTATTAGGTTTACACAAGATGGGAGATTATTTTATTCCGTTGCGTTGATTGGATATTGTTCGAATTGTTACCGTTCTCTCATAAATAACTGCTCATCTTCCGTATGTGCACTCTTCTTCCATTGGTACTGCCGAATTGTAGTGGAAACGATTATCCTCTTTTAGCTTTTGCTAAGCACCAAGCTTTCCCACTTCTCTTTGCCTCATCAAGTCATGCATTGATGCTTAATCTATTTGTTTAGGTCAAATCTCGTTCGCTCGGAGTTATTCTTGAGGAAAGTAGTCCTGAGGAGCTTCAGGTAATGGAATCCTTTGTGGGGTCCCATTACCATATTCATTTGTTTTGCATGAGTGTTGCCTGATTTAGTACTTCTTTTTGCAGAAACGAGCAACTGTAAGACCCTCTGTGTCGGAAGTACTTTTGCTGATCACCAAATTTTGTGATATTTATCTCATGGAAACAGTTCTTGATGATGAGAGTGAGGCAATTGCAAAACACTGAATTGCATCTGTTTGGAAAACACCAGAGAATTCATCATTTCTGCTTGAGTATTTTCTCATTCGTGCAGTGTGAATGCCAGTACCATTGCTGGAATACTCCTAGTAAGCAGTGTATGATTGTTGCACTAATGATTTTACCAAACCGCTATGTTTGCACACAATGTGCTTGTTTTGTGTGGACCACTTTGCCTTAGTTATTTCTGGTTTTTGGACCTTGTTAATTGTTGGTATAACCAAGCTTTAGCTTTAGATTTGCTCATGTAGAATTGCTGTTAACATCCCATGGTTCTGTCATTTTGATTATGTTTTGTATTAGCATCATATATATTTTCTTAATCGCACTTCGCTTTTATCATTCTGTTTCTTAAGATAGCAATTGTATTGCTGGGGCAATTTCCTCAATTTGTGTTATTTTAGCCAGTTGTGCTGCGTGTTGAAGTTGTTTTCTTCACTTGTGCAGAAAAGAGTTCTTCAGGCCTTGGAGTATGCTGGAGTGTTTACTTCAGGTGGTCTGATCGAGGAGAAGGTACACAAGATCTGATATGAACCTAAGCTGGCCTATGGATTGTCGCATGGGCAATATGCTAATAATTTTTACACCCTACATGATCGTCTATCCCAAGCATTTCTTCTTTCTTTAATTTAATTGGATTCTGGGTTGGAGGTAACTTCTTCATGGCATTTATTTTTCTAGTTAAATTATATTATGAACACTATTAGCAGTCTATCATCAGATGCTACACCACGAGAATATAATTCTGTTTCCTTGTGATCTTCATCATAGCCAAGCGCACGTTCGACCTAGCAGCACAATTGACTTATTACTCCTAGCGTGTTGAAGGTGAAGAATATGTTGATAAAGATAAAGCTGCACTGTATGATTAGCCAATAGTAAAGGCTTTATGAGCTATTAGTTGAATTGATATGTAGCGTAAGCAAGCGACTCAGAAGGTCTGGACCTGTTGAGAGTAATTGTGTATTTTTTGCAACATCAGTTGGGTTCATAAGCATAAGCCTTGGAAGAAAATTACAGTGGTTTCTTTGCTTGGTAGAAATTGTTTGAAAAGAAGAGTTTCTAGGCATGATGCAGTCCTTCCTTTTAGGATAGGTGCAGAGTCTTTGCAATTAGGAACCAAGTCCCATGTGAGGAAGGTCATAAAATTACGTGGTGGATATTCTCACTTTCCAGAAATGCAACACATATGTATTATTTAGGTTAGAAATGGTACTTATGATTTTCGAGGAGGATTCTAAACCACACTAGATATATATATATTTTCAATGATTTTCATTATTTGAAAGATTTGCTTGTGCAAATTTGGTGGTCTTGGATTGTGGCCACAACACATTATATAATTACCTTTATTGTAGATCGATCACATTGTAAAATGAATTTTTATGGTTAGGCGCACTA
This sequence comes from Eucalyptus cladocalyx, assembly GCA_017140615.1. Classification (NCBI taxonomy): domain Eukaryota; kingdom Viridiplantae; phylum Streptophyta; class Magnoliopsida; order Myrtales; family Myrtaceae; genus Eucalyptus; species Eucalyptus cladocalyx. The sequence continues at coordinate 10,867,387 of CM029518.1, forward strand.
GAATGGAAGGAGTAGTCGTGTGTTAAACAAAGCGTTTTATTTTCTCATCAGAGAGAAGTTGGTGAATGATGAGTTTACCTGAGATTGGTTAGGACCAATTTGCTCTTTTACTTCTACAAAAATCTTCTCATGAAACCCCAAATGCATTAATTGGGAGAGAATGAATAGTGTGACCAAAAAAAAAAAAAAAAACCTTTTAAGGATGTCCGATTCAATTTTTTTTTTTAAATTTGCATTTACTTGCTATTAACATAATTTTTTATTCTAGCTATATAGATAAAGCCGTACATCACTTAGGAAAAATAGGATGTACTAAGTTGACATTTATGCGTTCAGTTTGCAATAGCATGTCCTCACAAATTTTTGAGAAGTTTCCAAATATTCATAAGCTAAAAATCACTTTCATATGCCATTTTTCATAAATTTGTTCAATTAATGTGGGTCAGATTGATGGCGTTAACTAAATATTCACGTTAGCATTTTCAGGCTAAAACTAGCGTTGAAGTGACTACATTAAAGTTTTATTAAATGATTTAATAATAAATTTACAAAATTAAATGTATTATGATTGAATTAGATATCTTAGTGATCGTTTTTTTTTTGCCCCTAAGTACAGGAATAGACGCCGAGTAGCGCCGCGGCACCACCATGAAATCAAGAGCAGCAGGAGAAGCGTGGACTACAACTCGGGATTGAGAGTTTGCCGTCGCTGCCTTTGCCAGAAAAATCCGCAGAGCATTCTCGAGCTTGAGAGAAGAAGCAATCTCCAAATGGAAGTCGTCTGCCCAATCAACGAGAAGTGATCTCCTGAAATCTCCGCCCTCCTCCTCGCGAAATCCAAGTAATGCTCCTCTACTCCTTCATTGATCCTTTTTCGAACGAGCAAGTTGTTGCAATCTTAGAATAGAAGGAACGAGTCGCTTTCAAGTCCCTTCGCATTTGCATCGTCACGATGCGACCGCCGTGTTTTCTCCCATTGCGGGTGAGATGGCAGTAGAATCAGTGAAGACTCAAGAGTATCGAATGCGATGCTTGTGAATACCGAAATTTTACATCAATTTTAGTGAACGAAATAATTAGGCATCATTCTTAGTTATCCATCTTTTACTTGTGAGTCCATTAATACATCTAGAGATGATAAAAGATGTGATCTTTAAAATCTGATGTTGATAGGTCATGAGTTAAATGGCTCCAAAACCATTGTCGTTTGACTAGATTTTTTTTTTTTTTTTTTTTTTTTTTTTTTAGTCGGTCCTAATCTACTCTTACTCTAACTTTCACTCTCAGACTTTTGTCTGCCTTCTTACAAGATGTGGAGTCAAAACCCACACCTAAAACTAACTCGTCCCAACTACAACCCCTCTTAGGAAGGTGAGAATTTGAACCCCTCACCTCATTCTTCCATATTGGAAGGATGGCTATTAGAACAAACCTCAATGATTGTCTTTTGACTAGATGGTTCACCAAATTTTCGCATTTTTGTCCTCTGCCTTTCCTCCCACCTTTTGATACCTAAGATATGTAATAAATATATATAAAATGCCTCAAATATAATTAAATTTGAATATTTAAATAAAAATATTAAATGAAAAAATCTAAATTGTTATTTTTTGTTATTTTGAATTTCTTATATTGGAATTCAAATATTAGTTATATCGAAATGTAATTTTACTTTTATTAATTTAAAAAACTTGTTATTTGAGAAAAATAACTTTCTTATAATGGATAGTATAGTAAAAATCTTATCCATCTTTATATAACCTCTCCCATAGGATAATTATCTAGTCTATATCCCTCTCATAACTAACCTCATCCTATCTTGAGTAGGTACGGAATATAGGATATGATAAATTTTATCATATCCTAAATTTTATCTTAATTGCCAAACGCGACATAAAGGTTTTTCCAATTTTGGGTTTCAAGATTTTTAAGGGTTTTCCAATTCTAACTTTTTTATAATTTTTTTAACATTTTTAATATTTTCAAAAATTTTAAAATTATGAATTTTCTGGATTTTTGGTGTTTTAAATGCTTTCATGAATTTTTCGAAAATTTTATTGTTATTAATAATTTGGAATTTTAAAAATTTTCTAAGTTTTTGGAATTTTTTTATATTCATGAGCTTTTTTATTTTTTAACGAATTTTTAAAATTTTTGGATGTTTTAATGATTTCACAATTTTTATGAATTTATTAACCTTTTATTAATTTTAAAGATTTTTCCTAATTTTTAACAATTTTAGGATTTTAGGGAAATTTTTAATATTTTTTTGTTGTATTATATTCGGATAATGGGTTTGGACCAAGTTTACTTGATTCAATCCACTGAATTGACAACTATCTACTATCCAAATCCAATTGGATTAAAAAAAAATTAAAACATTTTTTTTTCTTTGATTTTCCTATTTTTTTAATGCTTTTTCTCCTTTCTTTTATCTTTTTTTTTTTTGGTCATTTTCCCTTGCAAGTTTCTTCTTCTCGAAGCCTTCGCCTACCTTTTGCAACTCTTCTTCATCGAAGACCCCACCACCACCGAAACCACACAAATCCTCAACCCATCACTCAACACTATGCAAATGTGTACGTGTCCGTACAACTCAGCCACGAACTTCACTAAAGCAGAGCAAAATAGGGAAAAGGTTATCTAGGGTTTGTTTGGTTCAACTATGGGTAAATGAATGGGCATTTTGTGAATGTAAGAGAGTTTGGATACTCATTTTTGTGTATATTTTGCAATACATCTTTAAGGTGAAAGGAAATAGAAAATAAAAAGCAAAAGGAGAAGAGTAGATGTAGGTGTAAGGGGGAAAACCATGGGGGAGGTGGCGGTGGTGGGGAGGTAGCTCGATTGAGGTGGAGCGACTCAGGCGACGCTACCTGAGGCTGCGCAACCTCAAGTGGTGTCACTTGAGTTGCTCGACCTTAGTTGGCAATGCCTAGGTCATGCGACCTTAGGCAACACTGGAAGTCGGGCAACCTCAAGCAAGGCTTTCGACGGCCAAATTTGGCCCCCCGATGGCTAGATCCAGTTGCTCGTGGTTGAGTGTTGCGAAAATGCTGAAAGCCTAAAGTAAGTCTCTACCTGCTTTGGGCTTTTAGCATTCCAAATGCTAGCATGTGGCAAATAGAGTCTAAAAAATTTGAACCAAACACCTAATATTTTCACAAGGGTCTTTGGGGGCTCAAAATCCATTGGGAATGCTGAACCAAATGAGGCCCTAATCAGTGTAGTGAGGTGGAGCCATGAGAATTGACACCAATGAAAGTCGGTGAAGGAAAGCTTCAACATCAACCTGTGATCGAAAAACACCACCACTAGTGAAGGAATATAGAATAGGAACCGAGCCACGTCACATTCTCAACCGAGAAAACCCAAAAAGATCCACCAAAGCTTTGATCAGCCACCTCGAAAATGGACAATTGCCCTCCATCGATGACAATGAACCATGTCTAGAGGCGCTAGAACGTGAAAAAATCTGCTAAGGGGCCGACGAGCATATCCTCAGTTGTCATAGGGAAAAAATCGCCACCATCACCGTTGAGGATGATCCTTGCTAATGCCACTGTGTAAACCTTTTGGAGGAAGAGGAGGAGTGATGATTTGCGTGAGTGGGTTAGGAAGCCTGAAAGATTGTGATTTTGACTTTTTGACAGTTACCCAGATAGCCATCATCGTTTTCCATAATATGGGCTCCTGAAATCTTTCCTTTTTGGAATTCTTTTCAGTTTTTTGATGATTTAGGAGATAAACGAAATGAACCATTTGATTTTTCATTCTTGTTTCCTCTTAAACAAGCATACTAGCCAATTCATTTACATTTCACTTTTTTTTTAGTGTTGTAATTCATAAAAAAATGACCCATATTTTTCATGAGGCAATTAGTGAAGTATGAACTGTATTAAAAAGTTTCCTTTTGCATTTATTCCCAAGATCCTTAACTTTGTTGCTAAGTTTGTCATCCCAATAACATTTTCATGCTTGCTACATGAACCATCATACTTCATGGTAGTCAAAGTGCTCATTAATGTATCAACAAGTGACTTATTAGTAGTTTGAGAAAGATCTTTTACAAATTTCATAAATTCCTTAGCACTATCAGTTTTCAGAAAAATAGTGTTTAAGTTGCTTGCAATTGTCATTCGCACAAACATTAAGCTCGGTCTATACGATATTTTTCCAAAAGTTTTATGGAAAGTCTTTTCATTATCGTTACTCTCATCAATAATGGCTGCTGGTTCCTCAACTTGAAGTGCCAAATAAAGGTCAAAGACATCTAAGTGAAACTAGACTTGTTAACTCCAATAAGAGAAATTCATTCCATTGAACAAAAGAACAAACAAAACGTGCAAATGAAGTGAAACAAGCATAGGTACTGTAAATATGCAAGCATATACTCATATATTAATGTTTTTGGTGGTGTTTCACGCCATTCAATTAGTGCCGATGAAAAATTCAAAAAGTCGAGTAATGAGTCACCCAAGGCAGATCTTCTGCCCTAGTGCACATGGCCTAAGGTATCGTTTGATCAAGAACTTTCCATCTTAGGCCCAAGACATTTAAGTAAAACTGAACTTGTTTACTTCAATAAGAGAAATTCATTCCATTGAGTAAAGGAATAGAGAAAGTATGTGAATGAAGTGAAATGGGCATTGATCTCGTAAATTTACAGGACTATACTCATACATTAGCGTTTTTGGTAGTGTTCTATGTCGTTCAATTGGTGCCAAAGAAAATTTAGAAAGTTGAGTAATGAGTCACCCGGTGCAGATTTTCTGCCGTAGCGCACATGGCCTAAGGCATAGTCTGATCAAGAACTTTTATCTCAAGTCCAAGACACCTAAGCAAAATTGGACTTGTTCACTCCAATTAGAGAAATTCATTCCATTAAACAAATGAACGGACAAAGCATGCAGATTAACGGGCACAAATATTTTAAGTATGGAAGAATATACTGTTAGACAAAATAATTCATATGCGGAAGCCAGGATCAATTAAGACAAACTTCCAGCCATTGTTCTTGTTTGCATTTGTCAGAAAAAACCTGAAATCAAAGAAAATAATAGGCACACTCTACTAACCAAATTTCCTCACGTACTGATGGTGTATTCTAAATGTGAGGATTTTGTGTTAGACCTTGTGATCACCTGTCAAAAATGAACGTACGTTCCTATTTATATCTCGTCTTCCATCAAGATGGTCACCAAATGGGCGGTTGTCACGAAAGGGTATGAAGCGTGGAAAAACTTCATGTTGAACAGTCGCAAATTTAAGAGAAAATGCGGGTCTAAAATGTGGGATCACAAAAAATAAATAACATATACTCATATTAATGTTTTTGGTGATGGTTTATGTCGTTCAATTGGTGCAGAAGAAAATTGAGAAAGTCGAGTAATGAGTCACCCGAGGTCGATCTTCTGCCCCAGCGCATATGGCCTAAGGCATCATTTGATCAAGAACTTTCCATCTCAGGTCCAAGACACTTAAGTGAAACTTGACTTGTTTATTTTAATTAGAGAAATTCATTCCATTGAACTAAGGAATAGACAAAGCATGCGGTGAAGTGAAACGGGCATAAATACTATAAATATGCAAGAATATACTATGTTTTTGGTGGTATTTTTGGTGGTGGTACATGCCATTCAAAGGTACCGAAGAAAATTTAGAAATATAGTGATCATGCCAACGAAATGATTCGCCCTCTATCTCGCGACCTCTTCGTCGGAAAGTTATGAAATGGTAAAAAGGTCCAACAAATTGCCTACATCCCTAAGAGATCAACAATTCATCGCACATGGAATGACGGCTAGGCAAGGACATTGCCTACATGGAATGAAAGCTAGGCAAGGACATTGGTTGAAGCGTTGATTTTTCAAAAATTAGCATAACTTAATCGAATCCTTATTCATTTATTTATTTTACTATCTAGATAAGTTGCATGTAACCTTAAAAGTTAAAATATATTTTTACATTGATCTTTTGGGAAAATCAACGCTTCAACCTTATCGATGGATCAAACAGATAAGACTTCATCTAGCGCCCTCGCTCGACCGTCATTTTATGTGTGATGCGTCGTTGACCTCTTGGGGATGGCACAATTTGTTGGACTATTTGACCATTTTATAATGTCCCGATGAAGAGTGCGCGAGATGGAGGGCGATTCATTTGTTGGCATGATCACTGTATTTCTGAATTTTCTTTGACACCTTTGAATGGTATGAACCACCACCAAAAACATTAATGTATGAGTATATTTTTGCATATTTACAGTATTTGTGCTTGTTTCACTTCATTCGCATGTTTTGTCTGTTCTTTTGTTCAAATGAATGAATTTCTCTGATTGAAGTGAATAAGTCGAGTTTTACTTAGGTTTCTTGGACTTGAGATGAAAATTTCTTGATCAGATGATGCCTTGAGCCATGAACGCTGGGTAGAAGATCTACCTGGGTGAGTCACTTTCTGAATTTTCTTTGACACCAATTGAACGGTGTGAACCAATGAAGACTCGAGAGTATCAAGTGCGACGCCTGTGAATACTGAAATTTTACTTTTATTCAATGAACGAAATAATTAGGCTTCGTTGTTAGTTATCTATCTTTTACTTGTGAGTCCATCAATACATCTGGAGATGATAAAATATTTTATCTTAAAAATTGATGTCGAAGGTCATGAGTTAATTGACTCTGTAACCATTGTCGTCTGACTAGATGGTTGAACAGATTTTCGCCTTTTTTTTTTTTCCCTCTGCCTTTCCTCCCACCTTTTGATACTTAAGATATGTAATAAATATAAATATAATACCTAAAATATAATTAAAATATATAAATAAAAAGATTAAATAAAAAAATCTAAATTTTTATTTCTTGTTATTTTGAATTTCTTATGTTGGAATTGAAATATTATTTATGTTGAAATATTATTTTAATTTTATTAATTTAAGAAGCTTGTTTTTTGAGAAAAAATAACTTTCCTATTATGGATAGTAAAAATCTTATCAATTTTTATCCAATCTCTCCCATGAAATAATTTTATTCATTATATATCTCTCTTATATATGACTTTATCCTATCTTGAGTAGGTACCAAATATAGTTATCTTAACTGCTAAACATGGCCTAAAGATTCTTCCAATTTTGGGTATCAAGATTTTTAAGGGTTTTCCAATTTTAACTGTTTTTTTTTTTAATTTAACATTTTTAATATTTTCGAAATTTTAAAAATTATGAATTTTCTGGATTTTTGGTGTTTTAAACGCTTTTCTGAATTTTTGAAAATTTTTTATTGCTATTAATAATTTGGAATTTTCAAATTTTCCTTTTTTTTGGAATTTTTGGATATTTCATAGTTTTTTTTTTAATTTTTTAACAAATTTTTAAAATTTTTTGATGTTTTAATTATTTCACACTTTTTATGAATTTATTAACATTTTACTAATTTTAAGGATTTTTCCGATTTTTTTTTTACATTTTTAGGATTTTTGAGAAATTTTTAGTACGGGTAATGGGGTCAAACCAAGTTTATATGATTCAATCCACTAAACCGACCACCGTCTACCCATATCAAACCTTCCATCATGGAAAGAGGAGGTGAGGGGTTCAAATCCCCGGGGGGGGGATGGGGTGGACGCGTAAGTTTCAAACCCGCAAGAAAAGAAAATTGCGAGAGTGAATATAAAAAGTATGATTGACAAAAAAAAAAATCGATTGGATTAAAAAAATTTTAAACATTTTTTATTTTTCTTTGATTTTCCTATTTTTAATGCCTTTTCTCCTTTTTTTATCTTTTTTTTTGTCTATTTCCTCTACAAGTTTCTTCTTCTCGAAGCCTCTGCCTACCTTCTACAACTCTTCTTCATCGAAGACCCCACCATCACCGAAACCACACAAATTCTCAACCAATCACTCAACACTACGCAAATGTGTCCATATAGCTTAGCCACAAACTTCACTATAGTGGAGCAAAACGGGGAAAAGGTTACCTAGAGCTAGTTTGGTTCAACCAAATATTTTTTAATAAATGGGCATTTTGTGAAGGCAATAGTGTTTGGATACTCATTTTTGTGTATATTTTGCAAAGCAACTTTAAGATGAAAAAAAAAAAGGAAAAATAACAAAAAAGGGAGGAGGAGCTGCAACTACGTTGGAGAGGGGAAAATCGAGGGGGAGGCGGCTCGACAGTGGTGGTGGTGATGGTGGGGAGGCGATTGGTGGCAGTGGTGGTGGGGAGGTGGCTTGCCTAAGGTCGTGCAACCTCAGGCGAGGCTTCTCGGCAGCCAAATTTGGCCCTCCGTGGCCAGATATGTCTGATCGCCACTTGAGCTTCGCGGTGAAGTAGTAAGTCCAAGTCCAACTCTAAAGAAGAAGATGAACAGTGTTTTTTTAGAGCAAAAGAGGAAAACATGATTATCGGTAAGGGTAATATTGAAAAGAAAAAAAACTCATTAAATCTTAACTTAGCATTTCGAAAATGCTGAAACCCCAAAGCATGTCCCTACTTGCTTTAGGCTTTCAGCATTCCAAATGCTAGCATTTGGCAAATGGAGCTTAAAAAATTTGAACCAAATGCTTGATATTTTTCCCAAGGGGCTTTGGGGGCATAAAGCCCCTTGGGAAAGATGAATCGAAGGGGCCTAAGTGAAACTAGACTTGTTTAGTTCAATCAAAGAAATTGATTCCATTGAGCAAAGGAATAGACAAAGTATGTGAATGAAGTGAAATGGACACAAATACGGTAAATATATAGGAATGTACTCATACATTAATGTTTTTGGTGGTGGTTCCCGTTGTTCAATTGGTGCCGAAGAAAATTCAAAAAGTTGAGTAATGAGTCATCCAAGGTAGATCTTTTGCTGTAGCGCACATGGCCCAAGGCATCATTTGATTAAGAACTTTTCATCTCAAGTCCAAAACACCTAAGTGAAACTGGATTTGTTCACTCCAATTAGAGAAATTCATTTCATTAAACAAAGCAACAAACAAAGCATGCAGATGAAGTGAAACGGGCACATATATTGTAAGTATGCAAGAATATTCATATATTAATGTTTTTGGTAGTGGTTCATAAAAAGATATGTAAACTGTTTAAGAAACAGTTTACATAACTTTTTTCTAAACATAAACTAAACTGTTCGTTTAGTTACTAAACAGTTTACATGACTTTTCTAAACATAAAGTTCTAAACAGTCTAGAAATTTGAAAAAGTTCCGAACTCACCGTTCCTAAACAGTTTACATAATTTTTTTCTAAACATTATAAATTCTCCACCCTCCTCAGAGAACTCACCCACAAAAATTTGCAAGAACAAGGAAAAAAAGAAAATATAAGTTAACTCAAAAATGACAAATCGCCACAATTGGCTTGAGCAAATCATATTCCTATGTATCTTTTGTGCCACATTTGCTATGCCATGGTAATCTTCGTGCTAATGCTTACCTCTATGCCCTCGGAAGTCGAGCTAAGTCCGCTTCGTGCCTTCCTATCTTTTGTGCATCATTTACTTGATGCACAAAAGATAGGGGGCAGAGACCGGGCTGAGCTCAACCTCCGGGGACATAGAGGTAGGTATTAGCACGAAGATCATCATGGCGGGGCCAAGCATAGCAAATATGACATAAAAGATAAATAGGAAGATGATCCGCTCATGCCGGTCATGACGGTCTATCATTTTGAGTTAACTCTTTTCTTCTTTTTTTCCTTGTCCCTGCAAATTTTTGTAGGTGAGTTCTTTGAGGAAGGCGGAGAATTTATGATGTTTAAAAAAAGTTCTATAAACTGTTTCCAAAAATAATTTACATAACTTTGTTCTAAACATAAACTAAACTGTTTTTTTAGTTCCTAAACAGTTTACATAACTTTTCTAAACATAAAATTCTAAATAGTCTAAAAATTTGAAAAAGTTCAGGACTCACCGTTCCTAAATAATTTACATAACTTTTTCTAAACGTCATAAATTCTTTAGTTGAGTGGATGCCAGTCTGTAAGGAAGATGCTATGGTCATGAACAGCTTTTTCGTTTTATTCTCCTTATTTTATGTCTAAAGGAGTGTAATGGACATAATTCTTCAGTTGAGTGGATGCCAGTTTGTAAATGCATAGTTTCGAGTTTCAGCTTTTTCACAGCTCAATGACCGTGTGCATGCATATTTGTGATTAGACTCGCCTCCCCTCATCATTTTTTGCACACAACGTTGAGAAGATCTTCCATGAAAGAAGGAAAGGCCTAAAAAAAGTGATATTTTACTAGTCAACTCTAGAAAACAAAAAACACACAGAAAAATCATCTGTCATCAGTTGTCCTGATTAGTTCTCAGTTTATGTTTCTGTCCATCCAAGCAATGAGGATCAAGATGTGATGTAGGATGCCTCCATTGAACTTGTTGAAAGCTAAAACACAACCAAGATTAGTGTTTAGTCATACCTGACGAGGACTCAAAACGGGAGAACATGATCCATAGCTTACAGAGGGAGAACTAGGTCCACGGCTTACAACGGTAGAACTTGGTCCAGGGCTGTAACTATTACCGCTGCTGCTTTCTAAGTTGCTTCCAAAATCCCTTAGCCGGTTAAGCTCTGGCAATACAACCGTCCCAAGATCAGTTCTATCCTTCTTTTGCAGCTCTGCGCACATGAGAGCCAATTTCGCAAATGCTAAAGCCTCTTCCACTGGCCAATCCGGCACCGCTGGATCAAGCATCTCTTCAAACGTTCCCTTCTCGATGGCAGTTCTAACATGGTGGGACAGCCCCATTGCAGGTTGAACTGTGATTATTTGAAGCAACATTATCCCGAAGGAGTACACGTCTGATTTGGTGGTTAATTTGCCCGTCTGTTGATACTCCGGGTCTATATAACAAAACGTTCCTGCAGCCGAAGTCATGTGAAATTGTGTGACACTGTCTGCTACAGCAGGGGGGACCAACCTCGCTAGGCCCACGTCACTAATCTTGCTCTTGTAGTTGCGGTCTAAGAGGATGTTGGCTGGTTTGAGGTCCCCATGAACAAGAGGCTCAGGCTTGGATTGGTGGAGAAACAAAAGAGCTGTTGCGATTTCAGCTGCTATATCAAACCGTTTCTGCCACGAAATCGGAGGGGTTTTGCCTTTTTGAAATAGGCGGTCTTCGAGACTGCCACAGTCCATGTATTCGTACACCAAGCATCCATACTCCGGGCACGCTCCTAAAAGGAGGACCATGTTTGGATGTCTCATGCAGGTCAGAACCTCGACCTACATTTTTGGCATAAGCAATTAGCATTATGAGATAAAATGGGAAACATAGAACATAAATGTTCTGTATAAATTAGCTGAAAATATGTTCTTTCAAATGGTGCGGGTCACTCCACCTACTCCCCCAATCGTGTCATTTCCTCATATTCGGAGATTCTAAAACTGATGGCTCCAGAGATGCATTCATTCAAGCCAGAAGATCTTAGTATGCATTGAGATTAATCAAAGGCTCTAATTCTCATTCATCAGGCCTACCGACCAACAAATCCAAAGAAAACTATATATTTTTTCATTTTCTTTTGGTGCGCACATGGGTGGAACGCAAGCAACCAACAAAAAATTATGTACCTCTTGATGGAATTGCTTTTTCCCTTGAACAGCATCAGGTCGTAACACCTTGATTGCTACAGACGTGTGGTCGAGCTTTCCCTTGTATACTGGTCCTTATCCGCCTTCGCCAATCTTATTTGTCTTCGAGAATGTGTCAGTTGCTTCCTCGATTTCTTGTATGGTGTATCTACTGTATCGGGTATCATTCTGGTACAAAGCACTCAGTGCTCGAATCTTTTCTTTTGACTCTAGCTTGGCTTTTATCTCGGCTTGTTTCCTTCTCTGTGCCTCCATTTCGGCTAGCTTCTGCGCCTTATCTGCTGCTTCAATGGCAGCTTTGCACTTGGCCTTTTCCATCTCGGCCAGAGCAAGAGCTGCCTCTTCTGCATGCCTGGCTTCCTCTTAACTTACGAGCTTCTTGAATCTTCAGCAGATGAACTTCTTCAGCCTAAAAAAAAACAATACAATCCCCATGATACTCAGTTACATTCAATACCTTTTCCATAGCTTCAAAATAGGTGCACCAACGATATACAAAAAGCTTATCCAAGTTGCATGTCCAATATATCCATCGCCAACTATAGAATGATCTGACAGCATATTAACATGATGTATTTACGAACTAAATAAGAAGTTCCTGTCCGCAAGACAGGAAGATATGCATAGGCCTCAATCTTGCATCTTGTAATGGTAACTTATCTTCATCCATCCACAACTGCCAATTCTTTTACTGTTAAATTGAGGGCTATTGCGAGTATTTGTTAATAATTATATCGTAGAATGAGAATATAGCAAGTGAAGGAAGGATTCTGCAGTTACCACTCTCTAATAGATCGAGTTGGTGGATTTGTCAAACATTTTGGAAAGTTTCGTAAAATATCGTCTAGATATATATTAGAAACAAACGGGCACAAAAGGTATCCCCATGAACTATCAAGGAAGTCATCCATGCATCAAAATTTGAAGACATAATGTTACCTGCTTTTTGGCGGAGAGGGCCTCTTTGCAAGCAGTGCTGTACATGTCCCTGGTTTGCTTAAGTTCAAGCTTGAGTCTTTTCATTTCGGCCTCTAGATCTCGCTGTAAAGAGCCACCAATTATGCTCAGATAGTGAAAATTGGATCGAACATTTTGAAAATATGATTGTGAACTGCCGTGCATAGACATTGATGCAGTAACTCACAATTAGAGAGAGGTTGTACTTACAGAAGATTGAGTTATGGAGGAAGATGATGACGAATCTGACTCTACCATACTGAAATCAAATTTCTGGTCCCCCAAATCCATCGATCCTAAAGAAAGAGACCCTGAAATATCACTCTCGTCGGATGTAGAATTTCGCTGTGGCGAAGGACTGAGCCCACGGAAGTCATAATTGTCTAGCGACAGATTCACCACAGCAGCTCAGATCCATCGTCGCGCCTCACCTCGCGCGCCCCGCGCTTGGTCTTTTTGTTCTTTGCAGTTTCGTTTCTTCTTGAATTTTTATTAACGGTTTTGGCGCTCTCCGCCTGGTGGTTTCCCAGGTTGAAACCGCGTCGGTTTGGGGGAGGTTTCGAACCGTCCGTGAAACGCCCGGGCTCTTTTTGATTTTTGAACGGGCGGAAGGCTATGCTTCCGTACGCTCTCGCGTTGATTAGACCCCGTGGACCCTGCCGAGGGGTGGCGTGGGTGACAGCTGGTGGGCCCTGATGGGACAGAAGGTGATGTGTAATTTGATTTAATAATCTGTCATTTGGGCCCTGTTTGGTAACCATTTAAACATGATCAAATTATGATTCTTTATTTTCAGAATCAATTTGGACCTAAAATTGTGTTTGGTAGAATTTTTGTTCCCAGGAACAGATTGGGAAAAGAATCTAAATTTCAAGATCAATTCGAAGTTTGAAAAGCGCAAATTCATGCGATCCACATGGGCCCCATATCGGGCCGTGGAGGCAATTGCGAAATGATGTGGATTTTAAACTTTCGACATGGGAGATAAATAACTTGATCCGATAAAACGATCGAAATGAGATTTTTTTATTTTTTATTTTATGTTCAAGATTCATCGAGCTCGCCTTTCACTTACATTAACAAGTAGCCTACGGCCTGTATAGTGCACGGTAAGGGTATCAACGGGTCGGGTCGAGTCGAGTTTTGTTGTTACTCGACTCGACCCGAAACACATTACACTTGCATCTGTGTTTCGGGTCGGGTCGGGTCGGGTTGCTAGATTTCCTTTTTTTTTTTCACCTTTCTTTTCTCTAGGGTTCGGATTGGGATGGAAACTATCTACTTATGTTTTTCTTTGCTACCACTCACATGCATGTTATAAGTCATAACTTATGACCCTTTTAACATCATTATTTTTACTTCTCTATGACACATGAATTAATTGGCAAAAAAAAAAAAAAAAAATTTGCTACCGCCCACTTGATTTTCATCTTGAACGCGATACCGATGACACACGGGTTTAAACATGAAAATATGGCGAAAAACTTGGAAAATGACAGGACCAAATACATTTCCATAATTTCTGTCGAGGATCTTTATCTTCACGAACCGAAGCACATGTTCGGAAGACGGATGGTTGTTTCCCATTCCATTTTCAGGTAAATAGAAACTGAAAATATTCTGACTTCAAACAAATAAGCCCCAGCAAATAACTTTCACCTCGGGAGACCAGAGAGAAGCAAATACATGCAGTAATGCTGCATCAATCTTTCCATGTTGCGTCATATCTCACAGGAAAACCAACAATGGAACGAGCTAAGCCCACATAAACATTAACATTGCGTACAAATTAGACTTATTGGTTTTCACTGGAAGAAAATATTTAACGTTATGAACAAACCTTGCGAGAAAAAATAAAAATCTTACATGACTATATAGCAGTACGAAGAAGAAACTATGCTGCCTTTCACTAGCTATTAACCAGATCATCTGTACAAGCTCCCTGTCACCGGCGAGTACGTTGGCCAGCAATGAGTATGTTGGTGTTCTTGACGAAGAGAGCGATGTTCCTCGTCCCCCACGTGATCTTCCCCCTCCAAGGAGAGAGAAAAGGGAGAGAGAGAAAAAAGAAAAAAAGAATAATAAAAATAATAAGATAATAATATTATCCTTATTACTATTATTATTTTCCCTTTCTCTTTCCCTTTTTATTTTCTTTCAGTCTTCGATTTTTCCTTTGATAATTTCTTTTCCGAAATTTCGGACCCGTTGATAATTCGACGGACGATGAGACAAGATCCTAAAAATGAATCGTGACATGCTCGAATATTCGATTCTCAAAACCGAATTCAATTTCTTGGTTAAAATCAACCGGACGCGATTTTAGTTCAATTCAACCAATTAGGTAGCTTTTAGGGATTTTACTGTGGATATATCCCTTAACGGCTTCAGCTAATAAGTTAGTTAACTCTGATCTGTAAGAGTTTTCCTGATGTGGACTAAATTAATTGATATTGTAATTTACTGTTTTTACGGTTATCGTAAAACAGAGTTGGTCTAAGGTGAGATAGAAGGTTTTTAATTAGTCTAATATGGGAATTTTGGCTAGTGTGGGCCGAGTTGAGCCTGGCCCGTAATAAGAGGGACCGGGTTGGAAACTCTATAAATAGTGCTCAAGTCTCTCCTCTAACCCGAATTCTCACATGGATCCTCACCTAAGGGGCGTTTACCTAACGCTACACGTGAGGGGGGCCGCCTCATTGAGCCAGTGATACGGAGGGCAATAGAGGAGAAGGACTTGTGCGTGGAATATTGTGTTTCCGCTTCCGCTTCAAGAACAATGGATCCCAAAACAGGTGCGTTAATCTTTCTACTCAATTATGTATGTTCTTGTTCTAGTTATGGAGATCTTGGGGTTACGCAATTTGCGTCTAACATGTGGTATCAGAGCAACCATAACCCTAGAACTTGAACGCATAAAGTTTTTGCCCTAATTTATACGAATTAGCCCTAATTAGTACAGATCTTGCCCTAATTTGTGATTTTCGAGATTTTTTGTTCAATAACAATAAAATTAAATCACAAATTCGGACTGGGCTCGACGAGACGAGCAAGACGGTCGGCGGCGCGTCGCCGGGGGGCCGCACGCGCCCCCACGCGGCCACGCGCCGCCCGGGACGTCGAACGCGCGCGCGTGAGATCCACGCGCCGCGCACTTAGGCGGCGCGTGAGGGCGCGTGGAGCGTCGGATCGGCGCGTGGCTGGCGGCTTTGGATTCGTATGGCCGTCCTCTACGTCGTGGTGTAATTATTTTACATATTTGATAATTTTATAGATGTGAAAATACATACGGAACCTTAAATACGTGTATTTTTAGTGTATTTTTGCGTACTTTTCTTATATTTTCTGTGAAATTGGAAATATAAGTGTTGGGTTACAGGTATGTTATCACATAAACATTATAATGGTGTGATTCATCAATAAAAATCAAACTTTATTGTGAATTGAAGCTGGCTTAATGAGATACAATCATTATGGAATAGTAATTGAGCTATATATTGAGCTGATGAGAAACAGTAAAGGTTATGAAACTTTTGTTGCTCAAGCATACTCCTTGACATGCTGATAATCTTTGAATGATGGATGTTTTAAGAACTCGTGACCAAACTGATTGTACTGATTAACATATCTGCTGTATGTGGGTAATGCATGTCGATTAAGTTACTGCATATTGTACATGAACTCATCTGGTCACTTGTTAATGTCTATCAAGTTGAATATTTTTATGGTTAAGGAGTATGGCAATATTTATGCAGAGTAATAGTATCTACTGTTATAGTTTAGATATTTAGTTATGTGGTTTGACTTAATTTATAGGCCACTGGTTGAAGTAATGATATTTGTTACGTAAATTGATTAATAAATCAGTTGTTGGCCTTGGAGTCATGTTTTGCCGTATGAAACTCATGAGCAATAGTTGATTAGTTTTTAAACTTGTTGATATGGTGTACCTTGTATTACTATTGATGTTAATTTGTGAGAGATATTTTAGATCAGCATTCTTTTATGTTGTTCTGGTAATATGTAATTGGGGTGCATAAGAGATGTTTTATTCTCTGTTATGGGAAGTTTCTTGTGTTACTGTGATCAATGATCTCATTGGAATCTGTCTTTCAGATTCGCTGTATATATATTTATATATATGTATGATTAATTTTTATTAATGGATAAAGCAATGTAATTAGCATGATATATGATTTTAGTGATAACATGCCTTTATCACTAAAGTTAAAATCACATGTATATGGTGTATGTGAGTTGTAAAGTTTATATCCTTGGTATGAGAGAATTTCAAGGATTCAATTGAGTAGTGACCGTCAAAGTGGCACGCTTGATTGGGTTTGAGAAATTTCGGTCTCGTATGATGATTGGGATGTCTCCTGATCTAATGCATAGTCATACTCCCAAAGGAGGTGATTGTGTATTAGTTCATGGAGGGATATATGATAGTGTGGTGGAGGAGTGACCGATCCTAATGATTCATATGCCCAAAGGTGATGAATTCACGAAGATTGGAATATATTCTCATAACCCTTATCATGTGGGGAGTGTACAATTGCATATCATGTATTCTGCCCAAAAGTGATTATGTGATTTTGCATGTAACTCTCTGGATGTGTACTTGTACGTCAAGTTACACAATGCTCACATGATGCTAATTATATATATTGCTTGGTTTTCAGTCACCTTTTTTGTAATTAATAACTTCATTATTATTGAGGTTTTTACTACTTCAAATTTTAAGTTATGGACATATAATTTGTTGCTTGAGAAAAGAGCAATTGAATTTTGCTTACTGTCCATAAAGCATTCCATCTTGGAACACTTGAAAAGAGGCTTGCCTGCGGACTGCACTGCTATAAGATGATGGAAGTCTTAGTTGCTTGAAATTATGTCTTATCTGATATTGAAATTAGGACATATTTGCAAAGATTGTGTTTAAGTCCTAATGACATATACATATCGTACATGATTAAAAGGTTGTCAGGTTTAACAATGGCCATGAGTATTTTGGCAAGTATGACGATGCGAAATAGCTTAAAGGGTCATTTGTCAAATACTTGGTAGATTCTGGGGTGGTAACTTAATTACTATACCTGAAAGTCCTGACAAAAGATTCACTCGAAATTATTTTGTATCTTACATAGATTATTCAAAAAGGTATTGATTTTAAGACTCTAAAGAAAATACAAGAATTATGGAATCACATACTCTAAAGTTTCTAAAGATTGACGTAATTGTAGATGATAGCTGCTCTCAGACTATTAAAGATAATAGTATGATGGAATATCACTATGTTTTTGTCTTTACCTATACAGATAATTATGGAATCTCCTGTACCATAGACTAAACTTGTTGAGGTTCAATGTACTATTCTTGATATAGTTTATAATGAAATTTCTTAAACCTCTCAAGTACAGAATGAGGTGGTTGCAGCTTTATTAAGGAGATTTGTTTGATCAGTTATTCCATTAGACTATATAGTCTATTTGTGATAGCATGACTATAATATCATTTACATGGTTGATTTAGCGACATAAATAAATGTTGTTTCTTATCCTCAATCAAGTATGTGATTAGATGCCATAAAAGGCGACATACTATCTATGAAACATGTTTGGAAACTTATTGACTTGTCTAAAGATCACAAGTTTATTAGTTACAAATTGGCGTACAAAACTAAAAGAATTTCAAAGAAAGATTGTGGAATTTAAAGCCAAATTGGTAACTAAAGTTTTCACTCGAAAGAGAGGTGGATTGTTTATAGTGAAGAAATAACTATTTCTTTAAAAGATTCTTTCGAGTGAATGCGGCATTAATAGTTTATTTATTTATTTATATATGGAGTTACGCCAAATAGATACAAAATTTATATTGTGCAATTGGAGAATTTTGCAATAAATGTTTCGAATAAACTTGTGTGTAAACTGAAAAGTCTTATTTATAGTTTTAAGCAAGTTTCCAAACAATATTATTAAAGTTTCATAGTATTGTTTTTTTTGTTCAATTGGGAACAAAGTAATTCAATATATCGCAAGGTCAGTGGGAGGAAATTTATTTTTTCTCATACTCTATGTACATGATTTTTGTTTACAAGTAGTGACTTTAAGACGTCTTATATCATTTGTACTAAGATCTGTAATGATTGTTTTTGCCATATTATATTAGATTTTCTCGGAGGACATTTGCTGATTGTATATTGGAAATATTCAATATACATTATTGCAAGCCGGAATTGCTCCGTTGTTAAGGGTGATGAATTAAATCTATCACATTGTCCTTATTTAGATATTGAGAAAATCTAATTAAATGGAGTACCTTGTGTCAGTGCACTTAAAAGTATAATGTATACTCGAATTTGCACTAAACTAAATGTTGTCTTTGTGATGGGACTTCTAGGCAGATATCGGTCAAATCCAGGACATGATCACTGGGTTGCTGTCAAAAAGGTTTTAAGGTACTTAAAGAAGACAAGAGATTATATGCTAATTTACAAACATGTTCAATTCTTGCAGTTAGTATGGTATTTAGATGTAAACTTTGCTGGCTGTTAGGATGATATAATATCAATAACAAGATACAGATTTATGTTAGTAGAAAGTGCAGTTAATAAAGTTCTATGTCATCTTCTACTATGTAAACAGTATTATTAACATTCTTTTAGGATGTTACTTGGGCTTTTAGGCTCCAGAACCTCATGACAGAGTTGATCGTTTTAACTTGATGAATAGACCCATACGGTTGTATTGAGATAACAAATTTGTAGTATTGTTTATTTACTACAGAGGTCTCAAGGGGTCTAAATATATGGTGGTCAAATATTTTTTACTATAAAGAAACGGTACAGAAATGTGACTTATAATATAACATATTTTCACAGATGATGTGGTTGCAAATCTACTAACTAAAGGCCTACGCCCATGTGTATTTGAGTGACATGTCATTAAGCATGGGCCTAGGAGTATCTTCGAATACTGTTGTTTAGTGGGAGCTATTTTGGCTTTACTTTGATAAATGTTTCATCTATGTTCGTTACACTTTGTAATAGTTTGATATGTATCAACTTTTGCATTCAATAAAATATTTTGAATGTGTTGTTATTATGTTGAATACATATTGATAAAGTCTCAAGGGATTGTATAAACCTTGAGTGAAGGCTAGGGGCATCCAGGCATCCGGTTATTAGCCTTGTGCATATGTCTTGTAATACATAAAGAAAGGTTAACCATAAGGACAAGACATATGTGGGTTCATTGGAACCATAAAGCATTCTCTAGTGGCACAAGTTTTTGTGATACCTAAAGTAAGAGAATGATGACTGACAAATGAGATCTCTCTATGAGAGATGTTATCCATTTGCCACACTACCATATTGAATCCATATCAATAAAGTTGAGAACATTCGTGACGATGGAAGGCTTTGTGTGTATACATGCAGTTACTGCCATGATTCAGTGTTTAAGACTTTATGGGATATGATTGACTATTAAGAATTATCTCTAGACCAAATGTGCGCACATAAGGTACGATTTCAATTAATATAGTCAAAGTTGGAGAATGTAAGAGTTTTCCTGATGTGGACTAAATTAATTGATATTGTAATTTACTGTTTTTACGGTTACCGTAAAACAGGGTTGGTCTAAGGTGAGATAGAAGGTTTCTTAATTAGTCTAATATGGGCTGGCTAGCGTGGGCCGAGTTGAGCCTGGCCCGTAATGAGAGGGACTGGCTGGAAACTCTATAAATAGTGCTCAAGTCTCTCCTCTAACCCGAATTCTCACATGGATCCTCACCTAAGGGGCGTTTACCTAACGCTATACACGTGAGGGGAGCCGCCTCATTGAGCCAGTGATACGGAGGGCAATAGAGGAGAAGGACTTGTGCGTGGAACATTGTGTTTCCGCTTCCGCTTCAAGAACAATGGATCCCAAAACAGGTGCGTTAATCTTTCTACTCAATTATGCATGTTCTTGTTCTAGTTATGGAGATCTTGGGGTTACGCAATTTGCGTCTAACATGATCAACTCAGAGAAAAAGGACCATAGGCATGTCAATGAAATGTCCATTTTATTTTATCGAAACGGGGTCAAAAATTCAAGATGTCACACACGTAAAGGTTCTTCACTATCATCTCGCCTGAACCAGCGTCGAGTGATAGAGCCAAAAGTGAGGTTTTGAGCTCAAAATCAGATTCTTTGGGTGCACCCTCTATGTGGGTCTTCAGGGTCACATACTTGTTGGTCACCTCCATGATTGCAGAAGAATAGGAAGAAGCTGAAGATAGGAAACAAGACAAATCCTTGTCTGGGGGAAATTGACGAGCCCTATTATTATAGGACTATATATGTATAAAACATCTGCATGAAATTGACCTTTGCAGTGGGAATTTACCACGGTGGACTTCGCAGAAAACGTTGATGGCTCCTACCGTTCACTTTTTATTTTCCTTGTCTAAAGTCTGATTAATTTAAATAAGATTATTTCAAAAGTTTCAACATGTTTAGTTATTGGCATTTTAAAAGGGTGGCGCTATTTCCACCTCTAAATGACTACATCTACCCCTATTTACACTAAAAAGACAAAATTGTCTTTAATCTTTCAATTGCAGTTTAAAGTGACAGCCCCAATCATTTCTTCTATTTTTTTCTTTTTCTATTCATGATAGGTTTGTAATTAAGCATTTCGCATATTTTGTTTTTTTAGCGTATTAAAGAAGCATGCATTCTCAAATATTCTTATAAGATTTTACATACTTTGTGTAAAATCATCTCACTAATAGTTTAAAGAAAAAGAAAAAGAAAAAAGAAGACATTATTTGATATAGTATAAAACTAAAAAGTCTATTCTTTATTAATCTTATAAAAATTATCTATTTTTTTGTCCCTCCTATCTCAAAACTCACTTTCTTGGTGAACTTTTTATTAATTTCATTAGTCTAATATGTATATTAAATCTCTTTATTTACAATATCAAAGAATTTATCCTTTTTCCTTATTATATTAGTGAAATACTTTTTTACAAAGCATGTAAGACGTTATATGAATATATAGGAAAACACTAAAAACATTATACACAATAAGGTATCTTGATATTTCTTTTTTGTACAATTCATAAATGATATTAATTTTTGCTAATCCAAAATAATGATATTTCACTAGGATTTTTTTAAGTTCTTACTCTGTGCAATATTTTGATGTAATTAAATTTCATCTACTTAACAATTTATCTATAAATATAATTGACAACATGAAAAAGAATTAGAATTCTAGGAAAACTCTCTTTTCAACAAAATGAACATTTATGGAGGTAATATCTAGCAATAAACAAAAAATAGTGCCTTTAATGTACATGGAAAATCTACAACAAACAAAACCTAAACATATTAAATTCTTAATTATGGTAAGTAGATCCTACACAAAAATAGAAAAAGTAAATAAATAAAAAGTAAATAAATTTGAGACCACTAATTAAATTGCAATTAAATGATAGACGATAATTTTTTTCTTTTTAATAGAAATTGAGTGGATTTAGTCATGTAGGGGTGGAAATACCACCGCCCTTTTTGAAGCAATAAAAGTTTTTTTTTTCCTTCCAAAAATTAATTGAAATATTTTTTAGATTTATTTACATAAAAAGTGAGGCCAAGTATCTTGACAAGAAAGATTTCTAAACTTAGTACACTAAAAATAAGACAAACTCTCATTAGGTTATAAATATGATCACTGTGTCAAATGTCCGCTTGCACTATACCGCAAAACTCGATGTTATACTTATGTAGACTGGTTTTAATAAACTCAGTACTGCACTCAAGGTAAGAGGCCTATTTTGTGATTGCGATTTTTTTTATTTTGGTCTTTTCCAAAAACATTAAAAGAATACTGAATATGTTTTAAGACAAATACAAAAAGCAAAAAGACAAGGGCAGGATCAAGAACGAGTAGTACCCGCGACAAGAGAAGATGCCATTTTCAATGGCCAGACAAGTGGCGATTAATTAAATGAAGATGAAGGAATAGTCGAGGCTAGAGAGGTTTCCTTAAGGCCTACTGGCCAAATGAAGCCAAGTGATCACTAATATCCAATTGCATAATTACTCGATTTCATGGGTGATTATTCTACAAAGTAGTTCGAAATATAAGCACAAAAGGACATGATTTGATTTATTTAGGTGTTGAGCTCTAAAATGTATTTTTTCGCATATAATAACAACATAAATTTTTAGAACAGATTATTGCGTAATAGGCATTATTGATAGAATTGGACCAACTTCATTTTTCAATCAAATTTTGTCAATTTCTTAATCTTGATTCCCAAAAGTATATTTATTAAATTCCCAGATCTAAATCGAAAGAGGATGGCACCCAAATCTAGATCTAGATTATGAGAGTTCAAATTCTCAAATTGAGAATTAGACTAGGAGAAGAGAAATCTCAAATCTAAATTAGGAGAGAAGAAAAAAAAAGGAAAAGAACAAACAAAATCAACAAAAGAGGGTAGAGAGGGTTTGGGGGGGGAGGTGGAGAGAGAGCGCAATCATATAGACTATGAAGTACCGACACTTTCCACTTTCCAGGAGCCTTCGTGTCGTGTTGCACACTTTGACACGTGTTCAACACTCTCGACACTCAGTTAACACGTGTGAAAAAATCTGACATCCGATCAATTTTTTTGACACTTGTCGATACTCAAGTCGGAATTTCGATATGTGAGTTTCCGACACATGATTTAGACATATGAGGTTAATTTTAAAAATTTTCAATAAATGAAGGGTCAAAATATATATATGTCAAAAAATAACAATAAATAACAAAAATAACAAATTAGGAAATAAGAAAAACCTAATATTTTATTCTATTCTTTGTTTACTGTCACTTTCCGTGATACACAATTTACTCTCAAGTTTTTTCTTTTTCTTTCGACACGTCTAATACATAAGTCTAGAATGTGAATTACTTTTTTTTTTCTTTCCAAATTTCATGGATTTATTGAAATGGAGTTGAATTTGTTAAATTGAAATAACGAATGATATTAATAAATTGTGGATTAATGTTTTCAGTGTAAATTTATTATAGGATTTTATTTTTATTTATTTATTTGTGAATTTAAATCAGATTAATTGATTGAAATAATCATAAAGATAATAATTTATTACTTATATATAAAATATACATATAATATACAACGTGTTCCAACATGTCAAAATTTTCTATTTTTTATAAATGACATATTGGCGTGTCGTGTCGTATTGTGTCGCGTATTGGTTTCGGTGCTACTTAGGGAATAGACTAGAAGAAGCTAAAACTTAATTTGGTAAAGAAAATTACTCGCTTGGTGGGTGATTATTCTACAAAGTAGTTCAATATATAAGTACGATTGTGATTTATCTATGTGTTGAGCTCTAAAATGTATTTTGTTGCATATAATAAATGCTTAAATTTTTAAAATAGATAGGCATTATTAATATGAAAAATACCAACTTCATTTTTCAATCAAACTTTGTCAATTTCTTCATCTCGAATTCCCCAAAGTATATTTATTAAACTTCCAAATCTAAATCTTCATCTTGAATTCCCCACAGTCACAACTTGACTATGAGAGTTCAAACTCTCAAAAAGAAAACTAAATCAGGAGAAGAAAGCTCTCAAATCCAAATTAGGAGAGAAGAAAAGGTAAGAAAAGAACAATAAAACACAAACAAAATCATTAAAAGAGGGAAAGGAGAGGGTGAGACTAGCTCAAACACTCCCCTATGGCTGATGGTTGAAGGAGATGACGAGGAGAGGGGGACGGAGAGAGAGAGATGCCATAGACTTGAAGAAGCTAAAACTTAATTTGGTTAAGAAAATAATCATAATCAAGCATGTAATCAAATCATGGTGCATCGAGATTTTTTTGTTTGTCAAGCTTTTTGTTCTTTTATTTCATGTTGCAAGGCTGGGCCATAAGTTAGGCCTCAAATGGATGCCCATCCAGCACGAGCCTCCCCGATGATCACCTTTAATCGCAACCTTTGCCCCAACATTCAGATTGGAAGTTATATGACGGAGGAAGCAACGAGAATGTCAATTGATTTGCTTTATATCATCTGGTGATGCGGTACAATTTTATGTAAAAAAAAATTTCCTTTTTGCGAAATATGATAATATATTACCCGATGCAATGCGTATACTTTTGATAATATGTAGGAATTTGAGTAAAATAGTACCATTAGAGATGACAACGCTTGTCAAGTTCATGTGGTAAATTCGAAGTAATCCGATATTGAGGCATTGAATCCGGCTAACTCACAAACCATTAGCAAACTCTCATTCTTCTGCAATCTTAACAATTTTCTTCCCAATGTTGTCGACGTGAAACAGCACTGTGAAAGCCCAAGGAATGCTCTGCAGGCCATCTGAGATGTCCTTGAGCGGGCACAACTTGCCGCTGTGGAGATGGTTGCTGGTGGCCGAAATGAAATCCTGGAAAAGACCAACATGATCTGTGCTAAATGCCCCTGGGTCTTTATTCTGTTGTATATGGCCTATAGCATGTTGGGGGCGGCTCTTTTCCCTGAATCTGCATACTTGGATGTTTCTCCGGACGCAGTGACTCTGCCAAAGGTATTCATGTTAGCGACCGCGGTTTCTTGCATCTCGGCACCCACATTGTTAAAAGTATATATGGATTTCGTCAGGAAAATACCTGTCAATCGACAAAAGCAAACAGGCGAAAAAAGACCAGATTATTCTTTTGAGCAGAGAATGTACAATTTAGATTCTTAATATGCTCTGAAGCGATCTGACCTTTCGGGAGTTGAGTTCAAATCAGTTTCCTACCTGTAGTTGAAGGCCTCATTAAAACTTAGATATTTCCTTGAGCAGTTGTACCTGTAACAACAAAAACAATTTCATCATGATTCACGAACTTTTGGTGACGGAAACATTGGCGAAAGTGACTTTTCGTTTGCTTTTAGCACAACCAACGATGTAGCAGCTGTGCAACCTTGTGTACTGTCCGACCAAGTTCCCAACTGACCCGGTGCCATTGATACAAACACCTTCTCACCTCGCTTTGGCTTTCATATCTTGAAGAACCCTGCATAGGCTGTAAGTCCACTGTATCCTGAAAGAACGACCAAAAGCCCATAAAGAAACGCAACAAGAAGGGGGGAAAAACGTTGGTAGTCTAAAGCATCAGTACAAACAAATGCTTTTTAGTTTGATGTCTCCTGAGAGGCTGAAATCAAGAACTTGACAAAACTTGACTTAGGGCATTCTGTAAGATGCCGATCCAAGGTCAAATTGCCCCTACATCATTTCTTGACCCTGTTGAGAGCTGTCCTTCTTCTAATGTGTACCTTCTGTGACGTATTGCTCTAAAAAACCATATGACTTCAACACCATTCTTCTGTCAAAATCACTTATCTAAAATATTTTTCTGCCAGAATAGCACGGCTATTTAAGCCGCACATGCCAAAATCTGTAGCACGCCTGTAAAACTCTATTACCCACCCCGGCAGAGTCTTGTAAAGTTCTTTTGATTAAGAAGAAATTCATGTATCGCTGAAAAGATTATGATAATAGGAAATTGCTCGTGAATGAGAAATTTACCCAATATTCCAACATGGTATGACAAAGGCAACCCCAATGGATCAAGCTTCCTGATCATCCAATTTCTTCTTTATCTTTCTGTACTCTGCCCAACTGACAACTCCCACAACAAATCACCTTCTCAAATTCAGCGTTGTCTGAAGCCACAACTTTTGCCACACCATATGGCTTAATTTCCTGCGCATAGATTAAGACAAACATCAAAGAAAACCCAATTCCTCTTTTCTAATTCCCATCAAATTTACATGATTGTCCTCTGAACATATATTTAGCTGCTGTGAACACATCGCACTCACCTCGCCGAGGGTAATTCCTTTGAAAATGGGACCTATTTTCTGCGATGAGCTGTAATGCTTCATCAGGTTCAACTAATACGGGTCGATGGATGCGTATAGGTTCTAGATCAACTAATGCAAGTATAGATCGGAGATGCAAGTATAGATCGGAGCTCTCAGATTACACTTTGTGTTTTCACTGATTTCTTTGCTTATGCCAATTCAGCCAGCAGCTATCATTAATTCATCTTACTTCAGAATAGGGCACCTTCAAATGCATTGTCCCAGTCAGCATAAAGGGCAAATAAGATAGTACTTGCTCATTTCATTGAGCAAATATTTGGTCAAATGAGGTTTGTGCCTTGTGAAAGTATTATCCCTTTTCGGTCTTGTTCTACCGTAGATCAGAGAATTCATTTGTTTGTCATTATGGAGAACACACAGGAATTTTCCTCGTGTGTCCATCGACTTCTCCCCTTTATATTTTCCTCTTCATTTTTCCCTTGGATCCCTAGACTTAATATGATGAGCTAATGAACAAGCGGCATTTTTACGTGCTAGCAAAGGTTTTGAGCACAGGAAAAGAAAAGAAATAACCTTAACTTTCTCTCTGTGACTTATCTGTCTCGGTTTTTGGGAGCGGCCTCGACCTTCTAGATGTAAGGCCGGTGATAGCGACAGTGCAAATTCTAGAGTACTCTGGGGGCGATGGGATGTCATTTTATCGATGCTCATAGAAAAGGATGAACTTCGTGAGAACGTCGTGCAAAGGCAACTGAAATCCCTGAAAATTTGGTCATCCAATTTGCACGCGCCGAAACCGCCCCTTCCCCCACCTTCTCCCTCCCTCCCTCTCTCTCTCTCTCAGTCTCTCTGTGCGTGCGCTCCCTTCCACGTCTCTCTTCCCGAAACCGCCCCTTCCCCCCACCTTCTCCCTCTCTCTCTCTCTCTCTCTCTCTCTCTCTCTCAGTCTCTCTGTGCGTGCGCTCCCTTCCACGTCTCTCTTCCCGAAACCGCCCCTTCCCCCCACCTTCTCTCTCTCTCTCTCTCTCTGCGTGCGCTCCCTTCCAAACCCCCCCCCCCCCCTTCCTCTTCTCCCTCCCTTTCTCTCTCAAAATGGGGATCTATGGTAAGCACCAAGCTTTCCCACTTCTCTTTGCCTCATCAAGTCATGCATTGATGCTTAAGCTATTTGTTCAGGTCACATGTCGTTCGCTCAGAGTTATTCTTGAGGAAAGTAGTCCTGAGGAGCTTCAGGTAATAGAATCCTTTGTGGGGTCCCATTACCATATTCATGTGTTTTGCATGAGTGTTGCCTGATTTAGTACTTCTTTTTGCAGAAACGAGCAACTGTAAGATCCTTTGTGTCGGAAGTACTTTTGCAGATCACCAAATTTTGTGATCTTTATCTCATGGAAACAGTTCTTGATGATGAGAGTGAGGTAATTGCAAAACACTGAATTGCATCTGTTTGGACGACACCAGAGAAGTCATCATTTTCTGCTTGAGTATTTTCTCATCCGTGCACTGTGAATGCCAGTACCATTGCTGGAATACTCCTAGTAAGCAGTGTATGATTGTTGCATTAATGATTTTACCAAACCGCTATGTTTGCACACAATGTGCTTGTTTTGTGTGGACCACTTTGCCTTAGATATTTCTGGTTTTTGGACCTTGTTAATTGTTGGTATAACC
This sequence comes from Eucalyptus cladocalyx, assembly GCA_017140615.1. Taxonomy (NCBI): domain Eukaryota; kingdom Viridiplantae; phylum Streptophyta; class Magnoliopsida; order Myrtales; family Myrtaceae; genus Eucalyptus; species Eucalyptus cladocalyx. The sequence goes on from CM029518.1 coordinate 10,895,494, forward strand.
AAGCTTTAGCTTTAGATTTGCTCATGTAGAATTGCTGTTAATATCCCATGGTTCTGTCATCTTGATTATGTTTTGTATTAGCATCATATATATTTTCTTAATGGCACTTCATTTTTGTCATTCTGTTTCTTAAGATAGAAATTGTATTGCTGGGGCAATTTCCTCAATGTGTTATTTCAGCCAGTTGTGCTGCGTGTTGAAGTTGTTTTCTTCATTTGTGCAGAAAAGAGTTCTTCAGGCCTTGGAGTATGCTGGAGTCTTTACTTCAGGTGGTCTGATCGAGGAGAAGGTACACAATTATCTGATATGAACCTAAGCAGGCCTATGGATTGTCGCATGGGCAATATGCTAATAATTTTTACACCCTACATGATCGTCTATCCCGAGCATTTCTTCTTTCTTTAATTTAATTGGATTCTGGGTTGGAGGGAACTTCTTCATGGCATTTATTTTTCTAGTTAAACTACATTATGAACACTGTTAGCAGTCTATCATCAGATGCTACGCCACGAGAATATAATTATGTTTCCTTGTGATATTCATCATAGCCAAGCGCACGTTCGACCTAGCAGCACAATTGACTTATTACTCCTAGCGTGTTGAAGGTGAAGAATAGGTTGATAAAGATAAAGCTGCACTGTATGATTAGCCAATAGTAAAGGCTTTATGAGCTGTCTCAGTTGAATTGATATGTAGCGTAAGCAAGCGACTCAGAAGGTCTGGACCTGTTGAGAGTAATTGTGTATTTTTGCAACATCAGTTGGGTTCATAAGCATAAGCCTTGGAAGAAAATTACAGTGGTTTCTTTGCTTGGTAGAAATTGTTTGAAAAGAAGAGTTTCTAGGCATGATGCAGTCCTTCCTTTTAGGATAGGTGCAGAGTCTTTGCAATTAGGAACCAAGTCCTGTGTGAGGAAGGTCATAAAATTACGTGGTGGATATTCTCACTTTCCAGAAATGCAACACATATGTATTATTTAGGTTAGAAATGGTACTGATGATTTTCGAGGAGGATTCTAGCCCACGCTAGATATATATTTTTTGTGAACGATTTTGATTATTTGAAAGATTTCCTTGTGCAAATTTGGTGGTCTTGGATTGTGGCCACGACACATTCTATAATTACCTTTATTGTAGATCGATCACGTTGTAGAATGAATTTTTATGGTTAGGCGCATTAGAATGGAAGGAGTAGTCGTGTGTTAAACAAAGCGTTTTATTTTCTCATTAGAGAGAAGTTGGTGAATGATGAGTTTACCTGAGATTGGTCAGGACCAATTTGCTCTTTTACTTGTACAGAAATCTTCTCATGAAACCCCAAATGCATTAATGGGGAGAGAATGAATAGTGTAAAAAAAACCTTTTAAGGATGTCCGATTCAATTTTTTTTTTTTTTAATTTGCATTTACTTGCTATTAACATGATTTTTTATTCTAGCTATATAGATAAAACCGTACATCACTTAGGAAAAATAGGATGTAATAAGTTTACATTTATGCGTTCATTTTGCAACAGCACGTCCTCATAAATTTTTGAGAAGTTTCCAAATATTCATGAGCTAAAAAATCACTTTCATATGCCATTTTTCATAAATTTGTTCAATTAATGTGGGTCGGATTGATGGCATTAACTAAATATTCACGTTAACATTTTCAGGCTAAAATTAGCTTCAAGTGACTACATTAAAGTTTTATTAAATAATTTAATAATAAATTTACAAAATTAAATGTATTATGATTGAATTAGATATCTTTTTTTCTTTTTTTTGTCGGTTCTACTCTAATCCTACTTTAACATTCACTCTCAGACTTTTGCCCTTACTTGCGGGCGTGGGAGTTAAAACCTACTCACGAAATGAAATTGTCCCCACCCAACCGCTTTGAGAATGTGGGGATTTGAACCACCAACCTTCCCCTTCCAAGTTGGAAGGATGGCCACTGGGGCGAACCCCAGTGGTTAAATTAGATATCTTAGTGATCGTTTTTTCTTTTTTCTTTTTGCCCCTATGTACAGGAATAGACGCCGAGTAGCACCGCGGCACCACCATGAAATCAAGAGCAGCAGGAGAAGCGTGGACTACAACTCGGGATTGAGAGTTTGTCGTCGCTACCTTTGCCAGAAAAATCTGCAGAGCATTCTCGAGCTTGAGAGAAGAAGCAATCTCTAAATGGAAGTCGTCTGCCCAATTGACGAGAAGTGCGCTCCTGAAATATCAGCCCTCCTCCAACCCCCTCCTCCTCGCGAAATCCAGGTAATGCTCCTCTACTCCTTCATTGATCCTTTTTCGAATGAGCAAGTTGTTGCAATACTGGATTTTAGTATAATAGGGGAGAAAACATGGGCTCGACACGTGGTGTGTGACTCCCACGCCTCACGGGCGAGCGGGGGTTGGGGTGGGGTGGGGGAAGGCATGAACGATGGTATTCTTCAACTGTGGGCTGTCCGATTGAAGCAATCTCCGAAATCGAAGGCCTAGGTGATTATACGAAATTTCAATTGAATTAAAATTAAAATTTTCGGAGCCCTAATGATAAGGCTTGAGACACACGTTCACACGCGTGAAAAAGATGGACACGTGCGCAATAAGCAAAACCCCACACATGCTGCGAAACAGGAAGGAATGCCCTCTCGATCTTCGAACATCAAATGGCTCGGAAGAGAACAAAAAGAAAATAATTAAAATTTTCACTTTTTCAAATAAAAAAATAAAAAATAAAAAATTTAAATTTTTGCCTAAAGTAAAGTCATGAGATCGAAATTATTTTTCAATAAAATCCAAATATCAAAAACACTTTCGATTATATGTCATCTAATAAAGGAAAACTAATCGTATTCCTGGAAAATATTTTATCGGAAAAATATCAGTGAATTTTTTTGTGAAATAATTTAATTAGATTTGGATTTAGGATTGAATGGATATTCAAAAGTTATGTGGTATTACTAAAATCCCAAAAAAAAAAAAGAATGTTTTAATGAAGAATTCGCAAATCAATAAATAAATTGACTATTTGGGTTGACATCGATATCCATCGCCTTGTTTTCTGGTTTTTCTCTCTTCAAATTGAACAAATAGTGTGAAAGAAACTAAAAAATAGGTAAAATTAATTGTGTGACTAAACCTCACCTATCCATTTTCTTTTATAATGCCTTTTTTCACGTGCCCATTTCCTTCTTGCAACTAACCATATCCTTTTTTGATAGTGCATAGCTGGGAAAAATAAAAATAAAATTCACCCAGCATGGATTCTCTCTCTCCCACCCCCAGAATAGCAACCAAATTATATAAATGAATCTGTAAATTCATAATTTTCTATACTAGATTATGAATTAGGAATGTTGCCTTTTCGTAGAGATCCATTGATTAAATATATTAATGCCACTAATTCACCCTTCATCAAAACACATGTCGATGTACATCACATAGAGCCTTTAAATAATCAGTTTAGCCTTTGGTTAATAAATATATTAATGCCACTAATTCACCCTTAATATTAGCTTATTCCTTTCTATTTTCTGCTACATACCCTAGTTGATTATGCCGGATTTGGATTCCATAGCCATTAATGGCCCTAACCAGCCCTACAATCCCAAAGAAAATTATAATAAGTAAGTTTCTCAGCATGGTGATGATGATCCATTTCAATTCATAATGTACTGTAACTATGTATATTCACCATTATACAAAACCACCCATTAATTCCTAATGACACATTAATCATACTTTAATTTTGCTGTAGCTGCATAATTAGTTATTTGTATATAAAATATTTGGGAACTCGACTGAGATAATGACCTTAAATGGTCATAGGGATCAGACAACTATTGCGCTCTATTGTCATTCCGGTTGAGAACGGCGGGGATCATGTGGTCTCGAATGCTAAGAAGTGATTGTTTAGTTTACTCGACAATGTACGAATTAAATTGTCTTAAATAAAGGGAATATATATTAAATTACACATAGGATCATTCATGTTTAAGGATTTTTTGACCATAAATTGTTGACATTACTTTCGGTCTTTGGTCGTCTTATATGATATGACTGCCATGGACAATTTTTTAAATAAACTCTAAAGTAGTAACAACTCTAGTAATTTTTTATTTTTTTTATTTTTTGCTAAGTGATTGATCCATGGGTAGGTTCGATCCTATTCCCGATCCTAGGACAGTTCGATTTGTACTCGGTCTCAAAAACTGGAATTGGTCATTTCGATCCGGTTCCCGGTTCCTAGGTGGGACTAGATTGATCGGGAACCGATCACCCCAACTCACAACAGCCATTGCCGAGGTCAGCGACTAGCATAGGAAATAAGGAAAAAAGAAAAAAGAAAGTGGGGAAAAAAGAGAGAAAAAGGAAAAAAAAAATTAAAAAATTGTCCATGGTAGTCATATCATATAAGATGACCAGCATTGAATGTAATGTCAGCAATTTATGGTCAAAAAATCCTTAAACATGAATGATCCTATGTGTAATTTAATATATATTCCCTTTATTTAAGACAATTTAATTCGTACATTGTCGAGTAAACTAAACAATCACTTCTTAGCATTCAGACCACATGATCCCCGCCAGTTCTCAACCGGAATGACAATAGAGCGCAATAGTTGTCTGATCCCTATGACCATTTAAGGTCATTATCTCAGTCAGAGTTCCCAAATATTTTATATACAAATAACTAATTATGCAGCTACAGCAAAATTAAAGTATGATTAATGTGTCATTAGGAATTAATGGGTGGTTTTGTATAATGGTGAATATACATAGTTACAAGACATTATGAACTGAAATGGATCATCATCGCCATGCTTTGAGAAACTTACTTATTATAATTTTCTTTGGGATTGTAGGGCTGGTTAGGGCCATTAATGGCTATGGAATCCAAACCGCATAATCAACTAGGGTATGTAGCAGAAAATAGAAAGGAATAAGCTCATATTAAGGGTGAATTAGTGGCATTAATATATTTATTAACCAAAGGCTAAACTGATTATTTAAAGGCTCTATGTGATGTACATCGACATGTGTTTTGATGAAGGGTGAATTAGTGGCATTAATATATTTAATCAATGGATCTCTACTTAAAAAGGCAACATTCCTAATTCATAATCTAGTATAGAAAATTATGAATTTACAGATTCATTTATATAATTTGGTTGCTATTCTGGGGGTGGGAGAGAGAGAATCCATGCTGGGTGAATTTTATTTTTATTTTTCCCAGCTATGCACTATCAAAAAAGGATATGGTTAGTTGCAAGAAGGGAAATGGGCACGTGAAAAAGGGCATTATAAAAGAAAATGGATAGGTGAGGTTTAGTCACACAATTAATTTTACCTATTTTTTAGTTTCTTTCACACTATTTGTTCAATTTGAAGAGAGAAAACCAGAAAACAAGGCGATGGATATCGATGTCAACCCAGTTCCTGAAAAATCAGCTTCTAATCTTTGTTTCCTTTTGTGTTTTATTTTTTTTTATATGGGAGAAATGCTGAAAATAGGGAGGAGGGAGGGTGTTAATAGTCAATTTATTTATTGATTTGCGAATTCTTCATTAAAACATTCTTTTGGGGGGGGGGGTGGATTTTAGTAATACCACATAACTTTTGAATATCCATTCAATCCTAAATCCAAATCTAATTAAATTATTTCACAAAAAAATTCGCTGATATTTTTCCAGTAAAATATTTTTCAGGAATACGATTAGTTTTCCTTTATTAGATGACATATAATCGAAAGTGTTTTTGATATTTGGATTTTATTGAAAAATAATTTCGATCTCATGACTTTATTTTAGGAAAAAATTAAATTTTTTATTATTTATTTTTTATTTGAAAAAGTGAAAATTTTAATTATTTTCTTTTTGTTTTCTTCCGAGCCATTCGATGTTTGAAGATCGAGAGGGCATTCCTTCCTTTTTCGCAGCATGTGTGGGGTTTTGCTTATTGCGCACGTGTCCATCTTTTTCACGCGTGCAAGCGTGTGTCTCAAGCCTTATCATTGGGGCTCCGAAAATTTTAATTTTAATTTAATTGAAATTTCGTATAATCACCTAGGCCTTCGATTTCGGAGATTGCTTCAATTGGACAGCCCACAGTTGAAGAATAGCACCCAATCACCTAGGAATCGGGAATCGGATCGAAATGACCAGTTCCTAATTTTGAGACCGAGGTATAGATCGAACTGTCCTAGGATCGGGAATAGGATCGAACCTACCCATGGATCAATCACTTAGCAAAAGATAAAAATAAAAATAAAATTAGAAGACAAAGGCACCCAATCTTCGCTCCTAAAATCTTTTCCTCTTACTCTCACAATCTCACTTCTTATCAAATTTCTTCCTCCCACTTTATAATCTCACGTATTGTCAAATCTTTTTCTCCCACTTCATCTAGGGCTCGATCAATTCCCAATGTGAATCCAAGTCTCAATATAGCAGATAGAAGGCGGTTGCAAGAACGCTATGAATTCCTTAAGAGTGCGGAAGCATATGACAATATCATGCAATCATTTAAACGAGGAAAGTTTTCTTGCTACATTTCCGCCTCTTTGAGTAGAGGAATCATCATCATCTTCTAATCACTAAGCCGCCTCCTAAACTTGAATTTTCAAATTTATGTTAGGTATTTATATTTATGCTTGAAGTATGTTAGTTATTTATATTTATGCTTGAACTAGTGGTATGTTTAGGTGTGTTTTGGATTCATATTATTATTGTCTTCTAAATATATTAGTACTGGAGTTTGGTCATATTTTCCAATCAAGTGCTTTAGGCCCTAAACTCTATGTCTTTTCTCTCTCTAGACGGAAAAGATAGATTGCGACAAATATGTATATGTTCTTACGACTCGTCCCTAATTGGTAGTCCATGCACATAACTGGATTTAAATAGAAGGAAATTGATTAAACAAAATGTCAGATTTATCAAGAAAAATTAATTGTGGGCCCGCTAACTAGTAATTTGCGATTGCCAAAGAAAGAGAGTTCAACATGACAACGGAAGAGTAGGTGGTGTAATGGGCATGGCAATCTCAATACAGTGGAGAACTTAACAAAAAATCACTAAATCGGCCTATCTTTCAGTTCAAGGAAAGCAAGAATCATTCTAGAAAAATAACTCTAAAATATGAAATAAAAAAGAAATAAATATTATCGATATCTAAAATAATATCAAAGGTTAGAGATCCTTTAATTAGGGGTAAACTCACATTAAATTTATCCATTTGTACGAGTGACACTTTGCCACGTTGACTATTCAATGGCTGAAACACTATTTACTTTATTTTATTTTTCCTCTTTCTCTCTCTCTCTCTCTCTCCAAAATCCCCAACAATAGCAGAGAGCCCATCATGACGCCGCTGCGCCTTTGCCCACCCGTTGCAACGACTACTAGTCCTTGTTGGATTGCCTCCAGCAGTTCCCAGATGCTGTTGCCACTTCTGACGACATCAAATAACCGACATGACATAAGGGAAAAAAAAGAAATCAGTGGACCAAAAGTTCCAAAATTAAAAGTAATTAAGTCTTAAAATTTGTAAAAAGTACAACCTAATCTTAAAACTTATTAAATTAGTGCAATCAAATATTTTCGTTAACAATTCTTACCGTTACCCAAAAAAAAAAAAAAAGAATTCGTTAACTTTGTCCATTTTAGCTAAAAAGAAGAAAAAACAAGGATTTTTAAGTGTAAGCAATTTATTTATATTTTATATTTTTTTTATTTCCGTTACCTTGTCACTTTCGTAGTCCATATATTATTCTTATTGCTTGATGTTTTGGCAAATAATAAAATCACCACTTCAATTTGTCTTTTGTAATATAAATCACACCAAAAATGTGAAGATAGGTTATTTTTCGCAATATTTCAATAAAATGCCTTCAATATATCTATATAACAATTTGGACTCTAGTGGATCCAAATAGATCAGTCCAATTATCCTTGATCCAACCAACTTTTATTTCTTTTTGCCTTTTCAAATCAAGTCGATCCCCATTAACAAACACTTTTCAAATTTGTAATTAAATAGAATCATAATAATAATAAAGAAATCTTTGAAATCTCTTGTGCACGTTGTAAATTCCATCATGACTTCAATCTCAACTTTTTACCAAGAAGAAGAAGAAGAAGAAGAAGAAGAAAGTTCATGATAAATCTTTATACATATCTACTGTGCCACCAATTACACTTAACTCTAGATGGCAATCGTAATTTAAAATGTTCAAGATAATTAACAAGTAATCTATGAATGTCCACCATTCTAAATTTTGACTCAAAAAATTATCGAGTATTCCATGAACATCAAACTCTATTAATTTCACTTATATGACAATGGAAAGTATGCTTAAAAAATTGATTGGAATCTTTACATATTATTGTACTCTCTATTAATTTCACTTCACTAATTTTATCGTCACACACAAACGAAATAAGTTATCTGTTTCTAATTTATATTTAAAATGAAAGCTTCTTATCTTACAAGTTAGGTAAAGTTTTTCTATATAGATAAAATCGTCAAATATTACTTCTCTTTTTACCTAATTTGAATTTCAAATTTGTTTACCATTTCTAATCGGCTTAGACGCCATAGGAAAGACGTTGGGAAAAATTATTTTTAAAAAAGTGCTGTTTAAAAAATTGTAAGTTTTCTCCTTTTTTTTTTTTTTTTTTTTTATGTATCGAGATGCGAAAGTATAGGATTTTAAGATATAATATTGTGCAAAGTGCGATTTCGAATAGGTGAAGGTGGTTTTTTTCTTTTTTATTGCAACCTCTAATAAAATGCCTTTGAAATATCCATGTAACAATTTGGACGTTGGAAGAAGAAGAAGAAGAAGAAAGTTCATGATAAACCTTTTTACGTATCTACCATGCCCGCAATTACACTCAACTCTAGATAGCAATTGTAATTTACAATGTTCAAGATAATCGACAAGTAATCTTTGATTGTTTATTGTTCTAAATTTAGATTCAAAAAATTATCAATTATTCCATGAACATCGAACTCTCTATTAATTTCACTTATGTAACAATAAAAAGTATGTTTAAAAACAGATAGACTATAGAAATCTTGTTTCGCTGTTCAATCCAGAGTGTCTTGCCATTCGATATTTATGTGGACATATAGGTCTTTGAGCGTTTTTTTATGTACACCCATTAATATTGTCAATTGTGTCAGTCAGTTTTTATTTTTTATATTTTTGTTACCTTGTCACTTTTGTCGTCCGTATATTATTCTTATTAGATGGTTTTGGCAAATAATAAAATCACCACTTCAAGTTATCTTTTGAAATATATGTTGCATTAAAAAAGCGGAAAGTATCTTGAGATTGCGGATAAAAAAAAAAGAATCATGATTTATTTGGCATAGAAATAAGGCCAATCAAGATAATTGAGGAATCTTGAAAGATATGCTAGTCGAAACAAAAACAAAATTATGATCAAAGGATAATGAGATGAACTCTCTATCGGGTTTAATAATTTTTACCAAAGAAAAAAAAATTTCTTAATGAATAAGTCTATTCCATTGATTCACTAGGACAGAAACCTTAAAATTCGTTTACGATATTGGTTTGTTAAGTGATGAGGCGCTCCATAACTCAACTAACCTTAGTAGGTCTAGGCATCATTTTCCTAATGAAAATGCTTATTTTCTTTTCTTTTTTGGCTTTATGAGTTAGACATTTTCCCTGCATTCAACTGGACACTAATTTCGGCTAAGTAAGCACACCAGCAAAATCTAGCTATACAAGAGATGGATTAAGACATGGGGAAGTAAAACGAGCTCATCTTTCGCTCAGCGGTAAGAAATAAGGGGTGGCAAAAAAAATCCAGCCCGGCCCAACCCGAGCGGGTTCTGATTATGTGGTTTCGCTATGGCCACCTGATTATGTGTTGAAGGAGCAAGAACAAGCAACATGTTATGACTTGTTGAGCACCCTCTTTGTTAGATCCTTCCCTGATCATAATTATAAGTGGCTGATACAATACTTCGTTGCCTCCACTAAGGGGGTGTGGGTCTCTTTTCCTATCGCTACCATGCCAAAGTAGAAAGAGTTCAGGCGGTGTCCAACGCGAATCACTTCTGTCGTCCACGACACAAGCCTCCAATTGAAATTCACTCGATTCACACCATGCTTTTGCGGCAAGTTCGGGAATGGAAGGTGAATTAGACGCCAGCTCCCTCGCAGGTGCATATAGAAAGGTACTAATGTTAGCTGTTTGTTTGTAAAACAAGCAAAAGATGTTTTTCTTTATCCTATATAGGGAAGTGGAAAGGAGATGAGCCACTTTACAAATACAAGTTTTTATAGTGTGTTTAAAGAAAAGGTTGGGGAGTGAGCTAGATCCCACAAAACCCGTGTGCAAGCACACGACACTATGCTAACTTATGTGCTTGGGGTTTAATCTACGCTAACCCCTTTATTTTTTATTATTTTATTTCGTATGGTTGTCTTATTAATATTGATTAGCTGAAATTGTTGTTTCTGTTCATTAAGTATTTTGGGAAATTATCAAATTCGAAATTTTATTCTATAAAAAAATAATTTTTCATATTATTATTATTTTTTATTATTCCAAAATTTATATGCATTTTCAAGATAATTTTTGAAATTATACTTCTTCAATTTGCAACATTTATTGAAGGGTTGCATTTGTTCATTTTGCAATCATTCTCGAATAATTGCACAATTTTGGCTAGATTCTTAGGGACACTTAGCACTTCGCACGCTTGCATGAACACAGTTTAATTGGCACTAACCCCTTTTTTTAATTTCTCATGATTGTTAATCTCTATTAGTTGAAAGGTTGTTTTCCTTTTTTTAATTTCTCACGATTGCGCTGCGTGCCCTCTCCTCCATGTCGGCCCAATCATCATCAATGATGGTGTTTGGCTTGTTTGATCTAGGGGTGTGCAAAATACCCGGGAACCGCCCGGACCGCCCGGAACCGGACCGGAACCGCCCGGAACCGGACCGGAACCGCCCGGAACCGGCGGATCTTGAGGGAACCGGTCCGGTTCCCGGTTCCGTGGGCGGATCCACCCGTCCGCTCGCCCGGACCGGACCGGTTCCTTTTAATATTAAAAAAAAAATACTAAAAACAAACCTAGGTCAGAATTTCAGAATCAGATCTCACCTTCTCCTTCTCGAGCTCGACTCTCATCAGACTTCTCTTCGATTTCTTCTGCGGCTGCCTCTGGTTCCTCTCACCATCTCGCTACTGCCGTCCGCCCCTCTGATAGTGCTAGTATGAACAAAATAAAGGAGTTAGGGAAGAGAATAAGAACACAGAAATTATAGTGGTTCGGCTTAATCCAAGCCTACGTCCACTCTCCCACGCTAACAGCCTTCTTGGCTGGATTCCACTATGCAATCAACAAGAGATTACAACTTCGAGTGCAAACACTTAGTAGTAGATCACACTATCTCACTAAGTCACTCTTTTGGTATTTCTCTCACGATTACAAACGTTTAAGCTCTCAAGACAAGTGTATAATCAAAAGTCGCTCAGACTTTGGAATTATAAATTCTACGCTCCGTCTCTTACTTGCTCATCGGTCCTTCACCTCCTTAAATACTCCTCCACTTCCAAACTAGCCGTTGGACAGCATCCCGGAGAATCGTCTTCCAATATACCCATTGGACAGCTCTGTATTTAGAAGATTTAGTAGCCGTTGAGTGACAAAGGTAAAATCCCAAATTGATTCCGATCGCCCATACAAACGAAATCTTGGTTTCCATAAGTAAAGCTTCTTCGTATAGAAAGTTCTTGTCTTCAATCAAATCAATCTTGATGTGGAATCCAAACCAGATCACTAGCCGTTGTATGATTGGGCTTGAGTTACGATTCATCGTAATATGGATGTAAAGTCTGAGTCTTTAGACTTTACGATATGAGTCTTGAGACTTTACAATCTGGGTCTGTAGACTTTACAATATGAGTCTTGAGTCTGACAGTCTTCAGACTTTGAGTCTTGAGTCTTGAGTCTTGAGACTTTGACAATATCCTTTACATGTTCTATCATCTGCATGGTCTATTACTCAACCATCAAACATGTTAGTAGCCTTTGATTTATTTTGTCATCTTCAAAACATCATAAGGGATTTCCCTAACAATCTCCCCCTTTTTGATGATGACAAAACAATCTCTGAATATGCAGATTTGTAAACATACTTTTAAATCAAAGGATATCAGAAGATAACAAATAGATTGAGCATAAGAATATATAGAAAAATAATCGCAGCTCAATATTATGCAATAAATAATATGAACTAATCAGCACATATGCATATTCATATCTTCTCCCCCTTTTTGTCATAATCAAAAAGCGATAATAATAGATTCACGTAGAGAATGATAATCAATATCTTGCATGAATCACAATTTCCAAAAATCAGCCTTTTTTTTTTTTTATCGACTATTAAAGATATGCAATATAGCTCACTTCGATTATATCAGCAAATATCCAATAAAAATCACAGATGCATCATGAAATTCACGTACACTTTTTGTCATAATAAAATGATAATATCAGTAAGAGATTTGTTAATGACAAAAGGTAATAAAAGATGCACTAACCGGATTTTTAGAATAAATTCTGACACATTTACCTTTCCTTCCATTCATAATAAGATCACGATCAATCCAAAAAGATTTTTCCAAAATTGATCAAAGCTCCCCCTCAATTTGTTGCCTTTTTGAGATGATCACTATTCTTTTCATTTTCTTTTGGATTTGATTTCTCCCCTAGATAGAATATATCTTCAATTGTCATAGGAGATATTTTCTGATTGCACCAAAATCTGCGTAGATTTGTAATCATTCTTGCCTTATTGAATTTCCTGCAATCAACTCATTTCCCTTTTTGGTATCCATCAATTTGGATCCTTCAATGACGTTAGAGCAAAATATATAATCATCAAATATTCTTTCTTAATTCATCATAACAGAGTATTCAAAGAAAGAATATTATGCACAATGATATTTTGAAAAATAAATTCTCACTTAGTCAAAGCACAATAAAATCAGAGAAAATAAAATCCTTGAGTATCGCAGAAACATATATTGCAAAATTAGTATCACGTAGAATCAGATTTTTACTTTGCAAAATATGACAATTTGAGAGCATAAAATTAAACCAAATAATCTGAATTATCTCAAATAATCACACGTAATAAATCAAATCTTAACTCACAAATCACAAAAATAAATCATACGATTCTTTCTTCAAATCCTCTTTCTTCTTTCTTCTTTACATCCTGCAAAAATAACTTATCTTTTCTTTGGTACCCATTTTTTCTTGGGTCCATGAGAGTTAGCAGAATATGTTGCTTTTATCCAATTTTTCTTAATAGGTCTCCAGACTTGAGAAAGATCTTGTTGCCTAAGTCGAGAATTCTCCTTTTTAAGTTCGAAAATCCTTTTAAGAGAAGATTTAAGATTTGAACAAAGCTCATTTATATATTTTGAAACTTTGAAAGGAATTGCTGAATGACTCACCTTGATTTCTCATCGTATTCGAGTCTGGTTCCGAATCGACTCGATTCGAGTCTATGTCTGAGTGAGACTTTGATTCTGAGTCTGTGTCTGAATCAGACTTTGATTCTGAGTCTGTGTCTGAATCAGACTCAGATTTTGAATGTGTCATCAAGCATATATTTTCTTGATCATCATCTTCTTTCATGATTCTTTTATGCTTGTATTGACTTCTTCCATCGAAGTTCCTTCCTTTTCTACTCAGCTTTTTGAATTTCTCGACCATAAAGGCAAGTTCTTCATCGTCCATGTCATTTTCTGAGTCTGTTTCATCAAAAACAGCATTAGATATTAAAGCGATGGACTTCTTACCTTCGGGATCTTCATCATTGAGTTGTTCCACTTCATAGGATTGAAGAGTGCCAATCAATTCATCAACGGAGAGTGGCATAATCCTCTCGAGTCTCCCGGATTGAGGTCTTGACATGATTCCAATCTTTTGAGAGACCTCGCAAGAGTTTGTTGACCTTCATCGGGGTAGAAATTTGCTGACCTTGATATGCTAAACCATTTACAATTTCTGTAAAACGGCTAAACATATCTCCAATTGATTCTCCTTGCTTCATCTTGAAGGATTCATATTGGCCAAGCAAGAAGTTTACTTTTGTCTCTTTTACACGATCGGTCCCTTCATATGTAACATGAAGTTTATCCCAAACTTCTTTTGCTGTTTCACATGAAGAAATTCTGTTATATTCAGCAAGAGATAAAGCGCAATATAAAGAATAAATTGCTTTCGCATCAAGCGCTTCTCTTTTGGACATCTCCATCCGAGACATAGGAGCGGGGGGTTTTGTTTCTTTGTCTTTGCCATTCTTATTTGATGTAGACGCAGCAATGGGGTTGATTCCTCTTTCCACAACATCCCATTGTAAGAGATCTTTGGATCTTAGGAATGCTTTCATTTTGTTCTTCCATACGTCGTATTCCTTTCCATCAAAATATGGTGGCCTGGTGTTGCTTTGCCCTTCCATAAGTCCTGGTGCCAACATACTAGCCATAAAGAATCTTTAGCTCAAAAGTAAAAACACTTTTATAAACCGAGCACTTGGCTCTGATACCAATTGATAGTGCTAGTATGAACAAAATAAAGGAGTTAGGGAAGAGAATAAGAACACAGAAATTATAGTGGTTCGGCTTAATCCAAGCCTACGTCCACTCTCCCACGCTAACAGCCTTCTTGGCTGGATTCCACTATGCAATCAACAAGAGATTACAACTTCGAGTGCAAACACTTAGTAGTAGATCACACTATCTCACTAAGTCACTCTTTTGGTATTTCTCTCACGATTACAAACGTTTAAGCTCTCAAGACAAGTGTATAATCAAAAGTCGCTCGACTTTGGAATTATAAATTCTACGCTCCGTCTCTTACTTGCTCATCGGTCCTTCACCTCCTTAAATACTCCTCCACTTCCAAACTAGCCGTTGGACAGCATCCCGGAGAATCGTCTTCCAATATACCCATTGGACAGCTCGTATTTAGAAGATTTAGTAGCCGTTGAGTGACAAAGGTAAAATCCCAAATTGATTCCGATCGCCCATACAAACGAAATCTTGGTTTCCATAAGTAAAGCTTCTTCGTATAGAAAGTTCTTGTCTTCAATCAAATCAATCTTGATGTGGAATCCAAACCAGATCACTAGCCGTTGTATGATTGGGCTTGAGTTACGATTCATCGTAATATGGATGTAAAGTCCGAGTCTTTAGACTTTACGATATGAGTCTTGAGACTTTACAATCTGGGTCTGTAGACTTTACAATATGAGTCTTGAGTCTGACAGTCTTCAGACTTTGAGTCTTGAGTCTTGAGTCTTGAGACTTTGACAATATCCTTTACATGTTCTATCATCTGCATGGTCTATTACTCAACCATCAAACATGTTAGTAGCCTTTGATTTATTTTGTCATCTTCAAAACATCATAAGGGATTTCCCTAACACCCTCACGCCGGTCGCCACCCACCACAACCTTTGATTCCTCTTGCCATCTCGCCGCTGCTGTCCGCCCCTCACGCCGGCCGCCAACAGCCTCTGGTTCCTCTCGCCATCTCACCGCTGCTGTTCGCCCCTCACGCCGGCCGCCACCCGCCACAGCCTCTGGTTCCTCTCGCCATCTCACCGCTACTGTCCACCTCTCGCGCCGACCACCACCCGCCACAGCCTCTGCTTCGCCCAGCAGTGACCCGCGCTCTCGATTTCTCCGTCGTCCCTCCTCTCCTCCATTAAACACAACGTCCCCGCAGTTTCCGTCTCGGCGAGGACTCCCTCACCTCTTTGCTACCGCCGCTCCACTCAATTCGCCGCATTGCTCGGGGCCTTCACCGCCTCTCCTCTCGAAGGTATGTCCTCGTCATCGGTATCATCGACCGCTTGGTCTCGCACATTGTTTGAGCTTGCGGACCTCCTTCGTGCAATGGCGCCCGAAGGTGCCGCGCCGTGCCTTTGTGTTGTTTGTTTTATTGTCTGGAAATGCCAATTCTCGGGGTCCCAGATTAGCTCTTTGGTTCGATTGGGAAAAAGGTCGGTTCTTTTAGGGAAAAAATGGAATTTTTGGAAGAGGGTAGAGGAGCTTGGCCGAGTTCGTGCTTCTGTTTTCGTGCTTGGGTCACGGATAAAATAGCCTCGAGGATGAGTTCGGAAGGAGTATTTCCTACACCCGATCAGGAATTGAGTATATTTTTTAATGTGTTTGAGAGTATGTATGATAGTTTGACAAGCGATAACAAGCCTTTTTCTAAAATGGATTTATGCTCTTTCGAAAAGCAAATTATAGAAAAATCTTATATCTTTCATGCATTTCAAGGAAGGGTAGAAGAGGTTACTTCGGATCATATTGATTTTGATCGTTTTCCGAAGGCGCTAAAAGATAGGCAAAACTGAGCTTGCTAAGGCTTTAGCTGGATTTCTCTTCAACACAGAAAACGCTCTTGTTAGAATAGATATGAGCGAGTATATGGAGAAACATGCAGTTTCACGTTTGGTGGGTGCGCCTCCCGGTTATGTGGGATATGAAGAAGGTGGGCAGCTGACTGAAGTGGTTCGCCGAAGACCTTATTCAGTTGTTCTCTTTGATGAGATTGAGAAGGCACATCACGACGTGTTCAACATTTTGTTTCGCTGTTGAAAACCAGAATTTTTGTCGTCAAAATCGGTTCCATGGATCCACCGGGAACCGGACCGGACCGCGGTCCGGTTCCCGGGTGGATCCATGCAAACGGGTGGATCCCGGTTCCGATTTTCGGAACCGGTCCTTAGCGGGCGGTTCTTGGTTCTAGGTCGGGAACCGCCCGCCCGGACCATGCACACCCCTAGTTTGATCTTCCCAGAAGAACCTTTGATAAACCTTGTTGAATCAACAGATCCTTCATCCTTCTCCGCCATAGTGTAAAACTATTCTTCCCAGTGAATCGTTCAATATCAAATCGAACGGTTGAACCTTTTCCAGCCATCTAGTTAGAAGTCACAATACAAGAACAGAGAACCTCGATTACTCTGATACCAATTGTTGTGCAGAAGAACACCCTAACTAGATGAGAAAGAAAACAAGAATAATCAAGAACACGGAGATTTACGTGGTTTGGCGAAAGATCCGCCTATGTCCACGGGAGAGAAGAGAGAGAGAGAGAGAGAGAGAGAGAGAGAGAGAGAGAGAGAGAGAGAGAGAGAGGATTTCTTATTTTAGCGTATGTAAAGAGTACAAGGTACAATGCTGAAAATAAATAGATCTCCCCACTTTCCTAAACCTAGTAGGAAAGGAATTCCACCATAAAGATATTATCAAATTTGAAACCCAAATTTAGGAAATATATTAGGAAACAAATATCATGCAATCTTCAAGCCTTCCTAGATTTCTTGATTGAATTTTGTGGAATTCAAGACAACATCAGCAGGACACGAAAGTTTTTGTCGAAATGAACCGTCTCAATCCCTAAGACGCAAAATCAATACAGGAATAGCTACTGGATGATTCTTTAGATTACCCCAACTAATTGACCCATCATATGCCGAGGAAACTTTAATTGCTAAGTTGGACTCAAATTGCTTCAATGACAGTAAAAGAATACAATGAGTGACTCTAGAAGACCGAAAATAAGATACTACAGTTACGCCACATCTTTAGCAAATCCACTATCAATACAACAAAAGAAATGTTGATAAAGGTACCAACTTCCAGACACAAAACGGCATCCACAATGTGCTCCAAAATTCTGGGACCAGCTATTTCTACATATTTTGTCACATGTCCAGTCAAAAACATGCAATCAACAAGAGTGAACTCACATAACCAAAATCTTCTAGAAATATTGGTTGTTATTACAGCAACTTGAATATCACCAAGACAGTCAAGCTATATGGGCCAAGGATTAGGCCAGGTATGTAGGTTATGCTCCAAATGCATTGTCATTGCATAGTTTAGTTTTTATTTTCTTTAAAAAAATTATGTTCAAATGCCTTTGGGAGATAGTTGACCTAACACTCCTCTCAAAGTTTCTTGACCTTTCAGATGGAACCTCTTTCACTTTCTCTAGTTATGCTATTGAGTTTACTACTCGGTGTAGCATTGTTTTCTATGTCTTAGTCGCTATGAAGTAGAAACCCAAGCTAGTGAGACCTATGGCTCTTAGTTTTACGCCTTAGTTGGCATTTTCTTTCTTTTTGTAGCCATGTTATTAAACCCATGAAATCCAATTTAATAGTTTCAGTTTAATAGCATAACTCTAAAGTTTGATTAAAATGACGATTGCATCCTGATTTTCGTCCATTCAATGTATCCACAAAAGAAAAAAAGATGCATCATGAAATTCCTTTTGCATTTGCCTAATTGGTTTATCCATGAACAAGCAGCACTTGGTTAGGGCTATGGCTCTTGGCTTTCTTATGTAATTTAGATAGTAAGTTTCTTGTCGCACATAACGATATCTCTGCCCTCAAATTCTTATCAGTCAGTGAGCATAAGGGAAATGGCAACTCTTTTAGCTTTGACGCTGATTGCGGTTGTGGAGAGGGTCCGCTCCCCTGCGTGCCGCCGAGGTCCTCGTGCTCAATGGCCTTTCCTCCAGTTAAGCAATTTGGTACTTCCCGAAATTCTGTTTTCATTTTTTCGGATTGGTTCTTCCGATTTTGATCTGCTTATGTTGGACCCTGGATGAGGACGGGTTCCAAGGAAGGACAGGTTTCATGTTTGCTGGTACTACAAAAATTTTCGCTCTAAATTTTTCTCCGTGGATTGAATAATGCATTTTGGGGATGGCTACAAGAGGTTATGATTATCCTGGATGTCGGGGTCCTTCGTATTAGATGAAAAAAGATGCCCAAACCAATTCTAGAGCTGTTGATCCTTGTGGTCATGTGCACTCATGGCATCACGGAACTAGCAAAACAAATTTTAAGAATGGATCACTACAATAAGATGGCTCCAAAATAATGCAATTGCGACGGCAATCCATTGGATATAAATCGATAAAAGTTGAAAATTTGACAGTTAGACTTGTCTATAAACTTTAACCTAATGCATAATGCTTTTTTTAAATTTTTAATTTGATTAATATGATTCAAGAACTATTGTTAAATGTCCACTTAAACCACATTGCATGTTAGACCAAAATTTAAGGATCATATTAGAAAAAATTAAAATTTCAGGACTACACCACTCATTGGACAAAAATTTATGAATTGTATTGAATAAAGCAAAAGTTTAAAAATGGCACTACATACCGGACCAAACTGTGGGGGACCTTGCGTGTCATTTTTTGGAGCAAACTGAGTACAGAAGTCATCACGTTGGGTCACCATCATTCAAGAGGGGGAGAAAAAAAATGGAGAGGGGGAACTTTTAAAAATCGTGTCCAATAGTGGGCATGCCTCGATTGTGTTGTTGTTTGGGATGACTCACTTCGGTTCCGTCTTGGCCGCTCAGGTAGCGCATGGTAACGCTCCTGTTTCTCCCAATTTCTGTTCTTTTGTTCTAACAAAAAAAAAAACGTAAACCCTTGTTTGGTAAAACATTTGTTCCCATGAACAATTTCTCTAATTTTTTTTGTTCCGGGAACAATTTTGAAAAAGCAAAAAAAAGTTACTTCTTGTTCCCAGGAATAATTTCTAGAAGTAAGTTGATTTTTTTTTTAATTTTCTTTTCTTGCCGCGACCACTGTCAACCGCCGGAGACCACCGCCACCGCCACCGCCGCCCGCCGCCGCCCGGTCGCCGTTGCCACCGGCCGCCGGTTGCCGGTGTGACGGCCCGGGCACCGGTTGCGGTCCGCCGCCGGCCACCGGCCGCCGGTCGCCGCCACCGTTGCCGCCCGGCCGGCGGCGGCGGCAGCGATCCTTCGGCAAAAATAAAAAATGAATAAATACAAAAAAAGAAATTATTGCGTTACCAAACACATTTATATTCTTTTTCTATTCCAAAAGTAGAAATTTTGTGTCGTTACCAAACCGGTTCTTTTACTTAGAAATTGTTCCCGAAAGCGAGAAATAGAAAAGAACTATTTTTGAAAAAAAAAACTCTTAGGAATAGAAGCGTTGTCATGCGCGGCCTCGGTCTCTCTCTTCGGGCCCATCGGGCCCATCAGGAGTCTCTAGCTATAGAAGGCAACAAAAAAATAAATAGGAGACAAAAGAGCCCATTTAAGTTTTGGGTTTTCCTTCTAGAAGCTCTTTGTCTTCCTTGGTTGTTTTCTTTTTGTAATTTCACTTTGGCTTCAGCAAAGGCATCGCCTTTATTTTTCTTCTAGAAGCTATCTTTCTCGCTTCAAGATAAAACCTCCCCAAGTGACGGGTGTTGACACCCAATTTTTTATCGACATTTTAAACATTCATTTTGCAAGAAAATAAAAAAAAATAAAGAGCCAAAAAAATGAATAAAAAAGAATGAAAAAAAATGTAAAGAAAACAAGAAAAAAAAAAAAAAAGAAAAGAAACAAAAAAAAAAAAAGGGAAAAAAAGCTGAAAAAAATAGAAAGGCTCGCTCATTTTTTTTGCCGGGGGTCGCTTTGCGTCCCTTCGCATTTGCATCGTCACGATGCAACCACCGTGTTTTCTCCCGTTGCGGGTGAGATGGCGTAGAATCGGTGAAGACTCAAGAGTATCGAATGCGATGCTTGTGAATACCGAAATTTTACATCAATTTTAGTGAACGAAATAATTAGGCATCATTCTTAGTTATCTATCTTTTACTTGTGAGTCCATTAATACATCTAGAGATGATAAAAGATGTGATCTTTAAAATCTGATGTTGAAAGGTCATGAGTTAAATGGCTTCAAAACCATTGTCGTTTGACTAGATTTTTTTTTTTTTTTAGTCGGTCCTAATCTATTCTCACTTTAACTTTCACTCTTAGACTTTTGTTTGCCTTCTTACAGGGTGTGGGAGTCAAAACCCACACTTGAAACTAACTCATCCCCGCCCCAACCCCTCCTAGAAAGGTAAGAATTTGAACCCCTCACCTCCTCCTTCTAATGGAAGGATGGTTATTGGAACAAACCTCAATGATTGTCGTTTGACTAGATGGTTCACTAGATTTTCGCATTTTTTTTCCTCTGCCTTTCCTCCACCTTTTGATACCTAAGATATGTAATAAATATATATAAAATACCTAAAATATAATTAAATTTGAATATTTAAATAAAAATATTAAATGAAAAAATCTAAATTGTTATTTTTTGTTATTTTGAATTTCTTATATTGGAATTCAAATATTAGTTATATTGAAATATAATTTTACTTTTATTAATTTAAGAAACTTGTTATTTGAGAAAAATAACTTTCTTATAATGGATAGTATAGTAAAAATCTTATCCATCTTTATATAACCTCTCCCATGGGATAATTATCCGGTCTATATCCCCCTCATAACTAACCATATTCTATCTTGAGTAGGTACAAAATATAGGATATGATAAATTTTATCATATCCTAAATTTTATCTTAATTGCCAAACGCGGCCTAAAGTTTTTCCAATTTTGGGTTTCAAGATTTTTAAGGGTTTTCCAATTCTAACTTTTTTTATAGATTTTTTTATTTTTATTTTTTAACATTTTTAATATTTTCGAAAATTTTAAAATTATGAATTTTCTGGATTTTTGGTGTTTTAAATGCTTTTATGAATTTTTCGAAATTTTTATTGCTATTAATAATTTGGAACTTTCAAAATTTTCTAAGTTTTTGGATTTTTTTTTATATTCATGAGCTTTTTATTTTTTAACGAATTTTTAAAATTTTTGGACGTTTTAATGATTTTCACAATTTTTATGAATTTATTAACCTTTTATTAATTTTAAAGATTTTTCCTAATTTTTAACAATTTTGGGATTTTAGGGAAATTTTTAATATTTTTTTGTTGTATTATATTCGGGTAATGGGTTTGGACCAAGTTTACTTGATTCGATCCACGAATCGACAATTTGTCTACTAGGGGTGAGCATGGTCCGGATTGGTCCGAGCCACTCCCTAACCCTAGACCAACCCATACGGTGTCGGTCCTCAATTTTTAGGATTGAGGACCGACCCTATTAAGCCGGGACCAAGGACCGGACCGACCTGAGTGGGTTGGTCCTGGTTCGTGGTCAACCCGAGACCGATCGATAATTTTTTTTGTCTTATTTTTTATACTCCCTAAAAAAGCAAACCTACAAATTCAAATTACATATCCATCGACAATGCAAAGCATTGTGCAACTAAACTATAAATACCAATACATATTTAGCAAATTTAAAATGACATAATAATAGAAATTTCGTACCTACTAACCGCTCATCGAGATATGGGACAAGATGAAAAGTTCTTGTGATCATCTATCTTTAATATTCATAACACCATATGCAAAAGTTTTTTCCTGCATTTGATCATGTAGAGTCCACTCAACCAAAAAATGAGTTTCACACTACTTGACTAGCAAATCAACGTAGCAACTGCAGTACTACTCTACTCTTCAAAAACTTCTACCATTTGACACAAATTGAAAAGCAAAGTGCAGTTGAAATTCATTAGTAAAATACAATTAAACTATAAAAAAGTTCAAAATACTTAATATAAATCATGAATATATAACTTCACATCTTGTTAATTCACTTAAACTTCTAAACACATGAAAACAAAACAAACAACACATAATTAATACTCAAAAAAAGTTTTAAATTGAAATTACTATTGGTGCTATTGATAGAACATCTCAATATAATATAATATAACAGACATTTTACTTAAGTTTGAATATATAAAAGAATTATAAATAATATAATATAATATACAAGGTTGGTCCAGGGTTGGACCGACCCAAAACTCCTAGGACCGAGAATCAGTCCGTAAAGTGTTGGTCTTGGAATTTCATGACCAAGGACCGACCCAGTCCTCTTGGGAACTGACCGGGACAGATCTATGGTCGGACCGGTCGAGGGTCGATCCAAGGTCGACCCTAGACCGCTGCTCACCCCTACCGTCTACTATCCAAGCCCAATTGGATTAAAAAATTTAAAACATTTATTTATTTTTCTTTGATTTCCTTTTTTTTTTTTTGGTAAAGATTTGATTTTCCTATTTTTTTAATGCTTTTTCTCCTTTCTTTTATCTTTTTTTTTTTTTTTAATTTTTTGGTCATTTTCCCTTGCAAGTTTCTTCTTCTCGAAGCCTTCACCTACCTTTTGCAACTCTTCTTCATCGAAGACCCCACCACCACCGAAACCACACAAATCCTCAACCCATCACTCAACACTCTACGCAAATGTGTACGTGTCCGTACAGCTCAGCCACGAACTTCACTAAAGCAGAGCAAAACAGGGAAAAGGTTATCTATTTGGTTCAACTCTGGGGAAATGAATTCCCCAAATATCTTTAAATTAACGGGCATTTTGTGAATGTAAGAGTGTTTTGATACTCATTTTTGTGTATATTTTGCAAAGCAACTTTAAGGTGAAAGGAAATAGAAAATAAAAGGAAAATAAAAAGCAAAAGGAGAAGAGGAGATGTAGATGTGGAGGGGAAAACCGTGGGGGGAGGTGGCGGTGGTGGGGAGGTAGCTCGCTTGAGGTGGAGCGACCCAGGCGACGCTACATGAGGCTGCGCGACCTCAAGTGATGTCACTTGAGTTGCTCGACCTTGGGCAGCAATGCCTAGGTCATGCGACCTTAGGCAACACTGGAGGTCGTGCGATCTCAAGCGAGGCTTCCGACGGCCAAATTTGGCCCCCCGACGACCAGATCTGGTTGCTCGTGGTTGAGTGTTGCGAAAATGCTAAAAGCCTAAAGTAAGTCTCTACCTGCTTTGGGCTTTTAGCATTCCAAATGCTAGCATGTGGCAAATGGAGCCTAAAAAATTTGAACTAAAAACCTAATATTTTTCACAAGGGGCTTTGGGGGCTCAAAATCCATTGGGAATGCTGAACCAGACGAGTCCTAATCAGTGTAGTGAGGTGGAGCCATGAGAATTGACACCAGCGAAGGTCGGTGAAGGAAAGCTTCAACATTAACTTGTGATCGAAAAACACCACCACTAGTGAAGGAATATAGAATAGGAATCGAGCCACGTCACATTCTCAACCGAGAAAACCCAAAAAGATCCACCAAAGCTTTGATCAGCCGCCTCAAAAATGGACAATTGCCCTCCATCGATGACAATGAACCATGTCTAGAGGCGCTAGAACGTGAAAAAATCTGCTAAGGGGCCGACAAGCATATCCTCAATTGTCATAGGGAAAAAATCGCCACCATCACCGTTGAGGATGATCCTTGCTACTGCCACTATGTAAACCTTTTGGAGGAAGAGGAGAAGTGATGATTCGCATGAGAGGGTTAGGAAGCCCAAAAGATTGTGTTTTTGACTTTTTGACAGTTACCCAGTTAGCCATCATCGTTTTCCATAATATGGGCTCCTCAAATCTTTCCATTTTGGAATTCTTTTCAGTTTTTTGATGATTTAGGAGATGAACGGAATGAACCATTTGATTTTTCATCCTTGTTTCCTCTTGAACAAGCATACTAGCCAATTCATTTACATTTCACTTTTTTTTTTTATTGTTGTAATTCATAGAAAAAATGGCCCATATTTTTCATGAGGCAATTAGTGAAGTATGAACTGTATTAAAAAGTTTCCATTCGCATTCATTCCTAAGATCCTTAACTTTGTTGTTAAGTTTGTCATCCCAAGCACATTTTCATACATGGTACATAAACCATTATATTTCATGGTAGTCAAAGTGCTCATTAATGTATCAACAAGTGACTTATTAATAGTTTGAAAAAGATCTTCCACAAATTTCATAAATTCCTTAGCACTCTCAGTTTTCAGAAAAATAGTGGTTAAGTTGCTTGCAATTGTCATTCGCACAAACATTAAGCTCAGTCTATACGATCTTTTCCCAAAAGTTTTATGGAAAGTCTTTTCATTATCGTTACTCTCATCAATAATGGCGGCTGGTTCCTCAACTTAAAGTGCCAAATAAAGGTCAGAGACATCTAAGTGAAACTAGACTTCTTTAACTCCAATAAGAGAAATTCATTCCATTTAACAAAAGAACAAACAAAACGTGCGAATGAAGTGAAACAAGCATAGGTACTGTAAATATGCAAGCATATACTCATATATTAATGTTTTTGGTGGTGGTTCATGCCATTCAATTAGTGCCGAAGAAAATTCAAAAAGTCGAGTAATGAGTCACCCAAGGCAAATCTTCTGCCCTAGTGCACATGGCCTAAGGCATCGTTTGATCAAGAACTTTCCATCTCAGGTTCAAGACATTTAAGTGAAACTAAACTTGTTTACTTCAATAAGAGAAATTCATTCCGTTGAGTAAAAGAATAGAGAAAGTATGTGAATGAAGTGAAATGGGCACTGATCCTGTAAATTTACAGGAACGTACTCATACATTAATGTTTTTGGTAGTGTTTTATGTCGTTCGATTGGTGCCAAAGAAAATTTAGAAAGTTGAGTAATGAGTCACCCGGGGCAGATCTTCTGCCATAATGCACATCACCTAAGGTATAGTCTGATCAAGAACTTTCTATCTCAGGTCCAAGACACCTAAGCGAAACTGGACGTGTTCATTCCATTGAACAAATGAACAGACAAAGCATGCAGATGAACGGACACAAATATTTTAAATATGGAAGAATATACTCATATTAATGTTTTTGGTGATGGTTTATGTCGTTCAATTGGTGCAGAAGAAAATTGAGAAAGTCAAGTAATGAGTCACCTGAGGTCGATCTTCTGCCCCATCGCATATGGCTTAAGGCATTATTTGATCAAGAACTTTCCATCTCAGGTCACTTAAGTGAAACTTGACTTGTTTATTCTAATTAGAGAAATTCATTCCATTGAACTAAGGAATAGACAAAGCATGCGGTGAAGTGAAATGGGCATAAATACTATAAATATGCAAGAATATACTCATACATTAATGTTTTTGGTGGTATTTTTGGTGGTGGTTCATGCCATTCAAAGGTACCAAAGAAAATTTAGAAATACAGGTGATCATGCCAACAAAATGATTCGCCCTCTATCTCGCGACCTCTTCGTCGGAAAGTTATGAAATGGTAAAAAGGTCCAACAAATAGCCTACATCCCTAAGAGATCAACAATTCATCGCACATGGAATGACGGCTAGGCAAGGACATTGTCTTATCTCTCTAATCCATCCATAAGGTTGAAGCGTTGATTTTTCAAAAATTAGCATAACTTATTTGAATCCTTATTCATTTATTTATTTTACTATCTAGATAAGTTGCATGTAACCTAAAAATTGAAATATATTTTTACATTGATCTTTTGGGAAAATGAACGCTTCAACCTCATCGATGGATCAAACAGATAAGACTTCATCTAGCGCCCTCGCTCGGCTGTCATTTTATGTGTGATGCGTCGTTGACCTCTTGGGGATGGCACAATTTGTTGGACTATTTGACCATTTTATAATGTTACGACGAAGAGCACGCGAGATGGAGGGCGGATCACTTGTTGGCATGATCACTGTATTTCTGAATTTTCTTCGGCACCTTTAAATGGTATGAACCACCACCAAAAACACTAATGTATGAGTATATTTTTGCATATTTACAGTATTTGTGCTTGTTTCATTTCATTCGCATGTTTTGTCTGTTCTTTTGTTCAAATAAATGAATTTCTCTGATTGGAGTGAATAAGTCGAGTTTTACTTAGGTTTTTTGGACTTGAGATGAAAATTTCTTGATCAGATGATGCCTTGAGCCATGAACGCTGGGTAGAAGATCTACTTGGGGTGACTCATTTCTTGATTTTCTGAATTTTCTTTGACACCAATTGAACGGTGTGACTCATTTCTTGACTTTCTGAATTTTCTTTGACACCAATTGAACGGTGTGAACCAATGAAGACTCGAGAGTATCAAGTGCGACGCTTGTGACTACTGAATTTTACTTTTATTCAATGAACAAAATAATTAGGCTTCGTTGTTAGGGGGAGAATCGACGTGCCTGCAAGGAGAGGGTAGGAAGCAGCTACGGGGAGGAGAAAGAACGAAAAAATGCAGAAGACAGCAAGGAGCCCACTTTTCCATGTGGCGCTGCGTGAGTGGTCGGGGACCACGCTGACATGGCGCTCCCAGACCGCCCAATATTTTCTCCCCCTCTCCCCCTTACCTTTTTGTCTCCTCTCTCTCATTAGGGTTTTAAATCTCCATTTCCATCTGAATTTTCTTGGCGAAGAATAACAAACCAACTGGGGTACTAGATTAGGGTTTTAAATCTCCATTTTCATCTGAATTTTCTTGGCGAAGAATAACAAACCAATTGGGGGTACTAGGGCAACCCCATCTCGAGGATTAAAATGGAGTTTTCCATTTTGGTGCAATAATCAACATTGCCAAGAAAACTGTCGCCAATTCCTGAGCATGTGTAAAGATTTTCTTTTCTGGCCGGTAAAAAGGAAGACGGAAAAACATAGAATTGCAATATTCTTCGTGTACCAGATTATTCACAAGTCCCTGAAGTAGAGCTTGCGGCCACCATATTGAGCGTTGTAACTTGTCAGGCGACGGTCTCAGTGTCTCTGGCACTTTTTGATGGGTTTTGCTTCTTCCTTCCAGAAAAGCCGCCGGTTGAGGCTGTCAAAGAAAGTGAAGAGAGAGAGACGACAGGGGTGAGTGAAAAAGGGTAACGGAGACAGAAGGGGGTGAAAAGAGTAACAAAGACCGGTAAATGAAGGGGAGAGAGGAGAGGACTTTGGGACACTGGTATAATGAGCTCATCTCAACCAATTCAGAATTAATTTCAGGCGGTTTCTCTTACGCCTCGAACGGTTATTTCTTTGCACTAACTATTCCATTATCCCATAACTGTCCCATGAGTGTTGGTAACATAACATCATCTATATCTATTCTACGCTACGTTGAACCTATTCCTTTTCATTGACACTTGAGTGGGTGGAGACTGCAAATGATATGCGAAAGAAGTGATTTGATTGTTTCCGCCTTTTAAGGATAGGGATGGTCAAGCAACGATAGTGGCATTAAAGCCCATTTCGAAGGGAGAAGAGGTAATACATGCGGCTTAGTCTGGCTAGTTAGCATATGCTCGGATGAAATTATGCCAGTTTAGGTGAAAAGCAATGCAGTTCTCTCTTATAGTGAGCATATGCGTAGCTGAGATGTGAGAAATTCTGAAATCTTGCAGGTGACCATTTCATACATAGAGGAGGGTTTACCCTTTGAAGGGAGGCGGGCACTGCTTACGGACTATGATTTCACGCGCAAGTGTGCGAAGTGCCAAGTAATGGACACTGTTACATAAGTTTGCATCCAGTTTTTGCACACACTAGAGTGTTTGATCACAACTTTCCTTTAGTGAAAGCTGTAACCACATAAGTACGAGTTAATTAAATGTTATGTTTGATCACAACTTTCCTTTAGTAGTCATAATTATGCTCACTGATAAAAATTTACCCAAAACTTGACTAGTAAAGGTAACTTTTCTA
The DNA here is from genome assembly GCA_017140615.1 of Eucalyptus cladocalyx. Lineage (NCBI taxonomy): Eukaryota > Viridiplantae > Streptophyta > Magnoliopsida > Myrtales > Myrtaceae > Eucalyptus > Eucalyptus cladocalyx. Next base: position 10,923,968 of record CM029518.1, read on the forward strand.
CAGAACAATTCAAGATTTCCTACCAATAACCGTTTCATCCACGTTCTCTCTATAACAACCATGACAACAGATAATTAATCATCCACGCTTCCACTTGTCTCATTAGTCTCCGTTTGTATTTTTTTAACCAATTAGTTATATTGATATTTAAAAAAAAAAACCCTTCACAAAATTGACTGGCTTTTTATATCAACAGAAAATTATACTAATACTAATATTGATTACACATGAAGGAAATTTGTAAAAATGTATTGTACGGATGACTACTATTTAATCCAATTTAATATGACCGTTCAATATGTTTAATTAATGGATGTAAAGGAATTACAAATTGGATAAAGAAATACTAGTTAAACGGGATGGTCCTATTTCCTCATCTTTTTTACTGAAGCATATCTTCTTATGTTTGTTGATCAAATTAGCCTTCAACTTTATTAAGCATGTATTTGATGTACAAACATCTTCTTCTTTTTTTTAAAGGAAAATTAATGATTTAGAGTTTCTACTTTTCTATCTCGATTTAAATCTAAATTCAATAGTTTATTCTTTCTTGAACTAAGCTTGAAGAAAACCATGTACTATTTCTTCCCCAAAAAAAATGCCAAAAGAAACGATTAAGAAAAGGTCGAATTGAGGATTTAATTTGATTTTTCCTTCAAATCTATAAATCTTGAGAGAGATTAAAAAAGAAGTGACAAGGAAAAGAGAAGATCAAGAATTTTTTTTTTTTTTTTTAGAACTTCTTCCTCGCACCAGATGCGAGTAAATTTTAAATGCTTCTCTCTTATTCTGAATCTTGAATAAATTTTTTTTATTATATAGGAATAGCAAAACGATAGTTTGACGTTTTCTTTATGTTTAAGTATATTTAAAATAATCTGTTAGAGATACCAATACATATTAGGAATCTTATTTTTTTATTCCATTATTTTTTAGGATTACCAAGGCTCTGTTTGTTTAAAATAAATCAATAATTTGGAAAATATTTTCTTAAAGTGATTGCTTATATCGTTTACAATAATCAATAAATGAAAAATATTCTCGTCATCTACAAAAATATTTAGACATATATTGTTATCAATGTGAAAATATTTTTCATAGAGTAATTATTTTAAGGATATAAGAGATCATTTTTAAGAAAATATTTTCTAAATCATTCATTTTTCATGAAATAAATGAAGCTAAATTCCTCATTAGAATAAGATAGCTAATTTTCTTATAATATTAGATTAATTTCTTTGTTTGACACATTAGATAGTAAAGTTATTGAGTAATATGTAGCCGTGTTATTTTTCTCCGAGTTTTTGAAGATTCTAAAATATTTAACCAAGTGAGAGGAACCAAAACCAAAACCCTATTTTTATCCTTTTCTTTTTATTGTCGTCAAATTACCTCATCTTCAAAATCCTCCCAATTTTGTCAACACCTAACAAGGTCAACCGTAGACATTATTTGTTGCAGGGCTCTGTCAATTGCGTGCATCAACCACGACCAAGTCGCTGTCAAATGTCTTGATAGGCATGAGCGTTGGAGTCAAGCACTACTTAATTGAACAAGTTAAATTGAGCACCATGAGGCGATGTAGTTTAGTTTACCACAATTAAATTTGGGTTTCCAAACGGTTTCAAAGTTGTTTGAAAAAGAGGTGTCGATATTTTAATCATGTGCTTATTCAACGTTTGTCAATTCTAATGATGACATGGATTATATTGGAATTGACATATAAGGTCTAACTTACACAATTATCATTGTCTCTGTTTGATTTGATGTATCCATATAACTTGACCTAGTTCGGCTTACATGACACTTGGTCACAAAGAAAGTTGCATTTGTTATATGCAAGCTGAATGCACCAGCTTAAGAGGGTTTTCGAAGTATGTTCATAGATATTAAAGAATGTTGATGGGTATGTAGTTCCATTCAAAGACTATGTTTAATATTTTGTTATTTCATAGGTGCTTAGCATTCTTGTTAGATTAAGATAACTAATTTTCTTGTTAGATTAGATTAGTTTCCTTCCTACATAAATATTCGTATATTCTTGATCATAACACGTTAAAAGGTAAAATTATTAAGCAAAGATGTAGCCTTTGAGTATTTCCTCTTTGTTTTCTTACATCGTAAAATGTTTACAAGAATATGCCAAAGAGAATTGTGTAATTTTAGTGAATTTTTATAATGAACAACACATCAACTTTACAAGATGATAATGAATAGCACATAAGCCATTTATTGGCTTGGCAAGATGATTGTCTAAGGTACAAAGATTTTACAATAGTAATCTTAATTATCTCTAACATCCTCTAACATAGAAATGTCGATAGAATTTGGAGGAAAGATGCAAAAGATGTTTGGGTGGATGTATCTTAATAAAGACATCAGTAATCCGATCAAGGGAAAAATGTTTAAAAAGTCCTAAACCTTTTGCATTTATTATCACGCCTCGATCTTCGAGCATGCACCCATCCCGGCTTGGTCGATTAAATAGCGACATCCCAAGACGCATCGCCGACCCATTCATTTTAATATGCATGTAGAAGCAAATATAAGAATCCCACACAATAAAATAATGGGATAGAAAAGTAGGACCATATTTTTCAAACTTGAAAAACCACAACCACACTTTTATACATTGCAGCCCATATAGTATATATTACAATACTATTAACAAAAGTCGATTCTATCACAACATAGGTTCACAACATAGGGTTTGTAAGATAGGGGTGGGGGTCTCAAGGCTCCTCTAGATCCTCCTCAGGTCCTCCTCTTCCTTGATGATCTCTTCTTTTTCCTCGCTCCAGCTGGAGCCCATGGCTGAGTATACCGGAGAGTCAGAATTGCCCTCGGACTTGGGGTCCTTCGCATCTATCACTAATCCACCCTTAGGATCTATTGTACCCTTCCCGAACACAACCTCCAACGTGTACAATGGTACCTCCAATTCCGGTATCGAATCATCCCTGCGCCCATCAGCATAATGGTGATACCACGCCCTGTACTCATGAGGCACCTTTTTTTGGTCCTCCCACATCGACCCAGACTGTGGACTTTATCAACACATACTCGAGTATCTCAGGGTGGTGGTGTATTGGAATGTGGTAACCTATCTTAATAAACTTCTTGGATTGCCCAAAATATTTAGGAGGGTTTAGAGGCGCGGCCATCTAGGGACCTAAAATGTTATCCCACAACAGGGTGAGTCGATGTCTCAATGAGTTTTACCCCCTAAGACTCGACTAGGAAGCAAATACGCCCTAAGGGCTGTCTAAGTACAACACGAGTTAGATGACTTACCTTAGTCTCAGTTCCTCCCTACAAATTAGTTCAATTCAAATAGACATCCAATTAATCACCACAAATCGAATCATCGATCAATCGACTTTGTCAATTCCATGTTAACCAAACCATTCTCCGGTCATATTAATCAATATTATCTATAAGGTTCAACCACCTTGGGGACAGCTTTGGCTAAGCTGAAAAATTAGATGGTAGCTAGCATCAAAGGCTAAATAATAGTATATCGTTCCTTCTTTAAGATAAACTATCAAGTCACCGAGCCTAATATAAAATAATGTTCCTTCTCCATATGATATATTGAGCCATCGAGTTGTTATAGCATATCGTTCTTTCTCCAAAATGACGTATAGAGTCATTGAGCCGATTTAAAATATTGTTTCTTTTCCAAGATGACATATCAAGTCACCGAGCTGTTATAGTATAACGTTCTTTTTCCAAGATGACATATAGAATCATCGAGCCATTATAGCATACCGTTCTTTCTCCAAGACGACATATAGAGTCATCGAGCCGGTATTGTATACCGTTCTTTCTCCAAGACGACATATAGAGTCATCGAACTTGTATTGTATACCGTTCTTTCTCCAAGATGACATATAGAGTCATCGAGCCGATATTGTATACTATTCCAATTGTATAGTCAATTTACCATTTTTATCATACCCAATAAAAATACACGTGTGTGGGTCAGCCTTAGCTATAATACAAAGATTTCACTTTTAAACCTCCCACTATTTTCAGCAGTCCCAAAATAGATTTTTTGCACTGTAGACCGATGCCCAGTAATTCTCTAATTAATTACCAAAATTATCCATTTTTAGAATTAAATACTCACAAATACTAATTACCCTCAATTTGCACAATCAGGTACTCAATTAAATAAATAGAGAGCACCACTGCAATTAGCATGAAATTTCAGTCATCGGTTATCCCGGTCTAATTTTCGAAAAATAATTAATTAATTAATTATGGAAAATATTAAATAAATGTCAATAAATCCAACTTAGGCTCGTAATGCCTAATTGGACGCCGAAACAGACCCGAAAAATTTCCGAATCACTCTAGATAAATACTAGAGCTCCTCTAGGTCCTAATTACACTAACTATCCACCTAACATACATCGGTAAATAATTAAATTTCACTAATCTAATCTAACTAACCACCTAACCATACTTAACTTAATTTAATCAGCCCTTAACCATAATTAATCTACTAAGTGAGGATTAGTGAGTTAAACACACTTGTTTTGCAATCGATCGGCTCAAATCGTTGGGGACGCGACGTGGCTCACTTCGCTCCAAAGTGGGCCTAACTTTCAAGGCCAAGAACAACCTCAAAACGGGTCTTCAAAGGCTACTAAAAACCCACACTTCCAGCTTCTATTTGGTGCTGGTTGGTGGTTGAAACAGTAAAGTGGTGGCTTGGTTGAGATGGGAATGGATTGAGGAAGATTGAAAGGGCCAAACGGGGTTCAAGTGGTGGCAGTGGAAGCTCCGACTGGCTTCGACGGTGGTTTGGGTGACCATAGCAACTTGCTAGAGGTGAGGACGGCGGTGAGGCAACGCTATGGACTGGCGAGTGTGCAGGGGCAATGTGCGGTGAGCAGTGGCATGAACAGCGATGGCATGCGGTCCGACAGCGGGGGCTGCTCCGGTGGTCTCTCTGGTTTGTTGGGGGTGTCGAGCAACACAAATGGAGGGGAAATGGGGCTGGTCAACCGGCCTTGGAGGAGGGAAGAGGAGAGAGGAGACAAGGGGGCCACTTTGTCTTATTTTCTCCCCATTTGTCCCCTTGACCTTATCCTTCTATCAGTTGGCTTCCATGGCGACAAATCAGCCACCATAGTCCTTCTAGAAGCTCAATTGAAGTGGTCCAAAGGTTATGAATGGGGGGCATACAAATTTGCTTGATTTCTTCTTCAATTAGACACTTATTCTCCCTCAAATCAATCCAATTCGGCCTCAATAAATTCAATTGATACCTCATCGATCCAATTGGTATTTTTCTTCATCAATTGATTCCACTTGCTTTCCAATTTGTGATAAATAAATAAAAAAAACGATCCTCAACATTTTTGGACAAAAACAATCCTACCTTGACTTTTTCCCAAAAAGTCTCGGTTTGTAGAAAAATTTTATGAGACTGAGTCAACCTCCTAGAATTAATTGTGACATGACAGAACTTAAACCAAATTCAAATTCGCGATTAATTTCAATTCAGACGCGATTTTAGCATAACCTAAGGCTACCGGATAACTTTCAAAAAATTTTTAATGTAAATGACCCGTGGTCGATTTTTTCGAGTCACAATGAACCCACTTGACATATTGGAGACTCTTTGTTGTCATGAAAATCTTAATGATTCAAATACAAATATAGGTACCAAAATGATAGAAAAATCAATCTAGTATCGATCGACGAGAATTTTCCAATTTAGTTTTGTCACCAATGATTAGCCACATGTCTCAATTGAACCAATCTATCTCTCGATCTCTAATCGATTTTAATTGTTCGTAATGATCTTTAAAGATGATCACAGTCGAGTAGCCGATTTTTGGTCAAATTTTCAAGTCTACTGCATTAAAATTCCTTAATGATTTTATCAGATAATCTAGTTATCTCGAAAGTGATCAACTCTGAGAACAGTTCTATAGGCACGTCAATGAAATGCCAAATTCATTCAATAAAAAACATGATTGAAAATCTGTGATGTCACATTTATACCAATTCTAAACCCTTTTACTTGATGTTAATTCAATTATTTCCAGTTAATTTTGGCCAAAATTTGCTGACTGGACACCAGCTAGTTGATGTAGCATGATTGGCGCGACGTAGACAACTTTTAATAATATTTTTATATTTTTAAATTATTTATTTTTTTTTTTTTTTTTTTCCTTCTCCTCGTCCTTCCTCTAGCGATAGTCGGCGAGGCTCTGTCGCCTTGGTGAGGGCGAGCCTCACAGCCTAGGCAACGAGGCTTGCCCTCGCCAACCATGGGCAAGGTGATCTAGCTAGAGTGGCCTCATGTCCTATGTAGCGTTAGGTTGGCGAGGGCGAGCCATGCCGCCAAAAAATAAAAAAGGCCACGAGGTCACCCTCGTTATATATTAAATATATATTTTTATATATAAATGCAAAAATAAATAATAAAAGAGCTAGAAGTCGACATGAGTTCCAACGACTGGCCATGAGGAGGAAGGAGGAGTCGCTAAAAAATAGAAAAAGGAGGAGAAGGAAAAAATGAAAAAGAAAAATAAAAAATTCAAAACGAAAATAAAATTAAAAATTAAAAAACATTAGAATATTATTAACAATTGTTGACATTAAAATCTGGCTAAAATTAGCCGAAAATAATTGAATTGACACACCACCGCCCGCGATGATGTAAGCGGCTTCGGGCTCTCTCCCTCACGAAAATCCCGAGGCATCGCATTGGTGCGACTCACCCGCGGCTGGGCCTATAGTGGTGGCTCAATCCACTCGAGTTTACGACACCGCTTGGAAATGTACGAATGGTTCCCGGGTCACCAAAAAAGTAAATAAATAAATAACTGAATTGACACTAAGTAAAATTATTTATGACTAAATTAACATAAAAAAAGTTTATGATTAAATTAGTACAAATGCAAAAAAATTATAATTTTTATAACTCTTTTTCCGTCTAATCAACCGATGTTAGAGGATTGGTTGGGTAGGCTAGGCGAACCAATTTGGTCTGCTGAAGAGAGAAGCGACTAATTTAAATGGGCTACAAGACAATAGGCTGACCTAACGTGGCAAATGCCAATTTGAGTTTGGTGGCTGCTGGCACGGCATGCCACGAGAAACCAAGGGATGGCAAAATACACATTTGAGCTTGACATGGCAAATACGCGTTTGAGTCTTAAGGTGGCTGTTTTTTTCCTTCTTTTTATGTCGTTTAAGGTGATTGTTGACACGGCAGGTAACACGAAAACAGGGTGACTTGGCTGATGGTTTCCACAATCATGCACGCAAAAAATTCTAGCGCGAGAGAGGTGCGTGAAACCCTGATGCAGCGAAATATGGAGGGTGCGTCCGGACGCCTCAAAATTTAAGGATATGACTCTTTTGAGCGCAGCGAGTCGGATGGCACCTTTGGGCTCCTTTTCTTTCAAGCGAATGGGAAGTGTTGGAAATAACACTAAAGAGCTCATGTTGCAACGCTTCTTCAAACAACAAGAGCTCTGACACCAAGATAAAATTCACTGAAAGGAATTGTATAATTTTTGTGTGCCTTATGATGTAGTGTACACGAGATTTTATCGTTTTTATAAAATAACTAAAATAACTATTTAAGGTAACAAGACATTATCAATCACAATCAATTAGGATCAATTATGTATGTACACCATCATGGGAGATGCATGCACAATCCTAATGGACATAGAGAATTAAGACAGATGTGGAGAATCTCGTATGCATAACCGCAAGAAAAATAGAGAATTAAGGGAGATGTGAGGAATCTCTTAATTATCTCTAAAGCTTTGGTCGAAAAATGGTTATTCAATGTTTACTATGTATGAAAAATTCTTTATAGTCAAAGAATAATGTAGAGCATTCCATTGCTCAAACAATGAAAAGCAAAGACTACTGATATCTAGCGCCAAGTTTTTGCCATCTCTAAGCAAGAAATCATTTCTCATCGGTCCCTCAAACGATGTGTCGTGGTCTCATCAGCTTCTGCTGGACATGGAAACTGAAACTGAATTTTTCCTCGGTGAGTAAAGATAAACGCATTTCCTTCCAAAATCTTGCTTTCTTCCATGTTTCTCACCGCGCGACCAATTGATATGAAGCAGTGGTGCTCAGTCTTTATCATCCATCATCCAGCTCGATGAAAATTTACCTGTGCGCATCGAGTGAGTTGATGAAATCACATTGCAAACATCCTCTCAGTCTCTCCCCGTCTCTGTCTCTCTCTCAAGAACTGCATTTCCGATCCCAGGTACTCCACCATCCTGAATATATCCTCTGAAGAGGGTGCAACATGTCACCCGATGAGAACCCGTGCGAGCACAACGAACCATCAGGATCACCCACGTCCACCCAGCTGAACCCTATTTCCTTCCTCACTCCCCTCTCTCTCATCCCTTTCCTCACCCTCGCCACCTCCTCCCACAGTCCCTTCTCGGCATACAAGTTCGACATCAACACGTAATACCCTGATTCTGTGGGCTCCATGTCCATCAGAGCATCCACAATCCTCTCTGCCATCTCAACGTTCCCGTGCACTCTGCACGACCCAAGCAAGCTCTGGAGCACAGACAATCCTGGGCCTCCTGCAATGCGGCTAGCAAGCTCCTCTGCTTCATTCAACCTCCCTGCACGGCCCAACATGTCCACCATGCATGAATAATGTTCGGGCAATGGTTCGATCAAGTACTCCTCGACCATCAAGTCAAAGAGTTCTTGGCCGATATCAACCATTCCCTTTCTACTGCAACCGGATAGCACCGAAAGGAATGTTATTTCGTCAGGCTTTATGCCTTCCTTCTCCATTTCCTTGAATAGTCTTATCACTGACTCACAATCTCCATGCCTTGCATAAGCAGAAATTATTGCTGTCCATGCAAATTGGCTCTTTATAGGAGTTTCGTGGAAAACATTAAGAGACTCAGAAATGCTCCCACGCTTCGCATACATGTCAAGAAGAGCACCTGAAACAATTGGATCGGTGTTCAGTCCGAGTTTTGCTAGATGCGAATGGCATTTTGACCACGCCTTAGAGAAATAGCCTCACCAGCTCCTATGGCACTCAATACACTACCAAATGTATATGCATTAGGCTGTAGCTCTTTCGTCGCCAAAAAGAAAGTCTCGACTGCTTCCTGGCACTGTCCATTTTGGGTGTACCCAGATATCAAAGCATTCCAAGATATGATTTCTCTATAGTTGAGCTCTTCAAAAATCTTCAACGAATTTTCCATGGTTCCAAATTTTGCATACATTGTGATGAGACTGTTGGAAACATTCAACTCTGAGCAAAAACTAGTACTTAAGCAGTATCCATGAATCACTTCACCTTCTTTGACCAAATTGTTATTTGTTATGAAATGCAGAAGTCCAACAAATGTAACATCATTTGGGTAAACTTCGTCCACTCTCATCTGATTGAAAAGAGACATGGCATCTTCATCCATGGAGATCATTGTAGTCCACGAGACAACATTACGTTCGCTCATGTTCATGAATACCAATTTGGCATCCTCCACGGTCTCAGACTTCAAATAATTAGAGATCAAGACATTACCAACCGAGACGTGCTTCTCATATCCAGCTTTTATTGTCAGGCCATGAATCTGTCTCCCAAGCTCCCAATTTCTTTCATAGCCACAAGACGAAACAGCACTGGTAAATGAGACATGATCAAGCTTCATGCCTTCCCTCGCCATTTCAATAAACAAACGTATTGACTCCGCCCCAGAACTTCCTTCTTTCGTGTAGCCTGATATCATCGCATTCCACGAAACTATATCCCTACTGGGAATTTCATCAAACACCTTCCTGGCATGTTCTAGCATGTCTTGTCTCGAATACAAAGTTATAAGAGCGTTGCCTACAAAAACTTCAGTATCCAATCCAAATTTAATCACTAGACCATGCAACTGCAGTCCGAACAGAAACCCTTCGTAGTCCAAGCAAATAGCAAGCAAAGTAGTGTATGTGACTGCATCGAAACCAACCCCACTCAAATTCATCCTGACGCCAAAACTCAACGCATCCTCGCTATCCGGGAATCCAGACAGAATGGTATTCCAAGAAACGGTGTCGGGTCGCTCCAAGTTCTCGAAAATGTACAGAGCTCTGTCAAAGTTCCCACCTTTAGTATAAGCGTTCATCAGAGAGTTCGAAACCGTGGTGAACGAAACAAACCCAGAAGAGATGGCGAAGCCATGGAGCTGGCGGCAGAGCCCGAGGTCTCCATCACAGGCCTTGAGCGCCAGGGACACGGTGGCTTCATCGACGCCGCCGGGAAAGCCCAGCTGGAGCTGTTTCTTGAAGAGGGAAAGAGCTTGAGTTGGGTGTTTCTTGCGGATGGAATCGACCATCGAACGGTTGATGGAGAATGCATTATTGGAGCGAGGACTTTGGTCGAACGATGGAGACGAAGGTGGTCTAGCGATTAGAGATTGATTTGAATGATACGAACGTGGGTTTGCTACTCTGCGGAGTGTCCTGGTTTTGAGGTGGCGGGTGATCATGAAGGTTCAGGTTGGTGAGAGAGAACGAAGCCAAAGCTCTCTTCAATTTGGAGGAATGCAAACCGAGGCCCACCAACGTGGTATTTAACATGATTTGAGTAATCTACAAGGTTCATGTCTTTTTTTATTAATACTATGATCCATTACCTTGAGCAAATATCAGGTTCTCCAGAAGTAAATCTTTTGGTACTTTCAGCAGTAATTAGATTCTGCTTAGAGAAACAAGAATCTTTTCCTAAATTTTTTCCAATTAGATTAGGTCCAATCAAGATTATTGAGCTTCTTTCTACTTTTAGTTTTTCGGTAGGGCCTCCTTTAAAGTTGTAGCCGGGGGTTGAGAGTGAGTTTCCATGTCCCGCTAGATTACGAGTCTCCCAGGTAAAAGAATGTCAAATTTATCAATGATCATGGGAGATTGCAATTGGGTTGGTATTGCTTTGATTTGGAAGACAATAATCCATCAAAGATGCAATTCTTATGGATGATTGTAAGATTGGTTAACTCGCTGAGCTTGATACGGGAAGCAAAACGTTACAGATCAAAAGAATGGGTATCCTACCAAAACTCCTGAAGTCCTAGCCCAATTCACTTTTCTGGAGAACATTTTCAGCCAATGTATAACTCCTCCAAATTTATTATTCTGAGGAAAGAATTGAGTAGTTTACACATATCCAGTGCCTGTGGATGACAAAAATCGCCAGCACGAAACTCTTTAACAATGCCATTCACTTCGATCATGCTGCAACCAGGTAGCTTCTTCATCTGGGCATCCGAGATCAACTTCCTCAAGTGATTAGCCTGATTCTCCCAACCAGCTTCTTTATAAATATTGTACGAGAGTACATGAGTCCCACTATCAGTTATGCCCATATCAGTAAGCTTCTTCCAGATCCTATTCCCGAGTTCTACATTCCCATAAACGCGACATGCATGCAGCAATGCTCCCCACACATTAGCATCTGCTCCTCCTAGTCCTCCCATCTTCTCCTCCATGAAGTTTTTGGCTTCCTCCACCATACCCGACCTGGCCAAAAGGTCAACAATGCATGCGAAATGCTCCGACTTTGGCCTAACACCGTGGACATTACCCATCTCTTCAAAAAGCCTAAGGCCTTCTTTAGTCATCTTGGCATGAGTACACGCCGTGAGAAGAGCCACAAAGGTGCTCTCTGTGGGTTGAGTCCCATGTGCAGTCATTTTCTTAAATAGCTCAAGAGATTTCACTGCTTCTCCATTCAGTGCAACCCCAGCAATCATAGCGTTCCATGCTTCGGCATCCTTATCAGATATATTGTGAAAAACAGACAAAGCCAAATCCACAAGACCACATCTTGAGTACATATCGACCAGTGCTGTAGCTAAGATGCGGTTCGAAATGAAATTCACCCGCTTAGCGTATGAATGCACCCATATCCCTTGAGTGACAGCACCGAGATGTGCACAAGCAGTGAGTACACTAACGAGAACAGATTCATTAGGTTCAATACCCACTTCTTGCATCTGCCTGAATAAAGAGAGAACCTCCTTAAAGTCGCTGACTCGAGAGTAAGCTGCCATCATCGCACTCCACGATATAACATTTCTCTCGGGCATTTCGTCGAACAAGAGCCTCGCATTCTCCAAGTCCCCGGCTTTCCCATACCCATCGACCAGTGCAGTCCATGTGACCACATCCCTCACGGTAGTTCCATCAAACAGCTTCCGCGCATTCCCCAAATCACAAACCGACGAATAAAACTCGATCAACGCGCTAACCACAAAACGGTCGACACGATACCCGAACTTAACGACATGCGCATGGACCAGCAAACCAAGGGACTTCGAATCGGGACCCAAAAAGATGCAAGCTTTGATCAACGGCGGGAAAGTATAGTTATTGCCCTCGACCCCAGAACCCAACATAGCCGAGTACAACGACACCGCCGCAACAGGGGACCCGGACTGCACGTGACCCCTGATCATGGTGTTGTACATGAAGGTGTTGCGGCAACGGAGGTGCTCGAAAATGGAGCAGGCGTAAGAGAAGAAACGGGGGTCGCCGGAAGTGGCGGCGACGGAGAGAAGAGGCCCGATGGCGGATGGGTTTCTTTCGGGGCGGTGGAGCTTGAGGATGTGGGCATGGAGCTGCTTGAGTTGGCTAAGGGTCGTGCATTTCCTCGCGACGGAAGTGAGGGTGGCGGCTTGGCTGGCCGTGATGGCCTTCTGAGTCATTGGCAATGGTCAAGCCTGGTTCATCTTCTTGGTGTCACTCCAATGCCAACAAAGAGACTACATTTTTGTTCCTTCGCATCTACGTGGCGAATTTGTTCGCGTCATTGAATGACACGGCTTTGACCTCAGATTTGTCCCATAATATTTCTAGGAAAAAGTGGCATAATGTTATTTTTTAAAATTTTATCAATCTCAAACATGATTTTTGTCTCTAAACTTAAATTAATGTTGTAACCAATATTTTGAACTTTTTAGCCCAAAAAGCAATGTCCTCATTGATTCATCAATATGGTTTCTGAACTTTTATATGTTGCTTTTTTTTGGTAAAGAACTTTTATATGTTGTTCTTAAACTTAAATTACTATAATGATAGTATTGGATATTTTGATATAATCTAGGAGAATAATTTGGGAAATTAGAAAGCCATGGAAAAGTTTTTAGCAACTACATTAAACAAATTAAAAAGTTCAAAGATAACATTACATATTGGGCTTATATTTATGGATCATATTAAACAAATTAAAATTTATGAGGCCATTTGTGTGTTGAACCAAAATTTGGAAATTATTTGTGTCATTATTCCATATTTTTATGTGCACACAAAGCATTACTCTACACATGAGAATCACGTGATTAAATGAATTGCATGTATTGGGTCCACATGTATCGATATAATTAATTAATTTGCCTTGCATAGTGTTTTATATTAAGTTGAATATTTATAATCAAAATTAATAGGTTCTATGTAAATCTTCTCAAGTCGAATACAAATTTAGTTTAACATAAGTAATAGATCCATGGATTATGTGCTCAACCATATCCATAAATCGAATCATGACAATTGAATATTATGGGCTCAGGTAGAGCTCACATGATTACACCTGATTTATCCATTCAAGTCTAGACAAGGAACATAACCCCATGTAATGGATCTAAATCACATTGGATTTTATTAATTTAAAATTTTCACGGAGATCTACACAATAAATGGGCATGATTTTTATAGACTCATTCTAGTGAATTGAATCATATTGAAAAATAAATTAATGCATCAAGTGTTTAGAAACTATTTATAAAAGAACTCAATCACAGGCAGCGCAGTTGATGTGCGTTCTCCTTTCCATCGTAGAGGTTGGGAGTTCAAGCTCTCCTATCCTGAAGTGTCAAGTGGGGAAACCTAGTGTTGAGGTACTAGGCTAGTCTTCCTTTAGAAATTGACAATTGGTTCGGGGTGCAATGCGCACTTTACGGGCTTTGGGCTGCTTGGCAGGCTTGATAGATCCTCAATTATTAAAAAAAAAAACTACTTATAAAAGAAAATGTTAATATATATCTTAAGTAGTAGTTTTCTATAAAGATTTTGCAATTAAGTTTTTGGTGACGCTTCCTCCTTGATAGTGACGGGGACGTAATTTCTTCATTGGACTAATATGACTACATATGGGTAGAATAAGTACTTACTTTTTTATTTTATTTTTTTGGTAGAAAATAAGTACTTACTTATCAATTGATAATTTTTCTCATTATTTCGGTATTACTTTTATACCAGAACAACAAACTCGAACTATCTTTATGGTCGGCGGCTGACTTGTAAACTGCTATTTCTTGTAAAAAAAAAACATCTCAGACCATTTCCATAACTGTTAATTTCTTCAATCAATTACTAATGTTAAAATGAAAAGCTACAAAAAAAAATATATAGCTTGATCACACGACTATTAAGTCTTGGGACACGAAATAAGTAAAATTTAGCAGAGTCACACGTATGACCAGTAAAGTTATGGGCAATGCCGGCCGTGCGTTTTCTTCCAACTCCGGTTCTTCTCTCTGGCTGGTTGAACGGAGAAGGCCGGAGATCAGGACAGCGCCGCCGTGAAGATCGCCGGAAGTGGAACGGTCGAGCGCCGCCGCCGCGTTCTGGGGTTGCCAATTGTCTCTCCAGCTTCTTCTCCCTCTCAGGAGCCCCAGGTTGCTTCTCTCTCTTCTCCGCAGCAATCGCGTCCCGAGTTCATTTCGCTGTTAGACTTGTCAAGTTTCAATTTTTTCTGAGCCAGAGAAGGCATATATAAACTTGCGAGTTTCCAGTTTGTTGTCTTTCTTCTTAAGGATTTTGATTCTCTCTCTCTCTGTCTCGTAGCTTAGCGAGAGTTCCGTAGCCCTTAACTTGGTATCTGGAATTGCATTCATTTTAAACAATGATGCTGGAGCATCTCTTGATACTTCATGAGCTGGTAATCTGTGGGTGATTGGTTAATATTTGATGAGAAATTGGGCTCTCTCTAGGAAGAGAAGGTCCAATTTTTGCTGTTCAGTAGTGGTCGCTATATGGATTATGGGACGGTTGTGTTTATGGATCATGTCTGTGGGTTAAGTGAGGGCTTTAGGTCTGATTTTATTTTAATTTAACACCTGGTTGAGAGATAATATGAAACCAGAGAATGCAAGCAAAGAGATAACAGAAGGGGTGTAGATCTCTTCTTCGTAGGAAAATCTTTAATGACCTGCGATAATGTGTTAAATCAAAATTATGCTTTTACAACTTATGAATCTCATGTTTTGATAATTTCCTACGCATCCTTTTCTGTGTTGTAGAACATGATGATGCCCATCTTTGCCACTAGATACACAATCTCCTGAAAAATTTCGAGTTTAAAGTAGGGATGGTCTTTTCAAGTGAAGTTGAAGCATATCATACATATGTGGTGTATGCATTATGTAAGAGTTTTGGAGTTTGAGGAGAAATCACTTGATGTACTTTTGTGTGTAGGGTTTCTCTTGCACTGCACCTGGCCAGCAAAAAAAGATGGAAAGGGCTGAGAACAGGTGCGGTTGTCTTGCACATATTCTATTTAAGGTTGATAATGGTGTTCATGAAGTCATGTAGTAGATGTCTGAGCATATCATGCATTTCTCCCAGAAAATCAAAGGCACTTGATAAGATGTGGAATGATGATATTAGATCCAAGTAAAGGAGTCTTGGCTGACATGGCAAAAGCCAGCATTGTAAATTTCAGTCATATAACTTTTTGGAAAATGAAGATGGAGGAAGTAGAAATGCAGGGTTTAGTTTGCATGGTAGCCATAATTTCTTGCCAAGTCAAAGTTCAAGTATTGTGAGGGGGCAAGATTGGCAAACTCTCTTGAATCATTTCACGTGCATGCAGATGCACAATCCCATGTTTTCTTATGATGTACAAGTAGATCAAGATGGCAGGTTGACAAACTTATTTTGGAGAGATAGTTTGGCTTAATTTGATTATGATTGTTTCGGTGACATGGTGATGTTTGATACCACATATCGCGTTAGTAAATATAACATGATATGTGCATCTTTTGTTGGGGTTAATCATCATCTGAAGAATACCTCGTGTTTGGGTGTGCTCTCTTATTAGATGAGACGGTAAATTCATCTATATGGTTCTTTGATATGTTTTTGGAGGCAATGGGAAATGGGGCACCCAAAACGATTTTCACTGACCAAGATGAAGCTATGGAAAAAGCTGTTGAAAAGGTGTTTCTGAATGCACAACATTGTGTATGCACATCACACATTGCAAAGCATGCTGCTAAAAACATCCCCAATCTTTATGACAAGCCTGAGTTTAGGGACATTTTCTCAAAACTACTATTTGGCTGTGAAGCAGAGTCTGTATTCAAATCCACTTGGAAGGAAATGGGCACTAAGGACAACTCTTGGCTTAACAGACTATATGAATCAAGAAATAAATGGAGTGTGGCCTTTGGTGGAGGTATATTTTCATGTAGTATCAGATTAAACTCAAAAGAGCGAGGGCTCAAAAAATATCTTCTGGCTGATGCCTGCTAATAGCATGAACCTCATTGGATTGTCCACCACTATGAACAATAGGTAAAATATATAAGGGAGACTGAAGTTCGAGATGATCACAATTCTTGAGGTAATCCAAAATTGGTTGTGTCAAATAATGCAATTTTGACACATGCTGCATTGGCATACACTTGTATCATATTTTCAAAGTTTCATGAGGAATTATTGCAAAGTATGTCGGAACGAGTTTTGAGATGTTGTTCTGATGGGGCAGTCTCTGAATATACTTTAGTTTGTCAAGGGATTCCTGGGCAAAATGTTGTGAGATTTGATTCTGTTAATTTTTTAGTCTCTTGTGGATGTAAATTATTTGAATCAAATGGGTGGTTGTGCCGCCATGCTTTGTATGTACTTAATGGGAACATTAAGGTTACAAAAATCCCACTGGCTTTTGTTTTAAAGAGATGGACTAAGGGTGCCAAGGATTGTATAGTGGATAATGGCTCTCCAAAAGTATCACAATGTTCATCAAAGATTGGTCGTCATTCCAAATTGATGGGAAAAGCTTTTGCCATGGTGAGCTTGGCTGCTGAAGATGAAATACAATGAGAATTGCAATGCAAAATTTGCACAAGATGGTGGAGGAAATTTTAGGGCACAAATCCAATCTTTTGACTAAAGATGGTGAAGATAACAGCAACAAGGTTTTGAATGGTAATGAGGTTTTTTACTCCATTAGTGAAACATCAATGGCAGATCACCCTCAAAAGAAAGTGAAGAAAGTAATGGGTGATGGGGTTGACAGTAAGTTGGAGAGAAAAAATAAAAAATCATCCAAAGGAGCAACCTCAACCAAAATACAAAGTCAAGGTGATTGGGATATATTGCATGATGAGTTTACTTCCATTAATTATAGGAGCTATTTTACTTTACACTCCACGTAACAGCAATTTCTTTCTGTACTAAAGAGCTGGTTGTTAGTGCTACTCTGGATGAAGCCAATTTACTGACTCATTTGGCACATTCAAATCAGCACTAAAGTGTCTTTTCTCCTTGCAATTTTTGGGGTCCAACTACAAATCTAAATCTCAATATATCTTCTCTTGGCCTGAGATGTGCTTTTCCATTTGATTAACGAGACCATTTTACTTATCTAGATGTAAGAAGTGTTCACCATTCGCCTGGGTTTGGGAGTGGCTCTTACCCATTTAGTGAGCCAAGTACATATGTGAACTTAATCTACAGTCCTGCTGTTGTAGCATTCTTTTATATTCCTCTGATATTTGATGTTACTGATTGATGCAGATGTCTGAATATTGCAACATGGCATATGCAGGTGTACTGAGTCAGGTGCTATATGCATCGTGAGAAATTTGACATTTTCATGCAACATTTTTTAAGCAAAATGTAAGAATTATAATATTTTTCTCTTTTGCAGGGATCATCATATTCTTATCAATATCTTGGCAGAAATGTAGCCAATGAGTCTAAAGGAACTAACATGCAAGGGTTACAAGGTTGATCAATCCATTGCAAGAGGCAGAGTAAATATGGTTTTGTGGGTATAGAAGGTCTAACTTGGATACATGTATAGTATATCTCAAGACAAGTAAGACAAAATTTGTGCATGGAATGTTGATTGTATATATCAGTACTATGTATGCTGGTTTATCTTCACATGCGGAGTATATTACAGTAGACCCTCTGTCACAGTGTCACCCCTGTTTTGAGTGCTTCACAGGGATCCTATGCTGTATATTTCTTTTCTGGTCATCCGATGTTTACCTCTGGCAGGCTCCCTTGGGGAATGTAAGTGTATGAGAAATTAGTGTCACAAACTGTTTGGGTAGGATTCATCAGTTCGTGATGGCGCACTTCTTGTGATCTATTTTAAGATTGCTTGGTTTCTTTACACGTAAACAGCATATTTTTCATGTACCATTCGTCTTATTTCTGGTACAAGTTCTGCGCTTGAATAAACCATGGATGTTATGGCTCCAAGAATGGCATTTCTTTTGATAAATGTCCGAGTCATCACTCTGAGAATGGAAGTTCCACTGATGACTGTCTGAACAGAGAGTTCAAACGGTAGCCCAAAAGAATACTGTGATCTTACTCTAATTAGCATTAGAGATGCTCCTGTGCATTGGCCACAAGGATTCGAACCTTTTGGATAAATTCTTTTCCATTTCACTAGTGTCAAACTACTTTACCAAGTGACCCAACATCATTTACTAATTATAGATTTTTCACTATCCTCGTCTTTCCTGCTCGACCTGGATCTGCTTGATCGGAAGTGAATTTGCTGTTAAACCATTTAAAAAGCTTTGTTGCTAAGATTTGGTAGAGAAACCGAAAACTATTGCATGAAAGCTACGATGAATCACACAAACGTGACCGATTGTCCGGTTAAGTTGTTTGACGACGTGAACTCATTCTTCTGTGATTTTAACCATCTTCTTCCCAATATTTTCTCCACCAAATAGTCCTACAAAAGCAGAGGGAATGCTCTCCACGAAATAGCTTGAGATATCATTTGTGTCTCACAGCTATTGTGCGTTCTGCAAGATACTGATCCAAGGTCAGCACTTTCATTCTTGAACCTCTTAAGACATATCCTTGTTCAAATGTGCTCCCCTATCTAAGTCAAACGTGTAATTTTCTGTGACATATGCTGCAATACACGAGATGATTTCAGAACTATTTGGGGTTCTTATCTTTCTTCTGTTATTATCAGTTAATTGTAACATTTTTTGCCAGAATAACACAGCTCCTTAAGCGCGCACATTCCAAAATCCTGATAATGGCGACTGGTATGGTAGGTCCGATGCAAATCCCATCAAGTCCGACCCAAAATGAGTTATGTGCTACATCCATGGAATACTTGTTCGCAGCCAGATTTGTAAATCATATCATAGTACTGAATATTTTGGACTTAGATAAAACTAATGAGATTACACCCGAGCTATCCATTCGAGTCTAGACAAGAATATATCCCCATATAGTTGATCTCATTCTCAGGTCAAGTCATGGCTAATCTAAATATTTTCACAGAGACCCTCACAATAAATGGCTATAATTATCATTGAGCAGTTCATGCGAATCAAATTATATTGAGAAAACATATATCAAGTGGTTAGTAACCATTTATTATATATATAGGTATACACTATTTCCACTTCTTAAATGACTAAATCCACCCTTATTTATATTAAAAAGACAAAACTATCCTCAATCTTTTAATTGCAATTTTAGATAATGGCCATACTACTTTTTTTTTCCATTTTTGTCTTTTTCTATGTAGGATAGTTACAATAATTAAGAAATTCACATTTTTTTTAAAGCTTTGATATACTTATAATGCTTTTATATGCTCTATGTAAAATTATCATGCTAACCAATAGGAAAAAAATGCGTTCTTTTTTTTTTTTTTTTGGTAAAGAAAAAAATGCAATCTTTTTTTTATTTTTTATGATAATCCAAAACTGTGACGGACAGTTGGTGAGATAAACCCGGGACGAACTGAGCTGCCACCACAGACCTAAGCGCAAGTGAGTCGCACAATGAGGACGCGAGGTTTTGAACCCCTTCCTCCTCGGTGGGGGAGAAAGTTTTAACTATCGTGGCCACCACGAGTGGTGGTAAAAAATGCAATCTTTTTTTTGGTAAGTAATAATGGGACTCTTATGTTAAAAAACTCCAATTTGGATATAGTATAAAACTAAAAAATCTCTTCTTTATCATTCTTATAACAAACTATCTATTTTTTTCTCCTCTTATATCAAAAGCTCACTTTCTTGTTGAAATTTTTATTAATTTCATTAGTCTAAAATATTTATCAACTCTCTTTATTTACTATATCAAATAATTTATATTTTTTCCTTACTATATTGATGAGTTACTTTTATATAAAACATGTGAGAAGTTAGAGAAATATTTGAGAGCACACTGAAAACATTATGCATAATGAGATATCTTAATATTTTTCATAAACAATTTATTGATGATACTAATTTTTGTTAATTCAAAATAATAAAATTTCGTTGGCATTTTCGAAAAAACAAATCTTACTTTATGCAATGTTTTGATTTAATTAAATCTCATTTACTTAACAATGTATCCATGAATATAATTGACAATGTAGAAAAGAAGTAGATTCTTGGAAATTTCTTTTTTTTTTTGACAAAACAAATTTTTATGAAAGTAATAATTAACAATAAAAAAAGACATAGTACCTCTAACATACATGGAATATCTACAATAATAAAAAAAAATACATTAAATTCTTAATTTTGGTAGTTAGTTCCTACATAGATGTAGAATAACTTAGAAAAAGGAATGAAAACAAATTTGAGACCACCAATTGCAATTAAATAATATAGGGTGATTTTGCCTTTTTTTGGTGAAAATTGGGTGGATTTAGTCATATAAGGAGTGGAAATAGTGCCATCCTAAATATGTATACATAAGTAGTAGTTTTCTATATCATTAGTAATTTTTTACCAAAAAATGTGTATCAATTTATTAGCACTTGGTGACCTTCCTCCTGGTCAGTGATTATGATAAGTAATTTCTTTATTAGACTAATATAGTTATATATTGGCAAAATAAGTACTTACCAACCAATTAGTAATTTTTCTCATTATTTTGCTAGTACTTTTATATTGAGAATATTAAGTTCGAACCTATTTTGTGGCCGCCAGCTAACTTGTTAAAATTGACGCCGATTTCTCATGTAAAAACACCTTAGACCATTTCAATAACTAGTAATTTCTTCAATCAATTTCAAATCTTAATATGAAAAAGCATTATCAATGACGGCTTGACTCCATGACTGGTAAGTTTTCGGACAAGAAATTAGTAATTGATACCATAAAAATTTATAAACTTTCACACGTGTGACGAGTGAATACAAGTAATGGGCAATTTCGACCATTTTTGGAGCTGGGGCTTAGAGTTTCCTTCCATGTCCGATCCTTCTCTCCTTCTGGTCGAACGGAGGAGACCGGATATCGAGGCGGTGCCACCGTGAAGATCGCCGGAAGCGGGACGGTCGGGCGTCGCCGCCGTCGTTCTAGGGGTGCCAATTGCCTCTCCAGCTTCTTCTCTCTCTCAAGAGCCCCAGGTAACTCCTCTCTCTTCTCCGTAGCATTCACGTCTCGAGTTCGTTTCGCTGTTAGACTTGTCAAGTTTCAATTTTTCTGAGCCAGAAAAGGCAAATAAACGTGCTGGTTTCCACTTGCTGTCTTTCTTCTTAAGGGTTTTGCTTCTCTGTCTCTGTCTCTCTCTTTCTCGTAGTTTAGTGAGAGTTCCTTACTGTTACTCTGTACAGCAATGAGATTTCCGCTTCTGATATAGCCCTTAAGTTGGTATCTGGAATTGCATTCTTTTTAAACAATGAAATTAGAGCATCTGTTGATGCTTCATGAGCTGGTAATATGTGGGTGACTGGTTGATAGTGGATGAGAAATTGGGTTCTCTCTAGAAAGAGAAGGTCCAATTTTTGCTGTTCAGTAGTTGTCGCTATACAGATTATGGGGCGGTTGTGTTTATGCATTGTATTTGTGGGTTACCGAGGGCTTTGTGTCTGATTTTTGTGAATTTACTACCAGGATGGGAGATAATATGGAACCAGAGAATGCAAGCAAGGAGATAGCAGAAGGTCTGTACATCTCTTCTTTGTAATGAAGATCTTTAATGACCTGTGATAATTTGTTAATCAAACTTGTGCTTTTACAACTTATGAATCTCATGTTTTGATGATTTGCTACTTGAACTTTTCTGGACTGTAGAAGATGACGATGCCCATCTTCGCCACTCAATACACAATCTCCCCAAAAATTTCGAGTTTAAAGTGGGGATGGTCTTTTCAAGTGAACTTGAAGCATATCACACGTATGTGGCATATGCATTACGTAAGGGATTTGGAATTCGGAAGGGTAATAAAGTTAGAAATTCCAAAGGAGAAATGACTCGGCGTACATTTTTGTGTAATTGTGAGGGTTTCTCTTGCACTCCACCCTACCAGCAAAAAAAGATGGAAAGGACTGAGATTAGGTGTGGCTGTCAAGCGCATATTAAATTTAAGGTCGAAAATGGTGTTCATGAAGTCATAGAGTACAAGCCTGAGCATAACCATGCATTTCTTCCGGAAAATCAAAGGCATCTGATCAGATGTGGAAGGATAGTTTCTGATCCAAGTAAAGGTGTCTTAGCTGACATGGCAAAAGCTGGCATTGTAAATTTCAGGTCATTTAACTTGGAAAATGAAGATGGAGCAATTAGAAATTTGGGTTTTAGTTTGCATGGTAGCCATAATTTCTTGCCTACTCAAAGTTCAAGCATCGCGAGGGGGGAAGATTGGCAAAACCTCTTGAATCATTTCACGTGCATGCAGATGCAAAATCCTATGCTTTTCTATGCTGTACAAGTGGATCAAGACGGTAAATTGACGAACCTATTTTGGAGAGATAGTTTGTCTAAATTCGATTATGATTGTTTCGGTGATGTGGTGATGCTTGATACCACATATCGCGTTAGCAAATATAATATGATATGTGCACCTTTTTATGGGGTTAATCATCATTGGAAGAATACCTTGTTTGGGTGCGCTCTTCTGTTAGATGAGACAGTAAATTCATTTATATGGCTATTTGAGATGTTTTTGGAGGCAATGGGAAATAGAGCGCCTAGAACAATTTTCACTGACCAAGACCAAGCTATAGAAAAAGCTGTTGAAAAGGTGTTTCCAAATGCACAACATTGTGTATGCACATCACAAATTGCAAAAAATGCTGCTAAAAAGATCCCCAATCTTTATGAGAGGCCTGAGTTTAGGGATAGATATTTCTCAAAACTACTGAATGGATGTGAAACAGAGTCTGTATTCGAATCCACTTGGAAGGAAATGGAAGAGAAATGGGGCACTAAGGACAACTCTTGGCTTAACAGACTATATGAATCGAGAAACAAATGGAGTGTGGCCTTTGGTCGGGGTATATTTTCATGTGGTATCAGATCAACTCAGAGGAGTGAGGGCACAAATGATATCTTCCGGTTGATGCCTGCTAATAGCATGGACCTTATTGGATTTGTCCACCACTATGAACAACAGTTAAAATATATAAGGGAGATTGAAGTTCGAGATGATCACAGTTCTAGAGGTAAGCCAGAATTGGTTGTGTCAAATAATGCGATTCTGACACATGCTGCAGTGGCATACACTCGTACCATATTTTCCAAGTTTTATGAGGAATTTTTGCAAAGTATGTCAGAACGAGTTTTGGATTGTAGTTGTGATGGGGCAGTCTCTGAATATACTCTAGTTTGCCATGGGATTCAAGGGAAAAATGTTGTGAAATTTGATTCTGTTAATTTTTCAGTCTCTTGTGGATGTAAATTATTTGAATCAAATGGGTGGTTGTGCCGTCATGCTTTGTATGTACTTAATGGGAATATTAAGGTTACAAAAATCCCATCGGCTTATGTTTTAAAGAGATGGACTAAGGGTGCCAAGGATTGTATTGCGCATGATGACTCTCCACATGTGTCACCATGTTCATCAAAGATTGGTCGTTATTCCACACTGATGCGAAAAGCTTTTGCTGTAATGAGCTTGGCTGCTGAAGATGAAGATACAATGAGAATTGCAATGCAAAATTTGGACAAGACGGTGGAGGAAATTTTAGCGCACAATTCCAATCTTTTGACCAAAGATGGTGAAGATAACAGCGATAGGGTTGTGAATGCTAATGAGGTTTCTTACTCTGTTAGTGAGACATCAATAACAGATCACCCTCGAAGGAAAGCAAAGGGAGTAACAGGTGATGGGGTTGAGAGTAAGTTGGAGAAAAAAAAGAAGAAATCATCCAAAGGAGCAACCTCAACCGCAATACAGAGTCGAGGTGATTGGTAATAGATTGCATAATGAGTTTACTTCCATTAATTATGTGAGCTATTTTACTTTACACTTCATATAACTACGATTTCATTCTGTAATGAAGAGCTGGTTGTTGGCGCTACTCTGGACAAAGCCCATTTACTGACTCATTTGGCACATTCACATCAGCTGTCAAGTGTCTTTTCTCCTCGCAATTTTGGGGGTCCTACTAGAAATCCAAGTCTTTATAATGGGGTATCTTCTCTTGGCCTGAGATGTGTTTTTTTTTTTTTTTCATTTGATTAATGAGACCATTTAACTTATCTAATGTAAGAAGTGTTTGCCATTCACCTTGGTTCGCAAGTGGCTTCCACCCATTTACTGAGCCAACTACATAAGTAAACTTAATCTATAGTCCCACTGTCGTGGCATTCTTTTATATTCCTTTGATTTTTGTTGCTACTCATTAATGTAGCTGTTTGAATGTTGCGACACGGCATATGCAAGTGTAGTGAGCGAGGTACTATATGCATCATGAGAAATTTGACATTTTCATGCGACATTTTAAAGCAAAATGTGAGAATTTATGCTACTTTTTTTCTCTTTTGCAGAGATCAGCAAACTCTTATGAGTATCCTGGCAGATATGTGGCCAATGAATTTCAAGGAACTAACATGGAAGGGTTAAAAGGTGATTAATCCATTGCGAGAGGCAGAGTAAATATGGTTTTTTGGGTATGGAAGATCTAACTTTGATACATGTCTAGTGTATCTCAATACAATTAAGATTAAATATGTGCATGGAATGTTGATTGTATATATCAGTACTATGTATGCTGGTTTATCTTCACATATTGTGGAGTATATTACTGTAGACCCTCTGTCGCGGTGTCATCTCTCTTTTGAGTGCTTCACAGGGATCCTTTGCTTTATAACCTTTTTTGGTCATCCTACCATGTTACCACTGACGGACTCCCTTGGGGAATCCAATTGTAAGAGAGACTAGTTACACTAATTAAGTTAGGATTCATTCGTTTGTGATGGCATAGTTCTTGCAATCTATTTAAGATTGCTTGATTTCTTTCTATGTAACGAGATATTTTTTCTTGTGCAATTCGTGTTATTTTTTGTAGATGTTCCATGCTCGAGTAAACTATGGATGTCGTCATGGCTCTGAGAATGGAATTTCTTCTGATAAATGTCCCCAGTCATCACTCTGAGAATGGAAATTCCTCTGTTGACTGTCTGGATAGAGAGTTCAAACGGTAGCCCGAAAGAATACTGTGATCTTAGTGCTCTAATTAGCATTAGAAATGCTCCTGTGCATTGGCCTCAGAGATTCGAGCCTTTTGGATAAATTATTATTCACTATCACTTATATTAGCCTACTTTACCAAGCAACCTGGCATCAATTACTAGCCGTATTGTTAATTCTGCGGATCTTTCCCGCTTTGCCAGGATCATCTTGATTGTAAGCGTATTTGCCGTTAGCCATTTAAAAAGTTGTGACTAAGATTAGATGAACTGAAAATCATTATACGAAAGCCATAATGAGTCACACAAACATTACCGGCTCTCTGGTTAAGTTGTTTAACCAAGCAAACTCAATCTTTTGGGATTTTAACAATCTTCTTCCCAATATTATCTCCACGAAATAGTCCTACAAAAGCAGAGGGAATGGTCTCCACACCATTCGAGAAGTCCTCGAGCGGGTGCATTTGGCCGCTGCGGAGATAGTTGCCGGTGGTTGAAATGAAATCCTCAAAGACGTCCATGTGGTCCCAGGCTAGAAAACCCTGGATCTTTATTCTCTTGTAGATAACATCTAACATATTGGGTGCGGCTCTTTTTCCAGGATCCGTGTATTCAGATGTTGCTCCACAGACGGCAACTCGGCCATAGGTGTTCATGTTAGCCACTGCAGCTTCTAGCATCTCAGCACCTACATTGTCAAAGTATATGTTGATTCTGTCGGGAAAGTACCTGTAACCGGAAACGCGGGAAGCAAAATGATTGTGGGATTGTTTTAAAATTTAGATTTATCCCAAAACACTGGAGAAGAAGGTGGTCAATGCATCTGTGCATTTTAAAATTGGAGAACCTGACCTTTTGAGTGCTGAATTCAAGTCAATTTCCTCTTTGTAATTGAAAGCATCATCAAAGCCGAGTTTTTCCTTGAGCAGTTCTACCTGTGACACAAGTCCAAAACTTGGGAGATTCATAAGTGGGCACACGTCAAGTACTAGTCACACAGGAGCTCGTGAAAGCGACCTTTTGCTTGCTTCCGGCGCAACCAACCACATAACAGCCGAGCAACTTTGCGTACTGTCCGACCATGTTTCCAACCGATCCTGAAGCCGCGGACACAAATACCTTCTCCCCTTGCTTGGGCTTGCATATTTCGAAGAATCCAGCATAGGCTGCAAGTCCACTGTATCCTGGAAGAACAAGCAGAAAATTGATGAAGAAACATAACCAGAAGGGAAGAAAACCGTTTGGTAGCCTGAAGCATCGGCGACAACAAATGTTTTTTATTTAATGTTTTCCTGAGAGATTGACATCAAGAACTTGGCATAGCTTGAGACATCGGATGTATCACACAACTACAGCGCATTGTGCAAGGTACTGATCTAAGGTCTAATAAGCACTACATCATTTTTTGACCCCGTTAAGACATGTCCTTGTTCAAATGTGTTATTATCAGTTAATCACAACATTTTTCCGCCAGAACAAGGCGCGTCCATTCCAAAATCCGAAGCACGGCTGTAAAACTCTCTTCCCTGCCCCGGCAGTCTTATGAAGTTCTTTTGACTAAGAAGAAATTCATGTATCATTGAAACGATTATGATAATGAAAATTGTTGGTGGTAGAGAAATTTACCGAATAGTCCAACATGGTATGACAAAGGGAACCCCAATGGATCAAGCTTCCTGATCATTCCATTTCTTCTTATCTTACTGTACTCAGCCCAAGTAACAAATCCCACAACAACATCACCCTTCTCAAATTCAACATTGTCTGAAACCACAACTTCTGCCACACCATATGCCTTGATTTCCTGCACACAGATTTGAAGACAAAAATCAAAGAAAACCCAATTCCTTTTTTTCCTAATTCCCATCACATTTGCGCGATTGTCCTCTGAACATATATTTAGCTGCTGTGAACAAGTTACACTCACCGTGCCAAGAGTAATTCCTTCTAAACCAGGACCCATTCTTTGCGACAAGCTATACTGCTTCATCCGGTTCAATTGATATGGGTCGATGGACACGTAAAGGTTCTTCACTATCATCTCGTCTGAGCCGGGGTCGAGTGATAGAGCTAAAGGTGAGGTTTTGAGCTCAAAATCAGATTCTTTGGGTGCACCCTCTATGTGGGTCTTCAGGGTCACATACTTGTTGGCCACTTCCATGGTTGCAGAAGAACAGGAAGAAGCTGAAGCTTGAAGACTAGACAGATTCTTGTCTGGGTGAAACTAACAAGTCTTTCTATAACTATAGGACCGCATATGTATAATCTGCATGAAATTGACCCCTGCTGTGGGAATCTACCACGGTGGTACTTCGCAAAAAATGTCGATGGCTTCTACCTTCTACTTTTTATTTCGTAATCTAAAGTTTGACTAATCTAAATAATATTTTTTCAAAAGTTTCAACGTATTTGGTTACTGACATTTTAACGTCATAAAGTTTTTTTGTTTTTTTTCCTTTAAAAAATAATTAAAATATTTTTGAGAATTATCTACATAAAAAGTGATGTCGAGTATATTGACAAGATAGATTCCTAAACTTAGTACATTGATAATAAGACAAACTCTCGTTCGATTATAAATATGATCACTCTATCAAATGTTATCTTGTATAGTACTGCAAACTCGATATTCTACTTATATAGACCGGTTTTAATAAACTCAGTACTCCCTCCTAGGTAAGAGCCTGTTAAGTGATCATGATTTTTTTGTCCTTTTCGAAAACATTAAGAATACTAAATATGGTTTAAGATAAATACAAAAAAATGCAAAAAGACAAGAGCAGCATCAAGAACGAGGAGTACCAGCAACAAGAGAAGATGCCATTTTCATTGGCCAGAAAAGTTGCGATTAATTAAATAGAGATGAAGGAGTACTCATGCGTAGAAAAGGTTCCTTTCGGTCTACTGGCCATTTAAACCAAGTGAACACTAATATCCAATTGCATAATTACTCGATTGGTGAGTGATTTATTCTACAAAGTAGTTCGAAATATAAACAAAAGTGGACACAATTGAGATTTCGTTATGTGTTGAGCTCTAAAATGTATAATAACAGCTCAATATTTCAGAATAGATTATTGCGTATTAGTCATTATTAATACGAACAATGCAAACCTTATATTTCAATCAAACTTTATCAATTTCTTAATCTCGAGATTTTGATAGATGATTTGTTGCATCACTCATTTTTGTTCTCATGACACATAGTAGATGACATGATTCTTAAAATGTATTATCATAGATGTTTCTTCATTTTTTTTTTTTTTTTGTTGAATAAATTTGTTTTTCTCGCTATGCACGTTTATTGAATTTGCAAGACTGAAAAAAGATGCATTAGAAGAATACTTCAGAACAAATAAACGAGCACCAAAGGAATACAGGAGCCGGTTGAAATCAAACATTAGTCTATCTGTTATGTGACCAATAGCTCCTATTTTCAAGGAAACCCTTCTCTTGATTTTTCCTAAAATGCGCATAATAACTTGCACAAAATGATCTGATAACAAATTTGTTAACTAAAATAAAAATTATAGAGCAATGATATGGACCGAAAATGTGTGTTGAATAACTGTACAAAGCTGTTAGATGAAAAACACCTCCCTCATACTTAGTCTAGTCTTTTTTTACTAGTACTAAGAGTGGAAATTTACTTGGACTGAAAATGTGTGCTGAATAATTGTGAGATTTTGTGGAATCATGACCAACTGTTCTAAAAGTTTAAGTATGCTTAGTCTGCTCTTTTTTTTTTTTTTTTTCTTTTTCCTAGTATTAAGTATGGAAATTTGATTGGAGAGGCAAATGAGGTGTATAAAATTTGAATTCAAAGACTTCAAACTCTCATACCATATGAGATTTTGTGGAACCACAAACAACTATTTTAAAAGCTTAAGTTGTTAAATGAATGCATGGTTTATTATTTAAATATTAACAATGACGAGTCCCGACTAATATCTAAAATTGGCAAAATTCTTTTTGGGTAGCTCGAATATCTAATTGAGTCAAGCATGAGTTAAAAATTACTTAGATCAAAGTAATTCCCAAGCCCAACGATGTTTGCTTTTTTACATTTTTTGCACACAGAAAAAGTCGTATTATAGATCAATTGCGTTGTAATTTTAGACTCCAACTCAGGCTTGAGCTCAAGTCCAAGCTTAATCCGAGCTTAATCGAGCTTAAACAAAAAGTACTCGGCTAATTGAATAAAGTTGAGTTGAACTATAAGCCTATTAAAGAGTAAATTAAGTCATGCTCGAGTTTGAGAAGTCAAGCTCGATTAAGCTCGAATTGGGTATCAAGCCTTACAGGTTTGTGTCGAGTCAAGTTTGATCATTGAATTGCGTCAACTCAGCTTGGTTACAACTCTATATGAATGACAACTCTACGTGATATGATTACAACTGTAGCAAGTATAGCATGAGTCATGCAAATCTCTCTATTTCAAGCAAAATTTCAAGCAACCTAAGAGTAAGGCTTAACCAAACGTATAGACTTGAAGAAGCTGGTAACTTAAATGGTTATGAAAACAATCATAATCAAGCACCTAATTATTTCATGGCACGTTGAGAATTTTTCATTTGCCAAGATTTTTGTTCCATGGGCCTGAAGTTTTTGTTCTTTTATTTCGTGTTGCAAACCCGGGCTGTAAGTTAGGCCTCAACTAGACGCCCATCCAGCACGAACTTGCCAGACGATCACCATTAGTCACAACATTCTCTATAATATTATTCCGTGATGCCAGTACAACCTCAAGTAAATTTTTTTCTTTTGCAAAATATGATAATATTATCCAACGCAATGCGTATACTTTGATGATATGCAGTAATGTGAGTAATTTAGTACGAAAAGAGATGACAGCACTCGCAGTAAACTCGAAGGAATCAGATATTGAGGCATTAATCTAGCTAAGTTATAACACCCATTAGCAAACTCTCATTCTTCTGCAATCTTAACGATTTTCTTCCCAATGTTGTCGCCCCGAAACAGCCCTGTGAAAGCAAAGGGAATGCTGTCCAGGCCATCCGAGATGTCCTCGAGCGGGCACAACTCGCCGCTGTGGAGATGGTTGCTGGTGGTTGAGACGAAATCCAGGAAAAGACCAACGTGATCACCAGCTAAAAAGCCCTGGATCTTTATTATCTTGTAAATGACATCTAACACGTCGGGCGCGGCTTTTTTCTCTGAATCTATATACTCGGATATTACTCCGCACACAGCAACTCTGCCAAAGGTATTCATGTTAGCAACCGCCGCTTCTTGCATCTCAGCGCCTACGTTGTCAAAGTACATATCGATCCCATCGGGAAAATACCTGTCGATTGACAAAAGCAAACACAAGAAAAATGACTAGATTTTTCTTTTGAAAAGAGAATATACAATCTAGATTCTTGATACGCTCTGAAGCATCCGACCTTTGGAGAGTTGAGTTCAAATTAGTTTCCTCCCTGTAGTTGAAGGCCTCATCAAAACCCAGTTTTTCCTTGAGCAGTTGTACCTGTAACAACGAAACAAATTCATCATGATTCGTGATCTTTTGGTGAAGGAAACATTGGGGAAAGTTGTAATGTAGGACTATGTGGAAAGTGACCTTTTGTTTGCTTCCAGCACAACCGACAACATAGCACCCGTGCAACTTTGCATACTGTCCAACCAAGTTCCCTACTGACCCTGATGCTGCCAATACTAACACCTTCTCGCCTCGCTTCGGCTTGCATATCTCGAAGAACCCAGCATAGGCTGTAAGTCCACTGTATCCTGAATGAACAAGCAAAAACCCATAAAGAAACGCAACTAGAAGGGGAAAAAGCGTTTGGTAGCCTGGAGCATCAGTGCAAACAAATGTTTTTCATTTTGATGTCTCCTGATAGGCTGAGATCAAGGACTTGACATAGGTTGAGACATCATTTGTATCACCCAACTGTAGCACATTTTGCATGATGTCGATCCAAGGTCAGATAAACCCAACATCATTTCTTGATCCGATCAAGAAGACCTGTCCTTTTTTAAATGTGTGGCTTCTGTGACAAATTGCTGTAATAAACCATATGACTTCAATACCATTTTGAATTCTTATGTTTCTTCTGTCAAAATCTGTCAACTAAAACATTTTCTGCCGGAATAGCTCTGCTACTTAAGCAGGCATACGCCAAAATCCGAAGCACGCCTCTAAAGCTCTCTTCCCTGTTCCAGCAGAGTCTTGTAAAGTTTTTTTGATTAAGAAGAAATTCATGTATCATTGAAAAGATTTTGATAATGGGAAATTGTCTGTGAATGAGAAATTTACCCAATATTCCAACATGGTAAGAGAAAGGGAACCCCAATGGATCAAGCTTCTTGATCATCTTATTTCTTCTTATCTTACTATACTCTGCCCAAGTAATAACCCCCACAACCATGTCACCCTTCTGAAATTCAACATTGTCTGAAACCACAACTTTTGCCACACCATATGCCTCAATTTCCTGCACACAGATTTGAAGACAAAAATTAAAGAAAACCCAATTCTTTTTTTCTAATTCCCATCACATTTACATGATGTCCTCTGAAAATATATTTAGCTGCTGTGAGCAAGTCACGCACCATGCCAAGAGTAATTCCTTCGAAACCGGGACCAGTTCTCTGTGATAAACTGTAACGCTTCATCCGGTTCAACTGATATGGGTTGATGGACACGTAAAGGTTTTCACTATCATCTCGCCTGAACCAAGGTCCAGCGATAGAGCCAAAAGTGAGGTTTTGAGCTCAAAATCAGATTCTTTGGGTGCACCCTCTACGTGGGTCTTCAGGGTCACATACTTGTTGGTCACCTCCATGGTTGCAGAAGAACAGGAAGAAGCTGAAGATTGGAAACAAGACAGATCTTTGTATCACGGGCCGATCGATCAACTCTCGATCACACGTAGGCTGACCCGTGTGGTCTTAAGGTTTTACCCCTAAGCAGTCTTGCAACACTCGGCTCACAAGACTCCTTTCAACACGACTTACAAGACTCGTATGTAGAGAAAGAAACTCATAGAAAGAGAAGCTTTGGTTTTTGTATTGTTTGTGAATAAGAATACAATGAGGGAGGAGAACCTTTTATATGCAAATCATATCCGTAGATCTCCCTTAAATCTAACGGTGGAAATTGCACCTCCCGATCTACCAACTACCAGCATTAATTACACAACTACTAACTACTCGCATATATAACGTATGCGTACAAATACAGTATCGCCCGTCTCCAGGAGAATACTCTAAGTGTTGGGGACATAAGCCGATGGTTTTTAATGTGTCATGCCTGTCCTGTAGAAACCTCTTGGACATGCTATTTTTCTAGCCATGACGCTTGTCTGGGGGAAATTGACAAGCCCTATTATTATAGGACTATATATGTATAAAATATCTGCATGAAATTGACCTTGGCAGTGGGAATTTACCACGGTGGTACTTCGCAGAAAAAGTTGATGGCTTCTACCTTTCACTTTCTCTTTTCCTTGTCTAAAATTTGATTAATTTAAATAAGATTATTTCAAAAGTTTCAACATGTTTAGTTATTGACATTTTAAAAGGGCGGCACTATTTCCACCTCTAAATGACTACATCTACCCCTATTTACACTAAAAAGACAAAATCGTCTTTAATCTTTCAATTGCAGTTTAAAGTGATGGCCCCAATCATTTCTTCTATTTTTCCTTTTTCTATTCATGATAGGTCTGTAATTAAGCATTTCACATATGTTGTTTTTTAGCGTATTAAAGAAGCATGCATTCTCAGATATTCTTATAAGATTTTACATACTTTGTGTAAAATCATCTCACTAATAGTAAAAAAAAAAAAAAAAGAAGACATTATTTGATATAGTATAAAACTGAAAAAGTCTATTCTTTATTATTGATCTTATAAAAAATTATCTATTTTTTTGTCCCTCCTATCTCAAAATCTCACATCCTTGGTAAACTGTTTATAAACTAAAACTGCTAGTTGCTAACAGTTTAGATAACTTTTTCTAAACATCATAAATTCACTGCCCTTCCCACAGAACTCACCAATCAAAATTTGCAGGGACAAGAAAAAAAGAAAAAAAAAAGAGTTAACTCAAAATGACAGACCTCTACGACCGACATGAGGGGATCATCTTCCTACGTATCTTATGTTCCATATTTTCTATTCTCGGCCACGCCATGGTGATCTTCGTGCCAGTACCTACCTTTATGCCTCCGGAGGTCGACCTTAGCCCCGTCTCTTCTAGGGGTGAGCGGTTCCAAGTTCCAGTTCGGTTCCGTCTTAAACCTTGAACCTACCCTATTACAGGTTCCAGGGTCGGTTCCAGGTTCCAACAGGTTTTTTTTTTTTTTTTTTTGTTATTTTCAAATTTGAACTATAACATATGCGCACGTTACCCAAAAAAACTATAACGTACGCGCACGTTACCAAAAAAAAAAAAAAAAAAAAACTATAACATACGCGCACGTTACCAAAAAAAATATAACATATGCGCACGTTACCCAAAAAAACTATAATGTACGTGTATACTACACGGTAACTTCCCATTGACATGTTATCTTGATACATTAACTTCGCACTGCACAACAATAATAGAATATAATTAGAAATTTCAAAACAAATCGCAAACTAGAAAGTAGAAATAAAACACCACTAGAACAAGAATGTCTAGAGGTGCAAGTTTTGAAAACAATTTTGATTAAACCCTTAAATGAACTCATAAAATTCTGAAATTTGGACACGTTGTATTTAAGATCTAGAGGTACAAGTTTCATGAAGAAATCGTAGTCCAATTCGTTCTGGATTAAAAGATAAAATCGATTTACTTTTCCTATTCTCTACTTGCACAGTTTTTGAAACATTTTTGGTTAAATAGGCAAATGAACTACAAAAATTACGAAATTTAAATATGTTGTAGGGAAGACATGAAAATAGATATTTCATGCAGAACACATTTCCAAAAGAACCTCATACAAAATGATATAGTCCACGCATTGCAACTTACAAGATCCGAACACATCAGATTGCACAGTTTTAGAAAAATTTCTGATTAAATACCCAAATGACCTTCAAAAATTATGAAATTCGACTATGTGATAGCCAAGACCATAAGGTAGATACTTTATCAAAACATCGAAGTCAAATTCGTCCTATATAATTAAATATGGACGGTTAAAATCCCTGTTCGTAGTACCATAATTCCAGATCTAACCATCTCCAAAGGACCACGATTTCACCTACCTATTCTTGTTTTTTTTTCTCTAAATTTTCGATATGTTGTACCTCAGGATGTCCTTTACAACTTTTGTTAAGAAACCGAAGTGAAATTTTGACAAAAACGTTGCCTTACAGTCCATGCATTCATCAAGGGTCGGTCCCAAAATCTCCAGATCCAGTCTTTCCAAAGAATAACGATTTCACCCACTTATACTTGTTTTTTTTGTCCCAAATTTGAGTAGATTATACTCCAAGAAGTCCTTTACAACTTTTATTTAGAGACCGAAGCCAAACTTCAACTAGAACATCACATACAAGTCACTAGAACATCCAAGGTCGACCTTTTTTATGCCATGAGTAATAGGTTCCGGTTCCAAGCACCGAAACTCCCGGTTCCTAGAAAAAAGGAACCGGAACCGGAACCGGTCCCCCTTGGAACCGGGAACCGAACCGGACCCTCCTCCGGTTCGGTTCCGGTTCCGGGTAACCGGGAACCGCTACCCGGGAACCGCGCTCAGCCCTAGTCTCTTCCCTCTCGCCCTTCGACATCTCCACCTCCTGCATCTCCAGTCAAGAACACCAGCATGCTCATTGCGGTTGAATACACCGGAATGAAACTCTTCTTGAATTTCGATCACCACCTCCCCCTCTCTTGTCCCATGCTCATTCTTGCTTATGTTGAGTAAGAAAGTTATGTAAACTGTTTAGGCTTTCTAAATAGTTTACATAACTATCTTTCTCAACATAAGAAGGAATGAGCATGGAAGGAGAGAGGGGGAGGTGGTGATCGAAATTCAAGAAGAATTTCATTCGAATGTACTTGACAGCAATGCGCATGCTGGAGTTCTTGATGGAAAGAGCGGTGTTCCATTGGCCGATGTCGTAGGAGGTGGAGATGTCGAGGGATGAGAGGGAAGAGACGGAGCTGAGCTCGACCTCCGAGGGCATAGAGGTAGGTATTGGCACAATGATCACCATGGCGCGGCCAAGCATATAAAATATGGTACATAAGATACATAGGAAGATGATCCCATCGTGCTGGTTGTGGTGGTCTGTCATTTTTGAGAAACAAACATTAGATAAGTTCTAAGCGAAGAAATTGACTTACACTCAATCGATTGCTCGACATGAGATGAGGAAGGTGAAAGCACAAGGGCTACTGAGGAAGTGAGTGGGATGAGGATGAGAAGGCATGGGGCTTCTGAGGAAGAGTTGCGGCGATAACATGGCGACCAAGGCTGAAATTCGTCGATCGAAATTGCTAGGTAGCATGGGACAATGTCCACTTTGAATCCTTATCTAAGACAATGTCCACTTTGATCAAGAACTTCTACCCCAACGCACATGGCCTTAAGTATCATCTAATCAAGAACTTTCCATCTCAAATCTAAGACATTTAAGTGAAACTAGACTTGTTCACTCCAATCAAATAAATTCATTCCATCGAACAAAGGAATAGACAAAGCATACGAATGAAGTGAAATAGGCACAAATAATGTAAATATACAATAATATACTAATACATTAATGTTTTTTTTTTTTTTGGTGGTTTTGCAAAGGAAAACTTTTTTTTTCTCGAAATAAACGAATTCATTTTTTCATGGTGTGTCACCGTTAGACTGGAGTCCTATGTTAGCCTACTAAAAACTAAGGAGACTGAGTGTATTGGGATAAGTAAGGTACTATAATTCCACCATCTAACCTTAGGTCCTTTGTTAGAGGGTACCCGGATATGGAAGGAAAGTAAAAACTCCTCTACAATATTTCTAGTGTATTTTCATGAATTGTATTGGGCTCGCTTGGTGGAGGCTAGCGTCAGCTACCTGAATCAAGACCTGACTTGGTGACGTCATCAACCTTACCTAACTGGAGACCCGACCTAGTCAAATTGGTCGGATTGGCTTAAGAGCCGGATTTGACTTGCAGCGTGTGCGCCACATGCACTTAGGTTGTGCATATGGGTGCGTGGAAGCTCCAATTGGAGCGTAGTTGGTGTCGTTGTATTTGTATTGAAATTCTCTACATTGAGGTATAATTGTTTTACATGTTTATAGCTTTTCACGCCATGATTAATCTAGAGTACCTAGGAAAAGGAAGAAGAAAGCATATGGTATAAATATTTCAATTAAGTCAGAAATCCTAAACATGGGTTTGAGGAGGAAATCAAATTAGATAAGTAGCGAAATGATATCTCAATTAATTCATATCACATATATACTCCCATTTGAGCAAAAGAAAGTGCTTGATAAGTGTCCAAAATTTCTATTCTCAGGATAGAAATGCATTTAGTAGGATTCTTAATTTTTTTTTGTTTCTTTTAAGGCATATCACATCAGACATTTAAAATTTTAATCAATTAAGTCTATGCAAATTTAACAAAAGAGTTGCCACTAGCATTTTTGGGGTTGGCTAGAAACCTAGAAAGATTCACGAGAATATCTTACTCTTCATGCAATTAAAGATTTTAGAATCGGGGACCTTATTACGTTAGCCCTAAGAATAATTTCCCCTCGTTACCTAAATTGATCATGCTAACCAATGCCATAGTAGCCTATCAAAAAAATCTAAAATTTGTCTTAACCATTCTAGAGCAGGAAAGTAACACCAAAGATATTGAAATATACATTTAATTATAATCATAAAGGAAAGCAAACAAGCATCCTAATATTATCC
This sequence comes from Eucalyptus cladocalyx, assembly GCA_017140615.1. NCBI lineage: Eukaryota > Viridiplantae > Streptophyta > Magnoliopsida > Myrtales > Myrtaceae > Eucalyptus > Eucalyptus cladocalyx. Next base: position 10,961,489 of record CM029518.1, read on the forward strand.
TAAAGAAAAAGCAACACGAAACAAAGAACTCTATTGTAAAGCCCTAAGGCTATGTTTGGTTGTCTAGATTTCTAAATATGGTATGATAAGAAATTCATGGATTTTTATATATCCTATCAACTGTTTGGTGAACTGTGGATTTAAAGTCGAATATATTCATATTATATTATGTATATTATTTGGTATAACAGTAAATCAATATAAATGAACCTAAAAGTTCACAACTATAGATGATAAAAATCTTTCACAGCACTCGTGCCTACTTCATTTTTATTTGTCATTTTTTCCTCTTTTCTTAATTATTTTCATTTTCATTTCTTTTTATTAAATAGTAAACTAGACTAATATACTTAAAATACCTAAGATATGTAATAATATAAATATAAATATAAATATATTTATATTAAATCTATATTATAAGATATATTTAAATTCGAATATATAAATAGAAAATAATATTATGTAAAAAATCTAAATTTTTATTTTTTTATTTTGAATTTCTTATAACAAATAATATTTGAAATATAATTTTATTAATTTATGAAGCTTCTTATTTGAGAAAAATAAATTTCCTATTAAGTATAGGAAAAACCATATCCTTTTTTTTATCCAACCTATCTCATAGGATAATTTTATCCAATTTATATCCTTCTAATATCCGATTTTGTTTAATCTTTAAGCATGCACCAAATATATGATATGATAAATTTTATTATATCATAAATTTTATCATGATTGCCAAACGCTGCCTAAGGGTTCTTCCAATTTTGGGTTTCAACATTTTTTTAGGGTTTTTCAATTTTTTTTATAGAAATTTTCTGATTTTTATTCTTAATATTTTTTAATATTCTGGAAATTAAAAAAAATATGACTTTTTCGGGATTTTTGGTGTTTTAAAGGCTTCTCTGAATTTTTGGAAATTCTTTTATTGTTATTAATATTTTGGAATTTTCTAATTTTCCTAATTTTTTTGGAATTTTTGGTTATGAGTTTTTTTTTGTTTTTTAACGAATTTTGAAAATTTTTGTTGATATTTTAATGATTTCAAAATTTTTATGAATTTATTAACCTTTTATTAATTTTAGGGATTTTTCCGAATTTTTAACATTTTTAAAAAAATTATCATATTATATTCGGGTAATGGGTTCGGACCGGGTTTACCTGATTCGATCCGTTAAAAACCGAACCCCCGTCTACCCGGATCCGACCCGGTCGGATAAAAAATAATATTTTAAACATTTTTTGGTTGTTCTTTGATTTTCCTATTTTTAAATGCTTTTTCTCCTTTCTTTTATCTTTTTCCCCTGCAAGTTTCTACTTCTCGAAGCCTTGGCCTGGCCTAACTTCTGCAACTCTTCTTCATCAAAGACCCCCACCATCACCGAAACCACACAAATCACTCAACACTCTACGCAAATGTGTCAATAAAACTCAGCCACGAACTTCATTAAAGCGGAGCCAAAGAGGGAAAAGGTTACCTAATCCGCGAATCTCACCTGAGATTTGGAGTCGCCGCGGTGGGGAGGAGAGCCGCTGCGGTAGCCGGCGAGATTGTCGCCGTTCCTTCGTATCTCCCGTCGTAGTCCGTCATCGCCGCCGGCCCGCGTCGGTGACCGTGCCGTGCCGTTCGGAGCGAGTTCTCGATTCGGGTGACTGAACTGGCTACGAAGTTCTCGCGTTCTAGGGCTTCTTAAGGCGTAGGATTCTGGATGATAGCTTTATATATGCCCGATGGGAAATGCCCGCTGTCAAGACATTTTCAGATATGGATCATGAGAAATTCGCCTGAATGTTTCCACAGCAATTTCATGCGAGCCTTATTAACTAAAGACGAGCACAATCTCGTATTCAATTTGCCTAAAACAGATGAAACACCCAAGTGAAAAAGATGTGAGTTTAAACGATACCTCTGGTCGTATATAGCCAACAATGATAAGACGCAGTTCCTTTCCATAGAAATCCTCATCGAACTTGTGCAACAACCAGGGCTCCTACAAGGAAAAATTACCATTAAAAGTGTTGCAGAAGGAGAAAGTGCTTGCAGATTGCACCATGGGTTCACTAACAATTGTCTTTTCCTTGTTGTCATATGGATTCCAACCGATGCTCATGGCCATTTTATAGATGCCTCTGGTTGATAGTCTAGCCCTCCTCGTTGAATACACGTTTTAGCCACTGTGAACGCAGAAAAAGAGAGAGAGAGGGAGGGAGAAGAGGAAGAGGGGGGGCGGTTTTTGGAAGTGGGGGGAAGGGGCGGTTTCCGCTCGTGCAAATTAGATGACCAAATTTTCAGGGATTTCAGTTGCCTTTGCACGACGTTCTCACGAAGTTCATGTTAGCAACCGCCGCTTCTTGCACGTTGTCAAAGTATATATCGATCCCATCGGGAAAATACCTGTCCATTGACAAAAACAAACACAAGAAAAATGACTAGATTTTTCTTTTGAAAAGAGAATATACAATCTAGATTCTTGATACGCTCTGAAGCTTCCGACCTTTTGAGATTTGAGTTCAAATTAGTTTCCTCCCTGTAGTTGAAGGCCTCATCAAAACCCAGTTTTTCCTTGAGCAGTTGTACCTGTAACAACGAAACAAATTCAACATGATTCGTGATCTTTTGGTGAAGGAAACATTGGGGAAAGTTGTAATGTAGGACTATGGGAAAGTGACCTTTTGTTTGCTTCCAGCACAACCGACAACATAACACCCGTGCAACTTTGCATACTGTCCAACCAAGTTCCCGACTGACCCTGATGCCACCGATACTAACACCTTCTCGCCTCGCTTCGGCTTGCATATCTCGAATAACCCAGCATAGGCTGTAACTCCACTGTATCCTGAAAGAACAAGCAAAAACCCATAAAGAAACGCAACTAGAAGGGGAAAAAGCGTTTGGTAGCCTAGAGCATCAGTGCAAACAAATGTTTTTTAGTTTGATGTCTCCTGATAGGCTGAGATCAAGAACTTGACATAGGTTGAGACATCATTTGTATCACCCAACGGTAGCACATTTTGCATGATGTCGATCCAAGGTCAGATAAACCCAACATCATTTCTTGATCCGATCAAGAAGACCTGTCCTTTTTTAAATGTGTGGCTTCTGTGACAAATTGCTGTAATAAACCATATGACTTCAATACCATATTGAATTCTTATGTTTCTTCTGTCAAAATCTGTCAACTAAAACATTTTCTGCCGGAATAGCTCTGCTACTTAAGCAGGCATACACCAAAATCCGAAGCACGCCTCTAAAGCTCTCTTCCCTGTTCCAGCAGAGTCTTGTAAAGTTTTTTTGATTAAGAAGAAATTCATGTATCATTGAAAAGATTTTGATAACGGGAAATTGTCTATGAATGAGAAATTTACCCAATATTCCAACATGGTAGGAGAAAGGGAACCCCAATGGATCAAGCTTCCTAATCATCTTATTTCTTCTTATCTTACTGTACTCTGCCCAAGTAATAACTCCCACAACCACGTCACCCTTCTGAAATTCAACATTGTCTGAAACCACAACTTTTGCCACACCATATGCCTCAATTTCCTGAACACAGATTTGCAGACAAAAATTAAAGAAAACCCAATTCCTTTTTTCTAATTCCCATAACATTTACATGATGTCCTCTGAAAATATATTTAGCTGCTGTGAGCAAGTCACTCACTTTGTCAAGAGTAATTCTTTCAAAACCGGGACCAGTTCTCTATGATGAGCAGTAACGCTTCATCCGGTTCAACTGATACGGGTTGATGGACACGTAAAGGTTCTTCATTATCATCTCGCCTGAACCAGGGTTGAGCGATAGAGCCAAAAGTGAGGTTTTGAGCTCAAAATCAGATTCTTTGGGTGCACCCTCTACGTGGGTCTTGAGGGTCACATACTTGTTGGTCACCTCCATGGTTGCAGAAGAACAAGAAGAAGCTGAAGATAGGAAACAAGACAGATCCTTGTCTGGGGGAACTTGACAAGCACTATTATTATAGGACTATATATGTATGAAATTGACCTTTGCAGTGGAAATTTACGACGGTGGTATTTCGCAGAAAAAATTGACGGCTTCTACCGTTCACTTTTTATTTTCGTTGTCTAAAGTTTGATTAATTTAAATAAGATTATTACAAAAGTTTCAATATGTTTAGTGATTGACATTTTAAAAGGGCGGCGCTATTTCCACCTCTAAATGACTACATCTACCCCTATTTACACTAAAAAGACAAAATTGTCTTTAATCTTTCAATTGCAGTTTAAAGTGATGGCCCCAATCATTTCTTCTATTTTTTCTTTTCTATTCACGATTGGTCTGTAATTAAGCATTTCACATATTTTTTTAGCGTATTAAAGAAGCATGCATTCTCAGATATTCTTATAAGATTTTACATACTTTGTGTAAAATCATCTCACTAATAGTATAAAAAAAAAAGACATTATTTGATATAGTATAAAATTGAAAAGTCTATTCTTTATTATTGATCTTATAAAAAAATTATCTATTTTTTTGTCCCTCCTGTCTCAAAATCTCACTTTCTTGGTGAACTTTTTATTAATTTCATTAGTCTACTATGTATATTAAATCTCTTTCTTTACAAGATAAAAGAATTTATCCTTTTTCCTTATTATACTAGTGAAATACTTTTATATAAAGCATGTAAGACATTATATGAATATATAGGCAAACACAAAATACATTATACACAATAAGGTATCTTGATTTTTTTGTACAATTCATAAATGATATGAATTTTTGTTAATCCAAAATAATGATATTTCACTAGGATTTTTAAAGTTTTTACTTTGTGCAATATTTTGATGTAATTAAATTTCATCTACTTAACAATTTATCTATAAATGCAATCGACAACATGAAAAAGAATTAGAATTCTAGGAAATCTCTCTTTTCAACAAAATAAACATTTATAGAGGTAATATCTAGCAATAAAAAAAAAAAATAGTGCCTTTAATGTACATGGAAAATCTACAACAAACAAAACGTAAACATATAAAATTCTTAATTATGGTAAGTAGATCCTACACAAAAATAGAAAAACTAAAAAAGAAAAAAAGGAAAGTAAATAAATTTTAGACCACTAATTTAAATTGCAATTAAATGATAGACGATAATTTTGTCTTTTTAATAGAAATTGAGTGAATTTAGTCATATAGGGGTGGAAATACCACCGCCCATTTTGAAGTGATAAAAGTTTTTTTCCTTCCAAAAATTAATTGAAATATTTTTTTAGAATTATTTACATAAAAAATGAGGTCAAGTATATTGACAAGAAATATTTCTAAACTTAATAAGCTAAAAATAAGACAAACTCTCATTACGTTATATATATGATCACTCTGTCAAATGTTAGCTTGCACGATACTGCAAAACTCGATATTCTACTTATGTAGACTGTTTTTAATAAACTCAGTACTGCACTCTAGGTAAGAGGCCTGTTTTGTGATTGTGATTTTTTTTTTTGTCTTTTCCAAAAAATTAAAAGAATACAAAATATGTTTTAAGACAAATACAAAAAGCAAAAAGACAAGGGCAGGATCAAGAACGAGTAGTACCCGCAACAAGAGAAGATGCCATTTTCAATGGCCAGACAAGTGGCGATTAATTAAATGAAGATGAAGGAATAGTCAAGAGTAGAGAAGATTCCTTAAGGCCTACTGGCCAAATAAAGCCAAGTGATCACTAATATCCAATTGCATAATTACTCGATTTCATGGGTGATTATTCTACAAAGTAGTTCGAAATATAAGCACAAGAGGACATGATTTGATTTATTTATGTGTTGAGCTCTAAAATGTTTTTTGTCGCGTATAATAACAGCATAAATTTTTAGAACAGATTATTGCGTAATAGGCATTATTGATATGAGCTGGACCAACTTCATTTTTCAATCAAACTTTGTCAATTTCTTAATCTCGAATTCCCAAATGTATATTTATTAAATTCCCAAATCTAAATTGGGAGAGGATGGCACCCAAATCTAGATCTAAATTGTGAGAGTTCAAATTCTCAAATTGAGAATTAGACTAGGAGAAGAGAACTCTCAAATCTAAATTAGGAGAGAAGAAAAAAGGGAAAAGAACAATAAAACACAAATAAAATCAGCAAAAGTGGGTAGAGAGGGAGGGGAGGTGGAGACTTGCTTGAGGGTTGAAGAGAGAGAGAGTAATGGTATAGACTAGGAAGCACCAACACTCTTCGGGAGTTTCGTGTTGTGTAGACACTTCGACACATGTTCGACACTCGATTAACACGTGTCCGAAAATCCGACACCTAATCAATTTTTTTGACACTCTTCGTCACTTGAGTTGGAATTCCAACATGCAAGTTTCCAACACATGATTCTGACATGTGAGGTCAATTTTTAAAAAAAATTTAGTAAATGAAAGGTCGAAAAAAAAATAAATAAATAAATATATATATATATATATATATATATATATATATATATATGTGTGTGTGTGTGTGTGTGTGTGTGTGTGTGTGTGTGAAAATAAAAAAATCAATAATAAAATAATAAATTAGGAAATAAGTGTGTGTGTGTGTGATACATAATTTAAAATCAAAAAAAATCAATAATAAAATAATAAATTAGGAAATAAGAAAAACCTAATATTTTATTCTCTTTTTCTTTTGACTGTCACTTTCCGTGATACATAATTTACCCTCAAGTTTTTTTTTTTTTTCGACACGTCTGATACATAAGTCTAGAATATGAATTACTTTTTTTTTCTTTCCAAGTTTCATGGATTTATTAAAATGGAGTTGAATTTTTCAAATTAAAATAATGAAGGATATTAATAAATGGTGGATTAATGTTTTTAGTGTAAATTTATTATAGGATCTTATTATTATTTATTTATTTGTGAATTTGAATCGGATTAATTTCATTGAAATAATCATAAAAATAATAATTTATTATTTATAAATAAAATATACGTATAATATACAACGTGTCCCAATGTGTTGGAATTCTCTATTTTTTAAGAAACGACGTGTTGGCATGTCATGTCGTGTCATGTCGCGTGTCACATGTCGCATGTCGGTTTCGGTGCTACTTAAAGTATAGACTTGAAGAAGCTAAAACTTAATTTGGTAAAGAAAATTACTCAATTGGTGGGTGATTATTTTGAAAAGTAGTTCAATATATAAGTACGATTGTGATTTATTTATGTGTTCTAAAATGTATTTTTCTGCATGTAATAACTGCTTAAATTTTTTAAAATAGATAGGCGTTATTAATATGAACAACACCACCTTCATTCATTTTTCAATCAAACTTTGTCAATTTCTTCACCTCAAATTCCCCAAAGTATTTTTATTAAACTTTCAAATCTAAACGGAGAGGTGATATTACCCAAATCTACAACTAGACCGTGAGAGTTCAAACTCTCAAATAGAGAACTAAATCATGAGAAGAAAGCTCTCAAATCCAAATTGGGAGAGAAGAAAAGGTAAGAAAAGAACAATAAAACATAAACAAAATCAATAAAAGAGGGAGGGGAGAGGGTGAGACTAGCTCAAACACTCCCCTATGGCTGATGGTTGAAGGAGAGAGAGAGAGAGAGAGAGAGAGAGAGAGAGAGAGAGAGATGCCATAGACTTGAAGAAGCTAAAACTTAATTTGGTTAAGAAAATAATCATAATCAAGCATGTAATCAAATCATGGCACGTTGAGATTTTTTCGTTTGTCAAGCTTTTTGTTCCTTTATTTTGTGTTGCAAGGCTTGGCCATAAGTTAGGCCTCAACTGGATGCCCATCCAGCACGAGCCTCCCTGATGATCACCTTTAATCGCAACCTTTGCCCCAACATTCAGATTGGAATTTATGACAAAGGAAGCAACGAGAATATCAGTTGATTTGCTTTATATCATCTGGTGATGCGGGTACAACTTAATGTAAAAAAAAATTCCTTTTTACAAAATATGACAATATATTACCTGATGCAATGCGTATACTTTTGATAATATGTTGTAATGTTAGTAAAATAGTACCATTAGAGATGACAACACTCGTCAAGTTCATGTGGTAAATTCGAAGGAATCCGATATTGAGGCATTGAATCCGGCTAACTCACAAACCATTAGCAAACTCTCATTCTTCTGCAACCTAAACAATTTTCTTCCCAATGTTGTCATCGTGAAACAGCACTGTGAAAGCACAAGGAATGCTCTGCAGGTCATCTGAGATGTCCTCGAGCAGGCGCAACTTGCCGCTGTGGAGATGGTTGCTGGTGGCCGAGATGAAATCCTGGAAAAGACCAACATGATCTGTGCTAAATGCCCCTGGGTCTTTATTCTGTTGTATATGACCTATAGCATGTTAGGGGCGGCCCTTTTCCCTAAATCTGTATACTTGGATGTTTCTCTAGACGCGGTGACTCTGCCAAAGGTATTCATGTTAGCGACTGCGGCTTCTTGCATCTCGGCACCCACATTGTTAAACTATATATCGATTTCGTCAGGAAAATACCTGTCAATCGACAAAAAGCAAACGGGAAAAAAGACTAGATTATTCTTTTGAGCAGAGAATGTACAATTTAGATTCTTAATACGCTCTGAAGCGATCTGACCTTTTGGGAGTTGAGTTCAATTCAGTTTCCTACCTGTAGTTTAAGGCCTCATTAAAACTTAGATTTTTCCTTGAGCAGTTGTACCTGTAACAACAAAAACAAGTTCATCATGATTCACGAACTTTTGGTGACGGAAACATTGGCGAAAGTGACTTCTCGTTTGCTTTTAGCATAACCAACGATGTAGCAGCTGTGCAACCTTGTGTACTGTCCGACCAAGTTCCCAACTGACCCGGTGCCATTGATACGAACATTTTCTCACCTCGCTTTGGCTTTCATATCTTGAAGAACCCTGCACAGGCTGTAAAGTCCACCGTATCCTGAAAGAACATCCAAAAGCCCATAAAGAAACGCAACCAGAAGGGGGAAAAAATGTTGGTAGTCTGAAGCATCGGTACAAACGAATGGTTTTTAGTTTTATGTCTCCTGAGAGGCTGAGATCAAGAACTTGACAAAACTTGACTTAGGGCATTCTGTAAGATGCCGATCCAAGGTCAAATTGCCCCTACATCATTTCTTGACCCTGTTGAGACCTCTCCTTCTTCTAATGTGTACCTTCTGGGACATATTGCTCTAATAAACCATATGACTTCAACACCATTCTTCTTTTAAAATCACTTATCTAAAATATTTTTCTGCTAGAATAGCATGGCTATTTAAGCCGCACATGCCAAAATCTGAAGCACGCCTGTAAAACTCTATTACCCACCCCAGCAGAGTCTTGTAAAGTTCTTTTGATTAAGAAGAAAGTCATGTATCGCTGAAAAGATTATGATAATAGGAAATTGTTCGTGAATGAGAAATTTACCCAATATTCCAGCATGGTATGACAAAGGCAACCCCAATGGATCAAGCTCCTGATCATCCCATTTCTTCTTATCTTTCTGTACTCTGCCCAACTAACAACTCCCACAACAAATCACCTTGTCAAATTCAACGTTGTCTGAAGCCACAACTTTTGCCACACCATATGCCTTAATTTTCTGTGCATAGATTAAGACAAACATCAAAGAAAACCAATTCCTCTTTTCTAACTCCCATCAAATTTACATGATTGTCCTCTGAACATATATTTAGCTGCTGTGAACACATCGCACTCACCCGCCGAGGGTAATTCCTTTGAAACTGGGACCTATTTTTTGCGATGAGCTGTAACGCTTCATCAGGTTCAACTAATACGGATCGATGGATGCATATGGGTTCTGGATCAACTAATGCAAGTAAAGATCAGAGCTCTTAGATTACACTTTGTGTTTTCACTGATTTCTTTGCTTATGCCAGTTTAGCTAGCAGCTATCATTAATTCATCTTACTTCATAGTAGGGCACCTTCAAATGCATTGTCCCAGTCAGCATAAAGGGCAAATAAGATAGTACTTGCTCATTTCATTGAATAATTTTTTTCTTTCGAAAATAATCCTTGTTAAATATTTGGTCAAATGAGGTTTGTGCCTTGTGAAAGTATTATCCCTTTTCGGTCTTGTTCTACAGTAGATCAGAGAATTCATTTGTTTGTCATTATGGAGAACACATAGGAACTTCCTTGTGTGCCCAGACTTAATATGATGAACTAATAACCAAGCGGCATTTTTGCGTACTAGCAAAGGTTTTGAGCACAGGAAAAGAAAAGAAATAGCCTTAACTTTCTCTCTGTGACTTATGCTCTGTCTCGGTTTTTGGGAGCGGCCTTGACCTTCTAGAAGTAAGGCCGGTGATAGCGGCAGTGCAAATTCTAGAGTACTTTTGGGGCGATGGGGTGTCATTTCATCGATGCTCAGAGAAAATGATGAATTTCGTGATTAGTAGGCGGCTCCTGGAAGGGTCTATTGAGTCCCAACTTGGGAAGAATGCGTTTATGGACGACATCTCTGAAACTGGTCAGAATTTTCTTAAGGGCAGAGAAAGTCGGCTTGCTCCCATCTTTAATTAGATCATCTTAGAGGCTTCTTTTGTCTATTCAGTCGTACTAGTTTGCTCATCGTATGAAATCGGTAATAGCTACCTAAGGAGCTCAAGAGTCATAGAGAATATATTTCATGTTACCGATGCATCACGTACTTGCGACGCGTGAGGCGGCTTGTCGATCCAAAGCAAAATGTATAAACGCATCACCTCAAGCAAATCAAGATTCGCAGCAGACAAATCATAGTCAGACCACGTACATCGTCACAATGGCGGGCGCTGTATTCGACATGTTAAAATACCTTTTGCAACGTGGTGACATGAGATTTAATAGATTTTGGTCTTTTTCAGTTGGGGAGAGAGAAAGAGAGAGAGAAACTGGCGGAGGCAGAAAAGATAATGGGGATTCAAAAGCAAATAAACACACGTGAATCATCACCCACGTCCCGTCTCTCTTCCAAAACCGCCCCCCCTTCTTCCTCTTCTCCCTCCCTCTCCCTCTCTCTCTTTCTGCATTCCCAGTGGCTAAAACGTGTATTCAACGAGGAGGGTTTTTTTTTTTTTTGGCGAAAGGATATGAAATTCATTACTTACCCATAACATGGGCACCATAAGCAGGTACATCTAGACATAAAATAGAAAGAAAAGGCATAGGAGGATAATTAACCCAATTACATGGAAGTGAATTAGCTCGATGCGCACGTGCTACCCAGTCCGCGGCCATGTTCTTCTGCCTGGGCTCATAGATAAGAGTTATGTCTTCCATTTGGGCTAGGAGGAGTTTGCAGTCCAGGATAAACGGTTGGGCCTGCCAAGGGGTTCTTCTCGCCCGAACACCCTCAACTACGATAAGCAATCGGTTGATACGTGAATGGGCAGATCAAGGGAGATAGCGTCGAGAGAGACTTCAGTTCGTGCGGCTAGGGTTCGCTTCTCTTTTATCCATCTCAAAGCCAGACGCAGTGCTAGGGTTTCCGCAACTAGGGCTGATGGGGCAAAGATCGATTCAGCAAAACCAGCAGCGAGGCTTCTGCGGCGGTTAGTTCGACAGATCCGGCCACCGATCCGCTTGATCCGAACTGCTCCAAGCTGCATCAATATTAAGCTTCAACGAGGGAGGGTCGGGGAGGTAACCAAGATTTACAGCTGCTCGTGTCTACCGCGTTCCTCTTTGACAATTTCTTCCCCTGTTTTCCCCATTTCAGGTGTAGATCTGCTAGAATCCGAGCGTTTTCTTTGGTACGGGAGGGGTTTGGCTTGGTTCCCCTGAATATTGCAGTGTTGCGGGTCACCCAGATATTCCATAGAAGAGCTGCGAAGAGGGCTTTTGATCTAGCGTCAGTTCTTGAGGTGATATTCTCGAAGAGCCATTTATCTATTCGGTTATGTGGTCCGGGTTGGTGTCGGCTAGGTTTTGAGGATCGACCATATGGCTTTTGTCCAGAACGAGAGGATGAAGAGATGCTCCATGGTTTCGGGGGCTTGGCCGCATATCCGGCACAATGGTTGGTGTGTTTCTGCGATGAAGATTTTCTTTTGTTGGGAGTGAGTTATTGCATATCTCGCCATATTAGGATTCGAATTTTTGGAGGTGTGGGAAGTGTCCATATGGTAGGCCGAGTGATTTGGGTATCGGTATGATGTGGATGGGGATTTATTCGGGGTTCGGGTCGAGTTTTGCTTTACGGTTTAACCGCTCTTTGTGTAGTTTGCGGACTTGTTGGCTGTCCATACAATTTTATCTGTCGAGGGTGTAAACAGAGAGGTTGGGCTAGTATCTCATTTGCAATTTCTTCCTGAAACAGAGCTGTAACCGTGTTTGCATTCCATGCCTTACTTTCACTGTCGATTAGATCAGCCACAAAACGTGGTTCATCTTTGTTTGCTGGACCAATAAGTCTTCCAGTAGGCAGCCATAGGTCTTCTCGGACTCGATTTGTTTGCCATCCCCAATCTCCCACCTGGTTCTTTGGTTCAATGATTGCTCTTCCTTGTAAAATACTTTTCCAGCTCCAAGATGGTCGATTTCCATTTCTTGCGCCTTGAAATCACTTTTAGGAAAATAAATGCTTTTCAATACTTTGCACCGAGAGCGTCGGGTTGGTTTATAATCCTCCATGCCTGTTTTCCCAACATGGCCAAGTTAAAATTTTGCAAATCTTTAAAACCCAAACCACCATTGTCCTTCCCGACTTTCAACTCTTCCCATTTTTTCCAATGGATTCCTCTTTTATCGACATCTTTGTTTCCACCGAATGAGGCTGTTTTTTTTTTCTATAGTTCTACATATAGAATTCGGAATTTTGAATATGGACATCACATACCGAGGAATGGCACGGATAACTGTTTTTATAAGGATCTCCTTCCCAGCTTTTGAAATTAATTTCTCTTTCCACCCTTCCAATTTCCGTTCAACTCTTGTCAATGACCAAGCAAACATTTGCTTTTTTGTTTTCCCCCAATCATTTGGAATTCCAAGATACTTCCCTAAATGTTCGTAATAGCTACTCTCAACTCGAGGCTAGGTTACGTCGAAGTTGAGGAGGGCAGCTTTTCCCCACAAAGAGGCCAGACTTGTTAAGATTAATTGCCTGGCCTGTGACATAGCAGCGATCGGTTCGAACATTTGAAACATTTTGGGCTTCTCGATTGTGCCATCTAGAAAGAAAATGGCATCGTCTGCAAATAAGAGATGAGATAGGGTGGGACAGGTAGGATTTAAACGAATACCCTTTACAGTTCCATCTAGAACAGCTGTGCGCATTAGTGAGGATAGAAGGTTTGTCATGATGATGAAGAGATAGGGTGAGAGGGGATCACCCTGTCGAATACCTCTTGTAGGTTTAACCTCAGCTGATGGCTCGCCATTAATTAGGATATTGAAAGACACGGTAGAGATGCATATTTTAATCCATTGAACCCATCTCGCATGAAAGCCCAACTTGAGCATGTAATCACAAAGAAAGTCCCATTCCACTGGTCGTATGCTTTTTGCATATCTAATTTAAGAATCGCTTCGCTTACGAGTCCTCTTCCTCACCCTTAATTGATGAATCACTTCTTGAACAATGCAGATATTGTCTTGGATTAGCCGGTTGCTCATAAAAGCTGATTGTTCTTCTGCAATGAACATTGGCAGCCATGGTTTAAGCCTGTTGGCCAGCAGTTTGGCAATGATTTTGTAAGTAAAGTTACAAAGGCTAATGGGTCTGAATTGGGTTATGTGTTCTGGATTTGATACTTTTGGGACAAGGGTGATATGGGTTTGTTTATATCGGTTCCAATGTACCTAGGTGAGGAAAGAGTGAACCATGTTGAAAATATCATCTTTGAGGGTGGTCCATTGACTTTGATAGAATAGGCCGGTTAGACCATCCGGACCGGAGCCTTTGAAGCCCCTAACCGGAAAAACGCTTCTTTGATTTCTTCATGAGTAACTGGCTTTGTTAATTCTGCATTTATCTCCTCAGTTATAACTGGTTGACACTGATCCAATACAGGTAAATAATTTCGGTCCCCAACAGAAGTGAATAAGGCTTGATAGAAGTTGGTGATGTGAGCAGTAATGGTTCCAGGATCCCTGCACCAGGTATTATCATCTATTCGAAGCATAGATATTCTATTTCGTTGTCTTCGTTGAATGGTGGTGGCCTGGAAGTACTTAGTATTCTGATCACCCCATTTTAGCCATGCAATTCTTGATTTCATACACCAATAAATTTCTTCCGACGCGAGCTCTTCGATTTTCTCGAGTAATACTCTTTGGTTTCCTCCCTATATTGTTCTCCATTGTTGCTGTTAGTCAATTCCGTAAGACGAAATTTGAGGGTGTTGATATGTTTTTGAGCATTCTGGAATTTTCCTCTGCTCCATTTGTGTAAATCTGCTTTCAGTTTCTGAAGTTTTTGGAGCAGAGTAGTAGTATCAGGATGTTGTGCTTTCCAAACTCGTTGCATGACTTTCACAAAATCAGGGTCTTCAAGCCAAAAGGGCTGAAACCTGAACTGGTACTGAGATTTCTTGCCTGTTGGAGAGAGGGATAAGATGATTGGGCTGTGGTCCGAACCTATGGCTGGTAGAGCGAAGGCTTGGGCATTTGGATATTGAACTCTCCAGTCCATAGTACAGAGCACCCTGTCTAACCGTTTTTTAACTAATGCAGTCCCTTCTCTTTTATTGGACCGGGTAAAGGCGCGGCCCTTGCTTTCAACATCCATCGAGAACAATCGTCTAAGAACTCCGGAAAGCTGCAATACGGTTGCGGTCCACCTCCCCGCACCCAACCTTTTCCCAATGGTAAAGAGTTTCATTGAAATCCCCAATGCATAGCCATGGTAGCGGGTTTGAGGAATTGCATTCTTTCACTATACGCCATAGTTTGAGTCTCTCCTGAAAACTAGTAGGTGCATGTAGAAAGGATATACGCATGCGATTACCACTTTGCAGATCTGTACATTTAAGATTAATAAGCTCCTTAGAAGTCCCTTCCACTTCCACTTGAAGTTCTGCATCCCACATCAGTGCTAAACCTCCAGCTATTCCGACTGGATCGATGATATATGAATGCTGTAATTGAGTCTTTTGCCTTACTCTCTCTACAACACGGTTCTGATTTTTTGTTTCCATGATGAACACCAGGTTGGGCCGTTCTTGAGCCACAAGGGCCCGAAAATGCTGGACTGTCAAGGGGTTGCCCAGCCCTTGACAGTTCCAGCTAAGTAGTTTCATCTTTGCTGAGGTGGCTGTTTCGGGCCAGCCACCAAAGCCCTTGTGCTTGCTCCTTCCCAGGACTGAACAGGGGTATCCAACAACAAAGTTTCATCCAACTCATGCTCTTGATTCAGTTTTTTTTCATAGGGACTGACCCTTTTTTGTTTTTTTGCTGCAGGAGCTTTGTGGATTGCCTTTCCTTTCTTTGTATTCTGTGACAACACCTCACCGTCGGCTGGACATAGAGAAAAGTCTCGCGATTTCGAGGTGTAAGTTTGATTGAAGCACAGAGGTGTTGTTTGTTCAGGTTGTGCAGGAACAATCGCCAGCGCTAATGAGTCTGCCTGTGGTGTTGCAGCAGGTGTTTCCAGGATCTCTGTCTGAGTCTCCATTACCACCTCATCCTCCTGTTCCAATAGATCAAGGTTGCTATAAAAGGTCTTCCAGTAGGGGCTATTCTCCTTCACTTCTGCCTTTAACCAAGAACCATAGCGGCCTGGTTGATCATGAGGTAAGCCAGTTTCTTCATAGGGTATTTCAGGACAAGCAGTAGCATAGTGACCAATTCGTCCACAGGAGTAACAGTAATAAGGCAACCTTTCATATTTATAATCGATCCACCATTGTTTTCCCCCACATGATATAACATTGCCTGTTTTGAGAGGTCTGGATAGGTCTAGTAACACTTTGGCTCTCCCATATTTTGCACCATTTAGACTTCTGGCCTCAATTTTTATCTCCTCTACTTGACCCAGTTTTGTGGCTAAAAGTCTTATGGCATCTACGGTTATCCCGGCTCGGGGGGTAGACCGATGAAATGGACCCAAAACGCAGAGTGCGTAAATTCATAACAATGCTCGGGTATGTTTGGATCGCCTTCTTTTAGGATTAATAGATTGCACGAGAAACACCATGGTCCATGTTGTAAAACTCTTGTTTTCGCTGCAGTGAAGTAAAGGTAAAGGAGAAGAAGCCCGTTCCAATCTGTTCGCAATGAACAGTGTCGATTTTCCAGGCGTTTGTCATTGTAGAGAGAAATGCCTGAAAGTTAACGTTAGGTCTCGAATAGAGTTTACCATATATGGTTAGCTCACTCTGTTTTTTTGTAGCCTCTGGAAGGTCATTGCCAAGATCCGTGACATCGTCATCAGACCATAGATCACCCATTCTACGACAGAGAGCTGCTAAACGAAGGTGAGTTTCCTTGTTTTCTGCCATATCCTGGGGACGAGATACTAAGATATGCTTTGGCCTTAGAGTGAAGGGAGCTCTGGATTTACTGTGTGATTGACACAACAGCAGCAAAGGAGACTATAGATCCAGTGATCTTAAGCAGCAATCCAGTCAAGTAATGAGAGATCAGCTGTGTCTAACCTTGGAGAGTGGAGCCGAGGTTCAGAGATACAAGATCCATACAAGAAGCCAGCAGATCTGGGTTTTCACGCCATTTTCCATCAGATATTCTACCCGTAGAAGGAGAGCTACGAAATCAAACTATACGAGCAGAAACCAGCAGATCTGGGTTTTCACATCAGTGCCCATCGAAGAGACAGCCCGAAGAAAAGCATTGCGGTGGATGAAAGAGGGAAGAGGCTTCTAATCTGGTGGAAGATGATGATGCTCATACATGATTGGGGAAATTAGGGTTATTCGTGGGTTGAAGGGGGTAGATGGATTGCTATCCCCACAGGATAGGGAAATAACCTCAACCAGGTTGAGAGAGAACCTCGCAGTGGCGAGAGCGTAATCTATGACTAACGAGGAGGGTTAAAAAGAGCAAAATCGGGACCATGCACTAATCATCAGATGTATAAGTAGTTGCTTCAACATCTTTGTCGATGAAAATCCTCTCTTATCTTAATATTTCTCTGCCTTTCTTTATTTACCATGCACCGTGCACTGTACGGGTAGTAAGTTACTTATTAGCATAAGCGAAAGCGGAGCCCAACGGATTAGCATAAAAAAAAAAAAAAAAAAATCTCATTTCGTTCACTTTATTGGAACGAGTTATTTATCTCCCATGCCGAAAGTTTAAAATCCACGTCATTTCACATTGACGAATCCCGAGCATTAAAAAAAAATAAAAATTCTCATTCAATCACTTTTTTGGAACGAGTTATTTATCTTTCATGTCGAAAGTTTAAAATCCATGTAATTTGGCAATGGACTCCACGCCCCGATGCGGGGCCCACGTGGACTGCATGGATTGGCGCTTTTCAAACTTCGAATTGATCTTGCAATTTAGATCATGTGAGATTATTAAATCAATCACACATCACCTTCTGTCCAATCAGGGCCCACCAGCTGTCACCCACGCCACCCCTCGGTAGGGTCCACGGGGTCTAATCAACGCGAGAGCGTACGGAAGCACAGCCTTCCGCCCGTTCAAAAATCGAAAAGAGCCCGACCGTTTCGCGGACCGTTCGAAACCTCCCCCAAACCGACGCGGTTTCAACCTGGGAAACCACCAGGCGGAGAGCGCCAAAACCGTTATAAAAATTCAAGAAGAAACGAAACTGCAACTCGCCACCCTCTGCGATAAGTGCGGGTAACTACTCTTGTCTCGTCTCCTCTGTCGTCCGCCGGTTTGACTTTCGATTTTCTCAGTTCTATTCGGTGTTTCAAAGCGGTGTGACATCGATTTTGAATGTTTATCTGGTCCTAGTAATGAGCGGAGAGGTGCTTTGGATGCTTAGCAGTGCCGTTGAATAGCGGTCGCTATGTCGAATTTGACTGCTTCCAGGTCTGCATTTGAACAGGCCACGTTTTGCGATGTTTTCCACTCGAAGGACTCCGGATGGAGGGAGTGTGCTTCCTGTGGCAAGGTGAGCAGTCAGTCTTTGAGGATGCGGCTCAGAGATCATGATTTTGATTCCGCTATGAATTGGCAGCGCCTGCATTGCTTCGAGGATGCTGCTGGAACTGCTCGATTGTGGCGGGGTCAACTGCACGACCTGTGCGAAAAGTTCAGGACTTCTGCCTGTAAGATATAATTGTCAACTCTATATCTGTATATGTTTTACATGAGTTCCGTATAGTTTCTTCCTTATTGTACTCTTGATACTTATTTTGCATCATGCACCAGGGTTTCTTTATTAATCTCCGAACGTCATTGATGCCGTAGCTTTGGTGACCTCCTTGTTAGAATGTTTTTTCTCTAGTGATAGCTCGCATGATGCTTTCCAATGCTTATATTGATTTCGGGACTCCAAGGATGACAAGGAATTGATAGGATTGACGAGACTGTGATTAGAGAAGCAATGATGCCTTGCGAAGCAAAAGAACCTCTAACCTATAGCATAGTTCTTCGAAGAAAAATATGTAGGATGGCATAGATCTTTTTACTTCGTTCACAAGTCTAATGTTACTTCTTTAATTTCTACTCACAGATCACAAGTGATGAGAGGTCTAGTGAGTTTGGCATGATTAATGTTCGTACTGGTGAACTGCAATCTAGTACCACAGACAACCATTTTGATAGTGATGAGGTTGATAAACTGAAGCTTATTCGATTGACAACCATTTGGTGCATGCTTAAGACTAAAAAAATTGGATATAAGAAGAATATAAACTGAATAAAAATATCTTAAGAGAGAGGTTGGATAAAAAAAGAATAGGATTTTTCCTATCTCTAATAGAAAATTTATTTTTCTCAAATAACAAGATTCATAAATTAATAAAATTAAAATTATATTTCAATATAAATAATAATTGAATTCCAATATAAGAAATTCAAAATAACAAAAAATAACAATTTAGATTTTTTAATTAAATCTTATTTTCTATTTATATAGTCGAATTTTAATTATATTTTATAATATAAATTTAATATAAATATAAATATATTTATATTTATTACATATCTTAAGTATTTTAAGTATATTAGTCTAGTTTGCTATTTAATAAAAAGAAATGAAAATGAAAATAATTAAGAAAAATAGGAAAAAATGACAAATAAAAATGAATTAGGCACGAGTGCTGCGAAAGATTTTTATCATCTACAATTGTAAACTTTTAGGTTCATTTACATTGATGTACAGTTATACTAAATAATATACATAATATAATATGAATATATTTGACTTTAAATCCACAGTTCACTAAATGGTGAATATGATATATAAAAATCAATGAACTTCTTGTCATATTATATTCAGAAATCTAGACAACCAAACACAGCCTTAGGGCTTCTTTGTTTTGTGTTCTTTTTTTTTTTAGGACGATATTAGGATGTTTGTTTGCTTTCCTTTATGATTATAATTAAATGTATATTTCAATATCTTTGGTGTTACTTTCCTGCTCTAAAATGGTTAAGACAAATTTTAGATTTTTTTGATAGGCTACTATGGCATTAGTTAGCATGATCAATTTAGGTATCGAGGGGGGGAATTATTCTTAAGGCTAACATAATCAGGTCCCCG
Source organism: Eucalyptus cladocalyx (assembly GCA_017140615.1). Classification (NCBI taxonomy): domain Eukaryota; kingdom Viridiplantae; phylum Streptophyta; class Magnoliopsida; order Myrtales; family Myrtaceae; genus Eucalyptus; species Eucalyptus cladocalyx. Next base: position 10,981,096 of record CM029518.1, read on the forward strand.
ATTCTAGAATCTCCAATTGCATGAATAGTAAGATATTCTTATGTATCTTAGTGGGTTTCTAGCCAACCCCAAAAATGCTAGTGGCAACTCTTTTGTTAAATTTGCATAGGCTTAATTGATTAAAATTTTAATTGTTTGATGTGATATGACTTAAAAGAAACAAAAAAATTTAAGAATCCTACCAAACGCATTTCGATCATGAGAATAGAAATTTTGGACACTTACCAAGCACTTTCTTTTGCTCAAATGGGAGTATATATGTGATATGAATTAATTGAGACATCATTTTGCTACTTATTTAATTTTTTTCCTCCTCAAACCCATGTTTAGGATTTTTGAATTAATTGAGATATTTATACCATATGCTTTATTCTTCTTTTTCCTAGGTACTCTAGATAAATTAATCGTGGCATGAAAAGCTTTAAACATATAAAATAGTTATACCTCAATGTAGAGAATTTCAATACGAACACATCGACACCAACTATGCTCCAATTGGAGCTTCCACGCACCCATATGCACAACCTAAGTGCGTACTGCATTTGGCGCACACATTGCATGTCAAATCCGGCTCTTAAGCCAATCCGACCAATTTGACTAGGTCGGGTCTCCAATTAGGTAAGGTTGATGATGTCGTCAAGTCAAGTCTTGATTAAGGTGCTGACGCCAGCCTCTACCAAGCGAGCCCAAACACAATTCATGAAAATACACTAGAAATATTGTAGAGGAGTTTTCTTGCTTTCCTTTCGTATCTGGGTACCCTCTAAAGAAGGACTTAAGGTAAGATGGTGGAATTATAGTACCTTACTTATCCCAATACACTCCCTCTCCTTAGTTTTTAGTAGGCTAACATAGGACTCCGGTCTAATAGTGACGACACCATGAAAAAATGAATTCGTTTATTTGGAGAGAAAAAATAAGTTTTCCTTTGCAAAACCACCACAAAAGAAAAAAACATTAATGTATAAGAATATTATTGCATGTTTACAATATTTCGTGCTAATACTTACCTCTATGCCCCCGGAGGTCAAGCTCAGCCCTGTCTCTTTCCTCTCGTTCCTCGACATCTCCACCTTCTACGTCACTAGCCAATGGAATATCGCTCTCCCCATCAAGAACTTCAGTATGCTCATTGCCGTTGAGTACAATCGCATGAAACTCCTCTTGAATTTCGATCACCACCTCCCCCTCTCTTGTCCCATGCTCATTCTTGTTTATGTTGAGAAAGAAAGTTATGTGTGCTTAGGAACTAAAACTGTTAGTTCCTAAATAGTTTACATAACTTTTTCTAAACATCATAAATTCACCGCCCTTCCTATAGAATCACTCATAAAAATTTGCAGGGACAAGGAAAAAAAGAAAAAAAGAATTAACTCAAAATGACAGACCACCACGACCGGTACGAGGGGATCATCTTCCTATGTATCTTATGTGCCATATTTTCTATACTCGGCCGCGCCATGGTGATCTTTGTGCCAATACCTACCTCTATGCCCTTGAAGGTCGAGCTCAGCCATGTCGCTTCCCTCTCATCCCTCGACATCTCCACCTCCTACGTCATCGGCCAATGGAACACCACTCTCTTCATCAAGATTTCTAGCATGCTCATTGCTGTCGAGTACACTCGCATGAAACTCTTCTTGAATTTTGATCACCACCTCCCCATCTCCCCTTCCATGCTCATTCTTACTTATGTTGAGAAGAAAGTTATATAAATTGTTTAGGAATTAAAACTAACTTTCTTTCTAAACAGTTTACATAACTTTTTTTCTCAACATAAGCGGGAATGAGCATGGGACAAGAGAGGGGGAGGTGGTGATCGAAATTCAATAAGAGTTTCATGCGAGTGCATTTGACGGTAATGAGCATGCGAGTGTTCGTGACGAAGAGAGCAATATTCCATTGGCCGGTGATGCAGGAGGTGGAGATGTCGAAGGACACGAGGTAAGAGACATGGCTGAGGTCGACCTCTGGGGGCATAGAGGTAGCTATTGGCACGAAGATCACCATGGCATGACCGAGAATAGAAAATATGGCACATAAGATACGTAGGAAGATGATCTTCTCGTGCCGGTCGTAGCAGTCTGTCATGTTGAGTTAACTCTTTTTTCCTTTTTTTTCTTGTCCCTGCAATTTTCATTAGTGAGTTTTGTGGGAAGGGCGGTGAATTTATGATGTTTAGAAAAAGTTATGTAAACTATTTAGCAACTAACAGTTTTAGTTCCTAAACAGTTTACATAACTTTCTTTCTCAACATAAGTAGGAATAAGCATGGGACGAGAGAGGGGGAGGTGGTGATCGAAATTCAAGAAGAGTTTCATGTATTCAATGGCAATGAGCATGTTGGTGTTCTTGATGGAGAGAGCGATGTTCCATTGGTCGGTGACACAGGAGGTGGAGATGTCGAGGGACGAGAGGGAAGAGACGGGGCTGAGGTCGACCTCCGAGGGCATAGAGGTAGGTATTGGCACGAAAATCACCATGGCGCGGCAAAGAATAGAAAATATGGCACATAAGATACGTAGGAAGATGATCCCCTCGTGTTGGTCGCAGGAAGATGATACGTAGGGACTCAGTTTTTGATCGTCCAAATGGTGTTCGGCAGCCATTCCATTGTATGGAAAGCCACCAAGAACGCGATCACCACTCCTACCCATATTTTTATCCCAAGTTCTACATTACAAGATGTTTGTTCAATGAAGAACAAAAACCACTGATGCTCATAAGGGCGGTACTTACCGCATTTTCATTCAAGGCCGGCCTCGATCCACAGTTTGCCATATTATCCGACTTCTCGGTTATCACGACGATTTTTATTCCTTCTTATATCGTTGTGTCATTGCTGCTAACAAGCCTCCCTTCGAGGTGCGCAATCTTTCTCTTTACGGCGAGGGTGCTACTCTACTTTGCCATTCTCTCGTCGGCCTTCGCTCATGTCCATGTGGTAAGAGCCAGCGTAGGATTTCACCAACAATGTAGAACTCAGGATAAAAATATGTGGTTCTAACCACATGGACATGTTTGTCAAAAAAAATAAAATAATAACCACATGGACATGAGCAAAGGGTGATGAGAGAATGGTAAAGTAGAGTAGCACCCTCGTTGTAGAGAGAAAGATTGCACGCCTCGAAGGGAGGCCTGTTAGCAACAGTGACATAGCGATATAGGAAGGAATAAAAATCGTCATGATAACTGGAAAATCGGATAATACAACAAATTGTGGATCGAGGCCAGCCTTGAATGAAAATGCGGTGAGCACCACTCCTATGAGCATCAATGGTCTCTTTTATTCATTGACCAAACATCTTGTAATGTAGAACTTGGGATAAAAATTTGGGCAGGAGTGGTGATCGCGTTCTTGGTGGGTTTCCATACGATGGAATGGCTGCCGAACACCATTTGGACGATCAAAAACTAAAGTCTCCTCAGCTTGAAAGATCGTTGCCCAACGGTCAGCATCATCCTATTCACCTATCTATATATTTACTTTCATGGATTCCAACATTACAGTCTTTGACAACATTTAATGTTTCCCAATCTGTGTCTTTTGTCTCCACCAATTCACTTCAAGTCCCCCCTGCTCCATTGAAATGAAACATGGCATCTCATCGTTTTCTAGTTGTGAGTTTCGGACTAACCATCTCTTTCCCATTTTCTAAAAATTTAGATAGAAGATCCCTAAGTAAATAATAGTTGTATACCTTTTACCAATTTCAGAATGTTGGAACGCACGCAAGTTTGAGGAGTGCTACCTGTCCGCCCTTTCAGCATTTTCAATCTACAAAGTGTGTAAGTATCATCTTGATTTCAATATTTACCTCAATGTAATGGACGTATACTTCTTCAAAAATCGAACTTTTTAGGAACGGTGAGTTTGGAACTTTTTCAAATTTCTAGACTGTTTAGAACTTTATGTTTAGAAAAGTCATGTAAACTGTTTAGGAACTAAACGAAAACAGTTTTAGTTCCTAAACAATTTACATAACTTTTTTCTATACATCATAAATTATCCGCCCTCCTCACAGAACTCACCCACAAAAATTTACGAGGACAAGGAGAAAAAGAAAAAAAGAATTAATTCAAAATAACAGACCACCATGACTGGCACGAGCGGATCATATCTTTCTATGTATCTTTTGTGCCATATTTGCTATGCTTGGCCTCGCCATGGTATCTTCGTGCTAATACTTACCTCTATGCCCCCGAGGTTGAGCTTAGCCCTGTCTCTTCCCTCCCTATCATTTGTGCCTTGATCAATCAATGTTTTGACATAGATTGATCGAGTGAATTGAGGTGGTGGGGGCGCGTCATTTGCCAACATTAGTTCCTCCCTCCCTATTCTGACTTCACACCACCAAGGCCCAAAAGTCAAAAGAACATATGCAAAACATAAAATAAAAACACTAGAAATCGATATATATACGATGACATATGACTAGCATTGGATCTAACAAATCAATTGAAAACGACTAATCTATGTCAAAACGTTTTCGGATCTAAGAATTTCATGGATCATTTTTCAGTCGTGCCTCTAAGGCATTTCCTCAATGCATCATATGCATTTGATTGAGAAATGAAACAAAGGCATAAAATTTCTCAATCAAATGCATAAAATCGTACTCAACTCTCCTCGGCAACACCACCGCACCACAAATTCTGGAGAAACAAACATTAGATAAGTTCCAAGTGAATAAATCAACTTACACTTAATCGATTGCTTGACACAAGACGTGAAAGGTGAAAGCACGGGGCTCCTGAGGAAGTGAACAGGATGAGGACGAGAAGGCACAGGGCTTTTGAGGAAGAGTCGTAGTGACATCGTGGCAACCAAGGAGAAATTCATCTATTGAAATTGCTAGGCAACATGGATTCAAGGTTCGAGAGCTTGCGTGAAAATTCTGGGAAAACAAAGTAGTTGGGGAGGAAAAAGAATGATGTTTGTTCTTAAGAATGAAACCTTGATTTTTTTTTTTTTTTGAGCAATTGTAATTTTTTGGACAAAAATGTCCCCATTCGGGTCGCTGGAAACGTCATTTGCTCACCGGCCAGAGAACATTTGGCCAGCCAACAAGCTAAGGTCCTTATTTGAGACAAATCTAACCACTACTTGTTGGCCAGAGAAACATTTGGGTAATTGGCAAGTTGAGGTCCTTATTTGAGACAAATCTAATCACTTCAAGTTCTTATTTGAGACAACATTTACTTCGAGTCTTTTTTTGAGAAAATAGCTCCACTCTAAGTCCTTATTTGAAATTTTCCATTAATGTTTTTGTGGTGGTTTACACTGTTCAATTGGTGCCAAAGAAAATTCAGAAAGTGAAGTAATGAGTAACCAAAGGCATATCTTCTACCCCAACACATATGGCCTAAGGCATTGTCTCATCAAGAGCTTTCCATCTCAGGTCCAAGACACCTAAGTGAAATTGAACTTGTTCACCCTAATAAGAGAAATTCATTCAATTAAACAAATGAATAGACAAAGCATGCGAATGAAGTGAAACAATCACAGATATTGTAAATATGCAATAATATACTCGTACATTAATGTTTTTGGTTGTGGTTCACATCGTTTAATTGGTGCCAAAGAAAATTTAGAGATATGGTAATATGCCCCCAAATGACTTGCCCTCCATCTCGAGCCCTTCCTCATTGGAATGTTATGAAATGGTCAAAGGGTCCAATGAAATGCCTCCATCCCCGAGAAATCAACAATGCATCACACGTGAAATGACAGCCAAGCGAGGGCGCTGGTTGAAGTCTTATCTCTTTGATCCATCCATAAGGTAAACATTGATTTTTCCAAAATACCAATGTACAGATATATTTCATTACCTTTATTAATAATTTTTCACATTATGATTATATTTATTGCATGATAAATTTTAATTGGCGTATGCACTTGAGGTGTATATTAAAGAGGTTAAGAGGTAATTAAATAAAAAAAAGTGAAAATAGTAAGGTCGAGGAAAGGTAGTGAATATTATGAAAAATATGATGAATCGGGACAATATCCACGTCTATTTGCTAAATTTCTTGAAAGACGTGACATTTGTGCTCAATACACGATACATGATACACCATTGCAAAATGGTGCAACAGAAATGCTTAATCGTACTTTAATGAAAATGGAAAGATAATTAATTTACGGCATCTATATGTTTTGGGTTGTCTTGCAAAAATAAGAATTTACAATCCATATGAAAAAAAAGAAAAAAAAATAGATTTAACAATGGCCAGTGATTACTTCATTGGTTATGTATAGAAATCCAAAAGGTATGGATTTTATTGTCATAATCATAGTACGAGAATTGTTTGGGGTTGTTCTGTAGAAGTAAAAATTTACAATATGTAACAATGTTGAACACTCAACTCTATTCGTACCGAGAATTCAACTCAAATCATAGACATTAACAATCTCGAAAACTCAATTCTCAGGAGACGACATGAGGCGGAACATTGATTTAACAACAAATGAGGGATTCATCTCAAGTTATCAGCAACAACGAAAATCGTCTTCGGATCATCAAACAACATTCAGCCGACGACCATTTAGGCACAGGAGAATTCAAATTCACCATAGAGAAATGAGACCGTACCTTGCTTCAAAACGAAGACTAAGTATCTCGGTTTATCGACAATGGAGTCATCACATCAACGAAAACCTCTCAAGCGGGGGAAGAACTCCACTCCTCGGACTCTTATATATGGGACCAAGGATAAGATGACCGATCACACAATGGCAAAACAACTTTGGCCGGACACAAAGGCATCACACGGCATGCCACACTAGCTTTTCTTCTCCGCCTGAGTCATCCTCCCCTACCAAGTTGCGGGATCGTTGTGCTCCTCTCCCTTTTTTTTGGAACGAACCTCTCTCTCTCTTTCATTTTTTTTTTTTTTTGTGGTTTTCTCTCTGGTTTTCCTTTTTTAATCTCTCTTCCCTCTCCTCTCTTTTTTCCACCAGAACCACCCAAGGAATCTTTCTCTTCATTGCACAGGAGAATTCAAATTCACCATAGAGAAATGAGACCGTCCCTTGCTTCAAAACGAAGACTAAGTATCCTTGGTTTGTCAACAATGGAGTCATCACATCGACGAAAACCTCTCAAGCAGGGGAAGAACTCCACTCCTCGGACTCTTATATCTGTGACCAAGGATAAGATGACCGATCACACAATGGCGAAACAACTTTGGCCGGACATAGAGGCGTCACACGGCATGCCTCACTAGCTTTTCTTCTCCGTTTGAGTCATCCTCCCCTACTCAAGTTGCGCGATCGTTGTGCTCCTCTCCCTTTTTTCTGGAACGAACCTCTCTCTCTCTCTCTCTCTCTCTCTCTCTCTCTCTTTTGTGGTTTTCCCTCTGGTTTTCCTTTTTTAATCTCTCTCCCCTCTCCTCTCTTTTTTTCGCCAGAACCACCAAGGAATCTTTCTCTCCATTTAGGCACAAGAGAATTCAAATTCACCATAGAGACATGAGACCATACCTTGCTTCAAAACGAAGACTAAGTATCCTCGGTTTGTCGACAATGGAGTCATCACATCGATGAAAACCTCTCAAGTGGGGGAAGAACTCCACTCCTCGGACTCTTATATCTAGGACCAAGGATAAGATGATTGATCACACAATGGCAAAACAACTTTAGTCAGACACAGAGGCATCACGCGGCATGCCTCACTAGCTTTTCTTCTCCGTCTGAGTCATCCTCCCCTACCCAAGTTGCACAATTGTTGTGCTCCTCTCCCTTTTTTCTAGAACAAACCTCCCTCTCTTTCATTCTTTATTTTATTTTATATTTTTTTTGTGATTTTCTCTCTGGTTTTCCTTTTTTAATCTCTCTTCCCTCTCCTCTCTTTTTTCCGCCAAAACCACCCAAGGAATTTTTCTCTCCCTTCTCTTCCGTGAACCTCTCTTTAGCCCCAACTCTTCCATGGCCAAAATTCCCTCAGCCAATGTCCCTCTTTCCTCTCTTGACTCATTTTTTTTTTCTCTAGCCAAGCTCACCATCACTCTTTTCTGTTTTTTTTTTTTTCCTTTGCTCTAGCTCCTTTAGTCAAAGCTCCCTCAATCTCTGCTCTGTATTTTTTCTTCCATCGAGCACCCCTCTCGAGCAAGCACCAATGGCCGAACCCCTCTCTCTCTCAAAGATTTTTTTCAATCCATGGTCGAAGCCCTTTGCTCTCATCTTTAGCCCATAGCCAACCGCAAAATAGCCGATGTCCTCCCTTCCTCTTTTTCTCTCTCCAACGAAGCTTTGACAACCGTGGTGTGACTTGATTCCTTCGAAAAGTCATAAAATGTCAACCCTTTTTCTTGTTCCCTTTAAATTAACCAGATTCCACTTCGCTGATGTACACAGTATATTAACAGGTCCAACAAATCTTGATACCCAATACCCTACCCAAAAGTAAGCCGGAAGCAAAACAACAAAAAGAACAGATCATCGAGCATTCAAGAATCTTCCCTAGAGACCCAGAACAATAGAATCATCAGATTGAAGGAAAAAACTTCACCTTGGGAAGTGAACAGCTTGCGGCCGGTACCAGCGATCAAGATGCACATGACGAATCGCACGAGGGATGGCTGTTCTTTAGAATCCTTGACAGCTCAGGGAACAAGCGCACGTACATATAGCGGTTGTTCTTGATCAATAACGCTTGCCCCTCTTTACTCGAATCCACGATGCTCACCATTTTCCCTGGTCGAGCACGCACTTTTTTCTCTAGTTTTCTCTCTCTGGTTCTCACGCTCCTTGATTCTCGCTCTCCGAACGTCGAGCACGTTCTACACCTTCCCCTTCTTCCGCTTGGCCGAGCCCCCCTCACGCTCGCACACTCCTCGCACATCTGCCTCGGGTGAATCTTTTCCGTTATTTCCCCTTGCCAGCTCACGATTGTAGAAGCTTCGAGTTGCTCTCGCTCAAGGCCGCTCGTTTGTTTGTTTTTTTTTTTTTTTTTTGTTGAAAAGAGCTCATATCATTCTCATTTAAGTTAGGATAGTGGAAGCAGGAGCTTCAGAACATAATAAATCTAAAAGACATGAAGGGGGATAATAAACCCAATTAACTACCAGTGGGCCTTAACAACCCAATCTACCACTTTGTTGCATTCTCTCGGACAATGGGTTATTTTAAGCCTTGGAAAAGATTTCACACGTGCCTGCACTTCATAAATCAACGCCTCTATTTCCCAATTGACCGGTGTACTTTCCATCAAAGACTTAGCTAGTTCCTAGTTGTCTGACTCCAACTCTATCTCCTGTTCTTCTTTCCCTTCGAAGTACTTTACGGTTTGTAATATAGCTTGTGCCTCCGCCTGGATTGCTGAAGAAGCTCTGACTGTGCGCGCTAATCCATCGACAAGGGCGCCTCTGCTGTCTCGGCAGACACAAGCCACAGCCGCTTCCCCTGTTTCTTGAAGAAAAGAGCCATCCACGTTGATCTTTGATGGATTTATGAGGTGGGCTTAAGGCCCATCCGCCCATGTTGGGCCTAAAAGCCCGGCCCACAGGATTATGGCTCATGGACGAAGGGGTATGTTTGTATTTTAGAGAGTACATATATAAAGGAGGAGAGAGAGGGAGTACGCACCTCTTGGCATAACAATTCCAACGTACGTTCCTTTCCCTCTCTTTTTCTCCCAAACGCTTAAGGCGACGCCGTTTCCCTATTCAAGGCAAATTGACATCATCGGATCAGAATTTCTTCCTCGGTCTTCAGCATTGGTGTTTACTCTGTGGCTAACAAGGTACGCTCGAATCCGTGGTGTGCTTTACGATCGGTGATGCGTGTTTTCCCGGGCTTTGTCTTCCGCATTGATTTAGGGGTTCGATTCGGTGTCGAATCCGGTTTTCGGGGATCCGTTATTCCCAACATTGGTATCAGAGCCCTAGTTCACGTTTTCCCGATCAATTTGATATTTTTTGATTGATTTTTCGCAAAAAACTTTCGGCCGTATGGATCGGGGCGAGAAATCCCGACACCCGAGCGTTGTTCAACCATTTTTCTGAGTTTTCGTAAGTTGAAATCAAATTCTGAAGGCACTGGGAGAAAGGCGACGTCGAGACAAGTTTGGCGACATGTCGCACGTTGCCGTACGGTGCCGCACGCGCCCACACGCGCGGCCAGAAGCCTCTGCGCGTGGGCGGGATGCGCCTGGAAGCGCTGGCTTTGCCAGTGCGTGCGCCACACGCGTCGGTGGCGAACCGGCATGTGCGTGCCGGCGCGGCGGCGAACCGGCACATGCCGGTCCGCGGACCGACGCGTGCGGCGTCACGGATGACGTCATCCATGGTCGTCATCCACGATCGGAACCGTCGGATGACGTCATCGCCGACGACGTTTCGCCGGCGGTCACCGGCCGACGACCCGACCCAACCGGTGACCCGACCCGACTCGCGGACGCAAGCACGCGCCCGGCACGTGCCGGATGACGCTGGATGACGTTTGCGTGACGTCATCCCCCACACGCGCGAGGCACGTGCGGTTGGTCCGCGCGAGCAATCCGACCAGCCCGTCCGGTCCGACCGGTACGACCATCGCGACCGATCCGACCCTCGCGACCGGTCCGACCCGTTGACCCAACCCGTTGACCCAACCCGTTGACCCAACCCGTTGACGTTGACCGACGACCGTTGACGAAAAAAAAAAAAAAAAAAAAAGGAGTTTGTTTCTTTTTCTTTCATGCCTATGTGGATTATAAGTAATCCATTTTTTATTCTGCATTTGTTGCATGAATTTTGTAAAATTATGTATTTTCCCTTATATTAATTATGGATTATAAGTGATCCATTTTTTATTTCTGCATTTGTTGTAGGAACTATGATGCGTTATGCAAGGATACCTACAATCCCGAGAACGGATGAGGGAAATGCAAGACTTAAGAGGCCGATGTGAGTTAGCTGATTTTCGGTGGCATGACGGTGATTTAGTATCACATGTGGTCAGGGTCAATCAAATGATACAGGAAATTATCTGGAATGGTTATCTTATGCCGGATTTTGAGAAGGTGTTGGCTTTGATGAACACTCTTCCACTTGAATGGCAAACAGTGTTGGATCGGCTATGGGAGGTCAACGTGGTCCCGGGTTATAGGAGGCTGGTGGAAGCTTTTGTAAGAGAGTACTATAGGATTGAGTTGGCCAAAACTTCAACCCTTAGATTAAGCGCCACATGGCGCCGAGTGAATGCGCCTTGGTGGCGACATGAATGCTCTCCAAAAGTTTTTCCATGGTTGGCATGTGCCTTTAGTTTTCTCAGATATTATGGCTGATAGATTAGAAGGGACATTCCCTATTTATTTCTTTGATTAATTATGTAATGTTTACTACTTGATTGTTGTTGATGTAGCAACCGATATATTAGTTGTATAATGTGAAAGCATTGTTATTTTATTAGATGTTAAGATTTTTATTTACTTTCTGCTATTGCTGGTTGCTGTGGGTAATTAGTGTGGGTAGTAATAAAAGTTTTTTGTAACTTCATAGAATTTATTTGCATAAGACAATTATATTAATAATAATTTTGAGTTAGGATTTTGGAGGATGATTGGAAACATAGTGACCTTTTGATTCTAAAGCCTTACTTGAAATTATTCATTAATATGATGGGTCTATGCAAATAGGGATGCATAAATGATAGGCATTAATTATTCGTGCATGTATGTCGATGTGTTCGTAACGATGGTTCAGCAACTAAGAATATAATTGCTGATATGAACAGCAACAATTATGAAATATTGAATATGAAGATTCAATATGTGCTGAAAAAACAAGAAGCACTAGAAGCTCTTGACCATGTTATGGAAGATCTTGAGGATGCTGTGTGCCACCTTGAGCTGGTAGAGGACCGCTTGACGGCATGTGAGCCGAAAATAGATATTTTCAATGCTGGTTCTAGCTCATAAAGGGCTTTAAGCTCTAAGCAAAAGCGTATTGATTCGTTCAATATGTGGGAATGCAAAGGATCAAGTCCTTATTGCAAGAAATCAAGAATTAACCAACACAAGAGAGGAAAACGTTCTCAAGTGAAGAAAATGTCAAAAGTGAGGTGTTACAATTGTGACAAGAATGGTCACTATGCTCACAACTGTCGTGAGCCAAAGAAAGTAAACACCCCTTATACTTTTCAGAACTTTACTTTTGTATCGAGTTATGTATTCTTGACTGAGTCTAATCCTTTGTGGATTGTAGATTCGGGAGCGACAGACCATGTAGCGAAGGATAGAGGATCCTTCGTGGAATTTCGACGATACCAACTGAAACTAAGTGAATCTATGAAGGAAATAACTCAAGAGCTGAAGTTAAAGGGATTGGCACATGACAATTGAACATGCATGGTGGACGCATCTTGTTGTTCTATATGCTCTGGAGATTCGTCGAAATTTAGTGTCTATCTTAGTGTTGGTTAAGCTTGGTTTTGGTATGAACTTCCATAATAAATGTGTAGATTTGTGTTTAGATACAAACTACTATGATTGTGGTCACTTACTGAATGGTTTTATTGTACCAAATGTTGACTATGATGATGTCAATATGTTATTCCCTTGTTTCACGTCTTCTACCTTATATGATAATGATGTGGATATGGTGGCATGCTAGGCTTGGTCATATGGGCCAACAACATATGAATAGACTAGCCAAAGAGGGCTTGTTGGGCAATATTGAAAAAGTCGATTTGTCCATAAGTGAGCATTGCCTAGAAGGGAAAACGACAAGGAAACCATTTGAAAAATGAAAAAGAGCTGAATTTCCTCTGCATTTAATCCATTTCGATGTCGTGGTCCAATGAATGTGAGAGAAAGGCAATGGGCTGTTTATTTCATCATTTTTTTTATAAATGATTATACTCGAAATCGGATATGTCTATTTGATTTCTCATTAATCTGAAGCATAAGTTGTTTTGAAGGTTTATGAACCGGCAGAAAATCAATTAGACAAGAAAATAAAGGTATTTAGATCGGATCGAGGTTGAGAATATTTATTTGATAAGTTCAGAAAATTATGTGATGAAAAATGAATAGAAAGACAATTGTCTATTCCATATACTCCTCGACAAAATGGTGTTGCAGAGAGAATAAACAGAACCCTACTGGAATGGTTAGGTTCAAGATGGCGCATGCTAACTTACCTATCACTTTTTGGAGTGATGTGTTGTTAACTACTATCTATATACTTAACGGGGTGCCTTTCAAATCAGTTATTTCCTCTTCATATGAGTAATGGACAGTTAGAAAACCGGACTTAAGTTTTCTTAAGCCATGGGGTTGTGCTGCCTATACTCATGAGTCTTCTCACAAGTTTGGGAAATTGGGTCCCGAAGGAAAGAAGAGTATTTTAATTAGATACTCCGAACACTCAAAATGGTATGTGTTCATAGGTGAGCAGGAAAGTGGGAGTATAACTGAATTTGGATCACGAGATGTCACATTCTTAGTGGATGAATTTCCTAAGAGGGGCGAAATAAGGGAAAATAACTCCTTATTTGAAACCTTGGATCAAGATAATGATGATAGTGGAGTTTGTCCAAGTGGGAGTAATATGAGATGTGATGAATTGAATTCAACTCATTCTCAATTACAACCACATGATGAGATGACGTCATCATTATCTAATCCAAGTGGGAGCATGATGGGAATGATGTGCTAAGTGTACAATCTCCCATACGGTGAACAAGTTGCCAAACTATTCCCCGTCGATGTTTTGACATTGAAAGGTAAACTTTTATGATTGCTCCATAAGATGAGGATGAGCCAAGAAATATTAATGAGGCTCTAAATTGCCCTAATAAGGAAAAATGGATTCATGCAATGAAAGATGAAATTGAGTCAATGAAATCAAGCTAAGTCTAGGAACTGGTTGATCTTCTAAAAGGGACGCATAGCTATTAGGGACAAGTGGGTTCTCAAAATAAAGCGAAAGGCTGATGGCTCGATAGAAAGGCATAAGGCTCGCCTTGTGGCGAAGGGGTATAATCAATAGAAATGAATTGATGATGAAGATACATTTTCTCCTGTAGAGGGATTTACCTCGATTCGCATTATTCTGGCAATAGTGACTAGTATGGATCTTGAGTTAAATCAAATGGATGTAAAGACTGCTTTCCTCAATGGAGAATTAGAGGAATGAACATATATGGAACAACCTGTTGGTTTCATAATGAAAGGCCAAGAAGAAAATGTATGTCGATTTTAGGGGTCGATATATGGCCTTAAGCAGTCATCGAGACAAATGTATATACATTTTCATAATGCCATAGTGGCATATGATTTTACAATGATTGATGAGGATCATTGTGTATATATCAATAGATCCAATGATCAATTTGTGATCATATCATTATATGTTGATGATGTATTAATTGCCGGAAGTAATATGGAGTTTGTTAATACTGTGAAGAATTCGTTGTCTTCCAACTTTGAGATGAAAGACATGGGTGATGTTGCATACATTTTTGGAATTAAGATTTCAAGATTGTAAGCCCATAGGCACTCCTATTACAAAAGGTGAAGGGTTGAGCCATAGTCTGTGTCCAAGGACTCCACAAGAGAAGGAACAAACGAAATATGTTCCTTATGCTAGTGCTGTTGGGAGCTTGATGTACGCTATGATGTGTACAAGACTTGGCATATGTTTTACAGTTGGAATGGTGAGTAGATACCAATCTAATCCAGGTCAAGCACATTGGAAAGCCGTTAAAAGAATACTAAGGTATCTAAAGGGGACTGCTGATTATACGTTGAGTTATTAAGGAAAGGATCTGCAACTCAAAGGCTATTCTAATACTGATTTGGGAGGAGATTTATATGAAAGAAAATCTACCTATGGGTTTGTTTTCTTACCGAATAATGGCACCATATGTTGGAGCAGTAAGAAACAAAAGTGTATAGCCTTGTCCACAATGGAAGTTGAGTTCGTGGTATTATCAGCAGCAGTATAAAAATATGTTTGGCTTAAGAGATTTTTTGGATCATTTAGGTGTTATTGGAAGTGCTGCAGATTCATTATAGCCAAGCAGCAAAAGTGTACACCAAAGATCCAAAATATCATGGCAAGATCGAACATATAGATACCAAGTATAATCTTGTCAAGGATATAGTTGCACGAAAAGATGTGAACTTAGAGTACATATTACGCATGGAATGGTAGCAGATCCTATGACAAAAGCCAATACCTAGAGATGTGTTTTGTGGCCATATGAAATCTCTAGGATTGCGTAGAGACTGATGTACTGAATATTGTATTTTCCCTAAGTGTTCACAATTTGATGAATTTGTGTTTTCATCATTAATGCCTATGAATCTTTGTTTGATCTTTATGCATCTTAATGCTCAGTGCATTGCTTTAAGTTAAGGAAGTATGTCGCACAGATATAATATTAGCTCACTCACACGGGTAATCGCCTCTATTTACTGTGTGATAAATAGAGATGAGACTGTTTTTAAGCTTATTATCTAGGTGATAATCGAGAGCTCAAGTTTAAAACACGTATGTCGCCTTAACTAGGTGTTAAGATGAGGATATAATACTTACTATGTTCGAAAGTAAAATACCCCACATATTTTACTTTATCTATCTAAGATGCCAGATGTGAGTTCTGATGAATTTTGTGAATGAGTAGATACGTGAACTCAAGTTAGACATTGGGTATGTCTGAACTATCATTTGTACGGTATTGAAGGTGTAGACATACGCTCCATGGGAAATGAGTTAATACCGTAATACGTATTTCATACTACGTATGCATGAGTTGACCAATAAGAGTGGCAAAAGTTTGATCTCAACTTTTGTGTCATGTGAGACTCTTAAGGAAAAGAGTTCCTCAAATTTTTTAGTCCCCTCATGACTCTTACTTATTCTCAAGATTTCTATTTAATGTTTGCTATCTTAGGATGTTGCCAATGGTCATGAGTGATTCGATCTAATGGGATATTTTTAGAAAAGCAAGTTGAACTGAAATTGAGAGTTTGAAGGGAAGAGGAAGATCGATTTTGGAGAATCACATTGTAGTTTTGTATGCACCGGTTAACCAATTATGACTGTCTTTGTGATAATCATAATTGTGAATACAATATATATATATATATATCATTGTTTAAAAGAGATCAAGAGAGATATAAATGTGATCGATCGATCTAGGGTACTGCATACTAAATCTACTCAGGATGTGATGCCCATTATGAGCTGTTATATATTCCTAACAGATGTATGGCAACGAGCTCTCAAAGTATGCTGGTCGCACGGATTATTCACCCGTATGAATGTTGAAGAGAGGAAAAGAGGATTATGTTTGGCCCACCATGTTAAGTGAGAGTCTGTGATGGATTATTCTCTGATGAGGCTGAGTAAGGCCTGTCCGCCCATGTTGGTTTTGGACCACCATGTGCGAGTGGGAGATGATGGATTTATGAGGTGGGCTTAAGGCCCGTCCGCCCATGTTGGGCCTAAAAGCCCGGCCCACAGGATTATGACTCATGGACGAAGGGGTATGTTTGTATTTTATAGGGTACATATATAAAGGAGGAGAGAGAGAGGGAGAACGCACCTCTTGGCATAACAATTCCAACATACGTTCCTTTCCCTCTCTTTTTCTCCCAAATGCTTAAGGCGAAGCCGTTTCCCTATTCAAGGCGAATTAACATTATCGGATCAGAATTTCGTCATCGGTCTTCAGCATTGGTATTTAATTTGTGGCTAACAAGGTACGCTCGAATCCGTGGTGTGCTTTATGATCGGTGATGCGTGTTTTTCCGGGCTTCGTCTTCCGCATTGATTTAGGGGTTCGATTCGGTGTCGAATCCGGTTTTCGGGATCCGTTATTCCCAACAATCTTTATCGCACCGAGCGCTGGAGGCGTCCAGATCTGAGGGGGGCCGTTCGTTGGAGGGTTGCTATGCTGGTGCGAGCCGGGCGTCGCAGCGATCCCTGTGCGACGCGAGCTGTGCGGCGGAGCCATCTCGGTCGGAGGTGAGCTTACCGTTTGATGCGTCCCTTTCCGAAGTGAGCTGAGCGGGTTCGTCTTTGTCCACGGCGAGCTGTGCATCGAAGGGGGCCCTGTGAGAGGCGAGCCTTGCAGCAAGGTATTTCGGGTCTGCGACAAGCCGTGCGTTGAAGGAATCGAAGTCTGAACCGAGGTAGGCGTCCAGATCTAAGGTGGGTAGGTTTGCATCTGCTCTTTTTTGCTTTGTTTTCCCACCCACCTGTTAAAGTTTTCTTCCATGGCTGTTGATGAGGTGATGATGTGCTGAGGACTCACCGGTTTAGCTTTGAAACACCAGTCATTGCGGGATTTCCAGATCTACCATAGTAAGAGGGTGAGTGGCTCGAAAGAAACTAAGGTATGTTTAAAATTTGCCAACCATTCCTCCATTCGAGTTATCCAGTGACCATCTTTTTGTATATTCACGCCAGTGTTGTCTCATATTTGGTTCGTCCATGGACAAAGGAGAAAGAGATGCTCTATTGATTCCGGATGTCTTTTGCAAATCATGTAGGTGGCCTAGGTATGATATGTCTGCGATGCAAGTTCTCCTTCATTGCTAAGGCATTTTGACAAATTTGCCATAGGAAGAATCTGACTTTGGGCTGAATTTTGGCATGCCATATTTTATTCCACAATGCTCGTTGTGCTTGGTAGGATGATGAGGCATGGTTTTGCTGCTGATTTTCTCCTTGCGCCTTGAACTTGTTGTATGCACTCTTGACTGTGAATTGACCTGTTTTGGTTGGCTTCCATACTAGTTTGTCCTCTGAAAATTGGGGGTTAAGGTGGATAGTTAGAATTTCATTACACACTTCGTGGTCGAAAAGTTGTCGTATTCTATCTTCCTTCCATGTTGCAGAATCTCTGTTTATAAGTTCTGAAACCTGAGATGGATCATCTCTGTTTTGAAGGCTGCTCGTTTGTTGCCTTCATCTTCTTGCGTCACGGTCCTCCTTGCTCACGGACGTGAGCACGCGTGAAAGGAGAGGGAATGGGCTTAGGCTCCCTTTTCTTTCTTCTTCGGCTCAAATTGTGGAGTTGAAGAAATAAAGAAACATGGGCCGAAAAGAAACAAAAAAGATGGACCAAGGGAGAGGAATTTTAGGGGGGCCGAAAATTTATTAAAGGAGTGGGCCGGATATGCGGGCTTGCTCGATTCCCTTTTTTTCTTTCTTTTTTTAATTTCATTCATTATCTTTTTTTTTTTTTTTTGCTTTTGTTTTGCTTTTCACCTTTTTTTAATCAATTTTTATTTTTCTATAAAATAAATGAATATTTAATATGTCGACAAAGATTTTTATAATTTCATCCCTATTGCAAGATGTGAATAAAATAATCGAAATGAAATAGGAAGAATGCATTGTCGCTTGGTCTTTACTTCCTAACACTACCTATTTTAGAAGGTTTATGGAAGAGGAAGCAAAAGCAAAATATCCAACCAAAAATTATATATCACTCTAATTTTTAAAAAAAATTACAAAAAAAAATTATATTTAAAGTCACATGCAAACATTTGCATTCGGTGAATTTTAAATTTTACAGATTTTTAAAGTAAAGGGCAAAAATGCATTAACTTTATATGTATTGGCAACAGGGATAAAAATTCTTATCGTACACTGCATTTGGTGTCTACTCAAGACAGGATAAAATCGGATATAAGAGAGATATAGATTAGACAAAATTATCTAGGAGAGGTGGAATGAAAATGAATATAATTTCTAATATCATAATAAAAAAGTTATTTTTCTCGACAAACTTCTCAAATTAACAAAAATGAAATTATATTTTAATATAAATAATATTTAAATTTTAATATAAGAAATTCAAAATAACCAAAAATAACAATTTATTTTTGTTAATTTAAAATAACAACGGGCCATGTCCACTATTGCTAGCGCCCTTGGACTGGGCAGGAGATTGGATGGCCCTTTATTATAGGATTCTGGGTATAAGATTCTTTGTCTTTCCTAGGTTTAGGGAGTGTTGATAGGCCCACTAGTGGCTTTGTGGGTTTGAGTATCTCTTTTGATTTATGTTTCTTGGGCTTTACCAACATATAATATTATCAGTAGTAATAAAATGAGAAACTCTCAAATAAATGAAAATTTTGGAAAGTAAATCTTATATTGTAAATGAAAAAAAATTAAGTCTCCGTACATTATAGAAAAAAGCAAAGAGCAAATGCTGATTTCCATTTAATAAGAGTTAGATAATCAAAGAATTTAACAGAACTTCTCTCAAGCCAAACTATTTTGACATTATGTTTCTCTTGGTACCTATTCAAAGGCCTGAGCCCACTTTTAGATTCAATGGATTAGTGCTCCCCACATATTGTGCACGCAACCTTCTACTTAACATTGGGGGACCTAAATTTCAAATGTCATCTAAACAACAAACATTCATCCTCACAAAAATTAATGTGGCATCGTTTTGGGTTCGTGCAACCGTGGGGGTAGCGCTTTTGCCGGGAGTGGGTAGGAGCCCCCTCTACCACCCTTGCATTTATGAATCATCGTCCGGTTGTTCTCTTGGTCATTGTGCAATTCTTGCCGCTCTTTGGGTGGAGCAAAGCGGTAATTTATTTGAGAACTCGTGAAAGAATGATGAAAGTAGAAATGAGAGAGAACTCTCTAATTTATAAGAAAATTTATGAATTTACCCGACGGCCAATGTTTATGATGGTTGAGCACTCGTTAAGGTATTGGAAGAGAGTCAAAATGGATGATGAGCACTATTACTGAGATACAAATGTCGAGCCAAAGTGCAAATTATTGAGATTACGTCTCGAGTTTGAGCTCGTCAAGGAATGTCTATTCACATAGATTTCCCAATTTGAGGAGTTTGTTAGTTAGAGTAGCTTTCATATTTTGTATACATATATTCTCTAAATAAAAGGATATTCTACTAAATAGTTAGACATAATAACAAAATAAGAGAAATGTTAGTGTTTCCTAGATGTGAGTTCTCTCTAAGAGATTGTAAGACACACTTGCGGGTTTTGCATTGGGTGTAATTTAGGGTTGGGAAACCTTTAAGTGACCGAACTTTAAAATCCATACTCTCTAGATTTATAGTAGGTTGTTGGCAATTGCTTTCCTTATTAATAGGTACCGATTAGGATGAGCATTAGTTCAAGGTACACTTTAGAATCGAACCACAGCGACCCTACCTGATCGGTGCTATTTTGATTCTTGAATCCCAATTTTTGAAGCTGCTTATTACCTATCCAGTTCTCACTTTTGGGTACCAAACCGAATTGGAGAATCGAACCAAGAAACCCAAATTTTCTCCTTTTAATTTTACATTGTATCTTGTATTTCTATTATTGTTGCCTTTGTCTTTTGTAAATTAGGGGATAATTTACTAAAGTTTGTCCTTTTCAGTAAATTAAATAAATAAAAAAAGAAAAAGGAACTAACCAGTTCCTAGATAGACCCTAGAACTGAATCAAATTGACATGATTGACCTAGGGTGTAAAAGGTTGATTCCAAGTTTCAAAAACTGAGAATTGGTCATAATAGGGAAGGTTTTTCCATATTTGGACCCTACCCCCTTGGAATTGCTCACCCTTATTATCAATACTTGGACTGAAATACATAAATATTTAGTGTACTTTTTATCATATCTCATTAATTTCTCCAGTAATTTTCTTCTTCTCCCCTTAAACATAGATTGAAAGATTCACTAACTTCCATATCAATTTCACAGTAAATTTAGTGATTAATTTTTTTATTGGTTAAGTTACCAATTAGGTTTGATTTAGCAACTCTCATTTGAGTTGCTTGTTGTTAACTTTTATTTATTTTTTCATTTGCAAAAAATTTTCTATTGAGTTACTACCTATTTCTAGAGTTGAGCATTGATCCATGATCAACCTGAGACCTACCGTGGACTAGCCTAACTTGGCCAATCCTGGTTTGGTTTCCTAGGAGATTAGACTGGTCCTTGGTCCTAGGATTTCTAGACTTGTGCTGTGCAACTTGGCCTTGATTCTGAGACTTTAGGGTTGGTCCAACTCAAATATATATATATATCATATATATTTTTGTCTCTTTTAAACCTTAGCGCATTCACCTCACTTTTTTCTTATGCGGTTCTCTTGCGTAAATTAAAAAGTAGAAACCTAGTCCTAATTTGACCAAAATAAAAATAGAAATCCTCTTTGCTCCCCTTACTCACCATTCGCCTTCTTTGCTTGCCTTTGGCCTCTCTTTACTTGCCTTACAAGCACATCTTAGCTAGTGAAATCACAAGCCTCTCTTGGCCCGCCTCGTGAACATAGCTTAACAATCGCAAATGGAGATTTATGTTACTACCTTATCTTAGATTTATGTTTGATATGTACTAGTGTTCACAATTTGATTGCTCGATGTCACATTATTAATAGATATGTAATTTGAAAAAGTATATTTGTCTTTTCAAGAAATACAAAAATAAAAATTGGTTGGTCCTTAGTTGACCTTGAAATTAGATTGGACCCATAGAGTCAATCTAGTCATGGCCATAGGCTCAATGGGGTCAGTTCCCGGCCTAACTCAGACTATGCTCACACCTATTTATTTATCCTACTTTTCAATGATTATGATAGGGTTTGTATTCCTACTAAAAAATTAGATACGAATCACATGGAGGTACTAGGTTCACCATAGAGGAAGGTGTAATTTAATACTTAAACTTCCGATATAACATGTACACACGTGTTTGAATTGACCTTTTTCAAGTCTAGTAGAGTCGCATACAACTTCTCGTAGGCTTCCAAATTAGAATAGTAGTTCCGACGACAACTAGATTTGAAAAGGGTACATACTTTCACTTTGAAAGTGCATAAAAAGAAGACGCCTTTTTCCGGAACAGGGTTCGGGATGGGGATGGAGACAACAAGGGATGGCTCATCAGGGGTGTGAATTCAAGCGCAGTATGAGCTCCCATGTCGACGAACGAACATGGCGATTTCTTCTTCCCAAACGCGAAAGGGAACCAAATCCCATGCCTTTCTAATGTGACAACAGTAGACGCTTTGAGGGAGAGCTTGTGCGGTAAGACTAGCGGTCTCCTAGTATCGTAACATTCCTTGCATCCAAAGCTAGGCGTCAAGAAGAGAGGGAGTAAAGAGGGCAGAGCATCTAAAAGAGAGAGAGACAGAGTATGTCGGACATCATAGTTAAGAAAATTCTTCCAGCTTTAAAAAAAAAAAAAAAAAAAAAAAAAAAAAAAAAAAAAAAAAAAAAAAAAAAAAAAAAAAAAAAAAAAAAAAAAAAAAAAAAAAAAAAAGGTAATTGAAAAAATAAAATAAAAACTTTAAGGAATTTCGTATGTCAATATTATCTATGTATATGAGGATCTTAGGGTGCTTTTTAGCAATTAGCAAAAAGGGGAGGGGCCCGAAAAGCAAAAAAAGGTTTCACGCGGAGGGCAGTTCAGTCAATTCGGGTCGGGGGATTGGGGAAAGTTGCTGTGGCTCCTCCATGTCGCGCATCCTCTAGCCTGAGATTTGTTTTTTTTTTTTCTTTTTTCATTTGATTAATAAGACCATTTGACTTATCTAATGTAAGAAGTGTTCACCATTCACCTTGGTTCGCGAGTGGCTTCTACCCATTTATTGAGCCAACTACATAAGTAAACTTTATCTATAGTCCACTGTCGGGGCATTCTTTTATATTCCTTTGATATTTGATACTACTGATTATTGTAGCATTTTGAATGTCGCAACACGGCATATGCAGGCATACTCAGCGAGGTACTACATGCATCATGAGAAATTTGACATTTCATGCGACATTTTTAAGCAAAATGTGAGAATTTATGCTACTTTTTTCTCTTCTGCAGAGATCAGAAAACTCTTATACATATCCTAGCAGAAATGTGGCCAATGAATCTCAAGGAACTAACATGGAAGAGTTACAAGGTAATTAATCCATTGCAAGAGGCAGAGTAAATATGGTTTTTTGGGTATGGAAGATCTAACTTCGATACATGTCTAGTGTATCTCAATACAATTAAGATTAAATATGTGCATGGAATGTTGATTGTATATATCAGTACTATGTATGCTGGTTTATCTTCACATATTGTGGAGTATATTACTGTAGAACTCTGTCGCGGTGTCATCTCTCTTTTGAGTGCTTCACAGGGATCCTTTGCTTTATAACCTTTTTTGGTCATCCTACCATGTTACCACTGACGGACTCCCTTGGGGAATCCAATTGTAAGAGAGACTAGTTACACTAATTAAGTTAGGATTCATTCGTTTGTGATGGCATAGTTCTTGCAATCTATTTAAGATTGCTTGATTTCTTTCTATGTAACGAGATATTTTTTCTTGTGCAATTCGTGTTATTTTTTGTAGATGTTCCATGCTCGAGTAAACTATGGATGTCGTCATGGCTCTGAGAATGGAATTTCTTCTGATAAATGTCCCCAGTCATCGCTCTGAGAATGGAAATTCCTCTGTTGACTGTCTGGATAGAGAGTTCAAACGGTAGCCCGAAAGAATACTGTGATCTTAGTGCTCTAATTAGCATTAGAAATGCTCCAGTGCATTGGCCTCAGAGATTCGAGCCTTTTGGATAAATTATTATTCACTATCACTTGTATTAGCCTACTTTACCAAGCAACCTGGCATCAATTACTAGCCGTATTGTTAATTCTGCGGATCTTTCCCGCTTTGCCAGGATCATCTTGATTGTAAGCGTATTTGCCGTTAGCCATTTAAAAAGTTGTGACTAAGATTAGATGAACTGAAAATCATTATACGAAAGCCATAATGAGTCACACAAACATTAACGGCTCTCTGGTTAAGTTGTTTAACCAAGCAAACTCAATCTTTTGGGATTTTAACAATCTTCTTCCCAATATTATCTCCACGAAATAGTCCTACAAAAGCAGAGGGAATGGTCTCCACACCATTCGAGAAGTCCTCGAGCGGGTGCATTTGGCCGCTGCGGAGATAGTTGCCGGTGGTTGAAATGAAATCCTCAAAGACGTCCATGTGGTCCCAGGCTAGAAAACCCTGGATCTTTATTCTCTTGTAGATAACATCTAACATATTGGGTGCGGCTCTTTTTCCAGGATCCGTGTATTCAGATGTTGCTCCACAGACGGCAACTCGGCCATAGGTATTCATGTTAGCCACTGCAGCTTCTAGCATCTCAGCACCTACATTGTCAAAGTATATGTTGATTCCGTCGGGAAAGTACCTGTAACCGGAAACGCGGGAAGCAAAATGATTGTGGGATTGTTTTAGAATTTAGATTTATCCCAAAACACTGGAGAAGAAGGTGGTCAATGCATCTGTGCATTTTAAAATTGGAGAACCTGACCTTTTGAGTGCTGAATTCAAGTCAGTTTCCTCTCTGTAATTGAAAGCATCATCAAAGCCGAGTTTTTCCTTGAGCAGTTCTACCTGTGACACAAGTCCAAAACTTGGGAGATTCATAAGTGGGCACACGTCAAGTACTAGTCACACAGGAGCTCGTGAAAGCGACCTTTTGCTTGCTTCCGGCGCAACCAACCACATAACAGCCGAGCAACTTTGCGTACTGTCCGACCATGTTTCCAACCGATCCTGAAGCGGCGGACACAAATACCTTCTCCCCTTGCTTGGGCTTGCATATTTCGAAGAATCCAGCATAGGCTGCAAGTCCACTGTATCCTGGAAGAACAAGCAGAAATTTGATAAAGGAACATAACCAGAAGGGAAGAAAACCGTTTGGTAGCCTGAAGCATCGGCGACAACAAATGTTTTTTATTTAATGTTTTCCTGAGAGACTGACATCAAGAACTTGGCATAGCTTGAGACATCGGATGTATTACACAACTACAGCGCATTGTGCAATGTACTGATCTAAGGTCTAATAAGCACTACATCATTTTTTGACCCCGTTAAGACATGTCCTTGTTCAAATGTGTTATTATCAGTTAATCACAACATTTTTCCGCCAGAACAAGGCGCGTCCATTCCAAAATCTGAAGCACGGCTGTAAAACTCTCTTCCCTGCCCCGGCAGTCTTATGAAGTTCTTTTGACTAAGAAGAAATTCATGTATCATTGAAACGATTATGATAATGAAAATTGTTGGTGGTAGAGAAATTTACCGAATAGTCCAACATGGTATGACAAAGGGAACCCCAATGGATCAAGCTTCCTGATCATTCCATTTCTTCTTATCTTACTGTACTCAGCCCAAGTAACAAATCCCACAACAACATCACCCTTCTCAAATTCAACATTGTCTGAAACCACAACTTCTGCCACACCATATGCCTTGATTTCCTGCACACAGATTTGAAGACAAAAATCAAAGAAAACCCAATTCCTTTTTTCCTAATTCCCATCAAATTTGCGCGATTGTCCTCTGAACGTATATTTAGCTGCTGTGAACAAGTTACACTCACTGTGCCAAGAGTAATTCCTTCTAAACCAGGACCCATTCTTTGCGACGAGCTATACTGCTTCATCCGGTTCAACTGATATGGGTCGATGGACACGTAAAGGTTCTTCACTATCATCTCGTCTGAGCCGGGGTCGAGTGATAGAGCTAAAGGTGAGGTTTTGAGCTCAAAATCAGATTCTTTGGGTGCACCCTCTATGTGGGTCTTCAGGGTCACATACTTGTTGGCCACTTCCATGGTTGCAGAAGAACAGGAAGAAGCTGAAGCTTGAAGACTAGACAGATTCTTGTCTGGGTGAAACTAACAAGTCTTTCTATAACTATAGGACCGCATATGTATAATCTGCATGAAATTGACCCCTGCTGTGGGAATCTACCACGGTGGTACTTCGCAAAAAATGTCGATGGCTTCTACCTTCTACTTTTTATTTCGTAATCTAAAGTTTGACTAATCTAAATAATATTTTTTCAAAAGTTTCAACGTATTTGGTTACTGACATTTTAACGTCATAAAGTTTTTTTGTTTTTTTCCTTTAAAAAATAATTAAAATATTTTTGAGAATTATCTACATAAAAAGTGATGTCGAGTATATTGACAAGATAGATTCCTAAACTTAGTACATTGATAATAAGACAAACTCTCGTTCGATTATAAATATGATCACTCTATCAAATGTTATCTTGTATAGTACTGCAAACTCGATATTCTACTTATATAGACCGGTTTTAATAAACTTAGTACTCCCTCCTAGGTAAGAGCCTGTTAAGTGATCATGATTTTTTTGTCCTTTTCGAAAACATTAAGAATACTAAATATGGTTTAAGATAAATACAAAAAAAATGCAAAAAGACGAGCAGCATCAAGAACGAGGAGTACCCGCAACAAGAGAAGATGCCATTTTCATTGGCCAGACAAGTTGCGATTAATTAAATAGAGATGAAGGAGTACTCGTGCGTAGAAAAGGTTCCTTTTATATGCAAACCATATCCGTAGATCTCCCTTAAATCTAACGGTGGAAATTACACCTCCCTATCTACCAACTACCAGCATTAATTACACAACTACTAGCTACTCGCATATATAACGTATGCGTACAAATATAGTATCGCCCGTCCCCAGGAGAATACTCTAAGTGTTGGGGACATAAGCCAAGGGTTTTTAATGTGTCATGCCTGTCCTGTAGAAACCTCTTGGACATGCTATTTTTCTGGCCGTGACGCTTGTCTGGGGGAAATTGACAAGCCCTATTATTATAGGACTATATATGTATAAAATATCTGCATGAAATTGACCTTGGCAGTGGGAATTTACCACGGTGGTACTTCGCAGAAAAAGTTGATGGCTTCTACCTTTCACTTTCTCTTTTCCTTGTCTAAAATTTGATTAATTTAAATAAGATTATTTCAAAAGTTTCAACATGTTTAGTTATTGACATTTTAAAAGGGCGGCACTATTTCCACCTCTAAATGACTATATCTACCCCTATTTACACTAAAAAGACAAAATCGTCTCGTAATCTTTCAATTGCAGTTTAAAGTGATGGCCCCAATCATTTCTTCTATTTTTTTCTTTTTCTATTCATGATAGGTCTGTAATTAAGCATTTCACATATGTTGTTTTTTAGCGTATTAAAGAAGCATGCATTCTCAGATATTCTTATAAGATTTTACATACTTTGTGTAAAATCATCTCACTAATAGTAAAAGAAAAAAAAAAAGACATTATTTGATATAGTATAAAACTGAAAAAGTCTATTCTTTATTATTGATCTTATAAAAAATTATCTATTTTTTTGTCCCTCCTATCTCAAAATCTCACTTTCTTGGTAAACTGTTTATAAACTAAAACTGCTAGTTGCTAACAGTTTAGATAACTTTTTCTAAACATCATAAATTCACTGCCCTTCCCACAGAACTCACCAATCAAAATTTGCAGGGACAAGGAAAAAAAAAAAAAAAAGAGTTAACTCAAAATGACAGACCGCTACGACCAACACGAGGGGATCATCTTCCTACGTATCTTATGTTCCATATTTTCTATTCTCGGCCACGCCATGGTGATCTTCGTGCCAGTACCTACCTCTATGCCTCCGGAGGTCGACCTCAGCCCCGTCTCTTCCCTCTCGCCCTTCGACATCTCCACCTCCTGCATCTCCGATCAAGAACACCAGCATGCTCATTGCGGTCGAATACACCGGAATGAAACTCTTCTTGAATTTCGATCACCACCTCCCCCTCTCTTGTCCCATGCTCATTCTTGCTTATGTTGAGAAAGAAAGTTATGTAAATTGTTTAGGCTTTCTAAATAGTTTACATAACTATCTTTCTCAACATAAGAAAGAATGAGCATGGAAGGAGAGAGGGGGAGGTGGTGATCAAAATTCAAGAAGAATTTCATTCGAGTGTACTCGACAGCAATGCGCATGTTGGAGTTCTTGATGGAAAGAGCGGTGTTCCATTGGCCAATGTCGTAGGAGGTGGAGATGTCGAGGGATGAGAGGGAAGAGACGGAGCTGAGCTCGACCTCCGAGGGCATAGAGGTAGGTATTGGCACAAAGATCACCATGGCGCGGCCAAGCATAGAAAATATGGTACATAAGATACATAAGAAGATGATCCCATCGTGCTGGTTGTGGTGGTCTGTCATTTTTGAGAAACAAACATTAGATAAGTTCTAAGCGAAGAAATCGACTTACACTCAATCGATTGCTCGACATGAGATGAGGAAGGTGAAAGCACAAGGGCTCCTGAGGAAGTGAATGGGATGAGGATGAGAAGGCATGGGGCTTCTGAGGAAGAGTTGCGGCGATAACATGGCGACCAAGGCTAAAATTCGTCGATCCAAATTGCTAGGTAGCATGGGACAATGTCCACTTCGAATCCTTATCTAAGACAACGTCCACTTTGATCAAGAACTTCTACCCCAACGCACATGGCCTTAAGTATCATCTAATCAAGAACTTTCCATCTCAAATCTAAGACATTTAAGTGAAACTAGACTTATTCACTCCAATCAAATAAATTTATTCCATCGAACAAAGGAATAGACAAAGCATACGAATGAAGTGAAACAGGCACAAATAATGTAAATATGCAATAATATACTAATACATTAATGTTTTTTTTTTTTTGTGTGGTTTTGCAGAGGAAAACTTATTTTTTCTCGCGAAATAAACGAATTCATTTTTTCATGGTGTCGTCACCGTTAGACCGGAGTCCTATGTTAGCCTACTAAAAACTAAGGAGACAGAGTGTATTGGGATAAGTAAGGTACTATAATTCCACCATCTAACCTTAGGTCCTTTGTGCGAGGGTACCCGGATATGGAAGGAAAGTAAAAACTCCTCTACAATATTTCTAGTGTATTTTCATGAATTGTATTGGGCTCGCTTGGTGGAGGCTGGCGTCAGCTACCCGAATCAAGACCTGACTTGGTGACGTCATCAACCTTACCTAACTGGAGACCCGACCTAGTCAAATTGGTCGGATTGGCTTAAGAGCCGGATTTGACTTGCAGCGTGTGCGCCACATGCACTTAGGTTGTGCATATGGGTGCGTGGAAGCTCCAATTGGAGCGTAGTTGGTGTCGTTGTATTCGTATTGAAATTCTCTACATTGAGGTATAATTGTTTTACATGTTTATAGCTTTTCACGCCATGATTAATCTAGAGTACCTAGGAAAAGGAAGAAGAAAGCATATGGTATAAATATCTCAATTAAGTAAGAAATCCTAAACATGGGTTTGAGGAGGAAATCAAATTAGATAAGTAGCGAAATGATATCTCAATTAATTCATATCACATATATACTCCCATTTGAGCAAAAGAAAGTGCTTGGTAAGTGTCCAAAATTTCTATTCTCATGACAGAAATGCATTTAGTAGGATTCTTAAATTTTTTTTGTTTCTTTTAAGGCATATCACATCAGACATTTAAAATTTTAATCAATTAAGTCTATGCAAATTTAACAAAAGAGTTGCCACTAGCATTTTTGGGGTTGGCTAGAAACCTAGAAAGATTCACGAGAATATCTTACTATTCATGCAATTAAAGATTTTAGAATTGGGGACCTTATTACGTTAGCTCGAAGAATAATTTCCCCTCGATACCTAAATTGATCATGCTAACCAATGCCATAGTAACCTATCAAAAAAATCTAAAATTTGTCTTAACCATTCTAGAGCAGGAAAGTAACACCGAAGATATTGAAATATACATTTAATTATAATCATAAAGGAAAGCAAACAAGCATCCTAATATTATCCTAAAGAAAAAGCAACACGAAACAAAGAACTCTATTGTAAAGCCCTAAGGCTATGTTTGGTGAGAAAATATTCAGTGGTTCGTGCGCGCCACGTCATCCGCTGACGTGGCGCGCATGTTCCATTCAGATATCGACAGGTGTCCTGTGGGACTCGCCAGTAATGCGAGCTTGGGCCTTGCATGAACCAAATGACAAACGAATAGGATGGTGAGAATGTGAAGCTGTGGCTATAAAATAGACGAAATTTACGGCCAATATTCCAACGATCTCTATTGCGCAAGTGTGAATAAAACGTACACTTAATTGTTGAAGCCTATCGATTGGCAAATTCCACAGTTCATGCAATTTATGAATCTTACATGACATTATGATGACTCCATCTAAGATAGACGATTAAGGGGAACCACTTAGCGGGCGACATGGATTTAACACCATAATCGCGATGTATATGACATGCTTATAAATGGTGGACCCCAAGGTATTCTTATTATAATCCCTCATTTATTCTCGGCGAAATTCAGATGTCAGCAAGGGTCTACTAGCAAGTTACTAGAATGACGAAAGGGCAAGAATGAAGTCAACTATGCACTGAACATAGAGATACCAATTTTGAAATATATATATTGGAATTAACTTGCGGAAGTGTCTTTTGACGTAAAGTTTTGTTTTGATAACTCAACTTGATTATAGCTCTAACACGGATGGTATGAGTCATCCAAATCTCTCTATTTTGAGCAAAATTTCAAGCAACGGTAAGACTAAAGGCTAAACCAATTGCATAGACTTGAAGAAGCCACAACTTAATTTGGTTAAGAAAACAATAATAACTGAGCACCTAATCAAATCATAGCACGTCAAGAGTTTTTCCATTTGTCGAGCTTTTGGTTCCATGGGCCTGAACTTTTTGTTCATTTATTTCGTATGGCGGGGGTAGCAATGAGAATCTCAGTTGATTCGCTATACATCATCTGATGATGCTGGTACCACCTCATGTAAAAATTTTCCTTTTGCAAAATAAGATCGTATATTATCCGATGCAATGTGAGTTTTTTCTGACGATATGCAGTAATGTGAGTAAAATATTACTGATAGATATGACAACGCTTGTGTATGTTCATGTAGTAAACTCGAAGGAATCTGATATTGAGGCATTGAATATGACTAAGTTATAATCCCATTAGCAGAGTCTCATTCTTCTGTAATCTTAACGATTTTCTTCCCGATATTGTCGCCGTGAAACAACCCTGTGAAAGCACAAGGAATGCTGTCCAGGCCATCCGAGATGTTCTCGAGTGGGCACAACTCGCCGCTGAGGAGATGGCTGCTGGTGGTCGAGACGAAATCCTGGAAAAGACCAACGTCATCTCTGGCTAAAAAGCCCTATGTCTTTATTCTCTTGTAAATCACATCTAAGGGGTGCATGATAAAAATTATTTCTGTTCCAGAAATGATTTTTGTCCGCACAATTTCTCGGGAATGTAAACTTGTTTGATAACGCTTATCAATTTTTTTATTTATGGAATAGATTTCTATTCCAGAAATAGAAATGGAAGAGAAATCAGAAGTAGAAATTTTCTCCCAACCCTAATTTCACTCTTTTCTCCTTCGTACGCCTCTTCTCTGCCCAAAATAAAAATAAATTTATTAAAATAAATAAATTATTTTTATTTATCATTTTATTTTTAGTAAAACTAAAAATAAATTTATTAAATTTATTTATGATAAATAAATAAATATTTTTATTAAAAGTAAAATTATTTTTTATTTGCCTTGAGTGTTTTGCCAAATAAAATTATTTTTATTTTTTATTTTTATTCATTTTAAAATAAATTTATTTGTAAAATAAAATAAATTTATTTAATTTATTTAAAATAATTTATTTATGATAAAAATAATAAATTTTTATTTTCCTCGAGTGTTTTGCCAAATAAATTTTTTTATTTTTTTATTCATTTTAAAATAAATTTATTCGTAAAATAAAATAAAATAGAATAAATAAAACAAATTTATTATATTTATTTAAAATAATTTATTTATGATAAATAAAAATAAATTATTTTTATTTGCCTTGAGTGTTTTGCCAAATAAAATTATTTTTATTTTTTATTTTTATTCATTTTAAAATAAATTTATTCGTAAAATAAAATAAATAAAATAAAATAAAATAAATTTATTTTTATATTTTAATTTTAAAATAAAATGATATTTTTATTTTATTTTTTTATGATTTATTTTATTTTATTTTATTTTATTCATTATTTTTTTTTGTTACTAAATCATTTTTATTTTTATTTTTTATATTAAAGGTCGATTTGGTCGTGCGCCGCCGTCCAAAAAGGAAGAATTTTGTGTCGTTATCAAACGAATTTTTATTTTTAGAGTAGAAATTTTGTGTCGTTATCAAACGGTTATTTTCGCTAAACTCTTTTAGAAATAGAAATAGAAAAATCTATTGCCATTAGAAACTATTTCGAAAATGTAATGATTGTCATGCGTGCCCTAAAATGTCAGGCGCGTCTTTTTTTTCCCTGAATCTGTATAATCAGATATTACTCCGCACATGGCAACTCTGCCAAAGGTGTTCATGCTAGCGACCACCGCTTCTTGCATCTCGGCGCCCACGCTGTCAAAGGATATATCGATCCCAGCACGAAAAAACTTGCCAATTGGCAAAACAAACACAAGAAAAATGACTCGATTTTTCTTTAGAGAAGAGAATAGACAATCCAGATTCTCGATACACTCTGAAGAATCTGACCTTTTGAGAGTCGAGTTCAAATTAGTTTCCTCCCCGTAGAAGGCCGCCTCAAAACCTAGTTTATCCTTGAGCAGTTGTACCTGTAACAACAAAAAACAAGTTCATCATGTTGGATATATTATTAATATAGTCCAAAATAATATGTTCACATACAAGCCCAATAGGTAAAAGCGTAGTTATTTGGGTCCATGGGCCGAAGCCCAATAACGTGCATATAAAAACTCTAGGGTTTCCCTACGCTTTGGAGTAACGCTGTTGAGCGTTCCAAACTGACGTCTCTTGGTGTAATACTTCAAGCAACTACTTCTTCTCTCAAACCTATTACCTCCAACAATCTTGAAGTATTAAGTTCGTGTGTCGGATTTGAGCGAGTAAAGTGTGTTCTTGAAGATTTCGTCAAGACGAACTCGCGGCTGTAATTTACTTTCGATTTCGACGGTGATATTGGCCGGGATCTGAGTTTGAAGATTCGGGTGACCGAAATCTTTGATTCAAAAACCCAAAAATTATAGCCAATTTAAGAGGGTGAAACCACTTGGGCTTTGATCTACTCGTCGCTACGAACGTTTTGAGTGGTCACTCGCATCAATCGGAGGTCGGACGAAGAAGTTCTGCACCGGAAGTTTCCATCTGAATTTCTAGCGAATTTTGGGGACGAAATTTCTAGCGAATTTCGGGGGCGAAATTTTTCAGTGAGTTTCAGTGACAAGGGCAGTCCATCTTAAGGTTTTTGGGCGTTCCAGATCCGTTTTTGGGGTTTGTTTTGGTAAATTTCATCTCTACAGAGCGGTTTGATCAAGGTTAGGGGAGTTATTCAACTTTGTTGCTCGAGGACTTCAAGGTGCACTCTTTCTAACACTTTGCTTTGATTAAAATGGCAAAGCATAGTTCCTATGATATTATAAAGTTGCAATCTTTTGATGTTACTGAATTTCATGGCTGGAAATTACATGTTCAATTTGGCATGAAAGAACATGACATATTCTATCTTGTATTGAGCGATTTTACATCTACCATGAAGATGTGAATGAATATCAATGGAACAAAGATGAGGATTTTTGTAGAGATTACTTGTTCAACTCTCTAAATCCTAATTTGGCTATGACTTATAGTGAGTATAAGACGGCGAAAGAGATATGGGATCACTTGAACGCTCGTTCCAAAAACAAGAGGGGTTATCTAAAACCCTCCTAGCGGAGAAATTTTTTGACTTTAAATTCACTATGAATTCAAGCATCACCTCTCAGTTAGTTGAATTTGAGAACATGAGGAACAAGCTAAAAGATGATAATTCTGATATGTCCGATAATCTCTTTGTTGGTCTTGTGTTGAACAAACTGCCAACTGAATGGTAGAGTAATTTTATCTGTTAACTCATATTATTTTGGTTGTGCATTCATGGTTAATGGTATGTATAGGTTGAGTTTAAATGTTGATAGTATAAACCATGTGAATTCTACTTTGATTGATCCAAAGTTGCTACACAATAGACTTGGACATGTGAATTACAAGAAAATGCAACATTTAGCTAAAACTCATAACATTCCATTAGATACTTCTATTCGATTTGATAAGTGTGAAGTGTGTGCACAGGCTAAAATCACTAGAAAACCCTTTAAATTGGTTTCTAAAAGCACACAACTTCTTGAGCTAATACATTCGACATTTGTGATTTTAGAAATTACATTACTAAAGGTGGTCGGAAGTATCTAATAACATTCATAGACGATTTTTCTAGATATTGTCATGTCTATTTGTTGAAATCGAAAGATGAGGTTTTTGAAAAATTTAAGATTTTCAAGTCTAGAGTAGAAAATAAACTCAACTTGAAAATTAAGAGGTTTAGGAGTGATAGAGGAGGAGAATATACTATGTCAAGGTTCAAGGAATTTTGTGCTTGAAGGTATAATACTTGAAACCACTGCTCCTTATTCACCCCAATCAAATGGTGTTGCGGAGCGTAAGAATAGAACGTTAACCGAAATGTTAAACTCTATGTTACTTACAGCTTGCATGCCTTCCTCTTCTTCGGGGAGAAGCAGTTCTAACCGCTAATCACATCTTGAATAAAGTTGCCGCACTCTAAGTTGTCCATGACACCTTATGAGATATGACATAAGTGCCCTTGTAGATATGATACTCTTAAGACTTGGGGCTGTATTGCTTATGTAAGTATACCAGATCCTAAAAAACCTGAGGTGGGATCTAGAACTATTACTTGTGTATATCTAGGTAGTGCAGAAGATAGCGCTGCAAATAGGTTTTTAGATCTATCTATTAACACAGTGATAGAATCTAGAGACGCAGTGTTCTTTGAAAACAAGTTTATCAGAGATCAAGGCTTGAATGTTTCTGGATTTACGATATGATTTTAGAATCTCCCGTAGAATCAAGCGAAGGCCCTTTCGACACTAATTCCACACAAGTTGGCTATTGAACCAATTCCAGTTAGAGTATCTACAAGAGAGAGAATTCCCAAAAGTTTTGGTGAAGACTTTGTTGCTTACCATCTTGAGGTTGATCCATTCTCCTATCAGGAAGCAAAGAGATCTAGGGAATCTCTACTGTGGGCAGAAGCCATAGATGATGAAATGAGCTCTTTGGTACAGAATCACACTTGGCAGCTAGTAAATTTGCCAAAAGGGGCTAAAGCTATAGGCTGTAAATGGGTGTTGAAGAAGAAATTGAATAGTGATGGATCAATAGCCGATACAAAGCACGCTTAGTAGCTAAAGGCTATAAACAACGAGTGGAATAGACTATTTTGATGTCTATTCACCTGTGTGTCATCTATCAACTATAAGAATTCTTCTTGCTTTGGCATCTATTGAACACTTTGTAGTGCATCAAATGGATGTAAAAACAGCTTTCTTAAATGGGGATTTAAATGAGGAAATTTACATGGAACAACCAGAAGGATATGTTATGAAAGGTCTTGAGGACAAAGTTTGTAAATTAAATAAATCTCTATATGGTCTTAAACAAGCACCTAAGATGTGGCATCTTAAATTTGATGAAGTGGTAAAGAGTTATGGCTTTGAGTCTAGTTATTCGATAAATGCCTTTACCATCGTTCTATGTCAAATAAGATAGTCATCATTTGCTTGTATGTTGATGATATGTTAATTCTTGGTTCCGATCATTCTGTAGTGAGTGACGTGAAAGCTACTTTAGCTAAAGAATTTGACATGAAAGATCTTGGTATTGCTAATACCATTCTTGGTATGAAAGTAAGCTTTGAACGGCAAGTCATCTCCCTTAGCCGACTCATTATATTGAGCAGCTACTTTCTACTTGGGGATACGATAAGTGTAAACCGAGTGAGACACCATGTGATTATAATAATAGACCGAGTCCTAATGAAGGGACCAGCGTGGATCGATTAAGGTACTCGAAACCGATTGGTAGTCTCATGTATGCTATGAGTTGCACTAAACCCGACATAGCCTTTACGGTTGGTATGCTTAGTCGTTTTACTAGTAATCCTAGTAAAGAGCAATGGGATGCCCTTAATAGGCTAATGAGATACCTTAAAGGTACTAAAGATTATGCTCTTTATTATTCTGGTTATCCTCTAATTGTGGATGGATATTTCGATGCCCCATGGTGCTCGGATATTGGAAATAGTAAGTCCACTAGTGGGTATGTATTCACTTTGGGTGGAGCCGCTATTACTTGGAAATCCAAACGACAGACTTGTATTGCATTGTCGTCTATGGAATCGGAACTTTTTGCTTTAGCCTCACCGGTGAAGGGCGAGTGGATAAAGAATCGATTATGGATATTCCTTTGACTCAGCTAAAGATTAATTCTTTAAGCCTATTTTGTGATAATCGAGCAACTTGTCCAAGTCGTCAAGAATACTCTCTTTAATTCAAAGAGAAGACATGTGAGACCGAGACATGCGTTGTTGAATTATCTGAGAGAACAATGAGTTATCACCTTGATCGATGTGAGATCGAAGGATAACATAGCCGATACTCTCACCAAAAGTATGCCTAAAGATCGATTATTCAAAACAGTGGGGGAATTGGGGTTAAAGACTATATATGCAAGTCTTAACTACCATTTACTTACCTTCTAATTGTGTGTTTTGAATTATCAAATCTTTCTTTATTGGCTACAATGATAAGCACGGTTTATATGTTTCATCGATGTTCACAATTGCTGACTAATTGAAGAGGGTGAGTCGTCTCATTCCAAATTTGATGAAGATGACTTTAACCTAATTCAAATGTTCTATCTGGAAAAATTGTGTCATTCCAAACTTGATGATACAATTCAACTAGATTGGACTATCCTTTTTGGTTAAATGATCTCATTCCAAACTTGATGCTAGATTATTTGACTTTAAGGAATCAGTAATTGTGACATTCCAAATTGAAACATAAAAACAATTGTTTATATAAGAAGCCTATTTGTCTTGTTCTTAATTGAAACTTGATATTACATGACTAGGTTATTGTAAGTGAGTTAACTATTGGTCTTGTTCTTTAAAACTAGACAATAGTTATTCTCCTACAAATAAACTTAAGTTGATGGCTCTTTGTAAATCACATTGTTTAGGTCTTGTTCATAATTTATGAAAGCGGCTTGATGCTTATGACATGATATTATGATGCTTTATGACATCAATATATGTTCTTCTCCGCCCTGATGGAATGGTGCTAAGTTTTTATTCAATTGATTGAATTCATGATAATATGAAATTCATATTTGACATTCTACAGAGGATGGTAGAGATGGAGGAGAGCTTAATGAGTGGGATCCCGACCAGGATGACCTACTTGATGAATGAATATATATCACTTAGAGCGTGTGGGGACTTGATTGTTTACCTCGCTATTGCCTATTTTGATGAAGTCCATTTACTTGAGACTTGCACTTTGCTATTTCTATTTTGTGTACATTATTATGCTTGTTTCTTATATTTGTAAGGCCTTAGACTATTTTGACTGGCCTACTTATACTTGATTAATATGCATATATTGGTTGTGAACTGAATCTGAGATTTATTTTGGGATTTAGATTTTAATCTCGTAACAGATTCATGATAAGAATGATTTACATATTTAGTTTGCACATGATGATTTAGTTTAATATTTTCCTGCTGGAATACTCTTTGACCGATCCGAGTTGATTGTCTTGGACTGAATGTGGATGATTCATGTTTGTATGAACATTACACTGACTACTTTATTGGATTGTGCTGTATGGTGAACATAGGAGGAGATTGTTGGATATATTATTAATATAGTCCAAAATAATATGTTCACATACAAGCCCATAGGTAAAAGCGTAGTTATTTGGGTCCATATGGGCCGAAGCCCAATAACGTGCATATAAAAACTCTAGGGTTTCCTACGCTGGAGGTAACACTGTTGAGCGTTCCAAACTTGACGTCTCTTGGTGTAATACTTCAAGCAACTACTTCTTCTCTCTCAAACCTATTACCTCCAACACATCATGCTTCACGATCTTTTGGTGATGGAAACATTGCGGAAAGTTGTAATGTAGGACTATGGGGAAAGTGGCCTTTCGTTTCCTCCCAGCACAATCGCCGACATAGCACCCACGCAACTTCGTGTACCGTCCGACCAAGTTCCCAACTGCGATGCCGTCAGTACAAACACCTTCTCGCCTCAATTTGGCTTGCATGTCTCGAAGAACCCGGCATAGGCTCCTAGTCCACTGTATCCTGAAAGAACAAGAAAAAACCCATGAAGAAACGCAACCAGAAGGGGAAAAAACGTTCGGTAGTCTGAAGCATCAGTGCAAACAAATGTTCCTCAATTTGATGTCTCCTGAGAGGCTGAGATCAAGAACTTGACATAGGTTGAGACATCATCGGTATCACCCAACTATAGTGCATTCTAATGTGTACCTTCTGCGACATATTGGCCCTACATCATTTCTTGACCCTGTTAAGACCTGTTCTTGTTCAAATGTGTACCTTCTGCGACATATTGCTAGAATAAACCACATGACTTCAACACCATTTTGAATTCTTATGTTTCTTCTCTCAAAATCACTTAACGAAAACATTTTTTTGCCAGAATAGGACAGCTACTTAAGCGGGCACACGCCAAAATCCGAAGCACGCATGTAAAACTCTCTTCCCCACCCCAGCAGAGTCTTAAAAAGTTCTTTTGATTACAAAGAAATTCATGTACGATTGAAAATGATCACGACAAAAGGAAATTGTTGGTGAAAGAGAAATTTACCTAATATTCCAACATGGTATGACAAAGGGAACCCCAATGGATCAAGCTTCCTGATCATCCTGTTTCTTCATATCTTACTGTACTCTGCCCAAGTGACAACTCCCACAACCAAATCACCCTTCTGAAATTCAACATTGTCTGAAGCCACAACTTTTGTCGCACCACATGCCTCAATTTCCTGCACACAGATTTGAAGACAAAATTCAAAGAAAACCCAATTTCTGTTTTTCGATTCCCATCACATTTACATGATTTTCCTGTGAACATATTTAGCCGGTGATGAACAAGTCACACTCACCTCACCAAGAGTAATTCCTTCGAAGCTGGTATCGGTCGACGAGTTGTAAAGCATGACGCGGGTCAACCGATATAGGTCGATGGACACGTACAGGTTCTTCACTCATCTAGACTGAACCCGGGTCGAGCAATAGAGACAAAGGTGCGGTTTTGAGCTGAAAATCAAATTCTTTGGGTATACCCTCTACGTGGGTCTTCAGGGTCACATACTTGTTGGCCACTTTCCCTTTCACGGTTGCAGAAGAACAAGAAGAGGCTGAAGCTT
The DNA here is from genome assembly GCA_017140615.1 of Eucalyptus cladocalyx. NCBI lineage: Eukaryota > Viridiplantae > Streptophyta > Magnoliopsida > Myrtales > Myrtaceae > Eucalyptus > Eucalyptus cladocalyx. The sequence goes on from CM029518.1 coordinate 11,020,270, forward strand.
GGAGACTAGACAGATTATTATCTGGGTGAAATTGACGAGTCTTTCTATGTTTTACCGGAATTGCTCCCACGATAAAATATATTTTCACTTAAAGTCGTTCTTTAACTTTTAATTAAAGGAAATCAGGTTTCTACACAAACTCCGGACACAAAATATCAAAGATGATTAGCAACCAACGACTTTTATTAGAACAGGAATGTAGAAACGCAAATCATGCCGGAAATTAATCAATGACAAGGTCTGGAAAGTTTGGACTTTGTTAAGTAACCAAATGCAAACAAAATATATCGGAATTTAATCCATGACACGGCCCAAAAGCATAAAAGCACCATGATGTAGTTTAATCAATGACACAACGCGCAAGATAAAGATGCACACCCAAATTCAATTGACAATGCAAATTTGGAAGCTACCGTTAGGAAAATAAAGTACTACACGGGAAAGCAAAGATATTGAAAAGATAGTAATTTTGATTGATTTGTGTAGGGACTCCGAAAAGTACGATGTGACTATTTAAAACCTATAATTAATGGTTATCAAAATATATGTTATAAACAAATGTTACAAGTGGTTACCAAATGGTTACATTGACTCCACTACATTGACAGTTTCTTCGACTCCTACCTCAATGGTTGATTTATTCTATTATTTGAGATTGTCAATTCATTTTTAAGTTGTCGATAATTCTATTCATAAATGATAAAACTCTATTTTCATTGACTAAGTCTATTGCATATTGACAATAACCAAAATTGAACTTTTTTTTTAATGTTTGCATGAAAGTAACCTTTTGCAGCGGTAATCTACCACAGTGCTTACTTCACAAGAAATGTTGATGGCTTGTACCTTTTACTTTTTACTTTCGTCGTCTAAAGCTTGATAAATTTAATTAAGATTAATTCAAAAATTTCAAAATATTTGGATACTAACATGTAATGTCATATAAGTGATGTCAAGTATAATGACAAGAAAGATTCCTAAACTTAGTACACTAAAAATGAGATAAACTCTCACTAGGTAATTAATATGATTACTCTGTCAAATGTCAACTTTTACTATACTACAAAACTCAATATTCTACTTATATAGAGCGGTTTTTAATAAACTTAGTACGGCATCCTAGGTAAGAGGACTGTTTAGTGATTGTGATTTTTTGTCCTTCTCAAAAAAATTTAGAATACTAAATAAGGTTTAAGATAAGTACCCAAAAAAAAAAGATAAGGGCAGGATCAAGAACGAGTAGTACCTGCAGCAAGAGCCGGCCGTTTTCATTGGCCAGATAATTCCCGTGACAAATTGTGATTAATTAAATAAAGATGGAAGGACTAGTCATGCGTTCAGAAGATTCCTTTAGGCCTACTGGCCAAATTAAGCCAAGTGGTCACTAATTTCCAATTGCATAATTACTCGATTGGTGGGTGATTTTATTTTACAGAGTAGAACGAATTATAAGTACAAGAGGAAATGATTGCAATTTCTTTATGTGTTGAGGTCTAAACTGTATAATAACAGCAATTTTTATAATAGATTATTGCGTATTAGGCTTTATTTATAAGAACAACACCAAATTTATTTTTCAATCGAACTTTGTCAATATCTTAATTGATTTTGATAGATAATATGTTGCATAACTCAACTTAATCTTATGGCGCATAGTAGATGACATGATACTTAAAGTGTATCATAAATGTTTCTCCAATTTTTTTTTATTTTTTTTTGTTGAATAAATTTTTGTGCACGTTTATTGAATTTGCAAGACTGAAAAGAGATGCATTAGAAGAATAATTGAGAACAAAAAAAACGAGCACCAAACGAATTATAGGAGCCGGTTAAAATCCAACAATAGTCTATCTGTCATGTGATAAATTGCTTTTCAAGGGAACTTATATTTTAGATTTGATATATTTTGCGAAAAATGAATGATTTAGAAAACATTCATAAAAATGACCACTTATATCGCTCACAAAAATAATATGAATAGAGATGACAACACCCCATAGTAAACTCGAAGGAATCCGATATTGAGGCATTGAATATGGCTAAGTTATAACTCCATTAGCAAACTCTCATTCTTCTGCAATCTTAACAATTTTCTTTCCGATGTTGTCACCGCGAAATAGCCCTGTGAAAGCAAAGGGAATGCTGTCCAGGCTATCCGAGATGTCCTCAAGCGGGCACAACTCGCCATTGCGGAGATGGTGGCGGGTGGTAGAGATGAAATCCTGGAAAAGACCAACGTGATCGGCAGCTAAAAACCCGTGGATCTTTATTCTCTTGAATATGACCTGTAACATGTTGGGGGCGGCTCTTTTCCCTGGATCTACACACTCGGATATTACTCCGGACACGGCAACTCTGCCAAAGGTATTCATGTTAGCGACCGCGGCTTCTTGCATTTCAGCACCCACATTGTCAAAGTATATATCGATGCCGTCAGGAAAATATCTGTGAGTTGACAAAAACATTGGAAAAATGAATAGATTTTCCTTTTGAGAAGAGAATGTACAATCCAGATTCTTGACACGCTTTGAAGCAATCTGACCTTTTGAGAGTTGAGTTCAAATCCGTTTCCTCCTTGTAGTTGAAGGCCTCATCAAAACCTAGTTTTTCCTTGAGCAGTTGTACCTGTAACAACAAAACAATTTCATCATGATTCGTGATCTTTTGGTGACGGAAACATTGGGGAAAGTTGTGATGTAGGACCATAGGTAAAATGACCTTTCGTTTGCTTCCAGCGCAACCGACAACATAGCACCCGTGCAACTTTGCGTACTGTCCAACCAAGTTCCCGACTGACCCTGCTGCTGTCGAAACAAACACCTTCTCACCTCGCTTCGGCTTGCATATCTCGAAGAACCCGGCATAGGCTGTAAGTCCACTGTATCCTGAAAGAACAAGCAAACACCCGTATAGAAACGCAACCAGAAGGGGGAAAAACGTTTGGTAGCCTGAAGCATCAGTGCAAACAAATGTTTTTTAGTTTGATGTCTACTGAGAGGCTAAGATCACGAACTTGACATAGGTTGAGACATCATTTGTATCACCCAACTATAGCACATTCTGCGAGATGCCGATCCAAGGTCAAATAACCCCTATATCATTTCTTGACCATGTTAAGACATGTCCTTGTTCGAATGTGTACCTCTTGTGACATATTGCTGTAATGAACCATACGACTTCAACACCATTTTAATTTTTATGTTTCTACTGTTAAAATCAGTTAACTAAAACATTATTCTGCCAGAATAGTACAGCTACTTAAGCAGGTACATGCCAAAATCCAAAGCACGCCTGTAAAATTCTTTTCCCTGGCAGAGTCTTACAAAATTCTTTTGATTACAAAGAAATCATGCACCATTGAAAATGATTATGATAATCGGAAATTGTTGGTGAATGAGAAATTTACCCAGTATTCCAAGATGGTATGACAAAGGGAACCCCAATGGATCAAGCTTCCTGATCATCCCATTTCTTCTTATCTTACTGTACTCTGCCCAAGTAACAACTCCCATAACCACATCACCCTTCTCAAAATCAACATTGTCTGAAGCCACAACTTTTGCCACACCATATGCCTCAATTTCCTTCACAAAGATTTGCAGCCAAAAATCAAAGAAAACCCAATTCCTGCTTTTCAATTCCCATCACATTTACATGATCTTCCCGTGAACATATATATAGCTGCTATGAACAAGTCAGGCTCACCTCACCAAGTGCAATTCCTTCGAAACCGGTGCCGGTTTTCTGCAACAAGCTGCAACTTTTCATCCTATTCAACTGATGTGGATCGATGGACACATACAGGTTCTTCACTATCATCTCGCCTGAGCCGGGGTCGAGCGATAGAGCCAAAGGTGAGGTTTTGAGCTCAAAATCAGATTCTTTGGGTGCGCCCTCTATGTAAGTCTTCAGGGTCACATGCTTGTTGGCCACTTCCATGGTTGCAGAAGAACAAGAAGAAGCTGAAGCTAGGAGACTAGACAGATTCTTTGTATGGATGAAACTGTAAGTCTTTCTATAACCATTATATATATCTGCATGAAATTGACCTTTCTACCATTTACTTTTTATTTTTGTCGTGTAAAGTTTGATTAATTTAAATAAGATCATTTCAAACGTTTCAACATGTATGGATATTCTGACCAAAAAAAAAAAATGTATGGATATTGACATTTTAACGTCATATAAGATTCTTTCTCTAAAAAAATCCAATTAAAAATATTTTTGAGATTGATTCCTCAATTTTGCATCCTAATTATACGACAAACTCTTTCGAGTTTAAAAATATGGTCACTATGTTTTCAAGGGTCGGTTTTAACAAACACAAGATCGCATAGGGGTGAGCGGCGGTCTAAGGTCGACTGGATCGACCCGGACCGCCCAACCCTCGCCGGGCCCCGGGTCCGGTTCCCAAGAGGACGGGTCGGTCCTTGGTCCTGAAATTCCGGGACCAACATCAAGTGCGGGTTGGTCCTCGGTCTAAGAGTTTTGGGTTGGTCCAACCTGGACCAACCCCGTATATTATATTATATTATATTATTTATAATTCTTTAAAATACTCAAACCTAAGTAAAATGTCTGTTATGTTATATTATATTATATTAAGATATTCTATCAATAGCACTAATAGTAATTTCAATTTAAAATTTTTGTTGAGTATTAATTATGTGTCGTTTGTTTTGTTTTCAGGTATTTAGAAGTTTAAGTGAATTAACAAGATGTGAAGTTATATATTCATGGTTTATATTAAGTATTTTGAACTTTTTATGGTTTAATTGTATTTTACTAATGAATTTCAGCTGCACTTTACTTTTCAATTTGTGTCATATGGTAAAAGTTTTTGAAGAGTAGAGTAGTATTGCAATTGCTACGGTGATTTGCTACATGATCAAATGCAGGAAAACGCTTTTGCATATGGTTGTATGAATATTAAAGATAGATGACCACAAGAACTTTCCATCTTGTCCCATATCTCGATAAGCGGTTAAAGCGGGTACAAAATTTTTATTATTGTGTCATCTTAAAATTGCTAAATATGTATTGGTATTTATAGTTTAGTTACACAATGCTTGCATTGTCGATGGATGTGTAATTTGAATGGGTAGATTTGCTTTTTAGGGAGTATAAAAAATAAGACGAAAAAAATTATTGATCGGTCTCGGGTTAACTTGAACCGGACCGAACCCATTGGGGGTCCGGTCCTTGGTCCAGGCTCAATAAGTCGGTCCTGGTCCTAAAAATCAGGACCGACATCAGACGGCCATTATGGTTAGGGGTGCCCGGATCGGTTTTAACATGCTCACCCATAGTACTGCATTCTATGTGAAAGCACTGTTGAGTGATTGTGACTGTTAATGTCCTTTTCAATAACCTTATCTGTACTAAAAGTAGTCTAAGATAAACAAACAAACAAAAGAAAAAGATACAAAAAGACGAGCAAGTTCAAGAACGAGCAATGCCCGCAACAAAAGGAGATTCCGTTTGATTGGCTAGATAATTTTTTAGAATAAATTCTTGCGTGTTCGACTTTACTTATAAGCACAATCCCAAAGTTATGTTTCAATCAAACTTTATCTTTTTCTTAATCTAGAGATTTATGTAGGACAATACGCTGCAATGTGTAATCATGTGAGATGTAGTAGATGCCATAAGACCTAAGGTGAATCATATATCTTTCTCCCATTTTATTTTATTTTGTTAATTAAGTTTGTTTTCCTCGCTATATGTTCATCGAATTTGCAAGACTAAAGCTTTTGAGATTAAAGTCAATGTTCACGCTTGAGTCGAGCTCAAGCATTAAGTTGTATCAACTCGACTCGACTCAATCATAACTCTAATATGAATGATAGCTTGAGTTGACTCGATTACAACTCTAACATGCATAGTATGATCAATATTTTAAGCAAATTTCAGGCAACAATAGGACTAAAAGCCAAACCAAATGTATAGACTCGTAGAAGCTAAAAATTTTCTAGTTGATAAAATATCTATAATCATGCACCTAACCAGGCTATGATTAAGATTTCTTATAAGTAAATATTACGTCTAGATTTTCTCATTCGTCCGATTTTAATGTTCCGTGGACTTCATCATCATCATCATCATTTATTTCTTTAATTTCGGGTGCGCGAGCCTAGGCAATAGTTAGACCTGAACAGCGGCAGGGACAAGCCCACCGGACGATTACCTTTGATCGCAACGTTTGCCCCCAACGATTCAGATTGGAAGTTATATGGTGTGGTCGGAGATATTGATGGAAAAAGCCCTAATGGATTCACTACATATCGTCTGCGATGCCAGTGCAACCTCGTGATAAATTTTCTTTTTGCATAATATGACAGTATCTAATCCGATGCAATACGTATATTTATTGATATTACGTAGTACGAGTAAAATAGTAATAAGGACGCTCCCAAAGAGCTGCAAAACAAAACAAAACTTAGAAAACAAAATAGTACAGGTTGCGGCTATAAGTATGCCCTTATTCCAAAAGACCTTATTTGTCATAGTATCAAAAAACAATCGGCAGCCGATTACAGGAATCGTCATTGATAGGTGTTAGGAGAATATGACAAACGATTGAGGAGATTAATGAAGTCAGACTTTGATATATGATATCACTTTTTTTAAGAAATTATTTGCCCCCGCAACGTTGCGAATGATTACCGGCAAATTTCCTACAAGATTCAACAAAATCTCGATTAAAAATACTAAATAATAATTTTAGTATATTTTTAGGGTCTCTCAAATGAAACAGTTGAAAATGATAGCTGTAATTTTGGAAAGAAAATTTGAAAAAACTTAATCAAGATTGATCCCCAAAAACTAACGTACTCATCTCTATCTTTTGAACAAAGGCAATCCCTTGGAAAATGTTATAAAATGAACATGTACATTTTCAAAAGTTATCTTTAAAAGACATATGAAAATTCAGAATCAAATAAATAATAAATAATAAATAATCGTAATTCATTTGTGAATAACCACTATTTCAATAGACACTATGGTTAATTTTTATAATTATATATCTAAATTTTTCAATAAATAAAAATTAATGATTTTTTATTAATGCCAAATCTTGTCCATGTGCATACTCACATATTTTTGATATGGGACAAGGCATCTCATAGTTTGGACAAAGCATCTCATAGTTTGTTTTATAAATAAATTATCAACAATCCCTCAATTTGTTTATAAAACAAAATGTTTAAAATAAAACGTTAAAAATATATAGCCAAAATTTTCATGAGATTAATATATATACATAAAGGTCTCTTTCAAGTTAAATATTTAGTTAGTACAAGTATCTCAAAACTCTATCAAAGTGATAAGTAACTCAGCTTTCAACTTACATTTTAAATAATAAATTCAAACATACCGTGTATATACTAATTTTACTAGGAGAAGTTCTATTTTACTAGGCACTATTATGGCCTTCTGTTTGTATCTATTTCATGAGCTCTCTAGAAAGCAACCTTAACTTTCATGAAAAGTGGCACCACTTCTAAGCTTATATTGGTAAAGTAGTTACCATTTGTTTCTGCTACACACATTACTAATTTGTACTATACTTCATTAAGAATTTAATTCATCTTACAAAACATAATAAATGATACTGACTTCTCATATCAAGGCTAATGTCAATATCAAACAATCACTTTCAATAACTAATTTTTATCCATTAAACCTTGTAACTAGTGATATTCTTTAAAAATCCCATGTTACTATTACTGGTGATTTATAATAAAGCCCCATTTCTTGTGATGTCATATTTACCATTTTTCTTAGTGAAGCCTTTGTCAAGGAATCAACTAGATTATTGCTTGACCTCACATAGATAATTGTTATTGTACTATCTTGTATCAATTGCCTCACATACTCATATCTTAGACTGATATGTCTGGATTTACCATTATAAGTGCTACTATAAGCTCTTGCCAAAATAGTCTAACTATTATAATGGATAGAAATAAGAGGCATGGGATTGTGTCATAATTCGATATCCAATAATAAATTCATAATCCATTCAACCTCTTTCTCAGTTACTGCTAAAGTAATGAATTTAGATTTCATCGTTGAATGAGTTACACATATCCGTTTTTTGCTCACTTAAGAAACAAAATATCCACCAAATGTGAAAATATATTCAAAAGTGAAATGTTTTTAACCCACACTTGTAATCCAACTAATTTCGATGTATTATTTTAATATAGTTGGATAATTATTATAAAATAATCCTAAATTTTTAGTTTTCTTAAGATAACCAAAATTCTCATAATAACTTTACAATGTTCTATACTTTGATTACTATATCACTCAACTTACACACGGAATGAGTAATATCAGGTCTAGTACAATGCATTGCAAACAATAAAGACCCTATAGCACTCACATATTCAAGTTGTGTTATTGCTCTATCAGTATTATAATTTAATTTAATACTAGAATCAAATGGAATGCTCAATTCTTTAAAACCAAAATGTTGAAATTTATTTAACATCTTTTCCACGTAATCACTTTGGTTCAAAAAATAACCCCAACTATGTTTTTAACTTTAATACCCAAGATGGTGTTCATTTTATATACTTCTTAGTTTCATTAATTCCAGTTATATTAGTTCAAAAGTCCCCTTCGAATACCCCACTTCAAGAATATTCTAGGAGGCATCCAATCAAAACTGCGCATAATCAAATTTTCATGCTCAATGAAATACATATATCAAAAATAGAAACCCAATGCAATTGTGAATGCAACATGCAGTAAACAATGCCTCTCCCCAAAGACTAATTGGTATTACACAATTGCACACACTACCAACAAAAGGAGGGTCATCGATCCACCCTTCAGTGAACACTGGATATAAACGGTAGAGTTTGCTCTAACATAACCAATCTAAATGGTAGTTGGACACATGCCACAGACTCTTTCTAGTTGCCAGCATCAAAGTCCAGTTTGTTCACTTCTAACCAAGATAATTATGGATGCAATCGGAATAAATGATATTAGAAAAGGGGAAAACCTTTGTATCTATATGTAGATAGCATTATCAGATTAGTCATTCCTATTGATCAAACCCACAAAAATCGTCATTTTAACAAATTCATCCATAAATTGACAATACTCATAGTAAGAGGAAAAGTACTGTCCCTATCGAACGGGAAAGGAGTTTCTCAACGCCAGCAATAGTTCTTTGATTGATAAACCACCCAAGACTCTTCATTCACAAATTTGTTTCGTATCTATTGATGGCGACCTTGTGCAGCTCTGCACTGTTACAGTTGGAGAATCCAATCATCAACATCCATTTAAAACAATCGGGAACTCATTGATGTGGAGCCATCCCACGGGTTGAGAATGGTGAATCACAGCCCCATGCCCTGCATTTGTCACATGTTACTGGCGAAATCAAATCACAAACTGCGGTGGAGGTGTGAAATCCATTTTCCGTAATTGCAATAAGTTGTTGGTGAACGACTGGAGCAGCACTAGCGAAACTGGACTGAAACGGACAAGGCAATGAAGGGGCTCGTCGGAGGTTGCCGAGTCCGTCCACGGACCTGCAAAACAATGAAAGCTCGCTGGTGCAGACATGAAAACAGGGAGCGGCACGGGTGAGACCCAGCAACAATGGCGTGGGTATGGCAAAGCGTCGTGGCTGTTCGTGTTGCGATATAATACGCGGAAACGACAGGATCTTGCAAATTACGTCAAAGCGAAATCGCCAGAGAAATAAACGAGAAAATCAAGACACCAGAAATTTACGTGGTTCGGTCCGAGTATCGGTACCTACGTCCACGGGGAGAGCCAGCAGCAAATAATCCACTATAATCGGAGAATCAGAGTTTACAATCACTCAATCACTCAAGTGTTTCTCACACCTAGATTTAACCCCAAACCCTAAGTGTATAAATAACAACTTGCTTGGGTATAAACTCACGGCACAAATTACCGCGCATTCAAAGCTCGAACGAAACGCTCTACGTACGTCAAACAAGAACAACGTCTTCACGTGCAGGGCTTCGCATTACTCCTTTCTCTTGTAGGCTTGGCTAAATGAAGAAAGCCCATGGCGTGGGCCCCACCGAGACCAACAAATTTCGGCCAACTTCCGCAGGTAAAGAAAATTTCGTATCTTCCGTTTATTTTATAATCTTGCGGAGATCGATGGAATTTCTTCTTGGCTTAGGAAAACTTTATCGATAAAATTCGATTTATTCGAAATCAAAATCGAGACATAATTTAACAATTCTCCATATTTGCTCGATGTTTGAAACCAAGTTATAGTGCTCATCATCCATGCTGCTCTCCCAACGCCCCGACGGGCGCTCACTCTCCACAGACGCTAATAGAGCTCAAGCAAAGCTTGAGCTTCGTCACAGGAACAGATTTAGTCATCATGTCTACCAGGTTATCTACTGTAGCAATCTTTTTAACAGTAACAATACCCTTAGCTAAGACATCTCGGATGAAGTGGTACCTGATGTTGATATGTTTCGTTCGCTCGTGATAAACTGGATTATACGCCAAATATATCGCACATTGGTTATCACAGTGTATATCCACACTTTTCTGTTCTGTTCTAACCCAAAGTCCAAGAGCAAACTTTGTAACCATATCGCCTCCTTCGCTACAAAGGTTAGTGCCATGTACTCTACCTCAGTCGAAGACAAGGCAATGTGATCCTGTAAGGACGCTTTCCAACTAACTGCACCACCCGCTAGCGTAAACACGTACCCTGCTAAAGATCTGCTATCATCCAAGTCACCGGCGTTATCCGAATCCACAAAACCAGTGGTCTCACTGCCATTGCTGTCCCTTCGGTATACTATACCCACGTCGTTGTCCCCTTCAAATATCTCGAGGATCCACTTCACGCGCTTCCCAATGAGTTTTACCAGACGCTTCATGTAGCGACTAACCACACTCACAGCCTTGTGAAATATCGTGCCTAGTGCACACCATAGCATACATAATACTACCCACGGCACTAGAATAAGGAATACGGGACATATGCTCCTCCTCCTCCTCAGTCTGCGGTGATAATTTATCTGAAAGTTTAAAGTGTTTCGCTAAAGGTGTACTTACAGATTTCGCCGACTGCATGTTAAAACGCGCCACAATCTTCTTAATGTATTTCTTTTGAGACAGACGTAAAACTCCCGTGATCCCGTCACGCAAAATCTCCATACCCAAAATTTTCTTTCGCACCTAAATCTTTCATCTCAAATTCAGCATTTAACCGCCTCTTTAGCACATCAATATCAGACATATCCTTAGCTGCTATCAACATATCATCAACATATAAAAGCAGATAAATCAAAGAACCATTCTTCAATCTCCTAAAGTAAACGCAGCTGTCCATCTGACTTTTTGAATAGTCTTGACTAGCCATGGAAGTATCAAAACGTTTATACCACTGTCTAGGAGATTGTTTCAGCCCATACAAAGATTTCTTTAACAAGCAAACATGATCTTCCTTACCCGGAATAGCAAATCCCTCTGGTTGCCTTATGTAAATCTGCTCCTCCAACTCACCGTGAAGAAACGCGGTCTTCACATCTAGCTGCTCTAACTCGAGATCCTGCGAAGTAACTAAGGCAAGTAAAACACGAATAGAAGTATGTCTTACCACAGGAGAGAACACCTCATTGTAGTCAATGCCCTCACGCTGTGTATATCCCTTCGCCACAAGTCTCGCCTTATACCTCGTTGCCTCGACACCGGGAATGCCCTCTTTCCGTTTGAAGACCCATTTACTTCCGACAATCTTTTGGCTCTTGGGTACTTTGATCAGCTCCCATGTCTGATTTCGATGGAGTGATTCCATCTCTTCACTCATAGCCCCTAGCCACCGTGACGACTCCGAACTAGCCATCGCCTCGAGTAAGACGAAGGCTCATCTCGTCTCCACCTCATCACCTACGTCAATGCATAAGCAATATATGTATAACCATAACGTACCGGTGGTTTAATTTGCCTTCTCTCTTTATCTCGCGGCTATAGTCCGTTGCGGCTTTGCTGGTTGTTCACTATCACCGACTTTGAGAACTCGCGGTTTCATCTGCAGCCTCAACCTCTCGTTACCTTCGAGGTCTCCGGAGTCTCCACCGAAGCTCCACCTCACTTATGACACCATGATCTATCTTCTCGCTGGTTGTGTCTCGAACTCCTCGTTGAAGCATTGCGATCTCGTCGAAGATCACATCTCTGGCCGATTAGAAAACCAGGTGATCTCGGGATCGGTGCACCACGCCCGGTAGCCTTTCACCCCTTGTGCATAACCCAGAAATATGCACTTCTTCGCCCTCGGCTCAAGCTTACCATCACTCGCATGAGCATACGCAGGACATCCGAATATACGTAATCCGAAATAATCAACAGGTTTCCCCGACCATACTTCCTTAGGAGTCTTCCACTCGATGCAGACGATGGAGATCGATTTACCAGGTAACATGACATGTTCACTGCTTCAGCCCAAAATTCCTTGCCAAGTCCTGCATGCGAAAGCATGCATCGAGCTCACTCAAGCAAGATTTTGTTCTTCCGTTCGCGACGCCATTCGCCGTGGTGTCCTGTCGTGCGGTGTCTTATAATACCTTCTTTCTCGCAAAACTCGGTAAAATCTTTACCACAGAATTCCATGCCATTATCAGTTCTCAGGCACTTGATCTGCTTATCTGACTGCTTCTCAATCAATGCATTAAATTTCTTGAACCGTTCAAACACGTCATTTGTGCTTCAGAAAGTATACCCATACATTCCTCGAATAGTCATCGATAAAAGTCAGCATATATCGGGCATCTCCTTTCAAAGGAACCGAAGACGGGCCCCAGACGTCTGAATGAATATATTCAACAGGTCGTTTGGTCAAATGAATAGCTGTAGTAAACTTAACTCTGTGTTGCTTCCCATAGATGCAGTGCTCACATAAGTCCAGCTTCCCTGTTTTCTGACCACTCAACAACCCTCTTTCACTCAGCATTGTCATACCTGCCTCACTCATGTGCCCCAAACGCATATGACATAATTGAGTCAAGTTAGAGTCTGACTCACCTGATGAAACAGCAACACTTCCAGTCACGGTCTCTCCCAGTAGATGATAGAGAGTATTTACTTTCTTCCCTTTCATCACTGTCATGGCACCTCGAGAGATCTTCATTACTCCACCTTCAGCGGTGTACCTACACCCGATGTCATCGAGTGTCCTCAGAGAAATAAGGTTCTTCTTGAGCTCCGGTACATGCCTCACATCTATCAATGTGCAAACCACCCTATCGTGCATCTGAATCCGAATTGTCCTTATCCCCACAGCCTTGCAGATTGCATTATTCCCAAAAAGAACCCTACCACCATCTGCAGCTTGGTAAGTAGTAAACCAGTTCTTATGAGGCGTCATGTGATAAGAACACCCCGAATCCAGCACCCATTCGTCTCCCCGACGAAGTAGCAAATCACACATAAGACAGCTTTCGCATCCCTATTGCTCCCCTCGCAACGTTTGCCACACCGCTTGTAGCATTTTGCTTATCAACTTTATTTCTCCGCTTTAGACAATCTCTCCTGATGTGCTCCTCCTTGTGACACTCAAAGCACTTCACGTGTCCCTTGGACTTTCTATTATGTGATTTTGATCTACTTTTACCTCTACTGCTACTAGGCTCCCGATGTTGTTCTCTACCCCGAATCGTCAGTGCTTGCGCTGCTCCTTTCGCCAGACCGTCATCTCGCAACTTTCTCTGCCACTCCTTAGAGAATAAGGCGGACTTTACCTCTTCTGAGGTAATTGTAGTACGCCCCTGCAACAGCGAATCAGTAAAGTGCTCACATGACTCTGGTAAGGAGGCTAACAACATCATGCCATGTTCTTCATCATCAAGTATCTTACCGACGTTCTTCAAATCCAACATGAGTTTATTAAATTCATCTAGGTGAGTTCTGATAGACGTACCTTCAGTATATCTAAACTGAAACATTTCTTTAGCATATACAAGCGATTGTTCAAACATTTCTTCACATAGAGTGCTTGAAGTTTTGCCCATAAAGCTGCGGCATCCTTCTCCTCAATAACCTCTAGTAAGACTTCATCCGACAAATTTAATAGGATTATGCTCTTTGCTTTTTGCATAAGCTCTACCCTCTCTGAGGCTTTCATTATAATCGGCAACTCATCTTCACCATCCAGTGTCTTGGCCAAACCTTGTGTTGTCAATAAAGCCCGCATCTTGATACTCCATAACACAAAGTTATTTCTTCCATCAAACTTCTCAATCTCAGATTTCCTCTCAGACATAATTGCAATAACAAAACTTCCAGATAATAATTAGACAAGCAAAAGCCCCAAATCAAAATCAAGAAATCCAACATGACACTCTGATACCAATTGTTGGGATATAATACGCGGAAACGACAGGATCTTGCAAATTACGTCAACGCGAAATCGCTAGAGAAATAAACGAGAAAATCAGGACACCAGAAATTTACGTGGTTCGATCCGAGTATCGGTACCTACGTCCACGGGGAGAGCCAGTAGCAAATAATCCACTATAATCGGAGAATCATAGTTTACAATCACTCAATCGCTCAAGTGTTTCTCACACCTAGATTTAACCCCAAACCCTAAGTGTATAAATAACAACTCGCTTGGGTATAAACTCACGGCACAAATTACCACGCATTCAAAGCTCGAACGAAATGCTCTACGTACGTCAAACAAGAACAACGTCTTCACGTGCAGGGCTTCGCATTACTCCTTTCTCTTGTAGGCTTGGCTAAATGAAGAAAGCCCATGGCGTGGGCCCCACCGAGACCAACAAATTTCGACCAACTTCCGTAGGTAAAGAAAATTTCGTATCTTCCATTTATTTTATAATCCTTCGGAGATCGACGAAATTTCTTCTTGGCTTGGGAAAACTTTATCGATAAAATTCGATTTATTCGAAATCAAAATCAAGACATAATTTAACAGTTCGCTGTGGAGAAGTTGTAGGTGTGGTTTGATGCCAGAATCACGGATGTAGTTTAGGCACGGGGTCTTCAAATAATTCCTAGGACAAATTCGAGATGGAGAGGTGAATCCATCACTTTGAAACTGTTCTCAGTGATAATCTAATTGAACAAACCAACCATGATGGGAGTGAAGACAATCCTCCAGTTGCTAGGATCAACCCCAAAGTCCAAAACTACCCCCGAAACACAGGAACTATTCCATCTTGCCATTCACGGTGAGGCTGGGCTTGAAACCACTCGCTTCAACCGAGGTAGTGTCATCTCTGTTCACAACGTTGTCCATAATTTCAATGTTGATGATCGTTATACATCACCGGCTCGGAACGTGTTGTTGTGGCTCGACCAAGTAAATGCAAAAGCGGGCGGTCTTCATTTTGAGGTTGACACGAGAGGGATCTTCTTGTCTCTCCAGTGCTTGTTGCCTTCTTGTAAAGACCATAGGCAATGACTGCTGCAATCGGCTCAATGATAATATGCATGACATTGAGGCCAGCAATGACATTGGCATCCTTGGTGGCCTGCCTCTAAGAGTTATTGAAGTAGACAAGGACCGTGCCAACGGCATTTTTTGATAGTCGTACCGAGGTATCCCTCAACAATCTCATGCATCTTCGTGAGGACCATGGATGAGATTTCCTCCTCAGCAAATCGCTTCTCTTCGCCCTTGTAATTGATGACAATCATGGGCATGTTTTGGGACTAGCAATGACCTTGAACAACCAGTGGCACCCATCACTTTGGACCAAAGGGTCGGTGAAACTCCTCCCGATCAATCGCTTCGCATCGAAGACGGTGTTGGTGGGATTCATCAAAGTCTTGTTCATGGTGGCGACACCGATCAACCTCTCTCATTTTCGGCCATCAATTCCTTCTCTTTGACTTTGACTCCATTGTTGGAAAAATAATTCCTTCAAATTGTTAGGAAAATATGACGAACAATCAAGGAGGACAATAAAGTCAAATTTTGGGGCATGATTTCACTTTCTTTAAAAAAAATTATTTGCCCCCACAACATTGAGAATGGTCACTAGTAAATTTCCTCTAAAATACAATAAATTTCGATTAAAAATATTATATAGCAATTCTAATATTTATCTAGGGTCTCCAATTGAAAATGACGGCTGTAATTTTAAAAAGAAAATTTGAAAAGACTTCATCAAGATTGATCCCCAAAAACTAGCGTATTTATCTCTGTCTTTTGAACAGAGGCAACCCTTCAAAAAAAGGTTGCAAAATGAACAGTTATGTTCTCAAAAGTTATCTTTAAAAAGGTGTGCGAAAAATTGGAATCAAGTAAATAATGAATAAAAAATAATCGTAACTCCTTTGTGAACAATCACATTGTTTGAATAGAACATTGTGGTTAATTTTTATGATTATAAATCTGAATTTTTCAATAAATAAAAATTAATTATTGTGGTTAACACCAAATCTTGTCCACATCCGCACTCACTTCTTTTCAATGTGAGATAAGGCACGTTTAGTTTGTTTGAATGAACAACCAACAATAGGTACACGCCAAGATCTTCCCCTTTAGAAACTATGATTTGCAATGTGCACGCTTAGATTCGGTGTCCTCAACATCATCACCATGCAAAGACAACAACAATAATATGTTGAACCACCACAAATCAAATACATTTAAGAAACTCCCAAATCTAGATTTTAGAATGAGAAAGAAAAACTCCCAAATTTAGATCTACACCTAAATCAGAAGAGGTTCAAATTTTCGCCTTTAACTTGTACGTATTTGCATGATTTGGGATAATCTCATCTCCTAATAATCAAAATACATAATATCTTAGTCTTCTAAATTTACCCTCTAAATATGGGTGATGAGTCAATTCATATGTGATTGCCATACTTCGGGGTAAGCTACATTTTCATTGCTAAAATTGACGTCATTTAGCGCATGTAATTGATGGATCGCGATTGTCCTCCGACGGCCTGTCTATCTATCGCACGAAGTTTTATTTCCCGACACTAACATTAGAGGAAATGCAACATTAACAACATGTTTAGTTGCACTAATGACCGCTACGTCACTGGCCAATTATAAGTTTATAGTTTTTGTCTACGGTAGTAGCTGCTACTGTTTACTTATAATACAGGTCTATTACAAGGAATGTGATAGTTATCGCGGCTCCAAAAGTAGCCCTCCTTTTTTTCTTTTTTCTACTTACTCAGTCAATATTAGATTAATAATTATCATTAAAGTCTATGTTAATAACAACTAAGTTGCTTATATTATATTGGTATTGATCACCAACATTATACTTATTCTGGCATGCTCATATGTTATATGATTAATCTTTTATAGACTATCTATGATAACTTGATAATACATAGTTATTTACAAAAGATTATATATACTACAATAACTAGCATAATGTTTGCTGCTTATTCTACAAGATACAATTACCTGGATTTTTATAATAAAGTACAATATTACTCATAACCCATGTGGGGTCAATGTTGTCACGCCCCGATCTTCGGGCACGCGCCTATCCCTCACATGGTTGATTAAAAATTTGCGATATCTAAGGATGTATCGCCGACCCTTTCATTTTCATATGCACATGCGGAAGCAATTAAAAATCTCCAGACAACAAAACATTGGGATAGAACAGTATAACTAAATTTCAAACTCTTAAAAACCTTCACTCTCATATACAAGGTGAACTATTAAATTTAATTCACATTAAGCCAGTTTAAAAACAAGGTCTACAAGAAAAAGTGGGGTTCTACAAGCTACGGGTCCCCGTTCTCCTCTTCATCATTCTCCACACTCCAACTGGAGCCTTCAGCAAACTGCACGGGACTTTTGAGATCTTCAAAATTCAAGTCTACTGCATCTAAGGACCTGAAATGGTTATTCAATAACCAATGAAACAACGTCTCAACAAGTTCTACCCCTTAAGACCCGATTAGTAAACTAATACACCTTAGGGCTGCTTATGTACAACATGAGTTAGAGGACTTACTTTGGCCTCAGATTCCACCTGCATATTAGCACATATCAAATAGGCACCCAAGCAATCATATCACTGATCGAAGGATCGATCAAATCGACATAGTCAATTACATCTCAATCGAACCATTCACCAGTCATTTACATTCAATCAATCAATTCACAACATCATATCAAAGTAATGATCAATCGACCTAGTTGATTACATACCAACAAGACCACTTCCAATCATTTCAATTATTCCAACTCAATTCCCAATTATAAATCACGGTCCTTAGGACACAACTTATCTATAGGTGGTAATCACGGCCCCATCAAGCAACTTTCTTAGATTTAGTGGCTTTACGATCTCACCCGACCCTTTCAAGATTCAATGGCTTTATGCTCCCACCCGACCCTTTCAAGATTCAATGGCTTTATGGTCCCACCCGACCCTTCCAAAATTCAGTGGCTTTACGGTCCCACTCGACCCTTTCAAGATTCAATGGATTTACGATCCCACCCGACCCTTTCAAGATCCAATGGCTTTATGGTCCCCTTTCAAGATCCACTGGTGACCCTTTCAACATCCAGTTTATGAATGAATCTTAAAATCACTCATAAATTACTTTAGCACTAAATAAAGCTCAAATAAATAAACGGACTGCTCCACAACAATCAACACGAAATTCCGCTCACCGGCCATCCCGGTTGAATTTCTGGAAAAATAAATAATTAAATAATTAATTTCGAAATTTAAATAAATAAATATTAAAAATCCAATTTAGGCCCGTGATGCCTAATTGGAACCCAAAACGGGTCAGGAAAACCCCGAGATGCATTCAATAAATATTAGGAGTTCTCTACTTGCTAATGACTAAGTCTAACCACGTAACATGCATCATTAAATCGCTAATTTAATTATTTTAAACTAATCTAACCACATAATTGCACTTAATTAGATCTAATCAACCCTTAGGCATAATTAGCAAATTAAGAAAGCATTAGTGAGTAAAACTCACTTGATTAAAAGTGGAGATTGGATCACCGCGATGGTGACACAACGACGGCCGAAATCCAAATTTTTGGTAGCGTTGGCAAACACTCAGGCCGGGCCCAAAGACCTTGCTTCGTGGCTTGGGCTTCAAAAGAACTTGCTGGACTTCACTGGATTGTGGGCTGATTTCAAGTGGGCCGAAATGCAAGCTTCAATGGACTGAGAATGGGCTAAATTTGCTGGCTTCAAAATTGGGCTTGAAGATGACATTCACTTGGGTTGGCTTGACCTCTTCGCTGGGCTGAAATTGCATGAACATAGGCTGAAGACACGGGCTTCCAAGGGCTTGCGGATGAACTCATGTGGGCTGCCGATTGAACAAAGAAGCAGCAGGAGCTGCGGCTGCTACACGTTGGCCTCGCTGAACTCACGGCTGAAGAAGAAACGAGCAAGCTAGGAGAGAAGTAATCTCGCGGATGCTAGGTCAACACACCGCCGAGGGACCACCGAATTTGACCGAAACGTGGACGCTGAGAAGAACGAAGCTGCGAAGATGAAGCTGCACGCGTGCGTTGGCTGAGCGAAGGTCAACCATTTGCTGAAGCTGACCGAAGAAGCTGGCTCGAAGAAACTCCGGCGTTGAAGACGTGGCCGAAGTTGCTGGTCAAGTGGCCGTGTGGGCATGTGGTTGCGGTCAAAGATGAAGCTTCATGGAAGGAAATCTGTGGGCTGAGGGCATGAGTGGCCGACCAAAGATGGTGCAGTGCTGATTCGGATGCAGCAAGGTGGTCTTCCTCGCTAAAGATTGACTGGAGATGAGGAGAAACGAGCGAGTGGCAGCCTGCAGGGGTTTTGGTGGGTGGTGACTTTAGTCTTCGTGGGCGGAGAGAGAACGAAAATGACGAAGCGGTGGAGAATGAAAGAGAAATCGCAGAGAAGGTGGACGTTCGGTGGACTTGAAGCTTCACTGATTCTCGTCTGCTTGCTGGACACGCACGGGTTGGAGGGAAAAAGAGAATGGAGGGTCCCCTTAGCTTGATCTTTCCACAAGTCTATCCTTTAGACTCAATCTTCTTAAAAGATCATCCTTGGCTCACAATTCACCACATATACACCCCTCACAACTTCTCAATTGGTCAATTTTGGGCTAGGGGGAGGGGAGTTACGAATTTGCAAGCCATCTCCTCCAATTGGATCATCACACTCACTTGATTAAGTCTCAATTGGCCTCAATAAATTCAATTGGTCATCCATTAACCATCTCGGCATTTTTCTTTACCCGCATATCCATCGTGCTTTCAAATTTTGCCATAAAAAACAACCCTCGGCTTTTTTTGCACAAAAACAATCCAGTGACGACTTTTTTCCAAAAAGTCTCGGTTGTTAGAAAAATCTTCTGAGACTGACTCGTGGATCCTAGAATTTATTGTGACATGACAAAACCTTCAATTTCTGAAATTGGACCTAAATCGGCGATTAATTTCCATTTGGCACGTTTTTAACGTAACCTAGACTATCGAGTAGTTTTCAGAACATTTTAAGGTAAATGACTCGTGGTCAATTTTCTTCGAACTACAATGAACCCACTCGACTCAATGGCGACTCTCGATTGTTGTGAAAATATCAAGGATTCAATTATGGACACAGAGTACCAAAACAATAGTAAAATCATATTAGTGTCAGTTGAAGAGAATTTTCCAATTTAGTGAAGTCACCCACGATTTGCTACACATCTCCGTCGAACAGACTTATCTCGATTCCAAATCGATTTTATATTGTCTTGAAATTGCCTCTAAAGATGAAGACGATTCGGAAGTCGATTTGATCGAATTCCCAAGTCTATTGCCTTAAAATTCCTTAATAGCTTCTTTGGATAGTCTAGTTATCTCGAGAGTAATCAGCTCTAAAAACAGCCCTATAGACGCGTCAATGAAATGCCCGATTAATTCAGTAGAAAACAGGGTCAAAAATCTGGGATGTCACAAATGTGAAGCATAATCATAATCACATAATAATTATTTAATAATAGATCAAACTTATTCATACATTTGTAAAATCACAATAACATACCAGGATAATTACACTCATGGTTGACTAGTAAAGCAATAATCATAATACAGTGTTTATGTTAATATAATCTCATGTTACTTATCTAATGATATATGCGAGGTATTGAGCTCGTGAATCATTATTTAAGGTGTGAATTTATATTCCCTTTTTAATTATGATCTTAGGGTTACATGTCATTAATGAAACTAATTAGTATGATCATTTGTTCGAATTAAACCAATTAGTATGATCCTTATTAAAGTTCTATTACATTACAGTGTAATAGATGCAACTAAAGAGCTTGCAATAGCATAGAGAGAAATATCGCTAAGCTATCTCTAACCTCAATGAGATGCTGCAAAAACTTGATGCAAAAACTAGACTCTGTACTTCAATATCTTACTTAGGACCATCAGTATTTCTAATTTCTGAAGTTTTCATGGCCTGATCTGCATCAAATTGTTTTACCTCCATTTCAAGATTCCCATCATAAAAGCTATAGAAAGTTTCCGGCAATTTATGATATGTAAACTCAAATGAATTGGATATTGAAACACCGATCTGACTAAGTTAATGCCCCAATTAGCCAACTCTCATTCTTCTGCAATCTTAACAATTTTCTTCCCGATGTTGTCGCCGCGGAACAGCCCTGCGAAAGCAAAGGGAATGCTGTCCAGGCCATCTGAGATGTCCTCGAGTGCGCACAACTCGCCACTGCGGAGATGGTCGCTGGTGGTTGAGATGAAATCCTGGAAAAGGCCAGTGTGATCGCCGGCTAAAAAGCCCTGGATCTTTATTCTCTTGTAAATGACATCTAACATGTCGGGCGACGCTTTTTTCCCGGAATCTGTATACTCGGATATTACTCCACACACGGCAACTCTGCCAAAGGCATTCATGTTAGCGACCGCAGCTTCTTGCATCTCGGCGCCTACGTTGTCAAAGTATATATCGATCCCATCAGGAAAATACCTGTCAATTGACAAAAACAAAAGCAAGAAAAATGACAAGATTTTTCTTTTGAGAAAGAATATACAATCTAGATTCTTGATACGATCTGATGCAATCTGACCTTTTGAGAGTTGAGTTCAAATCATTTTCCTCCCTATAGTTGAAGGCCTCATCAAAACCTAGTTTTTCCTTGAGCAGTTCTACCTGTAACAACAAAAAGTTCATCATGATTCACGATCTTTTGGCAACAAACATTGGGATACTTCTATTGTAGGACAACGGGGAAAGTGACCTTTTGCTTGCTTCCTGCACAACCGACGACGTAGCACCCGTGCAACTTTGCATACTGTCCAACCAAGTTCCCGACTGACCCCGACGCCGCCGATACAAACACCTTCTCACCTTGCTTTGGTTTGCATATCTCGAAGAACCCGGCATAGGCTGTGAGCCCACTAAATGCTGGAAGAATACAGGAGGATCAAAAAAGGGCCTTTCTCAAGTGACAGAACTCGCTACAGAGATATAAGATGGTGAAAGAGATTACCCAATATCCCAACATGGTAAGACAGAGGAAACCCCATTGGATCAAGCTTCCTGATCATTCCGTTGCTTCCTATCTTGCTATACTCTGCCCAAGTGACAACTCCCACAACCAAATTGCCCTTCTCATATTCAGGATTCTCTGAGGCCACAACTCTTACCACACCAAAAGCTTCAATTTCCTGTTTAAAGATTATTCATAAAACAAAACGCCCGACTCATGTTTTTGCCATTCAAGTCGATCTTTTCAACACAAACAGGATATTTCTACAGTTGCGTTGATTGAGAATGATTGATGATTAGCTTGGTCTTTGCAATAATATCGTTTTATTTTTTGCCAACAACAAAAGTCATCATTGCAAGCATTGGAAGCATTACAAATTCACCAAAATAATAGTGCTTTAATTTGATTAACAGAACAGCAACAATGTCAAAGCAGACTTAGCTACTTTATGAACAGATTGGCTAACCTGGCCAGGAGCGATTCCCACGGCGAAACCGCCTGTCTTCTGCGACGAACTGGAACTCTTCATCCGGTTCAACTGGTAAGGGTCGATGGACACGTACAGGTTCTTCACGATCATCTCCTTCGAGCCAGGCCCAAGCGACAGAGCCAAAGTCGAAGTCTTGAGGTAGAAGTCATCTTCCTTGGGTGCGCCCTCAATATGGGTCTTTATAGTCCAGTATTTGTTCATCACTTCCATGGTTGCCTTGCCTCCTTTTGTTGGAAGAAGCTCAAGAAAACAAGCGAAGAAGCAGAAGAAGAAGCGGCAAAAGCTAACTCTTATCCGAATATGGGTAGATATTTTTATAATGTGGACCATCTATGTCCCTGTATTTATAGAGCACGGCATTGGTTTGCCTTTGATTGATTTCAGTGGTGATTGATTTCTCAAAACTATTTCCTCCGTCCTCGTCCAAACGAAATGTGCACGTACCAGCTCCTAGGAATATCCCTCTTGCTGTGATATGCTTGCATGAGCCAAAATATGGAAAGACAAAAGAGGAAAAAAAATAGAATTTTTCTCCTATTCACCTGAAACTTTTGAGAAATCATCTTACAGAGGCAGTGTTAGCACATCATTGAAGTTTGCGTAATTACAATTTAAGTTCGAGAATCAATTAGTATTCCACCCGTACAGGAATAAAGTCACCAAAAAAAAGAAAATAGGAGCATGGGTAAAAAAGAATGAGATCTTAGCATTTTATTTCAGTCAATTAACCGTTAAACATTATTTAAAAAAAAATTGTGCTATCAAGTCATAAACATGCCATCAAAAATCCTATAATATTGATGGGTTTGTAGCCACGTGGCATTTAGATAAATGGGGTTTCTAGCATGGGAAACTCGCGACAGTGAGATTAAAACTTGATTGCACATATTTTAAATGTTGAAAACTTAATCCGTCAAAACAAGATAAGGACTCAACCAATCAATAATCGTTTGTCCTCCCGTTTAGGAATTTCTTTTAGCAACTATGTGTTGAAATTTCGAGAAAGTTAAGGTATGTTTGCTCCGAGTGAATATTAGAGGAAATAATCAACAACAAAGACAAGAAGTGGGATCAAGAGATATGCAGGACTCGAATCGAGAGAAGATTCCTTGTTACAATTCACTACTAACAAAAGCAAAGCCTTCAGAGCAATTGCCGGCCACGTTAACCGCATATGGCTCATCTCATGCGGCTGTCTAGATCGTTTCGGTTAATGTGTCAATATGCCCAATGACTCATTCAAATTAAGTGTAAAAAAACATTACCTACCTCGTTCTCAAGAAAGGAAAAATATTTATAGATAACAAAAGAAAAATTAAATAAAAATAAAAATAACTCTTCTCTACATTCAGATGTATGCTTGCGGACAATGGCAAACTTGTGCCGCTAGAACTAGAATCTGCAGTTCGTCTGCACTTTAGCAGGTCAGTTACTAATGCCGCCCGTCGCAATTGTCCTGACTTGCGGCGTCTTATTCCAGCACCAGCGAAAACTGTATTGCGTAGGCAAGGCGTATGGAAGACCGATGACATAATCAACGTACGAATGTTCTAAAAATTGATGCAGTCTGCATAGTTCTGGATGAGAATGATATCATTTCCTGAAGATTACGTTGCATATTCGTGGTGCTAAATTTCAGGGGCACGAGGTAATCGTGGATGATGCTCAAACTTGATCAATTCTATCTGTTGTTCCTCCCAACGAAACTACCGATGATAATGCACGATCAATGCTTTCGAGTCTGCGAAGACTTTGCCGGGAATGGATTTGCATGCGTGAGAACAGATTGAGGGGTTCTGGGTTTTGACCCGGACTAAACCTCACTTACCTAAGTTAGCATGTGAGGAAATAAATACATGTTTGACAACTCAAGTCTCACATTAGTTAGGAGAAGAATTGTTGAGTTATTTGACACTCATCTCAAAATGGTCACCATCTTGTATAATTACATCAATTACTTCTTTTGAAGATTTGGCCCACGTAGATTAGGTTGGATCATTACAGATAGTATCAGAGCATGACTCTTTGAGTAGATATGTAGTTCATAAATGGGCTAGGCCCATATTCAATCCATTAAGGGTGGGGACTTATCAATTGGGCATGACGAGCCAACACTAAAGGAGATTTCGGTTTTCATACGCCATGCTTATGCAAAATTCGACTAGGTCATTACAGATTATTAGTACCACCAGAGATAAAACCGCCTGACTCCGTTGTCCAAATGTCATTTCTCCCTTCTCCATTGCCGTCGGGACCATCCTCCCGTCGGGTTTTCCGAGAACACGTTAGCCAAATCCATCACTATCAACTGGTGTATGGGCTCTTGTATGATATTGATTCCTAAGCTCAAATATCGTGATTCAGAACATACAATCACAAAATAATGCAGAAACATGGATGTGCAGAAAGAAATTGCCAGTGCAGAGAAGCACTTTCAGCAAGAAATGGCTCCATATAGAGACACAACCCAGACAACTTTCACCGCACAACTCCTGAGGATACACGGGAAGCTCTCTGCAACAGCCAAAGAAACTTTGAGAAATCGACATAGTTAGATGCCGGTCTCTCAGTAGAACAGAAAGAGATTAATGTGCTTTTGTCAACTTTGGAGACAGGGATCGGGTCGAACCACTCCAATGGCGTTCCCGTGTGCATTGAGGCAACTAGATGTAACTTGCCTATCCATATTTGCAGACATCAGCTCTATTGATTCAAGTACTATTCCCGTGCATGCGACGCTCCGACTGCAATTCAAATTAATAGCAACATCTGTGCTCGAAGTCCCCGATAGGCCGATATATGCCACGTTACTTATGTGAACTCCAGTTGGCTTCGTCCAAAAATTTCAAAGGGAGAAAGAAATTGCCTCAACAATTTGCATCTTTCATAGAAAAAGAAAAGCATCAATTTAGCAAAAGGAATTTACCATTTCTTGGCATGCTCCCCGGATGGAACAATAGTTTTGATCAATGATAATGGGGTTCTTAACTGAGTTGAATTTAAGATGCTCAAAAGTGATTCTTCGTACATATCCCTTCCCGACCTTCACTACAACAACACAAAGGAATATTGAGGAAATTCAAATAGAATAGAAATATGAAATGAAATTCCTATCTCAGATGAATGCAGTTTGCACTCATTGTTCATTACCTGCCATGTTTTGATTCGAGCACCGTTTGTAGTATTTTTAAATTGTACATTGCTCACATGAATGTTCTCAACTTGAACGAAATTCCCTCTTCGGCCAAGACTTCCAATGCTGTAGAAAAGCATAAACAAAGTAATGACAAAAACGTGAAGTGGAGTAGGAATTGCATGACCTTCGCAAGAACGAAAGGATCTGCATTTTATTAGATGAACACAAAGTTCATCCTCTTTTAGGTTTAAGATTGGTGCACCATCTACAATACTCAATTCCTGAATACTAACTATAGCCATCTTATGCACGTGTCTTGGAGAGCACAATGTAGATAATTTTCAAGATTAAGATTGCTCAAAGAGATGTTTGTGTTCATGATCTGATGTCCTTTTGTCATGATTGATTCCATCATATAATCGCATTGACAGAGATATCATGAACAATTGGACTTCACCTTACACCATGGCCAGGTCCACATGTGACAGACGAGACATAAATATTCGAAGTATAGTCTCCAATGGATATACAATCATCACCTAAAAATCACAAGCCCAACTTTAAGTAAAACGGAAATCACAGACATGAACATTCCCGACTTCTTACTGCAATAAGGAAGACCAAACAAAAGAGGAATGGCAGAAATTACCAGTTCCAATGACTGCATTTGCGATGGACACATGCTGTGAGGATTGAATGTGAATGCCATCGGTGTTAGGGCTCGTCCCCGGAGCTTCAATCAACAAATTGCCGATGTCAAAGAAGCGACATCCCCTAATTAATACGTGGGTTTGTGGACTGTTTACAAGTTTTATATTGTTTAGACTGCTCGCATTGCACGAAAGGAATTTCATAGCCTGCAAACCAATTACAAAATCTCCACAATTGTTCTACTAAAACTCGTCAATGTCCTGCCAATTTGTCAATTAGATGCGTGTTTTTGTTACAGTGCAAGATAATAGGTTGTAGACTTACTGTCGGTGCCAGAGAAGTGCATCCTTCCTGAAAAATAACAGTCCGTTGCATGATCCGAGCCATGAAAAAACAAGCAGAATGAAAAATATACTTTTAAGAAATTTTGATGTACCAAATGTGAATGATATCTGCAGGATTGATTCCACCACTTTGATCCCTGTCCATCAATTGTACCGAAACCGCTAACACGAAGCTGATCTATGCCATCGAATGTGATCCAGGAGCTAGGGTCAAGATCCGTCCATGCTCTAGGCAAGGTAGGTGCGTTTATATTCCCTAATACCTATGGAATTGCATGACAGATGAGTCAAAATTGACATGAAGGAAAAATGAAAGAGAATCAAGTTAATGATTCTATTGCGCTCTTGAACGGTCAGTTCTAATCATTTTTGGCATTGCAAGCAGGCTATGAAATTCGTCTCGTGCAGTGCGAGTAGTCTAATCAAGTTAATCATTTTTTTGTTAATGATTCTATTGCACACTTGAACGGTCAGTTCTAATCAAGTAAAAGAGTGAAATCAATCTATTTATACCAGGAATGTGATTTTTTTGGCATTGCATGGCCCGCTGAATGTAAGTTGATGTACCAGAAAAGTGTAATTATCTGGAATGATCATGGTCGGATTCTCGAATTGCGTGCTACATGTAGCCTGCCAAGCTTCAAGAAATGCCTGCAACAAGTGGGAGACAACGTCAAATCCGAGACAGTGAGAAAAAATTATAGACCAAACCGAGTGGATCAGTATTAACAGGAAAAAGTATTACTCCTGTATCTTCTGTAATGCCATCACCAACGGCTCCATAATCGCAGACACTGAAAAACCCGGAGTCTCCGAAGACAATCACAAAGCCAAAGCCACAAGAAATCGATCCAAAGGCGAGAATAAGAGCTAATGTACCCTTGCAAAGTTGCAAAGCAGTCATCCACAAATGAGTTTACATTGTACTTTAAACGCGAATACAGAACAACACCGTCGTGGGCCTGACCATGTAGCTTATCGTCAGGACTCTCACCATGAAGTTTTCAGAACTCAGTGGGAGCACTAGCTAAAGGACCGATGTTCCATTGTCGCCGTTCTCATAGGTGCTCCTACTTCTTCCTTGTACGGAATCTCCATGCACCATTGGACAAGCATGAGGTATATCATACGGTTCAAAAAGCTAACCGTTTTGAAATGTTCATAATCCGTGAACTTTCATTTAGGTCATGTAACAGCCTATGCCTTTAATTGCTTGTTCAGCAAAAGAAAATCAACTTGAATGCTCTATTTATTGAAGAACGATAACTGCCCATCATTCCTTAACAGAAACGCACTCATTTTTAATTATTTTGGCTTAATCAGTAAAGAAACAGAAACGCATTAATTTTTTTTATTTATTTGGCTTAATCAGTAAAGTAACATTTCAAGATCGGCATGCTGGCATGCGTGAACAGAGTATGTACAATAAATCAGCATCATAAGACCAGTAAAGCAACAATTCAGATCGAACCGGCATGGAGGCATGCATGAGCAGATATGCTACAACAAATCAGCATCGTAAGTTCAAGACGCTATCAGAGAATTATGTCAACGCCCAATATACACGTATATGACACATTACAGAAGAAGAAACAGGGGAACAGACACCATCCATGACAGGGTTGAAACAAGAAACACCGGACCTTCTTCAGCAAAATCAGTGGAAAGATCGAGTTTAGAGAGAAGGCCAGGATTTCCTTACAGAGAGAGATTTCAGAGCAAATTCTGCCGGTTGAACAAAGCAAATGCATGTGAAAGTGAAAGAAACGAAAAGAAGAGAGAAAGATAAGCATGAAACACTCAGGAAAAAAAAAGAAAAGAGAGAGACAAATTCGATGGTCCCGAGAAGATGGCCTCTCGTGAAGAAGGAAAACAATAACGACAAGTTTGTTAGACTGCGCTATGGCCTTCCACATGATCTTCACGCCAAGTCCCACGAAATCGCTTTGATCTTCACATTTTTCCTTCTTTCTAGATTAGGACTGAACCCAACGACGAAATTCTAAAATCCGTGAGCTGACATGACGAATTTCTTCATCCGCGTTTGGTCATTTGATGATATGTCTTCTTACAAAAAAGAAAAAATGGTAGTAAATTCCGGAGTTTCGTTAATAACATTTCAGATACGATAATAGATCACAAATTTGTATCGCCCGAGGTGACGAGGTTGTCTGACAACCTTAGTCGAGCTTTGAGGAGATTTCCAATTCAAATATATTTTAATCCTACCAACTGCGTACAACCACTGTGATTCAGAGCCTAAAAGTCAAATGCCTAAATTAAGCTAGTTCATGAGGTTTACGAGGTATTTCATTAACCTCTAAGTAGTCGGGCCTCTGAGCTAGTGTCCTTGAGCTATGAGAAAAGGTAAGATGAGGTTGGAAGAAGTGGATGAATAACTTTGCCTGTGGACTGATTAGTTTGAAATTAGGTAAAGTTTCAGCATTGTCTCCAAATTTATTACGGTCAAATCCGATTTTGAACATGAATAACTTTTGCAATGAAGTCACTCTCACTCATCTGATTAATTGCTGTGGATGTGTCCATTGGAGCCACCAAGAGTTTCACATGGAAAACTCAAGTGCAACATCCATGTTAAGAAATCTCAATACTCAAAGCTCACTTGTGCTTTCGAGATTTTCAATCCCATGCATTGCCATTAGGTGACAGCCTATGGTGTAGTAAGTTTTACCACATCAAACTCTTGTTGAATCCGATGGATACATTAATTCTATTTAAGTGAATTTAGGGTTGAAGGGATTTGATTTAAAGTTAGGCATAAGTTCAAGGATCAGGATTGAAATTTTATCGGGCTTGTTCAACGTTAGACACAGCCCCCAAAAGAAATACAAGCACACATGGTGGTGGAATTCGAGGTCGGGGTGTTGATTTATATACCGTTCAGTGGGGCATTTTTAAAAAAAAAAAAAAAATCTAAAATAGGACGTTGGGTTACCACCCTAGTGCATGTGACTTAATTCATTTCTTCCCCTTCTGCTTGGCCCGTGTACCCAACGATACTCCCTAGTGCTCCCCTATTTGACGTGTGGTGCTGTTTATTTCAATTTCATTCGTCCTCCTAAAAACTTGTTAAGAGTTGATACCATTATGGGGGATTAAACCTCAAAATAAGTATTATGAGTGCCCATACAAGGTAATCACCATTTTAGATTCTGTTTGAGAACCTGTAAGTGAAGAAAATGGGAAAACGAATACTCACAATTTAACATTTTCGCTCCTTTATCATCTCCCGAAAAATATAAAAATTTCAAATTTTCCACTTAAATTTTCATGATCCGCATTTTCCCGGATGCCTAAAATATGGCATTATAAATGGATGTTAATGTATAACTTAATAGTTGCTCTTCTATTTGAAGTAGGACCTGAGATTTCACCGGTAATGCCTTTTCTTTGTCAATAGATTGTGTGTTTTGGCCACGCTAAGCTCCCTGTCAGATGTGATAGACCTAATCCACCGGCATGAAAAATTTTGATATAGAGTTGTTCCACGGTCCCTTGGGCATATAAATAGTAACTTTGCGGTGTCTCTTCCAGTTGATTTAGATGTTCTAATGCCAAATGCCAACCCTCCGATCAGTGTTCTCTGATAAGTGTCTCTTAGAAATCATGAGATCAAAGCATATCTCATACTTGACACGTGCCAAGTAAGCATACTTAACTCTATTGATTAATTATCATATATATATCACGGTCCGAAGGAAAGCCCGATCCAAAAGGGTTTGGGTTCTAAACGATGGCCGTGACCCATCTGTGGAACAAGTGACCCTCGGCTTGTATCTTGAGTCATAGATTTTCTCAAGTGTTCTATAATATTCTGGAGGCGAGCAATATGGTAATTGTACATTTATGTAATAAATGCGAGTAGATGGTAGTTGGGAGATACGATCTCCACCGTTAGATCAATGAGAGATCTACGGATACAATTTGTCATGTACTTGTTTATATAGGGGTCTGCTCCTCCTCATTGTATAATTTCACAAGTGAAATACAAGTTCATAGGAGTTTGTCTCTCTAAAAATCTTAGGTCGCACAGTTAGGGAACGCTAGATCGATCAGCCCGTAACATATACATATGAGATACACTCTTCAAAAATTTCAAATGTCCTTCTCCTTTTCCAAGATCCTCCTCCTTTTTCTTCTTCTTCATTCTTCAAAGAGTCATTTAGAATCTACAAAGAATCACTACGTATTTGTCTAGAAAGTAGAAACATAGGAACCATTTAGAATCTACAAAGAATCTAGATCCGAAGAATCTTTTTTTATTAATAAAATAGATTATTTGAAATTTGTTTTCTTAAGAATCTAAGTTATTTATTTTTCATGGAACAAACAAAATTGATCACGGCAAGTAATATGATTTTTTTAAGACGAGACTTTATCCATACGGGTATGGCTATAATTTTCTCCGCAATTTACGGAGTCCCCCTTTTATTTACAACTTATGACGACAAGAAGCCATACAAAAGCATCGACCTTGCCATTTATGCGTGGATTGCAGTGGTGTCCGTTATCATGCTGGTGCAACTTATCCTATGCATTGCAGAATCTATCCGTTCATTAACGGTAATTACTATCCTCACATTCTACGTCGATGGATCGCGGCTCGTTGTCAACAAAATGGAGCCTTGTGAGAACTATTTACTATTTTATGTTGTAATAATATCTATGTAATTGTTGATGGGTTTAAAATCTAGAATCAAATATATCTAAATGAATAAACTGTGATCTTTATTTAAATTGTTATTTTCGTGCAATCCTCCTCACTCGACCGTACTTTCCATGGTGAGTTATGAACATTATCTACATGCGACTATCCAAAATTGAATGTAAGTGAAGTCTGTATTTGTCACTCACAATAAGAGATAATGGTTAGAGAAAGTTCCGTATCCTTTTTTAACATATCTCCACTCCTGTCTCTGTTTGCTCTTAGCCTCTTACCTCTAAAAAAGCAACAATCACTTTCTCTTTTTATGTCATTTTATCCAAACGATATTTGCAAAAAAAAAACAGTAATAGTTAAAATTCATATGTCAAAAAAGATAATTCCTTCTATGCAAAATTTGAAAAATACCCAAAAAGGGAGGAATAAGGAGCCGGGCAAACCGAACAAAACGCTTAGAAAGAAAGAAAGCGAAAGGGGAAGTTTTTCCAAAGTCGAGGTTCAGGTCCAGTGCCAAGATCCAATCTTGATTTTCCCAGGAAGCTCTCGCTCTTTGCTGAGGAAGCTCCCCTCCAATGGCGAACGCGTGGAAGAGGGAGAAGCAGCCCCAGTTCCTGTCCTCCAGGTTCCTCTTCTCCTCCTCCCTCCTCCTCCTCATCTTCTACTTCCTTTCCCTCCGTTCCTCCTCCACTCCTTCTCCCGATTCTCCCGTCCCCACCACCCTCGCCACGAAATCCCGCTTCTCGTCCGCCGCCGTCTCCCCCTTCGACTGGACCTTCTTCAGCAAAATCAGTGGAAAGATCGAGTTTAGAGAGAAGGCCAGGATTTCCTTAGAGAGAGAGATTTCAGAGCAAATTCTGCCGGTTGAACAAAGCAAATGCATGTGATCTTCACGCCAAGTCCCACATGATCTTCACGCCAAGTCCCACGAAATCGCTTTGATCTTCACATTTTTCCTTCTTTCTAGATTGGGACTGAACCCAACGACGAAATCCTAAAATCCGTGAGCTGACATGACGAATTTCTTCATCCGGGTTTGGTCATGTTCTTGAAGTAGAAACCGTTCCTTCTGTTCCTGGATAGCTTCTTTTAAAAGGGCTTATACTTCCTCAGTAAATGTTTTAGTAAAAGATATAATTTCTTGATGATATGTTTTCTTACAAAAAAGAAAAAATGGTGGTAAATTCTGGAGTTTCGTTGATAACTTTTCAGATACAATAATAGAACACAAATTTGTATTGCCCGAGGTGACAAGGTTGTCTGACAACCTTGGTCAAGCTTTGAGGAGATTTCCAATTCAATTATATTTTAATCCTACCAACTATGTACAACCGCTATGATTCAGAGCATATAAGTCAAACGCCTAAATTAAGCTAGTTCATGAGGTTTGCAAGGTGTTTCATTAACCTCCAAGTAGTCAGGCCTTTGAGCTAGTGTCCTTGAGCTCTGAAAAAAA
The DNA here is from genome assembly GCA_017140615.1 of Eucalyptus cladocalyx. NCBI lineage: Eukaryota > Viridiplantae > Streptophyta > Magnoliopsida > Myrtales > Myrtaceae > Eucalyptus > Eucalyptus cladocalyx. The sequence goes on from CM029518.1 coordinate 11,053,525, forward strand.
GTAAGATGAGGTTGGAAGAAGTGGATGAATGACTTCGCCCGTGGACTGATTAGTTTGAAATTAGGTAAAATTTCAGCATTGTCTCTAAATTTATTACGTCAAATCCAATTTTGAACATGAATAACTTTTGCAATGAAGTCACTCTCACTCATTTGATTAATTGATGTGGATGTATCCATTGGAGCCACCAAGAGTTTCACATGGAAAACTCAAGTGCAACGTTCATGTTAAGAAATCTCAATACTCAAAATTCTCGTGCTTTCGAGGTTTTCAATCCCATGCATTGCCATTAGGTGACAGCCTACGGTGCAGTAAGTTTTACCACATCAAACTCTTGTTGAATCCGATGGATATATTAATTCTATTTAAGTGAATTTAGAGTTGAAGGGATTTGATTTAAAGTTAGGCATAAGTTCAAGGATCAGGATTGAAATTTTATCGGGCTCGTTCAACGTTAGACACAGCCCCCAAAAGAAATACAAGCACACAAGGTGGTGGTCATTCGGGGTTGGGGTGTTGATTTATATACCATTCAATGGAGCATTTTTTTTTTTAAAATCTAAAATAGGACGTTGGGCTACCGCCTTAGTAGATGTGATTTAATTCATTTCTTCCCCGTCTGCTTGGCCCGTGTACCCAACGAAACTCCTTTAGCTCTCCTATTTGATGGGTGGTTCTGTTTATTTCAGTTTCATTCGCCCTCCTAAAAACTTGTTAAGAGTTGATACCATTATAAGAGTCCGACTAGCTCTGAGGGGTTAAACCTCAAAATAAGTATGAGTGCCCATACAAGGTAATCACCATTTTAGGTTCTGTTTGTGAGCCTGTAAGTGAAGAAAATGGGAAAAAGAATACTCACAATTTGATTTCGCTCCTTTATCATCTCCCGAAAAAATATACAAATTTCAAATTTTCCACTTAAATATTCATGATAAGCATTTTCCATGATGTCTCAAATATGACATTATAGATGGATGTTAATGTATAACTTAATAGGTTCTCTTCTATTTGAAGTAGGACCTGAGATTTCACCAGCAATGCCATTTCTTTGTCAATAGATTGTGTGTTTTGGCCACACTAAGCTCCCTGTCAGATGTGATAGACCTAATCCACCGGCATGAAAAATTATAGACAAATTCATAGGGTTGTTCTGCGGTCCCTTGGGCATATAAATAGCAACTTTGCGGTGTCTCTTCCAGTCATTTGATTTAGATGTTCTAATGCCAAATGCCGACCCTCCGATTAGTGTCCTTTGATAAGTGTTTCTTATAAATCATGAGATCGAAGCATATTGCATACTTGACACGTGCCAAGTAAGCATACTTAACTCTATTGATTAATTATCACATATACATAGAGGTGTTAAATGGGTTGTGCAACCCATTTATGAACCCATTTAAGCATAAATGGGTCGTTAATGGGTCAGGCCTTGAGAAATAAGGTACCCTGATGAATTTTAAAAATAAAAGAACTAAAATAAATGGGTGCTCATTTAAGACCCATTTACAAACCATTAAAGTTTAAAGATGGGTTGTGCAACCCATTTATTTTTCTTTCTTCTTTTTTCTTTCCTCTTCCTCCGGTCGCCGGCATAGCGATGGCCCGCGATCGGCCAGCGACTCGAGGCTCGCCAAATCGGGCGAGGCTCGAGGCTCGCCCGACGCCGCGAGCCTCGAGCTCCTTGGATCCGGGCGAGGCGGAAGCCTCACCCGACGCCGGCGAACCTCGAGCTCGCCGGACTGGGAGGCGAAGGCCTCACCGATTTGGCGAGAATCGACAGATCTGGGCGAGGCGACGTCCGGCGAGGCTCAAGCCTCGCGCGTCGCGAGCTCGAGCTCGCGGTCGGCGAAGCCGGCGAGCTCGAGGCTCGCGTGGCCGGCCGCCGCGTCGTCGTGGCGCGGCGGCCGGAAAAAAAAAGAAGAAGAAAGAAAAAGAAATTTTATATTTAAAAAATTAAAATAATTAAAATTTTATTTTTAAAAAATAATTAAAATTCCATTTTTTAAAATAATTATTTTAAAAATTTTAAAAATTGTCCATTAAATTTGTGTTGTATAAAATTATTTTAGCAATACCATTTTTAAAATATATATATAATAAATTAAGTTTAATTAAATGGGTCGGGTATTGGTTGGGTATGGGTCGGGTCGGGTATGGGTCAAAAATTTTGCATTTAATAAACGGGTCATAAACGGGTTAAATGGGTCGATTTGGATCGGACCATTTATGACCCGACCCAAACCCGACCCGACCAACCCGTTTAACGGGTCTACGTATACATATGGCATCCACTCTTCAAAAATTTCAAATGCCCTTCTCTCTTTTCAAGATCCTCCTCCTTTTTTTCTTCTTCTTCGTTCTTCAAAGAGTCACTAGAGAACTGCCGTGTTATGCATCTTGCACTCGACACCCTCATGGCTGTACCATCCTTCGGCATTGAAAATCTCAAAGATGTGCCAAAAAGGGGCATTGCCTATAACGATGGCAAGATCGATCACACGAGAAAGAAGAGAAAAATGTGAAAAAAAGTTAGGGATAGTTCAAAATTTTGAAGAGTGGACCCCACTTGTGCATGTATTAATCAATCAATAGAGTTATTAACTTGACACTTATCAAGTATGAAGAAAATATTAGGTATAGTAGTAAGTATTTTTTTTCTCTCAAAACCTTGCCAATGTCAGCCATTGGCAGCACAACGATCGCTAGATTATAGATCTTTGAGAATGGCATCAAGAAATCATTAATCAAATAAAACTCCATAATCAAATATGAACTTGATTTAACTTGATATTTTTGTGCAGTCCTCACTCCAACCATGCTTTCCATTGGGAGTCATAAGTTATGAACATTATATCTATATGCAACTAGTCAATTGAATGTGACAGTTCATATTGAAAATTTCTTACATTTTCAATAGATCTGCTCTACTCCGGTCTTTATTTGTTCTCACCTATTAAAAAAAGCAACAATCAAATTTTTTCTTTATGTGTTTTAAATCCAAAAGAAAATTACAAAAAAAATAAAAGCAAAATTCATATGTCAAAAAAGATAATTCCTTCTATGCAAAATTTGAAACATGCCCAACCGTAAGAAGCCGAGCAAAACGAGCAAACAAAAAAAAACACTTAAGAATGAAAGAAAGCAAAGGGGGCAAGTTTTTCCAAAGTCGAGGTTCAGGCCCAGTGCCAAGATCCAATCTTGATCTACCCAGAAGCTCTCGCGCTCTCTCTCAGCAGCTCCCTGCAATGGCGAACGCGTGGAGGAGGGAGAAGCAGCCCCAGTTCCTGTCCTCCAGGTTCCTCCTCCTCCTCTTCTCCTCCTCCCTCCTCCTCCTCATCTTCTACTTCTTCTCCCTCCGTCCCTCCTCCACCCCTTCTCCCGATTCTCCCGTCCCCACCACCCTCGCCGCCAAATCCCGCTTCTCCTCCGCCGCCATCTCCCCCTTCGACTGCTTCGCGTCGCCCCAGGCCCACCCCGTGATCGCCAACGTCGTCGAGGGCGTCAAGCACCCCTTCCTCTACTCCCTCTCCGACTTCGGGTCGCTCCCCGACAAGCCCCACAAGAACATCGTCCGGACGCTCAAGGGCAAGGCCTTCCGGCGGCCCGACATATCGGTCACCGTCCAGGAGCTCCTGGAGAGGTTCCGGAGCGAGGGCAGAGATGGGATTTTCGTGGACGTGGGCGCCAATGTCGGGATGGCCAGCTTCGCCGCCGCGGCGATGGGGTTCAGGGTTTTGGCCTTCGAGCCGGTTTTCGAGAACTTGCAGCGGATCTGCGATGGGATTTGGATGAATCGGGTTGGGGAGCTGATGGATTTGTTCGCGGCGGCTGCTTCGGACCGGGTTGGGAACATCACATTTCACAAGGTGGCGTTTTCTTTATACTTGTTGAGTTGTTTGAATCGTTCTAAAGTTTGAGGCTTTTCATCTGTATCGGTTGGTTTCCGTTTTTGGAAAAAATGGAATGAATTCTGTCTGCTGGTGGAGAATCTTGTTCCTAAGAGGCTAGTGACGTTCGTGCATTTTCCAATTTTGTAGTTGATCATTCAGTCAGTCAGTGTGTATGCCACTTGAAAGAATCTAACCTAGGGACTCCATGGTTTGATCTGAATATGAATGTGAGACAAAGGTTGAACTGTGGAGCGGTAATTTTCCGATCCAATAGGGTTTCTGCTTAAACTCGTGTGGTAATGTCAATGGAATGCTAATAGAATGTGGCTCCATTTGGCTTGGTTTGGCCTAACAAATGGGATGTAATTTGAGTGGTTAACGAATGGGATGTAACGTGAGTGGTAGGCTTTTGGCCCTCTATCATTGTAATGCCCTTGGAAAGAAAATTTCAGTGCTTTGATGCATTCTGTGCGTAAATGAAATTGTTTAATGGTGTGGCTAGAACTGGAAGATAGTGCGTATTTCAAACTATTTTACACTCTCAAAATGGTATTCACTATTTGCAAGTTCAACAGTGAACATCTTGAGCTCTTGTATTTCGAAAGGACAATAGTTGGCATGGTGTATCCATTAATGGGTACCAACATCGAACTTCTCTGTTTACATTGAAGCTGTGAACTAACAATAATAATGTTGTGAAATAAGAATGTGGCCACTATAATTCTCACTAAACTCATTATCTGAATTGCTGTGCAACTTGGTGCAAGAGAGATGGTGGCACTATATGATTTAGGACTCGTGCTGCTTTGTGCTAATAAAAAAGTAACTATATGTGTTCGAGTTCTATAATTAGATTGAAATAATAGGGAGGACAATCTGCATAAGCTCCTTCCAGTCCTAGATGTCATATGATCTTATCATGTTTTGAGTTCCCGATATTGATGCAGTCATTCTTATAAGAAGATTGAGAGTACAATTATTCTTTTATTGTTGGTATCTGGTTATGCTTTTTGCTATGCTGATCATGTCCATGCTGACTGATGTTTTCAGTTGGTTGGCCGGCTCGACAACAGTGCTGTCTCATCAGCTGGTGCCAAGTTGGCATTCAAGTCCAATGAAGAAATAGAACTTCAAGTAAGGTCCATCCCACTGGACGAAGTGATACCGGAGTCAGAACCGGTTCTTCTCATCAAAATAGATGTTCAGGGCTGGGAGCATCATGTTCTTAAGGGAGCGTGAAGTTGCTGTCAAAAGAGGCAAGCAAGGCACCATATTTGATTTATGAGGAGGATGAAAGGTTGTTGCAGGCAAGTAACAGCAGTTCTAAAGAGATTCAAGAATTTCTTCACTCTGTTGGGTATCATCATTGCACCCAGCATGGTACAGATGCACACTGCACCAAGAACGGTTGATAGTAGATTAATTTACCTTAGCCTTGTTGATAGCCTTGTTGATGTGAGATCACCGAGTCAAGCATGAAAATGGACAATTCTTTTGCAGACTCCTTTGTGAGAGTTTTGCCTACCCTTGGACAGAACTTCCACTTAGTTCCTAGATGGAGAATTAGATTTGGAATTGTAATGAGACACACCGTCCATTGAATGAGCCAGTTATTGAGCAAGTGAGGAAGCACAGGTACTTTATGGTTTTCTCTTGGAGTATAGTTAGGGTTGTATCTATCGCCATTAGATCTGCCACACCCAATTTGTTATTATGTTTATTTATTGCGAGTGAATGCAGAATAAGTTGTTGACCAGAGCTTACAGAGGCATATTCAACACATTTTCACTCGTAGTCTTGTTTTCCTGTGAATTTATATCTCCATGAGAATGAAGCAATATGACCACATTTAGAATGTACTCATGGTAGTCTGGTTTGATTGATGAAGTATGTATAAAAATTTGATAGTTTCAGGATTTTGTAAGTTTGTGCTTATGCATGAACAAGAGAGAACAAGAGGATTCTACATTCTACCAAAAATTCAGTCTCACAACTCCATGCATAAAAAAGTTGGATGTAGTCACAAGATACGAGAGGACATGATCCATGTAAACAATCAGAGGAGCGTCATAAATATACAGATTTCTTTCTCGTTTGTGATGTACAAAGGTACATTGAACTCGAACTGGCTACTACCATTCCGGAAGAAAACATACATAGGTACATATGCACACGAGAAAACTGTCTTTCACGTAACTCTCATAGTGAATCTTCAATTAACCAAGCACTCTGAAGCATTTCCTGCAAAAGAAAAATCGCAGATGTCATAGGAGAGAAAAGGATGATGTTTGTGCGACAATCCCTAGTTGCATTCAAATGGCATAAGGTGACTCAAATAATTCCGTTAGAAACGAAAGCCTCTGGGTTTAATGCAGCATAAAGTCAATCACACGGCCAAATAAATATCTTTTCTAAGAGATTGATGATAAAAGACAACCAAGACAGTCTCCAAACTTCCAAAAATCACAATGAAGAAGCAACCAAAAGAATACGCAGAAATACAGCTGCTACAGAATCTAGAATGACATCACTCGTTCTTGGATTTCACAAACTTTGACAATTTTTAGTATGCAATGCCATACCTCGTCAATTTGAAGTCCCACATAATATGGCATAGCTTGATGCATAAACTCTTTTAGCATTATTTTGGCCCGCTTGTTTTTGAAGGACCAGCTCTCTCCACCATGACATCATACAGTTGCTTCCCATTCTGATATTCCAAGAAAAATAATCATAGATGAGATTTTGAACCCTCACTGGTTCCACAACCTAAAAACAGTGAGAAGCTGAACAAGATGCGGCATGATTTTGCAGCAATCGCAATTTACTTATATCTTTCACTTACAAAAATTACTGGAAAGAAGTGCACTTGTCCCTCAGGCTTTGTTTGTGTCTCTTTGAAGTACACAAGGACAGGAAAATTTGGCCACCAGAGCTCCCAATTCACAAAGGTAGAGTATCTGTAGACATGCAGAACACAAAGCAGCAGCTTCTGTAACTCTCACTGAAAGCAAAATTTTCCCAAAGTTACTGCAGCAACTAAAAAACTTACTTCCACCGATTTTTCCCTCCTACGAAGACATTTTCACCTGATTGTTGAAGCTCCTCTCCAACTTTCACCTCCTAAGATAATGAAATATAATAGCACCGTGCAGTGAAATTATATGCAACCAGTAAGTTATTTCATGTTTCTTATAAATCCAAAGCCCGTAAAACCAGGGAGCTGGGTAGCCTAAAATGAATTCAAGTCAATCTCATAGCATATGATTTGTCAAGAAGAATCATCCTCCTGTAACAACTAATTGATCTGATTGGGATCTTGAAATGAAGAGAAATCCATTAGGGTGATCATGGCTCAAGCTAAAGTCACCATGACATTGCTCAAAGCCTCAAACTACAGTTACTAAGACATAATATGACAAATGAAAGAAAAGATACAATGAAGAAACTAATGAATCACGGTATTAAACCATCTTCAGATTCCAATTATTATCAGAGAAAAGAATCTAAGTTGTATAGTAGGTGGAGTTTCTGTTAAGATTAACACATCAGCTCAAAGTACTCTCTAATTGCAGATGAGCTTAAATTGAGTATTACAAAAGCAGAAGCTTCAGCTTCCAGAATTAGAATCATCGAGGTCCACCTTGAACTTTTAAAGTCAAAATAGTGAAGGGCCAGAACAATGCTTGAGTGCAAGAAATTCAGACTAAAGAAATGTAGATCACATTGAGGAGAATCTACTTCCATCACAATACACATAGAGACTAGAACACTCAAATTAGTTTTCTTGCCAATTAGCTCATGCATGAATTGGAAGCTTGCGATGAAGATCGATTAACGTACCAGAGCCTCATCATCAAAGACAAATCTCACTCTAGTAGTCTGGATCAAAAGGAAGAGAAAGAAAACAGAGTCACCATTTAGGCAAACTGAATCACAATTTGAATTGAGTAATAAGCGGACATTGTCAAAGTAAACTCAAAATCTTCAACTAGTTATTGCCAAAGGAAGCAAATTTAAGGTGGCATGTCAAAAATTTTCTACTACACTTCACAACCTGCCTGCAAAAATTGATCCTTACTTATGGCTGAGGATCCTCTACTCCTTGTCGTGCTCCCCTTGATGTCTCAACAAATTTCAACTGTTGATAAAAGTCTCATTTTCATGAATCATTGATTGAGATTTACCAAGGCACTGGGGGGAGCACTGTACCAGTAGAGGATCCACATGCCTTAATTGTAACATCACCTGAAATAATAAGAGCAGCCCAAGTAGACCGACAGGGGCAGCAGGTAACAGATTGTTTGTATAGGCTAATCCACCAGCCATACCTGATTCATATCAATATTCCTGTCAGCTTCTCCATCGCCATTTGACCATCTAACAACTGATCTATTTTTTCTTAATGACAGTAAATACTAACATCCAAGAAGCGAATTCTAAAGATTTGGAAAAATGATCGGTCAAGATCAGCTCAGCAGCCAATAGGATAATCCCCAGATCAAACATTACGACAGGAGGTTACATAATTCTGAAGGTTCACCTGAATCATCCTATCCCAATTGAGTTTGTGGAGAGCGAGTAGAAGCAAACTTCAACGTGAGAAAAGCAATGCTATAGGGCACTTACCAAGTAAGACAATGGGTATTCTATAATCAGGGTCAGGAACTACAGTCTCTCTCCGGGTGACCTTCCTCCCAAGCTGCCATACATTACAATGACCAACTTATCAGGCCACAGCTCCCCAGAGAGCTCCAAGTTCACAAGTACCAAAATAACCAAAATAGTCGAAGCAAGCCCTTTTCTTGTACATCACCAACAAGTCCAATACAACATCATTGTGTTGAGCCAAGTTTTGAATGCAAAGGACTGATTTCAAGATAAGACAACAGACAAGAACAGGTGAAGAGCAAACCAACCACGGAGGCAATCACAAGGCGTCCCCTCGCGTCGCTGCTAATTTCCCTCTTCACTAGATTGGCTTTGGAAAGCAACTCGCCATGAATTGAGCTCCTGGAATTCCACACGCGGAACCCAACGGTTTCTCCTCTATCTGTTCAAAATGGCACATGTAAGAGACCCTGAGCTGTTTCTCAATTCCAACGAAAGTAGCATAGCAAATCACAGTGAAAAGCTCAAAAGGTGAGATTTTGAACCTTAAAAAATTGTAAATGAACGAACTTTGATATGCTTACTTTTTAACGGGACGAAGAGACCGGTGGACAAGAGGGCGCTTGCCATTCTCTCTCTCTCTCTCTCTCTCTCTCCTGTTTTACAAATAATAAGAAAAATTGGGTTCTGGTTCTGCGAGCGCCAAGCGGAACCACTGCCCCCAAGAAAAGAAAATGCTTTCGCCACAGACTATTGATATTACCCTTCACCCCCTTAGCTCCACCTGTTGCTAAGAGTTGTGTGGAGGGTGTTTTGGTAAGTTCAAGTTCCAGTTGTCCCCATTCATGAAACCATGAGGGCCTTATCTGTGGGGGATCAGAGGCAAAAACTTCAGCTGCTCTGTCATTCATCTCCTCTCCTTTTAGGCTGAGTTTTCCGGTTGTGCTCAGTCCAACCCAAGAACGAGAGGAGCTTGGAGCATCTCCTGGACATGGCGAATTCTATATGCTTCGCTCCGGCTTGTTCTGTCAAGCCTCCACCCAGAGTGGGTACTTCCTCTTCCTCTCTTCCTCCCTCCTTCCCGTGTGGATGTGACCTTGATTCTTGATTTTCTTGTTTGTGAAATCTTGACTTGACGTTCAATCTTGCTATTGTTTTTGCGGGTGGGCATTGCAGGAGCGGTGATTGGTAGGTCGGTCGCTGGGAAAGTTCTGAGAGTGAATGAAGCGTGTATTGGGACTACAGTTGCAAGATTTCGGTCTTTGGAAGTTAAGGTGATGGCTTCTGAGGCTAATCTTTTTGCTTCTTAAATTGCAGTGAACTTTAGTATGTGGGGGATGAGGGGTTTTAATGCTGAAGCAAATGGGTGGTAGCTTCTTAGGCTGATCTTTCTTCTTGGGTGTTTGGTGATGAGATTACTCTGAGTTGGACCATACTGAATGACGGTTCGATTGCTGCGACCTTTTGGAAATCGCCTTTCTTGGACTACCCATGCAAATTATGTAATAACCTGTGGCAGGGCGATAATGTAATCCATGGGCAACAGCGGTGGATTTTATTGGTATTTCATTTGGTTCTGAGCAATTTGTTGCTAGGAAGTTTATCAGGTGGTTATAACTTCATGCGAGAAATCTAGCTGGATTACGCCACAGTGACGGTGAAAAATGTTGCGCCATTGATGTTCTGGCTACTTGAATGATTAGTAGATCATAGAAGGATTAATCGCATGCTTGTTAGCTTGACCAAGAGGGCAAAATATGGAGAAGAAACCTTTCACAACAAAAGTAATGTCTAAATGGTTTTTTTAGAAGAGTCTTGTTAACAAGTGGCCTTGAAGCACTTGTTAACCATACTTAATAAGAAAACGTCTTTATTTTCAATATGCAAGAAAGATTGTAGATTGGAAATGACAAATTTTCTTCATTGAGGTGTTTAACAAGTGACTTGAGGGCACTTCTTAACAGAATCCTTTTTAATGACCTTTTGAATTTATACATATCGAGTTTGTTATCCATGATTATTTTTCTCTTTTTCTTTTTTCCTTTTTCTTTTTGTTTTCTTCCTTTGGCTTGAACATTGTCTCCTGGTTTTACAGGCTGCAAAGGATAGTCAAGGCACCAAACCCCGAAGCATTGTTTGTACTAATTGTGATGGAAATGGTAATGGTCAAGTATTGACTCTTGAATGCTGATTACTGACTCCTAAATTTTGTCCAAATGTTCAAGACTTGCTACATTCTGCAGAAAATCACCATGAGTGCTCTCCATAATCCACATCCACTGTCGTAATACTATATGTACTACACTGCCAATCTGTATACTGTGATGTAATATTTTATACCCAACATGAACGTTCTTTGCAGATATGCACAGTTATGAGCTTATTGCTCCTGATGCACAAATTATATTCATTGTATTACATGATATCACAAGCATTGAATAGTAAGCTTTCCTCTTGGAGTATGGCTTATAATTTTTATCACAATGTTAAGATTTTCTCTGTGCTTATTTATTGCAAGTTCATATCATAAATGGACCATCATACAAGTGTTTTTTCTACTTGTTCCACTGCTCATCATAAAAAATAAAAATAAAAAAAAAAAAATCCCTTTGAGATGTACCATAGTCAGGGAGAGATGTACTTACATTTACAGACAAGGCAAACTGTTTTCTTGGTTTCTCTCATCTTCCATCAATTGGTTGTCATTATGGTTGAGGACGAGTTTTCAGGAGAAAACAAAATTCCAAGGAAGTGGCATCTGGTGTGTCTGTTAGTTGAGTTCATCGGATCATAGAAACTTGAAACTTGTCTACTTCGACAATCATTTTCTGTGCAAAATGTCGGGCTTGCTTTATTACCAAGTGTTAGTATTCTAGTAGGATGCAGCGCAGTATTTGGAATGGAAGATTTTGATTTCCTCTGTAATTACCAGGTGCAGTGCAGTGTTCCCAATGTGAAGGGACTGGAGTAAACTCTGTAGACCACTTCAACGGACAGTTTAAAGCCGGCGGGATATGTTGGCTTTGCAGGTATTTGAGCAATGTCTCTCTCTCACACACACATTTTTAGTCACTTGCTTATGGCCAGGGTTTAGCAATGTCCCTGTTTCTTTCCTTTTACCTCCAATTCGTGATGTTGTTTTTAACTTTTAAATTGTCTTGCAGAGGCAAAAAGGAGATGTTGTGCGGGGACTGCAATGGAGCCGGCTTCCTTGGTGGATTCATGAGCACATTCGACGAATGAATTTCTCCTCATTGCTAAATTTCATTATTTTCAGTAATGCGCATTAGCCTCTAGTACAATCGTCCTTCATAAGGATAGTATGCAATGTGCTGTTTTTGAAGTCCCAATGAGAAGGATGATGTCCGTTCCGTACCGAGTACATTCAGTTCTTTAGTGTTCTCTGATAAATTTATATGGAAGAGGTTGTGATGTAGCGGTTTTCAAATGTCTCTCTCCAGAACCGCTCCTGGAACATATTTCTTTTGAGCCAATGTGATTGGCAGCGTCGAGTTGACGCCCTGTCATGGTTCAAGAAGAGACGCTGATCTTGCGACGGTATCCTTGTCACTGATTGTCACTGATCATAGCGAAGCTTTCTTGGGCTAATGCTCCTCCGTGGGCCGGCTGCGATTCTTGAGCTTTGCCATCCGAAGCTCCATGCCTTTTCTTGACAGAGTCACATGGCAGATGCAAAATCATTGACAAATACACGGTGAAGAAATCTTGAAGGGAACAGCACAAGTGAAAGTAATGGCTAATTTCATTACAAAAAGAAAATGAAGGAAAAGTTAATGATACTCGCGCCAGGTAGGGGTCGAACCTACGACTTTCTGCTTAGGAAACAGACGCTCTATCCACTGAGCTACAGGCGCTGATTTTGACACATGATCTCACACCAATGATTTTATTTCATTATTAGTTTGCGTTTCTTACGCACCAACAGCGACAGGAAGAGGGGATAGGGGATCTGGATGATTCGATTGTACTCGAAAATGCCATTTGCGAAAGCTGACCTCCCCATGGTTTTGAATGAAACCGGAGTGTACTGTTCCATTTCAGTTCTTGATCATCCTTTCCCTTCAGTACCAGAAAGTGAAAGCGGTACTTACGTATAGACCGTCACTTCCCAAATATTGCTAATAAAATGCCATTTGCTGAAGCTGACTCCCCATGGTTTTGAATGAAACCGAAGTGAACCGTCCCATTTCGATTCTTGATTATCCTTTCCTTCGGTACCCAAAAATGAAAGTGGTATTTAAAAATAGACCGTCACTTCACAAATAGTGCTAATAATATTACTAAGGACTATACGATTTTTGATTCTATTCGGGTCATTTTGATTGTTTTCACGACTTCAATGCGAATGGCGTCAAAATCCATACGGACCCACCATCCCAAAATGACTCAAACTATCCCAAAATTCCAACTTGTTTGTATTCAATCAAACTATTTCATTGAATCTAGTCCTATGTTAAAGTAATGGCTTAAAAAGATGCAATCATTTCCTAAAACAATGGTTTAAGAAGATGCAGTTTTTTTTTCTAAAATGCACCAGGCTGTCTTAAATCCTCTTTCTAGTGGACATGCGTCACGAAGACTCGACGACCGTAACCTTCTCACTTTGCGAGCCATCAAAGACTCAGCCTAGTCGAAAAGGATTCGCAAAATGGCAGTAGTTTAGGAGGTTAGGGTTCAACCCTAACAGAAAGAAGTACAGGCACAGTAATACCTCGCATAGTCGTGTTCCGAGAAGCCACATCCTAAATCCCAACCGGGTACTCCACACGCTAGCATACGCCAATGTAAAGTTAAAGGGGGAAAACCATTGATAAAAGAAAATCATGTCTCCCGCTTCATAAATCAAGAAAAGATTAGCCAAGTTTCAGTATGAGAAGTTATGTACAGCAGAACCCTATTTTCTGTTCCGCATGAAGAAAAGAATCCATATGTCACATTTGACAGGAACAACCGGCAAATCCAGGGACTTGCTTGCGGTTGCAGATCAATTGTGCAGGTTCGAACACAGGTGTAAACTGTCAAGGCTTTCTGCCCCGTTACTTAAACCAGGTTGGTACAACACTTGGGATTTCATATATGCATCACGACAGTATCAGACGAAGAATGTCGCCAGAGCACTTGAATGATTTCTCGGTCTCTTCCAAGCAATGGTCCTTCTCCTCCCTGGTCCAGTTCTGGCGACACCACATGTGAAATTTACACGTTAGACAACGAAACAAGCAGTTTACATGTCAAACCATGGAACTAACTCTTCCACATGAATATATAATAGTGAAGACCATTTACAAATCCAGTCACATGAGTAAAGAATGTAGCAGAAGAGTGCCAAGGAATTACTTCGGCAACTTTGTTCAGTTTGTCCCTCACATTCTGCAATAGTTGGGGAAGTTCACCATCCCACTTATAGAACTCCAACTCCTTGTTATCAAGTAACTTCTCAGCCACCTAAAACAAGATAAAATTTAGAGATAAATTAATTATCACTTCCAAAAGCAGATCAACAATATAAAAGATACTCCAGCAAAATCGGTAGCATGCTCAGGAAAATAAACAGCAAGGTAGGATAACAATGCCAATGAATCTCATAAAGTTTTCGGAATATCAATCCTTTTTCTGAATGAAGGATGGGTTATCTGTCACTCACCTCCATCCAAATTGCCTTTGACATGGCAGATCAGATATGGATAAACTTTTTGTACTTTTGAATGGTCGAATTGGGTCCTGGCAGATTCTATGAATAAAAAAGATTGGCTTTATACTTTTGGCGCAGTTGAAAGATGCTCATGGAGGTAACTGCTTTTTTGACAGACTATAGATTCCCTCTTTGTGGCTGAGCTCTTAAGGGCTTGGAATTCTATATGTATGGCTTTGGCAACCTCCTGATGCCTATCTACTAAATTATATTATTATATATTATGATCAGAGAATAAATTGCCTATTGCCACCTAATTCCAATTCAACATATCACGACAAATTCTCCATAGGATCCAAGAAAAAGATGAGAAATTTAAAAGACCCACAACGCATAAGAATAAACACAGCTTTCGATATCCACTTAAAGGAGGCTGAGGCAGAATGGTTGAGTATTTGGTGGCATTCATAAACTTTAAGCTGACATGAGATTCAGTTTCTTCCATTTGGACTAGGCTCAAGACAGAATATTTGACCTCTTCAAGCATGAAGAATATCCATCTAATACACTGATTTATGCACAAATGAATTGGGACAAAAATAAACCAACTGATTTCAAAGCCTTAGTGCTTTACCTTTTTCCCAATCATCCGACCACCAGCACTGTGGGCAAAGTAAACATTGTAGAAGTGACAGATGAATGCTTGAGGATCTGTCTCAGACAATTCTTTGAGATGATGGGCATATGTCACCCCGGGTGAAGAAGGTTCAGGAATGTTATAACCTTGCTCTTTGAACCACTCCAGATCCTTTGCCAGTTTTTCTGACCTCTCCAAACCAGTATTTCTGAACTCAGCATCTGCACTCAAAACAATTCAAAGATTCCCATTGGCTCAGGGTCATGACTGAGGTCAAAACAAATGCACACTTAAAGGAAAAACCCATGCAAATGTATGTCAACAAAAGTCAGTCCTAATTTTCTAGCATTTAGCAGGTTGCAGTGAATTCATAGTGTCCTAAATATGGGTAAAGTTTATTCTCAAGTCACGAAATTAAATAAAGACTAAGTGGATATTTTATTTTTTGGGTGGTGGTGGTGTTTTTTTTTTTTTTTTTTTTTTTTTTTTTTTTTTTTTCGCGGGGGGAGTTGAAAAACTAAGGATTTATTCCAAAGGGATCCTGGAAATTATGCACAGAAGAACAGTTTTCAAGGAGATTTTCGACTAAGAAAATGCAACAGCCAGATATTCTGAAACCACTGAACTAGCTGCTTAGAATGAGGACAGTATTACATAATACTTCTCATTGGTGTCTACAAGCTAAAACAAGAATTAGGTAGATAAATATTAGAGAAGTTCTTTTGCTAATCACGTGTTAAGAGTACACTTCCCGAGAAACAGCAGAGTGATAATAAACAAGTACATCTGAAAAGCCCAACTAAACAGAGTGACAATAAACAATTACAATTGATAAGCCAATTGCAGCATTCCCAAACGGAAAAGAAAATGGTTCAAGAACCGAGAATCCAACATCCTAATTCTACATTCCATTTAAGATCCTCAATCACAATAGACCAGCTTTGGCTGGCAATAGACACAAAATGACATTACAAATATCTCAGCATCAAATGTGGACTGCAACGCAGAGGAGTTCTATTTCTGAATAAACAGCAATATGGTATTGAAAGAGCTGGAAATCTATAAATAAAAAAATTAAACCAAGAAGAACATTTAATATGTTCAAGAGCTTGCAGAAAGTAGTCCACCATCATACACAAGAAAAGAAAAGATCGAGCTTTTGAACAAGTTTGTCCGATGCACGCATTCACTGAATTCATCAGGCAGAAAGAAGTGTGCCATTGTGTGTTTCAAACTGTTAGAGGCTCGATCATTCCTCCTCCGCCAAGATTCCAACTTTTTTCGCACCATAAATTTTTAACAATGACTGGTTGCAGCATTGTGACACAGAAGCAAGAAATTGGCAAGGCACACAAAGAAACTCAGAAAGGAGTGAAACCGTTTTCTGCGCGAAACCATCAATCCTTCTTCAGGATAAAAGGAAAAACTATCCAACAATCATCCCCATCTGAGATTAGCTTGACATCTCAACAGCCACATATTTCTAACAGGTCCATCTCACCATATCAAAAGCATCATCCAACCACTCAAACCCAGCATCCCAATAATCACAAATTATCACAATCACATAAAATCAAATCAAACCTGATCACAACACCCAACGACAAACCAAGAACTAATGACACCCCGAAAGAAACCACAAATAAAATCAACCACACTTACAGAAAGGGAAAGCAGAATCCTCCACAATCCTCTCAAGCGTATCATAAACCAATTTGCTGTCCACCAGGAATCTCAGGTACCCATCAACGCTCGGCTCCCACTTCGTCACCGCCCTCTCCTCGGGCCCCTTCACCTCCTTCTCCCCTTCCTTGGCCTGATCCCTCGTGTGCAGCTTCATGGCCACGAACCTCATCTCCTCCACGAACCCCTTCGCCTCCCCGGGGTACCTCTTCTTCGGCTTCTCCGCCGTCGTCGCCGCGACCACCGCCGCCTTCCGGGGCATGTTCTTGATCCCGCGAGCCGCCCGGAAAGAGCCCCTCTGCAAGAAACCGGTCCCCGGACGAGGGCGAGAGGAAACCCGGGCAGGACGCGATTCCGACAACTGGGTCTTGCTCAAGAAGCAGGCGGAGTGAGGCACTGTGGTTAAAGAAGCCATTGACGCCGCGAGCGAGGGAGACTGAAGAAGAGTGCACGGTACCTCAAGCGGGAAATTACCCAACAGACAGAAACAAGAGAGCGAGAGAGAGAGAGAGAGAAAACGGTGGGGGTAGGGGGGGGGGGGGGTTGAACTTGGAACGAGAGTATTCAAAGAGTAATCTTCACGGCAGGGACAACAGGCTGGATAATAAAAGAATAGCAAGACAATTATGTGCTTCGGGTTTTGTGGGAATATTCTATTGTTGCCTTTATGCAGGCCGCATGGGCGGAGTGGTGCTGCGAGCTTATCTGCAAAAGCTCTAGTGGAAGTTGGACACGCGCCTGCGTATGTCAAGAATGTGAAAATGGGGGAAGCGGCGGCGGCGGCGGCGGCGGGCGGGCGGGCGGCGGCGGAGGTCGGCGGTCGGGGGAAACGCGAAGAAGGAGAAGGGAAGAGAACTCGAGTTTTGCAACTTGTGGTTTCTGAGTGAGGTGTTTTTTACACTCTCGAGCGAGCGACGCGAGAGGAAAACGTGTGGAACTGTGTTGTTGGCGTCTCTTTTCCAGACGCTTCAGTTCCGTGGAAGGAAAAATGACCAAGAAAGGAAAATGACAAAAAATTACAAAGGAAAACAAGATAAATAGTTTCTCAACTTTAACTCAATACGTGATTAAGTCCTTAAATTTTAATTTATTAAATGTCATCTCTAAATTATAATTTAATAGTAATATGATCCATGAATTTCCGATTTATTCATTGTGGTTTCTAGATTTTTAGTACTTATTAAATTAGTCCTTGAATTATATAAAATTATTGTATTATTATCCTTGAACTTGAATTAATAGAAGGATAATATTGAATATGTTTATATAATTTAGATATTAAGTTGAACATGCATCAAAATTTCAAATATCACATCGAATAAATTAAAGGTTGAAAGTATTTATTTACTCGTTGAGCGAGTTTAGAGAATCATATTGAATAAATTAAAATTTTAGAGAGTACAAGTTCAATGACCATTTGTATCGTCATTCCAAAAAGATCAAGAAAAGGAAAATGAAAAAGAGACAAGGAATACAGCATGGGTCCAACTACATCATCCAACAACGCTTTCATATTAGGATTTAGCCATATTTTCTCTTTTTAGCAGTCCTAAAATAAGCGTTGACAATGTAGAAATAAATGGGTCTAGCTTTTTTTCTAAGATATTACCAACGTTTTAAGCAAACCCTCTAAACCGCTCATACTATATTGCTTAATTGAAGCAATTTTCAGCTTCGTTTGTGTTCGTGAAAGATTATCTATTTTTTTTCAAAAAAAAATCCTAAAAATGATTGCTTATATCGCTTGAAGTACCTAGTCAACGAAAAATGCTTTCATCTTTATAGCAGTTTATACCTAAACATTTTCATAAATGATGAAAATTGATCTAAACACTCCATAAAAAATATGACACCTTAAAGTTATGCCTACAAGTTGCATTTCCTTGACCTTTCGATTGAAAAAAAAAAAAAATCATTGACTACTAGTGTCGCGGCAGACTGCAGTGACTTGTGTGGTGCGCTTTAAATATGGATCAATAGTCCCAGAATGCAAAGGTCACAAAGTTCAATCCCCATCACAGTACTATATATATATATTCTGCTTAAGTTGAATATATACCAAAATCCTAAAAATCACATCGAATAAATTAAAAATTTATGAATTCATTACACATTAAGCGAAACTTCAAGGAATTCATTAAATAAATTAAAAATTTATAGATTATTTGTGTCATTATTTCAAAAAAAAAAAAAAGGTTAGGAATGGAAAATGAAAAAGAGGCAAGGAATTCACTCAGCATGCGTCCAAAAATATCATCCAAGAACCAGCTATTTCATATCAGGATTCGGCCCATTTCCTCTCTTTTTTTCACTGATTCTGAAATAAGCATTAACAATATAGTGATAGACATGTCTAGCTTTTTTCCAAAATATCACTAACGTTTAAAACAAAGCTCTAAACCGCTCCTACCGTGTTACTTAAGTGAAACAATTTTCAATTTTGTTTGTTTTGCAAACGATAAATTATTCGAAAATATTTTTAAAAAAAATAATCTCGTATCGTTTGAAATAATTAGTCAATGAATATCGTTTTCATTATTGACAGCAATTTATGTCTAAATAATTTTGTGGACGGTGATAATCGATCTAAGGGCGCGCATGATAAAATTTCGCTTTACCAATTTCTCTGCTTTCTCATTTTTAGGAGCGAGGTTTGAATGTAAATCGGATTTTAAGCGATTTGATTTCTCTATTTCTAAAATAGATGTACAAATAGAGAAATAAAATCGAAAACGTGTTCTAAATTTTTATTTTACTCAGTTTTGAAATAGAAATAGAAATAGAAATTTTTTTCTCAACTTTTCAATTTAGTCCAAAATATTTTATATCAATAATATTGAAATAGAAATAGAAATAGTTAATTTAGTCCAAAATATTTTAATGATTTTTTAATATAATCATTCTAATCAATATTGATTGAAAATCTTAACCATTGGGCTAGATGGTGAGAATTGAATTAACAAGGCTTCATTTGTTGCACGTAAGAAATTTTATGCATGGTAATAGTCAATTGGTCATATTCATATCTAATGAGTCTTTTCTTCACCTACTCTTTCTTGTGTATCCCAACGACTCTATTTGGCTAACTATTTTTTTAATCATAAACTTCATATTAAGCGGTAAAAATGGGTCAAATCATTAGGGTTTCATCCGATTTTTCTTTTATAAGGAAAAGAGATCTAATAAGAAATATGTTGTTCTTGTAAGAGTGTTGATGAAAATATAGATTTTGATAATAAATTTTTAAATAATCCTAGTGTTGATAATTTTGAAAAAAATTGGTGACGATTTTTGAACACGGTGAGGATATTTTTAACAAAATTTGGAAAGAAATTGGAATTAGACTTGAAGTTAGGATTTTTTTAGGAGATTAGACTATTATAATCATGGCTATCATTAGACTTATTTGATTAATGTGAAATCAATTTCGGCAAAAACACAACGACATATTCACTACAATTGAATTTCAATTTTTTTGCCACGTTGTTTATTTTTTGAAAGAAAATATTACGTAATAGGAAACGAAGCACATGTATTAGTATTATTTCGATTATTTTTTTTTTTGAGGATTTTCTATATTATTTTAGTATTATTTCGGCTATTATTTTATATTTGAGAATTTCCTACATGTTATCTAATCAATTTCTATTCCTAGAAATAGAAATTTTTTCGTTATCAAGCGGATTTTTGAGAAATAGAAATTTTAGTCGTTATCAAACGGATTTTTCTTTCGTAAACTGTCTTGTCAAGGGGAATAGAAATCGAAATTGATTTAAATCAATTTGAAAATTTCGTAAATTTTACCACGCGTGCCCTAAAAAATGATTCTTTAAAATTATGCCTAGAAGTTGCCTCTTTCTCGACCTTTTTTTTTTTTTTTTTAACCGAGAGCCTTGACAGTACCTAAGAACTTGTGCGCCCCACATCCCACGGCGCCGCACTTCAGTCTCGCAAATGACGAGGTGAGGAGTCGAACTCCAACCTTGCGAGTGGCCATCGTGCGACTCCACCATCTCTACCACCAACGGGGTGGGTCCTCTTTCTCGACCTTTTGATTGAACAATAATCTGTCACCAACTACTATGTCGTAGCGGTGACTCGTGTGGTGAGCTCTAAGTACGAGTCGATAGTCTCCAAATGCAAAGGTCACAAAGTTCAGCCCCCGTTGCAGTACTGATGCGTATATCCTGCGTCCGCTACACGGGGTTGTGCCGCCTCTAACACTTCCACGGAAAACTACTGCGAAGCGATTGGGTAATTGCGATTTGAGCCGGAGAACATACCAAAGGATCCTAGTATCCCTTTTGTAAGCGGATCGACGTAGGAAGTTTTGGCATTCGTGGAGTTTTTTTTTCCTTTTTTTAATGTAATTTTGGCCTTTGGGCCTTCCTTTTGCTACCCGAGAATCCTGTCGAGTATATATGGCTATTGCTTAATTAGCACAGAGACCCAAACTCGTCTCATCCAAGTAAAAAGCATAGGAATTCCCAAATGCATCGTCCGGCGTCAATGCGTTTCTTTCCCCTCGTTCCTGCTGCTAACGTTCAAACAACGTTATAACTCAATCGCTTATTCCTTTTTTGAGTTAATACAACGAAAAATGCAAACCGAGACCCATGATGAATTTATTCTAAATTAGTCTGTGTCGTCAAAAACTCTAAATTAATACAATTTAAGTACAATTTGAGGGAAGCCAATGGAATTTTTGGCGACACAAAAATTAATTTGGAGTAAATTTATTACGAATATATCAGTTTGGAATTTTGGGTTTTTCGCATATTAAATTTGTAGATTTCTAATGCGATCAATGACTTCATAGTAAAATTTGACTCAGGCTAACAAAGGATGAATTTGTCACGTGTCTACTAATTTGGAATCTCCATTGATGCGAAAATTCATTTGGCATAAATATATCATGATTTTACTAATTTGAGACTTTTCATGATATTATCACTTCTTTTTTCGATAGTAGTTTTAGAACGGCCCGGGGATGAGGAGGGGACCTCAGGGATTCGAGTCTAATGAGGCTTTTAAAAGCGCAGTACATTGCTGGACTAAAGTTCGGCAAACCTCTCTTGCTATGATGGGCCGATTCAGGAAATGCTAGAGCGATACGAGGGTTTAATGAATGAATTGGGCTTGGATCCTCCACCCACACAGAAGCTTAGCTCAGAGATCGCAAGATTGAAGGTAATGATGATGAGATTGACCATGTTTTCCTTCGCTCCTAATTGTACTTGGGTCAACCCATTTTCAACCCGGCCTACCCATTTGATAGCTCTACTAATAAGTGATGTTAATAATCTATAAGCCAATAGGGTTGGAGGGAGTTTCTCGTCGGTGGAAAATGCTGCCATTAGATGAAAATCAAGATAGGGGTAGATTCAATAAGTAACCCCCTCTCGTTTGATTAGGCGGTCTTGCATGAATAAGGATGGGGTAGAAAAAAAGCAAGGTTTTCACACGAGCCATATAGTTTTCTCTTGTGAGTGAAAAGGGTGGAGGGTGGTGACCAATTATAACGGCCTTCTTCCGACGGTGGGTTGCTGGGCCAGTTTCCCCTGAAGTATAGTCGCTGTTGGGCCTCCACCGCGGAGGCCTATGAGATCTCAAATTGACGTAAGCCGACAAGGGTGATTTCCAATGGATCCTCGATCAAAAAAAAAATAACGGCCCACTTTAGATATTACCCAAAGGATCCTACACCCATCATTGTTGAAAGTTAACAACAACGTCATCTACCACAAGAACGAACCGCAAGTGAGAAGTGCGATGTTATGCTTATGCGATGAGCCAAACGTGATTACTATAACACTAGATATATTGTCCATGATTTGCACAGTTTTCTTCATTTCAATTGATGCATATCAATAACCGATACATTAGATAAATCAGAAATTATTTATCATTTGTTTTGTTAAAAGCAGTTCTTTGCCCGTGCATTGCATGATTTTAGTTTCTTTTTGTGGTGGTAATTCATGATTTTAATTGACAATTTTATTTATTTTGGTTTGAAAGTGTACTTGAGATATAAAAAAATTGCCCATATGCTATATTCATTTTGGCGAGAAATTCAAACAAGGAGCAAATTGATTAGATTAAAAATGGCAAAGTAATATGACTTACAGATTTTGAATGATAGCTAGACTTCAATTAGAAGACCCAATGTTTTTATTCTTTTGTTTCTACCAAATTTTCTTTGTGTTTATAGTCATGTCTGTATATAAAAAAGAGACTTTAATCTCATTTTTAAAGCATCTTTTGTTACTTGCAGTTTTGTCAACATAGCGCAAATCTAATTTTAACCACAATGTTGCGTAATCAAAGTGCAGAATTTTTTTTTATCACCATACCAAAAAAAAAAAAAAAAAGTAGAAGACGTGTTTCAAGATAAGGTTGCCGATATTAAATTAAATTATGGCAAGAGTGGCCAAAAATAAAAATTAAAGAAAATAATACCGCTGAGAAATGCTTTGAGGCCTTTTATTGAACAGTTGGTGGGCATCTTGAGAGGACCATATATAGAAAAATCAAATTAAAATTTTGAATAATGAATGCTACAGAAAGATAATTTAAAGTGGAATTTCCTCGGTTATCTCCTCAACATAAAAATTGGAAAGAAATCATTTTGGAATTAATACTATAATACTTGTATCTCATCAGCTGAACCAAGAAGAGGTAAATTAGATACTTACGAAGAGCTTTTGTGTAAACGAAACGCTAATGATGTCACTAATGGCAATTTGACATAAAGAATATATTAAAATATTTTAATAGAATATTTAGTTGTTAAACCATCCATTCATAACTTAAGTTTGGGATAGCTCACAATAATTTTACAAAATCTCACAAATATATTATAAAGCCTCGACTGTTTTGGCCTGACTGTTGCTGAAATCAATTTTGATAAAATATTTAAAATTCAAATTTACATAATATATTATGGATAGAGTCGAATCCATTCCAATATTTTTCGTTCTTGGATATCATTGTTAGATGAGTACCAAATTTATTTATTTTTTTCTTTTATTGAACTCATGTAATCTAAAGTAGCCGCCTTTTTTGACCGAAATAAAAAGTAGATGCCTTTAATTGCTTATTATTTGAATATTTCCTAAAAGAATATTTCAATTAGTTTGTATAATCTTATTGGTCGGCATACATAATTAATTGTATTAGGCTCTGTTATTCCCCCCTCGCTCCAATCCTTGCTACGACTTTGACAATGCCGTGCAAGGGCATGCAACATCCCCACGAAAAAATTAGCAGCATTAAGAAAGATACTCAAATAATAATCACTAATGACCTCTTCACGGATCGCATGAATCCAATTTTGGTTATTTTTGGAAACGTCAAATGATAGATAAGTGGATTATTAAGTTTTTTCATTTTCATCTAATCAATGTCAAAAGTAATAGTTTTACTCAAATGGGAAATTAAGGATTATACTCAACTTTCAATCGATAATGATTCAATGCCCAAAAGTAGATGGAAAGGGGAGATGTTGCATCAAGATCAAAGTTGAACCAAAGCCAATTCGAGGTCATAGTCGCCAAGATCGAAGGGACAGCAACAAGTCATTCAGGCCAACCCTACAAGATGCTAGAAGGGCACGAATAAGAATAGGCTTCAGAGTGAAGAGAGAGATTAGGTGAGAAAATGAAGTTTTGTCACTTCAAGATGCTAGAAGGGCATGAATCAGAATAGGCTTGGGAGTCAAGAGAGAGATTACGAGAGACAACGAAGTTTTGTCATTTCAAGATGCTAGAAGAGCACGAATCAGAATAGGCTTTAGAGTGAAGAGAGAGATTGAAAGAGATATTGAAGTTTGGCTTCGGAGTGAAGAGAGAGATTGAAAGAGATACTGAAGTTTTGCAATGACAATGCTCCATCACATAACTCAATTTTCCGTAACTTTCTTACCATTTTTAGGTTAATCACTAACTTAATTTTTTTATAAGCTTCGCTTTTTGTAAAGGGTTGCACCCTGTAATGAATCTTTATTATTATGATCGAAGGGACGACAACAAGTCATACAAGCCAACCCTTCGAGATGTGAGAAGGACACGAATCAGAATATGCTTTGGAGCGATGCTTTGGAGCGAAGAGAGATAATGGGAGAGACAACAAAGTTTCATAATGACGTTGCTCCATCACAAAACTCAATTTTACACAACTTTCTTATCATTTTTAGGTTAGTCACTAACAAAACTTTTTCATGCACCTAGCTTTTCGTAAAGGGTTGCGCCCTGTAATAAATCTTATTATTATAATGTATCAAATGATGTGCAGAGATGAAGCCAAGAACGATATTGATGCAGCTCGAATCTCACATCAAGACATTAAGCAGATTCTTTTAGTACAGTAAGAATTCTGCTAGGGACACGAACCCTTTTAGTACGCTAGTCATGCTGTCTTGTACATAGAATTAGTTCCCCAGGAAATCTTGTAGCACATTACAGTGTATGCAGCTATGAAGAGTAAAAGGTTAAAAAAAGGAGAAAAAACTACTGAGAGGACAGCTATTTAGCTTCTTGTTCCAGGAGCGGGACTTTCTTCCACGCCTCCTCCACCCCGCTCAGTTGCAGCGGCGGCAATGAGAAGGGGCTGACCGTTGAGCTCTTGCTCCGGATCTCCTTGAGGACTCGCAGAGCCGATATCGTGCTCTTCATATATAGGCCCTTCATGTGCTCGATCTCTGCAAGGTCCTTGGGCACTCTGAGCACACCGTCGGTGTTGGTGGAGGCAGAGGTCGTGGGGTCCAAGCCGTCGTCGTCCGTTCTAGGCTCCTCGGCTGAGGGCAGGGGAGGATCGTTCGCAGGGAAGAGTTGGTCGATCATCTTCTCACACTCCTTCACCAGCTGGTAAATCATGTCGGTGGTGAAGAAGGGCTGTTGCAGGACCCGCTGGATGAAGGGCAAGCGAATCAGAGCTCCGGTCCTTTTGTCGTACTTCTTCAGGATTTTAACCAGCCCTGTGACCAGAGACAACATAGACTAAGGAAACAATTTGAGGGGCTAATAGAAAACACAAATCAAAAGCCCTGTCAGTTTATCATCAGATCACAGTTTCTTTTCTTGATCTCAACCAATGGGAACTGATGATAATTCTGTTTGCTTGATTGCTGAACCAATAGCTCGCTAGACACACACAGTACAGAGAAATGCCATAAGCAATTCAATTCTAGGAAGACGTTGAGAGATTATTTGTTCTTTTTCAACTGTCTAAGACTGGCCTGCAAATGGTACTACTAATCTGAAGCAGTCTACTTAACATCAACTTTTCTGTCCGATAGAGAAAGTTAACAGGGAGCACTGTTATGACACTTCCAAAACCCGCTACATGACAACTAAGTCTAGCAGAAGAACACGCAACTGTGTATATAAGGTTGCAGTCTGTACAAGTCAAAATGCATTCCGTATTACACTCGCATTCAATTTTGAGAATTTATTGATGTCTTCTGATAGTCAAACCAAATGCATAAACAAAAATAAAAAAAAAAAAAAAAACTGCAGGTTGCAGAATCCCCAATAATAAACAAATCTGTCGATTCAAAACTCAGAAAAAGAAATTTGCAGTACCTGTATAGTTGAGGGCACTATAATTCTCCAACAAGACCATCTCCCCATGGAAATCGACAATCTCCTTCCTAATCTTCATCATCTCTTCATTAGAATCCTTGGCCTTTCCTACTCTATCCTGTAATTCCTGTGATAACCCACAATACCAACATCAGTCATCAAACTCCTCTTAGTCTGAAAGTGGTGGCACTACAATCAGCATCACACAATAACCCAACGACATTTCCCTATTGCCCAACTTTTGACTAGAGAATCCAAGCATTCATGGCGTTTCATGTGGCAACAGTGAGCATCTCAACATCTGAACAGGTGCTGAATGCTTGAACTTTCCAAGCCATTTCATGGTTCTCTAGATCCAAGATTTAAATATGCATCGTGCATGAGAGCGGGATGCACGGTCCATCTACATGCATGATTTCTAAAAAATCAATTGAATAAACGAGAATTTGTCGCAATTCAAGATCGACGCGTGTTACAGGGGAAAAGAGTGACGTGGCAGCAGTTTATAGGTACGCATCCCGGATCATACATACATACTTACACACATAGCCAGAAGAACTTAATAAATAAATAAATAAATAAATATAACGAGATTAGATTGGTCGCCGTCGCCGCCGCCGCAGCATCTCATGTCGGCTAATCTGTCGTCTCAGTCAGACGTCGCGTGCTTTGACCACTAAGTAAAATACACATTCCGTCAACGACATGTCTCACTTGGATGATCCCAAAACCACCCAACTTCTAAGTGCCCAAATCTCTCTAAGCACATAGAGCAACTATGCACATCTCGTGTCATAAACAGTATCACTATACACGATCTGAACTAAATATACACGTGGCAATGGTCAATAGACAAAAATAATTACCGTTACCCGTGAATAAAGCAACATAAATCAGTCAGAGACTCTGGGAATATCTTGCGTCAGCTAATCTGTCGTCGCAGTCAGATCCACATTATATATATATATATATATATATATATATATATTATTGGATCATAATATGGCATAAGCCTTGATAATCTAGCGAAATATACTTACAAAAGGGCACGAATAGGGCACTCCGCAATTTCACGTATCACCCCTAACCCAAATTGACCCAAATTGCACAAGCCCAAACTAAGGCGTGCGTGCAAAAGCGCACCACGCGACGAATCCTGCCCCACCAGAGGCGGGACCGGGCATATTAGTCCCAACATTTCGTCAGCTAATCTGTGGTCCCAGTCAGCTCCACATTATATATTTTAACCTTACCTTATTCAAAGAAGTACCATGGCCACTAAAGTGTAACATGACCCTTTCGACAAGTTGCTCGTTTCCAAACTACGAGGTAATTTCCTACATTAAACTTCCTAACTAAGAATCTTAGTTAAAAGATCAATAACGGACAAAACGACCGACCAAAAGCCATAAAGGCTGTAACTTTCCGAGGAGGTAAAGACGATTCCACGACGATTCAAGCGCTAATCATGTCTAGAATTGCACGATGCTGTTCCAAAGATTACGTTTCCATCACTACGACAATTCAAACGATTGTAGGATCACGAATCGGCTCGTTTTCACATGTCGATAGGCAAATCAATCGCATCCGACGAGACAGATCGGACGAAACGAAACAGGGAAACCGAAAATTCGCCGTAATCGATGCGCGGATCGAGCGAGCGAGGAGCAGACGGATCCAATCGACAGGAAAACCAGAAAACAGGGAAGCAAGGCCGGCTGGCCGAGAGTACCTTCAATTTGATGATGTACTCCTCCTCCTTCTCGACGAAGAAGGAATTGAACTTCTCCAGCTCGGCCTCCAGCAACCGGATGAACTCCACCTCCTCCTTCGTCATACCCTCGGCCGCCCCTCCGGCAGCCGCCGCCGCCTCGGCGCCCCCGCCGCCGGCCGCGGCCGCCTCCGCCGCGTCGAGGCGGGGGCGCTTGGCGGGGCGGTCGCCGCCCTTGGGTTCGATGAGCTTCAGCTGCTTCTTGAGGTCCTTGTAGGACAGGAACTTCTCGCGCCACTCCGGCAGCGTCTCCTCGATCTGGTTGCTGAGGCTCTTGCCGAATTTCATGGCCGCCGCCGGCGCCGGTGAGAATCCCCTTCTCCGACGAAAGGAAGGAAGAGAAAAACGCAGAAAGCGAGAGAGAGAGAGAGGAAAAATCGGTTATTTTTTCCGGCGGGGAGGAAAGGCGAGGGAGGCGAGGCGAGAAGCGAGGGATGATGAGAGAGGAACGGCCGAAGTTGAGGAGAGCGAGATTTTAATGGCGAAAGAAGACGAGAATATTCGTCAATTTGTGCCAAGGAATATCCTACTATTTTCGTAAAAACACCATCCCTCCCGAAAAAGTAATTTTAATTAAATAAGCCTTTTCCAATTTTCTCCCTCCCCCGGCTTTTCCGAAAGTGGTTCCCGGCGCCTCGCGGAATGCCACGTGGCGCCGCGAGTCGTTTCGTGGAGCTCGTCTGGATTTCCTGGGTTAGTTACTTATGATGAGTAAATTCTGGACTGCTCCTGTTAATGAATGAATTAATTCTTTTTTTGTTTATTTTATTTTATTTTATTTTATGATTTCTTTTGGGCGTTGGTGGCGTGAGTGCAGTGGCTCGACATCGCGCGGCTACTGGCTGGTTTCGGCGACAGTGAGAGGGCGGCGAATGAGACGGTGAGGAGCCTCATCTTCGTCGGGAGAAAAAGGCGCACGCCTGACGGGCGTGGGGGGGGGGATAATTTTATAAATCCCGAGTGGCCATAAAGTAAATTGCTGAGAAGCCCCTGCCTCGGTCCCGCGATTTGCGAAGAGTTCATTTTTCATTTTTCACCTTCCCTGGGGGTTCCTCTGCCGTTTCGGGTGACATCGTGGACCCGAAATACGACGCGATCCCCGAGGTTTAAAAGGAGGGTCGGGGGACGAAAATGGGATTTCACGAGCCGCGGCGTCACCCGAAGCTTTTCGCGTTAGTTTCGTACGACGAAGTTTATACGAGGCAGAAGTATTTTTTTTTTTCCTTTGCAAAATCGGAGGGTATTGAAGGGCTGGGCCCCCCTCGGTTCTGGAGGGTCATAAAGGTCATTTCATGCCGCCACCCCATCAGATGGGTTGTAAGCTGTGTTTTTCTCTCTCTAATTTTTTTTTTTTTTTAAAGATGTTAGGATACGTCAGCACCGACACTGTTTCGAGACGACAAAGATTTTCCGTTCGGATCTGAGTAGTGTGAGT
Source organism: Eucalyptus cladocalyx (assembly GCA_017140615.1). NCBI lineage: Eukaryota > Viridiplantae > Streptophyta > Magnoliopsida > Myrtales > Myrtaceae > Eucalyptus > Eucalyptus cladocalyx. Next base: position 11,082,786 of record CM029518.1, read on the forward strand.
GCAAGCACTGAGAAGTGTCTTCGGAAGTGAAGTGAGAGTTCACGCGAAGTTTCCCGGTCAAAGCGCGACACACACAAATTATTTATATAAGCGCGAGAGGCTGTATCGAGGAACAGGAAAATAACTGTATCGGATAGTTACGTCTTGTACGGACCCCGACTATTGGTAGCCGCCCGACTGTTGGCGGCCACGCGCTTGCAGTGAGCGTGGTGGTGACCCGAACTTTCAATTCGGGCGGATTCGAATCACGATATTTACGGGATATATTACAATAAGATGGTGACGATCGATTTCAGGGAATGTTCTTCGAATTTTCCTATCGCGCGGTCTTCACTTTCCCTTTCCCTTTCGCCGATTGACATTTTCGCACTGGGGATTTGGATGTCCGGGGGCAACTGCGAAAACGAGCTCCTCAAAAGCCCTAGCAAAAGAGAGAGAGAGATGATAGCTAATTTTTCCTTTTCTTTTCCTCCGTTTCGGAAAAAATATGAAAATCGGAGGACCAAGGTGAAAATCAAGGGAAGCGGGTTAGCTTCAACGGTGCGGCTCGCGGCTCGAGCCGAACCGAGCCGAGCCGGGAGAGGAGAAACTGATTGGCATATTAATGAAGCATGGTATAATCCCGAAAGGATCTGGAATATCCGTCGCCGCACAGCTCATCTTTTCCTTCTCTTTCTCAGTCCCATCATCCCCGAGAACAAAAATTTTCAGAAAAGGTTAAGATGAGGGGTGAAAATACGTAAAAGCCCCTAGCTTGCTCGGTACGGCTCCTCGCCACATGTTGTACCACCTCGTAATACACGACAGGGACCCGGCGCCGAGAAGTCTCTCCCTTTTCTTTTGACGGAAAGTTCGATTTTAACGAACGCGCATTAACGCATTTTTAAAATATTCGAACAAGGAAAAAAGGTCGATGTTGGCAAAAATCACGATTTTTTTGAAAAGGAAAATGTCGCAAAGAAATTTCAAATTATGCCCACTTAGTCTCCATCAAGCAATTATTAGATAATTTTTCGGTCAGAAAAGAGTTATATAGACATTATATCAGTATCGTTTGTTTTCTAATGTTTATATAGCCATATTTTTAATGATTTTTATTGACAAAATTTTGATGAAGAGCAAATGTATCACGCGGAAATAAATCTGGGTTTAGAATTTTCGGCGGTCTTTGCCCATCGTTCTTATTCAATTGCTTGGCTGGCTTAAGCATGCGAGAAAGAGCCTTTGTTTTTTCTTTAATGGAAATTCAGACGGAGAAGAGAAAGTCAATAAGGGCTGGAGGGGCAAAACCGGGAGAAGGGGCGAAAGACGCCGCGCGGGGCCCGCGCCGCGCCTCGAAACACGTTGAATTTTCGGAACGTTCGACGAGTTGAGGAGCATCATCCTCGGAAGATTCGGATATGCCCCTCGGATATTCTCTGACTCTTCCGCCCATCCTCGGTTTTCCAAGTCCCACCTTTCTCTTTTCGTTATTATTTATCATTATTATTTTCTCCCCCGCTTTTCCCGTTGTCCGGAATGCTTACATCCCGCTGCCCCTCTTTTCCGCCTCCTCCTCCCCTCGCTCCGCCGTCTCAACAAGCGCCGGGGAACCGCCGCCGCCTCCTCCCCCGTGGCGGTGGCGGGGGTGGCTGGCTCGGAGGCGGGCGGCTGGCCACCGCTGAGCGGTCTCCGGAGAGTCAATTCGGTCGTGCTCTTTTCGGAGGTTTTTTCTATATTTATGATTCTTTTTCAAAGTAAAAAAATTAATTGATTACTTAGGGCGTGGGACTAAAATCTTTGTTCCAACGACAACAGGAGTCTTGATGCTTCGGTAGATTCGCAGATTCTCCGCATTATGGAAAAGTCGCGTGTCGGCATGCTCACCAGATCTTAGTGGGATGGGTGATTGGTGGCCAGGGTTTATCTTGTTCGGCTTGGGCATTTGGCTTCTGCACCCTAGCCATGCACCCGAGTTTGTCATCGCGCCCGCCGCGTTGGCACGGCCGCCTGGCCTATGAGGCGCACCGCCGTGCCGGCGTGGGGCCCACCTGATTTCGGGCCTTCCCCTCACACGGGGTCTTGTGGAGTGCTTTGGTTGCCCTGTATTGACCCAATTCATGGGGTCATTAGATCACATGAATGAATAAAATAATGATAAGTGTCTTGGAAATTCAAAAACTTATTATGAAGGTGTAATTTAGTCTTTAAATTTTAAAAAATTACAATTAAATTTTAAAACTTATTATAATAGTACAATAAAGTCTTAAAACTTTCAAAAATACAATTAAATCGTGAAATTTCTCAAATTGATGAAGTTAAATCATTATGCTAATAATAATTTTTAAAAAATTTTGATAAAGGATTTAATTATATCTTTAAAAGTTTTATGATTCAATTGCAGTTTTATGACAAATTTTAGGATTTCATTACATTTTAAAAAAAAAATTATGATTCAATTGCACCTTTGTAACAAATTTTAAGATTTTTAGTGTATTATCCCAAATAAAATATGATGAGGAGTCGGGTTATTTAATAAAAGTTGGTTGTTTCTTTTTTTGTAATATATCGTAGGACTAAACTTGAGTTAGAAAACTTCTTTGGTTTACTTATACAAAGGAGAAAAACTCTCCGAGGAATGGGAAGATTCCAATGCTCCAATTGACAATGTCCCACGACAAGATCGTCGAATGATATTGTCACAAGATTATTTGCTAAGCAATTAGAACTAACACAATTGTCTAGCTGTGCAAAACGTAGAAACTAATATGACAAAGCACACCACCCCATGTGGTGGTCGCATTGGCTCAAGCTCCCTCCTCTCACGAAAGAGGAGGAGTTCAAATCTCAGTATGGTGGGCTAGTAGTGCGCAAGACTTTTTGCGAATTTCGTGGTAGTGGGTATAAGACTTTGCCATTCTCAGGTCACCATTATATATATATATATGACGAAACACAATCACTGTCGTGACACGGGCTTACAAGTTGTTTGCGCAACTGGAAATGGCCGTCTGATTAAAAAGGTTACAAGATATCAAATGATCTAAAAACCTTAATGAAATCATTTTGTTTTATCCAATTTAGATAGATACCATCTATCTATTATGGACAACTACTTCAATCCAATGCTTCTTTTAGTTTCGGGCATTTTTTTTCTCGTTTGATTCGAGTGATAGTCTTATATAATGATAATAACAAGATTGTCTATCTATGCAGTGAAAAAACTGATATAATGAAGCGTCGTTGCCGCCGCGACTCGAGCTCACCCTGTGCAATTGAAAATGTTCGAGATAATAACTAAAAACCATAACAAAATATTTTTTATTTTATTCAGTTTTAGCCTGCCATATTTTTTCACGTTCGATATTAATAATGATATAATAAAATGATTTTTTTTTTTTTTGGGTCAGCTTGTTCCCGATAATATTCGTATAAGTCAACTTGTTTAATTGGAATAAGAGAATATTCTTACGTATATCTCAAGACAGGGATGTGTATGATGAACCCTCCCTTGTCATATAGATGATAAGATTTGGTATCTTATGTTCTCATAAATTATTATTTAAGTTATCTTACGTTTTCCTTCAGATTTTAAGGATTGGGACAGAAAATTAAAATACTTTACAAGGGCCTATCAGATTTTAAGGATTAGGACAGAAAATTAAAATACTTTACAAGGGCCTAATTTCCTTAGGAGCGCCTAATTTAGTTTGGGCCTCAATCCCGATCTCAACTTCTTCTTGTCTCCTAAAACAAAACCCATTTTAACTCGAGTTCATTCTGGCCCATTTTCCTTTTTTATGCTTTGTAAAAAAACGTCAACTTCATCAACTTGGGGTCTCAATTCTCACTCAATTTTTTTCTTTTTCATCTCATAAAAGACACCCCCAAAATTTGGCCATCCTCAAGTTTCCGTCCAGTAAGACCGTTCAGTACTATGTAAGAAAGCAAAAATTTGAGTTATATACGACGGAAATTCGACTATGATCAGATTTAGATAGCAACTGAAAATTCGTGTCTTGTTGCATTATCGGAAAAAAGAATGGGCCAAACTTGAAATACGAGCTAAAAGTTCACATCTTTTTATACAATAAAAAAAAAAAAACCGGATTAGAATTATAACCCAATATGCAATTGATGCTTTTAAAGGAAATTAGGGCGTTTGAGAAGCGCTCTCATGATGCTCGTGTTCGTGTTCAGATCAAACGTATAACAATCCCATTCATGATGAGGCCATGATCTGAATAGACAACTTTCTCCGAGAACTCGCCTACGAAAATATACGCCGGGTTTCTGTCTTCATCTCGTGGCCGCATTGGTCACGGCCCGGACTGTTGCATCGGAGCGCCGGCCACGACCGGTCTCTCGCGCGATGGGCTTGCCCCGGCTTTTCGCCACTTCTCGACCCGCCCGCATCGCTCTCGGACCCACCATCATCCAAGACCACGCAACGGAAACGGGCCTCTTGGGCTTCAAGACCTCAATGGACAACATGTCCAAGCACACACCACCTACTGGCCATCCTCTTTATTCAGCCTCCAGTCCATATGTCCCGTCAACAAACATGACCCAAAAGGCAACCACTGTACACTCAGTGGCAAGGTAGTTTGTGGGGTTGCAGGCGTTAGTATCATTTTTTTTTTTTTTTTTTTTTTATGTTTTGGATCAAAACCCCAACATTGGACAAGAACGCCACATATTTGTCTGTCCCTTTTTTTTTTCTGTCATTTCATGCAACGAATTACTAGAGCCAAGAAGGGATTGAGGAGAATTTACTCCCACCCAACGCGATCCTAAATGGGTACCGTTGCACTCAGACCTAATTAAGTCTAGATCTCATGGTTCTTGAATTAAAACATGCACTGGATTCACATTGCCTTACGAATAGTTGCACTGCAGATTTGTGCCTCACAAAAGAAAGAGGAACAATATATGCAGTCAACATCAAGTAAACCTCTTACCAAATGTCTCTTCATACAATTTGGATAGCAATTGATTGGGTATATGATGATGGAATATTCTAGATAAGGACCCTATAATGAATCCATGAAATCAATGGATAGTTCCCGATTTCAAGATGGGAATCACCCATCTTGAAATTGATCACCCCTGCTTATGCCCACTACCTATAACACTTTCAAGCTAGATCCTTGCATTCTTGAAGTACTTGACCTACATTTGACGTGAATATTTTAGTCAATGATGTGTCGAGGCAGCTCACCACCACGCTCGTACAATAAAAAAACTTGGCACGGTCGGAGGATGATTTTCCCTCTCAACGACATAGCATGCTTGTTACATAACATCTTGTCTCTGTAAGATTTTTGCAACTTCAGGTTTTCTAGATCTACCTCCCCAGCATGTTGTTGCCTTGAGAACATTCTGTACTTGATTGATATGCTGCAAGTCCGCAAGAGCGAGTTCATACTTTCATCGTCATTTTACGTTCCCGTTGAACTGTTTATGTGTTGAAAGTTTGATCCTAACAAGATTCACATTGTTTATCCTGTCGCCACGCGAGTTACTCTTATTGTCATTAGTCATTCCAGCACCGGGATTTTTTCGCTACACCAATGATGCTCCAATTCGACTATGCAAGTTTTGGTCTTCTGCTGCTTTCTTATTTATTTTTAATAATCTTGATCCGCAGGGCATAGGAACTGCGAATAGGAGCGAGCCAAAATGCAGAATTTCGGAGAGCATATATGTATTTCAGAGGAACTTATGAACTATCACAATTTTGAGCAAGGTTATCTGTATGGATCATGCTGGAATGGCGAGAAGAAGCCTTTTAACGAGTTTATTCACTTTATGACAAGTAGCAACATCTCACAACTTGTCAATAGTCCACCTGTATCTAGTAGAAACAATGATTCTCAAGCTCATGGCAATGGACATGAACAGGACTAGCAGTGCAACAATGAGGAGAAGCATCACTTCTAGGTGGTCACAGAGATGTAGACGAAGTAATACCTGCAGGTTGTAATCGAAAGGAAAGGCGGCACGTTCGTTGGTCAGGGTAATGAACGGAGAAGCGGTGTTGTAGTTGTCGTTGTCGCCCTTCGACATATTCGCAATGTCACATGACTCTATGTTGAAGTTGAACTCTGCAAATATAATGGAAGACTACCGCCATCAAAAGATGGAGCTCGAGATTGAAATTTTTTGCCATGGAAGCTCAAGATCGATTGCAGTTACAAGCAATTGAGAATGGACTGGTTGGAGCAAAGTGCTTAGAAATTATGATAAGCAAGTATTTGGTGCCTACTCCAAGAGGTCCAATCTGTAGAAGAGTGTTTCAAGTTGATTTCATCTGATGGTCATGACTCATGCGCATAATGTATCAGGGCAAAAATAGTATTTGATTCCAAGCTATTTTATCCCCCAAAAAATCAGGGCGAAAGATAAAATCGATTTATTAGACCATCCATACAAACCGTAAAATCTTTCATATCCTTATCTCGTGTTGCGTGTTGCTTTGGCCATCGCTGGGCCTTGTCTGATCTAGCAAAAGGGCAGCTGTTGCCTGAGGCCGACAGAGGGAAAATAGGGAGAAAAGAAAAAGAAAAGAAAGGAAAAAAGAAGAAAGAAAAAAAAAATTCAAAGTGGGAGTATTACATATATACAATACTTCTCAGTTTGATAATTTTGCTCCCGTTTCTTGAATTATTTTTCATTCCATAATTACATTCGAACTGTGTGCACATGAAATGTCTATTCGTCATTATCACGTGGACCCGACCTCCCCAAGGTCCTCAGGGCGCCTGTTTACCTCGTGCCATGGTCCATGGTACAAGACTTGGGACCTGGTATGGGGACTCGATGTTACCCAACATAAATTAAACGAATACGAACGGAAGGCATAAGAAACAGGAAAAATTGAAATAGCGATTGCGGTAGAAGATCTGGGGGCTAGGCGTGGGTACTCAATATAACTCAAAATAAATTATATGAATACGGACGGACGACATGAGAAACGGGAAAAATGACTTAGCGATTGTGGTCATGCTCTCAAATGTTAGAACTTATGTTTCTAAATCAACTTACTAAAAGATGGAAATAAGAAAAAACAAAGTGATGAAAAATGAAAAAGAGAAGTCCAAAATTAGGTGCATCATATAATAATTTAAGAATCTTTTGGAAACGAATTCAGTGGGAAGTAGATAAAAAAAAAAAAAAAAAAAAGAACAACCCAGAACCCAGAGCCCACTTTCATCAAAGCTGGAACTGAACCTCGCATAACAATGCACGGATCGCTCCCTTGTACGTGCTAATAAGACAAAAGAAGTAAATTTTACTACGTATAGTTTGATGACTTTGGGTTCGTTTCTTGAATCATCCTTTTATGCCCGTATTATATTCAAATCATGCGTACATCTAATGTCTATTCGCCATTATCACCTGGACCCTGACCTTCCCAAGGTCTTCGGGAGCACTTATTTCCCCGTCTCATATCTGGTCCAGGCATGGGGACTCGACGTGACCCAAAATAAATGAAAAACGAGCATGTAACGGACGATAATAAGAAGCTGGAAAGCGGAACGCGAGTTAACGTGGACATCTCGCTGGCGGAAATCTTCAACGAGTTTAAGCACTGAGGTGATGCCACAACTGCCCACTTGACATTCAGATATAATTACGTGATCGATGCTTCACAGCAAATAATCAGGTGCCGGTCGGGATCATGAGGTTCCCCATCAGTTGCAAGACGCCAACGCCACAGCCTAGCCTATCGCGCAAGAAAGGAGGAAGCAGAAGAGTCGCAAATTCGAAGCTCCATTGTGGAAAAATGCAAAGCTCGATCAATAGAAAAATTCGGATCGCTAATTACGAGAGTCGATTTCAAATGACGGCGGCTGCGTTATTAATGAACGATGCTGATAATCGGCTTCCAGACATAATCTTCCCTAAAAGTCGTGTTGTTGTGTACTAAGGAACGGAAAAATTGTGTCTGGATTAGGTGTCTCCAAAGGTAGAAAAAGTCCACGGTTCGGGCCATCTCCTCGGGTTTTGCACGTCACTTTCCGAGTCCATAAGATTAGTAGGGCGTTCTATGGGTCTTAGTATTTTCGAACCTTAAATGGAGCTCTTGTTGTGAAAAAAGAAAAGCTTGTTTACCGCCGTTCATAGGGCAATCATTAGTTGCTCTCTTTTTTTTTTTTGGAAAAAATTATCCAAAATTTTTTAAATTTATCGAGCTTTTATTAATTCAATTTTTAACTTTTTAATTTTACAAATTAAGTCCTAAACCCTTTCATGTTTTGTCAATAGAAATCACCAGATCAATTTTGATTGAAAATAACGTGGCGTCGGTGTTGTCATATATGACACGGTAGATTGTCACATATATAATTTTTAATAATTTTTTAATATATTTTTCTAATTAATTTTTTCCCTCTTTCCTTTTCTTTTCTAACCCTAAGCCCGTGAGTAGATGACCCAAACATGGAGTCATTTACATTTGAAACTAAATTTTTTTTAAAGTGCAATGAAATCTTAAAATTTGTCATGAAATTGTAATTGAGTTCTAAAACTTTAAAAAATATAATCAAGTTTTTAAACTTATTAAATTAATCCAATCAAGTCATTCCATTGATTGTATTTTGTGAAAATTTTAAGACTCGATTGTACTTTTGTTATAAGTTTTAGGACTTGATTACATCTTCATGACAAGTTATATGATTTGATTATATTATTTGAAAATTTTCGGACTTAATTACAATTTTGTGAGAAGTTTTGTGACTTTTAGTGGAATTACCATTCTCTTTTTCCTTTCATGTGCACAAAATTTCGAGTAGAGTCCACAGCACATTTTAATACGGAGGATGTAAATCGATAAGGGTGTCGGGATGATGTCGGAAACTCTCCCTCCACATCTTAAGATCAATGTGTGAATGCATTAGATGGAAATCAACCTCATTCGACAAAGAAAGAGTAAAATGCTTGGAAATTTTGTACGCAAATGTTGGCAACTAAATGGAGATATTTCCTGAACAGTTGCAACGATAATCACAAAGCACATCATCGGATCATTAACTTGACTAGAAAGCCGAAAGTGAAATCAAAAGATATTGTGATGAACGTGAAGTAACTATGGACGAGAATTTAGGAGAGTTTTGGCATAACTTGAGCGTGTCACATCATACGAAATCTTTCGAATAGTATGAAATCTTAGCATGATCATATGCTACCATAGCATCCTTATCCCACAAATTGTTTTATTTAATCTTTCAGTTGTATTTACCATATCTATAAGAATATATCCAGGAAATATAGTTGTAAATGGTGGATAAATATGTACATTTAGAATACAAGAAAAATTGAATCAATTCACATTGGGATCTTCCATTTTATGTCCTTTCTCTTGGTATCGAGCAAACATTGATCCCGATGTAGTTTCTTCTTCATGGCCGATCAAAACACTTCCATGATGACTTCCAAGATCGATGAAACTTCTCTATTTTTCCATTTTTTTATCCAATATGGTGATCTGCCGTGCTCATGGCCCTTGAGGCAAAAAATTGTGTTTTGTTGATGGATCCTTGTTGCGCCCTAGTTCCAACCTCTTCGGATTATCCCTTATGGATACATTGCAATAGCATGGTGAGGTCCTGATTGATCCCTTCTACTGTACCAACAATCTCAAATAGTATTCTTTGGCATGAGTTGGCAAATGATATCTAGAATGATCTTTAGGAGCACTTCTCCACTTGTAACGCTTCTCAAATTTTTGAGATTCATAGGGCTTTCTCTACATATCAATAAGGTTTTTGCTTCGACATCTGTCTATTACATCGTGATTAAATCTTATCGAGATAACTATGGTTGTACTGAGCATTGCCAACTTACATTTGTGGAGCAAAGTCGACCTTACTACAATTTCTTAAAATAGATTCATTATTAGATTTTCTCCAAAGTCTTGATGTATCTTATGCCACGACATAGAGTCAATCTTCCTTATAGATCAGCCCCTACTATCAATAAAGCATATGCCTTACTAAACAAGAGGAACGACATCATATTGTTTAGGATAGTCGCACTTAGTGTGATCATATACCATCATGACTTCCTTATCCTACGAGTTGTTTTATTCAATCTTTCAATTATACTTACCATAGCAATAGAAGTAGATTTAGGGAATATAGTTGTGAATGAATATGTATATTTTGAATATAAGAAAAATTGAATCGATTTACATCAAGATCTTCCATTTTGTGTAAGTCCTCCGTGTCTTCCTACTTTGCGCTTCCTGTAAGTATAAATGTCGAGTCTCTTGCAACCCTTCATCATGCGCCCATGTCCATTTCCATGCTTGGTTTTGTCCACTCGTGCTGGAGATCGAATCAAATCGCAACAACCCTTTTCCTCTTCTTTTTTGTAGTCATGAGATGAGAAGTCGATGCACAGGGAGCTCCCCTTTCCTGACCGGAGAAGGCACGAGAAAGGAAACATCCGTGAACCGTGAAGTTGGGTAGTAAATTTGGCCACGCACGCGGGCACACGAAAGGACGCGACAGCAGTGTGAAGTGACGAGAGCACGATTGCTGCTGGCTGCTGGGAGACTTTTCGTCCGCCTGTCAATATCAATGTCCGTATACACCCCCCCCCCCCCCCCCAATCCTCGTACTTCAATTTCTACATCGGTAGCGGGACGGGGGCCTCGGACGTTTGCCTACGCATTTTCCATGTACACAACAACGACAACGAGAAACCCTTTTTGGAATATATTCACCTAGAGGTCCAGATCAAGAATTGAGGAAGATAATTGGATGCACTTGTTATACAGATCGAACCGATCGAGCTCATCATGATGCAGAAACAGGATGAGATCCCTTGCTATTTAGTAATCGCATTGTTGCCGGTGTCCCATCTGTTCAAATTATCGATCGATTTAAAAAAAATGATAGCTGTAAGATTTATGACCCAATGCACTGACAGTTGAGAGTTTTGTCGATCGATGGAGACAGCGTGCGTGATATAGGATCTTCGTCCTACAAAATCTATGTTCGAGCTGGTGATTTTCACAAGGACCCCCTGATTTGCATCCTACTATGTTTGTTAAAACAGTTATCTACAATAATATAGTTGTCTACGTTCTTCTCCCTCCTTCATCACATGAACTTGGCTCCCCATGCACCCTCAAAATTCCACTGTTAAATTCATCTAATATGATCGAAATTACCGCTCCAATATCGATAGACACAAGTCGCACATAACGTCACTTTTGCATACCTCCCCTGAGGCGATGGAAGTAAATTAAGTCAAGATTTAATCCTATAGTTTATGGATTTTTTCGTTCTAATTTTTTTTTTTTTTCAAACCAAATCATTTAATTAGTCTTTAATTATTAACTTCATTAGGATATTTTCATGGCAATGTCAATGCGGTAATTTTTGTTGTCAAAAGAAATTTCCATTCATTATCAAAATAATACATGAAAGAAGGTATATGAAATCCTGGAAATCACTATCCCATAGAGCTACAAAAAAAAAAACAAAAAACAAATCCATCAAGGTATATCATTAGAGCATGATTGATAGAGTTCCGCACACCATCGTCTTTCAAGAACATTTCTATAATTACATCCAAGCAAAAAGATCATCGGTTGATTATTGAATCACATGTCATCATCAGTAATGAGCACATGTGGGGATCTCCATATGTAGATATGACTTTGGTTTTTGGTGATGTGCACCTAGATTCAGCATTCCCAACACCATATGTACAGAGACAACAAAAATATACATTACAAGTTTAAATTGGCACCTATGAAAGTAAGCCCTTTAGTAAGGGTGAGATGCCAACTTCTCAAACGAGCACAAATTTTATACCATAGCTATTGTGAATACTATTAAATTTTAGTAAGTGCCAAATGCCAAAGTTTCTAACACAAACATGTTAAACGAGTGCATATCTTACACCAGAGTTGTCGTGAACACTATTTAATTTGAGGCGAAGTACTTATTCATTAAAATTTATAGATTTAAAATTAGATCAAGAGAGCAAAACTCTCAGAGCTAGATCTAGATCAAGAAAGTAGAGCAACAAATTGGAAGAGAGGTTGTAGCGGCTAGACCGGATCAACTCTTTGGTCAAATAGTTGCATCAAATTATGAAATAAAGCTTAATGATGTCACTCATAAAAAGAGCTAGTCAAATAAAATAAATTATCGGTGATGTGAGATAATATTTCAACACTTCTCGTACATGCAGCAGGTCGAATTAATAGCGGCACGTGAACATTGATCACGGCATAGGCACGACCAATCGGAAACACAGTCAGTGCTGCTGGTATTACAGATTCTTATATCATGTTAGGAAGTGTAACCTAAAATCGATAGATAAAGGAACACCATATGTATGTAAAAAAACATATAAAAACTGTTGTTAAGCGATATGGGATAAAGAATTAGAAAAAAAAAGGAAATCTTAATATAACCTCCTGTAAACCAGATGTACCCTATGACATCCTGCCACATAGGAAATAGGAGGATCCGAAATTATCCACTCTTAAAAAGAACAGAAAAAGAAACAAAATTATAAGAAATGCTGTCAAGTGTTAACGATCCAATCGTTTTCTTCCTTGCACACAAGCCACACATTTTGGACCCACAATTTTACATATTTAGTCATACATCCCCGCACTCCCTTAAATTTGTTCCTCTACCCCCATGTTCGGTCCCTGTAAACATTATTTATCTCGAGCACTATCTTCACTGATACATCGCAATTGTCATTTTCAAAAGTATAACGACTTGTCGCAATACTTTATACACAATACATTTGTTACTTATATCATAAGAACACATTAAGTTTACCATTTTTAAAGGACTAGAGAAAAAAACTATCCTCCTCCTCCGGGTTTTCAAAAGAAGGCGTAGCGGAATTCCTGTTCAGGAGCTCTTCAATCATTTGCAAGGCAATCCTCTCTTCTTCTTCCATGGTGCCTCTTGCCATCAGCTCTGAAGGCGGCGGCTGCGGCGGCAACAATGGTGACGGCACCGATGAAGAAGATGAGCAACGAGAAGAAGAAGAAGTGGAAGGAGGATGAGGAAGAGGAAGATGGTCTCCAGACTCTCCAATGGAATCGGTATTTTTGTTGCCGAGCTGTACGGTCATGACCCAGTTGGAGTCTGAGCGCTGGCCGGCGCCCTTCTGCCAGACTCCGATGTGGGAGTTCTCAGTGTCGAGCCTTAGGCAGGTGAGGGATGGCGACGGCGTCTTGCTGCATTTCTTGAGCTTCGCGTGGAGGATCTCCGACAATTGCTTCGAGGAAGACAAGGAATTGGCAGCGGCGGGGTCGCCGTTCGTGGTTTGAGATGTCGGGAAGTTGGTCTTTGCATTGCGGCCACTCATCAAGATGGCGGCCTGGTCGTAGGCTCGTGCCGCCTCCTCAGCCGTCTCGAACGTGCCCAGCCACACCCTTCTCTTCCTATAATTTGAGATTACTTGCATGATGAATAGATCACATGGTGGGAAGTGAAACTGATGTACGATAAACATTCACGATCCTATTGAGAAACTTCCCTTTTTTAGGGTTTTAGACTCTCATCGACTCGTCATACGCAGTAAAAGTCAAGTCCGCAACTGTCGGACGCGAATTATTTTATAAACCACAACATCACAAGAAACTTATGGGGGCTTGAATATTAGGTCATCAATATCTTGTCTGCGAATAAGGCCGACCCAGAAATTTGGCAACGAAGCAACATCGCAGACGAAGAAGAACAAGAACAAGAACAAGAACAATAATGGGGTAGTGGAGGAGGAGGAGGAGGAGGAGGAGGAGGAGAAGACGACATACAACAGAGGATGGCGAATTTCGGAAACCCAAGAGCCCCAGTGACGCTGTCTCACGCCCCTGAACTTCTTCGACTGAACCGTCTTCATCTCGTTCCGTCTTGTTTGTTTGTTGCTTTCTTTGTCCAGACGGGGACGGAGAGAGAGAGAGAGAAATCTAAGTCGCGGTCCGACTGGTGACGAGGATGGAGCGCAGGATCTTACTGCAGAATATAAAGGGAGGGGAGGTGAGAGCGAACTCAGAGGGGGAAAGCTCGGAAAAAGTTGTAGTTGTGGGTCTCTGTGTTCTCCCGAACAGGAGTAATCTGTCGGCGAACTAAAAGGGGAGACAAAGTACACAGCTTTTGCAATGCAAAACCTGCTAGAAGGGTCAGCTCCCCTGCCTCTCCCGAGGCTCCACAACAAGATTGTTAAACCTACCCATTAAATGGGACGGGACTTTGTGCCTCCTCCCCTTATTATTTATAAACCACTGTAGATGATGTATATAGATTGGATTGAATGACTCGGGACAGAAGGACGACGATACCGCGTAATTTTTCTCCAAGCTTTCAACGTAGATGTCGGTAACCATAAGTTGGCTTTAATGGTCCCGGATGGATGCTCTTCTTTCGTGAGGTCGCAAGTCTGAACTCGCTTGCGATGGTAATACGCGATTCTTGTGTCATTGGACGGGTTTGTGGAGCTATAATCCTCTTGCGGTGTTGGCGAGATGGGTTCATTCGGATACCTACGGATCAATTGAGTAATCGGTGACTCAATCCAAACATTTTGTAGCTAGTGCCAATTTGCCAAACCCTTATAAGCATGCCAAAAGTGTATGCCTATACGTGCCCTAATCGTCATCTTTAGGGCGGTTGATTTGTTTATTCACATTAGCTATGTAATCGATGCAAAACTAGAAAGAAAAAACTCTCTCGATGGTAATGACTATCCATACAATTCATTTTGTATTGCTTTGCTCTACATCTTCAATTGGAGGAATTATTTTATGGGCGTTACTTACCTTGTAATCCATTAATCAAGATGTCATGATGCGCATGTGAATTCTGCTAGAAAAATTTCACATCGGAGAATTTGTGTGATATAAAACAGTCAACATATCCTAATTAACTCTTAATTCATCAAATTAAATTTTTGAATGAAAATGAGTTTAATTGAATATATTAACAAGCCAAGACTAGAGATCACTCTTAGCGATCTCACCAATCAAAAGGTATCATGGTGTAACATCTAATCTTGATGGCAAATTTAATAGTTCGGTTTGGAGAAAGATTTCTTAATACCGAAATTAGCGGAACAAACTTAACATTGAACTTAGACCCGCAGGTAATTGTTAAGATGCATACGTGGATTGTGTTAGAGAAAATCACATTAGAGAATTGATATCCTAGTTAGCTCCTAATTCATTGATGTAAATTTTTCAGAGAAGTTTTGAGCTCCCTTCAGCGGTTTCCCTAGTTTAAAGGCATCAAGTTTTTGCTTTGGCCTCTTACCTGGTGATAAAATCTAAGGAACGCTTTTAAGGTGGGTTACTCAAAAGGTTCTAATCCCTTTTTGTACTGTTCTGACCGTAAATTCATGATCTAATCCACCAAAACGACCTTTAAACATTGTAATGGTGAATGGGACCCCTCCTTACTAAGGGTTGGAAAAGAAATGAAAGGTAATAAAGACTGAAGTGGTGGGCGATATTTGTCATGCATTATTTATTGTGTATGGTTACGAAGGTTGACCCACCAAAATATTGACTATGTCAACATGAATTTTTTAATAGTATCTTTTGGTCGGTCCATTTTTTAATAGTTCAATCCTATCAATTTTGACAATTTATATCCTATGGAAACGCCTGATTCTCCATGAAAGACATTTCAACATTTCGAGTGAGTTATGAACTGCAATTTTCTGTGCTTATGTTGATGGTTTTGAAGATCAAGGGCATAAACTCTATATAATGCAGAAGGTTAGGAGACTGACCTTTTCATTTTCCTAGGTAAACCTGTCTAAATGGACACTACTTGCATGCTTCTAAAGGTACCTTGCTCTACAGTCACACTCACATATTTTAGATAACCACTCTCCGACCATCTAAGTACAACAATACGTGCAACACTTGTCTTAACCCTTATGTACAAGAGATACGAAAGCCTCGGAATTATCATAATCTCAATGGGGCTCTAGTTTACGTCAGAAAACTCTTAAATAAACAAAGACATAAAAAAAAAAAAAAATTGTGAAAAAGTGCTCGAATAATTAGTTTTTAAAAAAACAATAGAGGACCCTCAGGAACCCATTACAAAAGACGGATTTTTAGGTCGAAAAATGTCTCGAACGAGTTATACACTATGCGACATCATGAAAGAGTCCGTTTCACTAAACAGCGCGCCCGCAACTTCCCCATTTCAGGCCAGCCATTTTGGATTCCACTCATCCGAATCGATTGGCAACCGTGACCGACACTGCATCGTGCCTGACTCATAATTCTAGCGAGGGTATTTTGCCAGTCCAAAATGACCCGTAATCTTGAAGTAAAATCCAGCATCATCCAAAGTAGAGAGTGCCCGCGATTTTATTAAATTCGATACACGATTACAAGGAAACAGAGAGCAAAAGACAGAAAGAAAGATCGAGACATAAGGTTTTCATCTTATTCATCTTTAAAATGAAGACACATCCCGCGAAAATTCCATTATAATCAACACCCCCACGCCCCTTTGTTATATCTCTTAATTACAAGCGAAAGGTATCATATACGCAGTATTTAGTCGTGGGCCCAAATCCAAATTACTAAAGCGAAAGCGGAATTCCTATGTCTTCCTATAGATGGGAGTACGAACCAGGCCTCAACGGATTCATCCAAATTGATTTCTCCATGGATGAGGTACGACCCCACCCGAGAAGGACGAACTCCCTTGAGCCTCGAACCCCTGAAGCAGGACCACCGTCGCCACTACAACTCACAAGAGAGAGAGAAAAGAGAGAGATCCAATTTGGGCCCATTAACTCCGGGGGTGACTTCTGAGGCGTGGCATGAATTTCTCCTCGTATAAGGTCGAAGGAGACCGTCTTCCCGAGACGCACGGTCGAGTGCCTCCCTCCCCTCCCTCTGTAGTCTGTACACACATTTACTTCGTTTTGACTACGTTGTGAGCTCACCGTACCCCTTCGATTGTACGTGATCTTCCCTTAGGTAGTAACTACACTTTGCTCATTGGCGCTATCGTGGTACGATTAATACTGATATTGATGATTTTTAATAATGTTTAATTTTATTTACCAATTTTTAAATTACTTTTTTTTTTTTTCTTTTCGCTCTTTATTTTTTTGCTCTTCCTTCTTCCTCTAATTGGTCGTCAAACTGGGGCAAATGGCTAGAGGTGAAAACCAGCCAGGCTCGACCTCGCTGTTGCTTCATTAGCAAGGCAAGCCCCCACCAGATTCAATGAGGGGGAATCTCATCAAGGGCAGGTGAGGTTGACCTCACTAGCCGAAGGAAGAAGGAAGAGGAAAAAAAAAAAAGAAAAAATTAAGACATTTAAAAAAATTGAAAATTATTAAAAAATTATCAGTGTTGACTAGCTAAAATTTCTTGGGTGAATCGAATTGGTATAAATGCAAATTTTTATGACTCAACCTGGCAAAAAAAAAAGAAGAAGTTTGATTTGAATTAATATAATTGCAATAAATTTATGACTTTTTTGATAATTCTTAGGTGAAAAAAGGGGAACAATAAAAGAGATGGGGACATGTTTGTTTGAACGGAAGAATTGAGTTCTACTTTAGTAATAAGCTATTTTGTATGCGACATTCTAGTTTTCGGTCAATGTGAAGATCACGTCAAGTTATATAAAATGAATTATGAAAACATTACGATGACTTAAAAATCATTTCCTTGCAAGTTAAAAAGGTGGGAAGAGGCATTTAGTATTAGGGACCATCTCTAGACATTTCCATATCCCTTTGAGATGCCAACAGTTAAAGCGTCTCTTCATAAGAAATGTATTAGAACTACTCAACTTAACACCACTCGTCCGGTGGTTCGCTCATGACTCGAACCGAACTCATGATTCCGTGGATCACCTCCACCGTCCTAAATGCCCCGTAGAGTCCAGCAACCTACGAAACAGTAACAGCAGCCAATCAGTTCAGGCGGTCAACGTCACGATGGGAGAGACCTCGAACCTCAAAATGTCAATAAATCACCCCGAAGCGTCGCTTGAAATCTCTGAAAGAGCGTGCAACCGTGCTTCCCCAGATGCGGACGGGACGAATCGAGATGCCGTGGGTGATGAAATCAAGGCCAATTCAAATGCGAGAACCAGCCTTGGCCCCTCGTCGCAGCAGCGATGCGTACCCTGTCGCCGGACAAAATGTAGTTGCATCGGTCTGGGAGCGAGAGTCCTTCACTTCATTTGTTCGGTGAAGTCTCTCTCCAGCTCTAATCTCATACCGGGGGGCAGAGTTTTTTTTTTTTTAATCAAACGATCGATTACTGATCTAATTTGCTACGTTAATTCACGAAGCCAAGAGAAAACTGAAGAGACGAAAATTTAGGAGGCTGCCCTGCGCTGTCGCGCCTGTTCATCGGAAGTAATCCTCCTTCGAATTGTGCGGCTCAAAATAGATTAGTTTGGTCGTACAAACCTGACGTGTCCTGGAAATTCACTTGAGAAAATAAGCACGAGTCAATTTCTGTGGACCTTGGACACAACGAGGTTTTTTTGCAATCACACCAATTTCCTGAGTTTCTAAACGCGGGTTTGACAAAGTGCGCATTCATTGTCCAATTTAATTGGACGGTGTCGAGAGGTTCCTAAACTTATTGTATGGATATAAATTTTGTCTTATACTTTTCAATTTTGCCGAGTTAACCCCTAACATTTGCAGACAAATTCAATGTAGTCTTTCCAGTCAATTATTGTCATGAATTATCAATGTGGCAGTCCGGGCTCGATAATTATCGCCAGGACGAGATTCCAAATATATCGACTACAATTCTTCAAAGTGCATAGTACAGATTTACGCGTGAATCACGTGGACAACACTTCCGGATTGGTTAATCGAATTTCATTAGTTGCACTTTGAAATTCACTTGAGAAAATAAGCACGAGTCAATTTCTGTGGACTTTGGACACAACCATGTTTTTTGCAATCACACGAATTTCCTGAGTTTCTAAACGCGGGTTTGACAAAGTACGCATTCATTGTCCAATTTAATTGGACGGTGTCGAGAGGTTCCTCAACTTATTATATGGATATAAATTTTGTCTTATACTTTTCAATTTTGCCGAGTTAACCCCTAACATTTGCAGAAAAACTCAATGTAGTCTTTTCATTTAATTCTTGTCATGAATTATTATTGTGGCAGTCCGGGCTCGATAATTATCGCCAGGACAAGAGATTCCAAATATATCGACTACAATTCTTCAAAGTGCATAGTACGGATTTACATGTGAATCACGTGGACAACACTTCCGGATTGGTTAATCCAATTTCATTAGTTGCGGGCCGCTCTGTTTCGTCTATGCATTATTGTTTCACTAATTGCACGGTGAATTTTAGTGCACTTGAGGCCGCGTTATTCACGCCCAGCAATTAACACAAGCGGTAAAAAGTCAATGCCTTCTTTCCATTGACTTTTCGCAACCCCTTCCCATGACGTGGGCGTGACGTCAACTCAGGAGCCGGATGATCTCATCACCCCCATTTTGGAATTCGCCCCGCGCACCCGCCAAAGTAAAAGGATCTTATTAACAAGCCTTCTCAAGGCATAAACATTTCGATTGAGTAAGCACTAATTTTATCATAAACATTTCGATTATACAAATTTAATTCTAAACATTTTCACATCGATATCAATTCAATTCATTCGGTGAGCTGTTGATGTCATGTAAAACGACGGACATCAACGTCAGTAATTTCCGACCTAAACTAGATGAATGAATTGAATTGATATCAATGTGGAAAAGTTTAAAATTAAATTGTTCTAATTAAAATACTTAATATTGAATTAGTACCAACGCAATAGATTTATAACTTTTTTTGTACTTTTCCCAACATTGATAAGGCATACCATATGGCAAAAGCTTTGCTTTTTTATGCGCATCGAGAATTGTAATAATTTCCTTAATTAGTTGCTCAACAAGTGTCTTGGACTGGAAATACTTGACACCACGAATTTCAGTTAGTCTCTCGGGTGTGTGATGACGATGCACGTTTCTCGAGCTATTCGATGCTAGCTCGACAAGTGGGCATCGATGGGTGAAGTTTTACTGGTCGCTAGAAGACAGTGGTCAGGCATGTGCAGAATAATCAAATCACCTGACTAGTTTGATACGACCGCGACAACGCCTATCGTCTAGTCTTAATTGATGATTTTCAGGGCTAGGGAGGCTCTTTAAGACGGGAGGATGGAAATTTGGCCCCCTTGTAATGTTGACTAAAACTTTTGAAAGCTCAATTCGATGTTACGCATCAATCGGACCGGCGTGTTTTTGACAGAATCGTTTCACTAATTGCACGACGAAGCCTAGTTTACCACAACCTTATCCATGCCCAATTACCCCCAAGGGGCCACTTAAAAAGTGAATGGCTTCCCATTGGCTTTCGATGACTTCAATTCACGTGCCTGATTGATTTCGTCCCTCCCTTCTCAGTGTCGCTCGGTGCCCCCATAAAAACAAAAGCAAAAACAAAAAAAAGGGTCTGGAGTCTGGAACATTTTCGCCCCTCGAGGCGTCGATTGTACGCTCCACGAGAGCAATTAATTCATCTGAGAGCTTTGATAATTTCCTTAATTAACCGCTCTGCAAGTATCCCGGCAAAGGCAATGATTTCCACCGACCGTTAGTAACTCTTCTAGGACGAGCGCACGACTTCAACTCGCGGGCCTCGAGAAACAAAAAAAACTTATTTATTGTTTCTAGGACAATTTGGAAAAATAAATTTTCTCTCTCTTCTTTTTTTTTTTTGGCGGTCACCAGCCTCGGCCATGACTGTCGCCGGCGACGCCATCAAGGGCCGGCGACCTCGTTGGAGGCCGAGGTCGCCGGCCCTTGATGAGGCTTAGCCTCATTTGGATCTCGGCCTAGCCAAGGCGAGGCCGAGCCTTGCCGCGTCGGCGACGCCTCGCCTTGGTTGGGTGAGCTCGAGCTACCCGGATCGGGCGAGGGCGAGCTCGCCCGGCCACCGACAAGGCTCGGCCTCACTAGGCCACGCCAAGCAACCGGTGGCTGGGCGAGCGAGGCCTTCGCCGGCCAAAAGAAGAAAAAAATAAAAAAATAAAGAAAAAAGGAAAAATAAAATAAAAATATTAAAAAATTTAAAACAAAAAAAAAAAAAAAGAACACAAATTTACCAAACGTGTTTCGGTTCTTTTTTTTTTTTAGAACAAGTTTACCAAACGCGTTTCTGCGGTAAAAAATTATTCATCAGAATAGAAATGGTTTCGTTGGAACAATTTTTGAATAGAAACACAAGCGAACGCACTCTAAATAATTTTATTTCGGCGGATGCTCTTAGGCATTGATTAAGCACGCCGTACGACTATCGTACACTTCACAAGCATCGAGAACCATGGAGATTTTCTTTGGACTGGTGGCTTAATGAGCACTTCCCGGAGGAACCTAGTTGTGGCAGGGTCCCGAAAGGAAAACGTGTCGATCTCTCGACTCGCTAGACGACAGTGCATGCATCCGCCCGCGTGCGACGGCGGAGGGCAAAAGGAGACCTGAGGAGGAGACGTCCACCACGTCGCTGGCCGGGGTGTGGGGGTCACATTAAATTTTACATTTGAACTCGCTACGATCGTGAAAGGAACAACTCCTCATGGGTTCGTATCAAAACCCACATGGGCCTGGCGTTGAAGGCTTCTACGTGCAAACGGAAATTTATTATCTTTTTTGTACCACCCCCTGGGCAGGGCCCCCCCACCGTCCGCGTTCCCCACTAGAAAAATCTTCGCAGGGTTTTGGATCCTTCTTGGGAAGGCAAGGGCTCAAGATCTCACCAGTGCGTTGAGATGACAAGCTGTGGACTTGTAGTCGAAGCGACCTCAAAATTCTTGCCGAGGGTTGATCTTTCCACGATGCTGTGGGGTGCTCAATTGTATGAATTAGTTTAGCTAGTAAAGGGAGAGAGAGAGAGAAGATTTGGTCATTTGTCATTAAATTCCCATTAAAGAAAAAAAGGAATTCGACATGATGTGAAATGCTTAGCACCATACATCATGCACATAACTTAGCTCCAACCGTCCATCCAAAACCAAAAGTTAAATGAATGGACCTGAAAAAGGACGTTACATAACGAGGCTAGTCAGATGTGATTTTTCTTGAGTCAGGCTCAACCAAATATGGCCCCTACCTCTCCCTCACAGTACACAAGTTTTTTTTTTTTTTTTAGCAATAACACAGTACACAAGTTTGTTATGAGGTTTTTGGACAATTTTTGTAAGTCTTTTTTTTCAACATTTTCCAACTTTTTTAGATAAGTTTTTTTTTTTTGATTTTTTTTTTCCTTTTTCTGCCAAGTCTGGCGAGAGTCGGTGTGGCATTGGCTGGGGGAACCAACCCGCGGTTCTCCTCTTTAATTTTTCATAATTATAAATTTTGGATTTCTTTCTCCAACTTTTTTTTTTTTTTTTTTTTTTGAGTTTTTTTTAACTTTTCTACGCGGCCACACATCAGACCAAAGTCAACTCATTTAAAAAGGGCACACCGGTTTCTCAAACCATGTCAACAAAATTATAGTGGCGCTAGAAGGAATTGATTGCACCGGAAGTAGTTTTGAATTTAATTGTACTTTTTCAGGCATTCACAACTTGATTATGCATCTCACCTAATGTTCAGGCCAACAAACGAATGTAAATTAAGCCTACATTTATCTCATAGAAAATGAAGGATTTAAAAAAAAAAAAAAAAGATCACTTGCATCACTTTTAAAAAAAATAAAAAATATTTTTATTGTTCTGAAAATATTTAGATATATACTATTATGGATAATGAAAATACTTACTGTTGGCTAATTATTTTAAGGGAAAAAGCCACGAAAAAACCTTGAACTTTGCTCAAAATGACACATTTACCCCAAACTTTTTTTTTTGACGTGAAAAACCCTGAACTTTGCCAATCATGACACATTTACCCTAAAATTTTTTTTTTTGTGACACAAAAAATCCTAAACTTTTATTATGTGACACATTTATCCCAAATTATAGAGCATTTTAGTCTTTTCATTTTTTTTAAAATTTTTAAATTTTTTTTTCTTCTCTCTTCCCTTTGCGGTTCGCCGGCGGAGGGAAGCCGGCGTTCGGCGAGGGCTGCCCTCGCAAGCGTCGGGCAAGGGTGTCCCTTCCCTCGCCGGATCGGCGCGAGGGCCGCCCTCGCCTACGTCGGGCGAGGGTGTCCCTACCCTCGCCAGATCTGGCGAGGGCCGCCCTCCTGCGTTCGGGCGAGGGTGTCCCCGCCCTCGCCGGAAGCCGGCTTCCCTCCCCCATGGCCGGTGGAGGGAAGAAGAAGAAAAAAAAGAAAAAGGAAAAAAACAGAATAAAAAGACAAAAATGCCCTTAATAGGGTAAATATGTCACGGTTTGAAAAGTTTGAGATTTTTCACGTCACAAAAAAATTTTTGGGGTAAATGTGTCACTTTGGGCAAAGTTCAAGGTTTTTCGTGACTTTTTCCCTTATTTTAAATAATATAAGCGATTATATTTTATAAAATATTTTAAAATTATTTATCTTTTGCAAAAGTTGTGAGATTTATGGATTTGGTTAAAATGGCGTGGAGAGAGAGAGAGAAGTAGCTGGAGATGGCCATGGCAATTGGCGAGCGGCAATCAAATGGTGGGGAGGAGAGACAGGTCGAAGTGGCACGGTCGACGTTCGATGGTCCTGACTTTGATATATGGAGATTTATGATTTAGCCCATGAAACTCTAGTTTTATGTGCTTTTGGTTCAACACCCTCCTTTATATCATATCTGGATCACAAGTTCTCACGTGTAATTATATTAAAACAATATAGTAGCATAACTGGTGTAGAGTTATCTAATAATTACTGTTGTAATTTATATCCTATGCAAGAATGATGCCCGTAATATCT
This sequence comes from Eucalyptus cladocalyx, assembly GCA_017140615.1. Lineage (NCBI taxonomy): Eukaryota > Viridiplantae > Streptophyta > Magnoliopsida > Myrtales > Myrtaceae > Eucalyptus > Eucalyptus cladocalyx. The sequence goes on from CM029518.1 coordinate 11,106,662, forward strand.
TGGAGGAAATTTTTGTAAGTCCTTTTTAAAAGTTTCTAATTTTTTTCCTTTTTTCCCTACGAAGTCTGGTGAGGGTTGGTGTTGATGCTGACCATACCATGTAAAATGACTAGCATTTATGTTAGCAATTTTAAGTCAAAATTGGTTGAAAAGAGTGCATTAACAAATAAACAAAAATTTTATGATTGAATTGATAAAATTGGAAGGTTTAAAACTAATTTGGCATATATATAATAGATCTAGAACTAAATTGGTAATTTTACCGGACTCATTATGTCATGCCCTGACCCGCTCCGGGCTCGCAACAATCCATACCATCACTTTTCACTTAGGTTATTCGTTTGCGACATTTTAGGGTGTGTCGCCGACCCATTCGTATTATCGATTATATACGTAAGCGGAAGCAGAAACAATTCACCCAACCAACAAACATGGATAGTCAGGAACGCATCAGCATACACTTTTATAAACACATACATTAGCCAATACAAGTTAACTCTAATTACACCCGGCATTTTAACCATACACGCGCTTCCAAAGAGGATGCGAGATTGGAATATCACCTCTATGCTACAAGGCAACTTCAAGGGGTGGTATCCCCTTTGCGTCTAGGTTATAAAGCCCTAGCTTGGGCTCAATGTCCAACTTCGGATCTGGGTCCACTTCAGGGTTAACAATATCGCCATTGGGGGTATCCCTAACCATGTGGCCCCAACTAGCACCCCTGGATCCCCCACCTGACAGTCCATCAAATTCTCGAAGAGGGCCCCAACGTTCCTCTCTAAACTAAATGTACCGGGCTTCGAACCTATGGGGCACTAGGCTAAGCAACCCTTCATCCACCCAAATCATGGTCACATGCTTCTCATATCTAGTGTTCGTGCTCGGAATCGAATAAAAGGTCACCTTGGTGTCCTGATTCATAGGCACACCAAACGAACATAGTGGTATGGCCCAGACATGCTTAGGCCCGTAAAACATTTAAAACAACAACAGTGAGATAAAACTCAGCAAGTGAACTTCTTAAACCTTGCATAGGAAAGCCATTCACCTTAGAAACGCCCTAAACATGTAGGTTTATCTATCGATAACAGTTCAATAGAAAAGCATTCTTTTTGCATTATCTATTAATAGGAGTTAGACCACTCAACATGCGACAATCTATCACGTGTCTTATTATGTCTTATTACGTGAGTGCATCATTCCATTAAGTATACGACGTTCACAATTTAATCATCACACACTAATAACAATAATTCCAAGCACCATGTAGCAACTCAAATCTCTCAAGTCCTAATCAAAGGCATACAAATTCACAAACTTACCCATGTCTTTCTAACTCAAACATTGACCTGCAGGATATTTTCATGCCTTTCAATTCATAAACAGAATCAATCAAAGCATGCATGTGCCACATAAGTCACTAAAATGATAGTTAATTCATGCACTTTTCTCATGTAACTATATATATATCCATGCTACACATGTGCAGACTATGGTATCATTCTCATCATATGCATTCAGCATTCATGCACTTTATACACGTGACGTCTCGAGAATCGTATGGCATCCCATACTACCATGCAACCCTCGAAACCATGCTTTCAAATTATTATGGCCACTCAAGACCCAAGGCCAATCCAAAGGTTCACAGCCATTTGACATAACTAGGCATCGTCTCGTTTCATTGAGCACGACATCTCGTTGACTTAAGGGCAGTCCTGTAAGAAGCTTCATTCCGAAATCCATCCGCGAACGGCATCTTGTTGAGTTGAGGACATCCAAACTTAATTGGGTATTGTCCCCATGTGAAACGCGTCAAGGTATTTATATGATCACACAAGTACATCATCACTCACGCTCATTGTTATTTTTCTCATTAGCTAAGTAAGAATGCCTCAATTGTGTGCTGTGTGTCATGATCTATCGAAAATACATTTATAAAATATGCCAAGCATGAAACGAAAATCCATGGCTTGGCTTGTCACGTTGAGCACCGGCCTAAGTCCAATCTAGATCGAAAATTATATGCTCCAATATTGTATCGAGACCAAGAAAAAAAGGCTCCGCTATAACATGATCACCGACCTAGTACCAGACTTAACTTGAAAAAAAGACCAGCCTATTGTGACATGATCACCAATTTAGTACTAGACTTGGTTCGGGAACGATGCGTCTCAATATCACTGATTCCAAGAGAAAGACTTGACCTGACATGCTTCCTTGCATGACCAAAAACCATTGCATATCTCGTCTCAGAGGCTTGGGGTTGTCTCACGTGTCGACCATGGACAATGAACATATCTGATGTATAACGACTACTTCCAATTAACACATCTAATACATTGTCATCATTTCATACACGTACATTACTTATATCACACACATATGCACCATTAACTTCCCAACTCATGGCACATAATCCAAATATCATATTTAACCGCTAATTCACATGACACATATTCCAATTATCATTTTTAACCATTATTCCACATGGCACATCATCCAAATATCATGCTTAACCACTAAACCACATGGCACATCATCGAAATAACATGTTTTACCCCTAAATTGTATGGCACATAACCTAAATAACATAGATAACCACTAAATCACATGACACATCATCCAAATAACATGTTTAACGTATAATGCGTACTCCATAAAACACATATCTCACATAATAGTATGCCATCCTACTAAGGCACATTGAAACAACATACCATTACAATGTAACTTATCCCTTTATTATTACATATTATTATTCACATATTATAATAGCATATTATCCCAACATAATAACTTATCATCCTAATCTCGATAGCTTATCATCCACGATCCAATAACCTATCACTTTGAAACTCAATAACTTATCGGTAAACGTTCAATAACCTATCTAAGTCCAATAATCACTTATCACGCAATATCCATTTATCACATGAATAAATCATCATTTAACCTTAATTTCACCCTAAACTACTTCAAAAATGCAATAACAACCCTAATCAAGGGTTAGAAAGCCACTCACAAACTAATCCAAGCTTCATAAGGCGTCGGGGGTGGTGTGACAAGGCTGGACAACAGCCGAGGGCTACTCGTTGTGCGTCTACATGGCGCAAGCAAACTAGACAATGGCTGGTCGCGACGCCGGTGGCGGCTTGGTGGCGGTCCAGCGGTGGTTCGACGTTGGCACGGCCTCCGGGCTTTGCGAGGGACTAGATCAGGGAAGAAATGAGCGAGAGGGTGCATGAGTGAGGGTTGCATAGTGCTGAACATCCCTTGAGGAGGCTGGTCGGTCGGCTCTAGGTGGCGGTTTGGCAATGCGAAGGGTGGTCTGACATCAGGGTTCGAAGGGTGGTCATCGGTGAGGTAAAACGAGAGGAAAAATGGAAGAACGAGCTTGCCAAAGTGCCGACAATGGGGGTGGTGTTCAGCTGGTGGTGAGGAGAGAGAGAATGTGTGAGTTTTAGAGTTGCAAATGAGAGAGAGTGAGAGAGAGGGGGAGAAGGGTGGCCGACGGTGAGAGTGGGGGGAGAGAGAGAGAATAGAGAGGAACATAGATGCCAATTGCCCATCCCATTCTATATCCCTCAACCTACTAAGTCTAGAGTTCTTTTGATGTGAGGGTGGCTTTGCGGAAGAAGAAAAATCATTGCATTAATGAAAGGATTTAGGCACTTGAGTGGATTGGCTAGCTGGGTAAGCTAGATTAGTCTTCAAACTTCTCCTCTTTGCCGCCCAAAGCAATTGCCGCCCCTTCTAAGTCCATTTTCCATCCTTGCCCTTTTCCTTAAGGGAGGGCATTTCGGTCACTTCACCAAGATTTTGCACTATTTATATACTATTCACGTTCTTGTATGTATTAAATGCCAAGATTTTACAATGATGGCTCCAAACTGAACCGATGATTGATCTCAATCATGCAATTGTTTAAGCTTGTCCTTCAAGCTTGAGCATGTGCCCTCTCCTTCTAATGTGAAGAATAGTCTTAAACAATTTTGGAAATAAATGTCATTGCCTTGTCAAACGAATTCAAAAAATTATAAAAATTTAATATGTTGTAGAGAAGACTTTAAATAACATTTTTCATGGGAGAATCCAAGCCTAATTCGTTTTATATTAAGAGCAAAAAATCACCAAAGGCAACCCAAAATCTCATCTATTGAATAGTTCCAATGATTGCAGAAAAAAATCCATTTTAATATCCAAATCTTCATAAAACACTTTGAAATTTTAGTATGTTATAGATACAATGTCCTCTACAAATTTGTTGAAGGAAGCATGTTTAGTTCCAAAGGAAAAAAATTATAAAAAATCAAGAAGACCAATAGGTGACCATTTTAAATCCTATTGACAATTTTTCCACAGTAAAATAATAGGCTTCCGTACCAACCATTTCACCTCAGAAAAATATAAAATTTAATTATATTGCAGATTAAGATGTTTTGAACAACTTTCATTAATGAAGTTTTGTGAGATTCAAACCACAAAAAGCTCTACAAAATTGGAAAATAGTGAAGGTCCAGTAGTACGCACACTATTCATGCACATAGAGCTTGGGTTTGGGCTCGAGTCATCCAATTTGGGCCTAACTCAGGCGTGTAGCGCATTGGGCTTTCAATTTCTAGCCCAATTTCACTTATCTAATAATTCACGATTTATCGATAATTGAGGAATTTGATAAAGCAATGTCCAATAGTGTCACTTAATCCTCTTAAGTCCGATAGCCTTAACTAGATTAGAATTTGTGGCTGAAATCTATCAAATGTGACTTAGCATCTTTTAGGGGTTTCACAAGTTTGATCCGTGATTGATTCGATATCAATCCATGTTTGAGTCTTTCAATTCATAGATGATCCTCGATTGTCATGTAATCATGAAAGGTCAATTGGTCGCTCCAAAGTACACGATCATTCATAATTGGTTTAGGGTCATTTATAATTAATATAGTAATCATGCAGAATCACCCGCAATCCGATTATATACTATTATCAAATTGATTTATAACCGTTCTTGGATCGATCGAAAACGGTTTAAGATTATCTCTTCTCAATCCTTATAGTCGAATTGTCAATCCATGGTTGAGTTCTCTGGTTGTGCATATCAAAATCCTAAATTGCATTTCCCAGTAGGTTTAACACTCTCGAATGGTTCATGAACCAATTCAAAGTCTAATTCTATTTATTACGCATTGATAGAAGTAAACCTCTTGTCGTATCCTGAATAAGGTTGAATTTTGAGGATGTCACACATTATCTACTCATGATGCAATCTCCTTGTCCTACACCGATCGAGTACATCTTTCAATGGATGCAAGTGCAGTGTGTGCAACTTAACCCTAATTAAGTCACAACTCACTTCTTTGTTTATTAGAATAACTTCTTCAAACTCCACCATAGCAATTGTTGACGTGGCTTCAATTGGGGAAAATTACTAAAAAAGTCTTAAACATATTGTAATTGTGTCAATTTAGTCATAAACTTATTTTTTGATCAATTGAGTTATAAACATTTTACAATTCTATCAATTTAGTCCATCTGGTCAAATTTGGCCACGGCACTAACATGGACGCCAACAAATAATTTTTAATAATTTTTTAATAATTTTTTCTTATTTTTTTTTTTTTTTTTGGTAAAGGTATTTTTTCTTTTCTTTTTCTTTTCTTTTTTTCCTTTTTATTTTTCTCTCTCTTTTTTTTTTCTTCCTCCCCCTTCCTTCCTCCTCCTTTTGGCAATCGGCTAGAGGGGAGGGTTGGTCACCAGATTGAGACGGTCGGCCAATGGTGAGCTCGCATCACCATTGCCTTCGCTGGGAGAGGGCAAGCTCGCCTAGCCATCGACAAGGCTAGCCCTTATTGGATCTGATGAAAGCAAGCCTCGCTAGTGGATCAAAGATTTGATGAAAGCAAGCCTCGCTAGTGGATCGAAGAGCTCGACCTCATCGGATCTGGGTGAGGATGAGCTCATCTAGACATTAGCAAGGGCTTGCATCGTTGGTGGCTGGATGTCATTTGAGTGAGGGTGTCACTAGGCAAACTCCCTAGTTAAGACCTCGTTCAACTCTGCAAAGAAGACCGCGTTGGCAAAGAAGACCCCGTCAATCATTGTTGTGCAAGATGCGACGGTAAACCTAGCCATTAGTGAGGCAAGCCCCTGCGAGATCCAATGAGGGCGAGCCTTGCCAATGGCTCGGGGCCAAATCTAGCAACCAGTCCTCCCCTCTAGTCGATGGCCAAAAGGAGGAAGGAGGGGGGAGGCAAAAAGAGAGAGGAAAAGATCAAAAAAGATCAAAAAAATAATGAAAAATTTTGAAAAAAATAAAAAATTATTTGGTGGTGCCACCCAATTTTTACATTAGCGTTGACCAGCCAAATTTGATTGGATAGACTAAATTAATATAATTACAAAAAGTTTAAAACTCAATTGATCAAAAATAAGTTTAAAATTAAATCGATGCAATTATAATAGATTTAGGACTTTTTTTTTAGTAATTTTCCCGCTTTTATTGCGCTCTTATAGCAGCTACCATCCTCCCTCTTCCCACCAAAAGTAACGATGAAAGGTCTAATTTGTACCAATCATTATGGCGGCGAGTCGAGATAGGCTTCAAACTATTCAAAGAAATACAACAAAATTGTATTAGAAGCCTTTGGTACAATGTTCCTTAGAAAAGAATAGAATTTAAACTAAACTTTTGTTTATCTCGTGAAAAATAATTAATTTAAAAAACATTTTAAATGGGGGATGAGAAACAAGTGTCAGTGGCGAGGGCCACGTTAGATGGTCCCAACTTTGATGTCTGGAGATTATTATTTGGCCCGTGAAATTTTAGTTTCATGTTCTTCTGGTTCAACACCCTTCTTTGTGTCATATCTAGATCTCAAAGTTCTTACATGTAATTATGTTGAAGCAACATTGTAACATAGCTGGCGTCGAGCTAACTATTGCTATTAAAATTTACATCTTGTGTAAGGAATGATGATGTTAATTATCTTCAAGGAAAACCTTAAGTTACAACAATCCTAGTTGCAATTCATGCGACCAACATGAGATCGCGATGTGGTTCAGTAACTTGACTTAAACATTCTCAAAGCCGGTGAAACAAATAAGAAAATTCTTTAAATTTAGGTTGTGTGCAAAAGCGATGACAAAAATACGATCGGGATGTGCATTGGCTACAGTAGTAGAGTGAAGACACCAACAAGGAAATCTATAATTGCCACTTTGACCCCCCAAAATTGCCGTGATCCCCGATTTGATCCCGGAACTCAAAAGTTCCTTCTCGGTTCAGTAAGGACATAAACGGTAAAAGGTTTGACAAAGAGCGAGGTCGCAAAGAGAATGACCAACATGGAGGTTCCTCCGCGCGGTACAGAACTATTTTTGAAGAGGCAAACGCAAAAGACCACGATGTCGTGATTGGTACGGAGAGGACAGAATCCTAAGTTTCGCGACATCCTTGCTCCTCCCCGATCCCGAAGAATGCGACGGGCCCGGTGGTGATCCCTCAATGTCTGCAGTAAAGCCTGTCAATTCGGGAAGCGAAGTCGACTAGCAATTCGCCGAGGGGGCAAATCCCGATGTCCCTGTCGAACCCGCACTTCTCATCACAGTAAGAGAATATAATCATTTAAGCCAAACCTTCTCGTGATCCAACCAACACGTGAAAAACACAAACCCAATGCAAAACGAGGTCGATTGACGGAGAACTCTTTGTGCACGAAAAGAGCCGCAGTTGCTACTATTGATAGAAGAAACGGTTGAGACAAGTCCAAGAGCGCATAAGACATACCCAAAATCTAAAGCTTCATAAATGGCCTAAGCGTTATGATGAAGCCATGACAAAATACTAAAAAGCACTGAGATGATAAAAGAGTTCGGAATATCCAGAAGTTGCGGTGCGGAATTTAGTCAACTTCCTCCATCTTGCTCCCCTCGGCCTCAGCCTCAGCCTCGGCATCCTCCAATGGAGGCATGTCCGCATCACCTTCACCCGCATCCTCATCAATGCTCAGACCCAGCTTCAACATCCTGTGGATTCTGCTGCCGAATGTGTTGGGGTCATCGAGGCTGAAGCCGGAGGTCAGGAGTGCAGTCTCAAAGAGCAACAGAACGAGGTCCTTCACTGACTTATCGTTCTTGTCGGCATCTGCCCTCTTCCTGAGCTCGTCCATGATGGGGTTCTCCGGGTTGATTTCCATGGTCTTCTTGCTCGACATGTAACCAGCCATGCTGTTATCTCTCAATGCTTGTGCCTTCATGATCCTCTCCATATTGGCAGTCCACCCATACTCGCCAGTAACCAGGCAGCATGGGGAGTCGACCACACGATCAGAGACCACGACTTTCTCAACCCTGTCACCCAAAACATCCTTGATAACCTTGCACAGGTCCTCAAACTTGGCCTTCTGCTCTTCCGCCTTCTTCTTCTCATCCTCACTCTCATCGAGCTTCAAACCTTCCTTGGTTGCTGAAACGAGCTTCTTACCCTCAAATTCCTTGAGCTGGCCAACAGCATACTCATCAATGGCATCAACCATGTATAGCACCTCATAGCCCTTCTTCTTCAGCTTCTCCAAGAATGGGGAGTTCTCAACAGCCTTCTTGCTCTCACCAGTGATGTAGAAGATGTCACTCTGGCCCTCCTTCATTCTAGTCACATAGTCCTTGAGACTGGTCATCTCATCACCACTCTTGGTGGAGTGATAACGAAGCAACTCAGCTAGCTTTCCCTTGTTCGTAGAATCCTCGTGAATACCGAGCTTGAGGTTCTTTGAGAATGACTCATAGAACTTGTTGTAGTCCTCCTTGTTCTCAGCGATCTCAAAGAAGAGCTCAACACACTTCTTGACAAGATTCTTCCTGATAACCTTCAGGATCTTATTCTGTTGGAGCATTTCTCTGGAAATGTTGAGAGGGAGGTCCTCAGAGTCCACGATACCCTTCACAAAGCTAAGATACTCAGGAATGATCTCCTCACAGTTATCCATGATAAAGACACGGCGAACATAGAGCTTGATGTTGTTGGGTTTCTTGCGGGTGTCGAAGAGATCAAAAGGAGCCCTCTTCGGAACAAAGAGGACTGCCTTGAATTCAAGCTGACCTTCAACTGAAAAGTGCTTCACTGCCAAATGCTCCTCCCAGTCATTGGTCAGGCTCTTGTAGAAGGCACTATACTCTTCCTTCGTGATCTCCTCAGGCTTCCTCATCCAGATGGGCTTCTGCTTGTTCACCAGGGACCACTCATGAGAAACTTCCTTGATCTTCTTCTTTTTCTTCTCTTCCTTCTCTTTATCTTCATCAACATCCTCAACCTTTCCTTCCTCATCCTTTTTGTCTTCCTCATCATCTTCATCATCAGAAATTTCCTTCTCAGTGGTCTTCTCAACCCAGAGGGAAATAGGGTAGCTAATGAACTCAGAGTGCTTCTTGATTAGATCCTTCAGACGCCGCTCCTCAAGGTACTCGAGCTGGTCTTCTTTAAGGTAAAGAGTGATCTTGGTTCCCCTGCCAAGATTCTCACCAGAAGTGTCCCTGGTGACAGTAAAAGATCCACCGGCTTGGGATTCCCAAACATACTGCTCGTCGTCATTGTGCTTAGTAGTGACAATCACCTTCTCAGCAACAAGGTAAGCAGAGTAGAAACCAACACCAAACTGCCCAATCATGCTGACATCAGCACCTGCAGCTAGTGCTTCCATGAATTCCTTGGTTCCTGATCTGGCGATGGTACCAAGATTGTTCACCAAATCTGAAGAAACAAATTCAACAGTCAGCAAACAAATTATACATTAGGTAAAGGTGAAATCAGGACTATATGCCCAAAGCCAAGCACCAATTTACAGACCTGCTTTGGTCATCCCAATCCCACTATCAATGATGGTCAGTGAGTTGCTCGCTTTGTCAGGGATAATGTGGATAAAGAGCTCTGGTTGACCATCGAGCTTGGTCTTGTCAGTCAAGCTCTCAAAGCGAATTTTGTCAAGAGCCTGAAGAAATTTGAGTTTGTATTCAGTTCCAAGAAATAGACAAAGAAATAGATGAGCCATCATTCCACTTATACCGCATTCGGCTGGCCCCACTAGACTTTTGAGACATAACATATATCAAATATAATAAATCAACAGGTTTGGACGATCGGTCATCTTTACATATAACGCAGGTCAAGACAACGTTCAGTTCAATGAATCACTACGGTCATGTTAGCAAGAGCGTCGATTGAACAAGTAAGAGGAATTCTCATCAGTTACTCTTCTTCTCATATTAACACTTTTAAATAATGTTCGCACTACAAATTCTCAGTAGTTACTCTTCTTCTCATATCAACACTTTTGAATTATGTTCGGACTACAAGCTTACCAAACCAACGACCTAAGAGGTACCGCAAAAAATGAGCAGCAACATGTTCAATAGATTTATCCGCCTTCCCTGCCATGCTAAACATCACTCTGTGCCCTAGCGTCTGAAATTTTCACACGCTACAACTACAAAACCCTAATCACATCATCGAAGGAAATTTACTGCGAAACGTATCGTAGCTTCCTACACAGTCAACGGCACATGCTCACATTCACCACCAACACCGCCAGCACCACAAAAAACCACATCCCCGCCGAAGATCTCGCGCAACACTTCAGCTGCCTAAAACGTAATCGCACGCAGCAACAAAAGCTAAATCCAGAAAACGAGAGCAACCTCCATCCAGAACACGAACAAACGACGCGATCTCTCGCGAGACTCAAAAAACAGGCAACAGGACGCGATCCGAGAAAAGGAAATGAAAAAAAAAAAACTCACATCGGAAGCGTTGCTGATGAGCTCGCGGAGGAAGATCTCCTTGTTGCTGTAGAAGGTGTTGATGATCAGGCTGAGGAGCTGGTTGATCTCGGCCTGGAAAGCAAACGTCTCCGTCTCCGCCATCTCGCCGCCGCAGCAACCTCTCTCGCCGGATTCTTCGCCGCCGACGGACGGGAGGAGCAAGGGGGATTCGCAGATCGGAAAGGAGGAGCGGGGAGGAAGGGACTGGAGAGGTGCACTAGGGTTTTTGGGATCTCGAGAGTGCGGAGGGGACAGTGAGGAGGGAGATTATATAGTGGGGAGCTTCGGTTAGGGTTCTAGATTCTTCTGTCGTGCTTTCGTCACCCGAGTTCAGCGCGTCCAATTAAAGAGGGGGCCGTGATTTTACACTTTTGACCACCGCACTTGCGTGTTTTCCCGGTTTGGGTCCCTCGTGATTTTACGATTTTTAATTCAATTTCTATTTTTTTATTTTATTTTGTCTATTGATTCTAAATCTTTTGAAAATATTTTAATTGAGTTCATACGATCAATTTTAATATGAAGTCGCTAATATGAATATCAGATGATTGATACCAACATGAACTATTTCTTATATATGTTTTTGAATTCTTTTTCTTTCTTTTTTCCACCAAGTTCGACGAGGGTTGTTAATCGATCGTCATCGACCAAGGTGAGTAGAAATATGCAAAAGAATCGGAAATTGCTTGAAACCAAACTGGACCGGCATAAAATTGGCAATTCCCATGAGATCGATTCAGTTATCAATTCCAATTGACTTAAACCAATGAGTACTAGTTTGGATCTTCATTCTAGGTGTAGAACTACCCACCTACTCACTTAAATTGAGCCGATACATATATAAATATATACTTTTTAATTGTTAAGTTTTTATTTTTCATATCAAAACCCTACTTTTCTCTTTATCTCTCTTTGGCTCTTTTTTTTTTTTTTTTTTTTTGATCATACTCTACTCTTACTTTAACTCTTATTCTCAAACTTTTGTTTTGTTTTTTGCAGGGTATAAAAATTGAAATCTGCACCTAAAACTAAATCATTATCACCCCAACCTCCTTGAAAAGATAGAGATTTGAACCTTCCACCTCATTCTTTTCATATGAGAAGAGTGGCTATTACGACAAACTCCACTGGTTTCTCTCTGACTCTTGCCTTACTCATCTTGCAGCCTCACCTCCCTCTCTCACTGTTGCTCTTAATTGCCTTTGACCTCGTCTCTCCCTCTATCACACTCGATCTTGGCTATCTCCGACCTCGTTGCTTGCTCTTGAGTCTTATATCTCTTTCAAAATGGGTACATTTTTTATTGGTTCCATAGACTCATTCGAAGACTGGACTTGATCAATTCAATGGACTCATCCAAAAATTGAGCCTCTAGTCCGGTCTTTGATTCCTTGTTCTTATTTTTTGGAATCAGTCCTTGGTGGGCAATTCCTAATTCCAGGGTAGGAACTGCCCATCCAAGAATCGATCACCTCTAAAGGCGAGGGCTGGTGACCCTCGCTGGGATTGGAAAGAAAAAAAAAAAGGAAAATAAATAAATAAAAAGTATAAAAATTTAGAAATTTTTATAATGGCCATATCATGTAGGATGGTCTATTTCATGTTGGTAATTTTAGATTAAATTTATCATATGGACTCAATTGGTAAATTGTCAAAAAATTAAAATTGAAATAATAAATATTTAATAGGTTTTGAATTTTTTCATACAATTTTTTTGTATAAAATGAAGCTAATTATGGCTGCATAAGAAGTGCAAAATTGATGAGTCGTGGAGCCATCAAATCCACGGACCTTTCTACTCTAAATGATCAATAGCCTAATAGTTTCTGAAATGTTTTCATATATATTTTTGTCTTCCCGAAAGAGAGGAAGTATGGAGGAAAGCATGGGGTCTCTCACTCAGGGTGGTTTTCTCGCCTGTTTTCTCCTTAAACCTTAGGGACTTGCTCAAATCCAGAAATGTTTTCATATATATTCATAAGGGCAAAGGGAAAAAAAAACTCTTCCATGATATAGATTAGGCTCTAACGCCATAATAGGTACGGACTACAGAGTATATGACAAAATACGCTTAAAAGTTATTTAATCCGCATAATGTCCATACCTTACGTTACACATTGAAAATTTCCACTTTCTCATCAATTAGTCATGAAAATTTTCTAAACCAAACTTTATGCCAATCTAGGAATTTGAAATTCGTATTTTTCTGCCCATAAATGACTCATTCAACTTGCAATTTTTTGTTACACATAACATAATTCTTTAATGCGGAAATTCAAAATAGATATCTTTGATCTTTATGATTTTTTACATTAAGAAAGATAAAGTCATATCTTTATCCATAGCAAAACCTTGAAAATATTTATTGTGGGAAATTGCAAAAATGATAAAAATTGATTTTTCTCTCTTAATCCATACTTTTCCCTAATATATTTTATTTGATGGAAGATAAAATACAACGTTCATTCATTGCTTGCCATGGGTGGAGAGAAAACTGGATTCTATTTTATAGGCTATCAACATATGCATTTCATATTTATTCATTTTTACTTTTTTTTTTTTGTATCATACATTTTCAGAAGAACGGTAATTTCTTAATAAAATCGTATATTTTCATTCTTTTCATAGGACTTGCAACCTTTCATAGCTAATACATTTTAGCACTTAGATATTTATTAAACCATCGATTAATAACATCATGTGCACCATAATTATTCTTAAATTTTTAAGTTATGTTTGGTGAATAATTTGACTTGAGATATTATTGTAGAGTGGGGCAAATGGGGCGGAAAAATCCGCACTTCCGCCGGGGTTGTTATGAGTTACACGAGTATGCCCCCCGCGGTCAAATCGGATGGGGACAGGGCATCTCTGATAATGACAAGACTTGTCCTACCCTATTATCAATGCAAGAATTATTGAGTTACCCATTCATGTCGTAATGAAATGAGTTTTTTTTTTTTGTCAGTCCTACTCTATGCCTATTATATATTCACTCGCAATGAAATGAGTTGACACGAACGAAGAAAGCTAATTTTTCTCTACAAAACGTGCCCTTTATTCCCATGATCTTTATGTATACATATACTTCATCTACTATTCTTTTTCAAATGATGCGGTAGCCGGTTATTAGGTGTTAAATACGATTAACTTGTTAAAATACACACTAACAGTCCATCACTTATCTCTATTATACTTATCTAGTATTCCTAAGAGGCGTTCTCACATGCCCATCGTGTTAACCTCTTTCTGACATGTACAACAAGATAGCAATACTCTTGATTATACATAGCAAGTCAGGAATCTACTATAATTGGGCGACGTGACAACCCGCCTAGAAAATTATCAGACTTAGGACCCGTTTGGTTCGGCTTTGGGCAAATGTCATTAGGAAAATGCAAATACTTTTGAATTAAAGGGGTTTGCGAAAATGCAAATAGTACTTGGTAAATTGTAGTTTTAAAGTGTATTGTGAAATGACTTTGGACAAAATATTGTTTGGTAAAAATTGCATTTGTAAGGGACTTTTGTTAAATTTAAAAAAATAAAAAAATAAAAAAATTGTATATATTTTTTTTTTGAAGTTTGGCTGCCGAACCATCGAATTTGGCTGTTGGACGACCAGATCGCCCCCAGCTGCCATTGCTTGAGGTCGCCCACCTTAGGCACGTGATGCCTGGGGTCGCCCAACCCAGGTGATGCGCGACCTCAGGCGGCCGTTGCCTAGGGTCGAGCACCCAAGCAACCGTCACCTAAGGTAGCCCCAACCGTCGCCTGGGGTCGCGACCTCAGGCAGCCGCCTGGGTCGCGCAATTTAGGCCATCAGTCACTTAGGTCACATGATTCGGGTGTCGCCTGAGGTTCGGCGATGGTCGCCGGCACACACCACCCCTTGGTCGGCGGTCGTTGACCTTCGATTAGCTTTTCTGGTGTAGCGGTCAGTTGGAGAAGATGAACAGTAACCGAGATTATTTGCATTCCGAAAATGCAACTTCCCAAAGTATCTCAAGCCTTGCATTGAGCTAAAGGCCCTTAGAGCCATTTGGAGATACAATTGCATCTTGCCAAAGTCGCCCAAAAAATCAAACCAAACGCGTTTGCATTTGGCCAAGGGACTTATGCTTCGTTCATTTCGTGGAAAACAATTTCCGGATTTTCCGGCGTTCGTTTTACGAAAAATGAATTTCTTGAGGAAAATGTTTTCCATCAAAGGAAAAAAGTCTCCTAAAGTAGGGGAAAATGTTTTCCACTATTCAAAAGTGGAAAATATTTTCCTCACTTGATCTCTCTTATCTCACACTTCTATAAATTCTCACTTCCTCTTCTCATTTCTTATTCTTCTTTTTTTATTCGAATCATTTTTAATATTATTTTTCTTTTTTAATTCGAATTATTTTAAATTTCCTTTTTCTTTTTTTCTTTTCCTTTTCTTTGTTTCCCATCTTCTTCTTTCTTGGCTAGTCGTCGGACCAGGTGAACCTCAAGCTCATTGATCTCAAGCTCGCGCTCATCGATTTAGTGAACCTCGAGCTTGATGCTCGCGCTTGCTAATTTGGTAAGCGGAAAATATTTTTACCGAACACCTGGAAAATATTTTCCGAAATATTTTCAAGTTTTAGCCAAACACCGAAAATATTGTCATTTTCTGGAAAATGACTTACGGAAAAAATATTTTCCGGAAATGATTTCATTTTCCGCGAAACAAACGGACCTGGGCCCTCAAAGCGCCCTTCTAAACGCCAAACCAAACATGGCCTTAGTCATAAATTTAGGATCTCTTGAGCGAGCTTGGTCCTTTCTTTAGGCCCAATCGATGTTCAGGCCGAGCCTAGGCATAAGGCTTGAGCCCCGGCCCAGACTGCCCACACAGGTTTTAGTTTAAATAGGGTTTGTGCGGTTGCTGTTATGTTAAAATATTAATATATAATATACTTTTCATTACTCGAAAGCCCTTCTGACCAAAAAAAATAAAATAATAATAATTACTCGAAAGCCCTGTATCATTACTTCAAAAGAACAGAAATTCTTTTCTAGTAGCACCATCGTTACGGATTACTTCATGCGAATGGCATTGAGTAGCGCCATCATTACTTGAAAAGAAGCATAATTAAGCGGCGATTACAAGTTGTTTGCCTAGAAACAATCTTTTGGTGCTCAGCAGCTCTGCTGTAGTAACTTTTTTTATATTTAAAGAGAGCTTTTGAATTTGATAATTTCTTTCCAAGCAAACAATTTCATGATGCAATGCCACTCATCACTGCATCACATAGTACCAAACTTACAAATGGTGGCACGGCCAACGTGTTAGAAATCTTAAAGGTCGAGGCAATCTATTAGTGTTTATTTAATTGCTACATGTCAACAGTACAATTTCATATATATTATAATTAAAACTTTGTTCATTCGGGACATTTGTCAAGTATGTTTAATAAGGAAAGTTTTTACTTAAATGCATTGATTATACTTCACTTGAGGGAGATGCTACATTGGAAATTATAACATATTCTCAAATAAATATATAAGAAACAATCCAAGATTGTTGTTAACAATAACGGGTGGCGAATTCTCGCTGCGCATGGAGAGGAGGAACCCAAGCGAGAGAAAAGAGAATTGCAGCTTGAAACTGTAAAGATTCTGAAATCCGCAAAGATTCAAGTCCGCCCAAGAAGCATCCATGTAGAAGTTTGTCTTTCATGGAAGCCAAGGTTAGTAACACAAAGCTCCATGTCTTGGTGGACATGATTGCGTCGGACATGTTCTTGTTGAGCCAAGTAGTGAAGAGTTTGGGACTTTGAGTGAAATCAACCGGACATCAATTCAAGGCAATCAATTCGGATGACGTATTGGCCATTGGCATTGCTCGTAACTTGAAACTACCCATTGGTGGTTGGAAGGGCAAATTCCCTTTTGAGGTATTTTAGTTTAGATGATCTTATTTTGAGTTTGGAATTATTTAATAGCACGAATGCCACGATCTAACACAAGAACAAAGTCAATCATTATCACCAACCCAAAATGCCCATTCGATTGATGCTACTAATGATCTTTGGGTTGACGGAGACCAAGGGTATCTACATGATTTGACCTGTGGAAAGAATGAGAGTTGGGGAACTCAATGCTGATTAGAGAGTAAAGCCACAACCTTCGGAGAAGCCAAAGGAGGAGTTGAGGCAACCTACGCCGACTCAAAGATATTGATTCATGTGCTTTTTTGGGAGTGGAGAGCTTGCCAAACAACATGTAAATGGTCATATCAAAGGAGTTGCTTGAGGAATAAGAGGGATTCAAGACTTGTGTAGCCAACAAGTCAAGAGGAGAAAGACTAAGTGGTATCGGATACAGAAGAATTGCCAATGTTCAAAGAAACCAACAATTCAAGCAAAAGACACTAACTTGAGAGCGTGGAGGTTGTTGCTTGATTAGGTGAATAAGAATGTCACGATCCCAAGGTTCTGAACGCTTGATATCGAAAATGACCCTATGAATGGGATAAACCTTAAATTACTAAAAGTCGAGGGTTTCTTGATAATGTATATTTGCATTTATGATATTTAGTGGGGGTAGATGGTGGTCTTATATTTAACAGAGTAGATGTAACTAAGAAGAGTAGATCTTCACATATATAAATAAGGGTGCCATTCTCCTTGTTTGTATCGATTAGCACTTGAGCAGTAAAAATACATTCTCTAAGGTTCCTCTTTCTAAACACTTTCTCTCTTTGCAATCTAAACGGATTAGGGAGTGAATATTCAATCTTAGGAAAAAAGGCTTAAACTTAGGCGACTCAATGAATTAAAAGAAGCTTAATTTGTCATATGGTCGATCGAAAGCCGATTTGGCCCGCAACACTTTAATCATGGTTAACAATAAAGCATACAAAAAATTAGACTTAAATGGGAAAAATAAAAGCTGTGGCAATATGCTGGGACAGGACATAAATTGCTTGTATAAAGTTTTATAAATTAAAGTGCAATATATTTTTTTTTTAAATATTGCACCAAAATATTCGAAAAGGTTGTGTAACCTTAAATCTAGACAGATGTTTTGGGCTTTTTGCTCTTGCAGAGGGGGGAAACCCCCACGAGATCCGCAGGTGCTCTCGTGGAGCGTGGGCCAAAGGACTACCAGTCAACCGTTAACTACCAGTCTCCTCCCCCCTTCCCTCTGGCAACACTAAGAAAAGAAACGTCGGCGTGCTCTCTCTGTGTTCATCCCGCGTCAACCTCTCGCATTCCCCCACCTTAAAAAGTGGAAGAAACCCTTCATCACACTCGAAACCTCCAATGCAAGTATAGAGAAGCGCCCCGCGGATTGTCTTGAAACTCAGAGAAACCGTCCTGTTCAAGCCATGCTCAAGAACAAGCTCAAGATCCCCGACAAGACCCTCAAGATCCCCGACAAGACCCGCAAGCCGTTCCCGGACCGGCTGGGGAGCTTGGTCATCGGTTTCGACTACCGGGACGGCGAGAATGCGGGGTCCGATGCGGCCCTCGAGTTTGGTGAAGAGCTCGAGACGATTCAGCCCAACGGGTTCGGGTCGGATCGGGAGTTCGAGGAGCCGGATGATGGAGTGGAAGAGGGGCGCGTGCAGGATGAGGGCCCGACCGGTGGAGGAGCCAGCGGCGGCGGCGGCGGCGAGCCGGAGTTTCGGGCCCGGCAGAGGCCCGCGAGAGAAGGGTCGGCTCCGGTTTCGGTGTTGGAGGTGATTGCAGCTGATGAGAAGAGGTCTGATGTTCAGTACGAGGTATGATGGATTGATGTGAAATGATGACTTTTGTCTTCGGATGGTTGAATGCTTGAGGCTCACGTTGTTACTTTGTGTGAACTGATGCAGCATTGTGTGTGTAGTCGATTGGAAGTTCTCGATTTGTCGGTTCAATACTTGGATTCTTTCTGCAGATATCGCAGGAAGAAATAAATTTGGAGAAGTTGCAGAGAATTGCGAGTAAAGGGCTTCCTGACGAGGGGGGTTTGCGTGCCACGACTTGGAAGGTTAGAACTTAATTATCTTCATTCTGCAAGCACTTTGCTGGTTCATAGTAATGATTAGTGTGTGGAGCAAGATAACACCTTACAAAATCTTGAATCGCATCTAGGGATGGGAGAAGGATAATTCATTTTTTAGCTTCTTGAATGTACTTAAATTGCCTAAGTCTAAAGGAAGTGCTATTTTTGTATAAATGGTTTGTCACTGAAATTGTCATACTGGATTCCCCATTCCTAACTGCTTTCTGGGTACATTATTCCAAGTGTGCATGCTCTTACATACGAGTTCACCAAAAGGGCAATTTGATGGACACTGCCTTGAATATGTGCGACAACACATATTGCCATCAGTCTAATCTTATTATCTTATTCTAAAACAATATAGGGCAAATTCATTGCCTGATTTAGGCTTTTGAAATTAGAGAGCTTGGAGCCACAATCCTTCTACCTTCCATGATTGAAAGGTGATCAATATTGCACTTTGTTTTGACCTTGAAACAAAGACTCTCAGCAAGGACTGTTCCATTCTTATGGTGCATATGTTTGACATGCTTTGAACTGTATCATAACCCCATTAAAGAACCAAGTAAACCTACCCTAACATACCCACTTTTCATTAGCAGCTCATCTGATTCCGGCACATTGTGGATAACATATCCAATCTAGTTTGCCATGTACCAAAAACAATGAGGTGGATAAAAGCATATGCAAGACTGGGAGTTCCTGAACCTTTAACAGAATTCCTATTTACTTGTAACTGAGGTTATAATGTGTGAACTTGATCTGTAACTGAGCGAGTGCCTTTGGAAGGATGAACAAGGATAGGCACTTTGAAGATGTGCATTTTGTGAAATCTTTGTTTAATCTGCTCTATTTTAAGCAGCTGCTCCTTGGCTATCTTCCCCCTTCTCGCAACTTGTGGGAAAAGGAGTTATCAGAGAACCGACTTAAGTATGCGAAGCTGAAAGAAGACCTTCTTATAAGTCCTGTAAGCTGCTTTCTTCCTTTCTTTTTATCAACTTGTATCGCCAGAATCATATGACTCTGAAGTTCGTGATGTATGAAAATCTTGACTCTAGGCAGTCAGAGTTTGCTAGAAGGAAAAATTTAGATTTCAGTCCTTGTGAAACGGAAGCAGGGAGTGATGTTGATGGGCCACTTCGCCGGCACCAAATCTCTCAGGAGGATCACCCTCTGAGTCTTGGTAAAGCTAGCGTTTGGAATCAGTACTTTGAGGTGCATATCTTTTCCACCATTTGGGGTTCGCTTTGTCCTTCCTTGCCCTATTCTTGAGCTGATGTTTACCACAATAGAGATGTGTTTCTAGAATACAGAAGTTGCAGAGCAGATAGACCGTGATTTACAACGTACCCACCCAGATTTGAAATTCTTTTCTGGAGAAACAGCGATCAGTAGAAGACACAGGGTATGGTATCTTTTATGTTGTTCTATATGAGATTGTTGCTACTTTCTTTTCTTGTGAAGAGGAGCTGATGTATTTTTATGTGTGTCTACAGGAAGCAATGAGAAATATTCTCCTCCTGTTTGCAAAATTGAATCCTGCTATCCGCTATGTGCAAGGAATGAACGAGGTCTTGGCACCCATATATTATGTCTTCAGTACTGATCCTAACGAGCAAAATGCTGTAAGAGTTACTGAATCTTCTTGTCTTCAGAAGTATGTCATTTGCCCTTGGATGACTGTATTTCCGTGCTTGCAAATTGTCCAAGTTTATACTTACATGGCTTGGAATTTCCTAGGTGTCATGTTTTTTTAAAGCTCAAGCTTTATATATGTTCAGGTCACTTTTCGATCTTACATCAGCTGAGTTTCTGCGGAATCTTGATCTCTTATTGTGCTCCAATATGCAATGAAATGTGTAGTGGTCTTTGAGGCGTTTTACTATGCATGTTTTCACATTAGTGTCTATCGAACTTGCGCTAATTAATTGAGCTGGATTCTTTTTAGTCAACATGGTGATGTAAAGGAAAATTCAAAGGAAGGTACAATTCCAGTTTTTTCCCCACTGGAAAGCTATAATTTCATTCTATAAATATTCTCTCTCTGACCAATGCTTTTACTTGCTCGTGTCATACTCGCTCTGGACATATCTTTGCTTGATAGCTGTGTGATAAGTCTCTCAAGTCTATGAAATCATGAAATATAGCGTCAAATGTATATCTAATTTCAGCCTCTTTTTGTCAATTAATGCATTTGCTCCATGTTGTGCATCTGGTACCCTCTACGGTCATTTGTTTGCTTTAACATCTGTATCATAGTCTCTCAAGTCTCAGAATCATGTCAATCTACCAAATGCGATTGCAACTTCACCTCTTTCAAAGTATTGATGTGTTCACTCCACGTTGCCCAGCTTGTACTCTTCTTTCCATTAATGAACTTGTTATCTTTTCGCATCTAATGTGGAGATGTTGTCTTATATCTGTGCAGGCAAATGCAGAAGCGGATAGTTTTTCATGTTTTGTCAGGCTCCTGGGTGACTCAGTGGACCACTTCTGTCAACAGTTAGACAATAGTTCAGTGGGAATTCTCTCTACCCTTTCCCGCTTATCTGAGTTTTTAAAGACGAACGATGAGGAATTGTGGCGGCATCTTGAATTTACAACCAGGGTAATCTCAAATGGCTCAAGCTATAATTCCATAAGTTCAACATTTTGTGGTTGCACGTCTTCTTCAGCTCTGCTTTCTGACATTGCAATTTTGGGATTTGTTGGTCAGCTAATGTCATGATTATTATGAGCAGGTTGAACCGCAATTCTATGCATTTAGATGGATCACACTGCTTCTTACCCAAGAATTTAGCTTCCAATCCATCTTGAGAATATGGGATTCTCTTTTGGGCAACCCTTTTGGTGTTCAGGTATTTTTTGCTCTCTCTGCACTCTCCATTTCTACAGTTGTGCATGCTATCCATGTTATTGGAATCCATGAAAACAAGTAAGCACCAATATGGGTTACTTTGAAGTGGTTTGGTCTGACTGGGTTACTTGGTCTACCAGGACTCACTGAGTACATCTTCTGAGAAAGATGTTGGAAATAATCGGATGTAGAGACGTGTTTTATTTGGAAAATGGCCCTTTCTTTTATTGGCATAATTTCATGATGTAGAAATGTAATGCCTGATAAGTAGAGGAAAAACCACTTGCCAATTTAGGATGATATTTCTGATGCATGCTAGCGTTTGTAGATGTAGGAGGATAATATGAGAAGCTCGATTTTGGGAGGAATTTTTGAATTTATACATTTCATTTTAAGTTCGGTATAGGTAAAAATTCAAATGAAGCAGTGGGAAGAATCAGAGATCATAAAGTAACAGTGAGCAGGGTGATCATAATCTTGGATTCTTTGTGCAAAAGAAATGGGAAATTGGTCTAAATCAATCAATATTTCCCTCACAATATATGCACATGATAGGTAAATAGAGAAGCGTACATGTTACAATATATGGAACACAAGAATGCTACTTAAATATAAGGTTAAATTCTGTGTGATTTTATGGCCAACAATAGTTTTACTCAACGTAATGGATACACCGAATATGTGTACCAGACATAAGGATCCTTTCAATGGGAAATCAAGAAGAGGAGATTGAAAATGTCCTTTTCGAGGAAAAGTTGTTGTGACACCAATCAAGGACAAGATCAGCAAGTGACAAAAAAGGGGATCGTGAATCTTTTACATGTGGAGTCTTCTGGACAATGTGAATGCCGATTGAAAAGAATGGAGAAAGACATAAAAAGGCATTTGATAAGTATTTGAATGCGACTGAAATCTGAAACATTTGAAAGCGTATTGATCCTGGGCTAAATCAATCTATTATGATAAGGCTTGCTTTGTTCTTGTCATTTTCGTTCACCTTCATGTCTTGATTTCTATGGAGGAGTGCAAGTCTGCTCGTCATTTTCTCAATACTGTTTAGGTCACTTCCGTCTGATCGGTGAGTGATGCTTTTTGGGGGTGGAAACAGTCTTTCCTCTCCTGTGCATAGAGCTAGAGCATTTAGATTTCAATTTGCCTCCTGCTGGTAATTGAACATACACTCTAATATTATGCTTGTGGTGGACACAATTCTTTTGCGAATTCCCCTCTCTTCAATCGATCAACTTGTTGGCAACTTGAGAAAATGACAATGAAATACGTCTGGTGGCACAGGATATGCTGCTGCGAGTTTGTTGTGCCATGTTGTTATGCATAAAGAGCAGACTGATGAGTGGTGACTTCATAGCAAACTTGAAGCTTCTACAGCACTACCCGGATATCAACATTGAACACCTGCTCCAGGTCGCGATGGATTTGACTCCCGACACATCTTCCTATCGCTTGTCCTTGTAATGACTCTGTATCAACAAACATTTGCCAATCTCTGTACAGAATCTCTCTCTCTCTCTCTCCCTCTCTGTGTATCACAAAACGATTTGCAAGGATGAAGTGGGTTTTGATATTGGTTTGAGGCGATCCGATCCGTCCACTTCTCTACATATTCACTGTGAAATGAGTTCATACGGGCATCATTAATGTTTCAGAATACTTCCCTTTTGTGAACAGATGCCATTTTTGAGGAGGCAAAAATTCCATTGCTACAAAATTGTCAATAGGGAAAACCCATGATTCCATAATGTTCGTTAGCATGGCTTTACTTGACTGGCAGATGCTGTCATGGCTGGATTATGGGTAGGCTTTTTCTAGGCAATGTTCCTTGTCCGCCGGGAATCTGCCAACCTTGTTGTCCCATTTCCTGTATTAAGGATGAGGCGCACATTCGTTCAAAGTGAATTATTAGGCACAGATCTGTCAGTGTTCTAAAAGATGACTCAAGTGGTCGCACGTTCGGCTTCCTCAAACCCCTTTTTCTTCCCGTCTTTCGGGTCATATTTTAATTTTAATACAAAAGATTACGTGAATAAAAGGCAATAAAATACATCTCTATCTCTAAGGTAACGTGAGATTTTAAACATTTGCGATTGGCTTTATAAGCCTAAATAAAAAAAAAGGGCTAATGTCAAATTCACTCAGAACAAAAATGCATATTGGAAAAATCAATGCGGTTTTGAAGTACTGCTTCTCAGCCAAGAATTGAAATGGATATCCTACTTTTCCAAATTTAGGAGAAAATGACTTCTGATTTGTCCAAGCGGATGAGGCTCTGATTTGGTTAAAAGTTATGGACTTTACTAGAGAGAGAAAGCTGAGAAAATGAAAGGCCGTATCAAACCCAAAGCCGTCCACCTTCCCCTCCCCTCCCCATGGAAATTTGTGGCATCGCTTTGTTCGTACATATTAGATATTGATTTTTATCTAACTTATTCATTACCGCAACTCGAGATCCAAAGTACCCCATTTTTCTATTTATCTTCTATATTTAAATTAGTCTTGACTTTATCCACATTCTCGGTCAATGGTCATACTTTAAGCTCTTCAAGGAGATGGTTGCGTGACATGCCTGGGGACGCTACAATGTGAACCGATTATTGATTTTTTCTAAAGCTATGGTTTTGAAATTGTTTCTGCACACGTTGCTCCCACTATCTCGCTTTACTTGTGGACAAGAAGGAGAAAAGAAAAGAAAAATCGAAAGCTGAAGAAAACACATGATGGCCCCTTGGATCCTAGCAAGGCACTTGGGAAAAACCTAAACAAAGACCGTTCGGTTTCGAGGCAGGTTCAATTGCCCACATGCATGTAAAAAGGAGCGTATTAAGTTCACAGTAATCGTATCCATACGTCCAAAATGTGCATTTCTTTAGTGGGTCTAAAGGGGATTAAGATCTAATTATCTTTTCCATTAAAGAAATCTTGATTTTTGGTCAAGGTCATTGTGTTGTCTTTGAAACATTATGTTTCTCGAGTATGCAATGAATCCATCTTCCCCTCCCCATCTATGTATGTTAAGGGATGCCGGATCTTGGATTCACTTGTTACTTTGTCATTTTGGTATTATTTTCTTATTCTGTTTTATATTACAAGATAAGTTTTTCACGAATTTCGCAATCTCGACATAAATTGGTATGGCGGAGCAATGAATCTAGTTCCACATGTCGAATTCCTTTCGTAGCACCTTATTAATTAAACTTTAAAAAAATTACAAACATCATTCGCGGACTTTCTCCAAAATTCTTACACGGGATGGCCCAAAAATTAAAAAAAAGAATTGTACGGTCCGTAGATCATGTGAACCGAGTTCATGTTAATTGTTCGTCATGCGTTCCCAGGATGCCAAAGAAGCTTTGTTAATGTTCTCAAGATTGACGATTAACTTTAATTAATCTTGATTGGCCTAGGGAATAATATGCGTCACTCGTGCAAAAAGCAGACGCGGGGAGCTTTTTCTTTACTGATATTACTTTAATTTTATTTATTTAATTTTTATTTTTTTACTTTAGACTGGAATAGGTTAATCGATTTCGTGATTCTTGCTTCTGTTGGCTCCATGTCGTCTCTATTTTTCTAAAATAATAATTATAATGTAAATTGTTTTTTTCTTTTTGGTTGCTTGCGAGCGCTTTTCTTCGTATGCGACGTATTTGTCGGTATAGGAATGGCTGTCTGTATAAGTACAGGTGGAAGGTTTCAATTCCTGCCTGAAAGTAAATGAAAAGACAGTGATGTAATGATATGCACATACCTACGGGAAGAAAAACATTTGTAGCAAATTCTGATCATTTTTCCATGTTTCTATATGGTTTTTTTTTTTTTTGAGAGAATTATAAAAGCTTAAACAATTTTCTATGAAATGTAAAGACTTTTGGATCTGATAAAATGAAAATGTCCGTTAATTCTTGAGACTAGAATTCGTGCATGCGTAAATTACATAAATCCGTAGATATAAATTCTTCAAAGAAAAAGTGAAGGGAAAACATTGTATTTATTATCGTAAGATAACATTACCAGGAATTCTTGTTACACATACACCTATTTATTTTTGAAATATATTTTTTTTCTTATTTTCTTTTTCAAAATTTATTAATAGTGAGCAGCCTTTTTGGGACTGTATAAAAAACACAAAAACACCTACTCCCATATTTATTTAGAGGCCCTATCTACTTCATCTATATCTGATTTTTTGCCTATTTTAGCCTGACATGTAAAGCATCTCCAAGGCCACCAAACCCTTTCCCAGTCTGTCATCAGGGTCAGATTATGTGCTAATATACCTCTCCAGGATAGTTATGAACATTTCCTTAAGTATCTCTCTTAAATGTTCATGTTGTTTGGTTGAATAAAATGCCCTGCTCATTTTGGATTCATAAAAATCCTAAGCCTAGAGATATTTATTGGAAATACAATTAATTGAGACACAAAGTTTAGGTGCCAAATAAAGATTTTCTAGAAAACCTTCTAGATGGATTAAATCTTGAGCTAAACCGAAGAGTTTGCCCAAATCATAATTCCTCGCACTCGTGAGCATATGCTAAATTTCATCGAAATGATTTAATAATGAATTTCTCTCCGCGACGTCATCTCACGAAAATCGAAACTTTCTTGTGTGACGTTCCTCTCATCCAATACTAATAATAAAAATATATATTTTTTCACAAGAGATAGAAAAACCCACCAATCCCACTCTTCCTTTTGACATTTAGGTTCCTACTACTGCTGTCATTCAGATAAATAAAATGCCAATTTGCGGCCCCTTCTTTTGCAGGCCACCGTATCATATGGTTCATCATTATTTAATGCCACATTGTTTAGCTTCCATTGCAACCATCATACCATTCATTCTCTCTCTCTCTCTCTCTCTCTTTCTCTGTGTGTAAAGAGCAGAGCAAAGCACACCAGACCAGAACCAGACCAGAACCAGAACAGACCGCACCGAGTAAAACCTCAAGAAGGCAACCACCATCTTCCTCTGCTGACAGCAGCCAACAAATAGCACCCTTCTCTCTCTCTCTCTCGCTCTCGTCCTTCTTCATCAAATTCAACATGGCTTCCATCTTGACCCCTCAAGGAATGGCCTTGGCCACCGCCATGGCGGTCTCCGGCACCGTAATCCTCCTCGCCCTCCGCCTCCAGAAGCCGGTCGACGATCACGTCTCGCAGCCCCCGCAGCAGGCCCTCCGCTCCTGCATGCTGTCCGGTACGAACACCGAAAGAAGAACTTCTCACTCTCTCTCTCTCTCTCTCTGTTTTTTTCATTTTTCCCTCTCCGGCCGAATTCCCGAGTTACCCATGTCGCAAAATCCTTTCTTTTTCTCTTCTTCTTTTTGCCCTGATCACGATTGTGGGTGTTCCCCTGTTTTTTCCGTCTTCGAAGATGGGAAGCGGAGAGCGAAGAACAAGAAGAAGAGAGTCCACTTCGCGGCGGACGTCGTGGATCCGTGCGGCTACAGCGAGGAGTTCAGGAGGCAGCACAGGATCGCGACCGGTCCCGCTCCTCCCTCCCCCTCACCCTCACCGAATCCGACCAAGTTCAAGAAGAATGCGAGCGGCAAAGCCAGAGGAATGCCTGCCAATAGGATGGCTCTGTACAACGGAATTCTCAGAGACCGTGTCGTTCAGAGATTGGCCTATTCCTGCTGACGGAAGGGCTTTCCCCATTTGCCCTTCCATTTCTCCCCCCCAGTTGCTGCTGTCGATATTTTAATCTATTCTCGCTAACTTTGCAGTATATTCTTGTAAAGATTCCCCTCTCGCTGCCCCTGTTCTTTAGTTTCTTTTTCGCCCCTGTCGGAAGTTCCTGCTTCATTAGACTCTGAGGAAGATGTTCAGCAGTTCCGGTTTAGGCCCGGAAGGTGATGGAATTTAGGAACTAGATGGGCCCGGAAGCCTCTTAGGATGGGGTAATTTCAATGGCCGAATATGTGAATCTGTCTTGCTGTTTAGAAATTTTCAGGCTTCTGTTCTTGCCATTTGAAGAATTTTTACTTTTCTTTTTTGCTGATCGGGCAGAGCGAATGCGTGCCGCTGTGCTGCTTGAGTTGATATCGCCATCCTAGGATGGCGACATCTGGCGAGATTTGGCTGATCCTTGCTTTCGCTTCTCTCCTCTGATCGTATCGGTTTAGTTAGCGTGAAGCAAAGATTCGTCGTCAATTATTGGAGGTGATAACTACAGGGTTTTTTTACCCTGGCCAATCACACATTTTGACAATCATGGAGGTGCGGCATCCGGTAGGTCGTATGGTCGTTTTGGATGCCGTTCTGTCGGTCTTTGTCTATCCTAGTAGTTTGTGCGGAAGGTGGCGTCGTTTCTATGTTGACCCGATCCGATCCGACCCGACTCCCATTTTCTATGAGATCTGGAGTGCCGTAAAATCTCTTGCCTAAAGCGCCAACGCCCTCGATAGGCATCGGCCTATCCTAAACAATAGCTATAGTCTCTCACTTTGGCTACGTCGTTGTCGAAAGTTGCCAAAAGTCTCGCCTTGTTTAGACTTTTCTAGCTCCGATGATCACATTTGCCCACGATTGGATAGGTTAGAGTCTGCCATCGAATTGTATATTCACTGATTCATGTCCCATGCTACAATTTGTAACAATTTGATTCGTTCCACACGATTCAAGCCTGTAAAAAGAGTACTTGCTAATCGCGCAAGTTACAAGCAATGACCACGTAGTGACGAGTTTTGCCTATGAATTCGTCTAAGAATATCTATTTCGTCTGATATGGGACTGAAGTGTCATTGTCCTTGCATAAATTACCGTTCATCTTCCTTCAACCACAATCCAAGCATGGAGCAATTACACCATCTTTTCAGCAAATTTCGTGCCATGTCATCTCAAAATAACTACATAACCATTAACCCATTTGAGAATTTGACACCATTGGACCCACTTAAACATAAAAAAACTTTAGGATGTCTTCGAATGATGATCGCTCTTTCCTTTTCTTTTAAACTTTTTGCTTATGGCATTTCGAGACTTGATTTTCTTAACAATAATTAACTCAGATATTTTAAAATGTCTCAATAAAAAAAGAAATAGTCTCTTGTGCTTTGTCCTGCTATTTCGAGTACCTTCGTATGATCGCGGATTTTCGATTGGATATGTCCGGCAAAGAATTAAAATACTTCCTCGGGATCACGGGTGAAAAAGTAGAGGGCATCGATTCGTCTTTGCCCTATCCCAAGTTTGGTCGTTCGGAGAACTGGCCGGACAAGGACCACTCGCGACAACAAAGGACGAGGACCGGTCTCTCTTTTTCTTCGTGGGTGGCGTGTGAACACAGGCATCTTCCTTGAACCTTCCTAGCCTCTGCACACAACAAAAAAAAAAAAAAAAATCGATCCAATGGCATCAAGACTTGGCCCATTGACTTAGAACGCGTGCGGCACGCCTATGGGACAATATTAAATTCGATTTGAATTGAAGGTCTCAATAATTGAAGCGTGATAGGTAGCTTTTCCTATAAGTAGTACTTGCTTTTGAGAAAAAGAAGAAACAAAAGAGCAACTATTATTTAGCACGGCAGCATATTTACCACTATATAGTTACATATAGGTGCTGATAATTTTCACTCGGATAATAGAGACCTAGAGCGTCTAAGATCGACCAATGTAGATGGCCCTTACTTAAAATTGGCATAAGAATTGTGCACTTGTGATAAAAACATATGATTTGAGTGTCACTCGAAATCGATCCCAAGAGAGGCCATAGCCTAAAACATTAGGCGAGTAAGCCCACAACTCCACCAGGATTCTGCCAGAATAAAAATCTGCTCAACAACATGCGATCATTGAGTACCACTGTGCCTAGCAAACTCCTGATCATCGACTTACCGACTTGTCGGGCCGGCCTATGCCAAAAACATAATTTGGCAGGATTTGGTTAATCAATTTCCTTCTTAGCCAGTGCATGAAACCGAGGGCTGCTTGAGCATGCCCAGAACATTTTGTAAAAAGAAGATTAGTACTTTGAATTGGTAAAAGGATTTGGACAAGGACTCTTCGGCGGTCATGTCGACTCGACCATCCAATACTTGTGCCTAGATCTGCCATTAATCAGGTCTAGTCATAAGCAATTTCGAGTTAGCAATCACCTAAAGAAGGGAAAGAAGAATGGATCCTCTACCTTGATCCAATAAGTCAATCACCTCGGGAGTGAGCTTTAGGCTTTACTAAATAGTCACTCAAAGACAGTGAACATCTTATTCATGTATGGTAACGTTTAGATTAACTATTTGTGAGTATCTCTTCATGTTTAAAACTAACTTTGAAAGCTCATAAGAATGAAAACACTAGAAAACCCAGGTTTTTCATCCTCATTTCTTAATTGAATACTCAAGGTCAACAACTATCGACTTGAAATTGTAATTTGATTCGGTGATCGTTCAAGCTCTACTCCCTAACAAACCATAGGTTGAATCTTGTAAACCAATCAAGGGGGCGCAATAATTTCCCCGTTTCTTTACGAGAGAACGACAGGAGCCAATGAAACTTCCCGCGGGCCACCTGTCGAGCATGTGTTGGTGACAAGTGAAAGCAGCAAAAACCTCAATCGAGCGGCATAGGCAGCTGAGACAAATTGCTGCGGAACCACTGCACTGATTCTAACAACGGAATGCGCACGCATCTACATATAATTGCTGTCCCTTTTGGTTTCTCTGTCACGTTCTAGCACCACCAGGACGTGGTTGCTTGTGGGGGCTTTTTGAGGTCTTTGTTTAGTCGCCTGTCTTGTTGGTTTCGTCAGTGTCCGAACACGGCTGAATACGTCCCGAAAAAGATGCCAAAAAGTTCGGTCGCTCGGCGAATTGTTTTGGCGTTTTGAGGGTTTTTGACCAGATCACTACAACCAATAGCAAAAGAGGAGATGGCTTTACGCATAAGAAGATGACCTGTTAGCTTACTTCCTCCTATGGAAATGTCGTTACATAGTCGGAAAGGAAACCTCCAAATGTATAGTCGGAAAGGACACCTCCAATTGTATTTGGACCGCTCAATACCATGTGGGGTTCACCCACTCACTCTATAAAGAAAAGTTGTGGCCTTCTATATGCCCCGTAAGCAATTCGACCGTACCATAACATTGATGTTGTGGATGTTTTGAGGTATGACCAAAATATCCAACCGATGATCGAAGCCCGGAGTTGAGGCTAAGGACAAGAGGGCCTTTTTTCTTTTTTCTTTTTTACATGCCGAGCACCCAAACATGAATCGGCCAGACGTGAAGGCGGATGAGCAGCCGCCTGGCCAGGTGCTTGCGTTTTGTCCAGGCATAATGGGCATGAATTGAGCACCGGGAAAGACCCGGCAAGTGCCACAAGCTTGGCCTAACTTACATCTATAAAAGCCTATTTGAAGGTACTTTGCGGCGTTACATGTTAGAGTCTATTGAGAATGTTTCTAGGCTTTCCCTTTTTGAGTTTTGATATGAAACACTGCGAGAGCTTATGTGAAATAGTAGGTGAGGATTAATTAAGTGTAATTGAGGTTTGGAGCAGAGAGAGACATTGATTGGAGCATGTAATCTTTCGTTTATAGTGGATTACTTCCGCCCTCTCTGTGGACATAGGGCCGAGCAACGTATATCCCGTTGTCTTTCTATCTCTTGTATACCTCTCTGTTAATCTCGCGATTGTGGTGGACGACACGACCCTATTCCTGGCAATCAAAACAAATAAATCATCGGTCACTCAACTTAATGCAAACTTATAATAACTTTCCCCTTTTAAAAAAGAGCCAGAGCGGGATTTGCCAAAAGAAAAGGGTCATGATGTTTGCTGAGTGGAACGTGACACATGCATGCACAATTTTCCAGTCAAGAATCTACACATCGGAAAAAGTTAGGTGACATCTCTAAATCTCACATATGCTTTCCTAGATCCACTTTCTCTGTAACCTCAGCCACTTTAATCCGATTTTTAAAGCAAAAGAAAATTTGACTCTGTGGAAAAGGGGGATAAAAAAAATAAGATTTTCTTGCTGATGCAGGTGGTCCAAGGCCTCCACTTGGTGGTTTATTTTTCTTTAATTACTAATTAATAAAAGAGCCAATGCTTTTGCTCGATTCTAGACTCTCAAGCGATACATGTTCATGAATAGAATTCACCTAACAATGTTGCCATTCTCCATCTCATTATTACACATATATGTTTGTTTTATGTATCATACTAAAAAAAATCGCTTGCAAACTTTACTTATGAGCAGAATGAAGATACTCGCTAGCATAAAACGTGACCAGGACATGCCCGCCAAAATCATTTTCTTCACACCATGTGTTATAAAGTGAAAAAATGTGCATCAATTGAAGTCGAATTCAATTTCGAGCTATACTTAAAAATAGAAGGGGAAGAGAGGAAGTAACCCCTAATCAATGGTAATTACGATTTTTTTAATCAAGTAATTGTTTGTGCTCTTTATATACCTAACAAAAGAAGCGACAATGACATTCATATGGCAGTTTAGATGGGAAAAAGAT
Organism: Eucalyptus cladocalyx; assembly: GCA_017140615.1. Taxonomy (NCBI): domain Eukaryota; kingdom Viridiplantae; phylum Streptophyta; class Magnoliopsida; order Myrtales; family Myrtaceae; genus Eucalyptus; species Eucalyptus cladocalyx. Next base: position 11,138,840 of record CM029518.1, read on the forward strand.
GGTGATGAAAGCCATTGTATGTCCCATGAATGGTAAGTTCCAGTCCATCACACGTTAAGAAGTTCGAGAAAGGTGACTTCAAGATAAGGATTATCAATAATTAATCATACATTGAGTTGTTAATTTAAGTGGGTGTGACGTAGGTTGGGGCATCTTCTCGAGATGTTGGGAAGATCCAGGACAGAAGTATTTGCGGTAATAACTGTCCTTCATATGCTGCAAAAGTTGATCACATATAGCAAGCAATTTCTTTTATTTAACTAATTAATTGGCAAAAATGGGCGGTCACTTTCGGCATTAAGGATTAATCTCCCATTGGTAATGAGTTTATTGGAGGTTGCATATTTTTCAAAAATAAAGAAAGAGGATTGAGACAAGATTGCCAATAAGAAGACATCCTCTGTTAGTGCAAATAAAAAATACATTAGGTACTCCACAGCATTAGAAACTCTATGTATAAGACCTAGCATGCTCTTTTCGGAGAAAGATTTATCCTCATATTGGAATAATTACAAAGAAACTCACGCTATGTCGCAGGAAAATAAATTACTAAATTACTAGATCGACTAATAAAAAAAAGATCTTTCATAATTCATAGTGAGATTTGTAATGAGAATTCCTTAAATCGGTAACATAGCCTAAAGGTCATATATATATTTACCTAATGAGAAAGATCCATATTGTAGCCTTGTATAGTTCAAAACGTCTTGAAATCTTGGCAATTCCCACTTTTCATATGAAGAGATTTAATCGATGCATGTATTAGGGGAAGTGCTCATAAATAATTACTCAATTATAAGTGGTGCCTCTTACTCTATACTTAATTCACATTCAAACAATTCTAATACCATACACTCCATGTTATGCCGCCTACTCTATATAACCTTGAACACTTGTAACATTAGTATATGCAATTTATTAATGAAATAAAACTTGATATAAGGGACAAGAACAAGCTAAATTCACTGTTGAAAAATGTAATTTGATTTTTTAATTCATTTGTCATATGAAAAAAACAACATAAAGAAAATTCTTTCATAAATAAGTACTTAATTATACATTACGCCACATACTCTGAAATTAATTTGCCCCGTACACATCTAATATGTATAATTTTTTTTTTCAACTTTAACACAACTTGATTTAGGAGATAAGAACAGGCTAAATTCTTTATTGAAAAAATTGAAGTGATTTTTTTAATTTTATAAGTACAAAAGACATTACAAATAATGTTTTGAGTGTTTGGCAAAATGGAGTTGCGACCAAGAGGACTGCACCCCGTCCTCGACTGCGAGATTTACGCACAAGATCACTTGTCTAACAAGAGATCTGTCATGAGTTACAGAAAAAAAGTTATAGGCCAAGTCTTTGATTGTCAACTCTAATTAGAAAGACAGAGTAGGACATGGTGGATCTAAATCCGCTAAGTGTCGGGAGTTCTTAGTCGGCAAACATGGATATTCGATGAGGTGATTAGCAATTGCCAATGGTGTGCATAAAGAAAAATTATTAAGTCCTAAGACATGAGTGTCGGTAAGTGAAGTTCAATTTAGTCAGCAAACAGACCATGAACACATTATCGGCAACGAGCTGAGCACTAAATAACCACCGAGGTTATGAGTGATGATCTCGAATGCAATTCACATGAGGGAGTCAATGTGGTTGCTAGGCTGACATGGTCCAAAAGTAGTGGAGCCATAAATCTTGTAAGCCACTAACCGTGGAGGCTGAGAAACATGGGCTGTTATAACTTAGAAAGAGGGGTTGCAAGTTGCAGAAGAAACCGTCAACGTGGGGCGAGTAATGAATACATGGTCGTCGATAGTGAATCTTTGGTAACCGTTTGTAAATACATGTTGGTAAATCCTAAAAGTCACGTAAGATGTTATTTGCTTTCTTTATAATTATTATTAATCATCGCTAGTTAATTTAAATAGCTTTAATACTTTGAAAAAATCTAAATTGGTATACATGTAATAAATACCATAAACAAATTTATCCTAAACTAATTTTTTAACCATGAAAAACTCAACACTAGTAAATTGGATGACAAATTTACCCTAAACTAAGTTATTCAACCGCCAAAAACTCTAAACTTGATACATTTGTAACAAATATACCCTTTGTTAAATTGGATTAATACCACAAAAAATCACAAAAAATATATAATTGTGACAAAAGAAAGTAAAATCACAAATTGCTACATCGGTCGATAGTTATGTGTCATTGAATATAATAATTTGATAATAAAATTTAATCGAAAATTAACATAAAGTAAATTTGTCACAAATGTACCAATTCGGAGTGAATTTATTAAATGTGTATTAATTTGAGATTTTTGGTGGTCAAAAAATTAGTTTGCAGTAAATTTGTTATAGACGCATTGATTTGGGGGTTTTTAAACGTATTAACCTATTTAAATATTAGGATTGTAATTCAAGCAAGTGACCACTAATCAATCAATGGACACTAGTTGTTCAAATTTTATCTTCCCATTATCTTTACATGGCTGACTATGATTGTTTCCAATTTTCATACCTTTAACTTTTTCATCAATAAGCGTTTCCGAGTCCAAGAATTAACAAATGCCCCTTCATGTCCTTTGACAATTTCCATATCGATCCATATTTTGAAAGGTGCTTCATTGACACTTTTAGCGAAACAATCACCATAAACTGATTTCCACAAAACAAACTCAGTTCTTGGCTTGAATTAGGAGATGTCAGTTGGTGCGGGCCGGTTTCAAATGTAGCTAGTTCAAATTTTCTGTTCCAATTCTTTGGAACTCCAAGGTCGATTCCATCTTCCGCCTTTGGAGCTGATCACCCTCACTCATGCATATAAAATCACCACATAAGATCGCCTTAAGTTGATATCCGACGGTGAGGTGTAGATATTTTAAGTAAATTTTTTTCCATAAAATAGAATTTACAAGCTGGAAAGTTGCATGTACATGAATAATGTGTTTGATCAACAGAGAATGAGATTATCACAGATCATAAAAGACGTTCCAAAAAATAAAATAATCAAGAAGCGAGAAAATGCAAAGAAAAGTGGAAGATGGGGGCCCGTGAGTTAAGTAGATGCGTGAAGTACCGCAGGCCCAGCCTTTTAGAAAATCTACAAACGAACGAGAGCCCAAAGGACCCAAAACACGCGAGGTAGTCTGCCGATGGCTTCTCCGTTCGGCAGCAGCGACCATGAAGATTCGTTCCTCGGTGAAGAAGATGTGCGAGTTCTGCAAGCCGGTGAAGCGCCGTGGGTGCCTGTATGCCGTTTGCTCGGCCAATCTCGAGCACAAGCAGCGACAGGGGATGATGACGTTCGCCGGCGAAGGACAGCTCCCTCCCACGTACGGCTTTTCTCGAACCTTGTTGAAAATTTCCGACTTTCGTGTGATTCGTGCTTTGAAATCAGTCTGCAAGTGTTATGGGAGCTGCATAACTACATGTGATGGAAAGCTCAGAACATAGATTAGTTCTGAGGCCTAAACACGGCACCGGCTAATCCTCTCTTCCCAGACGAACACTCAGAGCATAAATTAGGTTTTGTTCGTTTCCCCCAACTCAACTACTCCCGGTGGATTGAATTTATAGCACCGACTAATGAATTGTAGAATGAAGCATCTTTATAGGCCGTCACTTCTTAAAGATTAGCCTTGATTTGGGCTGTTAGAGTTGGGAGAGCATAGTAAGCCAAATGGATAGGCCGAACCATAAAAAAGTTTTGCATGTCTTTTATGGAAAGTGATACAAATGGTCCATGAACTGTGACATGCGGTCTCTATACTCTTAGTTTTTTTAACGTGATCCCTAAAGTTTAGCCCAATGTGTAATATGATTCCTAAACTTTTATTTTGTTCATTGTGATTCTTAAACTTTTAATACACATTCAATTTAATCTATGGACTATATGAAAATATTCAAAGTTGTCCATGATTTTGTATTATATGGATGGACTAAATTGAACATTTTATTATAATTTAGGGACTACATTGAATACGTATCAAAGGCTCAGAGATTACATTGAACAAATTATAAATTCAAGAACTATAGAGCACATTCAACATCAAGGATAACGTTGAAATTTTCACATAGTTTATGGACTAAATTGAACATATATGAAAAGTATAAGGAACACATTGAACAAAATAAAAAATCAAGGACTACATCGAACAAATTAAGAGTTTAGAGAACACATTACACATTGGGCTCAAATTTAGAGGCCATTTATATCATTATCCTTTTCTCATTTCCCTATTTTGTTGAAAGAAGATTACTGTTTTTGTATACGCACGATTGTCTCTATAACACCAGCGAGTGTTCTATACACTTTCCAACGCTTATTTGCGAAGAAGCCCCACGGCTCCCTAGAAAACCAATTCTCCTCCTTTTTGTTTTCTTGTGCCTACTCCATTTATCCATTTGCATATGTCCTATTGATATACAAAAAAAGATACATAATCCAATGCCAAACTGCACATTATTGTGTTATAGTATTAAGAAGTGTTCTGTAGAAATTAATCAACGAAAAAATCAAGACGACAAAATATAGAAAAGAATTAGATGAAAAGCATAGTTCCTTAAATTAGTTCACTAGAATTCAAATTATTATTTTTAAGAAATTCTACCACTGTTAAAGAAAAGCTTCCAAATTAGGACAAGAATACTCAATATGATCAATGTGGTCTTAATTCTTCTTCAAGCTTTCAATCGAAATCATTTCAAATGTAGAAGACGACTGATTTTTCACAGTGCATCGCAAGAAATTTTTTAGTTTTCTCTACATTCTAACTGCAGATATTTCAAAGTCATTATCCTTATCCTTCTAGGGACAAGAAACCAAAAGTCGTTATTGAAGAGAGTCGACTGGACGACAATGTGTGTTAGAAAAGAAAAAGTTGTTTGAGTGAATATCGCACATATTAAGGAACGTGAATTGTGGTTTTGGTGCCTATGCCATACTTCATTTAAATTAATTAATGAAAGAATGACAATAAACATATGAAAGTATATTAGATATCTAAGTGGACCAATTAGAAGTTTTAGGATGACATTGTACATTTGTTAAAAAGAAACTTGATTGAACTAATTAAAAATGCAAGTATGATAGTACACATTAATAAAAGTTCACACACAACTGGTATCATTGTGCCTTCTGGCAATAGAAACTGCAACTCGCTTCAAAGAAGGGAAGAGATGTTGATTTAATACTTTTTGCAAATTCAATTTCTCCTCGCCACGCAAAAAGCCGGAGATAGTTTTGAAATGAGATCTTCCCAAATGCCTTCCCGCAATTAATTTCGGTGCCACAACTCCAAACTGTAGACATCGCACCATTCCTATGACGTTCACAGAGAAGCTAGCTCTGTAGTAAAAATGATAAATCACATGGTTGGGATTAGTGAAAACTATGAAGATATTCAAAAAGCGATCATCATCATTATTAAAAACCAAATACAATACCACACGAAAAAGTAACTCCGAAACTTACCATCTCCCGTGAATGTTCAAAATTCCTTGACACTGAAATCGCGAAGTTGCTCTAAGCTTATTGCAGAGAGTGGCGTTTCTCTGGGTACTTGAATGCAAAGCTCACGCGAGACTTGTGCCATAGTTGGTCGAAGCCGCGGATCGGCTTGCAAGCATGCAAAAGCTAGCTTGGCAATCAAGACCACGTTTTGCGCATCTCGAAGACAAAGTCTAGAAGGTGAGAGACGTTGATCTAGCACATCCTTCAACATTATTGGCGACTCAGATTGGGTGGACGATGAACATTCCGGGGAGACGTGATACCCTGGATGCTTTCCCATGATTGTCTCCAATGCGACGACGCCAAAGCTATACACATCGCATTTGTCGGTAGGAATTGTAGAATAAGCTAGCTCTGCGAGTAGATAATTCATGATTTTTTTATAACCTCGTTCATAAGCTGTATTCAAGTTAACATCATTGGTTGACGTGATGATTACAATTACAATTTCTACTTAATCTACACTTACGACACTGATTTGATCATGGGAGTTTATGCTTCCACAAAGTTCGAAGAAGTTCGTTCGACACTTAAAGTAAGAGCATCTTTAGGTAATACGAACTTAATAACCTTGAAATGGATCGATTATGATATTTTTCCTCATTTACCAATTCTTCCTTACTGGGGAAATCAAAAAGCTTTCTGTCTACGCTGAACTTGAAAACTTCGATGGAGCAAACAAATTGCCTTAAAGAAGATTAAATGACTAAAGAACTGCACCAAACTAGCAAACTTCAGTTATGGAAGGGATGTCTGACGCCAACGTCATTAAAAATTGCAAAAATTATGAAGTACCTAGAGCAATATACCCGATGGTACCGGCAATAGCAGTCCAGTTTGATGAATCTGGCCTCAATAGTCTTGCAGTGCCAAAATCAGAAACATGAGCCTCATAATCATGATCCAATAGAATGTTGTTACTGGTCAAGTCTCGATGAATCAACGGAGGTGAACATTCATGATGCATATAGGACAATGCATTGGCAACTCCTCGAATCACATTTACCCTCTGGTCCCATTGAAATTCTATTGCTCTTTCGTCATCACTCAAAGTTATTCTCAAGCTCCCTCTTTCCATGTACTCATACACCAGAAAACAATGTTGGGCATGAGAGCAGAACCCATAAAATTTCACAATATTTCGATGGCGTATATTTGCCAGGGCTTGAATTTCCCTTCCAAATGGAGTCAAATTGACGATCTCACTATCTTCCAAAGATGATGAGATTTGCTTCACTACAACCGTTTGACCTTCTGATATCTTGGCTTTATAAACAATCCCATATGCTCCTTCACCCACATAGTACTGGGAATCAAATCCTCCCGTGGCCTCAATGATTCGATCGTAGAAAACCTTGCCATCATAACTCAAAATACGCATAAAATTTAAATCATTTGCCGGCTCATTGTTCTCTTTCTTAATAATCCTTCTTCGACGGTGATTGATGAATACAAGAATGATCAAGATGCAAGATAGGAGGAGAAACCCCAAGAATGAGAGAATGAAGACAACTGTGATTCTAATTCCAAGGCGTTTCTTGCTTGCAGTAGAATTGCATTTTGGTAAACCAGCAACATTTCCACAGAGCCCTTTGTTATGTTGAATTGCCTCAAATGGAGCCTCAATGAAAGCCTTTACATTTGGGAGAGGACCTTCTAGATCATTGTAGGATACATCAATGGAAATCAAGGCCAACATATCATCAAAAATATGTGCAATAGAACCGGAGAGGTTGTTGTGGGAAATATTTAGATCTTGCAGCATTCTCAACTTTCCAAGCTCTCTTGGTATATTTTCAGTCAACATATTATGACTCAAGTCAAGAACCTCAATGAACTGTGTACTGCCTATTTCAAAAGGGATGCTTCTCTGAATTTTGTTTCTGCTCAAGTTCAAGCGCAACAAGTTTTGGCATGAGCCTAACTGCACTGGTATTGATCCGCTCAAATCGTTTGATGCCAAGTTTAGATATGCCAGATGAGATAAAAGTTCGATCTCAGGTGGGACATTTCCTGTGATCATGTTGTTGCTTAGATCAAGTTCTAACAACAATGATAGGCTTCCTAATTCCCTCGGAATCTCCCCGCTTATATTATTTAATGAAAGGTCTAGTCTCTGTAATTGAGCCATCCTTCCAAATATTGCAGGTATCTCACCAGAAATGTTGTTGTTTGATATCCTTAAGCTCGTCAAATTATGACAAAGCTCCCATTTCCGCGAAAGTTTGCCGGTCAAATGATTGTGGCTCAAGTCTACATAATACATATGTGGATATATTCCAAAAGCTTTTGTAATGTTTCCCATAAGTTGGTTTCCTTCTAGTCTCAATCTGATTAATGTGTTACAATTCTCTAAGCTTGTTGGGATGGGACCCTTGAAATGATTATTGAAGACGCAGAAATATTGCAATGATCTCCAAAGGCATACATCTTTTGGCAGTTCCCCCTCTAATTCATTATTATATAGATTCAACCAAACTAAACTTGTTAATTTATTAAATTCAAAAGGCAATGAACCAATGAATTTATTCTCAGAAAGCCCTAATTCAGTTAAATTCGCCAAGCTTCCGATTGATGCAGGGATTGGACCGGTCAAATTATTAACGGATACATACAATGCTCTAAGAGATATCAATTTCCCTAACTCTTATGGAATTGAGCCTGAAAGATGATTTGAGTAAAGAGCTAACACCTTTAGATTACTCAAGTTCTGCAAAGACGATGGTATTGGACCAACCAAATCATTTTCTGACAAATCCAATATTTCAAGATGTGCCAATCTCCCAATTTCTGAAGGTATGGGTCCCAAAAGTCCATTTTGCCATAATAAAAGGGACTTCAATTTCATTAAGTCACTAATCTCTCTTGGAATGGAACCACAAAGGTAATTACGTGAAATGCTAAATTCAATTAAATTGCCTAATCTTCCAAGAGAATTGGGAATGAGTCCTAAAAGTTGATTTTTCCACAGGTAAAGATAAATCAGGTTGCTCAAGTTCCCTAGTGAAATAGGGATACGACCGGTAAAATGGTTTCTCGAAAAGTCAAGTGTCAATAGAGAATTCAGCCGTCCAATCTCTTGAGGGATGCATCCACTCAGGTTGTTTGCACATAGTGATAAAATATGAAGACTCTCTAGCATACCAATACTTGGAGGAATGTCCCCGTATAGTTCATTGTCACAAAGATCAAGAGTGTTGAGTTTGGAAAGATTACCCACACTCAAAGGAATGGATCCTGACAATCTATTTCCCCATATGCTAAGAAACTTCAAGTTCCTCAAGTTGCATATTTCGTATGGAATGGAACCAGAGAGGGTATTCCTTGCAATGACTAATTTGGTTAAGTTGCCCAATTTCATAAGAGAAGTAGGGATTGGACCGGTCAAATAATTTTGGAAGAGGCTAAGAATAGATAAACTTGTCAAGTTTCCGAGAGAATGAGGAATTGAGCCAATAAGATTGTTGAATGCTAGGTCAAGTTCAATAAAGGAAGTGAGCCTTCCGATTTCTGAAGGTATGGGTCCTGAAAGTCCATTTTTCCATAAATAAAGTGTAGTCAAATTCCTCAAGTTGCTTATCTCTCTCGGAATTGAACCAGAAAAGTTATTCCGCGAAATGCTAAATTCAATTAAATTGCATAGTTTTCCGAGAGAGGTAGGAATGGGCCCTGAAAGTTGATTTTTCCATAGATAAAGATACATAAGGCTGCTCAAGTTCCCTAATGAAGTAGGGATAGAACTGGTGAGAGCATTCGTGGAAAAATCGAGTTCCAAAAGAGAATTCAACCATCCAATCTCCTGAGGGATATCACCACTTAGGTTGTTTGCACTTAGGTTTAAAAAATGAAGACTCTCTAGCGTACCTATACTTGGAGGAATGTTCCCGGACAATTCATTGCCACAAAGATTAAGAGAGTTGAGTTTGGAAAGGTTACCAACACTTGAGGGGATAGCGCCATAGATCGAGTTGTTGCCAAGTTCCAAGCTAACCACATTGGTTAAGTGCGAGAAGTCAAGGCTGTCTAGAGTTCCCCTCAAACCAAGATAGGAAAGATTTAGATGGGTGACAGCTCCATAGTTGTTGCAAACGACACTAGTAAAGCTGCAAGGATTGTTGCCGTGCCATGAAGAGAGGAGAGATTGGCTATGACTGTCAAGAGTAGATTTCCAATTCAAGAGAGCTTCTGCTTCATCCTTATTCTCAGTCACATTGACGGTGAAAGAAGAAGTGGAGGACGCAAAAGCGTCTACACCATGAAATGAAGTGGCGTGGACCAAGAAGAGCAAGAACAAGAAGGTACCCAAAGGAGAGTGGTTGGACGGCAATACGGAAGAAACCATGATTCAGGGAATGATTGATTTATGGGAGGTAAGATGGTTCAGGTCTTCATATAGTTAACTAGATTGATGACATATTTATAGATGGAATATCACTCCCGAAGCCTCAGTCGGAGGAGCCAATGTCTATTACAGCTGTACAACGTTTTCCAAGCAGATAGGGCCTTCTCATCGACGATAAATTGCAGGAAAAGTCTTCTCCTTTTGTTTTTAATCGACTTAACTGGGAAAATTTTAAATTCAGTTCCGACCATTTCGGGCGGAAATTGAGAAAGCGTGAGGCCTTTTTTATTTTGCCTCGTGGCGCGGAAAAGCCACGGTTAAGAAAAAATGGATCTTTGAAGTCAGCTTCCTCTCCACGATTTCCAACAACTCTGTTGATTATCTTCATGGACAGAATAAATAAGTAGATAATGTTTGTTCTCTCATCAGGCAATCACTTAACCAACACATTGGATTTAAATCTCAGGATAATAGTAATACCCATGCAAGGATCATGTATTTAATTAAAACCACTTGAATAGATATTTTCGTTTTACTATTTAATTCATTTAAATTTTGGGTTGGACATACTTTTTCACCTTTTGTTAATATGAAATGTTATGAATTTTCACACTATATAAATATTGATACATGAATTCACATAAAATCTTTTCATAATTTTAATTATATATGATCAATGCACTCTTCTACTAGTTCTTTGAGGCTCAAGCACATGCTCCTCCCAAGCCCCAATAGATCTCTCTCTCTCTCATTCTCTTCCCAAGTAATTTCTTATTTTTTCTTTTTGTGAAATTTCCAGCTTGAAACAATTATTTAAAGAAGATCACATTTCAAAAGAAGTGCGACTCATCTAGGCTCCAATAATAAACCCCATTCTCGCACAATTATTTATAGCAAATGTGAATCTTGGATTCACTTCACATGTGTGGGTCTTCCTCTTTTTTTTGCTCTTCGCCCCCTAAAACACTCATAAACATATGAATACAAGAAATCCTCATAAACAATAAATTCAATGTCAGCTTTATCTTTCAACAAAAAAAAAAGCATCAGCTTTATCTTTCTTTTGCCTCAGTTTTCTCGAAAATTTCTTTTTGTGTGCTTCTCTCTCTTTTCTTTCTCCAGTCAATTTGTCTTAATCACATGGAGGACCCTGACCCTTAAAGACCTTAACTACTTCAACTTTTTTTTTTTTTTTGACTTCCATCCCTTCAAATGGTCCAATTACTTTACCATTAGTGCAAAGCTATTCAATTCCATAATTACGTTACTTTTCTGTCTTCACGGACTTAGTTCCTCATTATTCACGGTCTCTCACCGTGTTACACATGATGGGTCCGAATAAGGTCATGTCCCACTCGAAAATTCACAAAGCCCATTGTTTCGCCGGAATTGTTTTTGTAATAAAATATCTTTATGCAAAAGTAGTTCTTCGACTTTTATTTAAAAAGATTAAGGTCTTGCGCTAACTTCGGGCAAAGGATATCTCATACAAAAAAGGAATTGACTTCTCCAATTCATATAGCTCTGTACAATCTCAAACTAGGTCGGAATTCAATCGACGACAAAGCCTGAAATTACAAACTTGATAATGCAACTACGTTGGAATTTAGTCAATGACACAACCCAGGAACATAAAGATACTACATTGGATTTCAATCGATGACATAGCAGTAAGATAAAGATACGTGCCGGAATTTAATTGATAACGTGAATTTGAGAACTACAGTTAAAGGAAATTTAAAGTACAATGTAGGGAAGATAATTGAAAGATGACATTCGGCTTGATTTTTTTTTTTTGTTTGTAGGGGGGGGGGGGGGGGTTTCTAATGGGTGATTGGCGGTATTTTTAATGGCTTATGGTAACTACTTTTTGATGATTCTCAGCGGTTATAATTTTCCAAAAGTAACTTTTGTCGGTTACCTCTATGTTTCTAAATTTTAAGTGCAAAAATTGCTCCATGACCTGGTTTCTTGTAATCAATGTATGTTCCACGATCTTGCTTTCAAACAGTAAATATTCCCTAAACAATGTCTGTCTTTGATCTCAACTAATTCATCGACGACTTGGTCTTGACTATTCCTACAAAATGGTGCGCCTTTGGTCTCATTATTTTTAAATTTCGGAGCAGCTAATTAATATTCTTTTAATAGATATTGGCAATATTCATATTAGCAAGTGCTTGTTGTCTATTGCTGTATTTCGACAACTGAGCAGATGGCATTGATGAATACCATCGTCGGTCGACATGTATTGATCCATATACTTGTTGATAAGTCAGCATGTTGTACTCATGCGCCATGCATGTGACTATCTACAGTTGTCTCATGTGTTGTACACGTGTTTCCTACTCTTTATGACTTCTTTCGAAAACGATCTTTCAATTTTTGGCTTAATGGGCTTGCTCTTGTCAACCTTCCTTTAAGATTGTCGATAAAAGAAGTTTTTACCCTAAGTTCGAAGTGTATTTACCGTAGTATCGTGCAAAACAATATGTGCCGATGCAAGCCCCATAATTCTTGAATTTCCTTATATGGACAAACATGAATATAAGCTGTCGGAGAGGGGTCCTTTCAACTGCTCTATGATCACCCAAATTATGCACAGTCGGTACTTCTCCGACATCGATGAATTCCAACCTGCTCTTGGTTGTACAACTGAAAGGACTACATGATGGGTTTCTGTAGTCTTTGATTCTTCTTACAAAGAGGCCACTAAGTCCGGCCCAACCCAAGTAAAATCACTTCATAGTCATACACATGTTAAACCCAAGGCTGCCAAGAAAAGAGGGAAGAAGGCCCTAAATCCTATTAAACCGTCCGGTCGACAAGCATCGAAGCAAGATTCATCAATAGATGAAGAAATCGAAAGGATGTTTTCAGAGGACACTACAACTCTTTATCTCCGAAGTTTTCGAAAAAGAATACCAAAAGCAAATCCAACAAAGGCAATTGTCTTGCCTTACACTCCTTGCCTTTGCTTTTTAAGAGGAGGAAGAAGTGGATGCAAACGCACTTTTAGCAAAGAAAAGGAAGAGGAACTTCTCAACTCTACCTAGAAGTTCACATACCGAAGGAGGTCTTGATCCAATTTGTCTTACAATAGCATCTGATGCCACCGAGTTTGTGGGCGCCTTACCCACTTTAAGCAGTCAGGTCATTCCAGCCGCGTCTTCCTCTGGCGATGCTGGTGTAAATATCGAATTGAGTCACAATTTTCCTCCTGCCTCTGTGAATACCTTACCAGTTCCATCACCAATTCCTTTAAAGTGTATGGCAAGTCTTTCCCAGCACACTAACGATTCCTCGTTTGATGAAATGTCGACATGGCTCAGGCATTGACACAGCCCAAAGCTAATTTGTTAGTGCATCTATAGGTGGTCAGGATTTATCAAATGTACTCGTCAGTACATCTTAACAACTTTTGTCAGCTGAGCCTGCTCTTTTACTTCTTCCGGCACCAGAGCAAATTCTATTACTCTGTCTTTTTTCTAATCTTGTTTGATGTGTTCAGCTGAATGAGTTCATTTCTGACCTCATCAAGTACCATGAAGGACCCACTAGTGACTCCATCGATTGCTCCAAATTCAGTTGTCAACTTAGGATCCTCTTCTGGCGAGCTAAACAAAGGGACTGAGGCTGCGTTTGGTTCAAAGATTTCAGGCGAAAGCCCCATCGTTGGGGAAATCTTTGGCTTGTTTGGTTCAACTTTGCCAGAACTTTCATTTCAACTTCTGCGGCTTCAAAATCTTGAAAGCCTAAAGCCTGGTAGGGACTAGCTTTAGGCTTTCAACATTCTCGCCAAATGTTGAAATTATTTACCAAACACAATTATATTTCCTAAAGTAGGCTGAACTTTCAAGATTTGTATTGACTCAAAGTTCTCATCATTGTAAATCTTTGAACCAAATGCTTGACCGACTCTGTTGTTGAAACCACTCATGATCTTCCATCAACTTCTGTTCCCGCTAAACACTTCTCCGATGTTTTATTGCCATCTCCTTCTTCAACGCAGCAATTGCATCAAATTGTTGATGAATGTTCTCTGAGTTCTCTTGCCAAAGCCAGACATAAATTGGAAAAGGCTTCCCAAGTTTTAGCTATCAACTCCAACAATTTAATCTTCAGGATCCTCAAACTCCTGGCGAAGCTACTACTAAAAGGATATGATGTAAATTGTTGGAGTTCCTTGATCTCTCAAGTGGTGGCTTTCCAATTGTGTGAAGAGAATATCAGCGTTGCCTTGCCTTCTGGGCTCAGAGAAAAATATCGAGACTTCTCGAATGGGTTTACCACTAGAATGGAAACTTACCAACACAACCATGAGTCAATAATCTCTTTGACTGTCCTAAAAGAAAATCACCCAGACCTCAATCAGTCCATTGCAGAAACCAGCCACAGTGTGAGAACTAACCAAGCTACTTTGCGCACTATAATTGATGAAATAGATTGTCTCGATAAGGAAGAGACACTACTTGAAAAACAACTTGCTCAAATTGAAACGGAGCTGGCTGCCACACGTCACTAACAGAAACTTAAGCATGCTTAGAGGGCTCAAGTGGAAGAGGTCTTGGAGCAGCACACTACTTCCCTCAAAGAACTAAAGAAGAACGAATATGACCATTTGACAGCAAGGAATGCCAAAAGACGTGGCCTCGAGAATCGGTAGACCACAGAAAATGGCAAGTTAAGCTTTCGCATGTTGGCTTTCCAAAAGGAGGTAAAAAATATTGTATATCCAAATAACATTTCTCATAATGAAATTCCCTTTTTATTCCTTCATTCTGAATATGTATGTCGAAATTCTCATCGACTAACACCTTAATGATCCTTGGCGCATTGGAGATCGGCCTTTCAAGGTTATCAAGCTCAATGGCGGGAACTAGATTTAATTCAATTTTCATATGGTTTAACTTCCAATAACTATCAACAGTCCCACTAAGCTCCAGTCCTTTCAAATCTCTGGGTAGTGTGCTCGAGTTGGTTACCCGAAGGGACATATTTATACCCGATCATTCACCCGTAGGATGTATTCTATGACCTTGTCTTCAATTTTTTATAACAAAATGGCGCATAACCCTCGTTTTCCTTCAAATGCTTAGTATGTAGTGTACTTGAAGCGCTTCGACAATTGCCATTGTTATGATGACAATGGACATATGTCTCTGTCCTTCATAGACTACGATCTGCTCGAGACCATATAATTTTGGGTTATTACCTCAAATATGTTCCCCCTCCGACTGCATTCACAGACTGCTTTCCTCCCCATTATATGGAGGTGCTTCCAATCAATTGGGATTGAATCTGTGCTCATGCCTGGTCTGCCCTCAACTGTCGATTTAAAACCTTCCCATCTTTCGATGAGCAGTTCTTTCAGTGCTATCTAAGGTTACAAGATGAGACGGGAACAACTGTTACCAGGCCAAGATTGAATGGCTTTTGAGGCTCTATTGCATATCTTTTGACCCAATTGAATTCAGTTTCATTTGCAGTCTTTATTGTTTCTGGGCCCAATCGTCACGTTGTTTCTACTTTCCAATAAGACCAGTGACCATAACCTTGTTGGACATATGGAGTATAATGGGCCCCGTTAACAGAAATTGGTGAATCTGATTTACACACCTGTCCATACTTACGGACTCATCTTGTTTGGATTTTCCTTATGAGGCTTTCATCGACAAATTTGCCAAATCAGAAGGGCATATTACTTTCGAAGAACGAAGTGCTTTCCTTTCTGTTGGCTCTCGCCTAATGTCTTTCTCATTCCTCTCTGATCGGGTCTCACGAATTTATTGACATGACCTACGCTCTTTCCTGTGGTTTCAACATCGGCCTAGGGCGCATGGTCTTAACCGCTCTCTATGGGCCTTTGTCCGACACTCAAACTTCCCTCAATAGGCACATCCCGACCCCTTTTTCGGCCTATAATGGCTTCTCCTTAGTTGGATAGGACTATACTTTTCTGAGTTCTTTGGTAGTAGCATACCTCTTACTCATTGGGCCGAAATTAATCATCAACCAGTTGGAATAACCTCGAGAATTTGGATATTTTGTCATCCTCTCAAACCTGTTCGTGCCAGCTTTTCCCCTTTTCTTGAGGCGCCTATTGCTTCTCTCAAAGTTCGAATTCGATGTCGTTGATCCTGACAACGTGGATTACTATTAGTACTTTACCAAACTCGCCGTCAAAATGTATTGGAAGAGTGTATTCAATGGGCTTGATCTTGGACTTGCAGACAATGGTAAGTTTTATCTAACCTACAAATTTAACTTTTGCACTCGCCAATTCGGGCTTACTCAAAGTGTCCTTGCACCCATTGTCTATTCCCTGGAGTACCCCTTCTTGCCTTACTCCGAGCATCGCAGAAAAGCTACTCTCACCAAGAGTCTCGAGATTACTGGCATCATCTCAAAGCGGTTCAATTTTATAGGCTTCTAAAACAATTTTGGAGAGACTGATTATTTTATCAATTGGTGGAACGGGTATCAAACCCTCCCATTTCCTTCAGACATTGAAATGGTCATTTCCAAAGATTCCCATTTTGTCCCTGCATTGGCTCATTCGTTTAGGCGACCTCTTTACGCTACAGAAAGCTTTAAAATAATCTCTTTTGAGATTCGTCCAGCAAAGGTACATGCATTCTTTGCTTACATATTATCTTCACTCGCCCTACCCTAGTATCCTGGTTTCACGTTTCCTAATGTACGTGAGCCATCAACATCAAGGAGGAAAAGGGAGATGCCTGAATCACCTCCACTTAGCCGTGCTAGGATTTCTGTAGATGACAACTCAATTGACCTAAACTTTGCTGCTGAAGACAATCTTGGCCCAATACGTTCACCGTCTGATCCTTCAAGTGAATTATCTCCTTTTGAAGATGGTGATGGTATTCCGGTCAAGTGGGCTCGACTTTATGATCTGCTATCAATTGTTTATGCCTGTATTTGCGATAACTATGATGCTAGGGCAGAAATCAAATTCTTGTTGACCCAATTGTCCAATTTGCCCTTCGCTATGTTTTGGCAATATGTAATATGTCTTTTCATCACTGATGTCTATCACATAGGTTCTTTCCTTTTCATCTTCACTTTCCTCTAAACTTACTCCTAAAATCATCCGTCAGTGTCTCACGTTGCTAATATGTAACGTTGCCCATAGCACCCAACAATCTCAATCAGGTCCATTCGGAAACATCCTAGGCATAACACTCCGCTTAGGCCCTATCTACTTCATTTGTTGACGTATGACGTGAGCTCACTCGACGTAACAAAATAGGCCACTCCACTTTCAGCTTCTTTTGATCCCTACTGTTCGGGTCCCTTCAATCCTTCATGCTTTTCCTGATAAGTGTAGTATTTTTCGCCAATTGCATCTTTTCACAACACCATATTTCCCCTACTAAGCTTTTCTTGATCCTAGCAGATCAATATGTCACAGTCCATGATTCTTTCGTACTTGTGGATCCTTGTGAGTGGAGCTTGTAGTTATAGGGTGAAGAATGAGTGATGCAGAAAAGATGAATACAATTGGTCCTTGGGAGAATATCAAGACAATTGATAATAGAAGTTTTAGAATAGAATGGATATATCTCTACGGAGCTCTAAAGGCGAGGTTAGCCTCCCATGCACAAACTAATCAGGAGCTGATGCTGCTCTTTTAATGAGGCTATAATAGGCCAAAATCAATTGTTAAGCCTAATTTCATATGTTATCTCACTCAATGGAATAAACAACCAAGTTTAGCTGGGCGTGTTACAGTTGATATGAGGAAAATACTCGTTGTATTGTTCTTTGAAATAACTATACAATGAAGGTTGGCTTAGCGTTATCTGCTCACCAGGCGCCGCACAAGTTATTCCTCGCCAAGGAACTGCTGACCCTTAACATATGCATCAACTCTTCCCTATAATGTGTTTGATTAGTAGAGAGTGAGATTATCACGTGTCATAAAAAGCTTTAAAAAGAAAAATCAAGAGTGAGAAAATGCAAAGAAAATGGAAGGTATGAGACTCGTGAATTATGTAGATGTGGGAAGTACATCTAACAATTCATTTATACATTTGTTCTCATATCAATGCATTCGAAAATAAGTTGTCGATAGCATTTGGGGAAAAGGAAGAGAAGAGATCCCTTAAGAATATAAGCATAATCTCTTTTTTTAATTGAAAATAAACTTCATAATTTTAGCCATTCATAGCATATATATATATATATATATATAACAGGAATTTTCCAATAAATTAGATATAATTAAGGGCTAAACAACAAATTAACCATTGACAAACTAATAGGTTTGAGGATAAATGCACCAAAAGTTGTAAAACTTATCACAAAAGTGCAATCGAGTTCAAAATTTTAAAATTTGTCAAATTTATGCAATCAAATCCTTTCTATCTACTCCGTCCAACTTGGCGAATGAAAAATGTTAATAAGTTTTAAGATTTGATTGCACCAACATGAACTTAAATGCATTAACTTAACAAATTTTGGAACTTGATTGTATTTTTAAAAAAATTTAAAACTTAATTACACTTTTTTTAAAAATGTTAAAGAACAAATTGTACCTTTTAAAAATTTTAAGATTCAATTATATCTTCGTGATAAGTTTTAAGACTCTCGTTGCATTTATCTCGAAAGTTTGTTGAATTCTAAGGCCCAGCTAGGCTTCTAGCTTGCAAATGGCTTTACAACCTTATGATCTTTCCTTGTCCCCTTATGTAATGCCTTCACTGTATTACTCGTTAAACTGGGGAGATTCCACTGTAGATAGAATCAACTGCTGAATATAGTGCCTAACTCTCTCTCAGTTATTGCAGAGGAGATACCATTGTTTCTGGTACAAAAGTTCCTCTAAAAATGGGAAGCTCAAAAGTTTAGTGCAGCTTTAGTAATTAATAAGGCTTTTGAATCCAGTTTTCCACGGTGGTTTAGCTCATAGCTTTGTTACGACCTGAGAACTGTGCAGAATATGTTCCGACAAGTTTACTACCTCCATAGAAAAGGAAAGGGAAAATTTCACAGAAAATAGTCTTTACAGGGGGAGATGGCCCACCGGCAGCAACTGCATTGGACATTTCCAAAATTGAACTTTGCATATGCGACCACGTTTTCGTGTAGATTTCTTCCAGGAAGACATGCTTTTGCAAAAATATCGCTTTGGTGTGTGCAATTTCTTTCAACAACGGATGTCAATTCATCGCACGAGGTGTTGCTGCAAATTTTTTATTCTCGAATGGTGGTGGTTGGTAACAGGAGTATCGATCCGATAAACATGAAACCTTAAGTTGTCCTTGAACTGCTCTTCTGCCAGCTGAAAGTTTCGTCACTAGACTCACTGCTGTGTATCAAGAGCGAAGTATTAAGAAGTCGGTTCCTTAAAAATTGCATTAGATACCCTTTCATTGTGTCGGATGTGGGAATTGGCCAATTTTACGTACATTTTCCTCTATACTCCCTGTTCATGAAAATCAATTGCACATTCTATGTCTAATGACACAAATGGTGCCTGAACTATAGTCAAATGTACAATACAGTCCTTGAATTTTTAATCCATTTAATGTACTCCTTGAGTTTTAACTCAATGCGTAATGTGGTCCTTAAATTTTTAATTTGTTCAATGTAATTCCTAAAATTTTGATATTGTTCAATTTAGTGCATGAGTTATATGAAAATATAAAATGTTGTTCATGAACTCGAATAAATTGAAGGATAAAATATGATATTTTCATATAGTCTAGGAACTAGATTAAATATTTATTAAGTTCGAGGGCCACATGAATAAATTAAAAGTTTATATGCCGCATTGCATATTAGAGATAAAAATCAAGACTATATTAAATAAATTAAAAATTTAGGGATCGCATTGCATATTTTGTTAAAATTAAGGAATTTTTATGTGATTATCCTTTTAGAATAGCTAATACAACAGGCTGTGCCGTTGTTATTGTGGGCCGTGCTGGGCCCAATGCGCCACATCCAATTATCCGATCATTGCTGATGGACATCTCATTTTACTCTTCTTGTTTTAGGTTTTGGCATTGGGTTCAGTCCACGAGAAAAGGGGGGTTTCCACCACATTATACCAGCAATTGTAACCCATTTAGAAATCCTAATACAAAGAGGAGTTACGTCCTCTCAGAAAACGGGCATGTTCGTTTACATTCATATAAGAGCAAAAAGGTACTTTTACACTTTTGCGCCAATATTACAAATATTATTTAAATTTCAGAAAAATTATGAATGAACTCATCAGTGCATCTATGTGTTGCCATTTGACCGTTATGATACATTTAGTGGTTTCGAATAAAATAAAGTCAAATGTATGTGAATATTTAAGATTTAGATTATGCAAAAAGTGAAAACTGAAAGCTATATAGATAGATCAATGTTCCATGGCAAGCACCCGGTCGATTTTCTACTTAGAAAACCATGATCACCTTGTTGTGTCCTCAGGCAACCTCCTTGTAGTGCTCGCACGGAGGCTAGGTGGTTCGTACGTGGCTTGACAGTAGTTCAATAATTGGTGTCAACCTTATGAGATTTTTCTTTTCAAATCTCATGAGCTTGTTTATTCACTTAGTTTGATCTCACATACATGTCAGATAGTTTACATATACATGCAGTGTTATATCCGTTTATCAAAAATCATACGTGACTCAAAACGTTCTCTTTTATCTGGCCTTATTATTGGCGGTATAAAAATGTATTTGTTCGTTTGCAAATGTAAACGGCCTATTTTACTGTCGTTCTCACTAGAAAACCCATCTCTCATCAACCTCTGTTTCACTCCTCGACCGCATGCACACTCCCCTCCATCGATGGATAACACCAAAGCTTCACCCACCAATCCCAAGAAGCGAGCGAGGGAGAAGCTCAACAACACCGTCAATGTCCTTTACAACAACCCCGACGTCCCCTACATTCTCTCCGGCTAGACCATTCCTCCTGCTTCTACGGCGGCTCCGACAAGCAGGCGTGAGGGTCTACCGCCTCGGTATGTTTCTAATGTCACAGCCATTATATTTCATGCGACAAATCTAGGTCTAGACATATCTCATAGAAAATGAAGGTTTCTGTCCTTTCTAGCCATACACGCAAGCATCAAGCCAAGACCTCATTGACGCTTGAGCCGTTCACCATCGTCACCATTGTTCAAGTTAGTCGAACCACCGGACACCGTTCGCAAGCCGTCCATCAACAAATTCGAATTTGGAAACAAGGTAAAAATCTCACCCGAACTTGATTTAAATATCATATTGCCTAGATTGATGAGATTGATATCTAATTTAACCCTTTTGGGTGTTAGGCATATTATCTATTAGGATATATATCTTAATCCGCAACCGCATATAATTTTTAATTCTATCTATAAGACTTTAAATAAAATTATTGCTTGCGTGAGTATCCTTAAAATTGATATTTTGATCTTTAAGGCTTAAAGTCAATTTATTGATTTTATTCGTGAAATTTCAGATGATTAGATGTTGTTTCCGTAATTGAATCAATTAGATGATACCTTTCTAGATTGAGTGATTTGAATATTTTGATTGCTTTCCCTGTTCTTAAATTACAAAAAAGTTGCATTGCATATCATGTAGATTAATTAGGTCATATTGCACGTTTAAGTAGATTTTTTAATATTCAAAATGATATTCTAATTTAAATTAGGAATTGGGCATAGTTCAATAGCCAAGTTGAATTAGATATTATCTTTCTTATAGTTAGTTAATTCTCATTACCCTTAATTTCGAATTTCAATAAAAAATACAAAAAAAAAAAAATCATGTGCATGTCATATAAAATTAGGTTCATAAAATGCATGTCTAGGTCTGTTTAATTTGAAATTGCATGTCACTAGAATGAGGTCATTTAGTAATATTACATGACATATAGCTTAACTTTTTTTTAAAAATAAGTGAAGATCATAAATAAAATAAAAAAAATTGACTGGAATTGCATGTTAATTAAAAATCATATTTATAATTAGAAATCATATTTAGGCTCATCAATATGGTTTTCTATCTAACCCTACAAATGCTTGCATTACATCAAGATAAGTATTTCCCCCATGCTTGCAATTTGTTTGTTGCCTTGCTTTATTGAGTGCTTAATAATGCCTATGCACCCGCATGACCACCTTGCGTGTTGTAGATAGGTTAAAATTAATTTAAGCTACCTGCAAAATATTTTTTCGAAAATAAAAGAGAAAATGTTCGAAACAGTGTTAAAGTAATCGAGCATAATCAAGTCCCCAAACTCCTTTAATCTGGTTTGTAGTAGTAAGGTATTCCCCCCATGCTTTATTTGGGTAAGCAACTCACCATAAATCGATTAGTGGCGGACTCCTAGGTAAAAATCATTTGCATGTAATAAGTTGCAAATTGATATGGGTTTGCAAGAACTTGAGCTAAGTTTAGGTTGGTAATTTATTGGCCAAACCCTAAGTGGTTTACCTTGAGGTTAGGTCGCGACACCTTCAATAATTAAAACACCCGTGCATCTCACTCTACTTTCTATATACTCTCTCTCACCGTAATCAAGCACCTAATTTTTCCTCTATTGATGAAAATCTTGTCTCTCTCTTTCACTCTCGGTTTCCTCGTGATGAGCTCTACTTTCGTCTAGCTTCGTTGTGATGGTGGTTGTGCGAGAGAGGGACATAACAACATGAAGTGGGAGAGAGCCCTAATTTTAATTTAGAGTTGTCCATTGCGAAAGTAAGTGATCAAACAATAAAATAAGTATAACAAGAAAATTGTTGCGACCTAATCTTGGGTGCATCACCTAGATTTGGCTAATGGATTACTAAGCCTAAACTTAGCTTGGCTCTCCCAAACCCTTACCGATTCACGATTTAGGTTCAAGTTTTTAATATATAAATGATTTTTCAATTAGAAGTTGCTACTAATCTATTTTTGGTGGGTCGATTAGAAACCCAAGTAAAGTAATGCGAACTAGAGATTGTAAGTTCATAACTTGATTACACTAGATTTCTCTAACAATCTTGCAGTATCTTTCTCTTTTATTTTGAAAAAGAATTTTTACAGTCAGCTTGAATTGATTTTAATTTACTTTCCTAACATGTGAGGAGATCATGTGGGTATTCAAACCATCAATTTAACACCCAAATAAAGTAATAAATAAATTATGGGACTTACTTTATATAAACGAAAGCATCTATAATATTATATCAGAATTCACATCAATATCTACAATATTATATCATAATTCACATCAATAGTCTTAGATGTGATTTCTAGTTAACACTCAATCACTTAATTTTTATTTTCACTTGTTTAATGAGAATCATGGTTTATGCAATGTATGCTACTAATCTAACATAAAGTGACATGACATAACAATATGGCCTAATTACATGACATAAATATATTATTTTTTGTGTTTTCTTAAATAAGCATGCAATTTATCTTAGAGAAAGAAATTAATTTATTCTAAGACAATTTTTTTTTTGTATTTTACGTAAAATTCGAAATTAGAAAATAGCAAAAATTGTCTATCTAGATTAAGATATTATCCAACTTATATTAGAAATTAGATTAGGCCAAATCCTAATTTAAACTAAGGTGTTATCTTAACTAGGTAATTCCTAACCTAAAATGCAATCTATCTAGGAATAATTATTTAAATTTATAATTAATTATAAAGATTATATATAATTAAATTTAACGTGCAATCTTATCCTAATATCGATGACTAGATGCGTGCAAAGAATGCTCTAATTCTAGCTTTTCATTTTCATTTTCTTTTTTATAAAATTCGAAATTAAAATTGTCCAATAATTAAACGTGCAATCTAAATTAATGAAAATAGAATATAAATCCTAAATTAATGTTTTTGGTACTTTTTATTTAATTTTTTTATTTAAAAAAGTCGAAATAAATAAATTTCATAATTTTAAACATGCAAACTACTCTAAAACAAGCGATATTCTAACATGAATATAATCTAACTCAAATATATTTATTTTTTTGGTTTTTTTTTTTACAGAAATAAAATCGATTCAAACAACACAACAACAAATCAGGTATGATATGATTGATATTCATCTAATAAATTGACGACTTGTATCTCGTGCATGAGATCGGATTGGCCAATTTTAACAAAATCTTGAATCATATCTCGAGTGTGAGATTAGATTATCAATTTTTTTGTGCAATTGTGAGTCATATTTCAGGTACGAAATCGGATTGTCAATTGTATGCATGCTGTGAAATTAAGAAGATTTCCCAATTCATGAGGGATCAAGAGATCTTTTGGATATGGCAATATCGATCAAACATTCGAAGAAAGATTACGATATTACGAATTAGGCAGTGAGATATATGAAAATCAGATTAATCGAGAGTCTTACCTAATTCACAATGTCATGCGGGTGACGTTTCCAAATTCGGATGGATGTGGGTCACGAGAATCACGGTGAGGAAGACCGGCAATCAGTAGCATGCATGGTTGCTCGGTAGTCGTCGGACATGTTCCACAAGACCGAGTATTTTGGAATTCTGTTTGAGAACTTTAGCTTCTTTTCACTTTGTTATCAAGCTTCACTTTTAAAAAAGCTTGGGCAAAACAGGACAAATTTCACTGCTTCTTTTGTATTGGGAACGCTCTCTTGTGCTCATTGAAGAATCTGGTGTCAGTTGAGTTGTTCAGAAAATCATCAAAGCGGTTGTGGCGGGTTAGAGATGACACTGGTGCTGGACTGGAATGCGCCGGATTGCTGAGTTCTTTGTTGGGCTGAGAAATCGCTGCAAGTGGCGTTGTAGCAATCTAAAGGCGTCAGGGATGCACAAGCATGAGCACAGCCGGGGACAAATGTGAAGCATCGAAGTGCCGTTGGGACTGACTAAACCTTGCTCGCTAGATGTCGGCGTTACTGGTCATTCGCTTGACGATTAAAAGACTCTGTACCGCCCTTTTTTGTCCTGTAATGAGTCCATTTATAGTGAAAGGGTGTAAAGCATCGAGGAAAGAAAGCATATTTTGTTTCCTTCTTGCATGCTTTAAAATATATTCTATTTCCTTTCCTCTCCCTCATTGAAAGAATGCCTTCTTGCAGGGATATATCTTTTCTTTGCAAATCCATGTGCCCGCAGTAAAGAACGTGCCCAACATTCCCTTCTCATGCTGATCTTTTCTGTTCCGAATTTCCTTTGTGCATATTCTCGCATCTTTCCACATAGGGTGGCCATGCAAGATGAATATTCTCCGCCGATTTTATTTCTCTAACCCGAATACCGGCCCACAAATTGATCGAATATTGCCAAAACTTCAAGATTGTAATAGAGTTTTCCTAGATTCCAAACCTTGCAAAGATAAACTCGTAATATCTATTTTATATGCTTGTCCTCACTGAATATATGAAAGATTCACCAAATATTGGAAGAATAATATAAATCTTTTCCAAAATATATCGAATTGCCAACTCATAAAATTGAAGCTCATCCGTTGCCGATCAAATGCAAAAGTGATAAACAAATCAATAAGGGCAACTAAAATTATATGCTATGCAATTTTAATTCTATCTTTTTAGTGGTTAAAAATTAATCCCTAATTTTCTATGTAATAAATGGATGACTGGGATTGCCAAAATTTATATGTCAACAAAAATAAAATGAACAGCAGGTTTTTGTGGTTTGATCGGTGTAACCTACATTCACAAGGAGAGTAGTTAAAAATTTTACTATAAATCAAGCGATACAAAGAATATTATAACCATACTTGAGTCCCTCAAATACTCTAAATATTTCCCAACCACCGATTACACTTAATAACTCTCACATCGTTTGTTGAAATAGTTTGTTATTATAAAATAGGTTCCTCTTTGTTAAGAGAACACGTGACTTATGGGTTATTAAAAAAGTTACTCTTGGTCCTAAAAGGAGGTTATTGGTATTTATGAAAGGAATTTTGTCACACATCGAACCCGGGGTACGCGCACATCTCTCGGCGGTCGATTAAAAATGCGACGTCCCAGGATGTGTCACCGACCCATTCTTTTTATCTTTCAATTAAGCACATGCGGAAGCGAATTAAATAAACACCCGGCCTACAAACAAACACAGGGATAGTAAAAATATGCTAGTGATTTTTCACAAACTACGCTTTATATACATATCAAGTCAACCCTATGAGTTCGTATATATACAAGTCTACCAAAAGCGAATGCCTACGCGATCGACTAACAAAAGGGTCGAGGTCAGCACTAACTTCCATCTGTCCTAATAACCAAACCCAGGTCCAAGCAAGATGTCGGGCAAGTCACTAGGTGAACTCGGCTCCCCGAGCCCTACCGGCTCAGTATCTAGATCTACCATGACACCTTTTGAGATGTTTATATCCATGGGGTCGATGTCCTGCACAACCCCACTTCCTATGCGTGGCCTATCAAAACTGTGCATGGGACCCTCTCGATCACCATCCAAATTTGTAAAATACCAAGCTTGGAAATGGTGGGGCACGCCGTAGCCCAAACCCTTGTCAATCCACACTATAGTTACAACCAACTCATGGAACCGGTTGGTCCCTGGGATAGGGTAGAAGGAATTATCTACCTCCATATCCCATGGAACCCCAAACCGTACCGGACGCGTCTCAATACTAAGGACCTGAAAAATGGGTTAACCACAACGGGGTGAGATAAATCTCAATGAGTCAAAACCCTAAACTCCGATTAGGACGCAAATTCACCTCGAAGGTGGTCCTAAACATGCACCATGCAAAACTCACCTCACCTCAGTGTGTCCTGCATATTAGTGCACCATATATGCCATCATAGATATCACAAGTGTAATTAACAACCGGAACACAGAATTTTCACCCTTCAAACATTCACATGGGTCGCGATTATAAAGTAAAACCATTATGACACATCCCATACCATACCACACAACTTTTCCCCATAATTAGGCGCAATAGCACAACCATTTAGGCATGTTCTGGTTATTACAACCCATCGACCATGGCCAACTCAAAATTCGGCGGTCATTTGGCGTAACTGAGCATCGTCCCGCCCCGTCGGGCACGGCAACGTCTAGCATCCTCCGCCTAAACGGCATTCCACAAAGGAGCATTGTCCCGCATAATCATATTCATTAGGACGGGTTCATTACCCCGCATAATCATACACATCAGGGTATTTAGGTAATCACACGAGGACACGATCACTCAAGTCCATTGTTATCTTTCTTATTAGCCAAGAACACAAAACTCTCTTTTCAAATAATAAACCTTGCAACCCTTTTTTTTTTCTTTAAAACTTTTGGAAAGAAATTCATAGGTGTTCACGTACTTGAAATTAATCCATCAAACTTTACACGCACCTAGTTTAAAATCTCATTGTTTTATTGAGCAAATAAGTTTTGGTGTCCAAACTTGACACCTCATTGTTTTTCTATTTAAAAGCTTATAAATCTCTCTTTTGACATAAAAATCGGAACCAACATAGAGCAACCAATCTCATAATATCACACATAAGTTCACAGCATGCCAAAGATCAACCAAATCACAAAATGTGCATTTCCCAGTAAGCAAGACACCAAGAACAACTACAAGACCACTACTGGCCCTCACTAGCAGAAATCGAGTAGACTCGTATGTCTCTAAGATTAATTCCATAAACATAACCAAACGAGTTCAAAAAATCCTCAAATTTAAATATGTTATAAAGGACACTTAAATGAACACTTTTTATGAAGACACCTTGACCCAGATCATCCTAGAATAAGAGAAGTAAATCGCTCAAACCATTACCAAAACAGTGTCCTTGTCCATAAATTATATTTTCCAAAACCAACTTGGTTTGAGGTCCAAACCTCGTCCGTTTGCTCTAAAATTTGAATATGTTAAACTTCAAGATGTGATGAAAATTTTTTGTGAAGAAACTTTTTCAAAAATCGAATCCTAAGAGTTCCTTTAAACACCAAAAGGTCACTGGTTCCAGCACAAACCGAGATTCTACTTTGCATGTAACGAATCTGAAATCTTGTTCTTTTAAATCCATAAAATCTTGAGAAAAATATATATTATAAATGAAGATGTTTAGAACATTTTTCAAGAAGAAAACAACCTTAAAATCATAGTACATTTTAACCCACGAAAATGCCAAACGGCGAGTGTCCAGTAAATAGATATGAAGTTAAGCTAATCCAACCTAATTAACCTAACCACGATTAATTAACCTAACCATGATTAATTAACCTAACTCTAGTTAACTAAAATAACCAAGGTTAACCAACCTAACCATGCTTAGTTAACATTAACCTAGGATTCACCACTAATCCTCATTAGCACTAATCTAACCATGATTAGTACTAATCTAAACACCCTTTAAGCATAATTAATAGTATAATAAATGATTAGGGAGTTAACTCACCGAATTAGGATGACAGCGGGCTCATGGTGATGGCAATGCGACAGCGACGAGAACTTGAGACTATCGCGTCTCATTTGGAGGCTCGGTGGGGTTGGTCGTGGGGCTGTAAGGTTGGGACAGACGGACGGGCTGGGGTTGATTGGGACGGTGGTTGGACATGGCTGTGGTGGTGCAGAAGTGGAGAGGCGGTGGTTGTTGGCTTCGGTGAAGTGGACTGAAGCAGCTGGATGTGGCGGTGGGGTGAGCTGTTGGGCTGTGGAGTTGGTGGGCTGAGTTGGTGGTGCTGGAGTCCTGGCATGAGTGTTGCGGAAGATGGAAGGTGGGGTAGCGGGCAGCAATAGAAATGAGAAGGAACAGAGGCCAGGTGAAAAAAAGATGGAGCTGAGGGAAAAAATGGAAATGGAGGAGATGGGCGGTAGAAGGTTCACGCACAAGAAAAAAGAAGAAGAGTGGGAGAGAGAGAGAGGGGGGGGGAAATGAAAGTCAAGGCTACAACCAATGAAAAACTTGGTAAAATATCAATTCAATCTTCATCCTTCAATGTCAATTGCCCAACCAATGAGAAATTGTCCTAATTTCTCACAAATAAACCATTTTCGGTAGCCAAATAACCCAATTATCCTCCCATCCGAATTTCCTGTTATTTTCCTTTTTGTCCGAAAACCAATTTTTCCGCAAAATTCCGGACTTGTCGAAATTTCTCCGAAATATGAGACGATGTCCAATAAACGAATCATGACACACTCGAACATCTAATTCCCGAAACCGAATTCAATTTCGTGGTTAAAATCGACCGAACGCGATTTTAGTACGACCTAACCTATCATGTAGCTTTTAGGGATTTTAATGTGTTTGACCCGTGGTCAATAATTTTCTATCCACGTTTGTGCATCTTCAAATCGTAGAAGACCCTCAGTTGTCACATAATTGCGAGGTTTCAATTACGTGTTCTGAACATAATATCGATAGAAAATCGATTTATTGTTGTTCGACGCAAATATTCGCAATTGTGCAAAACCACCCACAATTTGACTATGTGATTGCATCGAATCGACTCATATCCATTCGCTAATCGAATTAAAATGATGTCATATTGACCTTTGTTGATTATTATGATTGAGCAGTCGATTTCTAATTGAATTCTCTAGTCTGTCGTGATTATATCTCTAAATGGCCTCACCTAATAGATTAGTTAACTCATGAGTGATCAATTCCAAGAAAAATAACTATAAGCGCGTCACCGAAACAACCATTTTATATATTCGAGACGGGGTCAAATTTCAAGATGTCACAAAATTATTCTTGACATGAAGAATGGTGATAATTGGGGTCAGGATACCTATTCCTAAGAGATATATAGATTGGTTATTTGTAAATAGAGACAAATTAACATATTATTTATAATAACCGCAATTGTTCATAAATGTTTCTTCTTCAAAACTCTCTCTTCCTCTCTTCCTCTCTTTTCATACACGTAATTTTAACGCATTCAAGGTGAAATCCCAAGAGAGAAATTGAGTAATCATTGATCTCATTTCTCTATGGTTTTGACATATATCCTAGAGGTATATTTGTTATAAATCCAGCAACAACAATAATGGGGGCAAATAATACATTAAGGACACGTATCAAAGCATCAAATATCTATTACTTCTTCTTTATCTTCTTCAGCAATCAAATTTCCCCAACATTTTTGAGGTATTATTGTCATGGAGATGGAGACATTGGCTACATCAAGTGCTAGCAATATTGACAAATTGCAAATCAATCCTTACAATATATAATTTTATCTATTGGAAGGACATTATGATTCTTCTTTTAATTGAATTATGTATCTTTTAACTCTATAAAAATTTTTTTACCTATTTTAGGCAATAAATCATGCAATATTTATGATAAAATATTTGGATTTTCTTCTGATTATTTGAATTTTCCTTATTTATACAAAATAATGAGATATGGAGAAGATAAAGAAAAGAATGGCAAAATTTAGAAATTCAAATCAAAAAGCAGTGGAAGATGGATATCAAATTAGGGAATTTTTAATTTTGTTCCCTAATGTTATCTGCAAGCATTGGAAGATAGATATCTTGGATATATCTAATGAATATGAGAACATTGAGAGCTAGAGAGGAAAGTTAGGCTTTTGTTAGATCGTTTTTCATTGTTCTAAGAGTTTTTTAAGTATTTTGAAGAGAAAACAAAAGTGGTAACAAACTTCTTGTTCTTTGATTCAAGATGCTGGGTTTAATATATATTTTTATTTCATCTTCTATTATGTTATAATTTTCTTTTGTTAGGGCTATAATGTAGCCTAACTAGGCATTATCGGTCAAGTTTGTTTAGAGACATATTCTTTATAAGTCCAAGTTGGCATGATGACATGACCTCTTTCTCTCTTTAAAGGAGGAGTCTCCCCGCAAGATGTACCATTTGTGGTGACTCCCCTCTCACATTGGGGTCAATGCCCAGGTTGGGGATCTTGCTCTCTCCCTCATCCTTGCAAGGATGTCACTTCCTTTAAACTTTTTAGTGTTAATAAGTGAATTTAATGATTTTTATGTTTTGCAATAGATTTCATTCATGTGAATTATATATTATTGTGTATAATGCTTTTGAGTGATTGGCCACCACTTAAATGATCTAATGTGCATGTTTGAAACTGAGAAGTGATAATATGCAATTCCTTGTTATAATATATAATCATGAATTAAACATGAATAGAGATATACCGCGACTCATTGTAAACCGGGAATATTCATAATTTTTAATGCACTTATGTTTATTTTATTTTATATAGAGATATAATAGATTAATAAACTGAGTAGGTTTGATATACCTAGAGATTAGATAGTAAATAGATTAGGAAATTCTGCTATCACATGTTTGATATCGTTCTTGTATCCACAATAATCTTAAATTCATATCTAGTGGTTATGGTGAAATCGGATGCTCTAACATATTTATTTAATCAATTTATGGCATTTAGTCTCTAAATTTTGTTTTTAATTTATCCTAAATTATATTTTGATCTGCTATATAAATTTTAGATTTAATCTATTTTAGTATTTAATTAGTTTATTAATCATCGATCTCCGTGGGACGATACTATTTCTTATCATTATATTACTTGGTTGACCCGTTCACTTGCCTTTAGAATTTTACGAACAATCATGGGCCCCAACTTGCTTGCCATCCCTAATCCAAAGGATGATGACTATAATAAAATAAAAGTTGCAAGGAAAAGGCACAAGTATGATGAAAGAAGGTGTCGAGGAAGGATTCTCAATGCTTTGTTGGATTGTTTATATGAAACTTTCCAATCTTACACAAATTCCAAAGAATTTTGGAATGTCTTGGAGAATAAATATAATGCCATTGACATATTCACTACTCTGAAATATTTTGAATTTACTATGATTAATTAAAATTTTGTCTCTAAGCAAGTGAAAGAACTTTAAATATATATTGCTAAACTAAAAGACCTTATGATTGAAGTTTTTAAACTCTTTAAGTTGTTGCAATTATTTCAAAATTGCCTTCAACTTGGAATGATTATCGAAAGAAACTTCTCATACAATCAAGAATTTAACTGTAGATAATTTGATAAAACACATTCGAATTAAGGAAGGTTTCAAATATGTGAGGTTAATTATGTGAAAGAAGTTGCAAACAATGTGCATTTTGTTGAGAATGACAACATGAGTAGAAACAAAGGAAATAAGAGGGGACACAAGAGAAAGTTCATTGACACCAATAACATCAACAAGCCGGCAACAACAGCACATTTAAGAAAGATGTGTCTTGCATTTACTATGGCAAAAAATGTCACTACAAGAAGAAGTACTACCATCAGAAAAAGTAAAAGGTTGACAACATCAAATATTGTGGAACAAAACACCAATGGATTAGTTATTATGGTCTTTGAATTGCAAATTGGGATGGAATTAAACATGACAACTATGAATGATTCGAATGATTGGTGGTTTAATTCTAGTGCAACTGTGCATGTCTGTAATGATAAAAAGTAATTCAAATCTTATACACCTATGGAGAAGGAACAACAAGTGTTGATGGGAAACCACAATGCTTCAGTTGTTTTAAGGACAAACAAGTTGAACTGCAATTCACTTTTGGAAAGAAATTGACTTTGATCAATGTGTTATATGTTCCTAATATTCGTAAGAATTTAGTATAAGCAAATTTGTTGTGCAAGAATAAAAATAAGGTTGTGTCTTAGGCTAATAAGCTTATCTTGTCTAAGTATGGAATGTTTGTTGGGAAATGGTACTCTTGTAACAAAATGTTCAAATTACATATTAATGAAAATATCACTTTTATTTATATGCTTGAGTCATCTTCCTTGTGTCATGATAGATTATCACATGTTAGATATTGTACTTTGAAATTTATGAATAAAATTGGTATGATATCTTGTGATAATTTGGATAAGAAGGATTGTGAAATATGTTTATAGGTAAAGATGACTAAGAAATCATTCTCAAAGGTTGAAATATCTACTAATGTACTTAAACTTTAAATGGTGTACAACTAGAGGTGAAAATAATTATTTTATTACATTTATCAATGATTACTTTAGATAAAATCGTGTTTACCTAATGAAATCAAAAGATCGGGCTTTTGATATGTTTAAGTTATGTAAGGTGGTAGTTGAAAATCAAGAGGATGTAAAAATCAAATTTTTGAGAAGTGATCACAGAGGAGAATACTTCTCATTAGATATTTCTGCATTTTGTCAGGAAAATTGCATTGTGCATCAAATAAGTGTACCTTATGCACCACAACAAAATAGATTGGCAGAAAGAAAGAATCGAATTTTTGTGGCAATGGTTAATTACATGATCTTACAAGCAAAATTGTCAATAAATTTATGGAAAGCACTTCTTAATGCATGTCATATTCACAAAAAAATTCTTTCAAAGAAATTTAAAATGTTTCCATATGAATTATGGAAAGGAAGGGCACCAAATATCCAGTACTTTAAAGTATGGGAGTGTCTTGCGTATTATAAAATTCTTGATTCTAAGTGAGCCAAATTAGGAACAAGGGCATTATAAGTATGTTTATTAAATATGCTAAAAATTCAAAAAATTATTACTCATTAGATATTGAATCAAATGTTAGTGTGGAATCAAGAGATATTGAATTTATTGAGCATGAGTTTTTTAAAGATTCAAGTGATGCCTTAGCATATTCACAAACAACAATTGATGCAAGCAATCGTTCATCAATTAAAAGGAGCCAAGGAGAAGTTGAAGAGTGAAGAAAGTGAAAGATTAAGTTCCGATTTTGTAACTCTCCTTGTAGAAGCAGGTAGAGAAAAGGTTGTGAATAAATTATCCATATTATTTTGCTTAGATGAAGATCCATGGCATCTAGAGATGCATCATTTTGGAAAGAAGCAATATATAATGAAATAGATTTATTATTGCTAGCAATACATGAACATTAACTACTTGTCTCTAGCATCAAATTCAATTGGATGCAAATGGGTATTTAGAAGAAAGTATAACCCTAATGGTACGTTACATACATTTAAAGCAAGGTTAGTAGTAAAGGGTTATAAGCAGAAAAATGGAATTGACTACTTTGATATGCACCAATTGATTGAATAACATCCATTAGAGCTATGTTAACTTTGGCATCAATTTATAAATTCAAATGGACATTAAAATAGCTTTTAAAAAAGTGAATTAGAAGATACAATGTATATAGAACAACATGAAAGTTTTGTTCTACTGGGATATAAAAATAAGATTCGTACGTTAAACAAATTTTTATATGGTTTGAAGCAAGCACCGACACAATGGGATGAAGAATTTGATTTTGTGGTTTTATCATATGGATTTAAGCATAACAATATTTATAGGTGCATTTACTTAAAATTTACAAAGAGTATGGAGTTATAATTTGCTTTTATGTAGATGATATGCTAATTCTTGGTACAAATATGCACGGTATATATGAAACTAAAAAGTTTCTATCTTCTTAGTTTAAAATAAAAAATCTGGGAAAAGTTAATATAATTTTAGGTATCAAAGAGATCAAACATAATGGGGGTTGTGCTTTAAGTCAATGCCACTAAGTGGAGGAAAATCATTCAAAATAGTAGTATTAGAGAATTAAAGAGTTAAATGTACCATATGATATATCAATTAAATTGATGGAAAATACTAGACAACCTTTAGCCCAAGTAGAATACGCTAATGCAATTGGAAGTCTAATATACGCTATGCATTACACTGGACCACATAAAGCCTTTATTGTGTGTAAATTGTCTAGATTTACTAGTAATCCTAGTATTGTGTACTGGAAGGCTATAAATAGAATTCTTGATTATTTACAAAAAAAAAAAAAAAGCATTATGGTCTATTTTATGAAAGGCAATCGATAGTACTAGAAGGATATTCGGATGCTAGTTGGATAACTAACACGATTGATAACAAATCAACATCTGAATGAGATTTCAACCTTGCAAATGGTGCAATCTCTTGGGCATCAAAGAAGCAAATATGTATAGCCCATTCAACAATGGAATTTGAATTTATATCACTATTGGTGGTTGGTAAAGATGCTGAATGGCCACGAAATTTGCTATTGGATATAGAGTTGTGGCCACAACCAATGACGGCCATATTTTTATGTTGTGATAGTGAAGCAACTATGTCTAAGGCATACGGTAAAATATAAAATGGAAAATCCAGACATATTAGTTTGCAACATGAGTATGTTCAACAATTAATTACTTATAAAGTTATTTTAGTCATTTATGTTCGGACAGTAATGACTTGATTGATCCCTTCACTAAGAAACTCTCGAGAGGTTTAATAAATAGCACTGCCAAGGAAATGGGTCTTAGACTAATTGATAATAGTCAAGTATAGTGGAAACCCAACTTTATAATTTTTAACAAAATTATTAAAATTAAATTGGTAACAACAAGATATTGTCACTTGACGGTGATCAAATACTAGGGTACATGGTTAGTATCCAAGAAAAGTTAGGAGGGTAAGTGTAAGAAAACACAATGAAGTTCAAGGTTTTAACAAGACAATGCTAAGATAACAAATTTAAGAACTTCTCCCATATGAACATAAGAAGTAATGCCAATTCTAACAAAAGTTGAATAAACTTTTGTAAATGTTCACAAATACAGGGGGAGCACAAGGCCATAAAAGTGCTTAGGTATAGGAAATTTCTAACCGAATATATACAAATTCATACGTGTAATAATTTGCTTAACTAGTGAAATCATGGTCCAAAGTTTTATCTTCCACTAATTTTGTTAATCGAATTATTTACACTAATTGAAGTTTCAAATCTTAACAGATACATCCTTGTATGTATGAATTTATGTAAACTAGTATAGATAACAAACCAAGTGGGGGATTGTTGAATAGTTTATTATCATAAAATAGGTGTCTCTTGTTTAAGAGAAGACATGACTCTTGATTATGAAAAGAGATGACTCTTGATCCTAAAAGGAGGTTATCGATAATTATAAAAAGAAGTTATTCTAGACATAAAGAGTGGTGATATAAGGTACCTTTTCAAGAGATGTGCTAATTGATTGTATAAATTTATGTAAATTAGTGTAGATAACAAACTAAGTGGGGGATTGTTGAAATAGTTTATTATTATAAAAGATGTGATTATTGATCAAAAGAAGACGTGCTTGGTTATGGAAAATGGTGACTCTTAATCCTAAAAAGAGATTAATGGTAGTTATGAAAGTAAGTTATTCTTGATATAAAAAGTTATGATGGTTGGAGATAAGGTGCCCATTTTGTATTGATTGGTTATTTGTGAATAGAGATAAATTCACATATTAATTTATAATAATGACAATTGTTCATAGATTATTCTTCTTCAAAACTCTCTCTTCCTCTCTTTTCATACACAAAATGTTAACATGTTCAAGGTGAAGTTCCAAAAGAGAAATTAAGCAACTGCTGAACTTGTTTCTTGCGGCTTTAGTATATATCTTGGATGTATAATTGTTCTAAATGCGGCAGCAACAATAGTAGGGATAAATAATAACTTAATAACAGTGATCATCAATACACATCAAACCATCAATGATTTATTACTACTTCTTTATCTTCTTTAACAATCAAATTTCCCCAACATTATTTATCTCATAATATCTCGTGAAATAATCTCTCAATCTCACAAGAAAATTCAAAATCGTGCACACAAGATTTAATTGTACCCAAGAAAAGGGCGTACAGTGGCCGACTCAGCATGGAATACGAAATTGAATTTTTATTTTATTTTATTTAGCTGACACCTCATCCACGCATTTCACTCCTACTCCAAGCAAAGAAGTTTTTTTTTTTTGGTAAAAAGAAACTTTTGGCCTTCTGTTTTAGAAAAACAATTTGGGAATCTAAGTCCCAATCCAACCTTTGGACTTTCTTATAAATAATCTTGGCTCGAATTTCCTTCACGGGCTCAAAACTTATTATAACATTGTCCCCGGGTCGTTTCTATTGGTTCATTCTGCCGGTTTAGTTATGCACAAGAAACCGGAAATTGGACTGATTATATCTAGTCCACCTAAATTTGCCCCATTTGATCCAATTTCCGATTCAATCTGTATCTAATGGTCCATCCTCAAGTGAAAACTCTGGGTCCATTTAATCAGTAGCAAGCTAATGAAACTCAAAAAACAAAAAGACAAAAACCCAAGTGGATATTCAAAACTTGCCGTGCAAACACTAAAATCTAAAATGATTAATATTATGAAAAACTTCAAACTGATACATGTATAACAAATTTACCACAAATTAATTTTTTAACCACGAAAAGCTTCAAACTGGTATATCTGTCACAAATTTATCATTTTATTGTTTCCATTAAATTTTATTATTAAATTGTTGAATTAGATTATACATAGCAAGTGACAGTTATACAAGTTAAGGGTTTTACCGTCCATTTGTGATAAGTGTATAATTTTGTGATTTTTCGTAGTTTTAATCGAATTTAACAAAAATTAACGAATGATAAATTCATCATAAATACATTAATTTAGGATTTTTGATTTTATTATATATGTATTAATTTGAGATTTTTTTGGAGGTATAAATCCATTCCGGAGCAGCACATGGGCGGCTTCTCCTTCGCCAAACATCAAATGAATGCCTATGCTTTTCTTTACATGAGGTCCTACCCAGGACTCAGAATCGCATTTATGGTTTGGTGCTCAACCATGGCACTGTCCCCATTCATCCAGAGGGAAGTGGCGATCGTGCAATAAGAACAATAATTTCTTGGCACGGCACACTAGACGTGGGCAATATTTTCTCGGCCTGACATCACTATCCCTAGTCCTTGCAAACAAAAATCGTTTACGAGTACTCACAGAATCGTACTCAATCTGCATCACGAGATCGTTTCCGGACAATTTATAAACTGTTTTGAGTTACTTCGAGGATGACAAAATGTCTGAACTATCCTCTTGTTATTGTTATTCCACATGCCAAATCCATTACCGTGCTCCTTCCTCTACAGTTTTTTTAATGAAAATGCGAACACGTTGTACATGTGAAAATGAGGCTCAATTCTTACAAAGACGGACAGAAAAAACCCCATTAACGTCTGTTGTAGTCATCCTGGTTTCTCACCCTATCACTTCTGGACCCAGAGTGGACCTTCTCTGCTTCCTGGAGTTCATCCCCTCCAATGTCTGCAGAGCTTTGATCGTCGAAATGAACTTTTCAGCGTTACTGTCCGTGTCCGGGCCCGAACAGGACGCTGGCGACGTCGCTTCTAATGATCCGTATGAATCGTTCTCTGTCGTCTCGGGGACGCTGTCCTCATAATTTTCAGCATCTGGTGATTTATGGTGCAAGGCCTTCGGGCTTTTGATCAACACACGGCTGCCAATCATGGCGAACAACCATGGTCCCACCTTGAAATGTGGCCGCGGTGGAGGCATCGATGGCGACCAGCCGCTGCTGTTGGGGCTGTCATCTGAAGACTCGTAGTTCGGTGTCACTGTCACGGAAGCATGAGATTTCTTCTTGTGCGGGGCTGCCGGCGGCAGCGGAGCTGCGAGATCTGCCATTTTCTTGCCCTTTTTGTGTGTAAATGGAGTGTCGATCCCTGGGAGCGGCTGGTGGGAGGAGGACGGCCGTGGCTGGGAGACGGGGAGGGACTCGGAGTTCTCGATTCTTTCTCGTCCCCGATCCTTCTTCTTCGTCTTTAGCGAGCCCGAGGATTCGTTGGTCGCCAGGCCACCTCTCTTTTCCTTACTCTTCTCCTCCAATGGGTGACATGTCCTCTTTTCCTTGACTGCAGCATTACGATCGCAATAATCATCCGCAATTACCTCCTTACTCTGGAACTGCCTCGCTTCTTCGTTGCGGTCTCCCTTCCTTCTTCCCCTGGAATGAACCGTTTTCGACCCAGAACCCTGAACCACGTCCAGATGGGTATGGTCATGGTGTCCCCGCCGTCCCTTATCCTGTGGCTGGGAGACCGGGAGGGACTCGGAGTTCTCGATTCTTTCTCGTCCCCGATCCTTCTTCTTCGTCTTTAGCGAGCCCGAGGATTCGTTAGTCGCCAGGCCACCTCTCTTTTCCTTACTCTTCTCCTCCAATGGGTGACATGTCCTCTTTTCCTTGACTGCAGCATTACGATCGCAATAATCATCCGCAATTACCTCCTTACTCTGGAACTGCTTCGCTTCTTCGTTGCGGTCTCCCTTCCTTCTTCCCCTAGAATGAACCGTTTTCGACTCAGAACCCTGAACCACGTCCAGATGGGTATGGTCATGGTGTCCCCGCCGTCCCCCATCCTGTGGCTGGGAGACGGGGAGGGACTCGG
This sequence comes from Eucalyptus cladocalyx, assembly GCA_017140615.1. Classification (NCBI taxonomy): domain Eukaryota; kingdom Viridiplantae; phylum Streptophyta; class Magnoliopsida; order Myrtales; family Myrtaceae; genus Eucalyptus; species Eucalyptus cladocalyx. The sequence continues at coordinate 11,177,953 of CM029518.1, forward strand.
AGTTCTCAATTCTTTCTCGTCCCCAATCCTTCTTCTTCGTCTTTAGCGAGCCAGAGGATTCGTTGGTCGCCAGGCCATCTCTCTTTTTCTTACTCTTCTCCTCCAATGGGTGATATGTCCTCTTTTCATTGACTGCAGCATTACGATCGCAATAATCATCCGCAATTACCTCCTTACTCTGGAACTGCTTCGCTTCTTCGTTGCGGTCTCCCTTCTTTCTTCCCCTGTGTCGCGACCTCTTTTTTTCCGGCGCCCGCAGTCGGGTACGAGCGCCTAAGGAGGCTAATGGCTCGGCTGAATTTAATTATGCCCGGACTCTCCCAAGTCCACCAATTCACGACTTAACGGTTCAAGTTTTTTAACCTGTAAGTTGATTTTTAAAATGGAGTCGCCACTAATCAATTTGGGGTGGGTTGATTAGAAACCCAAGTGAAGTATCGGGAGAAATACTCACTCCTGCGCAACCAGAGAAATTAGGATCGGGGACTTGATTACACTAGTTAATCACTAATGCCCTTTCGGTACCTAATCTTGTTTAAACCCCGAGGTTTTTTGGATGTTCGGGGATTTTCCATACATTTTTGGGAGGAAAAACATTTTTGAGTCATTTTCTAATTTTTTGGACACAAAAGGGATTTTTGGTAATTTTTGGAAAAATACAAGTTTTTTGGCCTTTTCTAAATTTTTTGGCTTTTTTTTGATTTTTGGCATTTTTTGGAAAATATGAAATATTTTTGATTTTTTTTTGGAAAATAAAATATTTTTATCATTTTTTATTATTTTTCGATTTTCTGGAAATTAAAACATTTTCGGTTTTCTGGAATTAAAATATTTTTTGGATATTTTTGATTTTTTTTTAAAAAATAAAATATTTATTATTTATTTATTTAAAATAATATTTTTATATTAAAATAATATAAAAACTGACCGGGTCGGATCCGTGGGTTGGGTCCGACCCGGCCAGCGATCCGAATGAGGCCGCGTTGCGCTATGGCCCGACTCGGATTTTTTTGTCTTTTTCTTTCCTTCCCTTTTTTTTTTTAACAAGCCCAGCCCAAATAGATCTATTTTCTCAAAAAGGGCCCGGTCCACATGCGAATAGCCCAAGCTGGCCGAAACCCTACCCGAGCGAGACCCACGCCCGACACGCTTTCGGCTAAAACCCTACCCGATCACCGACCCGCCTTCGACCCGGTTTACAGCCGCAGCTTGCTTTGCCCTATTCCTACGTCGTCCGGTGAAGACGACGGCGACGAGCGGCGATACCGAGGACAGCAGCGGTGGGAGGATGCGGCGCGGCGGCACGGCGGCGACGACAACGTGGAGATGCAGAGGGGAACGATGGGTAGAGCGCGACTGAGGAATGGATCTCGCGGTGGCTGAGGCGGCGAGGACGGATGGCGAGCGTCGGTGTGTACCTGTCTGTAGCAACGGCGGGACGTGGCGGCAAACGGCGGTGGATGATGGCGTGGCCGGATCTCGTGGATCCTCCTTAGATCCGGTCTTCGCTTTCCCGATCGAGGGGGGGGATGACACGGCGAGGTGTGGGGACGGCGGCACGGCAAGATGCGGGGGAGCGGCGGCGTCGGGGCACGGACCTCCTCCGATCTCCTCTTCTCTTCGGCCTACTCACTCAGATCTGGACGGCGTCGGGGCGAGGAACAGCAACAGTGGAGCAGCGATCGGGTCCTCGGCTTCTCAGATCTTCGATTCCCCTCTCACACGCTCGGATCTCTCCCCCTTCGGGCTCGCTTGCCGCCAGCCTCCCCCGAAGTCTCTCGGAGGGAGGTCGTTCGAGCTTCGCGACCCGATCTCTCGCGCTCGCTCTTTGATCCTCCCCGAAGTCTCTCAAGGGAAGATCTCCGAGTTCGCCGTGGTGGTGTCGATGGTTGTGCTCCGCTATTTATAGGCGAGGAGGTCCGGTCGACGGAGGAGCTCGGCCGCCGGTCTTTGGCTTGCCAACCGGACTCCGCGGCCCAACCGGCGTCTCATCTCGGCATTAAAGGCGCGCATTGAAGGCGCATGCGCGTTGTCCTCTCCTTCGGCGGCCTACCTCCGTGCCTCTCGCCGTAGGCTGCCCTTGAGCGCGTCGCCGGCCACCGCGCGTGAGATGCAGAAACGAATGAAGAAGAAGAAGAAGACAGGAGGAAGAAGAAGAGGGGGGGGCCAAGTCGTGCGAAGGGAGAGAGAAAGAAAAGGGGCTGGCTGCTTTGCTTTTTGCTTTTCTTGTTTTTATTTGTTTTTTCTTGTTTTCTTTTTGCTTTTATTTTTGTTTTTTTTTGTTTTTATTGAATTTATCTGAAAAAGAGGCAAAATACAAAAATAAAGAAACTTAAGCCTAATTAAAAACCTAATCAAAAATTTAGGTGTCAACGGTTTGCCCCTCTTTGAAGGTGAGTTCGCAGAGGTTGCATTCAAAGATAAACTTGATGCCTAAATTTTATCCATGCATGCGTAATAGATTATACTTTATTTGGGGCTTATTATTCTATGCGGAAAAAAAAAAGAGCAATATAACTTTACATATGCGAGACGAGATAAGAAGATACCGTAGTTACTTACCGGGAGTGAGTGAGATAGGGTGTGAACCCCGAGTTTTGGCAAGTATCAAGGCATCATCTTACCCGTTTGCATGAGGAGATTGCTTCTCCGGGACCCGAACCATTCTTCGGTCGCCTATTGGAGCAATAAGTGATTTGTCTAGGACCCGAACCTTTCTTCGGTCGCCTTGACGGGAATTGCCTTCCCAGGACCCGAACCTTTCTTCGGTCGCGCTGTTAGAGCAATAAGTTGGTTTGTCTAGGACCCGAACCTTTCTTCGGTCGCCGACGGGAATTGCTTTTCCGGGACCCGAACCTTTCTTCGGTCGCTGTTAGAGCAATAAGTTGGTTTGTCTAGGACCCGAACCTTTCTTTCGCCTTGACGGGAATTGCCTTCCCAGGACCCGAACCTTTCTTCGGTCGCCTGTTAGAGCAATAAGTTGGTTTGTCTAGGACCCGAACCTTTCTTCAATCGGTCGCTTTCTTGACGGGAGATGCGCCGACCTTTCTCGGGGCATCTGCTTGTTGGGAGATAGTACTTGGATGATCACAAGTACAAACTCTTGGAGGATACCTGGATGATCACAAGCATCGAAGGGGTACCTGGACGATCACAGGTACAAACTCTTTGGAGATACTTGGATGATCACAAGTATCGAAGGGGTACCTGGACGATCACAGGTACAAACTCTTTGGGGATACTTGGATGATCACAAGTATCGAAGGGGTACCTGGACGATCACGGTACAAACTCTTTGGGGATACTTGGATGATCACAAGTATCGAAGGGGTACTGGACGATCACAGTACAAACTCTTTGGGGATACTTGGATGATCACAAGTATTGAAGGGGTACGGACGATTGAAAGTACAAACTCTTTGGAGATACTTGGATAATCACAAGTATCGAAGAGTTTGTGTCCTGGACGATCACAAGTACAAACTCTTGAAGGATACCTAGCATTCGCAGGTATCGAAGGAGTACCTGATTGCTTGTAGGTGTTGAAAGAGTACTTGAATGATTTCAAGTACAAACTCTTGAAGGATACCTAGTATTCGCAGGTATCGAAGGGGTACTTGATAATTGAAAATATTGAGAACATACCTTGTATATTTGTGAAGGTGTCCCACCTCCTGGCAATTGGGAAATATCGAGGGCATACCTGGGATATTCGTGAAGGTCTCTCACCTCCTGGTAGTTGGGAATATCGAGGACGTCTCTCACCTCCGAGATACTCGTGAAGGTCTCTCACCTCCCGGTAATTGGGAATATTGAGGACGTGCCTCGCATATTCATGAAGGTTTCTCACCTCCGGTAATGGGAATATCGAGGGCATGCCCCGCATATTCGTGAAGGTCTCTCACCTCCTGGTAATGGGGAATATCGAGGACGTACCTTGGATATTCATGAAGGTTTCTCACCTCCTGGTATGGGGAATATCGAGGACGTACCTTGGATATTCGTGAAGGTCTCTCACCTCCTGGTAATCGGGAATATCGAAGGCGTACCTGAGATATTCGTGAAGGTCTCTCACCTCCTGGTAGTTGGAATATCGAGGACGTACCTGAGATACTCGTGAAGGTCTCTCACCTCCTGGTAATTGGGAATATTGAGGACGTGCCTCGCATATTCATGAAGGTTTCTCACCTCCTGGTAATGGGAATATCGAGGGCATGCCCCGCATATTCGTGAAGGTCTCTCACCTCCGGTAATGGGAATATCGAGGACGTACCTTGGATATTCATGAAGGTTTCTCACCTCCTGGTATGGGGAATATCGAGGACGTACCTTGGATATTCGTGAAGGTTTCTCACCTCCTGGTATGGGGAATATCGAGGACGTACCTTGGATATTCGTGAAGGTCTCTCACCTCCTGGTAATCGGGAATATCGAGGATGTGCCTCGCATATTCATGAAGGTCTCTCACCTCCTGGTAATGGGAATATCGAGGGCATGCCCCGCATATTCGTGAAGGTCTCTCACCTCTTGGTAATGGGGAATATCGAGGACGTCACCTCCTGGTATGGGGAATATCGAGGACGTACCTTGGATTTTCGGGATATTCATGAAGGTCTCTCACCTCCTGGTAATTGGGAATATCGAAGGTCTCTCACCTCCTGGTAGTTGGGAATATCGTGCATATTCATGAAGGTCTCTCACCTCTGGTAAAGGAGAATATCGAGGACGTACCTTGGATATTCATGAAGGTCTCCCACCTCCTGGTAACATTAACTTGAATGTAGCACGAGACTTACCTGGATGGCCCAGCACTCAAAAGGGCTAGAACACCTGGGTAGGCGTAGGCACATAAAGCGCGGAATGCTTGAATGCTAATAATTTGGGGACAACTCGGGCAAGTTGAGTGTCGGGGAAAAGGGAGTATCCGACAATGGTGGGTACTCAAAGATAATGGGATACATGAATGGCTGCAAGCATCAATACTCAGTATTTTGGGACAACTCGAACATGTCGAGTGTCGGAAAGGGAGTACCTAGATGATGATGAACACTCATGGATGATGGGATACTTGGTTTGTCTCAAGCATCTAAATTCCAAGAAACGACTCGAATAGGTTGAGTGTCAATAGGAGGGTACCTAGACAGTGGGAGGTACCTAAAAACAAAGGGATACCTGAACAGTAACAAGTATCAATACTTTGAGGACAACTCGGATAGGTCGAGTGTCGTTAAGAGGGAGTACCTGGTAAGTGGTGGACACTCAAAGACAAGGGGATACTTAGACAGTAGCAAGCACTCGAACTCAAGGGACGACTCGAATAGGTCGAGTGTCAAGAAGAGAGTACTTGAACAGTGGTAGGTACTTTAAGACCAATGGAGACATGGACATGCTTACCTGGCAATATCTCTGATCTCGGAGAGTATGTCTGCTATTTGCACAATATGCACACATGATTGTATATGCTTCAAATTCATGAGTTCAAATGAGATTCATGCATGATAATTTTGTCAATTTTGCATCATCGATTTCTATTGGGGAAGATTTTGAAAGACAACCTTCATTTAGAATGTAGATGTCTTGAGCATGCCAAATGAGGGACTTTCGTGCGAAAGGACTTTCCACTCTCTCTCATGGAAAAGGCTATCCTGACCATTGATGCAGGATTTATAAGGACCACACTTCTCACTGTCATCATGTCAGCAGGGGTCTGAGTATTCTCGCAAGTGGTACGACTTTACCAATGTGAGAGGTCTATGTTGAAATTGTGATGAAGACTTGGTCAATAGCTCATCAAATGGGACCGTCGAGGTCAAGGCTCATGAACGAAGTGCCGCACGATCATCTCCAAGTTTGCAAGTCAAGAGTCTGCGGAAAGAGATAGAATAGTCTTGCTCGTACTTCTTCGAGCGATGCTTATAGACATATGAAATCCTACGTTAATTGAAGTGCCCCTAGTCGAAGAGACTTTTACAATGGGATGCAATGTAGGCTTGATTCATGTATAAAAGGGTGAGAGCTGGTAATTGCCTTGGCATTTGTCACCAGTCTTTCTTCTCACTGTCAAATGGAGGTTCTTCAGCAACATTTTCTTGGCTGCATTTTTGACTGGGGGGCATTGGCCTTGCTTTTACCAGGCACATTGCTTTTTCATGCCCCTATTTTTATTCCAGTTTTTCATTTAGGGGCATTGACCTTGCTTTTACCAGGTACACTGCTTTTTTATGCCCATTTTTTTTTTCATTCTTGTTGCTTGAGAGCTGATCTTGACAAGTTCAAGCAAACGCCTTTGTTAGACTATTGAGTCTTCATCTTTTGCCGGCACTTCTGATTATGCTGCTCAAATGGCAGTAGATTTTGCTTTGCCTTCACGTGAGGGTGAATTTACAGACTCAATTGAGTTATACAATAGATACAAGTGCGTAAAGAAAGAATTGCTCTTCATGACTCTAGGGCACTTAAATTAACATGAGTGTTCATATGCAATAAGGACACCCGAAGATTGATGCAAGTGCGAGCAAGAAAATTTCTATCTCTCTTCTCACCTTGTGATGCTTTACTTGCTTTCGACTTGCCCCAGTATAGGGGTTGTTCTTTGACGGGAGCATAGCAGAAACTTGTCAATGTATGGGGCTCAATGGGGTGAGCGATAGAATGCCTCTCACTATTTTGGTTATCATACCATTCACAAGAGAACTCTTTACCCTGCAATCATGGAATCTTCTGCACTCATCTCACAAGTGTATAGATGGGGGATTGTGTGTAGGATATGGCTTGCCTTTCATCATTCTGACGCGCCTCATCCAGCATGCTCAATTAATCTTGTATTCTTCACTTAGCTGTCTATTCTAATAATCCTCAGTGGAATCAATGACTTAGACAAACAAAATCATCATGCAGAATTCACCTAGAAAAATGACATGCAACATTTGAATATGATGGAGTTTGAACTCTTCAAAACAAGTGAATGGTTTTGACTCAAAAAAGACCCTATTGACAACTTTAAGAGTTAACATAATGGTGTTTCCAAATATGTTAAATTTTGAACAGCAAAAGGGCTATTCGTAAATGGGTGTCGATAGTTGTCCCTATTGATTAGGGATATGACACATGAATGAATAGTCAGGATTGGGAATCTGATCGGGCATCTCTACTTTTGCCCTTGCAGAAGAGAAGATGTACAAGTAGATCAATTAGTTTGGCCAAAATCAAATGTGAGTTGAGGCCTGAAGATTTTCTGTCATTTGCTTTGGCAATACTTGAGACGCCATTTTGCTTGGGAGAGTTTGTCATGCCTCTCATTGATCTGTTATCTTTGTTTTTGACAGTTGGGTGATCCTACAAAAGATAGGAAAGAACGTGTCAGTCACGATTTTTCTCAGGAGTTTAAACAACTGGGAGCGATACAACATTACCCTTCACTACTTTGCAGATGATTGGATGGACTTGAAATGCGAGTGGGACATGAAGTCCTATGTCTTTTGCTTCGTTAGATCACCTGCTTTCTCGTAATTTGCAAGCGCAAGAGAAGCAAATTTTTTTTTATTATTTTTTTACCAAGATGGCATGTCGCGTCGGGGATTCGAACCCCCGACTTCGGACCTTTTCGCTTCTTCCCGGATACCACTCGTCTAGAGGCGCCGATGGTGTCCGTAGGGCGCTTCCTTTTTTATTTAACCGAACCGGCTCCTGGACGACACGTCCCTTCATACCAAGTTAGGTAAATCGATATGGATCATTTGATTTGCCCAAATTAACCATTGAGCTTGTTTCTTGAATCCTATGCTTCCTGTCAATAGGAGAAAATATGTCAAAAGTGAGTTCAAGGGGGAGTATTGGAAACGATACCAAATTACTCTTCTCCAAAGTTTGTATTTGTTGACTCCTAGGGATATTTGAATACGTCAATGATGGCCTTTTGTTTTTGACATAGTTCAATGTCTCTTTTGATTGGCCCTCTTCATTTGTGACCATGTATGGATGATTCATCTGGTCGTTGATTCATCTTTAACGTCTTTGACTATATGACCATTCAGCATTGAGCAAATTTCTCATTTTCCTTGGAAGAATCAAAATATTCTCTTTTGGCAATTACTTCTTGCGAGAATATGCGAGTGAAGCTTCTAGATTCCAAAGTCATTGTCTAGGGTGTGGGGCTATAGATCGCCTTGTTGTCTAGATTTTCTCCCCGTTGACAATAATCACTTTAAAGGAAGAGAAGGAACTTCTTTCTTTCCTTATGTTGAAGTTGAAACCGTAACATCTAGCCGTTTGGGCGTGTCGTCGTGCGGCAAGATAGTCCTTTGGCTCAAGATGGAGAGGCGGGGAGTGAGGCATGTCATGGATGCTTCGATCTCAACTCTATGCTCGTACCTATTACGTCTCACCTTTTGTATCCTGTAAATAGAAAAGAGGGGTTGTCATTCTCAATATTATGTTAAGGGAATAAGACTTACCCTCTTTTTTTAAACGGGATGCTCCTTTCTATTTGCCCTTGTTTTCTTGGCGGGATGTCTTTGAATTTGGCGAGTTCACCGATGTGCTTGCTTCAAATGCCCTCATGTCACACTAAGTCAAAGGGGACGGGAATGATCTTTCGAGACATGAAGTGAATGAGTCAGAAAGATAAACATGATTAAATTTATCATCTTGTTTTAACAAAAACTTTCGGGTGATGAAATATTTTTTATTTTCAAAATACGTCTTTGGGGGAGAAAAAGCATGAGGAAGCCCAGCCCTCAGTATTCTCCTTGGACGATATTTTCTTTTCATGGTTGGATAACATCACTGGGCCGGTTTGGGATACCGCCTCATGCTTTCAAAACAAAATATTAGAACTGTACATTAGATTACTGAAATGGAAAATACAACAGTAGCACACTAGACAAGATAAGAAACATGAAATTATAAAAACAAGCAACACCCATGAAAACTCCTATGAAAAGGAGCACTTTGATATTGGTTTTGGTTAAGCGCCTTTGAGTTCCTCGCCTCCAGTAGACTTGAAGTATTCGCATGAGAGGACCACTTCATTGAAGCTACGGAAATGCAACCCATGCAACCAACAGCGATGCTTGCGAGGTAAAGCCCCTATGAACAACTTTATCATCTCTTCTTCAGCCAGTTGAGGGTAAGTTTGCATCATAAAAGCCTCCCACCTCCTCGCATATACTCGAAAATCCTCCATTGGTCTTCTTCTGAAGTGAACCAAGTTCTGACAAGGCGCTTCAGTCCCAATCTGGCTTTGATACTGAAGCAGGAATGCAGAAGACAGCTCATTCCAATCTCTCATAAGGTAGATATCTGCTGTGATGAACCATTGTAATGCAGATCCCGTAAGACTCTCTTGGAAGGCCTGAGTTGTGAATGACATTGGGCCATAGTACCGACTCATTTCAACATGGAGGTACGCAAGTGGGCCACGGGGCAAGTCATGCCGTTATATTTGCGAGGTTAGGTATCCACATCTCTATGGGGGTCATGATCCTATGAGCGTAAGACGGGCTTGATGTATCTTGGTTAGGCCTTTGGTTTTCCCACCGCATATTCGTTGTAGTGGTGAATTTTTCTGTTTCGGGAGAGTTGGACTCTACCGAAGATTACCCCATTGCTTTCTTCTTGGTCAAAATTTCCGAATGAGGATGAAGTATTGAAGCTATCCTCATGGTTAGAGGACGAGCTTAATACTTCGTTAGGATCGTAGCGGATAAAGATGTATGCTTCCTCTTCTGACGGACCTTCATCCCCGGATGAGAGTAGGAAACAATTATACGATGAATCGTCAGTTTCATTGTCAAAATAACGCTGGAAGTCCTTGGGATTGTATTCTAGGGCCGGGAAGTCGGGGTTGTACTCTAGAGGATGCTATATTCTTGGGAATGCTCGAAGCTTTGGTGTGGTGGCTCGTCGGTAGATGCTGAATTGATCTGCTTAGGCTTTCTTTTCTTGGCTTCTGGTCCAGACCTTTTGAGTAAGGCCCTTCGTTTTGCTAACTTGATTTTGTCAAGGGAAGTGAGAGACATTAGAGTTTCACTGTCTTATTCACTTTCCAGGTTGATAGGGGTTGGTATTCTTTGGACCCTAGCTCTTGGAGTAAGCTTGGGAAGTTGTCCTAGTCATGCCCCGCTCTTGAACATGCTCGTGTCTTTGATCTCGTACAAAGGCTCCTTGCCTTTCCTAGTGGGAAATTTTCCAGTAACAGGATGTTGCTCAACTGCCCATTTATCATGCAAGGCTTCATTGACATGCTCTTCTCCTATCTCAGCAACTAATGGCTCCTCGTGCTCCGCGATCATCGGCTCTTCGTAGGGCAAAGTGATGTCGGGAGTGATGTCAATATTATACTCTTGGTGAAAAATATGAATTAGTTCCCTCAAGGTTTTAAGGGGACTAATCTTCTAGACAATGTACCATCGCAAGGCAGGGCCAGTCAAGTTCGATTGGTACGATTGAATCATCCTTCGAACCAGATAGGCCTGCAAGTAGGTCTCTGGGCGAGAGGTATCAGCATACCTTTCGCATTCATGTGCTTTGAGCTTTTCAGGGATCTCAATGCCGGCATAATTGGATAGGTCCATTGGATTCTGCTCCTGCATCTGGCTTAACTTTTTTATGATCCTTTCAAATTGCCTATGGTATTGGCTATTTTCTGGCAAATTTGTGGGTGTCATGATAGTGTTTGAGGCAATTATAGAGTTGGGCTCAACTTGAGTGGATTTTATTTGTCTCGAGAGTTGTTGAAGGACAATGGACATCTGTCCTATGCCATCTTCAATGTTAATGAGGCGATTTTGTACATCATTCTGATCGGGTCCTATTGCATGAGGCCAATCACGAGCGATTGGTGGCCGGCGATTCATAATTACTGTTCGTTGTGAAAACAATGAATGAGCACGAAAGTAAACAAAGATTGACCCATAGCAATGGTCTAACTGTTTTTTTATTTATCAAAAAGAGGATTTATAGACTGCCAACTCCTAATATCTAGAACTTGAAATTGAAAAGATAGGATGAAATACTAGATATTAAACAAAAGTCCCTAAACAATGGGACAAAACTTTCACACTATTAACACTAAGGGGCACATGATTCCCAATTTATATGCGACGGGGAGCCTTGTTCTTGCGAGGATGCCTACTTCCTTGGGCTGGCTCTGAGGTGTGCATCCAGTCCATTCCCAAATCCCTCTCCATGAGCTCGCTTGCTCGTGCGGGTTGCTCTCGCTGATTGAGTGAGGGACTAATGGCTTCCATCTTATCGGGATACGATGGTTGTGGATGTAGGACATGGAGGCGTGGTGGGCTTTTTCTTCTCCCTTAAGCCCTTCAGGTACCACAACCCTTTTGCGATGGCACTTGTCCCAGGTTTCCTCAGCGGTAGAAATTTCAAATTCATAGTCACGGCTTGTGTTGAAAAGAATTGGAGGGACCATCATCTTGAAAGGCGGTGGGATCTCCTGAAGGGCTCCATATTGTCGTGCTACCCGATACGGGTAGTAGGGAATGGCGCCGGTGAGACCGAGCAATGGAATTGGGCGGGTGTGCATGTAAGCAAAGCGGGCCCTCTTTTCATGGAACCAACCGGCACACCATTGGAATGCCTCAGGAGCTGGGTTTCTTAGGAAGCTTACCCAATTTAAACAGCTTTGATTGGGAATGTACGGTCCTAAAACCATAAATTTTTGTAATGGATTTTCAAAAGCATTTGTTTCAGGCGATCGCATGAAGTCTCGAAATTCGCTTAGGTGAGAAAAGAACCAGACTTGTAAAATTTCAGGAGAGGCTCGCATGATTTTCTCCGAGTTGTCTTTAAAACGATTAAAAGACAAGAATGTTTCGAGTTAAAATCATGTTGACATAATTCCCCCTCTTAAGATCGATCAACTATCCATGCCATCTTGGGAGTTATGGCATTTCTTTGATGGGGGAAGATGATGAGCCCGAAAAAGGCTAGGAGGAAAATCTCACTTTTCTGGGTCATAGGCTGATTTTGGAAAAGGCATTCATAAATTCTAGTGGGCAGGTATTATGGTTGTCTTCAAGAATTTGTCTCATGACATAGATTTCAGTTCCTAAAAGTCGTGCTAACCCGCGCCACGGGAGGACACCTATCGATGGCTTGACAAGCTTTTTCTCAAGAGGCATTCCAGTGATGATGCTATATTCTTCCAGGGTTGGGGTTAGCTCAAACCTACCGAATATAAAAGTAATTGTCTTCGGGCACCAAAAATGTGCCATGGCTTGTATGACTTCAAGACGAACGGTGATTTGGATCAACGATAGGAGATGACCAATTTTGGCCTTCACGCGCTCTGGGCAAACCGATCTAATTGACCCCACCATCGAAGAGCTCCGCCTTGGGAGCGAGGAATGAACTGGATATCGTCTTTCCCCATCACATATAAACTGGGACTTGAAAAGTTTATCCTACATTGCCATGGGCCAAATAAAAAGACTGAGTAAAAGTAAAGAAATCACTTCGCTTTTAAATAAAATGACAAGCACAAAGACATGCGCATGGGACGTGCGGCTCGATTTCTAACTCAGAAGGCTTGATGAGATTAAAAAGATATCCGCCCGTCGCAGTCTCGCGTTAGCAGCATACCCCCTTAACCTCGGCTAAGAAATTCGGGGAAAAAAAAGGCGACCTCTACATCGCAGTCTCGCGTTCGAGGTCGTATCTTTCTTAACACCATCCTAAAAATCCTATGGCGGCCCAGGTCCGGCGGCCGGGTTGTGTGTGCCATGTGTAGTGTTTAAAACAGTAAAGCATGCACAACAGTTTATAATCACAAGATAATCTATTTTAAACAAAATTAAAATAAATTTTTAAACTACTGACCTGCATAAAAAAAAAAAAAAACAAAAGTCAGTAAAGAATTTAAACAAGACAAAAATGGCCTAAGTCCTCAAAGTCCCCCCAGGAGTCGCCAAGATGTCGCGACCTTTTTTTCGGCGCCCGCGATCGGGTACGAGCGCCTAAGGAGGCTAATGGCTCGGCTGAAATTAGTAGTTATGCCCAGACTCTCCCAAGTCCACCAATTCACGACTTAATGGTTCAAGTTTTTAACGTGTAAGTTGATTTTTTAAAATGGAGTCGCCACTAATCGATTTGGAGTGGGTCGATTAGAAACCCAAGCGAAGTATCGAGAGGAATACTCACTCTGCGCAACCAGAGAAATTAGGATCGGGGACTTGATTACACTAGTTAATCACTAATGCCCTTTCGGTACCTAATCTTGTTTAAACCCCGAGGTTTTTTGGATGTTCGAGGGATTTTCCATACATTTTTGGGAGGAAAAACATTTTTGAGTCATTTTCTAATTTTTTGGACACAAAAGGGATTTTTGGTATTTTTGGAAAAATACAAGTTTTTTGGCCTTTTCTAAATTTTTTGGCTTTTTTTGATTTTTGGCATTTTTTGGAAAATATGAAATATTTTTGATTTTTTTTTTTGGAAAATAAAATATTTTTATCATTTTTTATTATTTTTCGATTTTCTGGAAATTAAAACATTTTCGGTTTTCTGGAATTAAAATATTTTTTGGATATTTTTGATTTTTTTTAAAAAAATAAAATATTTATTATTTATTTATTTAAAATAATATTTTTATATTAAAATAATATAAAAATGACCCGGTCGGATCGCGGGTCGGATCCGCGGGTTGGGTCCGACCCGGGAGCGATCCGAATGAGGACGGGCCCGCGTTGCGGGCCCGACTCGGATTTTTTTTGTCTTTTTTCTTTCCTTCCCTTTTTTTTTAACAAGCCCAGCCCAAATAGATCTATTTTCTCAAAAAGGGCCCGGTCCACATGCGAATAGCCCAAGCTGGCCGAAACCCTACCCGAGCGAGACCCACGCCCGACACGCTTTCGGCTAAAACCCTACCCGATCACCGACCCGCCTTCGACCCGGTTTACAGCCGCAGCTTGCTTTGCCCTATTCCTACGTCGTCCGGTGAAGACGACGGCGACGAGCGGCGATACCGAGGACAGCGGTGGGAGGATGCGCGCGGCGGCATGGCGGCGACGACAACGTGGAGATGCAGAGGGGAACGATGGGTAGAGCGCGACCGAGGAATGGATCTCGCGGGTGGCGAGGCGGCGAGGACGGATGGCGAGCGTCGGTGTGTACCTGTTTGTAGCAACGGCGGGACGTGGCGGCAAACGGCGGTGGATGATGGCGTGGCCGGATCTCGTGGATCCTCCTTAGATCTGGTCTTCTGCTTTCCAGATCTGAGGGCAGGGGATGACAGCGGCGAGGTGTGGGGACGGCGGCACGGCAAGATCTGGGGCAGCAGCGGCGTCGGGGCACGGGACCTCCTCCGATCTCCTCTTCTCTTCGGCCTACTCACTCAGATCTGGACGGCGTCGGGGCGAGGAACAGCAACAGTGGAGCAGCGATCGGGTCCTCGGCTTCTCAGATCTTCGATTCCCCTCTCACACGCTCGGATCTCTCCCCTTCGGGCTCGCTTGCCGCCAGCCTCCCCCGAAGTCTCTCGGAGGGAGGTCGTTCGAGCTTCGCGACCCGATCTCTCGCGCGCTCGCTCTTTGATCCTCCCCTGAAGTCTCTCAAGGGAAGATCTCCGAGTTCGCCGTGGTGGTGTCGATGGTTGTGCTCCGCTATTTATAGGCGAGGAGGTCCGGTCGACGGAGGAGCTCGGCCGCCGGTCTTTGGCTTGCCAACCGGACTCCGCGGCCCAACCGGCGTCTCATCTCGGCATTAAAGGCGCGCATTGAAGGCGCATGCGCGTTGTCCTCTCCTTCGGCGGCCTACCTCCGTGCCTCTCGCTCGCCGTAGGCTGCCCTTGAGCGCGTCGCCGGCCACCGCGCGTGAGATGCAGAAACGAATGAAGAAGAAGAAGAAGAAGGAGGAGGAAGAAGAAGCGAAGGGAGAGAGAAAGAAAAGGGGGGGCCAAGTCGTTTTCTTTTTGCTTTTATTCTTGTTTTCTTTTTTGGGAGAGGCAAAATACAAAAAGAAAGAAAAGGGGCTGGCTGCTTTGCTTTTTGCTTTTCTTGTTTTTATTTGTTTTTTTTCTTGTTTTCTTTTTTTTGTTTTCGTGATTGGATATGTTTTTATTGAATTTATCTGAAAAAGAGGCAAAATACAAAAATAAAGAAACTTAAGCCTAATTAAAAACCTAATCAAAAATTTAGGTGTCAACACTCTCAGGCATACGTGCGTACGTGTGTGTGTGTATAGGAGCATGTAATATTCTATGTAGGACGACATCTCGACGTATAATTTGTGGACTAAAATGAGTGACTAAAATGAGTGGAGTGCGGTTTCAATCATTAAGCAGTATAATAATAGATTTATGTGGCTTAGGCTTGCATCGGTTGTGTCCTTCTTGTGCGCCCTGGGCTCTGTACGCCTTTTAATTGCGCCACTAGAGGAGATAACCTCAAAAGCTGTGAGTTGCGTGTGAGCTCGTCGGCTCCATGCGAAGAGCCGGGAAGATCGGATTCCCACCCACAGAAAATGACGCTGCCTAATGGAGCCCGGGGTATTGTAAACAGCATGATTTTGAGGCCAAAAGAAACAAAGAAAAGAAACAGACAGGAGCATGTGAAATTCTATGTCGGAAGATATTTTGACGTGTAGTTTGTGGCTCAGGCGCCTAATGGAGTCCGCGATATTGTAGCGTGTCTATGATGCAAAAAGAAAGGAAGAAAAGAAAAAGGTCTGCTTTGAAGCCATTCTACAGGACACAATATTCATGGATTTGCAAGCATCCGAGGACGGTTGGAAATTTTTCGGAATAAATCACTTACAATTTGACACATATCATGAATCAAAAAATAAAAAATTCTTGTCTTTCTCTGTTTTTCTCCACCATCGCTTGCTCAAGGCCTAAAACTTGCCTGATCTAATGAGACTCGAGACTTGCCGTTAAAGGTTGCAAGCTTGTTGGCCTCTGGCAAGCTCAAGCCTCATCGTTGGAGATCACAAGTTCATCCAATTTGATGAGGCTCAAGATTTGTTAGCCATCCCCATGGCGGGTGACCAACAAAGGAAAAAGAAAAGAAAAGACAAAAATCTTTGCTTCTAGGTGCTTTGCAAGTAGCATTGATTGTCGCCAATTATGTGCATTGAATCACATGGATAATGTTGTCACGTGTTAGAGATGTGCGTCTCCTAATTGATACAAGGTCAATAAAACAAAGTTAAAGCTCGTATTTAGTGGTTTGGACGAGTGGCTCTATTTCATGAGAAAACTTGTTTGTTTCGCTAGAGAGATGACGACGACCTACCGTTGCCAAGAGAAAAATTAAGAAGGTGTCTATATCATTGAAAAACTTCAAGATAAACGAAAATATTTTCCATGAAAATTATTTTCATAGAAAATGATTAGTTTTCATTTGCTTGATGATTTAGAAAAAAGTGATTTCCTTCTTGCGACCTTGATAAACGGCCCTTATCAAGGTCTTGTGACCTCTGAAAGGGTTGTGCAACCTTGACGAGGACCGCTTGGGGTCTCACAACATAGTGAGGTTGCTTGGGTCACTCAAACCCACATGGCCGCTAAGGTTGACTGGCAAATAAATGTGGCCTTGCCAAGCCCATTGAGCAAACAAGATGAGCAATTGTAATGAGGCAAAATAGTAAAATGAAAAAATCGATGATGGTAGTTTTAGAAGAAAAAAAATATTTAACCTAGGGATGGCCTTCCACAAATGCTGGGCTTTCAATTTTTGGCAAGGTTAACATTTGACTGAAAGGGTTGAAATTTTTTTTTGCCAAACACCTTATATTTATTTTTTTAAGTAGTTTTGGAGGTTCAAAGCCCTCGGCACCTTATACATATAAAGCGATTAATGGGATGTTACCTGTCAGACACTGCGAGAATAATGCATTTCTAACCAATCATGTCTGACTGGTTTGCTTTAACATTGTTATATCATGTGGGGGTGTCGGATGAAGTCAGCAAACTGAGATTATATCAAGAGAGTGGGGTCTTCCTGAAAAGGACCTTAACGTTTTTTTTTTTTTTTTGGTAAAGGAAAAGGACCTTAACGTTATACACTGCCTTGCATAAAAAGAATAAGTTGTGGGTTTCGATAGCGAAGTTCAATTGTTTGAGTCCGAAATTATTTTTTCGAACATTACAGACCCGCTATAAAAGTGAAAAGTATTGCTTACGAGAGCAATTAATATAATTACCTGATTTATCGGAAACATTCTGTCCGGAATATTTCCAAACACGATACCTTTCGAGGGAGTATCTTTTCAAAGTGCATAAAAAGAAACCTTAAGACGTGCCTTTATAGCAGCAAAGTCAAATTATACGTGAGCCAATGGATCACCTATTTTTCAGCACGGGGACGGCTCGACAATTGAGAAGTTACTATGCAATCGATCAATATTAAATCGAAAGGAAAGTCAATATATGTTGTTATATAATGAGGACATGCAAGTGTAGAAAATTTATTCACATAAATTTCTAATCAATCAAGAAGAATCGGATCCATATATGACTGTAAAACACAGAGATCGATGAGCACAACGGAATAAAACATACTTGTTTGAGCCATTGCTGCACTTGAAGAAAAGTAGATCAATTTGATAATCGGTGATCTATCGGAATGCTAGATCTTTCTCTCTATGACCTATTTTGATATAGCAGCTTTCAATGGGATTAAAACAATTGATAGGTATAACCTATCATTTTATGGGCTAGAGAGGAGACCTAGCAAACCCTAATCAACAACGTGTCAACTGGGCCATTCCCATTACGGGCTTCAGTTAAACACAATTGCCTACACTTTATTGCTCAATTAGGTTCATTATCAATAGATGTCAATACTCAATTTAATCAGATCATTGTAAGGTTCAACAAATATTGGAATATCCATTAATCCGATTATTTAAAATAGAAAATTAATTAATTAATGTAAACTCATATTATAGAAAATTTCCAACATTCTCCCACTTGGGCTACATTAATTAACTTATTTTATTTTGAAAAATATTTTATATTGAAAACGACACTATCGGATTAATAACTAAAAATTTTGTTTTATGTGGCCACAACTTTAAAAAAAAAAAATATTCCAATAACGGCATCTCAAAACCAATCAAATCCTATATAACCTTAGTATAGGACTATGGAGATCAACGTGTTAATAAAATATCACAACACATGACATTTCATAATCACATATAATAAGCATTATATTTTCATAGATTATGGGTCTAGTGGTGTAGTAAGAAATATACACTATTTCTTATCGATCCTCAGTACAATTTCTCAACGACATGAAAGTGAATTAACACAATTTATAAACAACATGGAATTGCACCACTATGTCACAATCCAACATAAGATCTCATAATTAGTGATATCGAGTCATCTTTAAACTAACATTTGTTTAAAGATACTATTTTATACTTCCATTTCTCAGTCAACAGGAGAAATGATAACAATAGAATCAATAATAACAATCATTGAAAATAAATGCTTTAATAGACATCATAAAAGCATTATCAATCTGCATATAACTATAATATGTAGAAATATAAATTATATAGCTCCCACTAACAAAAGAAATCAAAAAAATTCTAAAACGCCCATATTATTTACATATTCTTTAAACAAAATGAGTCGTAAGTCTTTTGTTAGAGGATTATCAAACATGGACTCAATTCTAATATTCTCAATCATGTCTTCCTTTTTGACCAAGTCCTCAACAGTATAATATTTGATCCAACTAACATTTTAACCATGACATTATTGTTGTTTATAGCAAATGTAAATGTTTGTCATATATAATGCAATAAGATCAATTATGGGCAATAAGCAATTCAACAAAAATAATTAATACATTATAAACTCCCCTTTGGACAGAATGTATAATGCATCATTATTTTTTACAGCATGAAGTTTATAAAGCAATAACAAGGAGAATTACATATAATTGTCAAGAATCTATCCCCTTTGGGCAGACAAATTCTTTAAATTATACATCTTCATAATGTCAATATAGAAGGGAATTACATATAATTTTCAAAACATTTATCCCCTTTGGGCAGATAAATATTTTTTAATTATACATCCCCATCTTTTAAATTTGGGAATTAATCTTCATGCTATTTTCCAAATTAATATACACAATAACTCCCTTTGGGCGAGTAATTGTATTTATTAATATTTATCAATAGGAAACTCCAAAAAATTTATGCCCAAAATTCATCTAACAATATGAAGCACTTTACAATATGTGCTTCCCAAGATTATATTGCATTTATCAAACAACAATTTTTGCCTCAATTGTTTTTTTTTTTATTAGCATGCAACATCCAATCTAAGCTTACGCCCAGAATTTACAACAATTCCAACCATTCCTGAATATATCACTAACCTATCACAGCAAGCAGCTGTCGCTCTACAGGTCAATTAGGGAGTGACTACTGGGATCAGGCCAATCAAGGAAAAAGAACGGACGTACAAATCACCTGGGATACGGACTTAAAAGTTACAGGGAGGCATTGTCAAGGAGTGCAAGGCATCGTCACTCTTAAATATTAGAAGCTACTGCTTGGAAGCACTCTACTTTTACGAAGACGAACAACTGCCTGTAGGGAGGAAAAGCCTTATACCAACAAATTGAAGATGCTCAACTCTACACGACATAGGGATTGGCATGTGGGAAGAACATAGAATAGTAGAGGACATGCGAAACATGGCAATCATTATAAATTTACGAATTAGAACCACTGTAATATACTCTTTCCCATAACTTCTCATACAAGACCAACCCACTAAAATGCAAATAGGGATAAGAAACATGGTCAATATCATGAAGAATAAAGAGACACCGTCTGCACCAAAATAAAAATTGATGTTTTCATAAGGAAACCATCAATGGCTTTCAACAAATTGAGATTTGGCCATGGAAGGGTCGAATTGCATCCAAGGAACAGTAGAATACGAAAAAATAATAATAATAACACAAGCATGCAGACCAACCAAAGATGCCAGGGCACATCGTCAGAACCCCCTTGCGTAACGGATCAAAGCAACCTGATTGCACCCTAATCTAACACCTCAGCACAAAAAAAAAAAAAAAAAATTGCATTTTGATCACGTTCCACACCCGGTACTCAGCAGAGATAAAGCTTTCGAGCAGCAAATCGGGGATCGCCCTCCACCAAAAATCGAACCTTCGTCCGGGAAATCATGGGGAAGAGATCGGATTCCAAAGAAAAAATAAAAACCTAGAACGGGTAACTCCGACAGAGAAAATACGCGCAAAATGAGCCCCTTGACGATGAAAGTGAAGTGCCAACGCTCACGATCAACACCAATTATAATCGCAAGGCGAAATGATAGGTTGAAACTCGAGCTCTCGAACGTAAAACAAGCAATAGTGGCAAACGAGGATGAGGAGGAGGAGAAGAGAAACTCACTGAATGAGTACAATTCATTACTTTAATCACACACAAGAAAGAATCGTACTTTTCGGAGCCATGAATTCTAGAAATAAATCTGAGTCAACCAGAGCAACTTGATGACAATCAGGAAAGAAAGGTAGCCCAAAAAATGTCGTGATGAAAACTTAGATGACAGAAGATTGTAAATCCACTAAACACGTTAAGCATTTCTTGTTGTTGTGCTGTTATGAACTAATCCAAACACAATAACTCAAAAGGAAACATCTTTCAATGTAGAGGAAACACTCGGAATAAAAGATTATGCAATACATCTCACATGAACAATGAGACATGGTAATTTTATGATGAAACGAAGTAATATATGAAAAACCACTCAAAACACCTTTAAGTAAATGCCAAAGGAAGTCTTGTTTCATCATCTTTCAAAGTCATAGTGAAGATTTCATACCCCAACAAGCATATGTAAAAAGATATCATTTAAACTCTAAGAGTTTGCTCCTTAGAATAGATGAGGGTGCTTTGACAAACCACTCGGGAAACTTGATCATCATTATGATTTTTCAGGATTAATCAAGATTCATGAAACTTTGATGAACAGAAGAAAACTTGGTAGCATTGAGGATAAGTCAAACACGCTACGTAAGATTGGACAAGAATAACAAAAGCTTGGAATGTAAAAAGGCAACATCATAGCAAGCAAAATGCTAACATAGGAAATTCAGAACTGAAGGAGAATGTATAATGCAGGTGACGAGAATAATTGTCCCAAGTCATGCTACTCTTAAAGTAAATTGGACTCCTCCTTCAGATTAAGCATGCCAACACAACAACTCATGTATCAGCAGTTTCCAGTGCAGTAGCATAAGACTAAATCATCACTCATCAAAAGCACCTTTCCTGGGCATCCACGAATGCATGATAGCACATTGGTAAGCTCAAAGAGGCCAAGATAATGAATGAGCAGCTTCTGTGGCAATACACGGCCTCATAAAATCTCAATTCCAATGGGGCGGATTGTATTATTTTTCACGCTAAAGGAGTCAAGGAAACAATAATGAGCTGCCTAGTAGCATACAGTCAAAAGAATGGTAGTTCAAACTCCAAAAATAGATTTTGACTAGAGGAACGACCCGGGTAGCAAAATAAATTTGCGCACTTCCAAGGTATATGCAACTGGCTTAAAGGTACTTTCAATAGAATTGAACAGTTTGAACCCCCCACCAAAAAAAAAAAAAAAAACACTCAATTCCTAGAACACACCACGCACACCCACGAGCTGAGCCAACCGTTGACCATCACACCTCAAATTCGCAAGTAGGGGCAAGATCAAAACACTGCGAGCCGGGTGATTTGCACATCGAATAGATTTACATGTCATATATGTGCTCAGCCTCAATCTTTCATGAAGAAATAATGCAAAAGAGCCCAAGTCAATTTGACAGTTGACTCCGACATAGTTGGAACCAATGGATCGTTTCCCCAGAACTCTTGTATGTGGAAAGTACCATTCTTGATCTTTCAACAGATTTCCTCAAGTTGACAATTCAAGTCAGAAGTCCAGCCCGCAGTTTTCCTGTGTATTGGATATCATAAACCTTAATAATATTGAAAAAATTAAACCAAACCACGCCCATAGGATTCGGATTTCCTCCAGGTTTCCTTCTCTTTCCCTTCCCTTTCAGTTACACACTAAGACCATTAGATCATCTTAACCCAGAACTTTTCCTGAACTAATCTTTTGCTCTTTCCGCAGGGCAATCAGCGCATGTTCACGGTCATCAGGAAGCTCGACTGGATCACGAATTGCGAAGGCACCCAATTGCTTACTACATACCAACAGCACGACTCATGTCACCAAATCCAAAACTACCTCTTCTATTCCACGGGAAACGAAACAAGAAAATTCCAATCAACCACACCATCAGGTTAGACACCAAATTCTAGGACTTTTTCCATGTATAAACCCTGAAATTTCAAATTTAAAATTCTCAACAAAATTATACAAATTATATCTGATTGGAAAGATCTCAACATGTAAAATTTCATAATCAATCAAGCAAAAGAAATCCACATGACAATATTCGGCTCAATTTGTCCATAATTTTTTTTTTTTTTTGGGTTCTACAATCATATATAACTCGCTCTGATACCACATGTATAAAATTTATTCACATAAACAATTAATCAATCAATTAGAATCGGATCCATATATGACTGTAAAACACCGAAATCGATTAGCACAACAAAATAAAACATAACTGTTTGAGCCATTTTTTCACTTGAAGAAAAATAGAAGAAAAGTAGATTAATCTGATAATCAATAATCTATCGGAATGCCAGATCTCCCTCTCTATGACCTATTTCGATATAGCAGCTTTCAATGGAATTAAAGCAGCTGATAGGTATAACCTACATTTTATAGGCTAGAAAGGGAACTTAGCAAACCCTAATCAACACCGTGTCAACTAGACCCCTCCCATTACAGGCTTCAGTTAAAACATAATTGCATACACTTTGTTGCTCAACTAGGCCCGTTATCAATAAATGTCAATGCCCAATTTAATCAGATCAATATTGGAATATCCATTAACCCGATTATTTAAAATTAAAAAAATTAATTAATTAATGTAAGCCCAACAGCAAGTTCATGCTTTTATCTTTTATCTCTCATTCAACTGAGAGAGAGAGAGAGAGAGAGAGAGTCATCACTCTCAAACAAAGCAAGTTGTAGGACCCCACCGATTCAATCAATCCCACGATCATCATGGACATTCACATTGCATAAGCTTTGTCTCTCCTCTTGTTTTTTTTTAATGGTTTCTTGTTGTTACTTGGTTCTCATCGAAAATATGACACCCCCCCCGGTCCCCGTCTCTCTCGAGCGTGAAAATTGACAGCACCTAGAAAAGATATGTCTATGTATGACAACAAAATCAAGACAAATGGCATTGACACCAAGGTTTCAGAGTATATCGCAAGATACGCCCGAGGCCAAATTTCCAGCAATTCAAAGTGACAGACGGGCATTGATTGTGCCATCGCCGTCCCCATCGCCCTCGTGCCCCTTTGAGTGGGTCAAGTCATGCCTTGGGCGGGGGCCTTGGGCGAAGGTGGCCGGCCGCCACTAGGCCAGGTTGAGGCCTTGCCGACCTTAGGTGAGGGCTGGCGACCCTCGCCAGGTTCAAGCGAGGGCGCCTAGATCTGGGCATGCTAGCCCTCATGGGGGGTCAACAATCGTCGCCCACCTTGGGTGAGGCCTTGCCGGCCCTCGCTTGGGGCCGGCGACGCTCGCCCAGATCCGGGTGACCCCCTTCACCCACATATGGGCGAGCGTCGTCAGCTCTAGGCGAGGGCTGGTGAGGCCTCGCTCAGGGAGGGCAATGGTCGCTGGCCCCTCGTGAGGGCCGGCATGCCTAGATTTCGGCACCCTCGCTCGTGCCTGGTGAGGCCTCGCCCTGGCCTAGCGGCAACCGGCCACCCTCGCCCAAGGCCGACGACAATCGTCGACCCCTCCGTCGATTGGCGGCGACGGTGGCGGGGAGGAGTTGCCATTTTATCTTCTTCTTTTTTTAACAATTTTAAAAAATAAATTTTAGCTTTTCTTGTTTAGTTTTTAAATATAATTTTGAATAAAAAATAATTAAAAAATCCATGTGGAAAATGAAAATTTATTTAAAATGCCACATTTGCGCCACGTCAGCAATTTACGTTAGTAGGTTTGACAATGTTAACTTTATGACTCGATTAAAACAATTTGATAAGTTTTAGGACTTGATTGCATTTTTTTGCAACTTTTAGAACTCAATTCCATTTTCGTGATAAGTTTTAGGACTTCTATTACACTTATCCCTAAAAGAAAAGAAAAGACTTGAATTAAAAAAATTCAAAATTATTTTTAAAAAAATAATTAAAAATGATAATTTTTAAAAATATTTTTTAATATGAACAAACATTTCATTAACAAGGACTAGAGCCCAAGTGCTGAGAACCCGCACACAACCTTCGTGGACTCAAGCATGAGGGTCGGAACTATAGCTTGAGCATTGGGTTACCAGGCACAACCTTTATAAACTCAAGTTCTAGTACCAGAGCATTGGGTATGAATACCAAGGGTTTTGGTGTAGCCTCAACGGACTAAGGCATGGACGTCAGGGGCCCTAGCCCGAGCACGAAGGTCTTAGGTCTAGCCTCAATGAACCCAAGCTTGGCCACTAGAGACATGGCTCTTAATGTCAGGATTCGAGAACCAAGTTTGGAGTTTCAGTGCCTAAACGAAGAGTTTCGGATGCAAGCGCTAGATACATAATCATATTTTTTAAATAAAAAAAACGTTTATCAGTTCTTTGAGAGGAAATCATGTTCCTAAATTTAAATTTTGGTGGGAAAACCTTTATTGTTGACTCATTTTTCTTATTGAACCAAACGTTTTCCGCGAAACAAACAAATTCTAAATTCTTAATGAAATCTTCTAACTTCTTAAGGCTCTTGGAAAAGGTGAATTTTGCGTTAAAGGTATCAATGTTATTCCCAGTCCATGTAAATGTTTGCTAAGCTAATAAAGAAAAAGTATTTGCCAATGTTAATGGGCTATTCTTATGTGATTCTCATTATGAAATCTCATCTTCCTGCAACCTTAGATTCTCTCCTTGGCCGCGCGCACAGTCCCCTCCATTATGGACAACACTAGGCGTGATTGGTTTTAGGGTTGGCGGTTTCCAACCTAGTATTGAGAATCACCTACTAAAGACCGGTTCTAAAAAATCGGAAATCACCCATTAATTTCATGAACTCACCAACAAATCAGTCAAAATGTTCCCAACAAATTCATAACAGTTCACCTTATTGGCCATGATTTGTTTGTATATGATTTTTATTTCTATAGCTTTCTGGCAAGGCTGGTTTTGGAAGAAGTCTATTCAAAAGTTTGGGTTCTCTGGGTCATCCAAGCACCTTCTCGATATCCAGTACGAAATGCACCCTACTATAAGTCGCTTTGCAACATCTACCTTTTTTTATAAAAATCGAATTCGAAATGGGCACCGGAAAATGTCATTTGGCGTGGCCAATGTTTGGTCCCTACTCCATAAATATTTTCATCCAATCCCAAAAATAAGAGGAAAAGCCGCTACTTGAAAGTAATACTTCTAACCGGCACTTATAACCCTCTGCAACAGTAGCCAGTGTTCCTGCATCGCATCAAATTTCATCCTGATGAGTCAGGCAGCAGATGCTAGTCACCGAGCATATGTAAAATTGTACAGGATTATGACGACCAACAGAGACTTGAACAACACGATAGAAACATAACGATTCAAGACAGAGATAAATCCATAATAGCCACATTGTACAAATTTCCAGTGGCTTACATTAATTTATCGCATTAACACCTGATCAAATAAGAATCAGTGGGCATGCCCACACGACAAGCAGGTATACCTAAAAGTTACACCCCAGCCCTGTGGATCTACCTCCAGTTCTCCTTTCAGGTTCATGAATAGTACAAATCAATACTCACTCACTTAACATCAACAGTTCCGATCGGCGGCTCTCTACGAAACATGAAGCACCCCCACTTTCTTGTTGAGGATTTAGGGAAATTAGGGTTTCAAATCAGAGCTCCACTTCAGAACACTGATCTCGGCCGAATCATGGAAGCAAAAATGAAAGAAAATCAAATGATTTTTGAACTAGGGGCGAAGGCTTTGCATGAATCCTAGGAGGAGTTTTTTCTTTAAGTATCTTTCAAAATCCTCCACTCTTTGGTTGTCGTCGTCGTCACAGACGCCGCCTAGTTGCACACAATCAATGCCTGCTGGCGTTTGCTCTAGAAACACTTCCTTCGGTCAAAACTTCCTAGTCTAGAGGATTGGAGAAAGAGCATGGATTGGAGAAGAGAACGCTAATTTTGAGATTTTTTTTAATTTTAGAGTTTTGTCTATTTTCTTATTCAAAAAAATTTTGGGCAAAAATGTCCTTATTGCGGTTGCTGAAAATATCACATACTCACTGACCAGTGAACATTTGACCACCAACGAGCTCAAGCTCTTAATTGAGATTGATTTCGACAGGGAAACGTACCAAAAAAGTCCTAAACCTATTGTATTGGTACCAATTTAATCCTAAACTTTTCAATTTGACCAATTTAGTCCTAAACCTTTTAATATTTGTACCAATTCAGTCCATCCGGCCAATTTTGGCCGGTCAAGCATTGACATGGATGTCGGCCGGTGGCCAAACACTAACGTGGCAATTTTTATAATTTTATTATTATTTTTTTTCGAACTTTCTATTAATTTTTTATTAATTTTTTCTTTTTCTTTTCTTTTCTGCTTTCTTCCTCACGGTGGCCGGCAAGGGCCACGAAGCCCTCACTTGTCGCTGGTGAGGGTCGCGGCCCCTGCCCGGCCTCTCCCCAGGGCCGTCGGTGAGGCAGCTTCGCCCGAATCTGGGCGAGGCCAGCCTCGCCCGCGGTTGGTGAGGCCATGGCGGCCATTGCCATGGCGGAGGCGAGGGCTGTGAAGCCCTCGGTTGTTGGGGCGGCGGGCTAGGGTTTCGGAGGCAAAGATTGGGCAGAGGAGCAGCAACGTGAGGTGCGGGAGGTGGGGGACCAGGGCCTCGAATTGGGATTTCGTGGAGGTGAAGGCGACAGTGACGAGGTCGAGAAGCTCCGGGGTCGACAGCAGAGGAGGCGACAGGGACTTAGCGGCAAGGCTAGGGTGAGGCTGGCCTCGCCCGCCCTGGGGAGTCGCCTCGCCCAGGCTAAGTCGCCTCGCCCGCGGCCCTGGGCGAGGCCAAGCGAGGGTTGTGACCCTTGCCAGCGGCTAGCAAGGGCTTTGCGGCCCTCGCCTCCACCCTGGCGATGGCCACCATGGCCTTGCCAACCACGGGCGAGGCTGGCCTCGCCTAGATCCGGGCGAAGCCGCCTCATCGACGACCTTGGGAGAGGCCGGGTGAGGGCCGCGACCCTCGCCGGTGGCAGGCGAGGGCTTTGCAGCCCTCACCTAGTGGCCGACGAACCTCATTGAAGGCTCACCGGCCCCTTTGCCGGGGAAGAAGGTGGAAAATAAAAGATAAAAGAAAAAAAAACTAATAAAAAATTAATAAAAAAATCATAAAAATTGCAACGTCAGCATCCGGCCACCGGCCGACGTCCACGTCGGTGCCGGCCGACCAAAATTGACTGGATTGACTGAATTGATACCAATATTAAAATGTTTATGACTGAATTAATCCAATTGAAAAGTTTAAGACTGAATTGATACCAGTGCAATAGGTTTATTATTTTTTTAGTACTTTTCCCGATTTTGAAACTTCATGTCCTTATTTAAAATAAAATTCACCTTAAACCCTCTTTCGAGAAAATGAGGGTACTCCATACCCTTATTTGAAATTTTCCTTTCTTTGTTTAATGTTTGTCCTAGTTTTCTTTGGTCAATATCTGATTAAACAGCATTTGCTTGTTCGAAGAAGACCAAACATCTTGAAATTGCATAATTATGTAGGCAACTTTGATTGGCAGGATATTCCAATCCTCAATTTGTTAATTGAACATACACTCTTGAATTCTTGAACTTTTTTAAATCTCTTTCAAGTTTCTTTCCTCTTCAAATTGCATAACTGTCTTTTGAATGTTTGCCGACACCTACAATATGAGATGGAGAAGGAAACTCTTGGTTGCATATTCTCGTATATCAACCGCTTAATTAAAAGTTCAAAGATCACAATTTTGCGGATGGTGCATCCTCTGCAAAGAACCACAAGACCCCAAGTATATTGCGTCAGAAATTCTCAACCATGTAACCTGTAGGGAAACAAATTCCTAAAAATTGATTCGATACTCAAACGATCGAATACCAAAAAGGGACGCAAAAACGTGTCTGGAAACATGTAACACCAATCAAAGGCATATCACGGAGTCGGACATACCTTAATTGCCACATATTAAGTACTGTCGCAATTTTTTTTTAGGAATACTTTGAAGCCCGGGGTTCCGTTCGTCGAGAGGAGTAAACTACTTCAAGGGGGGAAATAGAGAAAGCATACTTCTCTTTCTGAAAATGCAACTCTTCATATATCCCCCTTTTTTACTTTTTTTATTCTATATATTATAGTAACTGCACTCTTTTATGGGCGCTTCACTTATGGACCGGGTTTTGGCCCAACATGGGCAGACGGGCTTAAGTTGGCCCATCAAATATAAAAACCCATCATACCCTAACACCAAATCTAAATGGCTACCGTCGATAAAATCGATCTTCTAATCAACGACACCGGGACCTTTGGAGTGCCAAAAGTTGGCACAAATGGACACTTAAATGCCAAAAGTTACGAAAGTGACACTTAATATTAAAAAAATTAAAACAAAATTAAAGGGGGGGGAGGCGGTTGAGGGCTGAGCCCCGAACCGCCGTCGCCGTCGGAAGGGCTGGTGGCGGAGGGGGGAGGGTCGGCCAAGGGGCCCGATGACCCCGGTTGACCACCTCGGCGGGCGCGCCCCTCGGTCGGGCGGGCCGCGACCCTCGCCTCGGATCGGGCGAGGGCTCGCAGGCCCTCGCCGTCGGGTCGGCCGGGGTCACCGGCCCTTGGCCAAGGCTCGCGACCCTGGTTGACCCTCCCCTCTGCGTCGAGCCCTTCCCGGCGGTGGTGAGCAAGCGGCCGCCTCCCCTTTTATAATATTTTATAATATTTTTTATTTTTTAAATATCTTTATTTTTACTTTTAAATGTTTTAAATAAATTTAATTTAATTATTTTTTATATTATTTTTTTTACTACGTCGGCACAAAAACGATGTCGTTTTTGCGTTGTTTGACCATGTCAATATGCAAAACGACGTCGTTTTGCACTTACTTTGCCAGAAATTGCACATGTTAACATTTTGGCCAGAGTGGCACTTAAGTGATCAATTTCTCTCCAATTTTGGTACTTAAGTGTTACTTTCGTAACTTTTAGCACTTAAGTGTTCATTTGTGCCAACTTTTGGCACTTGAAGCGTACTTTTGTCTCTAATCAACTATGTCTTAGTGCTCAATTTGTTTGCGGATGGTTTTCGGACAGACCCGACAGATATGGCAAAGGATCTGAATAAGAGCGTATGTACGTATATAATATAGATTTATGATGTCTCAATAACTAAATTATCATTGGATTTAATATCAATTTTTATTTGAGGAGACCAATCACAACGGCCACCCGATGTTTTGGTGTCGGCCTCAAAGTTGCTAGTGGGCGGATTATGTAACTATTAAGCTTGTGGCGTGTAACCTTCTTCCGATTGGAATGCACGACGACGAAAGCACCTGTTTTAGGCAAACCGTGCCACTTTATTAGTGCGTACTAGACTCAAGGTCAATTGTTTCTGGTGATCTTTAGTGCCTCAGGTTTTCCTTTTTCCTTTTCTTTGAGCTTACACGAGTAAGCTACATTGGGCACTCGATTAAGATTTCATTGAACATACCTCTGCGGGTTTTGATTATATTTCATTTGCACTTTTCCTACTTATCTGTAAAAGCATGTATTTTTTTCCTAATTACAGGTCATCGGAGACAGGCTTGAAGCGTTTAATTTCGCCTAACTTCGATGCGCAGACCAGCATTATGGTTCTTATGCCCAAGAAGCCTGAGCCCTTTATGCTGTTTGGATGGCGGTCACGCCTGGCATCCCTCCTATTCAAGTAGAATATCTTGTTTTAGATGCCTTTGTTGAGGTTATCTCATATGATTATAGAAGGGGCTGGTGATCGATTTTTAAGTGTGAGGGAAAGCATCATCCCTTGAGTTACCTGTTAGGGTACAAGAGGCTTACTTGTATTAAAGCCTATGGTTGCGGTTTCCAGGCAAGTGGGCATTGTGGTGTAGCAACGTGGGCTTGTAAAAAGTTGCATGTTCATCATAGCCCATGATTGCGGTTTTCGGGCAAGTGAATGTTTTGGTGTAGCAACGTGAATTCATAAGAAGTTGATGCAAAAAGGTGCATTAATTAAGGAGGAGTGGACATAGCATTAAGCTCATACGTGAGATGGAGATTGTTAAGATGCATGTGTGAGTGAGTTGTGTTAAAGAAATCTCACATCAGACAATTGATGTGATGTAGAGCAATTATATCTAAGTTGACTCATAACTCATTGACTTAAGTTTTTGAGTGAAGGTAAGTCCAACTGGATATATTAATGGGCTCAGACTTAAGCTCCCTTTTGGTCTTCTCCCCAGGTGAAGGTATCGGACTTCTGCTACGGGTGCTCCCAACAAATGGTATCAGAGCCCAGGTTTGCCAACAAGTCTAAACCCAAGAGTTATATGAGAGAGTTCCAAATTGTTGCGGCTCCAACCTAGGGCTCGATGTATGAGGGGGTGATTGTTAAGGTTGTCCTACATCGGTTGTAAAATGAGCTGATAGTCGGTTTATAAGTGTGACGGAAAGTATCACCTCTTAAGCTAAGCATCATCCCTTGAGCTAACTTTTGGGATAAGAGAGGCTCAAGCCCACCTAACAACATTTTGCTTGGGATTTACGAACATGTAACTGTTGTAGGCGATAGATGATGCTTTGTATGCGCCTTATCCTTTCACCATGGATCTCCCCCTAAAAGGTAATATTGGTGGTAGGAAAGAAGACTTCAAATTCAACAAATGTGACACCCATGGTCACATGAGTTTTCTTTGTGTTCGGATTATAGCAGCAACATCCCTTTTGGTAGGTTCCATAGCCAAGAAAAACATACTTGACAACGCATGGGTCAAGCTTTGTTTGCAAATTTTTATGCAGGTGGACATAGGCCACACACCCAAACGCCTTGGAAGGTAAAGTCAAGACTGAGAGAAGTATGACATGCGTCGAAAGAGCCCAAAGTGGGGTCTGGAATGCCAACACGTGGGAGGGTATGCGATTCATCAGATGCATGGCAGTAACCACAGCCGCATCCTAAAACCGATTCGGAACCTACCCACCCACTAGGAGTGCCCTCGCCGTCTCCTGGATATGACAGTTTTTCTGTTCAGCAACACCATTTTGCTGGGGTGTCTGAGTGCACGAGGTCTCGTGAATTAATCCATGGTCTTGAAAATAACCCGTGAGGTACTGGTTAATATGTTTGCCGCCGTTGTCACTGTGAAGGACACGGATTTGAGTATACACGAAAGATTGTCCCTACTTCATCTTTATGTTTCATTAAATATAACCAAGTCATCTTAGTACAGGCACCCACAAAAGTGACAAACCAACGAACGCCAGACATAGTAACCATTAGTGACACCCCACACATCAGAATGTATTAATGAAAAAGGAGTTGGGCTCTCATTATAAATCAATGGAAAAGAAGCACGATGGCTCTTTGCTAAAATGCTGGTCTCACAGTGAAATTCAGAATTCGATAAACTACTAAACAAGTCTGGAAATAATTTGTCCTAAGCAATAGTGTCATAACCAAATTTCTTTCTCCTTAGTAGTAGACTAACTGTGGGTGTGGTATGCTTGACGTTTAGTGAAGTCACCAACAAAGTGCAGGCCCTCCCTCTTAGTACCATGTCAACTATTCTCCTTCGTGAGGATATCCTGAAATTAACAAAAGGAGGGATACATGAGTACGCTGTAATTCAATTCATCAGTGATTTGTCCCACAGAGAGTAATTGGTTAGATAAGGATGGCACTAGCAAAGTATGAGATAATGATAAAGATAGGGTAAGTTCAACACTGCCAGCCCCCAACATAGGAAAACTACGGCCATTGGCATTATATATATATATATATTGTCTTCTCAGAGCGGTGTGACGTAGGAGATTATCAGGATGGGGTATCATGTGATCAGTAGCGCCTGAATCAACAATCCACCCATCTTTACCTCCAGCTTGTGAAGTTCTGATAAGCACAAACCCTTTGTTACCTGTAGGATCGGAATCAGGTGTAGCAGTGGATTCTACCTGCGGCGCCAAAGATAAGGACCAATCACCTATGGCCAAGGAAGCCTGTCCCTTACCCGTTGGATTATCAGTCTTCTCTTTAGCCTGTAATTCCTTCCACTACTCAAGATAGCCACGCAACTTGAAACAGGTCTCCTTCCTATGTCGGGAATTCCCGCAGTGAGTGCAACCCCCTGCTGCTAACCGTTACAACTTTGCTCTCGGACCAGTGCTAGAGTACCCTCACCCAGGCGAAGTAGAAGCAGGAACCATTTGTAACGTAGCATTCCTGGGGCCGAATTCTGGAAATTGCTAGCTAGTTTTTCTACCACGCGACATCATAGCAGCAGCAGAAGGAGACTGTGGGTATGCCATCATAATGGCCGGGCACACGTTTTCTCTTCTTACTCGGGCGTAGGCTTATTCGACCATAGGAAATGGTTGCATCCGCAATACATTAGCCCGAACCTTATCGAGGCGATCATCCAGGCCATTCAAGAACAAGCAAACACGATCTTTTTTAACCAAGGTGTCGTATATGTCAATATCATGAGCGCCAGTCATGGGATTAGGCTGGAGAAAATAAACTTCTCGCCAAAGTCCTTGAAGATCATTATAATACTTTTCAATGGGTCTTCCCACTTGCTTCAATTGGGTCAGGCGTCGCTTTAAATCGTACACCTGGGAGACGTCGGTGCCATTAAAGAATGTCGTAGCTATCGCATCCCAAACCGCTTTTGGGGTGGGGTATCGGACGAAGTTGCCAATTGGTGCGAGATCCATGGAATTGATAAGCTGGTCGCCCTTCACAATTGAGTCATCAGTCTTCCACTTTCGGAAGCCAGGATCATTCGAAAGGGGTTGAGGAAGTACATCTCGACAATTTGGGACCAAAGACCATAGTTCTTCCATCTAACTTGACAGCAATTGAGGGAGCCGGAGTTTCAACATGAGATTGTGGGACATGATGTTGGGATAGGACCTACGTCAAACGCTCAATAGAAGCATCAGTATTTGAAGCTTCCCCTTGTGCTACTAGGGGAAGAACATCGCCGATCGGCTTTGTATCTGCCATAGGGCTATATCTAATGGAAAGAAACAAACGTGTTGGTGGAAAGTGCAGGTGGGATAAAACAGCGCAGCAACCGCACACTGTCAACGCGTGGATACGACAATCTACAATAATGTGGATGGAATTTGTCGGCGCAGCACCCGTACTGAATCAACTCGGTTGCGGCGATCTTCAAGAAGTCTGGTCGGAACAGCTATGGAGTCCCTTGATCGATGGCCCTGATATCATGATAGAAAATAGGGAGGAGGAGGAAGAGCCGAAGAAATGGAGAAAAGATTTTTTGTATTTCTGTGACTTGTTTCAATTACATGTACAAAGCTCTTTATATAATACAAAGTATCAATAATAAATAGAAATAAAACATTCTAGACTGATCTAAGGAATCAAATCCAATCCCAGATTGATTCATTCAATCAACTGCAATCTTGGGCTGATATTGCATATCTTCCAACTGTATAACACTACACATCGATAAAAGTTCACAGATAACTAGTATCGTTATGTCTTCCGGCAATAGAAACTACATGGCATTTACATCTTGCTTCAAAGAAGGAAAGAGATGTCAATCCAATAAATTTTGCAAATTCAATTCCTCATCACGATGCAAAATGCTGGAAATAGTTGTCAAATGAGAACTTCCCAAAGGCCTTCCCGTAATTATTTCTGGTGCCACAACTCCAAACTATAAACATTGCCTTATTCTTATGACGTTCACAGAGAAGCTAACTCTGTAGTGAAAATGATAAATCACATGGTTGGGATTAGTGAAAACTATAAAATATTCAAAAAGCGATCATCATCATGATTAAAAACCAAACACAATACCAAACGAAAAAGTGACTTCGAAACGTACCATCTTTCTTGAATGCTCCGAATTTCTTGACACTGAGATTGTGAAGTTGCTCCAAGCTGATTGTAGAGAATGGCATTCCCATGGGTACTTGAACATGAAACTCATGTGAGACTTGTCCCATAGTCAGTCGAAGTCGTGGATCAGCTTGCAAGCAAGCAAACGCTAGCTTGGCAATCAAGACCACGTTTTGCACATAAGACAAAGACTAGAAGGTGAGAGACGTTGATCCAGCACATCCTTCAACATTATCAGCGACTCAGATTGGGTGGACAATGAACATTCCCAGGAGACGTGATATCTTGGATGCTTTCCCATGATTGTCTCTAATGTGATGACTCCAAAGCTATGCACATCACATTTTTTGGTAGGAACTGTAGAATAAGCCAGCTCGACAAGTAGAAAATTCACAGGTTTTTGTAACCTTGATCATATGCTGCATTAAAGTTAGTAACATTACTTCCCATGATGTGATGATTACAAGTACAAATTTCTAATTAATCTACACTTACAACATTGATTTGATCATGGGAGTTTATGCTTCGACAAAGTTTAAAGAAATTTTTCCAACACTTTGAGCATCTTTAGGTAACACGAGTTTAATATCTTTGAAGTGGATTGATTATGATATTTTTCCTCATTTACCAATTTTTACTTATTGGGGAAATTGAAAAGCTTTCTATTTGCACTGAACTTGAAAACTCCGATGGAGTAAAGAGATTTCTATAAGAAGATTAAATAACTAAAGAACTGCACTATACTAGCAGAATTTCAGTTATGGAAGGGATGTCTGACACCAATGTCATTAAAACTTGCTAAAATTACGAAGTACCTGGAAAAATATATCCAATGGTGCTAGCAATAACAGCCCAGTTTGATGGATCTGGCCTCAAAAGTTTTGCAATGCCACAATTGGAAACACGAGCCTCATAATCACAATCCAATAGAATGTTGTTACTGGTCAAGTCTCAATGAATCAATATGCATCTGCGACTCCTCGACCATATTTATTTTCTTGTCCCATTGGAATTCAATTCCTCTTTCATCATCATTCAAAGTTGTTCCCAAGCTCCCTCTTTCCATGTACTCATACACCAAAAAACAGCTTTGTGCATGAGAGCAAAACCCATAAAATTTCACAATATTACAATGACATATTTCTTAAGGCTTGAATTTCCCTTCCAAATAATATCAAATCAACGATCTCACTATCTTCCCGAGATGATGAGGTTTGCTTGACAGCAACCGTTTGACCTTATGATATCTTGGCTTTATAAACAGTTCCATATGCTCCTTCACCAACATAGTACTTAGAGTCAAATCTTCCCATGGCCTCAACTATTTGATCATAAAAAACCTTGCCATCATAACTCAAAATGCACATAAAATCCAAATCATTTGCCCATTCATTGTTCTCTCGCTTAATAATCCTTCTTCGATAGTGATTGATGATTACAAGAACGGTCAAGGTGCAAGAGAGAAGGGGAAACCCCATAAATGAGAGAATGAGGACAACTATGATTCTAGTATTAATGCATCCAATGCTTTTCTTGCTCACAATAGAATTGCTTTTTGGTAAACCAACAACATTTCCACAGAGCCCTTTGTTATATTGAATTGCCTCAAATGGAGCCTCAATGAAAACCTTGACATTTGGGAGAGGACCTTCTAGGTCATTGTAGGATATATCAATGGAAGTCAAGGCCAACATATCACCAAAAACATGTGCAATAAAACCATAGAGGCTGTTGTGGGAGATATTTAGAACTTCTAGCATTCTCAACTTTCCAAGCTCTCCTGCTAGGTTTTTAGTCAACATATTATAACTCAAGTCAAGAACCTCAAGGAATTGTGTGTTGCCTAACTAAAAAGGGATGCCTCTCTGAAATTTGCTTCTACTCAAGTTCAAGCTCAACAAGCTTTGGTGTGAGCTTAGCTACACCGATATCAATCCACTCAAATTATTGGATGCCGTTCAAATGGGCCAAATGAGATAACAATCCAATCTCAATAGGGACATTTCCCGTTATCACCTTGTTGCTTAGATCAAGTTCTAACAACAATGACAGGCTTCCCAATTCCCTTAAAATCTCCCCCACTTAAATTATTCAATGAAAGGTCCAATTTTTTGTAATTGAGCCCATCCTTCCAAATATTATAGGTATCTCACCAGAAATGATGTTGTTTGTTATCCTTGAACTTGTCAAATTATGACAATGATCCCATTTCCTAAAAGTTTGCCAATCAAATGATTGTGGCTCAAGTCCACATAACTTAGATGCGGTTATACTCCAAAAGCTTTTGTGAAGTTTTCAGTAACTTGATTTCCTTCTAGTCTTAATCTGATTAATGTGCTACAGTTCTCTAAGCTTGTTGGGATGGGGCCCTTGAAATGATTGTTGAAGACAGCAAAATATTGCTATGATCCCCTAAGACATACATCCTCTGGCAGTTCCCTCTCTAATTCATTATTAGATAGATCCAACTTGAACAAGCATGTTAATTTATTAAATTCAAAAGGCAAGGAACCAATGAATTTATAGTCATGAAGGCTTCATGCCGTTAGATTCGCCAAGCTTCCAATTGATGCAAGGATTAGACCGGTCAAATCATTAGTGGCTACATCTAATGCTTGAAGAGATATCAATTTCCCAAACTCTTGTGGAATTGAGCCTGAAAGTTAATTTAAGTAAAGGTCTAAAATCTTTGGACCAACCAAATCATTCTCTAAAAGATCCAATGCTTCAAGATGTACCAATCTCCCAATTTCTTGAGGGATCGAGGACGAGACTACATTTCTATTCAGGTAAAGGAAAGATAAACTTGTCAAGTTTCCTATAGAAAAAGGAATTAAGCCAATGATATTGTTGTGTCCCAGGTAAAATTTGGTAAGAAAAGTGAGCTTCCCTATTTCTGAAGAAATGGACTCTGACAATCTATTTCCCCATAAGTTAAGAATCTTCCTGCTCCTCAAGTCGCATATTTCTTGTGGCATCAAACAAAAAGGCGATTCCTTGAAATGCCCAAATAGGTTAATTTGCCCAATTTTGCTATAAAAGTAGGGATTAATCACATAATTTGGAAGAGGCTAAGTAAAGATAAGTTTGTCAAGTTTCCAAGGGAATGAGGAATTGAGCCAGTAAGATTGTTGAATGCTAGGTCAATTTCAAAAGGGGAAGTGAGCCTTCCAATTTTTGAAGGTATGGATCCTAAAAGTCCATTTTGCCATAAACATTGTCAAATTCCTCAAGTCACTTATTTCTCTCGAAATTGCATTGGATAAGTTATTTCGTGAAATGCTAAATTCAATTAAATTGTCTAATTCTACAAGAGAAGTAGGAATGGACCCATAAAGTTTATTTTTCCATAGATAAAGATAGCTTCACACCATTTTTCATGAAGGGGAAGAAGCAGTGGTTAGTGAAATTGTTAACATTGTAAGAAACTGTGAGTGGTGTGACAGAGGCTAAAGATCTACTAAACCAAAACTAGTTTCCATGCCACAAACCAACCTACCAAATTGAAGACTCAAAAGAAGAAAAAAAAAAAAAAAACCTCATTAGAACACCACATTTCCGACAATCACGAGTACATCAAAATACATTTTAAAAAAAAAAAAAGAAGCCACGCAACATTAATGAAATAGAACAAGAAAAAAAAATTGGAAGACCTTAAAGACCTTGAAGAAATAGAAATTGAATTATGAAGGGGAGTGATCGGCAAACCAAAAAGATTGAAAGAGAAGAAATAGGAATCAACGAGAAACGAGCGGAGAAAAAAAAATGTTGAGGCAATCGCAATAGGAAAGAGGATGCAATGCAATCGTTGAAGAAGAAATGCCTATATTTGCTGAAGATTTGAACTTGCAAAAGGACCCAACAAGGCTAAATAAGGCACTAGTTATCTACATCTCAACAGCAACAGAGTCAATACAAGAGGAACAAATGTCAGAATATATAGCCATGAACAAGGGGAAAAGAGCACATCAAACTTAGGTACCCTCCACAGAATGCTATAGAAGTGAAGGTCATCAAAGAAAGGCAAAATAGGACAGAAAACTCAAACATCCAAAAAATAGAAAAGTTTTACGCCATATGAGAAGCAATGGCAATCAACGATCTTACTAGATGAAGAGAATTTACTAGATACCTCTGTCTAGGTGTAAGAAGAGGTCAATGAACGGACTTTGGTAGCTAGCCTTAATAAGCCACCAGGGTATGTATGAAGTTATAGAGTTGAAACTGTCAAGAGTTGGGCACTCCCTTGACATCCCTTGACAATTCGACATCTTCAAGCCTTAATAGCTTGAGAGAGACCCAACTTGGTCTTTCTTATGGAGACCAAGAATAAAGAAACTATTGTGGAAAGAGTTACAAACAAACTTCACTTCACAAATGCAGCAATATATAATCCGATTAGAATTGTAGGTGGATTGGCACTTTTGTGGGATGAGGAGGTCATTGTGAAAGTGGAAACTAGCACTCATGAGCTTCTTGATGTTATATGCAAAGACCTAACTAGTGGGGTGATTATGAGAATATCATTCCTCCATGCATCTACGAATTACCAAGAGAGATTACAACTATGGCAAACAATGCATTCTATTCATATCTCAAATAGTCTTTTGTGACAATGCATAGGAAATTTCAATGAAGTCTTAAATTAGTGGGAAAAGGTTAGAAAATGTGAAGTGGACCGGCATAGAATGATGGATTTCAAAGATTTCATAAGCTCATGTTCATTGATGGATATAGAAAGCAAGGGGTGTGCTTACACATGGTCCAACAAGTGGGAATGGGCAAAACTTGTAAAAAAAAAAGCTTGATAGAGTTCTTTGTAATCTAGATTAGAGAGTCTTATTTCCAACTGCGGAGGCATATGCACTACCTGCTATTGGATCAGACCATAGTTCGATTCTCTTAATTTCCGAGCTAGTGGGGGTTAGAAGAACAAAATGTTTCAGATTTGAGGCATTCTGGATAGAAAATCCAGATTTCAAATGAGTAGTTAAAAGAGCTTGGAGGAATGAGGAAGACAACTCACTAAATATAGTTAGTAAAATGAGGAAGGTAGTTGATGAATTGTGGAGATGGAGCAGGGCAAAATTCATAAATGCATCACATCAAATTCAATCACATGGGGAAATACTTACTGAGACGACTAATAGGACCACAAGGACTCCAAACCGGGGAGAATATCGCAGAATTGTTGAGCAAATTGAAGGCTTGTGAAGAGAAGAAGAAATGTACTGAGGCATGAGATCCAAAATTAATTGGATAAAATGAGGGACAAAAATATGAAATACTTCCATGCAACAATAATACAGAGCACAACAAGATCTCCGTGCTACAAATAGATTAACATAATTGGAGTGGAGACCCTTCTATCCTCAAACAACATATAACAGATTTCTATCAATCTCTCTATACCACGATGGGAAGTACAGAATATCAACCCGTTTTAGACTAGTGCCCACAATTGATCACAAATGCAACGAATCAGGTTTTAATAGGATGTTACGAGAGAATAAGCGAAACTTGCAATCTTCCAAGTGGGTGCTACAAAGGCTTCAAGACCGGATGGACTTAATGGACTATTTTATCAAAGTAATTTGTTATAAATTGATGATGACATATTCAAAATGATAAATAACTTCTTCTACCAAGGTCCTTTCAATTTTGGAATAAATAGAACCCATATAACGCTCATTCCTAAAGTCTCAAATTCTAAAAACATTTCCCAATATAGGCCTATCAGTTAATGTAATTTCAGTTATAAAATCATTACAAAAGTGATGGCCAATGGACTAAAACCGCGGCTCCCCAAAAATATATCTCCAGAACAAAGTACTTTTGTGGGGGGCGTCAAATACAAGATAACATTTTTATTGTTCAAAAGGTTCTACATGAAAGTGAGGAAAAGAAAGCGAAAATTCCAAGTGGTTCTCAAACTTGATATGCAAAAAGCTTATGACAGAGTAAAATGGGATTTCCTATATGATTGCATGTTGCATATGGGCTTATGTGAGAAATGGGTATCTTTGGTTAAACAATGTATCTCCTTGGTGTCTTTTAGCGTCATAATTAATGGGGAGCCTTGTAATTATTTCAAGCCGACGAGAGGGATCATACAAGGTCACCCCTTTATTTCCCTATCTATTCATTATTATGGCCAATGTTCTATCCTTCTTGATATTGAAAGCTATACAAGATGGTAGCTTAAAGGGCATCCAATTGAATCAATATTGCCATACATTATCACATCTCTTATTCGACGATGATGCTATATTCTTCCTAAATGGTATCATCACTAAGGCTCAGAACTTAGCAAATATCTTGCAATAGTATTGCTTCCCATTGGGATAGGCCATCAATCTCAACAAGTCATGAATTTTCTTTGGGAAAAACTGTCCCCAGGGCTTAAAATAGAATATAGTAGCGGAATTGAGAGTGCCAATCATTGAGAAAACATGGAAATATCTAGTTGTTCCTTCGGACTGGGGACAAACAAAGAAGCAAATGTTCTCTTGGGTTCTTGCAAAAGTTGATAGTAAGCTGGATGGATGGAAGGAAAAGCTAATGTTGAAGGCGGTCAAAGAGATCCTGATCAAAATGGCAGTATAAGCATTACCTCAGTTTGTCATGTATATATTTAAAGTCCCCATATCGATTTGTAGAGCTATTGAAAAGAAAGTATCTTCGTTCTGGCCGAAACAAAATGCCACTAGAAAAGGTATAAATTAAAAACGATTGGATATTATGAAAAAGAGAAAAGACTTGGAGGGGGGGGCAGGTTTTAGCGACCCAGTCAACTTTAATAAGGCGATGCTAGAGAAACAAGCTTGGAGATTCACTCAAGACCCGAATGCCATATGAAGCAAACTATTGAAAGGGATCTATTTTCTCAAAGGGGAGTTCTGGATAGCA
Organism: Eucalyptus cladocalyx; assembly: GCA_017140615.1. Lineage (NCBI taxonomy): Eukaryota > Viridiplantae > Streptophyta > Magnoliopsida > Myrtales > Myrtaceae > Eucalyptus > Eucalyptus cladocalyx. Next base: position 11,219,086 of record CM029518.1, read on the forward strand.
AACAAAAGTTCCAGACCTTCTTGGGGATGGCAAAGCTTACTAATAGGGAGAGACACAATTGAACTAGAGATTAAATGAGAGGTGGGTGATGGTAACAAAATCAAAATCAAAGAGGATAGATGGCTACTTTCAGGCAAGAATGAAGGTCCCGCAAACCGAAATGAACCTCACTTGGTAGCTGAATTAATGAACCATAACGAAAGAGGATGGGATTTTCGAGGAGAGAATTGTCAAAGAAATATCAGCAATGCCGTTAAGCCTATCATTCAAACTAGACAAGATTATATGGACAGCAGACAATCTAGGCTTGTACACGGTAAAAGTGGATATAACAAGTTTCATGACTCAAGCAAACTCCATACGGCAAACCAACCATCCACCTCTTACGAGCCACCAAAAAAAACTATGGACTAAAATCCGGAAGCTAAGGACCTACCCCAAAGTCAAATTCTTAATATGGACTGCGAGCAACAACGATTTGCCTACAAAGGAGAACATTCTTAATATGGACTGTGAGCAACAACGCTTTTCCTAAAAAGGAGAACTTATACAAGAGGAAAATGCTACCTGAAGCCGAATGCCCCTTTTGCGGCCAAGCCCCTGAAACAATAGAACATACCTTCATCTTATGCCCCTGGACAAAGCAAATTTGGTCGAATCAGACTTTACAAGCAAACTTATCTCCTAAGATCTGCAATAGAATGGATAGATGAGTTTGGGAAAAACTTAACGCGAGAGCTACCCAACAAGCCAAAGCCGTATTAGCTGAACTGGTGAGGTGGATCTGGAAGGCATCGAACAACCTCATCTTTCAAGCACAAAAACCAAACCCAAGCTTAATGATTGAAGAAGCAATCTACACGACTCAGCTGGTTGTGAAGTATGGGGACGGCAAACTTACCCAGGATGAAGAGAATGGATCTGCAGACGTCGGTGGCCCCTCTCCGACCCAGATCTGCTGCGAGCTGAGCGTTGATACGACTGGAACAGCTCCACTATGGAGGGACGCGGCCGCGGTCCTCTGCAGAAACGGTGATGGTGCTCACGGATGGGTTTGCGAAGCCGATTTTTGCTCCTTAGCTTTCATCGCCAAAGCCCAAGCTATCCGGGAAGCACTTTAGTGGCTTCGACAGAAGCTGGACGCACAAGATGCATGAAGTGAAGCTGTACTTTCCTCTGATCTGTTCGTGCTCGTATCAACTGATAACCTATCGATAGTTAAATGTATCATGGGCTGGGCTGAAACGCCATGGGCCTCAAGGTCCTTCATCCAAGATTGCATTAATCTGATGGGCTAGATAGAAGGAGTTAGCATCCATTTTGAACCAAGAGATTATAATAAAACGGCCTATTGGGTCACTAAAGCCCACCAAGCCGACTCTCTCCCGACAGACTGGATTATACATCTCCTCATTCCCTTTGGTTAATCTAATGTTTGGATCTTGAATCCTTTCGTTACTTGTTATCCTCGGTTTAGTAATGAAAATTTTTTTACCCAAAAGAAAAGACTTTGAAGAAATGGAAATTGAATTACAACGGGGAGCAATTAGCAAACCAAAAAGAATGAAAGAGAAAAAATAGGAGACAGCGAGAAACTAGCGGAGAATAAAAATGTTGAGGCAATCGCAATAGGAAAGAGGATGCAATGCGGCCGTTGAAGAAGATGTGTGATGTTGTCACAGTAGAGGATTGGCATATAAAATTGCGATTCTGCAAATTTTGTCATTCGAGCTACTTGCCGCTAGAGGTTGAATGTTAGGGATTGAAGGAGAAGATGTCAACCATGGCTTATACGAAAAAGGAGATGAATAGAGAAAGAAAAGGGAAAGGGAAAGGAAAAAGAAAAAGAAAATGTTTCTGGATAAAAATGCCCCTTGCACTTGCAGCGCTGTCGGAATGAGCAAGTACTCGCCCACCGGTCGACTGACAAGCTTAGGCCGTTAACAAGCATAACTTGTGCCAAGCTACTCGCCCCTCTCCCTGTTCGGAGTTTCTGGACGTCTGGGATTAGCCACATGTCCGACATTTGCAGCAAAAGAAAGACCAAAAGGGATAAGCTGACACGTTATTGAAGCATCAGCGTGAGATGGAAAGGCATGCAGATCTCCGAAGGAGGGAATTACTACAATCGTGAATGAAAGATAGAGAAGCCGATGGACAGTCTTCAGCCCAAACAATTTCACTTGCAATCGAGTATTAGCCCTTTCAGGATGGTATTCTCCGTGCACAATTTTTCAATTGCAGTCCGGATAAGCAGTCTTGTCCATAAGATAACTTTGATTATGATCCTCGCCATATTCGATTCCAAAAAGACCGACCCTAGAAACAATAGCAGCAGCAACAGCAACAATCAAGCTGACTTAATAGGATTGGGCATATGATTAATTTTTTAGGCAGAATGTATGTTGATAAAGGCTGGTTCCATATATAATTCGTCTAATTTTTGGTTGCGATTACCCCCTACTCATGCATGTAAACTCACCATATAAAGATCTTAAGTTTATATCCAACGGGTAGGTGTAAATGTTTGATGTAAAAACTATATTTTTCCATAAAATAGAATTTGCAAGCTCAAAAGTTGCATGCATTACCATATTTACATTACTTATAAAATAATGTGTTTGATTGATAGAGAGTGAGAGTCAAAAGGAAAAGAAAAAAAATCAAGAGTGAGAAAATGCAAGAAAGCGGAAGGTATGAGACTCGTGAGTTAAGTAGTTGTGTGAAGTACCATCTAACAATTCATTTATACATTTGTTCTCATATCAGTGAATTCGAAAATAAGTTGACGATGGCATTTTAGGGAGAAGGAAGAGAACAGACCCCTAAAGAATATAAGCATCCCGTTATTTTATTAAAAGTGAACTTCGATAATTTTTTCCATTCATACCATAAACATTTAAAAATAACCGGAATTTTCCAATAAATTAGATATAATTAAGGGCTAAGTAACAAATTAACTATCGACAATAATAATAGGATAAGTGTATTAAAAGTCGTAAAACTTGTCACGAATGTGTAATTAAGTCTCAAAATTTTCAAAAAATACAATCAAATCCTAAAATTTATTAAGTTAGAACAATCAAGTTCTTCCATCAGCTTGTCAAACTTGACAAATTGAAGATGTTAATAAGTTTTAAGATTTGATTGCACTAACTAAATAAGTTTTAAAATTTAATTATATATATTTTTTTAAAAAAATTATAATTTAATTATATTTTTTTAAAATTTTTAGGATTCAGTTATACTTAAAAACTAGATTGCATTCTCATGATAATTTTATAACTCCCGTTGCATTTATCTCGTAAGTTTTTGAATATTAAGGCCCAGCCTAGGCTTACAAGCTTGCAAATGGTTTTACAAACTTAAAAAGAACAAGAGCCCAAATGGGCCCATAGCACGTGAGGGAGTCTCCGTCTTCCTTCGGCTAGGGTTTCGTCTCAGTTTCCTCCATCACCGTCGATTGCTCCGCTAGTGTCGATTCGCTTCCCCGTTCGGCAGCAGCGACCATGAAGATCCGCTCCTCGGTGAAGAAGATGTGCGAGTTCTGCAAGACGGTGAAGCGCCGCGGGCGCGTGTACGTCATCTGCTCGGCCAATCCGAAGCACAAGCAGCGGCAGGGGATGGTGACGTTCGCCGGCGACGGCCAGCTCCCTCCCGCGTACGGATTTTCCTCGAACCCTGTTGAAAATTTTCGATCTTTTGCGTGATTCGTGCTTTAAATTCGGTCTGCAAATGTTACGGGAGCTGCATGACTACATGCGGTGGAACGTAAGGGAAAGAGAGAGGATTGGTTGGTGCTGTGTTTAGGCCTCGAAAGAGGATTGTGGCTTGTTTGGGCATCTTCCTCGCGCTGTGCACGTTCATGGGATTCTCTTCTTGTCGAGTAGCCGGTGTTGTGTTTAGCTTATTCGTTCTATCGTTCATGGGCTTCTCTTCGACTGAGCCTTAACTCGATTACTTGGAAATCGGAATAGCCTTCTTGCATTCCAGATGTCCCTACCATGGTGATTTTGATCTTCCCATTTACACAGTTGCCTTGGGCTGCTTTATACCAGAAGTTCGAATTGGCTACTTCGACCACTCCCCTTTATTGGTTCTTCTTTTAGCTGATCCTCAATGGCTTGTACTGCCTTACATTCCATTGCCTTGCTTTCTCCATCGACTGGGATCAGCTTTGCTGTCTCTCAATCACCCAATCCCAGCTTCCTTCTCTCGGGAATATATTGCGCCTTTACAATTCTCAGCAAAGCGTCCAATGAGGTTTCCATCGATTGCTCCACTATTGTAGTGCATAGCATGGGCCCTTATTCTTAAATCTACACCAGAGTTGCTGGGCAAAATAATTTTCAATCTTCATTTGCAATGCAAGGTTACGTTTGAGTTCTTAGTATAGTTTTCTTGTATTTTCTGAAGAGTGTGTGATTTTGTCAGTTGAAGTAATCCAGAACATTGCTAATTACAATCAATTTGATGGCAACTGGTAAAATCATAATAGGATCCCTAAGTAGTCCATCCATTCGGAGGAGACCAATCACAGTAGCCACCGGGTGTCTTAGTGTGTGCCTTGAAGTTGCTATTGGATGGAGTAGCACATATTAAGTAACGGACATGACCTTCGTCCTGCTACTTGATTCCGATTAAAATGCATGATGATGAAAGCACCTGTTTTAGGCAAACCATGCCATTTTATTTATGTGCACTAGATTGAAGAGCAACTGGTTCTGTTGATCTTGAGTGCCTCAGGTTTTCCTTTTTCCTTTTGTTGGAACTTACACAAGTAAGCTACATTGGGCACTCAAATGAAATTTCGTTGAACATACCTCTGCGTGTTTTGATAATATTTCATTTGCATTTTCTGTACTTATTCGTAAAAGCTTTTATCTTTTCTAATTACAGGTCATCAGAGACAGGCTTGAAGCAGCTAATTTCACCTACCTCCAATGCGCAGACCAGCATTATGGCTCTTATGCCCAAGAAGCCTGAGCCCTCTATGTTGTTTGGATGGCGGTCAAGCCTGGCATCCCTCCTATTCAAGTAGGGCATTTTGTTTCGGATACCTTTTGCTTGGGGTTTATGAACATATAGCTGTTGTAGGCATGCTCTGTTTATGCCTTGAGAGATATCACGTTTATTTGTTATCGGTGATTGGCACATTTGCTTCATAACTTGTATTGCTGGTATAATCTTTCCTTGTGCCCCATGTAATGCCAGGGATCTCACTGTAATCCTCTTCAAACTGGGGAGATCCAATGTGGATAGAATTAACTGTTCAATATATTGCCTAACCCTCTATCTGTCACTCAAGAGTCAGACTTAGCTCAAAAGTTCAGTGCTGCTCCAGTACCAAATAGGGCTTTTGAATCCGGTTTTCAATGGTGGCTTAGCTCATAGCTACGTTACAACCTGAGAACTGTGCAGAATGTGTCGCAAACAGGTTGTTTTACCATCATAGAAAAGGGAAGGGAACATTTCACAGAAAAGGGTTTTGTAGAGGGAGATGGACCACTGGCAGCAATTGCATTACACATTTCCAAAGTTGAACTTTGCACAAGCGATCTCGTTTCGTTTTCGTGGAGATTTCTTCCCAGAAAGAAGTTCCATGCTTTTGGAAATCTCACTTTGGTGTGTGCTGTTTCTTTCGACTACGGACGTTAAGTCATTTCACGAGACATCGCCGCAAAATTTTTACTCAGGAATACTGGTGTCCGGTAGCAGCAGGATTATCGATCCGATGCGGATGAAACCTTAAGTTGTCCTTGAACTGCTCTCGTGCCAGCGAGAAGTTTCGTCTCGAGACTCGCTACAATGTATCATGAGCGAACTATTAAGACATTGGTTCCTCAACAATTTGCATTACATATTCTTTCTTTGGCTCCGATTCTTTTGTGCAAAATATGACATTTCTAGAAAAATATTTTTTATGAAGTCATTTTCTAAGAAAAGAACCCAAAAAAAAAAGAAAAAAATCAGTATTTAGCTGAAATCCGAAAATTGATATGAAAATAGTTTCTGTCATTTAATGAGAAAAATCTATTTTCCTAAATAAACATAAACTATTCGGGTGTTAATGACTTGCGCCATGGGTAGTTTGAGAATCGAGCACAAAAACCAGGGTCTTGGGCCTAGATCCCCAACTCCTAAGCACGAGCATGGGCACTGGTCCTTGGTGTTCTTGCTAGACCAATATCGCAGCTAAGAGTACTTCAGTGTGTTAGCCTAACATCTCTACATGAACAGAGGATCCATTAGAAACAACTCTCACGACGAGAAAAGATCAGCGCTGCATCACACGGATCCCATATCTACAATTCGCGAATTCCATGAATAACTCGCATGATGTGAAAAAGGGGATCAGGGGGCATTGCGAGTCTTTCCAAAAGAATACAGAGAAGAACTGGGACTCAAAAGGCATTTTCGGTTGATGTCGTTTGGGAATTAGTTGAGCTTTGTTTGTACCATGCGTCTAACCCTCAAAAGCTAGAGAACTATGTTACCGTGTGTGATCTCTGCATCTACACATAAACATCTACCCCGAAATGCAAAATGCATTTGCGATAGAGAAAACCAATAGAAACACCTCTCATGAAAAGAGAAGATTGGTGTTGTGTCACACCGATCCTATGTATGCTCTTCGCGAATTCCACTGATAATCCCACACGATTAGCCATGAGAAAATGCAATTTTGGAAGCCGAAGATGGTGAGAACATAACTTTTGATCAAGACAAATTGTCAAATATAGCAGAGCCGTCATTGTAGGAAAATTTTCTCAAGCCAAAGATCATAAAAGTCATTGATCAAGTAGCATCCCGTGTACTCCCAAATATAGCAAAGCTATTGTTGTAGGAAAATTTTCTCGAGCCAAAGATCATAAAAGTCATTGATCAAGTAGCATCCTGTGTACTCCCAAACCTACCCTTTTGAATTGACGAAACAATGCATCATGACAAGCGAATCTTCTAAGAAACTGTAAGAAGAGGCCAAACCACACAATACAACTCTATGATTTGAACAATGAAAAAGAACAACGACAATTTCTCGGAAATTTTCAAATTCAGACTTCATCAATATGGAATGAGATGTTGTTAAGAAGGAACTATGTTTTGAGGAGGGAATATAGTACTAGCATCCATCAGCTGACCAATATCAATTGGGAAACCGAACGTTGTGTTTACATACAAGATTGTGTGGAAGCCTTGCAACTTTTGCTAACCCTTAGGAACCTAAGGTCATTAGTCCTTTGATCCTCGGACTTAATAGGGTTGACACATCTCTGGCCGACTCTTGTCGAGAATGGTTACTGTTTTAAAAGGCTTCTTCTTGCTCTTTTGGCATGAAAATTCTTTTTCTCATTTGAATACCAAAAAAGATGTAGATAGTAGTCTCGTATCATATTAAGAGGAAAATATATCAATTGGCTCAAAATTCACTAATATATTCTATTCGAGCAATTTAAATTTCTAATCCTATTTAATTTCTGCTTTTATAATGATCAAGTGAGCTTTCGTTTCTCACCTTTACTCTAAATTTCCAACCACCTTTTGATTTCCGTCCACATGCAAAGTCAAAGCAAGTGTAAAATTCGAATTGCGTCGATTGCTGCGACTCGCCGGTTGCCTCGGAGGAAAAGAAAATAAAGGAAATCTCATCTTCATTGCAAAGATGGCCAGCCCAGCCCACGTAATTCTCAGGCTCCATGGGCCGTCTGGCGAAGTTTTTGGCCGGAATCTCTATCGGCTGTTGGATCATTTATGAGGCCCTTGACGGGCCAATCCGATCCGGATTCGATTCACTTCGTTTTCGGATCCCCTGATTTCTCCTCCATTTTCAGCCATTTTCATTTTTATTCCCCCGTGCTCTTTTATTTATTTCTGGGAGCTGATTTCTGGGAGCCGATTTAGATAATGAGTTCGCGTCCCCACTTTTAGATTTGCAGCGCGTAATTGGCTGGTCGATTACCGGCTCACTTGATAGTCCTAGGTGGGTGGCATTGGGGCAATTAAATAAGGGGTCCTTACTGTGTTTTCGCCTCAACTTGGTGGTTTAGTACCATGAGTACTGAATGTGCGTGACATTGTTGAGTTAGCGGATGCACTATATTGTAAATGATTTTCTTTCGGGGTCTGACACCTTTTATTTATTTATTTTTATTTTTGGCATTATCTATTGAATTTAACTTCTCACGGGTAACGAATTATTCAAATTGGCAAGATTTGGAAGAATTGATTAAAAAGATGTGCTTTTGGAACCCTTTTGTGGAAGCTTGGAGTTTATTTCTGTGGAAGAATTGATAAAAAGATGTCTTCTCAAAGTGTTACTCAAGGATTATCTCGAAGAGACTTGCAGAGTTGTTATACCTCAATGTACAGGTTGATTATGTTGAACAATTGTTTATATTCTTCATCAATGTCGATCTTTATGAATGATTGTGTAGAGCCCTCTTTTAACCTTGAGCAGCCTCTCTGCCTGTGATCCCTATGGGGCATGGTTGCTGGACTTGGGTACAAGTCCCAAAAATAGTGGAAAAGAAGTTTTGGTGCCTTGAAAGTTAAAGGCTTGTCATGAGGTTGAGAATGTTGTCTTCGTAGTTTCATTTTGTAAACATTTATGACCAATATATATGTGTGGACTTCACTTTGTCAACTTCTACTCATAAAATTTGTAGCTGTAAGTGTCATTGTCTGGCATTTTGAAATCATTTCTTGTCCCCTGGAGCCTAAAATTCCAATGCCTTTTAGAAGGGTGGGAGGATTTTTGCTATCACTCACCATTTCTTGTGTTACCAAGGTATATCTTGCCATTAGAGCTTACTTATTGTGTTATGAAAATCCATGTAGCTGAATCACTCAAGGAAAAGAGCTATGTTTTTGGGTTCTATTACCATTGTTGTAGAGAGCTTTGATTGTTCTATATTACCATTTTAGAAATCTTAAAAGCATCTCTCCAAAATGGTGTTTCCAAGTCCCTAGTGGCACAGATAGACCGGCCAATGGGAGTTGTCTGTTTCCAGATGACAAAGGATAGCAATATCATCTTGAATTTGTGGGCGACAAATTTGGGAAAGCTCCTCGATCTTGTCAAGAAAAGTTACCACCAAATCCACAAGGAAACCTTGGTTCATAAGGCTGCTTTGAGAGCTTGATAATGTTCTTAGTTGAATGAATGATCTCTCTCCCCTTGAGCGTCCCTCGATCTCTCACCAAAAGAGAAGCGGAATAATGCTATTTCACATTGTGGCCTGAAGTGGGACTGAAGATGTTTATCATATCTCTCGTGCAGCTAGCTTTAATTTGATTGCTTATTTTTCAGGGGGGCCAGATCTGGGCCTTGTGTGGACTGAAATGATACGATGAGTACACTTTCTGCATAGGAATTAGGAATTTATGTTGGTCTTTTCATCTTTCCTCTTCATCCCTCCTTTTCATTGAAGATTTCTAAGCTCTCAGAGTCTAGAACTTGTGCCAATGAAATTAGTTGTTATAATTATGATTATAATTATGGTTAATGGATCAACGAATGCCAATAAATTAAGATACGTCTTTTCTATTCACGTATCTCTTTTGGATTCATGAATTTCTTAAACTTTTCCGTTCACGTATCTATTGAATTCATGAATTTTCTAGATCCATGTATCTTTTAGTTTATGTATTTATTGAGTTCATGAATCTCTTGAATTCACGTATCTCTGGATTCATGAATCTCTTGAATTCATGTATCTCTTGATTCATGAATTTCGTGGATACATGCGTCTATTTAATTCATGTATCTCTTCTGTACATGAACTAAAAATATCTATAAATAGATGGGAGCATAGAGCTTCATGATGGTTTTTGGTTTTTCCGACTCGATTCCAAAAAGGCTCTGATACACTTTTCTACTCTTCTAAATTTTCTGAGTGTGCTGGTTCAATTGAACGGTTGTTGAATCTGTTTGCATAGTGCTAATCCAAACAGGTTCGAGGTGTTGTATCTTGGGAGGCATAGTTTGTGAATCTACGGAGCACCATTGGCGGGAACTAATTGCCTTAAGGAGATCGGATATCCGTACCCCACCTCCAATTTCATGTTCGATTGTAACAAATAGTTTGTGTTTTCTTTTGGATTATATTCCAACAATCTTAAGGCAATTATTCACTCACTTTGTTTGTTGTTCTTGTCGGATTATTGAGATGGCTGGAAACAACCAAGTGCCCTTCAATGTCCCGAATGTTTCTGGAGACGTTCCTATGGTCGATTCGACCAATGCTATGGAAGATGTTCAACCCTCAGGGTCTGAATTTGTAGCAGCCAATGCTACGAGCCCTTGGGCCAACACCAATTTTGGTGGTGTGGGTACAAGTCATATGACTGGTATACCCGGGACTGTTTTTCAGAACAGTGTAGGCCAAATGGCTTTTGGCTCTATTTCTAGAGGGATAGTTCAACGAACCTTGCCTACCGTGATGGCAACACCTCCGGTTACAACTAATGAGAAACCAGAGAAATTTACCGGAATGGGCTTTAAACAGTGGCAGTAGAAGATGTACTTCTATCTAACCATGCTCAATCTGACGAAATATTTATCGGAGGTGTGCCCGATAATTAGTCCAAACGAGCAAGATGTCACGACGCTCGATGCATTGGAGGCTTGGAAGCATGGGGACTTCTTATGCCGAAATTATATCATTAACTGTTTAGTGAATTCTCTTTATAATGTTTATTGTAATATTGAATCTGCTAAACAGTTATGGGAGTCCTTAGAGAAAAAATAAAAAGCGAGGATCTTGGCACCAAGAAATTTGTGGTTGCCAAATTCTTGGACTACAAGATGGTGGATTCTAAATCTATCATAAGTCGGGTTCAAGAATTGCAATTAATTTCGAGTGACATCTCGGTGAGGGAATGATACTTAGTGAATCATTCCAAGTGGCAGCCATGATTGAGAAACTACCTCGGGCTGGTCGGACTTCAAAAATTATTTGAAGCACAAACGGAAGGAGATGAGCCTTGAAGATCTCATTATGCGCCTCAGAATCGAGGAGGACAATAGAAGGAGTGCAAACCCTTCTTCTGAGCCAAAGGCCAACATTGTGGAATCTTCCAAATCCAAGCAAGATAGAAAAAGGAAGATGTCTTTTCAAGGAAAAGGCAAGCAAAAGGAGCAGTTCCAGAAATTCCAAAGGATGTGTTTTATATACAACAAGCCTGGCCATCGTGCTAAGGATTGCAAGAAGCGTTCGAAAAAAGGCAAGAACGAAGGTGTAACCCAGCAACTGAATTTGACAGAGCATGACAATATTGAGAGACTGTCTGCTGTGGTAATGTCTAAAACATCTCTGGTGTCGAACACTAATGGCTGGTGGCTAGACACTGGTGCCACAAATCACATCTGTGCAGATAAACACATGTTCTCATCTTATGAGAAGGCTGAAGAAGATGAGAAGCTTTATATGGCTAACTCTGCATCAGCAAAGATCGCCTGAAGAGGAAAGGTGATCTGAAGTTTACATCGGCAAGGAGGTTACCTGTTTGAATGTGTTGCATGTACCGAGATATTTGGAAAAATCTAATTTCTGGCCTATACTTGTCAAGAAGGGTTTCAAAGTTGTATTTGAATCGACAAGTTTGTACTTTCAAAAGGAGGGATGTATGTGGGGAAAGGGTACTTATGTAATGACTGTTTAAGGCCAATGTGGCTGTCATTGATGTAAACTCAAAGTATGTGTACCTAAAGACTATTAATAAAGAAAAGTCTTCGGTTTACACTTTGTTGTGTCTCCTTATCTATGGCATGGTAGATTAGGACATGTAAACTATGGTACAATGAAGAGAATAGCAAACTTGGGGTTAATTCCAAGATTTGAGTTGGATGCCCATTACAAGTGTGAGACTTGTGTTGAGGCCAAGTTTGCCAAGAAACCTTTCAAATCCATTGAAAGAACAAGTGAACCTCTACAATTAACCCATAGTGATCTATGTGATTTAAAATTTGTAGAAAGTAGAGGTGGAAAGAAGTACTTCATCACATTTGTGGATGACTGTACTAGATTTTGCTATGTTTATTTACTAACTAGCAAAGATGAGACTATGAGCATGTTTGTCAAGTATAAAAATGAAGTTGAAAACCAACTTGATAAACGAATCAAAGTGCTTAGGTCGATAGAGGAGGAGAATATAGTTCAATCAATTTGAAAGAGTTTTGTGCTAGTTTTGGAATAATTCTCCAAACAACTGCACCTTATACTCCACAACAAAATGGAGTTGCTGAACGATTGAACATGACACTAAAGGAGATGGCTAATGCCATGCTTTTGAGTTCGGGTTTACCTCGAGAACTTGTGGGGGAGGCGGTTTTAACGCAAATTATATTCTTAATAAAATACCCCACAAAAAGACAGGTAAAACTCCTTACGAGTTATGGAATGGAAAGTTGTCATCCTACAATTTTCTAAAATTGTGGGAGTGCTTGGCCAAGGTGGCGATTCCTCCTCCGAAACAAACTCGGTTGGGACCTAAAACGGTGGATTGCATATTCATCGGTTATGCTCAAAATAGTAGCGCATATATATTTTTGGTTCATAAATCTGAAAATGCGGAAATTCATGTCAATACAATCCTAGAATCAAGGGATGCTGAATTTTTTGAGGATATATATCCTGCAAAAAGAAATCAATGAGAACTTTCTCAGAAAAAGGCTTAGAGAATCAGAATCTGAGAATGATGAAGTTGTGGCCAAAGAAACCGAACTTCGAAAGAGTAAAAGGTCTCGAATCGAAAAATCTTTCGAACCTGATTTTCTAACATACATGTTAGAAAGTGAGCCCCAAACATATAAAGAGGCAATGTCATCTCCAGATGCTCCTTTATGGAAAGAAGCTGTTGACAATGAGATCCATTCTATCCTAAGTAACCATACTTGGGAATTGGTTGATCTTCCACCTAGAAATAAACCAATTGGATGTAAATGGATTTTCAAGAAAAAACTAAAAGCTGATGGTTCCATTGATAAGTACAAAGCTCGGCTTGTAGCCAAAGGGTTTAGACAAAAAGAGGGTCTTGACTACTTTGATACTTATTCACCTGTCACAAGAATAACATCAGTAAGGATGTTGATTACTATAGCTTCGCTATACAATTTGCAGATACATCAAATTGATGTGAAAACTGCATTCTTAAACGGTGATCTCGACGAGGAGATTTATATGGAACAACCTGAAGGGTTCAAGGTCAAAGGACAAGAACACAAAGTGTGTAGACTCGTCAAATCATTGTACGGACTTAAACAAGCTCCTAAGCAATGGCATGAGAAATTTGACCGGGTAATGATTCAAAATGGGTATAGAATCAATGAGTGTGACAAATGTGTGTACACTAAATCCACTACGAGTTGGATATGTACTTATTTGTCTATATGTTGATGACTTATTAATTTTTGGAGATAACATTGAAGTCATCAAAATCACCAAGAACATTTTCAAGAGGAACTTTGAGATGAAAGATTTAGGTGTTGCGAGATGTTATACTCGGCATCAAAATTCTAAGGAATTACGATGGCTTAGGTTTAACACAATCTCATTACATTGAAAAGGTAATTGAGAGATTTAAAGGATTCGGCATTAAAGATGCAAACAATCCTTTTCTTCCACACCTAACTTTAAGAAAGAACACTGGAAATAGTGTTAGATAGCTAGAATACTCTCAAGTAATCGGCAGCATCATGTATATCATGAATTGCACTAGACCTGATATTGCGTACTCATTAAGCAAACGAGTAGATATACCAATAACCCAGTCACGAGCATTGGAATGCTTTGATGAGAGTATTAGGATATTTGAAAAAGACAAAAGACTATGTTCTACAATATGGCAAATATCTAGCTGTTTTGGAAGGTTATTGTGATGCAAACTGGATTTCAGATTCTGATGAATCGAAATCGACTAGCGGATATGTGTTCACGCTAGGAGGTGCTGCTTGATGTCATGGAAATCCTCTAAACAAACTCTAATAACACGCTCTACAATGGAATCAGAGTTTGTTGCTTTGGATAAAGCTGCTGAAGAAGTAGAATGGCTTCGACATTTTTTAGAAGACGTTCCAATGTGGCCAAAACCTATGCCCGCAATTTGCATACACTGTGACAATCAAGCGGCAATTGCAAGGGCACATAATGTGATTTATAACGGTAAGTCTAGACATATTCGTCGTAGACATAACACCGTAAGGCGTTGCTCTCAAATGGAATAATTTCTTTAGACTTTGTAAAGTCAAAGGAAAATATTGCGGATCCGCCGACAAAAGGTTTGTCAAAAGATCGAGATAAAGCCGCGCATCGAGGGGAATGGGTTTAAGAGCCTTAACCTAATAAAGAGATTCGGGGTGGAAACCTAACCTATGCGATTGGAGATCCCATGGTCTAGGTTCAATAGGACAACGCAAATTTTGGAAACTCTAATGTAAGCACCTTGTCTCCCATTCCTATGATGCAACGGTGATTTCCTACAAAGCGTTATTAAGGGTACGCTATGCGTTTAATGATTCCTATAACTTGGAATATAACATCCAAGTAAGATAAGGTAGGATATCTTTAATAGGAATGCACCTATATGCGTGGAGCTGGCCGACTCTATGAAAATCTTTAAAGGCTAGATTTTCTAAAGCACGCATGAATCCCGAGAGGTTCAGGGCCGAAAGAACGAACACAACCGATAACCAATCTTGAATTGGAAATACTCTGTGTGAAGTTTATTGTCTAGGCTTACACAAACAACTGGCGATTCAAGACTTAGTCCATCGACTAGTTAAGTAAGTCCGATAGGCTTTCACTAAAGAAGGTTCAAAGCGAAAGCTGCCTATCTTGATGCGGTGTATTTCAACGGGTATGCTCAGATTCCTTCGAGTCAAAAATATTTTGTTGATCCATTAATGTGGGGGATTGTTATAATTATGATTATAATTATGGTTAATGGATCAACGAATGCCAATAAATTAAGATACATCTTTTCTATTCGCGTATCTCTTTTGGATTCATGAATTTCTTAAACTTTTCCGTTCACGTATCTATTGAATTCATGAATTTTCTAGATCCATGTATCTTTTAGTTTATGTATTTATTGAGTTCACGAATCTCTTGAATTCACGTATCTCTAGATTCGTGAATCTCTTGAATTCATGTATCTCTTGATTCATGAATTTCGTGGATACATGCGTCTATTTAATTCATGTATCTCTTCGTACATGAACTAAAAATATCTATAAATAGATGGGAGCATAGAGCTTCATGATGGTTTTTGGTTTTTCCGACTCGGTTCCAAAAAGGCTCGATACACTTTTCTACTCTTCTGAATTTTCTGAGTGTCTTTGGTTCAATTGAACGGTTGTCGAGTCCTGTTTGCATAGTGTTAATCCAAACAGGTTCGATGTGTTGTATCTTGGGAGGCATAGTTCGTGAATCTGCGGAGCACCATTGGCGGGAACTAATTGCCTTAAGGAGATTCGAATATCTGTACCTCACCTCCAATTTCATGTTCTAATTGTAACAAACAGTTTGTGTTTTCTTTTGGATTATATTCCAACATTAGTATCAGCACAAGATGTGCACTCAATGCAACAGAGTGAGCATGTTAAAATCTGTTTGGTATTACAAATTTTGCTGGTGCTTCTATTTTTTTAACATTGGAGATAACATTAGCTCTCCATAGAAAAGGCGAATGGATGTTATTTTTTTTTAATATTATTTCACATTTGAATTTCATCTTCAGCAGAGAGAGCGTGTTTCTTTTGGACCCAATCTTGGCCATCGGCGGTTCAAGAAACCTGTTTCTGGGGAGCTTCATTCAATTAAATGACTACATTTTTTTCTCCTGAAGAGAGACATAGTTTCTCTCCAAGTTGATGTTTTGATGTCATTTCCATAAGACACTCCGTTGTGATGTCATTTCTCTATGTAGTTTCTGTCACTAAAATGTGTTTGATTCCGACTGGTCTTGACATCTCTCTCAACTCTTGGCATGTGTTTGTAATACAACAAGAAGCTTTGAAATATTGAGGATAATGTGTTTCTTCGACGATCGTAAAATTTCAGATTTGATGGAAGTTATCTTTACATAGTTTCTTCCCATTTTCAATTTACTATAGGTGCTTCTAAGTGGCAACATAGGATTATTTCTTTGTCTAATTTGTTTTCACTTTTATCTTTTGACACCATTGCATATTTCCTATTAATCTTAGCATTTGATTGATTTCATTGGTCAATTGTTGTCTGAAATCCCTTTTCTTTACCGAAGAAGATGTAAAGGTTTTGAATATTGTGTCATAGAGTGAAATGGAAAAAGAGTGACTTGACTCCTATGGGAACCATCAGGTAGTTCTTTAATTTTATTCATTTTTTCCGACCCAAAAAAAAAAAAAAAACTTTATTCATATCATGGAACATGTTTGGATGGAACCAGAAAAAAAAATATGATCCACTCCTTAAGTTTTCTATTACACTTCTATTTATGCAGATCTCCGAGTCCTGTAATATCAAATGAATGACACACTCTCACGGAAGGATGAGAAGCAACTCAAGTGAAAACCCTTCGTCTCTACCCTCTGAAAGCTGATTACTTCATTAATATCATTATGTAGAGCTTTCGATACTTCATCTCTTTTCATTTTTTGCAAGTGTACAAAAAAGCTCGTGTCACGTTTACATCAACGCAAATAATATAGAAGAAATAGAGTGATTATTTATAAGTTGCTCATGAACGTTGTGTTGAATGCATTTTCCAACTTTGCGCTTTATTGATAGAAGAATAGTTCCAAGTAGTAAATCTCTAATCAAGTTGAATCCGAGAAATTCTATTCATATTCCTATAAATTAGCAAAAAGTAAATTTCTATGTTCTGTTGTCTGGATTTGTACATCATTGCCATGCCGAAAATCATGTGGTTTCAACTGATATTGTAGATCGATTTATAGGTCTCAAAATCGTAAATTGGAGTTAAAGTGGACCGTAAAATGTATTATAGGAATTTGGAAAGTACTAAACAAGATGGGCACTCATTTATACTGAAATAAGCGCCTCATCACTAAATTCTGTTTTACACTATGAATTTTGTTGGCGCTTGCGAGGCTAATGAATGCTATTTGTCATTTCCCTTCAAGGGAGAACGTTTTTCTTGAAGTCGATACTTCAATAGGGAAGGGGCCTTTGTTCTCTGGAGTTCTAGCTTCTCCATTCTTCGTCACGGAAGCTGAAAAATATTGGGAAGAAGAATGATTGGAGCGATCCTTGGTCTATTTCAGTAATAGGCTATCTACATACCTGGGGAGTTTTGTTTGTTCCTAGAGAAAAAGCTGTGGGCACATCTTTAGCTTTAGCTGTAGAAGTAATAATGCCCAATAAATAACGAGAACTTTCCTAACAAAATGGATTTATTTATCATTTTATTGAAGAATGCCACCGTGAGATTTGCTTAGCAATCAGCATAAGTCAGACGAAAAAAATTAGTGATCTTCAATACTTTTTCCCATTGTTCATGTAGTCAATGATTTGAAAATTACATCAAATATCATAAGATACACTTAAAAGTCATTCGTGCGGTCAATAAATATTTTGGTCATTATTGGAAGATCTCTTTTTGTCATGTACTTAGAAAACTAATTAAAATTTTAAAAAGAAAAAAAAATAGCCGCTATAAAGCATTGAAAACATTTTTGTTTGGCAAAAGGAGATATTCAAAATTTTCAAAACATTTTGTTTGACCAAATTTAACATAAGAAAAGGTTTATTATATTCATTACGACAATGACCAACTAATGATAAAATCAAATTTTTCATTGATCAAAAAGAGCAATTGTTGAAACCGATCAATTCTAGTAAAAAAAAAAATCTATTAAACTCTTTTTAAAATGAACTTGCCGATCATATACTTGATGAAGACGACCTCGTCAATTATAGTTGACAATTTTTGGCAAATTGATGCTTGTGCTCTAGAATCTAATATTGTGGAATCATCTTCGGTTTCTCACCTTCTGTTTCTAGGTTCTCCCCCATGCTGCCCCAAATTTTTACTTTTTGTTCCCCTATTAATTTATGGATCACATTACTTCTTTTTCATGTCTAGTTCAGGATACATGTCATGACATATCCTTTATGGGGATCTTATACTGTTTTCAAGTTTAAATCATAATCCTAAACTGGGGTCAATTAAAGGAACTTTTTTGGACCTTGTTGTAGATATATGATTGTGATCCTGCAATTGTGTCTTCGAGCGACAAGGTTTTATCCAAATGAATTTGTGTATTACATTAATTAGTGGATTTTCTTTTCCTACTTTTTTTTTTTTTTTTTTATATGAGCACACAGGATTTCCTTTTCTAATCACTATTTAATCATGTGATAGCGTTCAATTTTAATCTTCTTACTTGTAAGCTGTTGATCCTAGAATGATGAGTGGTGGTCAGTCACTCGCATACTAAGCCGTTGAGCTTTTTTTCTGTATTATCTAATCATTTCAGGTTTTGAAGAAGCTTAATACCGTGCAAAGGAAAAATACACTTTGGTGGAGAAGCCGTTGGCTGAAAATATTTACCTAAAACAAAAAGCTAAACACCAAATGAATAAAAAAGGAAACGGATATTCACTAAATGATTATTAGATGGTGCAGAGAACCTGTTGATTAAGAATTTCTAAATGCGACACTAAATGTATAACCCCGTAATTCCACCCACTTGAAAGGACCAACTATAATGTCTTGTGAGTCCATGAAAAGGAAAAAAAAGGTCGACGGAATGTAATACCGTAGTTCAATTAATTGTTGATTGTGCAAACAAAATTGTTGTAATTTTCTAACTTGCTCAGGTGAGGACAAATAAAACTTCATGCATTTACTATCAATCGATTATCAATTATCTCGATAATTCTCATATACCGTAGATTTTCTGGTCATTATTTGATATATCAAATGTCCGACTATACTTATAGCTCCATTCAAATCGGGATAAGTGTGCTTCTAATCTTTGGCCGACCTTTGATCTGAGCATCAGCGTTGCTCGTAGGTTTTCTTTTCAATTCTTCATTCACCTGGAAAAGCAAAGTCAGGTCAAGGTGCACATGCATCGGGAGGTTCAACGCACCTTCCGCATTACACTGCAGAAATTACTTACGCCTGCAATAATTGCCCTTTTGCTTTTTATTTTCTAATTGTTTAATTAATAGCAAAAGCAAGTCAAGTCGAAGTTGTGCTTGCTTTGGAAAAAGAGCGCCTAGGTAGTCTAGTCCCTACGCCCCTTCTGCGCAATGCCCTGGAAATCATGCGTGCAATAATTGTCCTTTCCATTGCAAACGCAGCGGTTCGATTAGTTGAAGATTCTTGGACCGTTCGATGGCAAGAGCTAAGAATTCTTCAAGCACGCGCAGCTGAGAGTGAGTGTTATGACGTCATTTCTCTCTACACTTTATCATATATTTTTTTGTATTAATACCTAAAAAGCTCCAAATTGATACATGTATAATAAATTTATCTCAAATTAATTTTTTGATCATGAAAAACCTCAAATTAATACATTTGTAGCAAATTTACTCAAAATAATTACAAAAAACCTTAAATTAGTACACTTATGATAAATCTATCAAATTAATATTTGTACACTTTATAATAAATTTATCCCAAAAAATCAATTTGTTCACTTGTGATAAATTTAAAAACATATTCTCAATTAAATTGGATTAATACCATAAAGATCACAAAAATTATATAACCGTGACAAACGAAGAGTAAAATCTCTAACCGATACACTAGTCAATTGTTGTGTATAATCCAACTTAGTAATTTAACGGTAAAACTTAATGAAAACTAATAAGTAGTAAATTTATCATAAATATATCAGTTTAAGATAAATTTATCAAATGTGTTTGGTGATCAAAAAATTAGTTTGGTCAAATGAACCAGTTTAGGATTTTTGAGGATATTAACCCTTTTTTTCCTTGCATCAGTGTTGACTCTATTCATCTTCCAAAAATACTTTGGTGTATATCTCTGTTTTACATCATATCAACATTGATTACAATATTACATTGTGAAGTCATAAAACAATATTATTCTACGTTATTATGCTGTTGTCCTTGGTTACTATGGCCTGCCATAATGTAGTACACTATAATAGATGTGCCATATATTCTTATATCTTTCACACTTTTCAATGATCTAGTGACTTTGAACACAATAATTTTATTATATTCAATTTGACAATTGACACTAATAAGTTTTGATTGAATAGCTGGCAAGGGATATGGCATGACAAATGTGCACCAAAGTGCGGGCTCAAAACAGCCCCACCTCGAGAAAACTAGCCTAACAATTTACCATCAAGAACCTCCATTTAAGACATATGGTTTTAATAGAAAATATCACCGACAAAAAAAAAAATTAGCCCTAATTATGTCCTGGATTTCATTTTTTAATAGAAAAATATTACTGACAACAAAAAAATTGCCCTGATTACATCCTGAATTTCATTTTTTTTTTCTAGGGAGGGATTTATACATCAAGCACGCCCAATTATCAAAAGCACCATTAGAAAAAACAAATACAGTTTACTATGTGAAAAATTGCATTTCATATTCTTTTCTAGAATATCTTTTGCATTCCGCAAAATCAGAGACCACCTCTTTTATGGGGATTTGGATTGGAGCGTACCGTGAATGTGGAATTGGGATTTTAGTCCTATAGAAAGGACGTGTAAATAGTAACTTTTTCATCTGATTGGCCATTCGAAAATAAAGTAGAAAGATCAACAAAAATTATAAAATCAGGGCTTCGAGCATGACATGACAATTAATTTATGGGAGTCTATTATTGTCATGAAAAAATAATTTTGGTAGTCCTATATCTTAGAGCATGACATGAAGGATTTCATGATTTAGGCAAGTTTGGTTTCAAGTACGTAGTGTGTCATAAGTCCATGACAAAAACCCGCGTTCTCCATTTTGGTTGTGTTTTATTTAATGAATAAAGGCTGTTGTAATTTCTTATCTTGGTCAATCACATAAAGCCAGATTTTAATAATTTGCTGTTGTCTGCTTGCTCCTATTTGAATTTGCCCCTTCTAGAAGGACTCAAATGCAACACTTTTGAGTTTTGCCATTTGCACAAACCAACCCGAATTAATATTCAAAAAAGGCAATTTCCCCGTTCATATTGCCGATCTACATGTATACAATATTTCTGCAGTTAGAGGAATGTATTATAATCTGAGTTAGTCAGCATATATTAAGAATTTAATCCTTATTTGGGTAAACAGTCTTATGTGAAGAAAGCAAGACCGCCCTATATTTCATCCTTCCATATATATATGCTTTGATTTTCCGAGGTACTGCCTTAATGCTTTACTTGGGAAGGAGGGGAAAAGGAGAAAAATGAAGTAAATTCTTGCAACTTTCCTGAGAAGAAGTGGCAGGAAAATTCAAAAAAATTCTATCTTCCTTTCCTCCATGTATCCAAGCAAAGCAGCTTTTCCTTTTATCACAACGGTGCATGCTTGCTAAATAGACCACAAGCATAGGGCAATTTATGGATCGTTGCTAGCATAGGGGTCATCATCAATTGGAATCAACTAAACTTTAATTTCATTCATCAAATGCCTGGAACTACACTTGACTTCCAATTGAAGCACATCGGCCATTATCCACAACATGCTCCGGTGAACAATTGATGTGTCTATTTGTGTAACAAAACATGCCATGGAGACAAACATGTGACATTGTCCCTTGGAAGGCCGAGGTATTGCGCAACCTAGCAAATCAGTCATCCTGATACAATCTGCTTCCTCCTCCTCCGGCTTGTGCTGTCTATTTGTTTTTAAGAGGATGAAGATTTGACCGCACAAAAGAGATTATAGAACAACTAATGGACTAGTTTAAGAAAGAAAGGGATTCTACCACACAAACGCAGCTTGCTTCGAGACCGAAATGAATAATAAGGGGGAGGGGTACCGGTGGCCATTGGGCCTTAGTCGTGGATTCTCTTTTGCAGGTCTGATCCCATAGCTTTTGCGCTTTCTTGAATGTCGGAGAATCATAATAACATTCGGGTCCCCACATCCATAAAACGGAATAATGTGAACACAGCATGGAGGTGATGAGGGTTTCAAGGAAGCTCACTCGAAAACCTGCCAGAAGTTTCTTGCATCTTATGGAAGCAAATTCATGGTCACTTCATGACCCTTTTGGTGCGGTTTGCCAAGTGATTTTCGTGGAAAAGGTCATGAAATTGAAGCTGAAATCAGCTGAATGTCTAACGTTTAAAAAAAACGTAGCACTTGAATTGATCTATTATTATCCCAAAAAAAAAAAAAAACTTAACATTCATGTTAAATTATGACTCGAGTTTGAAATTTGCTAGACTTACGAAGGAATTTCAAAAAAAAAAAAAAAGTGGGCACATGTATACAAATTCCTTCTTCGAAATTGTTGCTAAAAGTTATTATCCTCGTGGGGCCCAGCACACACAAGTTTCGTTCCTTTTAGCCGATGAGAGAAAAGAGGAAACATCCTGCACGTGAAGAAGGGAAGTGGCGGGGCCCAAGGTCAAAGTTTTGACCTTGGGCACACACAACGTATAAAAGCATCGAGCAGGTCTTTTTTTTTTTTTTCCTTCTTCTGAAAATTGCTGCGGAAGCCCTACGTACGTGAGAAGTGGCGCACGTCCACGCTACTTGAAGAAAAGCCACAAGATTTTGAAGTCTCGCAAAGCCGTACGTAGAGAGTTTTGTAATGCGGTAATTTTGTGCCATAAGTTTATACCAAAACGGCGAGTTGTTATTTATAAACACTTTGAGTTTGAGATTAAATTTAGGTGTAGGAAACACTTGGCGATCAGAACTCGATTCTCCGATTTTAGTGGATTATTTACTCCTCCTCCCCGTGGACGTAGAGGCATACCAATACTCCTGGACCGAACCACGTAAATTTATGGTGTCCCGATTTTTCGTTTATTTCTCGGTGATTTCGCGTTGACGTAATTTGCAAAATCTGTTGTTTACGTATTATATCCCAACAATTGGTATCGAGGCGTGGCGTTGGATTTCTTTATTCTAATTTGGGGCTTTTGCTTGTTTGATTATTATCTGGAAATTCTGTTATTACAATTATGTCTGAGAGGAAATCTGAGATTGAGAAGTTTGATGGGAGAAACAACTTTGTGTTATGGAGCATCAAGATGCGGGCTTTATTGACAACACAAGGTTTGGCCAAGGCACTAGACGGTGAGGATGAGTTGTCGATTATAATGAAAGCCTCAGAGAGGGTAGAGCTTATGCAAAAAGCAAAGAGCATAATCCTGTTAAATTTGTCGGATGAGATCTTACTAGAGATTATTGAGGAGAAGGATGCCGCAGCATTATGGGCAAAACTTCAAGCACTCTATGTGAAGAAAGGTTTGAACAATCACTTGTATATGCTGAAGAAGATGTTTCAATTTAGAAATACTGAATGTACGTCTATCAGAACCCACCTAAATGAATTTAATAAACTCATGTTAGATCTGAAGAACATCGGTAAGATACTTGATGATGAAGAACAGGGCATGATGTTGTTAGCCTCTTTACCAGAGTCATGGGAGCACTTTACTTATTCGCTGTTGCAGGGGCGTACTACTATTACCTTAGAGGAGGTAAAGTCCGCCTTATTCTCTAAAGAGTGGCAGAGAAAGTTGCAAGATGATGGTCTGGCGAAAGGGACAGCGCAAGCACTGACGATTCGGGGTAGAGAACAACATCGAGAGCCTAGTAGCAGCAGAGGTAAAAACAAATCAAAATCACGCAATAGAAAGTCCAAAGAACGCGTGAAGTGCTTTGAGTGTCACGAGGAGGGGCACATCAGGAGAGATTGTCCAAAGCGAAGGAATAAAGTTGATAAGCAAAATACTACAACCAGTGTGGCAAAAGTTGCTGAGGGGAGCAATAGGGATGCAGAAACTGTCTTATGTGTGACTGCTACTTCGTCAGGAGACGAATGAGTGCTAGATTCGGGGTGTTCTTATCATATGCCGCCTCATAAGAACTGGTTTACTACTTACCAAGTTGCAGATGGTGGTAGGGTTCTTTTGGGGAATAATGTAGTCTGTAAAGCTATGGGGATAGGGACAATCCGGATCCGGATGCACGATGGGGTGGTTCGCACATTGACAGATGTGAGGCATGTACTGAAGCTCAAGAAGAACCTTATTTCTTTGGGGACACTCGATGACATCGGGTGTAGGTATACCGCTGAAGGTGGAGTAATGAAGATCTCTCAAGGTGCCATGACAATGATGAAATGGAAGAAAATGAATACTCTCTATCATCTACTGGGAGAGACTGTGACTGGAAGTGCTGCTGTTTCATCAGATGAGTCAGACTCTAACTTGACTCAGTTATGGCATATGCGTTTATGGCACATGAGTGAGGCAGGTATGACGATGCTGAGTGAAAGGGGGGTTGTTGAGTGGTCAGAAAACAGGAAAGCTAGACTTATGTGAGCACTGCATCTATGGGAAGCAATACAGAGTTAAGTTTAGTACAACTATTCATTCGACCAAACGACCGGTTGAATATATGCATTCAGACGTTTGGGGCTCGTCTTCGGTTCCTTCAAAAAGAGGTGCCCGATATATGCTGACTTTTATTGACGATTATTCGAGGAAGATATGGGTATACTTTCTGAAGCACAAATATGAAGTGTTTGATCGTTTCAAAAAATTTAAGGCATTGATTGAGAAGCTGTCAGATAAGCAGATCAAGTGCCTGAGAACCGATAATGGCATGGAGTTCTGTGGTAAAGATTTTACCGAGTTATGCGAGAAAGAATGTATTGTAAGACACCGCACAGTACCTGGGACACTATAGCAGAATGGCATGGCAGAACGGAAGAACAAAATCTTGCTTGAGCGAGCTCAATGCATGCTTTCGCATGCAGGACTTGGCAAGGAATTTTGGGCTGAAGTAGTGAACATGTCATGTTACCTGGTAAATCGATCTCCATCGTCTGCTATCGAGTGGAAGACTCCTGAGGAAGTATGGTCGGGGAAACCTGCTGATTATTCCGGATTATGTATATTCGAATGTCCTGCGTATGCTCATACGAGTGATGGTAAGCTTGAGCCAAGGGCGAAAAAGTGCATATTTCTGGGTTATGCACAAGGGGTGAAGGGTTACCAGCTGTGGTGCACTGATCTCAAATCACCCGGTTTTCTAATCAGCAGAGATGTGATCTTCGACGAGACTGCAATGCTTCAACAGAGGAGTTCTGAGACACAACTAGCAGAGAAAACAGATCATGATGTCATAAGTGAGGTGGAGCCTCGGTGGAGACTCCGGAGACCTCAAAGGTACGAGAGGTTGAGGCTGAGATAAAGCCGCAATTCCCTGAAGTCGGTGATAGTGAACAACCGGTAAAGCCAAGAAGAGACTATAGCCGCGAGATAGAAAGAGAAGGCAAATTAAACCACCGGTACATTATGATTATACGAGATATTGCTTATGCATTGATTTGTAGATGATGAGGTGGAGACAGATGAGCCTTCGTCTTACTCTGAGGCGATAGCTAGTTTGGAGTCGTCATAGTGGCTAGGGGCTATGAGTGAAGAGATGGAATCACTCCATCGAAATTAGACATGGGAGCTGGTCAAAGTACCAAAGAGCCAAAAGATTGTCGGAAGTAAATGGGTCTTTAAATAGAAAGAGGGCATTCCTGGTGTCGAGACAGCGAGGTATAAGGCGAGACTTGTGGCGAAATGGTATACACAGCGTGAGGGCATTGACTACAATGATGTGTTCTCTCCTATGGTAAGACATACTTCTATTCGTGTTTTACTTGCCTTAGTTGCTTCGCAGGATCTCGAGTTAGAGCAACTAAATGTGAAAACTGCGTTTCTTCACGGTGAGTTGGAGGAGCAGATTTACATGAGGCAACCAGAGGGATTTGCTATTCCGGGTAAGGAAGATCATGTTTGCTTGTTAAAGAAATCTTTGTATGGGCTGAAACAGTCTCCTAGGCAGTGGTATAAATGTTTTGATGCTTTCATGGCTAGTCAAGACTATTCAAAAAGTCAGATGGACAGTTGTGTTTACTATAGGAGATTGGATGATGGTTCTTTGATTTATCTACTTTTATATGTTGATGATATGCTGATAGTAGCTAAGGATATGTCTGATATTGATATGCTGAAGAGGCAATTAAATGCTGAATTTGAGATGAAAGATTTAGGTGTTGCAAAGAAAATTTTGGATATTGAGATTTTGCGTAACAAGACTGCATGAGTTTTACGTCTGTCTCAAAAGAAATACATTGAGAAAATCATGGCACGTTTTAACATGCAATCAGCGAAATCTGTAAGTACACCTTTAGCGAAGTACTTTAAACTTTCAGAAAAATTATCACCGTAGAAGGAGCATATGTCTCGTGTTCCTTATTCTAGTGCCGTGGGTAGTATTATGTATGCTATGGTATGCACTAGGCCTAATATTTCACAAGCTGTAAGCGTGGTTAGTCACTATATGAAGCATCCTGGTAAAGCTCATTGGAAAGCTGTGAAGTGGATCCTCAGATATTTGAAGGGGACAACAAACGTGGGTATAGTATACCGGAGGGACAGCAATGGCAGTAAGACCATTGGTTTTGTGGATTCGGATCACGCCGATGACTTGGATGATTGCAGGTCTTTAGTAGGGTACGTGTTTATGCTAGCGGGTGGTGCAGTTAGTTGGAAAGCGTCCTTACAGGATCATATTGCCTTGTCTTCGACTGAGGCAGAGTACATGGCACTAACCTTTATAGCGAAGGAGGCGATATGGTTACAAAGTTTGCTCTTGGACTTTGGATTAGATTAGAAAAGTGTGGATATATACTGTGATAACCAAGGTGCGATATACTTCGCGTATAATCCAGTTTATCACGAGCGAACGAAACATATCAACATCAAATACCATTTCATCCGAGATGTTTTAGCTAAGGGTATTGTTATTGTTAAAAAGATTGCTACAGCAGATAACCGTAGACATGATGACTAAATCGTTTCGTGACGTTCAAGCTCAAGCTCGTTTCATTGGCGTACGTGGAGAGTGAGCGGCTCGTCGGGCGTTGGGAGAAGAAGCGTGGATAATGAAACACTATAAGCTTCAAACATCGAGTCGAGGTGGAGAATTGTTAAATTATGACTAGAGTTTGAAATTTGCTGGACTTGTGAAGGAATTTCAAAAAAAAGAAAAAGGTGGGCACATTTATACGAATTCTTTCTTCGGAATTGTTGCTAAAAGTTGTTATCCTCGTGGGGCCCAGCACACACAAGTTTCGTTCCTTTTAGCCGATGAGTGAAAAGAGGAAACATCCTGCACGTGAAGAAGGGAAGTGGTGGGGCCCAAGGTCAAAGTTTTGACCTTGGGCACACACACACACCCACGTATAAAAGCATCAAGCAGGTCTTTTTTTTTTTTTTTTTCCTTCTTCCGAAAATTGCTGCGGAAGCCCTACGTACGTGAGAAGCCGCGCATGTCCACGCTGCTTGAAGAAAAGCCGCAAGATTTTGAAGTCTCGCGAAGCCATATGTAGAGAGTTTTGTAACGCGGTAATTTTGTGCCGTGAGTTTATATCCAAGCGAGTTGTTATTTATAAATACTTTGGATTTGGGATTAAATCTAGGTGTGGGAAACATTTGAGCGATTGAGCGATTGTAAATTCTGATTCTTCGATTTTAGTGGGTATTTATTCTTTTGGCTTTGACGTGGGCGTAGGTACAGAATCTTGACCGGACCGAACCATGTAAATTTCTGGTGTCCTGATTTTTTTCGTTTATTTCTCTGGTGATTTCGCGTTGACGTAATTTGCGAGATCTTGTCGTTTCCGCGTATTATATCCCAACAATTCATTTCATCATTTAAATAGGCAGTGTGAGATAATAATTTCATTAGCGGGATTTACGCAATAATATACATTCAATTTAACAATCAATGTTTACCCATATTTGATGCTGAAAATGCATTTGTCCAAGTCTTTAAGTTAGCTTTGGAACTATTCTTGTCAATCCTCTACAACCTCTACCAAAATTCACTACTCAATTCCAGAGATTCTATGCTCAGTCGCACCAATTTCCTAAACTCCTCATGTAGCTTGTGCTCACACTACTTTACCCTTCCGTTTTAGCATGAAGCAACGTTATTCTGGTGTCTTGCTCGCTTCACCTTCGCGTTACATTTCCCCGACGATTCCATTTATTAATGGAAAGCAAGTCAAGTCAAGTCGTGTTGGATCTCAAATTTCAATCAAAGCACCTGCGTAGGTTGCACGCACTTTCCACATAATGCTGACGAAATTACGCGTGCAATAACTCGGCATTCGTCAAGTGGTCAGCATTGTTCGAGCATGCACAAAAGAAAAAGCAAGGACTAGAAGCATCTTTATTGCAAGTTGGTTGCGCACAATAGAAAAAGCAAGGACAAGGACTAGGAGCATCTTTATTGCAAGTTGGTTTTCTTTTTTACTTTTTTGCCCAAAGGAAAAGAAAAAAGCAAGTCAAGTCAAGAAGCCATTGGAAAGGTTCCCCGCAACTTCTGCATAATCCTGCAAATATTACGAGTGCAATGACCATCATTCTTTAAGCACCTAGCAGTCAAGAATCAGCATTGTTCAAGAACGCGCAGTAGAGAGTTTGTGTGTTTGTAATCCAACGTCGAAGGCTGACGATCGGTGTAGATCCCGACAGTGGGTGGGTCATGTCGTTCGAGCACTCCTAAGGTAATCGATGGCTCCATGTACTTCTCTATTTCCTGCTTTGATTGCTCTATTTTCTTCTGATGAGTCGTCTGAGAGTTTCTATTTTTGTTTGAATGTAGCTCCGAGTTTGAGTCTTGGGAGACATTTTTGCTATTCTCAGATTTTTTTTGTCGGTTGCTACTCTCAAATTTGGGATTTCATATTTCTCTCTGTTTCCTTCTCCATCAATCTCTTCTACAATCCTCTCGAGATGAAAAGAAAAGAACCCTTTAATTCAAAAGATCCGATCTATGAGGCGTCTTCCTCATCAACCTCTCCACATGGAGGTGATTATGAAGGTGGAACCAAAAGGCCAAGGGGAAATGATTATGAAGTGTTTTTGAGTTTTAGAGGGGAAGACACTGCAAAGGCTTCACCGATCATCTCTATCATAACCTTAACCATGCAGGAATTTGTGTGTTTAGAGACGATAATGAGCTCCGTGTTGGTGAGGAGATTGGTTTGGAGCTTCTCTGCAGTATTACAAAGTCTAAGATCTCGATCCCAATTATTTCGGAGAACTACGCCTCAAGTAAATGGTGCCTCCGCGAGCTAGTTGAGATGTTGAAGTGCAAGAGAAGTAAAGGGCAGATAGTGTTGCCCATATTTTACAAAGTGGAACCCTCGCAAGTGCGACATCTATAAGGAGATTGAGAGATGCTATCAATGCACATAAAAAGATTATGGATGAAATGGTTATGAAAGAATGGGAAGAAGCACTTAAAGAAGTCAGCTACTTGAAAGGATGGGAATCGGAGAAAATTGATAACGGGTACCTTATTCTCCAACAAAACATTGTTTAATCTTTCATAAATAGATATTTCTTGAAAAAGAATATACATATGCTATCTTATATTGATATTCATTGTTTCTTGACAGGCACGAAGGAACATTGGTGGATATTGTTGTCAAAAAAGTTATGGGTGAGTTAAAAAGATTTTTTCAGCTAAATGTTCCCGAACAGTTGGTGGGAATCAATGATCATGTGCAACAAATTATGAGCAAGATAGATGCCGAATCCAATGGTACAAGGATTATTGGAATTTATGGAATGGGTGGCATTGGTAAGACAACTCTTGCAAAGGTGTTATACAACAAACTTTCTAGTCAATTTGACTATCGTAGCTTCGTGGCAAATATCCGAGAAACATATCAGCGTAAGGGTATTGAGTGTGTACAAAAGCAACTCATTTCTGCCATAATAGGAAGTTTGTGTGAGGTGTCTAATGTCGATGAAGGAATCAATGTCATAAAATCTCGATTTACAAGTAAGAAAGTTCTTGTTCTTTTAGATGATATGGATGATTGTACGCACTTGAGTGCTTTGGTCGGGGATGGTAGTTGGTTTGAAGAGGAAGTATAGTCATCATCACAACTAGAAACAAAAGCATTCTTGATGAAGGTAGGGCGGGCTATATGTACCAACTCAAAGAGTTGTCTTTTGATCAATCACTGATTTTATTTAGTAGACATGCATTTCGAAAGGATTCTCCTTGAGTGATTGTGAGATTATCTCTCATCATATTGTATCTACTACGGAGGGCTTCCATTAGCTCTTGAAGTTATTGGTTCATTCTTATATGGAAAGAGAGAAGAAGTATGGAAAGATACATTAAAGAAATTAAAGAAAGTGCCTGATAAGAAAGTGCAAGAGAAGTTGAAAATAAGTTACGAAGCATTAGATGATGAGGAACAACAAATATTTTTGGATATTGCATGCTTTTTCATTGAATCACATAAACAAAATCCAACTTACATGTGGGATGCCAGTGAGTTTTTCCGGGGGGGGATTGAAGTATTGAGTCTTATGTCCTTAATTAAAATTGACGAATATGAAAGGCTGATGATGCATGATCAATTGAGAGATCTTGGAAGGGAAATTGTTCGTCTGGAAAATCCAAAAGAGCCTCAAAAGCGGAGCAGATTATGGAATTCTGAGGAGGCCGCAAATGTAATTGATGGAAACAAGGTAAGAGTTTTCTCTACTCGTTGTAGAAAGTGAATGTGATTTCATCTCCCCTTTCTTGTTTGAAATAAATATACTCGTCAATCTTGACTCCCCAAAATTAACTGATTCTACTTGGAAAAGGGCTATTTTGATTAATTGCTATTTTTGCCTGATTTTGGAACATAATTGAGGATCAATTTCTTGGTTATGGATAAAGGATATATATCTTTGCCCAGTAGTATTTTGTTGGGGATACTCTCCTCTTGGTAACTTTAATGCAACAGCAAAACTACAAAAGCAGAATGTTTGACAAATTACTTTTCGAGAAAACCTGACATTTATAAATTGTTGCAGCCATGCTCTCCCCACATATTTGTTTGATGCACATTTTGATGTTTGGATCCGTCATTTGGTTTCCTGCGAGCCTATTTTTAATTATTTTTTTCTTTCACTTAGTATTGACTTCTTATGAATTGTTTGGTATGATAAATGATACCTCCAATCATCTGTGACGATTTAGCTATCTTGTTTCCTGTATTATTTAAGTTGGGGTAAGTTTAACCCCTAAATATTATTGGTTGTGCAATTTAGTCCCCCATTTATTTTTGCTTTTGCTCAGTATAGTCTTCTAACTTTCACTTTTTCGTGCAATTGAGTCATTTGTGGTCAATCGTCAGTTGGCACCATCAATTTGCTGATGTAGGATGATTAACTGCATAATTTAACCCTTTAAACATATATTATTTTCATTGTATATACTTTTCATGATAGTGGATAGTTTCTTTCTATGAATCTAGTAATACCTTTTCTTTTTGTGATGATGGATGATTTTTTGATTAATCTCCCAATATTATTTATTTGCTAAATGTAGGCTATCATGTTATAATAATAATTTGTTTATTGTTCGATTCTTGGTGAGCATCTTATTTAGCAAAGATTTAGTTAACATTAGAAACATTATCTTATTTTTGTGAAATGAAAACTAATTTGAGGTAAATGTGACACGGGTCTATCAGTTTGGAACTTTTTTGTGACATTAAAATTAGTGTGGGGTAAATGCCTAACAAGTCTATCGGTTTGGGACTTTTGCTATTATTAACCGAAGTATATATGGTTTTGAATTTTGTGTGATGATAAATTTTCTTTATCAGCGTGAAAGTTAAAAGGGAATCCACTAAAAGCAATTATAACATATGGAAAATTTGTACAAGCATCAAACAAGCATGTGCAAATGTCACGAAAACCGTTAATTAACAAAAAATAAACATAAACATGGGATGCAAAACATAATGATATGCCAAAACTATTGAAAAAAAATGCTACCACTACTTTTCAGCGAGCATATTTTCGCACGAAGAAAAACATAATTAACTGAATAGAACATTTCTTAGAAGTTTAAAAAAAAAAAAAAAAAAATGGTATCTATGAAGTTGTTGACAAAAATACAATAAATACACAGAAACTTTTAATGTAAAAACAAGTAGGGATTCATATGAAAGAATAAAATTTTGAAGGAAAAGTTGAAACCACCAATGTGCAATTCGTCACCTAAAACAAGAAACAAATTTGAGTTTGTAAAATATTAGGTTACAATAAAAGAAATATGCAGAAGACTCGTAGTTCCTTAAGAATACAAATTTTATCAATTTTCATGCCCAATCTATTCAGACAGAAGATCTCATTAATCCATGGGAAAATGGATCAAAATTTAGATGACTACGACGACAATAAAAAGATAGCATCAAACATCTATAGTGATAAAAAGAAAAGTAAGGATCATTGTATAGAACATCTGATGTTATCAATTTTCCTTCCACATACAATGAAAAACCCTCATTGAAGGACCACATGATAAGAAAGGAACGTAAAACACACACGTATCTTTTGCAAAGACATTCTTGTTTTCATTTTGACATTGACAATTGCAGACAAAGTAAGCCAAAAAAGTGAGGAAATTCTACAATCGGGATTCTTTAATCTTGATACTTATATTGATGGCAAGTTTGATAGATGCATTTGGATGGTTAGAGTTGTATTGGTTTGCGTATATATGAGAGGAGTTAAGGAAGTGTTATTTCACATATAAAGGGCATGAATTTTGCAAATATATTTTAGTATATGCATGAAGAGAGGCCTTCCATTGTAGTTGCAAATGGACCCAAATTTTGGAAATTCAGAAGGTGCAAATTACGAAAGGGTATAGTTGGATGAGGAAAAAGTTTGGAAACAACTGCTTGAGCTTCTCATCTTTACATAGATTAGATAAATAATATGCAATTACAACCTTTCATTTCACAAAAATGAAAGGGAGAAGCCTACGTCATAGTAGTATGACAAAAATCGAAATCAGTGCATTTTATTTTACATCAATTGGTCTCATCTCATCATTCAAAACTTATGGTCCATAATGTTTCCAAGTTGCAGGGCACCAGAAAGATTGAGGCCCTTTCTCTTGGCAAATGTGGTAAGGGAAGGAGATACACAGCCAAAAAGTTTAAAAAAATGACCAACTTGAGGTTTCTTCAAGTGGATGGTGCTAATTTCATCGGAGATTTCCAAAGCTTACTTCCTGAATTAAGATGGCTTAAGTGGGAGGGCTGTCCCTCGGATTTTGCAATGGCCAACTTTCATCCAAAAAAATTAGTTGTACTCGATTTGTCAAATAGTGCAATTTCAGAGGACTGGGGAGGATGGGTTCCACTCAAGGTAAGATGTAAAAAAGGCATCAAAGTACTTTTTTTTTTTTTAACTTAACATTTTTTTCCTTGTACATATAACATTTGAAAATTGATTTTCATAATTGAACTAGCCGTTTCTATTTAAGTTCATAGTATTAATGGAAAACTCGGTGCCCAATGATTGCATCTCTCTTTCATTTGGATTTGTCATATTCTTTTTTGATAATATAAGTTGCTCATGTCTAATAAGCAAATATCTCCTTTAAAATGTTATTCAGAAAATAAATGCAGTTAGCACTTGTACACCCTAACATTCTTTTGCAATCAATATGTTTAAAAGACATTTATCTATTGTCGTGACCAAACACTACTAAAGGAGACATTTAAAATTAAATAGGACAATTGTGAAGGAGTAGAGGAACACGGGTAATTTTTGAGGAATTCTAAAAGGTCAAAAACATAAGGAGTAGCAAAAAATCACGGGTTGTGACAGTCCAATTACATTGACGTATCCTTTCTTTCTTCTAGATGGCGACCGAGCTCAAAGTTCTCGACCTCAAGTGGTGTCTATTTTTGAAAAGAACTCCCGACTTATCCACTTTCAAAAAGTTGGAGATTTTGAGTCTTACATGTTGTGATAATCTAGAAGAGCTTCATCCTTCTATTACAAATTTGGCATCATTGATCAAGCTTGACTTAGAATGGATATCAATCACGAAATTGCCTAAAAGTATTGGGAATTTGCAAAATTTGAAGGTCTTACGTATTATTGGAAGTGGCATAATAGAATTGCCTGATGACATTGGGATGTTGACAAAACTGCAAAAGTTGGAAGCTTTGAATTGTGAAAATCTGGAGCGACTACCTAGTAATATATGCAAACTTATTTCGCTAGAGGTGCTCCGCTTTCATGAATGTGTAAAGCTTCAAAAATTATCTGAACTGCCCTCCAGCTTAACGGAACTATGGATCACCTGCCGGAGGCAGTCTTTGCCCCATCTTTCCTAGCTAACCCGTCTCAAGATAATCCTTCTTTATGATTGCCGTCGGCTTGAATGTGTCCTAGAGCTTCCCATTGGACTATTGATACTTTATTTGAGTTGTGGAAAATTGAAAGCCTTGACGAATTTGTCAGACTTGAAACACTTGAGATGTTTCCATATTATTAATTGCCCGACGTGTCAAATTTTAGGCGTACGCAGACGAGAGAACTTGGCTTGAAAGAGTCCCAGCAGCCTTCCTACTTACTTTTCCACCGTTAGCACATCAAGACCTACTAAAGATCTCTCATCGTCCATGGAATCTCTCTCTCTCTCTCTCTCTCTCTCTCTCCTAGTCAGTCGCCCTGCTGAAGATCGAAGAATGAAGCCACCATTTGCACAGCTCATCCACCACAGGCAAGCGGGCAGGTCGGTCGGTGCGGCGGAGATGACGACGGCGACGGCAACGAGGCGACGCCATGGCTGGCAACGCCCTCTCTATCCACTCCAGGTAAACGCACGCACACGTCTTTCCTTTGGTCTCTCAGCTTCATCTGCATTTTAGAACCACGTCGCTCCGACGCGCGAGCTCATCGATTGTTTGGATTGGAGATTTTAGTTTGCTCAGTAGTAGGTAGCGCGGTAGTTTCGACAGCAATCGAGTAGGCCGTTGGAACTGGAAGTCGCGCTGGTTGCCATGGTTTTGTCGAGATTTGGTGAGTTAACCAAGGTCACGAGCTTAGGTTTGCTATTTTGAGCTGAGGCTAGCACGTATTAGTCAAATTCCTGCATTGGTGACGTTCTGAATGCTCTAAATCGGCCACGAGTGGATGTGTAGGGCGTGATGCAAATGATCGACCAATCGCATTTGAAGTTTAGAGTCGATCCATCTCATGTTGTTAATTTGCAATTGCAGACAGTTGGGATGGCGGTGTTCAGTTTCCTAGCGGTGGCCTTCTAGGTCTTCTTGGGACTGTTGCTTGGGAGCGGGGCTGCTGAAATCACCATGACGACAATATACTCTTTTGTGGTGACTCCTTAGCATTTACTTTGTGCCATGATGACATTGATTGCTTTTCTTTTGTCATGGGGAATTGATGGGTTTTCCAACATATTTCCCCCGATTTTCAGGTGTTCTCGGCGATGTTTTGTTCGTCTGGTGTACTGCGATAGATCCGATGGAAATGACCAATTATAGAAAGAAGAAGAGGGCTCCGAAGTGATGGCACTCGTGGACTTTTGTGCCGATTCCTCGAGCTCGCCCTTCCAATTTCAATGCTTGATTTGCCTATGTGGGTAGTTCTTCTTTCTCTTTTTTCTTGAATGATGATGGAAGGAAGGTTGGGGTTGATATTCCTGTGGAAGTTTAATGGTGGCACCTTTGTATGTGTATACAGAGAGATAAGTAATAAAGCGAAGAGATTAGCCTGCGGAGATATCCTTTCTGGCAGGATATCAGTGAGTCTTCAACACCTGACCGCTTAGCTTTGGAGGAGACACTGAACTCAATAGGTAGGAGTCAGTAGCTGTGGCATGTGGATGAGCTGAGTAGGGAAGTAGTGCACAAAGTTTTGTGGATAAGCTGGACATTGTTGTTTGGGGTACTATCTAGGAAAATACTTTTAACTTGTACTTTTACAAGATGGGCCCACCCTCCATTTGGAATTGAAGTTAAACGTGTGGGAGTGAAGGGTTGAAAAATTAGATAATATCCTTGGTCTATGATGACAAAGAGAAAAAGGCGCTTTGTCTTAGTCAAGTAGTTTTATTTTGTTTTATCGCCTTTTCAAGGTTTTTGAAGTCGGGAGTTGGGGCTCCTCTTTGTTTTTTGTTCTACTTAGTAGATTTGTTTTTGGGGTTCGCATTATCTTTTATGGAGATGGATAGGTATTTCCTCGTTGCCTTACTTAGTATACTTCTTGCATAACAAAGAAACCAAGGAGAAAATAAATTGAGATTGACTACTAGGGAGTGATTGGTAATGCTAATTCAGGGATTGATGTTCATCTACCCTCTGACAAACTATTATACAATCAATTAAATATGAACTATGATTATGAGTGTGCCTCTCCATTGCAATTAGGGTGTGCTCTGGAGTTTCTCCCTTGCATGAACACAACATGTGTCATGTTGACAGGTACTTGATGACACTAATACTTGGACATTCATACATGTTAAATTGTTATTCCTGTATTTAGTTGCTCCCAAACTTTCTTGTACTAAAAGAAATATCTTACACTCATTTTTAGGAGTGAATTGGGTCATCGAGGTTAACCTATTTCCAATTATTTACCTTTTCATCTTTGCTTTTGGCTGATAAGCTGCTAGATTTTGGCCCTTAAATTGATGGTATTTCATTGTTATGCTATGCTGAATGCTAATAAGTTCCTCCTGGACTGGCTAGAGCATTATGACTAGTGGTTGTTAATTATAAACTATACAAGATTTTTTTACCTTGAAAATCGTATTTAGGATTGCTATCTATATGGGATACAATTAAAACGATGGAAGTTGGTCACATCAAAATCATTCCCATTGGAGATGTAGAATGGTTTCTAACCCTAGTCCTAAATATCCTACTTTGCCTTATTTAATTAGCACTCAATCCCATGGTAAACCAAATTAGGCTCCAATTCTTATTTTGCATGACCCATTGTACGTCTAAAACAATATCTAAATGCCAAAACTGCTAATCAGGGCTAACTTTGGGTTTGAACTATAAGGGAATTATCAATTAAGAATGAGATGTTGCCCTCATCCTGAATTAGATTGCATGGAAGATTTAATTGTTGGTGGTGGCAAGGCTGAATATACTTTCTATACAGACTTGGGAGAATCCATAAGCTTTTCTCTGATGTAAGAATAACCTTTTATTGGTGGAGTTGGAAGTGGGCTCTACCTTCATGAGAACTTGGATTGGGGTAAATGAAAGGTCTGCTGTGTGTCCACAGACAGCAATGCAGCACAATACCAACACCTTTGTACTGCAGCCATCTTTCCTAGTTGGGGATGGAATTCTTTTTTACATAGTAGCACATACCTCTTTGCCTTTTCTATTTTTTTCATCCTCCTCTCTTCTTCTTTTCATTGCCATTATCTGGTTTTGCGTTTGTTTTATTCTCTTCTTTACTCATGCCCCATATGCTTCTCTAGTTGACTTTCTCTAATAGGCATGAGAGTTTCTTCATTGATCTGCTTCTTCTGGTGTGGTGATGCTCTTGCTTTTATCTTCTACTTTTGAACTTCATTCCCTTTTTTCAAAGACAACATACAGGTGTTGGTGTAGAAGAAAAGATAAAGAATCTATCACTTTTAGACCTTAATTTTCTGTAGTCTTATGATCATTGATCCAAAGTCCAATTTCAATCATTTTCGGATCAATCTTAACAACCTTAAGCTTAAGGGTTAGATTTTATACTGCAGGGATTGCCTCCCATTTGTGTGCAATCATGAAATGTCATTTCGTGTAGCTGTGACATGCCATCTATGTAGAACTATCTAAAAAAGGAATGTGCTTGGCATATCAACATGGGAATTGGCTCTAGGCAATCTGTTGGGATGTAAGATCTCAGGCCTGGTGCTTGTGGTCTAGAATCTAATATTGTGGAATCCTCTTCGGTTTCTCACCTTCTGTTTCTGGATTCTCTCCCATGATTGCCCCAAATTTTTACTTTTTGTTCGCCTATTCATTTATGAATGCATTACTTCTTTTTCATGTCTAGTTCAGGATACATTTGATGACATATCCTTTATGGGGATCTTATACTGTTTTCAAGTTTTCAAGTGGCGGGGATCCTCTTCATAGAGATACCTGTATTTGTATTGTACCTTGCTATTGTCCCTTTTGGTTCCTCTTTTGACAATATTATCATTCTAGAGTGACAAATTTTCCATGCTGTTAATCAAATAGTTCAAATCAAAGTTTTAATGGTGATCTAGACGTAATCAAGTCATTGACTTGATTGGATAGTGACCTATGTGTCGCATCTTTGTCATGATAGGCTGCAACAGCAATGGTGCAGCAAGCTGTGCAATATGTTGGCCAAACACTTGATCTTGAGACCAAGATAAAGCTTATTAAGACACTTAACTCTGTTGCCGCTGGGAAGATGAATATGTGAAATCAAACTCTGGTGCAGCTTATGTTCATCAGCAATCTGCTTTTATTTCATGATTTCTGTAGCTAGTTTCGTAATGTAGTTATATTTTGAAATTGAGAGAGCATGATTGTTCAAGAAACTTGCAAAAATAAAGGAAAAACAGGGTCTTCTAGCATTACTGATTTGATGCAAGAAATGTGGGTAACTAGAAGTTGACTTCTGTTCTCACTGATCTTGTAATTGGTTTTCCCTTGTCCTACATTCCTATGACAGTTTGAAATGCAGGTAGGAACTTTTGGAGCAAAGGCAAAGACGGAGAAAATTGCCTTTATTTTTGAACAAGTGCGGGTCTTTTGTATTGCTTTTAGCCATTCATGCATTATTAGTATGATTGGTTTTCTGATTGATGGATTTTGCAGGTTCGTCTGTGTAAGGGTTATGTCTGTGCACGTATCATTTCCAGGAAGGTCAACTCCCGAGTGTTTGATGCAAATCCTTCCATAGAAAAGAAAAAGTCTAAAGAAGGTGAAAACATCGTGGAGCAAGCGTCAGCTGATATTCCATCTCTTCTGGAGTTGAAACGGATAGGCGATGACTCATGATATGGTAAATTGGTGTTTTGCTTTTCGAATGTTGTGTCCACTATCTTTGACTAATTTGTTTTTGCTGATCAAATGCCACCTGGTATTCAGGTTGTGGTTCACCATGAACTTGTATGGCTTTATATATCTGGCACACACTCTTCTTTCTTTCTAGCTGTATCGCAAACTCTGACGTTCCAAATGTACTTGATGGATTTGAACTCCCATCTCAGGTTACCTCACATTTATGTGGATAACAATGTAGGTATTACTCACATAACAATGATTGCCTTGAGATTTGTCAATACCATAAGGGGCTATATGAGATTCCATCAGTAAAGGGCAACCCAACCCAGAGCAGTGGATATGGGTGAAGCTCTTTCCTTGTTAAGTCTTCACTAAGTTTTTGAAGGCAGAGCTGTTCATAATGTGATTTAATTA
The DNA here is from genome assembly GCA_017140615.1 of Eucalyptus cladocalyx. Lineage (NCBI taxonomy): Eukaryota > Viridiplantae > Streptophyta > Magnoliopsida > Myrtales > Myrtaceae > Eucalyptus > Eucalyptus cladocalyx. The sequence continues at coordinate 11,258,562 of CM029518.1, forward strand.
AATGCAGGTTCTAAGGAAAATCTGCTGGTACTTAGTTCTATCACCACATGATCCTATGCAATCAAGCCTTCTTAATGCAACTTTAGAGGAAAAACATCTCTCAGAAATTCCCCAATTCAGGTACCATCTTTGAATTGTGCTAGGTAATTGATTGTAGATCTTGCAATATCTCAATAATGTGCCATAGGATTTGGTCGACCATACCTTTGATATTTTAATGTAGGTTGCTGCTGAAACAATTGGTCACATTGGAGGCTCCAACGGACTCCTCTTTAAAAGAACTTTCAAAGGTGAATTTGAGAATGAGAAAACGTGCTAGCAGGTGCACTTGTTGGGAATTAGACAGGGCCCGATCATTGTCAAAAGAAGAATTTTGGCTTCTCTTTGGCATAACAAGCTACCTTTCTAGGAGCCTCTTCAGAGAATCATTGAACATGTAATTACAGAACTTGTCGTTTTTCTTCTTTTCATTGGAACAGCACTCAAATGTGACTCAATCTGTTTTCTGCAGAATATTATCGTTGTTTTGAAGTATCGCTCAAGGATTACCTTCAAGAGACTTGCAAAGCTGTTATGCCTCAGTATCCAGGTCTGATTATGTGGAACATTTGTTGATGTTCTTTATCAGTGTCACACTTTATGAATGATTGCCTAGACCCCTCATTTAACCCTAAGCAGCTTCTCTGCCTGTGATCCCTGATTGGGGCATGGCTGCTGGACTTGGATACAAGTTCCTAATATGTATAAAAGAGGTTTTGGTGTGTTGAAAGCCAAAGATTTGTCATGGATTCGAGAATGTTGTCTTCATCGTTTTGTTCTGTAAACATTCTGGCCGACATATATGTGTACTTTTTTTTTTTTTTTTTGGCTTAATCAACTTCTGCTCATAAATTTGTTGTAGCTGTAAGCATCATTGTCTGGCATTGTGAAACCATTTCTTGTCCCATGGAACCTGAATCCTTAATGCACTTTAGAAGCGTGGGAGGAGCTCTGCTATATTGCTAGAAATAGCTGAGTGAGCTTTTCCTGCTGGTATTGACACTCACCATTTCCTGTGTTACAAAAGTATATCTTGCTAGAGATCTTGATTAATGTGTACAGAAAATCTTTGTAGCTGAATCACTTGAAGAAGAGCTTTGTGTTTGGGTTCTCTTACTCTGTTGTTAAGAGCTTAAATCAATCACATTAAATCAACACTATCAATTGACAGACAGACCATATAATGATAATTATACACGCTGGTATGATATTCTATAGTCTTGACCTCTTACTTCTATATTACCATTTTAGGAAGCTGAGAAGCATCTCTCCTTAGTGGTTGTTTCCAAGTACCTAGTGGCAATGGCAAAGATAGACCAGCCAATGGGAATTGTCAGTTTGAAAACGGCACAACAATGAGATTTTGAACTCAGGTGACAAATTTGGAAAAGCCGCTTGACCTTGTTGAGAAAAGTTGCCGCCAAATCCCAATGCTGTGTGACATCGAGAGATGAAGCATCACTTCCAGGTGGTGGTGGAGATGTGGTGTTGCCAGTGGTTGTGTCTAGTAGTGACAGAGATCCCGCTGGACTAGAGGTTGGGCCAATGGAAGTTTCACTGATGGTGACCACCAATTTTTGGCCACGAGAGCAATGGACACCTTTAGGAAAGTGTAGATGCGAGCAATACTCGCCAGCTGCAGCGACAGAAAAGGCCGTCAGTCTGTTGCTTAGGGTGGTGAACGGAGAAGCGGTGTTGCAGTTGTCATTGTTGTCTTTTGACACGTACGCGACATTGTAGTTGTCGTTGTTGGAACCTGTATTGAACACTGCAAAGATGATGGAAGATCATCCGGCATTGAAGAGTGACGCTCAAGATTGATTGCAGTTACAAGTAATCGAGAACGGACGGGTCAGAGCAAAGTCATTAAAAATTACGATAAGCGAGTATTTGATTCCTACTCGAAGAGCACCAAAACGAGAAGGGCGTGTTGGCTCACCCAGTCAAAGGACATGGTGGTGTTGGAATGGATCCTTCTTCCCGCAGAACCTCTGATTATTTGCACTTAGCCATTTTGGTCGGGCTTGTGCCATAATCTCAGGTCGAGGTCACCCTTAGATCTCCATTCTTTGTCGAGGAGGTGATTTTTGAGCGCAAACAAAAGTGGGAAGTAAATGTTGCGAATGATACACATGGACTGTATAGTGAGTCACTAGTTTTGTTGCTTCGACTGAGTATAATACTTTCTTGAGTGGCTGATGACCAAGACTGTGATCGAAAACGAAGGAAGCCTGTACTTATCTTTTGATGGGAGTGAAATTACTCAGACTCTAGGATGTTGCCCAAACAGATTGCGGGATGAGGTGGGAATGAACGCGATGCAATAATGCTCAAACCAATTATAATTGGATTAAGGAGGACAATTTGATCATGGGCTGCAATCTCGCAAATTTTCTAGTCTCTATTCTATACAATTTCTTGATCATTCCAGCAATCGATCATAATATTTTGACTAATTGATATCTATAAAAGTTCTCCATTATAACTAGATTAGAACATATCGCAATTCAGATCACTTATATATAATGTCATATTGCTTAATCTGAATTCCCACTCCAGGCAATAAAATTGATTGCTTTATGGTTCAGAAAGGCCTAGGCCGGGTACTTAACACCCATACCCAGGTCCATCGAAGCTCGACCCGACACCCATGCCTAGGTCCATTGAAGCTGTCCTCGAGCCTTGATGCCAAGGAGGTCCCTTGCGCATAGGACACGAGTCCATTGAGGCAAGGTTAAGACCCCAACCGTAGTGCTGAGGATCCAGGCAATGGCACTAGGGTCCTAGGCTTAACCTTCATGGACCCGAGCCTAACATTGATGGTCCCAAGCTCATGGACTGGGGATCCAAGTAGGGGCCTTAAGTATTGGGCCTAGCATTGGGAGCTCAAACACATGCGCCAAGGTCCTAGGCTCGGCTTTGATGGACCCGAGCACGGGCACCAAGGTCTCAAGCCCAATTTTGATGAACTCAGGCTAGGGTGCTAGGAACCTAGGCATAGGCATCGGGGTCCCAAGCCCAACCTCAATGGACCTCAAAGTGGGCACCAAGAAGCCAAGCTAAAACTCAATGGACTAGGGCCCAAGCCTTAGGGAGCCGGGCACGAGCTTTAAGAACCCGATCCTAAGTGTTTGGGCTTCAACGGATTAGGAGCCAGCGTTGAGGACTAGGTCCATGAATGGGGGTCCTAGCCTAGCCTTGATGTACTTAGGCTCGACTTAGATGGACCCGGGTAGGGGCTTCAGGGTCATGGACACAAGCATGGGAATCCAAGGTGCAACCTCAATGGACTGGGGCCCAAGCGTCGGGGTCCTAGGCCTTGCCTCAATGGACCCAGGCTTGCTCTCAATAGACCCGGTCCAGCTACCAAGGGCCTAGGAGTGAGTTCCTACATCCAAACACAAAGTTTCTAGTCCAAAAGTTTATATAAATTGAAAAATGATATCCAATTTTAAAGAAGAAATCATTTAAAGAAATTTTTTCCGGAATATATTTTTTTGTGAAACGAATTTGTGTCAGATATGGGAATTGGCCAGTTTATTGCATATTATGAGTTTTAGAATAGCCGACGGAACGGGCTGTGCCGTTACCATGGGCCGTAATGGGCCTTGTGCGCCGCATCCCATGATGCGATCATTGCTCACGGACTTCTCATTTAACTCTTCTTGTTTTTCGCATTGAGTTCAGTCCGTGAGAAAAGGGGGAATTCCACCACGTTATATACCAGCAATTGTAAACCCATTTAGAAATACTAATACAAAGAGGAGCTACATCCTCTCAGAAAAAAAAATGGGCCGATCCTTTACCTCAACAGGTGGGGAGATTTGGAACACCATACTTTGCGCCGAAACTTAAAAATATTATTTAAATTTCAGAAATTATGAATAAACTCATTAGTGAATCTACATGTTACAATTTGATTGTCATGAAAGTTTTAGCCGTTTGGGGTTTTTTTCTCCTGAAAAGAAGTCGAAAGTATGTGAGTTTTAAGATTTGGATATTGTGAAAAGTAAGAAGTAAAAGTTATATAAATAGGTTAATGTTTCTGGTGTGCATGCGGCCGATTCTCAATTCAGAAAACCATGAACACCTTGTCATGTCCTCAAGCAACCACCTTGGGACAATTGCACAGATGCTGGGCAGTTCATGTGTGGCTTGACCATACTTCAATGAATAGTGTCGTCTCACGAGATCTTTCTTTCTTTGAATCATGTCAGCTTGTTTATCTGCTTAATTTCATCTCACGGATGCAAGGTAGTCTACATCTATATGCATTGTTGTATCTATTTATAAAAAATCATATGTGACACAGAAAATTTTATACTATCCAGCTTTGTTCTTTTCAATATGAAAGTCTGTTCGTTCAAATGCATCCATAATGATCAACCACAGGATCGTATGTACGTATAGATAATATATATTTATGATGTCTCAATTAGTAAAATATCTTTATATTTAATATCAATTTCTATGTGAAAATGGAATATAATCGAGTTGCTATTCGACCGTCCGCGACAAGCCCTCCAAAAGAGAAGTCCAATTGTCAACCTACTAACTCCCACCAACATTCGTTCCTATCTCCACATGAATACAACGCAAACCATAAAAACAGATGCCGGTGCAATGAACATTCCATGGGAATGGAAGAGAAATCCTTCAAGCTGATGGTTAAATGTCCACAGGATCATGGGCAATCTGCATTTGTTTATGCAGGCTAAACCCTAGATTCAAGGAATCGAACATACATATCTTATCTAGTTGTCCAAATTCGAATCAATAAAGGGTCGTCCAAATACTAAAGTTTAAAGAAAAAGGAACGACATTGAACCTGGATTCCGTAAATTACCATTTTTAAACAAAACCTTTGATTAATCTACCATCCCATTATTTTTTAAAATTTTCTTTTTTGGTAGACGGAAACTGTCGTGTGTCGATTTTGTCACAACATCTTATTATATTCTTCAAAAAATTGGAGAAGGTGACAAACCCATTAGCTCCCTTTTTAAATTGGATAGGTTCATTCAGGACTCTCAATCGAGGATTATGCATTGAACCATGCGTAGCAATTTGTCAACCGGGCAAAAGCGGGAGTGGAAATTTGACAGCATTATTCAGTGGACTTTGAGGAGGAAGAGATGATGATGATGACGACGATGATGAGTCGTGGATTCGTCATTAATCTTCGCATTGTTATGGCCATAAACTTCTGATTAACGTAGTCATATCCATCTAAACTTTTATGACTTTGGTTTAAAAGATAATCCAAGTCGGTATTGCTTTAGTTGCCTGATGACAGATACGGTATAATGTACAAAGTGGATGCATGGATGGATCGCTTCCTTTCATCGACAGTGTAGTAATTATATAGAAATTAAAATTCGAAATCGATTGAATACACAGCAAAAACCTTTGCCTAAAAATAGCCCGAAAATGAACAACTAGTCGTGAAATAACATGAAATTGACTGATTTTACGGCCAAAAATGACCTCAAAAGATCCCCTCGAGGCCATAATATAGAAGTCCGAAGGAGTTTTGTGGATTGATAATGTGGATCTCCTAAGTCTTCTCCAATCAAAAGTCATATTCCCTAGTTGAACAATGTGCAAATTGCATTTGCAAACTAAATGATATCTATCTTTCTGAAAGCTCGAAAAACTAATTAACAACTTGTAACATCACGCTTTAGAGGCGTGCAAATTCCACTTTCCTTTAGGTCGATTTTACTTTTCTTCAACTTTTGACAAAGTTGGTACTTGATCATTCTAGATACAAAGTACTTGAAATTTATTCACAACCTCCTCTTATATTTGGTAGAATTTTAATTAATACTCTAAGTTTTGCATCTTTCCAAACTAAGTTGGTATTAATCCAAACATTCTAAAATGGGCATAAAATTGTCTTGATATCACTGAACAAAGCTAGCCACACTAATCGCTCTTCTACACCTTGGACTATTCAAATAAATATGTGTATTAAACCAGGTATTATAAAATATGCAAATCATAACACTTCATGATATAATTAAACACAGTTATAGTTATACCTAATGAACATTGAATCTGAGATAACATCTAGAGACACAAAAAGACCTTAGGATGAGAATGAAGATGTATACAAAGATTTTGATACATATAACAATGGCCTAATAGCTCCTAAAAGAATTCCTTCTCACGCACCATCTTGAAATCCACTATTCAATTCCTTGATCACCCCCAATTCAAAGAAAATACCACACAGGCAACAACTTCTTGGCCAAGATTACATGTAGACATCAGGATAAATTAGACTTTTCCTTAAATCTTTACTTAGAATGGTGAATATATAACACATAACTTAGAGACCAGTGAGTGACGTGCTTTAAACGCGGGGCAAGATTACTTTGATTTCAAAACTCATAAATGCTCAATTAGAACTTAAAATCGAATCAAACAAAGATCAATTCTGCTAATGAAAATTAAATCAATCGATCCACCTTTTTGAGACTAGCATGAATTGTTATGATCTTCAATAGTCCATCAACTTGAGTGTGAGTTTAGGTGTAGAATCTTCTGTGGGCAAAAATCCACAATGATAACCTACTTGATCCTACATCTTTATCGCGTAGTTGCCATGTTGAGGCTATAAAACGTCAAGATTTGCGTGTTCCAAGGACAAAGTCGAGTGGACTGGTTGTAATAAGTCGACAGCATTTGCTTTATTGTCTGAGGAGTAGAGGGGACTGAATGTAACCCATGATTCGAGAATCGAGGTGCCAAGTCGATCAACACGATGCTGACGCATTGTATTTTTGTGGAGATGCTGACTGGAAGAAAATAAGCACTTTGATCGAGAATGATCGCCCATCACGCGTTGCTTGGTAATTAAGGTCTACAATTTTGTCTAGTCGTAAAAAAATTGTCTTACAGCTGGTGTTGATCAATCAATTAAAGGCTAGAGCAAAGTCTTCTGGACTTTCATTTGATATACTCACGGCATGAAAGAAAAATTATTACCCAAGTGAAATTTACACATTGATATGTACCCAATTTTTTATCTTGATAAATGAATCATATTATTAATCGTTGATTATTTCAATGATGCGGATGTGGTCAAAATTCTCACCTTTCTCCATTAGAACGAAGGCTCGACTGGGAATTATGCTCCCCCCTCCCAAAAAAAAAAAAAAAAAGGTGCTCAACTTGGGCTATGGTGAGGAGGGTTTCTCTGACTCTAGCCCATACTCATGGACATCTTCAAAAATCACCTGCATTTCATGACAAATGCCCTATCATTGAATGCACATAATGCATTTTTCTTTTCATGTTGTATCAAGAATTGCAGATGCATGCACTTTACATCCGTGACCCTTGTTCCGTTCCCCCTCCCCTGACAATGTCAGCTCTTTTGAACCCTCCATCTTTGACAAACCCCAAAACCCTAATGTTGCCTCTTCCTTTCCTTAACATTTCTGCGTGACCTTGATGCCCACATCTAAGACTTGTAAATCCAACGAGATTGGTCGACTGAATTCTACTTCCTGAATTAACCAAAACATTGGAAAATCTTGGATCTTGGTCCCAAAAAATTTATCTTGAGGTGGCTTAGTATGGAACCCATCTTCTGTCGTGCTATCTTGTGCTGTTATAGTTCTTTTGGAGATCGGCCACGTTCTAGAAGAACAGGAGCAAGTTGAGTAGGGGAACTACAAAAGATTGTCTCCTTGTCGGTGCATGCTAGTTGCTGTTCTGTCTGAATCGGAAGAATATGACCGCACAGTACCACCACCAAACATCATTCTTGATGTTTGTGAATATTCATGGGATGGGCCTGAGGGTCCCGTAGGGGATAATTTGAGAAAATTTAGATGTCTATGGGGGGCAAATAAAAATCAAGAAAAATATGTTGTTGATCTTTTCTTTTTCTCTCTTTTTTTTTTTTTTTTTTGCTATTGGCCACATTGTCGGTAGTGCTTTAATTTCCTCACAACTTGGCATTTGATAATTTGGAAAAAAAAGCTACCCATTTGCAGGTCTCTTTGCTCTTTTGCCCTTTTCGATTGGAAATTTCCTGTTCTTTTTCGTCAAATTGATGTGATTCCTCTCATTGAATCCTCACAACCTGAATGGAGTATTGTTGTTTTGGAAATTTTTATTATTTATATGCTGCATAAATCTAGTGGACAACTAGAATATACAAATCATTTGATCAATGGGTCCTCACTAATCACGTGTATATCATTCTTTTTACTTTTTCTAAGTTTTGTTCATTAAACATGGTACATGTTGCACTGAGAAATGTCTTTGGGCGTGATGTTAGATATACATGATAAAGTGGGCATTGTAGCTAAGAAATCCAATGAATTTAATCCTTCACTTAACAAATTTGAATTGCAATCTGGGTGCCAAAGAAGACGAATTTATCTTCACTTATTTGCAGCCTAATGACATATTTTCATAATTTAGGGCATGAAAGACTTAACTATCCGGAAGTCCATAATATCTCGAGTTTTTCTTTGATCAACTAGAAGTGTGGACAATATTATTGACACACCAGCTGTGATAGTATTGAACTCGAGGCATTTATATTTTCATCATGAAATAATTAGCCATATAAAGTTCGAATTTGTGGACCGGTATGGGAAGAGTAGTAGTGCTAGGGTGTGATTTTCATGTGCAAAAATTTAATGTATCTGTATCATTTTCCCTTTTATCTATTAAAGTTATCTATCCTTGATTTAAAAAGAGAAAGGATTGTTTTACTAATAACAGTTGCTAGCTTGGAGCATTAGAGGATTGCTATCAAATTATAAAAAATAATGTGAATTCTCGAATGCGTCTCTTGCATATAGTTTAATGTCCGATCTTCTTATAGTTAATGAAGCAAATAAAAAGGAACGGGGAGATCTAAATGTTGGACTTCCTCTTTTGATATATCCTAAAAATCACAGACCTTTCATTTTATCAAAAAAGTCTAAACAGTTGGGCAATTAAAGTATTTAAATTAGCTAATGAAAAAAATGCAAAAACCTAAGCAAAGACCATAAAACTAATAGTGATCCTCTCAAATTCGAGCATTTTCAGTTTATCCATTCAAAAGGACAGTGTGAATAATACAAAGTTAAGTTATGGGATGGTTGTCTTTTTTATCGTATTGCATATTCTTGTGGTAACTGCTTCATTTTATGCAAGCCCATCTCATGGCTAGCATCCAATCAAAAGATTGAGTACCAAATAAAAGTCCTTGATTAAACTCTTGTGGGTTGATAAAAAGACTCCTTCAACATTGCATGGAATTATCGTCATTCCAAATTTCTCCCGAATTAAAATTAATATTTGAAATAAATGAATAAATCACGTCGGAATAACTGAGGAAACTTCCGTCTCATCAATTGATTTTGGTCAATTTTTCACGTCTGTGCTCAAGATGTATCTAGTGCATTGAACATTCACAGGAAACAGCTCTTGTCCGTGTTTGGGGAGAACAAAATTTGACCACTCCATCGTATCCACTCGAAAAGTCGTCCAAGTTGACCTGCTCATCTGCACCGCACGCTTCTCTTGCTGCACGAAACGACAAAAACTGCTTTTGTGTCGACTCCAACCTCCGAAGCTCAATTCTGACTCCAGCCGTGGTTTGACTAATCTTGTCTTTAAAGTTAAAACCCCATTAACATCTTCATTGACTAATGCCTAAGAAAATAAGAAAAATAAAATGAATCTAAATCGCAATGCTTAAAAGAAAAATCGCATTAACCACCATCTTGAGAACACTTGGCAAACGGGGGACATTTCCAACCAAAAAAAAAAACGGGGACATTTGTTAAGGATCATCAATTGTGCTTTGAAAATATACACATTTCTATCAAAAGAGTGTCGCCTTTTTTAAAATATATACCTCTTCAATTTTCAGAATTGGTTGATATGGGTTTTTGTTATTTTTAAATACTTTAACTAATGTCGCTGGGGTACTTGTTAATAAGATCTAGTTTAGAATAATACAACCATCAAAGTGTTGATCTTATATAATACAAGATCAGCCACCCTATCGGAATTGTACAATTGCTTTATTTGTCTGCTCAATGATTGCCCTAGAAAAGTTGTAACTTCATTTCTTTTATTTAATAATGCTGCGTATGCTAATAATAGTTTACAAGTTTGATCATTTATGTGACATATAAGACTCAATTTAAATATCAAAGTTGATCTACTCGTGTAAATGCTCACTCATTACTTGTGATATAACATAATATAGGAATATTGTTTATAAATTTCAATTCATGCCAAGCATCATCCTTTTTTTATTTTGGAGTTTCGTTTTCCTTTTTTCCTTTTTAAAGAGTTCATTGATCATATTCCAACGACAAATGCTTTGTCAAGAAGATCTTTGTTAAATTAAAAAGGTAGTTACTTGTCAAAAAGTACTTTTGTCTAATTTTGTTGAGTTTCCTCCCAAACATTTAGATCTTAGAAGTTATAGTTTGCTTGATAATTTTCCTCTAACAAATTTGCTTCACTAAACATTTGTGTTGCAGGCTAACCACCTAAATTCAAGGAACCGAACCTATATATTATCTCATTGTCCAAATTTGATTTAATAAAGGTTCATCCAAATAATAATAAAATTAATAAAAGGAGCAACATTGAACCTGGATTTCGCAAAGTGCCACGTTTTACAAACCCCTTTGACCAACCTACCATCCCATTATTTTATTTTTTTAATTTTTCTTTTTGGTGGGCTGAAACGGCCGTGTACCAATTTTGTTACGAAGAAATCTGAAATTTTTAGCTTCTCGGGGTTTTACAAATAGAAATAGAAATAGAAAATTTTTTTTCTCAACTTTTCAATTTAGTCCAAAATATTTTAGATCAATAATATTGAAATAGAAATAGAAATAGTTAATTTAGTCCAAAATATTTTAATGATTTTTTAATATAATCATTCTAATCAATATTGATTGAAAATCTTAACCATTGGGCTAGATGGTGAGAATTGAATGAACAAGGCTTCATTTGTTGCACGTAAGAGATTTTATGCATGGTAATATGGGTCAAATCATTAGGGTTTCATCCGATTTTTCTTTTATAAGGAAAAGATATCTAATAAGAAATATGTTGTTCTTGTAAGAGTGTTGATGAAAATATAGATTTTGATAATAAATTTTTAAATAATCCTAGTGTTGATAATTTTGAAAAAAATTGGTGACGATTTTTGAACACGGTGAGGATATTTTTAACAAAATTTGGAAAGAAATTGGAATTAGACTTGAAGTTAGGATTTTTTTAGGAGATTAGACTATTATAATCATGGCTATCATTAGACTTATTTGATTAATGTGAAATCAATTTCGGCAAAAACACAACGACATATTCACTACAATTGAATTTCAATTTTTTTTGCCACGTTGTTTATTTTCGAAAGAAAATATTACGTAATAGGAAACGTAAGCACATGTAATATAAATTCCATGAAATTGTATTTTCAACTTTTCTAATGTATTAGTATTATTTCGATTATTTTTTGTATTTGAGGATTTTCTATATTATTTTAGTATTATTTCGGCTATTATTTTATATTTGAGAATTTCCTATGTTATTATCTAATCAATTTCTATTCCTAGAAATAGAAATTTTTTTCGTTATCAAACGGATTTTGTTTTCAGAAATAGAAATTTTGAGTCGTTATCAAAACAGGTTTTTCTTAAAAGCGTCAGGGGAATAGAAATTGAGAAATTGATTTACGGCGAAATCAATTTCTGTTTCAGAAATTTTACCATGCGCGCCATCTTATTATATTCTTCAAAATGGTGATGGTGACAGACCATACTGTTAATCGAGGATTATGCATTGAACCGCGGGTTATGCATTCCAGAGACGGGTTCCTTTTGAACCGACAAGGCAAAAAGCGGGTGTGGAAATTTCAGAGCTGTTTAAGTGGTCATTGACGAGCCGTCAGTCAAAATCTCATGCAATTTAGCGGTGATAAAATTCTGATTAACGTGTTCATATCCATCTAGACTTTGATGACCTTGGTCTATAAAATATTCTAAGTTGGAATTTCTTTCAGGGGTTAGTTGCCTCATAGTGGATCCATATAATATAGATAATTGGTGCACGGATGGATTGCTTCCTTTCATAGAAATGCTCCTAATCAACCTGAATTAGAAACTAAAATTCAAAGTTAACTCAATAAATAGCGAATGAGCCAAAAGCATTTTCCTAGAATAGCACGAACATAGAAAATGGTCCTAATGCATGAAATTGATTAATTTTGAGGCCAAAAACAACCTCAAGGGTCCTCGGAAAATATAGTATGGAATTTTGAAAAGCCTTTCTGATTTGATATTATGGATCTCATGACTTTTCTCAGATTGAAACTTATAATTGATTGGTCAAACAGTGTACAAATCCTATTCTCCAACTAGACAATTGAACATTTATTTTTGTAAATGTTTGAAAAAAACTCAACAATAACTTGAATCATCATGTTTCAAGAGACATGAAAGTCCACTCATTTATCAGCATGACTAGTCCCTTTAGGTTACCCTTACAAATTTGATTATGGATCACTTTAAATACAAAGAGCTAGAGATTCAATCACAAGTCGTCTTATTTCTGGTAAAATTCAAATTAATACTCTTGGTTTTGCATCTTTCTAAATCAAGTTCTTCACCGGCGGTGGATTCACCCAAAGGAACAAGCAGTTGCTGCCGAAGAGGTTGCCAAAGTGTGACTGGCTCTCCTTCAACCACCTCAGCACCTTCGCCTATCACAACTTGGACCTTCACCATCTAGGCAAGGATTTGAAAGCCCTTGCTCTTTGACAACAAGGGCTTAAAGGTCCTCACCTGTCGTTGGCCATTGCAAAGCCCAAACGACCTCACTGACACTCTCTAGGAAGATGATAATGAGGAAATAAAAAAAAGTTATAAAAATTCTCAAAATGAAGATGTTTTGTAATGAATTTGTATGCATCGGATCAACGGTTGTGCCATGAGGATGATCGGCATTGACTAGACATCATTTCAACGATTTCCAATCAAAATTAGTCTAATAGACTACATTGAAAAATAATCAAAAATTTTAGGACTACATCAATCAAATTGGAAAGTTTAAAATTGAATAAGTGACCATATAATAGATTTAAGACTTTTCGGACATTTTTTTTTTCCATATTTTCAATTTTCATTTTGTCATACCTTAATTTTGACATGAAACCAAAAAATTTTGTTAAATTATGTGGTCCTCGATCACAAGTGAAGACACTCAATAATGCAGACCAAGAGCTTGTTTTCAAAACATTTTAGCAATAATTATAGCTCTGAAAAAATAGGACATTACAAGCCATTTAAAGGCTTAAAGGTATTTTTTGACAACCTTCTCAATAGTCAAGGAAATAACAAAGCTCCAACCAAGAGGAATAGGTTTTGTTAGTTGCAAGAGGAATAGTTATTTGATCGTGTATTTAGATATAGTAGGTTTAAAACATGTATTATCAAATATGCAAATCATTACGCTTCATGATACAGTTACATACCGGTCTTGGCTATACTTAAAGAGCACTGAATCCGGAATAATATCTATAGACAAGAAGGCCTTAGACTAAGGATGAGAATTGCATGCGAAAGTTTGGTCACGTATAACGATGACCTAATAGCTCCTAAAAGAATTTCTTCTCACGTTTCATCTTAAATCCACAATTCAAATCCTTGCTCTCGCCATTTCGAAGAAGACAGCACTTGGATACAACCTCTTGCCAAGATTACATGCAGACGATGGAATAAGTTAAAACTCCTTAGATCTTTACTTAGAATGATGTGTGTGTGTATATAACATAGAACTTACAAGCCGATTAGCGACATGCTTTAAATGCGGGGCTAACTTTAAATCAAATCCAACAAAGTAGTACATTGTTCATGGAAATTAGATCAATTCATCCATTGTTTGGAGACAAGCATAAATTATTATGATCTTCAATTTGTCCAACAACTTGATAATACTATAGCAAGAGAATCTTCCCATACCAGTGGGCCAAAAACCCACAAATGATAACCATACAGTCCTATATCTTTTATATAAACTACGCGGTCCTATATCATTATCCCATAGTTTTCATGTTGAGGCTTTAGAACATCTAGAATTGCGTGCTCTAAGGACAAAGTTGGGTGGATTGGTTTTACTTTTGAAATAGATGGACAGCTTTTTCCTTTGTTGTATGAGGATTAGGGGGGACTGAATGTAACCCGTGATTTGAGGTGCCGAAATCATCATGATGCTGACGCATTTGTTTTTTTAGGGGATTGAAAAACTTAGCCACTTTGATTGAGAGTGACCACCGATCACAAGCTTTTAGACCAGGCGGTGCACATGCACTCACATTCCCAAGTTGGCAAGCAAAAATTTATATGAAGGGCTACAATTTAATTGGATGTAGTGATGATGTAAAAGATCATCAACCTGTCATGACACATAATCATACATTTTTTTTTGTGACGTATCAAGAATTGCAAATGCATGAACTTCAATTCATAACCTTTCTCTTTTCCCCTACGATATTGGCTCTTTTGACCCTCCATCTTTGATATTTAAAGACTCGTGAATGCACCAAGATGGGTTAAAGTTTAATAAACTTCTTAAGATCAAGGCATTGGAAAAATCTTGGCATCTTGGTTCAACAAATTTATCTCGATGTGGCTAGGTATGGATCCCATCTTACAACATGCTGCTTGGGCAACACGATAACAATATTTTGAGGCAAAATTCTTAAATTATTTCTTTTGAGATTAGCTACTTGACAAAATATAGTTTTCACCATACCCTTTTTAGGTCAAAGTTGCCTCCTAATTTATTTTTAAAATACATTTTACTGAATGTTATTTATATTTTGAAAAATCCCTTAAAGCCTTTGCATTTTTCTAGAGACGCTCTCCTGGTGCCAAACCAAACGCCCCTTTTGTAGGAGAATCGGAGCAAGTTGAGTAGTTGAACTGCAAAAGATTGTTCCGCTCTTCTTGTTGTGGTGTGTTTAGTTGCTGCCTGAAGAAAAATAAAATATGACTTCCACAACCCCACAAAAACATCATTACAAATGTTTTGAGTATATTCATGGAATGGGCTCGAGGGTCCCATAGGGGTCACTTTGAGAAAATTTAGATGTGTACGGAGACAAATACAAATAAAGAAGAAAAATATGTGGTCGATCTTTCTTTTCTATTTTTTCTATTAGCCACGTTGTCGGTAGTACTTTAATTTCCTTCCAACTCGTCTCTGATAATTTGGGAAAAGGTAATGATTTGCATGTCTTTTTGCTCTTTTTTTCCCTTTTTAGGTTGGAATATATGTATATATGCGTGTGTTTGTGCGTGAAATTGACGTGATTCCTTTTGTTGAATCCTCACAACATGAATGGGGAGGTCAAACTAAATTATGGGGTATTATTGTTTTCGTTTCATTTTGTTCTTTGACATGTGTCGTCTTGGAGATGAACCTACGACCGCGTCCCACGAATGCCTATCTGATTTGCAAATATCTTATATATTATCTATCTAAATACAAATTGAGTGTGGATATATCAATAGTAGTATTATGAATTCTTTTTCATTATCAGTAAATGTAATCAAAATGGTCACCATATATTGTGCACGATTAAAAGTGGACATGCTTTTAAGAGATAATAATTCATTAACTTTGGAAAACACTAATGGTCCGTTTGATTCAACTTTTTCAATGTGCTTTCAGCCTTTGAAACCCTTTTAAGAGATATTAGGTTATTTGACAAGCCTTTCGAAGCAATTTTTGGTCAAACATTGGGCTTGGGGATGCTAAAAGCTTAAGGCAAGCAGAGACTAGCCTTTTGAAGTAGCATTTGTGGAATACCAAAATTATGGTTGAAAAATTTTATTTTATTTTCAAAATTACCATCATCAATTCTTTAGTTTTTCGGTTCTACCCCTCGTAGTTCATTGCCTTTGTGACAGCAGCTAGCAAGGGCTAATGGGGTCAAATTTAACCAACAAAGGGCCAGCAATATTGCAAGACCCTAGTGAGGGATGTCTAAGTCATGCAACCCAAGCAACGGTCACATAGGGTCTCACAACCCAAGCAATGGCCGCCTAAGGTCTAGTGACATTTGCTAAGAGTTGCCTGAGGTCATGCAACCTCGGTTGTTGACCACCAATGCTAGATTTGGCTCGATGGCAGCCCAAACTCTTTGCCAATGAAGGGTTTGATTTCTTTTTAATAATAAAAAAAAAAAAGTTACAATCAAGTCCTTTACAAAAAAAAATTTACCAAACATTATTACACTCAAAGTTGCTTTACAAGGGGCTTTATCAAACACAATTTGTATTTCTCTAAAGGATTTCAGTTTTTAACATTTGCATTACATTTAAAGCTCATTTGTAAAGTCAAACGGAACGCACTTTAAGTTTTTGAGTGTTTGGCCTATTTAGGAAAATGAGCTTAATATTTGGCAAAAAATAAAGCAAGTGTGCAAAGATTAAAAAATAATTGTGATTTAACGGGTAAAATATTCCATTTACTTTTGAAGTACAATTTTGTCTTTGGTAAGAAAACTGGATGATGTATAAGGGCCTGTCATGAATTTTTTATAAAGAGATATGATATATATATATGATATAATACCCTTCGATATGATTTAAAAGTAGACTCTTGGATTTACTTTCACAAATGTAGAATCGGCTATTTTTTCTTTCCAGGTGTAGAAACAACTATGTTGGATTCAAGTGAATCCATACGATGAAAATAAAGAGAAAATATCTCAACCCAACACCGTCAAAAACCCCAATTTTATACTAATCGGAGTGTCCAGGATCTCTCGTTTGAGAAGTTTATGTATATAGCGCGTAATGGAGCAGCTCAAACAAAAAAAAGAGGAGTACGGTCTGAATTCAGGAACGTCTCCCTTTTGTCTGGTATTGGGTTCGGGAACAAATGGCTCGGAGATCTTTGCAGGGTTGATCAATGAGCATTGCATCTCGATCAATCAATCAATCGCTCCATCGATTAAGACAATGATCATCATTCACCGACGAGAAGCGAAGCAAGGCTTACCAGCTAGCCAGCCAACAGAGAGGCGTTAATTCCAAAAAAAAAAACACCAACTTTAGGTCAATGGACAAATCTAATTCAAACTTCTTCTTTTTTTATTTCGTAAAAAAGCACAAATTTTAGATTGAGTGACAAATCTGGTCCAAAATTTTTTATGTCACGTAAAAAAAAAATAACTTTAAAGTTGAGTGACATTTTTGGCCCAAATATTTTTTTGTTTCGAAAAAAAGTAACCAACTTTTAGTTAAATTCTAAATTTGACCCCTTTTAACTTAGATTCATTTATTGTCCTTACCAACAAATTCATGTACACTTGCTGGCTAACACCATACATTGTCTTCTTGTTTCAGCCACAGCTTGAAGAATAATGGTGAAATTATGTCGTCTCCTATACTTCACTAACAAGTAAAAAAATCTCTAGATTGAATTTCTCTAGCTAGACTTTATCGTTTTGTCGTAATATGAAATTGTAGATCACCGTTCGTCAAGAGAAACCATGGATGAGATCCACTAACCTCACAGTTAGAATCTTTTCTCCTAAAATAAGGTTAACTTCAAATAGAGAGTTAATGGTAGGGGTTAATTTTGGATAGGAGTGAAAGTTTGTAATTTTTTACGAGACAAAAAAAATATTGAGGTCATAATTGTCACTTAACCAAAAGTTGATACTTTTTTACGAGACAAAAAAAAAAAAAAATTCGAGCCAGATTTGTCCATTAACCTAAAGTTTATGCTTTTTCATGAGACAAAAAAAAAAGTTTTGGCCAAATTTGTCTATCAACCTAAAGTTGATGCTTTATTATAGAATTAGCCCGCCAACAGAGAGGCGTTAAAGCTGTCAGAGGCCGTGTCGACAAAATCCCAATCCAAAATAAGGAAAAAGCCTCCAATTTTTAACATGGTATCGGAATCCGGTTCTGTTTCAGTTTCTTTCGCCTACGCAAGTCCCTTCATTCGTCACAAAAAGCCCGATCCAATGGGAAGGAGACTCTGAATTCCTAACACGGTATTGGAATCCGGTTCCGTTCCCAGTTGTCCTTCGCGCGTGCAAGCCCCTCCGTTCGTCAAGTTACACGCTTCGTTTTCAATCCCCACTTGCACGTCAAGGAAGAATTCATTGTTCCTAACCCCGTTTTCTTCTTTCCGTCTTTTTCCGGGACGACCTAATGATGAGTAGTCTCGTTCCACCTTTTTGCAAAGGCTATAATATGAACGCCTTTGAATCAATGTGCAATGGACCTTGCATGGGAACGGGACAGAAAAGGCCAAGGGGGGTAGGCCCCACCCCTTGATTCCCAAATTCATCGTATGAATCCCCCCAAACCTTTCGACCTGGCGTGGCGTCCACAGCAAGGGAACCGAAAAGGTGCTTACGCACGCGTGGGGGCCCCGCTGTTCGTGCGTGCATCGACGTTCTCCGATGCTTCTCGAAATATCATTTCCCTGCCGCCCGCTTTACGTCTGCTTTTTTTTTTTTGTAGTTCTTCCCTTTCTTCCTTTTTTTGGTCGGACCATTCCGGATTGATTAATGGGGCGCAGAGCTGACTTTTTGGCCTTTCAGATCGACCAATATACAGAAAAGGACAAAAAAAAAATGAAAAGGGAGAGAGGCTAATCTTCAAACGGAGGAGGGTCTTTGGTGTCCTTTAGCTCGAGGGAGTAAAGCGGACATTTCACATTTCCAATTAACCAAAATAAAAGAATTAATACCACAAATTGAATCACTATAATATAAATATCCCGAATTTTTTATGTGTTACTAAAAATCCTAAATTTACACATTATGACACATGTGATAAATATACTGTGGATGTAAATAAAATAGAGGGTGCACATGTCATACATATATAAGCTTGAATTTTTTCGCAATGTAAAAAAAATTGAGGGTATTTTTATTACGGTGAATAAGTTTAGAGTTTTTGTTGATATATATATGATATTTGTGCTATAGTAGATATAGTTTGAAATTTTTATTTTTATCCTAATAACAAAGAGCTCTCTCTCTCTCTCTCTCTCTCTCTCTCTCTCTCTCTCTCTCTCTCTCTCTCTCTCTCTCTCTCTCTCTCTCTCATATAGTTCTCCTTAAATGCATTTTTTTTTATCTATTAATGTATCTATCATTGATAAACAAAAATTTTGTTTTACTACTAATAACAATTGCTAGCATGAAGCATTACAAGATCATTGTTAATATATTTAAAAAGTTTCAATTATTTGAGATAATTTCTACGACACATCTCTCCCTTATCGGATGGAAATGGGTTAGGGTCTTATGTTGAAGCTTAAAGTCCAATCATATAATAAAAATAAATTGGCGAATATAAGGACAAAGAGATTAAAATGTAAGACCTATTTTGATATAATGTAAAACTCATAAACCATCTGTATCTAGGGCTCTAGTATCTTTAATCAAATGAAAAAGAAGAGAAAACATGATTAATTCACTAAGACAATAGATTTGATGCCAAAGTCACAAAAATAATAGTCTTTGCGAAGATTTCATCAACAGTGACAAGATCCCCACGAGATTGCATACCAAATAAAAGCCCTTAATCAAATACTATCGATTACTACAAGATTCATTAGGCATCTAAGTAACCCCCCTCGAATCAGGCAAAGTAAAATGAAATCGCCATTTTTCTGATTTTCTCCTGAATTTAAATCCTTATTTAGATATACAAATCATACCGGAGTAACTAATAAAACTTCATCTAATCAATTAATTTTGGTCAATTTTTCACGTCTATTTCATTTTTTTTTTCTTTTTGTGGATTTCCTCTCTTTGCCCAATATAATGCTCCAGTCGTATTCGGTGCATCGAACGTTCGCAGTAAACAGTACTTTGTCTGTGTTTGGAAGAGGACATGATTGGACCACTCCATCGCATTCACTCAAAAAGTCGTCCGAGTTGATCAAGCTCATCCGCACCGCACGCTTCTCTGGCTGCACCAGAACGACGAAACCGCTTCGGGGTCGACTTCGACTTCCGAATCTTAAATCTAACTCCAGCTGTAGTTTGATGGATCTGTCATTGAAGTTAAACCTCGTACTGATCTTCACTAACTATTGCCTAAGACAAAAAAAAAAATTTAATGCCAAAGATAATAAGCTTAAAAGAAAAATTAGTATTAACAACTTTCTTTTGAATACACTTGATAAAAATGAGATAAGGGTCATTAATTGTGCTTCAAAAAATATGAACACTTTTTCATTTGACATGCGTGTTTAAAATTTTGTTGATAGACAGTTTTTCAAATGAATTTTAGAAGTTTCAAGTGATGTATCTTTAGGGCAATTGATAAAAAGAATCCAACTTAGAATAATTCAATTTTCAAAGCATTGATCATATACAATACCAGACTAGTCACTTTACTAGAAGAGCACGATTTCTTTGGTTACTTGATAGTTAGCCCGGAAAAAGTTGCCACTTCATTTCCATTGCTTAATAATTTTTTTATAGACTAAGAATAGTTTACAAATCTGATAATTTATGTGATATGGAATATTCAACTTAAAGAAGATATTTATGAATTAAAAAGGGAACTATTAACATTTAGATCTTAAGAGTAATAGTTTGCTTGATAATTTTCCTCTAACAAGTCTGCTTCACCATATATTCGTGCTCCGCTAAGAAAATAATAAAATTTTGAGAAAATTTCCTAAAACTTCCCTCAATAAATAGTTGTATATTATCAAGTTACATGCTAGAAGAAAATGATTGCAGCTGCCTAGCCATAGCATCGACAAGCGAGTTAGGGAGGGCAGCGCTTTCCCAAATCTAGACAAGGGCAACAAAGGTCACCCTCGCTAGAAATGGATGAGGTGTGGCTGGCGAGATGGCTGAGGTGTGGCTGGCGAGGACGATCCTCGCTTGTGGCCAACAACTAGTGAAGGAAGAAGATGAACAATAGAATAGGGAAAAAGAAAGAGGGAAAAAAAAAAAAAAAGGAAAGAAAAAACAAAGGAAAAATTTAGAAAAATATTAAAAAATTACAAAAAATCATTCACACTAATCATGTAGCCAGTGCTAATAAGACTGCAATGTTAGCAATTTTAGTTCTAAATTGGCTAAATAGACTATATTTTAAAATCATCAGAAAATTTATAAATAAATTGAGAAAATTGAAAAAATTTACGACTGAATTAACCACCATCATATAATAAGTGTATATTTTTTTGAAAAATTCTCCCAAGTGGGCAAGGATGACCAACACCAATGACCCAATCTATTAGTTGACCTTATAAATGAATGTATTTAAATATGATATATTTATACCATAAAATATCTTTAGATGTAATTTCAATTTTTCATTTTTTAAACAAATTGTGAAGGCCATCATGAGTAAAGCTTATGTGGTTTTGGTTGATATTCGACCATCTCTAACCAAAATAACGACAAGCCTTCCTACTAGGCTACTACTCACACCATCATTTGTTATATCTCGACATGAACACATGCAACCCATAAAACAAATGTCGATGCAACGAATATTCCATGGGAATGAACATCTAGACATCATTCAACTTAGTATATAAATGTCTATAAGATTGTGGGCAGGCTGCATTTGTTCTTGCAGGCGTTCCCTAGGTTCAAGGAATCCAACATCTATCTTATCTATTAGTCCAAATTTGATTTAATAATGGGTCCTCCAAATACTTAAGTTTGAAAAAAGAGGAACAACATAACGTGGCTTTCGTAAAGTACCATGTTTAAACAAACCCATTTGACTAATCTACCATCTCATTGTTATTATTATTTTATTTTTTGGTGGGCTGAAACTGTCGTGCACCAATTTTGTTAAAACATCTTATTATTTTCTTCAAAAAAAAAATTGGAGGTTGACACGTTCATTAGCTCTCTTTTTAAATTGGATCGAGTTGATTGGGGACTCTTAATCGAGGATTATGCATTGAATCGAGTGTATGCAATTCGCCAACCAGGCAAAAGCGGGTATGGAAAATTTCAGAGCTATATAAGTGGTCATTGATGAGCCATTAGTCATAACCATACGCAATTTAGGGGCCATAAACTTCTGATTAACATGTTCATATCCATCTAGACTTTGATGACTTTGGTCTATAAAATGATCCTAGTCGGTCTGTCATTTAGGGGTTAGCTGCCCCTAACGGATCAATATAATATAGATAGTGGATGCCTGGATGGATTGCTTCCTTTCATTTGAGGGGCTCGTAATTGACCTTTAATGGAAATTAATATTCAAAGTTAACTTGATCAAAAGCAAATGAACCGAAAGCATTTTACTAAAATAGCCCAGACATAGAGACTGGTCCTGAAATACATGAAATTGATAGACTTCGAGGCTTCTCCGATTGAAAGTTGTAATTGACTAATTAAATAGTGTACAAATCCTATTCTCTATCTAGATGTTTGAAATTATTTTTCTAAATGTTCAAAAAACTCAGCAATAAATTGAAACATCATGCTTCCAAAGACGTGAAACTCCATTCATCTATCAACATGACCATCCCATTAGGTTACCTTTAACTTTTATTCATCCTTTGACAAATTTGATTCTAAATCGTTTTAAATACACAGAGCTTTAGATTCAGTCACAAGCCTTCTTATTTTTGGTGAATTCCCAATTAATACTCTTTAGTTTCACATCTTTCTAAATCAATTTCTTCACTGACATTGGATTCACCCAAAGGAACGGATAGTTGCCGGTGAAGAGGTCATCAAAGTGTGACCGCTCTCTTTCAGCCTCCTCAGCACCTTCACGTAGCACAGCTGAAACCTCATGACCTGAATGAGGATCTAGAAGCCCTGGCCATCATCAAGGCCCTACCAACCGAAGGAAAAAAAAGAAAAGAAGAAAAATATAAATTATATATATATTGTTATCTAGTGAAGTTGTACAAGTTAGATCGCCAGCATGCCATAAGGATGACCGATGCTAACTAGATGCCATATTAGTGACTTCTAAACAACATTGGTCTAATGGACTATATTATCCAAATTGGAAAGTTTAATAACCAAATCGGCACCTATAAAATAGTTTTAGGCCTTTTTCGATAATTTTTCAATTTTTTTTTTTTGTCAAACCTTAATTTTGACGTGAAGCCGAAAAGTTATGTGGTCCTCAATCACTGACAGGTGAAGACACTTAATAATGCAGAATAAGAGCTTGTTTGTCAAAACATTATAGCAATAATTGCAGCTTTGAGAAAACAGGGTATTACAATTCTATACGGTATTTGACAACTTCTCATAGTTACAGGAGGAATAGTTATCCCATTGTGTTTTAAGAGTAGTAGGTTTAAAACATGTATTATCAATATGCAAATCATGAAACTTCATGACACAATTACGTACAATCTTGACTATACTTAAGGTACATTGAATCCGAGAGAACATCTAGAGACAAGAAGGCCTTAGAATAAGGATGAGAATGGATGCGAACAATTTCATCAAGTATAACAATGACCTAATAACTCCTAAAAGAATTTCTTTTCACGCTCCATCATGAAATCCACAATTCAAATCCCTGTTCTTCCAATTCAAAGAAGATAGCACTTGAATAACAACCTCTTGCCAAGATTACATGTAGATATACCATAGAGCTTAGAAGTCCATTAGCGGTGTGCTTTAATTACGAGGCAAGACTAGTTTGATTTCGGAATTCATAAATGTTTGATTACAACTTTAAATTGAATCGAATAAAGTACTATACAGTTCATGAAAATTAGATTGGCCGATTTATCGGTTTGAGAGGAGCATAAATTATTATGAACTTCAATATGTCCAACAACTTGACAAAACTTTAGCGGAAGAATCTTCTCATATAAGTGGGCAAAAAACCCACAGATGATAACTACACGGTCCTATATCTTTGTATAACCTACACCGTCCTACATTATTATCGCATAGTTGCCACGTTGGGGCTATAAAAAATCTAGAATTGCGTGTTCTAAGGACAAATTGGAGTGGATTGGTTTTACTTTTGTATTAAAATGGACAGCATTTGCTGTGTTGTTTGACATTTAGAGCGGACTGAATGTAACCCACGATTTGAGATGCAAGTTGATAATCACGATGCTGACTCATTGTAATTTTTTTTTTTTTTTTTTGATGGAGATGGGGATTGGAAGAAATTAGCCCCTTTGATCAAGCGTGATCACCGATCACATCCATCTCCGACCAGGCATTGCACATGCACTGACATTTCAAAGATGATGAGAAAAAATTTAAATTAAGAGCTACAATTTTATTGGATATATCGGCAGTGAAAGAGATCATCTGCATTAATAATTCATGACTTTGCCTATCATTCAATGCTTATCATGCATTTTGCTTGTCGTGATGCATCAAAGAATTGCAAATGCATGAACTTCAATTCATCAACCCTTTTCTTCACCCCTCAAAAAAAAAAAAAAAAAAAAAAACAAACAAACAAACGGACGTCAGCTCTTTTGACCTTCCATCTTTGACATTTGAAGGCTTGTGAATCCACCAAGATTTGGTTAACTTAATACAACCTCTTGAAATGGTCAAGACATTGGAAAAATCTTGGCATCTAAGTCCTATAAATTTATCTTGACGTGGCTAATTCCAACCAGCAAAATGTCAATGATTCTAAGCATTCCTTAAATTATTTCTTTGGCAAATCAGGCACTTTATAAAGTATAGCTGCCACCGAGCAACATTTAGTGCAAAGTTGATTCCAATGTGTGTTTAAAATACACTTTAACGAATACTACTTGCATTTGAAAAATCCCTTTGACCCAAGGGCCTTTACATTTTTTCGGAGACTTTCCCCCAACAGCCAACACCGTACCAAACACACCCCTTATAGGAGCATCCGAGCAAGTTGAGCAGTTAGAATTGTGGCGTGTTAGTTGTAGTTCCATCTGAACCTAAAGAGTAACAGAATATGACTAGACCCCACCACCACCACCAAACATCATATTAAATGTTTGTGTACATTCATGGGGATGGGGCTCGAGGGTCCCATGGGGGTCAATTTGAGGAAATTTAGATGTGTACGGACTACGGAGACAGATAAAAATCAAGAAAAATACGTTGTTGATCTTTCTTTTCTTTTTTTTTTTTTTTTTTTTTTTCTATTAGCCACATATTGTCGGAATTACTTTAATTTCCTCACAAATAGGCTCTGATAATTTGGGAAAAGGTACCAATTTGCAGATTATTTTGCTCCTTTTCCCTTTTTTCAGTTTTATATATATTGTCAAATTGGTGTGATTCCTTTGGTTGAATACTCATAACTTGAATGGGAAGGTCAAACTAAATTATGGGGTAATATTGTTTTGGATATGTTCATTTTGTTCTTCGACATATGCCCCTTGGAGATGAACAAACGATTATATGCAGAAATATTATATGTTATCTATCTAAATACAAATTGAATGTGGATATATTGCCAGTGATAAGTATTATGAATTCTTTTTTATTATCAATAAATGTGATAAAAATGGTCACCATATATTGCGCACGATCAAAAGTAGACGTGCTTTCCATTTGGAAAGAGATAATACTTCATTAATTTTGGAAGACACTAAGTTTTTGAGTATTTGGTCTATTCAAGAAAATGAGCTTAATTTTTGGCAAAAAATAAAGAAAGTGTTTTAGATCTAGAAATAATTGTGATTTAACAAGTTATAGATTTCATTTACTTTTGAAGTATGATTTAGTCTCTAGTAAGAAAATTGAATGATTTAAAGGGGCCTTTCAAGAATTTTTATAAAGAGATATGATATGATATGATATGAGATGATATGCTATATATATTTGATTCACACTAACTCTAAGAATTATCTTCATGAAAGTAAAATCAACTTTTTTTTCAGAGTGTAGAATCAATTACATTGGATTCAAATGAATGCATGCGATGAAAGTATTCAGAAAAAATACCAATTGACAGGGATTGAACATATCTCAATCCAACACCATCAAAAATCTCAATTTCATACTATTGGTTAGAGTATCCAACATCTCTTATTTGAAGGGTTTATGGATATCACGAGTGCGGGAGCTGCTCAAACAAAGAAAGAAGAGTCTAGTTTGAACACAGGCATGTCTCCCCCATGTGCTGCTGGGTTCATGCACAAAGGCCTCGGAGATCTTTGTGCAACCAATCAGTGAACATTGCATCTCGGTCAATCAATCAGTTCGTTGATTAAGGCGATAATCATCATTCACCAACGAGAAGCGAAGCAAAACGACCAGAAGCGAAGCCGCTGAAGGCTGTTCATTGACAAGAGCCCAATCCAACCTAACATGGCATCAGAATTGATTGGTGTCACGTTCAGGTCCCTTTCGCGTGTGCAAGCCCCTCCTTCCATCAAGTTTCGGGCGTCGTTTTCGATCCGCCTCGCACGTCAAAGAAGAATTCATTGATCCTAACCCTGCTTTTCTTTCCTCTTTGCGAGACGACCTAATGAGCCTCGCGTTCTAGCTTTTTCAAGGCTATCATACGAACGACTTTGAATGAATGTGCAACGGACCCTGCATGGCAACACGGCATGGAAAGGGAAAGCGGGGTAGGCTAGGCCCCATCCCTAATTCCCAAATTCATTGTATGAATCCCCTTCTCTCGACCTCGCGGCGTCCACGATAAGAGAACCCAAAAGGTGCTTCCGCCCGTGGGAGCCCCACCGTTCGTCCATCGACGTGACCGATGCTTCTCGAAACGTTATTTTCCCCACCGGCTTTGCGTTTACGTTTCTCTTTTTTAACTTTCTGTTCTTTCTTTCTTTGGCCGGACGAATCCGGATTCGTTAATTGGGGAGGGATGACTTTTCCCCCTTCAGATTGACCAAAAAGACAGAAAAGAACAAAAGAAGAGGATGGGGAAAAGTTAATCTTCAAATGGAGAAGGGTCATTAGTGTCTTTCTATTATGGGAGCCAAAGGGACATTTCATCTTTCCAATTAAGGACAAAGAGATCGAAATGTAAGACCTCCTATTTTGATAGAATGTAAAACTCATAACCATCCGTCTTATTTGAAAAAAGTCTAAACAGTGATAAACACGATTCAAATATTTAAATGAGCTAATGAAAACGATGCAAAAAATTTACATAAAGACTGTGAGACTATTAAATTTTTCTTTAATAATCTAGGGCAACAAGTATCATTAACCAAATGAAAAGGAAGAGAAAACACGATCAATTCATTGATATGGTAGATTTGATGTCAAAGTTACCAAAACAATAGTCTTTGTGATGATTTCGGTCATCACAAAGTTACCATCCCTATTAACAGAGGTCGCCAAAAGATTGCATACCAAATAAAAGCCCTTAGTCAAATACTCTCAATCGCTACAAGACTAATTAGGCATTGAAGTAGCCCCCCTAGAACCAGGGAAAGTAAAATGGAATCATCATTTTTCTGATTTTCTCCTGAATTTAAATCCATATTTAGACATACAAATCACACCGGAGTAGCTGATAAAACTTCACCTAATCAATTAATTTTGGTCAATTTTTCACGTCGATTTCTTTTTTTCTTTTTGTGGATTCCCTCTCTTCGCCTAATATAATGCTCAAGTTTTGTTCAGTGCATCCAACGTTCACAGGAAAGAGCTTTTTGTCTGTGGTTGGGCAACACCTGGATTTGACCACTCCATCGCATTCTCTAAAAAAGTCGTCCGAGTTGACCCGCTCATCTGCACCGTACGCTTCTCTGGCTGCACCAAAACGACGAAAACCGCTTTGAGGTGGATTTCATAATCATCTTCCTTAACTAATGCCTAAGACAAAAAAAAAAAAAAAATTAATGCCTGAGATAATATGCTTAAAAGAAAATTTTGTATCAACAACTGTCTTAAGAATGTTTAATAAAACTGAAACATTTGTTAATGGTTATTAATTGTGCTTTAGAAATTAACATTTTTCATTTGGAGCGCGTTATTTTTCAAAATATATTCATTTTTCATATTTAAAATCTGTTGCTATGGATTTTTTTATATGAATTTTAAAAGTTTAAAGGGATGTGTCCTTAGTTCGCTTGTTAACAAGATCCAACTTAGAATAATTTGACTTTTAGAGCATTGATCATATACGATACAAGACCAGTCACTTTATTAGAAGTGTACGATGTCTTTGATTACTTGATAATTGGCCCGGAAAAAGTTGCCACTTCATTTCTTTTACTCAATGATGTTCAAA
This sequence comes from Eucalyptus cladocalyx, assembly GCA_017140615.1. Classification (NCBI taxonomy): domain Eukaryota; kingdom Viridiplantae; phylum Streptophyta; class Magnoliopsida; order Myrtales; family Myrtaceae; genus Eucalyptus; species Eucalyptus cladocalyx. The sequence goes on from CM029518.1 coordinate 11,286,794, forward strand.
GACTAAGAATAGTTCATAAATTTGATAATTTATGTGATACGTAATATTCAACTTAAATATCAAAGATGCTCTGCTTGGGTAAATGCTCACTCATTACTTGAGATCTAACATAACGTAAGAATAGTGTCTGTAAATTTCAATTCATGCCTAGCATTATCCTTTTTAATTTGCAGTGTGTTTTTTCATTTTCGTTTGCATTTTTTAGAGTTTGTTGATCTTATTCCAGCGACTAATACGTCATCAAGAAGATCTTTTTGAAATTAAAAGGAAACTCTGTCGAAATGTATTGCTTTCTTTGTTAAGTTTCCGCCCAAACATTTAGATCTTAGAAGTTATAGTTTGCTTTATAATTTTCCTCTGACAAATCTACTTCCACATACATTCGTGTTGCGCTAAGAAACTAAAAAATTTTGAGAAATTTTCCTCAAAGTTCACTCAATAAATATGCTGCGTATTATCAAGTTATATGCCATAAAAAAATGATGACAACTGCCTAACCTCAGCAATGGCAGGTGAGTTGGCAAGGGCTGCACTTTCCCAAACTAGACAAGGGCGACAAAGGTCACCCCCTCGCTAGATTTGGAAGAGGGGTGGCCAACAAGGGCAATTCTCGCTTGTGGCCAATGAGTAGTGAAGGAAGAAGATGAACAACATACTAGGTAAAAAAAGGGGAAAAAAAAAAAAAAAGAAGAAGAAGAAGAAAGAAAAGGAAAGGAAAATAAAGGAAAAAATTGCAAAAGGTGTTCACATTAGTCATGACACTTAAAATGGCCAATACTAATTAGACCGTAGTATCAGCAATTTTAAGCCTAAATTATCTTAATGAACTATATTAGAAAATCATCAAAAGATTTAAGAATAAATTGGCAAAACTGAAAAAATTCATGACTAAATTGACCGCCATACAATAGATGTAGGATTTTTTGGACAATCCTCCCAAGCAGCCAGGGGTGACCGGCACTAATGACCCCAATCTATTAGTTGACCTTAGGAATGAATGTATTTATATATAATATATTGACTGAAATATCTTTGGATGTAATATCAATTTTTACTTCTTTGAACAGATTGTGAAGTGCAATTTTAATAAGCTTTTATGGTCGAGTTGTTATTTGACTGTCTCTAACTGAAATAACAACAAGCCTTACTACGAACTTACACCATCATTCGTTGTATCTCGACATGGATACATTTAATCTATAAAATAAACGTGGAAGCAATGAATATTCCATGGGAATGAACAAAGAAATCCTTCAACTTAGTATTTAAAAGTCCATAAGATTATGAGCAGGCTGCATTTGTTTATGCAGGTGTACCATCAGATTCAAGGAATCCAACATCTATCTTATCTATTTGTCCAAATTTGATTTGATGAAGGGTCCCCCAAATACTAAAGTGTGAAAAAAGAGGAATAACATTGAACCTAGCCTTTGTAAAGTGCCATGTTTAAATAAAACCATTTGACTGATCTACCGTCTCATTGTTATTATTATTTTTTATTATTTTTATTGTGGTGTTAGAATATTTAAATAATAAATCACGCATTCATCTAATAATTTAATCATTTAAAACAATTAGCAATAGCGATCTCACAAAATCTCACTTGTATTAAAACTAAAGGTTCTGAGTTTGAATATTTCTAGGCTCCATTTGTCTCCCTAGTTAACTTTTCACACTCAATACTAAACAACAAAAGACCAAACTGAACATACAAGGGATTATTAGAATATTTAAATAATAGACCACACATTTATTTAACAATAATTTGAACTTTCAAAACTATCGGCAGTGTCTCACAAAATCTAATAGGTGAGCCGAAACTATCGTGCATCAGTTTTGTTAAAATATCTTATTATTTTATTCGAAAAAAAATTGGTGGCCGACAATCCCATTGGCTCTCTTTTTAAATTGGATCGGGTTAATTGGGGACACTTAATCTAGGATTATGCATTGAACCGCGTGTATGCAATTCATCAACCAGGCAAAGGCGGGTGTGAAAAATTTCAGAGCTGTTTAAGTGGTCATTGATGGGCCATTAGTCATAATGATACGCAATTTAGTGGCCATAAACTTATGATTAACGTGTTCATATCCATCTTGACTTTGATTACTTTGGTCTATAAAAATAGTCCAAGTTGGTATGTCATTTCGGGGTTAGCTGCCTCCTAACGGATACATATAATATAGATAGGGGATGCGTAGATGGATTGCTTCCTGTCACAGGCTTGAAATTAACCCTGAACGGAAATTAATATCCAAAGTTAACTCGATCAAAAGCAAAAGAGCCGAAGGCATTTTCCTGAAGTAGCCTGAACATAGAAAATGGTCCTGAAATACTTGAAATTGATAGAACTCAAGGCCAAAAATGACCTCGAAGGTACAGTGAAGTCATAATATAGAACTTCTGAAAAGGCTTTCTGAATTGATCTTATGGATCTCATGACTCTTCTCTAATCGAAAGTTGTAATTGACTGATTGAACAATGTACTAATAATATTCTACAACTAGACACTTGAACATAATGTTCAAAAAATTCAATAATAAATCGAAACATCATGTTTCCAAAGACGTGAAGTCCACTTGTTTATCAGCATGAGCATCCCTTTAGGTTGGTTAGCCTTACTTTTATTCGTCCTTTGATGAATTTGATTTTGTATAAGTTTAGATATAAAGAGCTTGAGATTCAATCACAAGCCTTTTTATTTTAGGTAAATTTCCAATTAATACTTTTAGTTTTGCATCAAGTGCTTCATTGACATTGGATTCACCCAAAGAAATGGGCAGTTACCGATGAAGAGGTCACCAAGTGTGACTAGCTCTCCTTCAACATTCTCAGCGCCTTCGTGTAGCACAACTCAGACCTCACAATCAAGGCAAAGATTTGGAAGCCCTTGTAGTCCCTTACTAAGTTGCCAACAAGGGCTTCGAGACCCCCACCCATTTGGTGGCTAGGGCTTATAGACCCTCACCTAATGTTGGCCATGATCGAGGCCCCAACAACCTTGCCAACCCTTTCTAGGAAGATGATAATGAGGAAATAAATGAAAAAAAATAAAATAAAATAAAGAATTTTAAAATATATAGCTTCTCAAAATGATGTTTTCTAGTGAAGTTGCACAAGTCAAATCACCAGATGGACTTCATTGGAATATTACAACAAGTTTAGGAAAGCATTATCCAAATTGAAAAGTTTATATATTGAATTAACGGCGACACAATAAGTGAAGGTTTTTATGGAAAATTTTTTTTTTTTTGTCAAACCGTAATTTTGACATGAGGTTGAAAAGTTTTGGCAAATTATGTGGTCCTCAATCAGCCACAAGTGAAGGCACTCAATAATGCATTCTAAGAGCTTGTTTGTCAAAACATTGTAGTAATAATTGCAGCTCTGAGAAAATAATATATTACAATTCAAAAAGTTATTTGACAACTTCTCATGGTTACAGGAATCTTTATGATTAGTTATCTTATCGTGTAGTAGGTTTAAAACATGAATTATCAATGTGCAAATCATGAAACTTCATGACACAGTTACATAAAGTCTTGGCTATGCTTAAGGAACACTGCATCCAAGATATCATATGGAGACAAGAAGGCCTTAGAATAAGGATGAGAAGGATTTCATCAGTATAATAATGACCCAATACCTCCTAAAAAAATTTCTTTTCACGCTCCATCATGAAATCCACGATTGAAACCCCTGTACTTCCAATTCAAAGAAGATAGCGCTTGAATAACGACCTCTTGCCAAGATTACATGCAGATATAACATAGAACATAGAAGACGATTAGCAAAGTGCTTTAATTACTGGACAAGACTAGTTTGATTTTGGAATTCATAAATGTTTGATTACAACTTTAAATCAAATCGAGCAAAGTACTATGCTGTTCATCAAAATTAGATTGATCGATCCATTGGTTCAAGACGAGCATAAATTATTATGAACTTCAATTTGTACAACAACTTGACAAAACTTTAGCGGGAGAATCTTCTTATATCAGTGGGCAAAAAACGCACAAACGATAACCACACGGTCCTATATTATTATCGCATAGTTGCCATGTTGAGGTTATGAAACAGCTAGAATTGCATGTTCTAAGGACAAAGTGGAGTGGACTGGTTTTGCTTTTGTAATAAAATAAAAAATAAAAACAGCATTTGCTGTGTTTTCTGACAATTAGAGGGGACTGAATGTAACCCACGATTTGAGGTGCCAAGTTGACCATTACGATGCTGACTCATCGTATTTTTCATGGAGATGGGGATTGGAAGAAAATGGCCCCTTCTGATCGAGCGTGATCACCGATCACATGCTTTTAGACTAAACGTTACACGGATACTGACATTCCGAAGTTGGTAAACAAATTTAAATCAGAGGCTACAATTTTATTGGATATACTGACGGTCTAAAAATTCATATGTATTGAATGATTCATGACAATGCCTATTATTCAATGCATATCATGCATTTTACTTGTGGTGATGTATCAAGAATGGCAAAGATTGGTTAAATTCATTTGACTTCTTAAATTGATTGAGGTGTTGGAAAAATCTTGGCCTCTTGGTCCCATAAATTTACCTTGACGTTGCTAAGTATGGATCTCATCTTATGTCGTGCTACCCAAGCTAAAAAAGAACAATAATTCGATACTGAAAAGTGTGATGGGAGTGGCAATTTCTAGTTATGACTTCAATTTCATCCTATTCATTAGAGTGTGGGGGCAGCTCAAATAAAGAAAGAAGAGTCAGGTCTGAATTCAAGCACGTCTCCCCCATCTATTGTTGGGTTCGAGAACAAGGGGGTCAGAGATCTTTGCACGATTGATTAGTGAGCATCGCATCTCAATCAATTTATTGGTTTGTTGGTTAATGCAATAATCATCATTTCTCGACAAGTAAAGCAAGATGACTAGCTAGCTAGCCAGCCAATAGAGAGGTGTTAGGCCACCGAAGGTTGTCCATCGACAAAAACTCAATTAAATGGAAGGGAACCAATAATTCCTTACATGATATCGTAATCGGGGTTTGATTTTGATTTCCTTCATATCTGCGACTTCTCCATTCATCATCGAGTTCCAAGTGTCGTTTTCGATCCGGCTCACGCATCAAAGAGAGAAAAAAAGGATCAAAGAAAAAAAAAAACGAGATTTATGGACGGGTTATTCAGAAAAATAAGGATCCATTGATCCTAACCCTGTTTTTTTTTTGTCCTCATCTTTTTGTGAGACGACCTAATAAGCAGTCTAGCTCGCGCTTTTTCAGGCTATAATACGAACGACTATATGAATGTGCAATGGACCTTGCATGGGAAACGGGCATGCAAAGGGGGAAAGGGGGGGGGGGACCCACCACTGACCGAAAAGTGCTTGCGCCCGTGGGGGCCCCACCGTTCATCCATCGACGTCCGCGATGATTCTCGAAATATCATTTCCCCCACCTGCTTTTTTTTTTTTTTTTTTTTTTTTTTTTTTTGTGTTTTCCCCCCACCTGCTTTACGTTTTACGTTTTCTTTTTTTTCTTTACTTTTTTTGGTCGGACATATCGGGATCAGTTAACGGGGGACAGAGCTGACTTTTCCCCCTTCAGATTAAAAGACAGAAAATGACCGGCACACTTATTAACTCATATATTTATATCAAATTTATCATCTTTATTAATTTTCATTAAATTTTATTATCAAATTATTGATTTGAATAACATATATTCACATATGTATCGATTCATAATTTTTTATATTATTAATACAATTCAACAGAAATTAATAATGGGTAAATTTGTTATAGATGCATGAATTTGGAGTATTTAATGGTCAAATAGGTATATCAATTTGAGTCCAAAATTAATTTATCTTATCAGATATAACAATTTAAGATTTTTCATTGTATTTATTAACCCAAGGACAAAAGAAAAGGGAGAGGATAATCTTCAAATGGAGAAGGGTTTTGGTGTCTTTATTTATGTCATGAGAGTAAAACAGACATTTCACTTTTCCAATTAACCAAAATAAAAATGGTTAATACCACCAGAAATCTCAAATTATATACATGGTAACACAGATATCCCAAGCCTCCTTTTGTGTCATAAAAAGCCCCCAACTAATATCAAAGTAATAGAGATACCCAAAATGGAACCAAAATATAACTTATATGTGTTACAAATGTAGAAGCTTCACTTACTTCACGACACATAAAAAGTTAAGGGTGTTTATAACGTTATTTATCATTGATAAATAAAAAATTTTATTTTACTACTAGTAACAATCGCTAGCACAAAGCAATTACAAGATCACTGTCAATATATTCGAAAAATTTCAATTAATAGAGATAATTTCTACAAACGCATCTCTCCCTTATAGGATGGAAATAAGATAGGTGTTGAAGCTCAAAGTCTGATAATATAAAGTTAATATAGCGAATAAAAGGATGGAGAGATCAGAACGTACGTCCTCTTATTTCAATATAATGTAAAACTCATTAACCATCTGTCTTACTTGGAAAATGTCTAATTAGAAGCAAACGTGATTTAAATATTTAAATGAGCTAATGAAAACGATGCAAAATACTTAAGTAAAGACCATGAGACCAATACATATCATCTTAGATTATGTGGTAAATAGACATTCTATCATTGTTGTAAATTTTTCTTTAATAATTTAGGGCAATAAATTACGTTAAATGAAAAAAAAACACACACACACACACAATCAATCCATTCATATAGTGGATATGATATCAAAGTCACCAAATAATAATCTTTGTGAAGATTTTGATTATATCATAGAGTTCGTAACCCAATCAATAGCGATGATAGTAACGAAAGACTGTGTACCAAATAAAAACCCTTAATAAAATATTCTCAATCGCTACAAGACTCATTAGGCATGGCGTGAAATTATCATTTTTTCCGGTTCTCTCTTGAACTTAAATCCATATTTGGATATACGAATCACACCTGAGTAACTACTAAAACTTAATCTAATCAATTAATTTTGGTCAATTTTTCACGTCTATTTCATTTTTTCTTTTTGTGGATTCCCTCTCTTCGCCCGATATAATGCTCAAGCTGTATTAGTGCATTGAACGTTCGTCGGAACGAGCATTTTCTGTGCTTGGGAGACGACAGGATTTGACCACGCATCACATTAACCCAAAAGTTCGTCGATGTTGTGACATGCTCATCTTCACCGTACGCTTCTCTTGCTGCACTAAAACGACAAAAACTGCTTTGGGTTCGACTTCAACTTCCAAAGCTCAACATCTGACTCCAGCTGTAGACTTATGAATCTGTCATTAAAGTTAAAACCTCATTAATCTTCATTAACTAATGCCTAAGACCAAAAAAATTTAAAGCCAAAGATCATATGCTTAAAAGAAATCTCATGTTAACCACAGTCTTTCGAGTTCCCTTGATAAAAATGAGACAAGGTTCATTAATTGTGCTTTAGAAATACGAACACTTTTTCGAATGAATCGCTAATTTTAAAAATATTTTCATTTTCATGTTTAAAATTTGTTGATATGTGGTTTTTTTTTTCTTTAATGAATTATATAAGTTTTAAGTGATGTCCTTAGGACACTCATAAAAAAGAATTCAACTTAGAATAGCTCAACTTTCAAAACATTGATCATATATAATACGAGACAAGTCACTTTATTAGAAGTGCACCATTTCTTTTGTTACTTGATAATTGGCCCGGAAAAAGTTGCCACTTCATTTCTTTTACTTAATGACGTATCATAGAGTAAGAATAGTTTACAAATTTGATAATTTATGTGATATGTAATATTCAACTTAAGTATCAAAGATGCCCTGCTCGCGTGATGCTCACTCATTACTTGAGATATAACATAACATAGGAGTAGTGTTTGTAAATTTCAATTCATGCCTAGCATTATCCTTTTTATTTTGCAGTGTGGTTTTTCTTTTTCATTTCCATTTTTGAGAGTTTGTTGATCTTATTCCGGCCACTAATACTTCATCAACTCTTCATTATTTTATAATGGTCATCTTTTTAATTACCAATTGATCTCCTAATGACTCTCTCTTTTTCTTGTTTAAATATAAATTAAACTTCAAACCACAATTGGTGAAGATACAATATGTTCTCATATTTTTCATTTTCTTTTTGTTGGGTTATACACAAAATTTGTTCTGTTTCCATCTAATATTCAGCGCGGAGTAAAGAGGAAAGTCTATTGTATTTTGGGAGGATAGCCGCTGAAGCTTTACGCACCGAGTTACGTACTCCAAGGGGCGAAATTATCTTTAAAGACAGTGTTTACATGCCTCAGACATTTCTTTTTATTTTCTTATCTTTTGTAATGTATTTTCAATAAATATTATTATTTTATGTATTATAATACTTTTTCCAAAAAGAATGAACAGAGAAATCCTTTAACTTAGTATTTAAATGTCCATAAGATTATGGGCAGGCTGCATTTGTTCGTGCAGGTGTACCCCCAGATTCATCCAACATCTATCTTATCTAATTGTCCAAATTTGATTTAATAAAGGGTCCTCCAAATACTAAAGTTCAAAAGAGGAACAACATTGAACATTGCTTTCGTAAAGTATTGTGTTTTAACAAACCCATTTGCTGAATCTACCATACCACTGTTATTATTTTTTTAAATATCTTTTTTTTGCGGGCTGAAACTGTCGTGTATCGATTTTGTTACAACATCTTATCATTTTTTTCAAAAAAAAAAAAAAATTGGAGATGGTGACAAATCCATGAGCTCTCTTTTTAAATTGGATCGGGTTGACTGGGGACTCTCGATCGAGGATTATGCATTGAACCATGTGTATGCAATTAGTCGACGAGGCAAAAGCGGGTGTGGAAAATTTCAGAGCTGTTTAAGTGGTCATCGATGAGCCACTAGCCATTATCATACGCAATTTAGGGGCCATAAACTTCTGATTAACGTGTTCATATATCCATCTAGACTTTGATGACTTTGGTCTATAAAATAATCCAAGTTGGTATGTCATTAAGGGGTTAGCTGCCTCCTAGCGGATCCATATAACATAGATAGGGGATGCATGGATGGGTTGCTTCCTTTCATTTGACCGGCTCGTAATTAACCTTGAATAGAAATTAATATTCAAAATAAACTCGATCAAAAGCGAATGAGCCAATAACATTTTCCTCAAATAGCCCAGACGTAGAAAATGGTCCTAAAATGCATGAAATTGATAGATTTCGAGGCAAACAATGACCTTGAAGGTCCTGGGGGTCATAGTATAGAGTTTCTGAAAAGGCTTTTCGAATTGATTTTTTATGGATCTCACAATTCTTCTATGATCAAAAGTTGTAATTGACTGATTGAATAATGTACATATCCTATTCCCTAATTAGACGCTTGAACATTTACTTTTCTAAATGTGAAAAAAAAACTCCTTAATAGCCTAAAACATCATGGTTCTAGAGATGTGAATGTGCACTCATTTATCATTATGATTAGTCCCCTTAGGTTAGCCTCACCTTTTTATTCATCCTTTGATGAATTTAATTCTGGATCGTTTTAGATACAAAGAGCTCGAGATTAAGTCATAACTCTTGGAAAATTCCCATTAATACTCTTAATTTCGCATCTTTCTAAATCAAGTTCTTCACAGGCATTGGATTCCCCCAGAGGAAAGGGTAGTTGTCGGGGAAGAGGTCACCAAACTATGACTGGCTCTCCTTCAGCCTCCTCAGCACCTTCACGTAGCACAGCTTGGACCTCACAATTTAGGCGAAGATTTGGAAGCCCTTGGAAGCCCTTGCAGTCCTTTGCTCAGTTGCTAGCAAGGGCTTCGAGACCCCTACCCATTTGCTTGTTGGGGCTTGGAGACTCTCACCTATTGCTGGCCATCACGGAGGTCCCAACAACCTGGCCGACCCTTTCTAGAAAGATGACAATGAGGAAACAAATGAAAAGGAAAAAAGAAAGGAAAGAAAAGAACATAATTAAAAAAAATAAAATCTCTAAACAACATTATTTTTTAGTGAAGTCGTATAGGATAGATTGCGGATTGTGCCATGAGGATAATCATTGCTGACTGGACGCTACGTCTGTGATTTCCAGACATAATTGGCCTAATGGACTTTTTGAACAATTTTCTTTCCAAAATTTCAATTTTTATTTTTGTTAATCTTGACATGAAGACAAAAAGTTTTGGCGAATTGCGTGTTCCTCAATCACCCACAAGTGAAAGACAGCTAACATCGCATATTAAGAACTTGTTTGTCAAAACATTACAACAATAATTACAGCTCTGAGAAAATAGGATATTACATTCTAGAAAGTATTTGTCAACTTCGCATAGGCGCGGGAGTTTTTGGAAATAGTTTTTTCATCGTGCTCTTCGATGCAGTATGTTTGAAATGTGTATGTATAAAATATCGAACTTAGAAGCCTATTAGCGATGTACTAAATGCAGGCCAAGACTACTTTGATTACAAGACTCATAAATGTTCGGTCACAACTTTTAAATCGAATCAATCAAAGTGCTATGCCGTTCATGGAAAGTAGTATCATTGACCCATCGTTTCGAGACAACAAGCATAAATTATTATGATTTGCAATCAGTCCAACAACTTGACAATATTTTTGCAGCAGAATCTTCTTACTTACACCAGTAGGCGAAAAACCCACAAATGGTAATTAACCACACACGGCCCTATATCTTTTTTATACAAACTACAAAATTCTACATTATTATCCCATGGTTGCCATGTTGAGGCTTCAAAACATCTAGAATTGCGTGCCCTAAGGACAAGGTGGAGTGGACTGGAGTGGTTTTACTTTTGTAATAAAATAGACAACATTGGCTGTGTCATCTGACAACTGGGGGGGGTTGGGGTTTGGAAGAAATTGGCCCCTCTGATCAAGCGTGATCACCGATCACATGCTTTCAGATCAGGTGCTGCACGAGCACTGACATTCCAAGGACGGTAAGAAAAATTTAAATTAAGGGCTACAATTTTATTAGCTGTACTGACGGTGAAAATGATCATCTGCACTTTATGATTAAAGACTTTATCCATGGTTCAATGCATATCATGCATTTTGCTTTTCGTGATGTGTCGAAGAATTGCAAATGCATGAACTTCAATTAGCGACCTTTTTCTTCCCCCAAAATGTCAGCTCTCTCCACCGTCCATCTTTGACATTTAAAGGCTTGCGAATCCACCCAGATTTGGTTAACTTAATTTGACTTCTCGAAATGGTAGAGACACTGAAAAAATCTTGGCATGTTGGTCCTACAAATTTATCTTGACGTGGCTGAATATGGATCCCATCGTAAGTCGTGCTACACAAGCAGCCAAATGACAATAATTCGAAGCACTTCTTAAATTATTTCTTTCATAAACCAACTACTTTACAAATTACAATTTTCACCGAATGGCTTTCAGATCAATATTGCTTTCCAATATGTTTTTAAAAAGCCTTTGTATATTTTCAGGGACATTCCCTTCAAGGCGGAACCATTGGCACCCTTTACAAGAGAATCGGAGCAGGTAGAGTAGTTGAACTGCAGAGATTGTCCCGCTCTCTCGTTTGGCGTGTTGGCTGCCGTTCCGTCTGAATCCGAAGAATGTGACTACACATCACCACGCCCACAAAACATCATCTTTAATGTTTTGTGTACATTCATGGGGGCTCGATGGTCCCATAGGGATCAATTTAATAAATTTAGATGTGTACAAGACAAATAAAAATCAAGAACAATATGTTTTTGATCTTTCTTTCTTTTTTTCTTTTTCTTATGAGCCACATTGTCGGTAGTACTTCAATTTCCCCGCAACTTGGCTCTGATAATTTGGGAAGAGGTACCAATTTGCCGATCTTTTTCCCCTTCTTCCCATATTCGGTTTCACAACTTGCCTCTGAAATTGATGAGATTCCTTTTGTTGAATACTCACAACTTGAATGGGGGAGGTCAAACTAAATTATGGGGTATTAGTGTTTTGGATAAGTTCATTTTGTTCTTTGACATGTGTCCTCTTGGAGATTAACAAACGATTATATGCAAAAATGTAATGTATTATCTATCTAAATACAAACTCAACGTGGAAAATGATCTTAAGAATATTTAATGAGTTAGAGATTTTATTTACTTTTGAAGTACAATTTTGTCTCTGGAAAGAAAATTGGATGATATATATTTTATTTTTTTCATGAAATTTATAAAGAGATATGATATATATAATGGCCTTTCATGATATTTATAAAGAGATATGATATATATATAAATATCTAATTCACACTAACTCTCTGAGAGTTATTTTTATAAAAGTAGGATCAACTATTGTTTTTTTCCCCTTCTTGTTGTAGAATCAACTACATTGAACTCAAATGCATGCATGCAATAAAATGTAAGGACGAAAGATAACCAATCGATGGGGATCGAACATGTCTCAACCCAATAACACCATCACAAACCCCAACTCCATGCTAATCGTTAGGGTATCCACCAGTCATTTATTTGTAGGTTTATGCATATCGCGTCGGTGGGAGCAACTCCGACGAAGGAAAGAAGAGTCCGGTTTGAATTCAGGCCCGTCCTACCCATTTGTTGCCGGGTTCGGGAGCACAAGTGGCTTGGAGATCTTCGCAGTGAGTATCCCACCTAGGTCAATCCATCGATCCAATGATTAAAAAGGCAATAACCATTGTTCATCAATCCACAAGCGAAGCAAGACGACTAGCTAGCCAGCCAACATAGGCCATACGTGGACAAAGTTGGTACCGACAGAAAGGCACGCTCTAAATTTGCCCAACCCCCATCACTTTAATATGGACTTTCCAACACGATATCAAAATGATTACGATCAATTTTCTTTTTTATGGATGGTCCTCCATTCATCAAATCTCACATGCCGCCTCTAGTGCGGACTCGAACATCAAAGGAGAAAAAGGAACCGATGATGTTCATGGATGTGATCGAGAAGGTCCCAATTCATTGATCCTTACCCTGTTTTTCATGTTTTTTTTTTCCATCCGAGACGACCTAAGTGACCTTCCAGCTTTCCGGCTATGGCGAACGGCTAAATTAATGTAATTGCATGGGAACGTGGCAATGCGAAACGGGGCGACGGGGTGGGCGCCACCCTTAATTCCCAAATTCATTGTACAAAATCCCCCCGGCCCCTCCACTCGCGGCGGGACCGAAACGGGGATGCCGCACATTTAGGTGGGGCCCCCACGCGCCACGTGGGCCCACCCCCTGCCGTTCATCCGCCGACGTCTCCGATGCCCTCTCGAAATATCATCTCGCCACGTGCGCGACGTTTTAATCACATTATTTTGCTATTATTATTAGAAAAAATACCAAATAAGGACTCAAAATACTGCTCTCTATTTCTCAAATAAACATTCGAAATAAACCTCTAAAATATCTTTTATTTTTTTAAATAAAAGCTTAAAGTGAATATTGCTTCAAATAATAACTTAAAATAATCATGTTAATCTCGAAGAAGCAATTGACCTAATATATAGCACCCTTCTCCTTTACTTCTTCTTATTTTCTTTCATTTTTCCTTTTTCTTTTTAAAAAAACAAGCGGGGTGGGGTGTCAGCCCCCTCCTGCCTGGTTTCTTTCTATTTAATCTGTGTTTTAAAAAAAAAATTTTAGTTTTAGTCTTTTTTTAAGTATGTCTTTTTTATGGAAAAAACAGAAAAGATAAAAAAAAAATAGAAAAAAGTAAAGGATGACCAGCCGGTGAGGTTAAATCATTCTTTTAAATCAACATGGTTATTTCAAACTTTTATTTAAAATAATATCTACTTTAAATTTTTATTTGAGAAAATAAGAGCACTCCAAACCTCTATTTAAGACAATGTTCATTTCAAACTCTTATTAAGGATATTTCGAGCCTTTATTTGAAATTATCCCTTATTATTATTATTATTATTATTATTATTATTATTATTATGGTCGAAATTATTGTTTTTATTTGAAAAAAAAAAAAAGGCGAAGGGCTCTCAAAGTGAACCGGCTATGAAAATGGCCAAATCCAGTGTAGTTAAGAAGGGGCAGAACTGACTTTTCACCCTTTCACATTGATTTGAACTAAAGACAGAAAAAGGATCGTGTCTTTGTCTCGAGCGGGTAAGACAAACCTTTTACATTTCCACTCTACGGATATATATATTATCTATTAACTATCCTTAAATCAAGTCATTTTCTAATTTTAAAATGAGCTTTTCTCACGACGAAATATATATATTACCTAGCAGTGTTATCTATCATTGATAAACAAGAAAGTTATTTTCCTGCTCATAATAATTGCTAACACAAAGCCTTAAGAAGTCGTTGTAAATTTATTTGAAAAAGTTTCAAATTACTAAAGATAATTTCTATGTCACTTTAGGATAAGGTCTCGCAGTGAAGCTTAAAATCCATAGTAAACACCATTATAAATATTTAAACAAACTAATGAAAACGATGCAAATAGCTTATGTATAGACCGTGAAACTTATACACATCATCTCGAATTAGATATTGCATAGACATTTTCAATTTAACCTTAATGTATGACAGCGGATGTTTCATATGATTAATGTATCATTCTCTCACTATTGTGAATTTTCTTCTTCTTTTTTTTAATAATTTAGAGCAATGAGTATTGTTAATCAAATGAAAAAGAAGAGAAAAACATGATCGATTCATCAAAATTTAACAAGTATCGAATAAATGTTCTTAGTTAAATACGCTCGAGTTGACGAAAGACTCATTGGGCATTGCACAGAATTAACATTTTTCTAGAATTTTTATGAATCTAAATCTATATTGCATCGCAAAAAGGAAACTTCCACCTAATCAATTGATTTTGGGTCATTTTTTTCCAAGTCTATGCTCAAGTTGTACCTTGTGCATTGAACGTTCATGGGAAAGAGCTCCTGTCCGCGTCCCGGGAGACGACAGGAATTGGCCGCTCCTCCATCGTGTCCGTACGAATAGTCGTCCGAGATGAACAGCTCATCTACACCGTACGCTTTCACCCGCTGCCTGCAAAACGACAAGCTTTTAAGTCGACTTCAACTTCCGAAGCTCAGCGTCTCCATAACTCCAGCTGGAAGTTTGATGAATCTTGTCATTATAGTTAAACCCCCCCGCCAATAATCATCTTCATTTAACCACCGCCTTGATAAGCATGCTTGGTTCTAGAAGGAAATTATTGAATTATTTGCATTTTTCACTTAAAAGCATCGATACATGATTTTGTGAATTTTAGAAAATATTAAGTACTTGCTAACGAAAGCCAATGTGAAATAATTTCAACTTTCAATGTCCAATCTCTTTATTTGGTTAATCAACCATTGCTTCGGAAAAATGGCAACTTTGGGGTCTTTTTTTTTTCACTTAATAATGTTAAGTATGGTAAAAATGATCTATGGATTTGACATTTTATGTGATATGAGACTCATTTTGAGTATTGAACATGATCTGCTCCTATAAATGCTCGCTGGTTTTGTTTAGAACGTTTTTATTCATGTCTAGAATTGTCACTCTCTTTGTTTTGTAGCATGTTTTTTTTTCATTTTATTTTCCCTCCAATTCTGTTAAGTTTCCCCCAAACATTTAAGACCTTTAGGAATATTTTACTCCCTTTGTATTCTGATTCGGTACTGGATTTAGCAACGGTTGGTTGCTTTTTAGATATGACCAAAATAAATGCAATAGTCACTAGTAGATTTTCGGTCATCAGGGCAGCCAGCCTATTGAGTAAAGCCCTTCGCAACGAGTCATGCCTTATATCTATCAATGGAGCCATCAGACTTGGTTTTTAGGCGATAAATCCACTTGCAATTGACCACATTCATAGAAGGGTGATGAGGAACCAATTCCTAAGTGCCATTTTGAACGATAGCATTAAATTCACTAGCCATAGCTTGTTGCTAGTTGGGGTCTTTATTTGCAACTGAAAAACAAGTGGGTTCACTTGGTATCAAACTTGAGTAAAAACAAGAACAAAGTGGGTCACTTGGTTTATGAATATTATTTTTTAGACGAGTGATCATTGGATGAGTAGAAGTTGGCGGTTGAGATTGAGAAGATTGTAACGGTGGAGCTTCTGGAGAAGAGGATCCAGAAGATTGTTGAATATGTGATGATGAGTCATCCATGATAGTAGATGCACTTGACAGAGTTGATGTGGTGGTGGACACCCCCTGAAACTGTGGGGGCTTAGTAGAGGAATAACCAATGCAAACAGGAGAACTAGGCAATGGTGATGACAATTGACCGGATTGTGAATTAGCAAATGGGAAGAAGTTTTCCTGGAAAATCACATTGCGAGAGACATATATTCGACCAGTTGTACGATGAAGACAACGATAGCCACGATGATGAGGAGGATAGCCAAGGAAGATACATTGCATTGTTCTGTCATTAGGTTTATTGTGAGTATAAGGGGGCAGCCAAGGGTATCATGGGAGATTTGCTTTATCAAATACATTGATAAAGCCTGTATCGACGGAAAGGCACCGGCGGAAAGGCACCTTAAATTTGCCCAATCTCCTTCACTTCAATGTGGACTTTCGAACATAGTATCAGAATGATTCCGCTCCATTTTCTTTTTAGTGGATGGTCCTCCATTCATCAAATCTCACATGCCGCCTCTAGGACGGAGTCGAACATCAAAGGAGAAAAAGAACCGATGATGTTCATGGATGTGATCGACAAGGTCTCAATTCATTGATCCTAAGCCCTGTTTTTCATTTTTTTTTTCCATCCGAGACGACCTAAGTGTCCTTCCAGCTTTCCGGCTATGGTGAACGACTAAATTAATGCGATGCATGGGAACGTGGCAATGCAAAACGGGGCGACGGGGTGGGCGCCACCCTTAATTCCCAAATTCAATGTACAAGTAACAAATCCCCCCGGTCCCCTCCACTCGCGGCGGGACCGAAATGGGGCTGCCGCACATTTAGGTGGGGCCCTCACGCGCCACGTGGGCCCACCCCCTGCCGTTCATCCGCCGACGTCTCCCTTGCCTTCTCAAAAAATCATCTCGCCACGTGCGCCAAGTTTCCATCCCATTGTTTTATTATTATTATTAGAAAAATATCACATATGAACTTAAAGTGTTGTCTGTTCCTAAATAAAAGTTTGAAATAAACCTTATTTCGAATAAAAGCCTAAAATATTATTATTTTTTAAATAATAAAATATTATTTCAAATAAACACTTAAAATAATCATATTAATCTCGGAGCTGACTTAATCCATAACACCCTCCTCCTTTACTATTTTTTATTTTTTTTCTTTTTTTCCTTTTTCTTTTAAAAAAAACACAAGTGGGAGGGCTGACCCTGCTCGCCCGCCCGCCTGGTTTTCTTTTTATTTAATTTGTGTTTCATTTTATTTGAAATAATGTCTACTTTAAGCTCTTATTTGAGAAAATAAGAAAGACTCCGAATTTCTATTTAAGATAATGTTCATTTGAAGTTTTTATTTGAAAAATTGATGGTATTTCAAGCCCTTATTTGAAATTATCCCTTATTAGTATTATTATTTTGGTCGAAATTATTATTGTTATTTGAAAAAAAAAAGGCGAAGGGCTGTCAAATTGAACCAGCTATGAAAAATGCCAAATCCATTGTAGTTAAGGAGAGGCAGCACTGGCTTTGCCGCCTTTCATATTGAACTAAAGACAGAAAAAGCACAATGAAAGGGGAAGGGGATCATTGTGTCATTGTCTCGAGGGGGTAAGACGGACCTTTTACATTTCCAAACTACCGAAAATATATATATATATAAAATCTATTAGTTATCCCTAAATCAAGTCATTTTCTAATTTTAAAATGTGCTTTTCTCACAACGAAATATATATATTATCTAGTAGTGTTATCTACCATTGATAAACAAGAAAATTATTTTACTACTCATAACAAATGCTAACACGAAGCGTTACAAAGTCGTCGTAATTTTATTTGAAATTTTTTTGGATTATTAAAGATAATTTATACGTCACTTCTCTCTCTTATATGACAGGGTCTTGCGGTGAAACTTAAAATCCATAGGTAAACACAGTTTCGAATATTTAAACGAACTAATGAAAACAATAAAGAGTTTTTGTATCGACCGTGAAACTAATATACATCTTCTCGAATTAGATGTTGCGTAGACATTTTCAATTTAGCCTTAATGTATGACAGCTGATGTTTCATATGATTAATGTATCATCCTCTTGATATTGTGATTTTTTTTTTTTTGATAATTTAGGGCAATGAGTATTGTTAATCAAATGAAAAAGAAGAGAAAAACATGATCAATTCATCAAAATTTAACAAATGTCGAATAAATGCTCTTAGTTAAATACACTCGAGTTGACGAAAAGATTCATTGAACATTGCAAATAATTAACATTTTTATAAAATTGTATGAATTTAAATCTATATTATAAGTAAATAAATCGCATCGCAAAAAGGAAACTTCCATCTAACCAATTGATTTTGGGTCAATTTTTTCCAAGTCTATATGCTCAAGTTGTATCTTGTGCATTGAACGTTCACGGGAAAGAGCTCCTGTCCGCGTCCGGGAGAAGACAGGAGATGCCCGCTCCTCCATCGTGTCCATACGAAAAGTCGTCCGAGCTGACCGGCTCATCCGCACCGTACGCTTCACCCGCTGCCTACAAAACGACAAAAACTAGTTTTTAAGTCGACTTCAACTTCCGAAGCTCAACGTCTCCATAACTCCAACTGGAAGTTTGATGAATCTTGTAATTAAAGTTAAACATCCCCCCATAATCACCTTCATTAACCACCGCCTTGATAAGCTTGTTTAGTTGTAGAAGGAAATTATTGAATTATTTACATTTTTCACTTAAAAGCCTATTGTTTCTTTGAAATATATTCGGTTTCGATGTTGGGAATTTATCGACGTGATTTTGCGAATTTTAAAAAATATTAAGTACTTGCTAACAAAAGCAATATGGAATAATTTCAATTTTCAAAGTTCAATCTCTTTATTTGGTTAATCAACCATTGCTATGGAAAAATGGCAACTTTGGGGACTTTTTTTTCACTTAATAATGTTAACAATGGTAAAAATGATCTACATATTTGACATTTTATGTGATATGAGACTCATTTTGAATATTGAACATGATCTGCTCTTATGAATGCTCGCTCGTTTTGTTTAGAACTTTTCCATTCATGCCTAGAATTGTTACTCCCTTTGTTTTGTAGCATGTTTTTTTCATTTTATTTTCCCTCCAATTCTGTTAAGTTTCCCCAAGATATTTAGATCTTTAGGAATATTTTACTCCCTTTGCTTTGTGATTTTCCTCTAATAAATCTTCTTCACCATACATTCGTGTTGCCCTAAGAAAGATATTAAAATTTCGAGAAAATTTCCACAAATGTCCCTCGATATATATGCTGGGTAATATATATAATCAAGTCAAACTGCATAAGAAATATGATTGCAACTTCCAAGCCTCGAAAGAACAATAGGACAATACAACTTATTTCATCACATCAATAAGAGATGATGTTCAACTCTTCTTCTCCTTCAATTCACTTTAAAGTCCCGTGGTATTGTTCGATCTATTTGCAACTGGCAACCCATGTGAATAAAGAAGCCTGACAAACTTCTATTTGGAGATTTTTGAATCGAGTTTTGACTCGTTGCTTGCCCAATCCACAGATTTAGAACAATGAATTAGGACGAGATTTCATAAATTGCAGGATTATTCGCTTAAATCGGGTTTCTTGGTCATTGGGAGCTATATTAAATGTGGTTAATGCTGGTCTTGATTTCATGAGCACTACCACCAAAACACTAGCAATCCAGACTAGCCTTCAGAACAAAGTCATTTTAAATAAGCAACCCCTCTTGCGTTCACTTTCCCTAATCTAGCCTATGGTCCCGCCTTAACCAATAAAAATAACTCGAAATCAAAGAATAAAATCATCGATTCCCCTAATCCAATCCCCTCTAGGCCCCAATTTGGAATACATATAAATTATTATTGATGAACATATTTTAATTCCCTGGCCGTATCCTTCAAGAATATGGAAGAATAATAGAATATGACTAAACGCCACCAACACCACCAAACATCATTATGAATGTTTTGTGTATAGTCATGGGGAAGGGCTCGATGCGATTCCTTTTGTTGAATCCTCATAACTTGGATGGAGAGGTCAAACGAAATTATGGGGTATTATTGTTTTGGATCAGTTCAATTTGTTCTTTGACATGGAGATGAACATATACAATCACCGATCATGGCATGCATGGCCCATTGGATAAGATCGATCCTCAACGAAGATGTAAAGGGTTCAAAACCCAGGTGGTTAGGTAGTATATTAAGTGTAACTCGCAAGAGTGGATCTGGATCCCGCTAAGTGTCACGCGCGGGGGTTTACAGGGCATTTGCTACAAGTTCTGCTTTTTCCAAAAAAAAAAAAAGACATATACGATTGTGTTCAATGGAATGCATATATGATATGCAAAAATTTTATATGCCGTCTATCTAAATAGAAATTGAACGTTGATATATTGCCAATAGTAACGATTATGAATCCTTTTTCATTATCAATAAGTGCGACAAAAATGGCCGCCCTTTATCGCGCACTATCAAAAGAGAACTCACTTTCTATTCAAAAAGAGATAATAGTTCGTCATTTTTGGAAGAAGCTACGTTATTTGAGATTTCATTTACTTTTGAAGTACAATTTTGTCTCTAGTAAGAAAATTGATGATATATGGAGGCTTTTCATGAAATTCTGTAAAGAGATATGATAAGTTTAAATATTCGACATACACTAACTCTGAGAGTTATTTTTATGTAAGTAGAACCAACTCTTTTTTAATTTCCTGTGGGATTCAAATGCATGCATGCGATAAAAAGTAAGGACGAAAGATGCCGATAGATGGGGACGTATCTCAACCCAAACACCATGACAAAACCCAATTTCATTCCAATCGTCGAAGCATCCAATATCGATCATTTCTAGGGTTTATGTATATCACGCCGGGGAGGTGCTCGAACGAAGAAAGAAAAGTCCGGTCTGGATTCATGCCCATCTCCCCCATCTGCTGCTAGGTTCGTGGAAAACAAGGGGCTTGGAGATGTTTGCACGATCAATCAGCGAGTCTCCCATCTTTGGTCAATCGATCGGTTCGCCAAATTAAAGGCAAAGGCAATACTCATCGTCCGTCGACGGGAGCCCAAAGCAAGACGACTCGCCAGTCAACGAGGTCCGTACGTCGACAAAGTCCCCATCTAAGGGAATGGAGACTCCAACCACTCGAAAAATAGACTTCCCGACATAATATCACGGTCGCATTCCGTTCCAACTTCTTTAATACGTGCAAACTTCCATCCGTCAAATTTCACGTGCCGTCTCCAA
Source organism: Eucalyptus cladocalyx (assembly GCA_017140615.1). NCBI lineage: Eukaryota > Viridiplantae > Streptophyta > Magnoliopsida > Myrtales > Myrtaceae > Eucalyptus > Eucalyptus cladocalyx. The sequence goes on from CM029518.1 coordinate 11,308,153, forward strand.
TTCAACCTAAATATCAAGGAAAAACGGGAACCGATATTCGTGAACGGGATTGAGAATGTCTCGTTCGAAAAAGAAAATAAAGAGATTGACAATTTCACGCGTAGTCTCTCCAATCCGACCGGAATATAAGGAGGAAATGGGATGGTATTGATGGATGTGATTGAGAAGGTCTCATTCAAAAGAAGAAAAGGAGAAGGGGATTTGAGGAGAGAATCCATTGATCCTAACCCAGTTCTTTCTTCTTCTTTTTTTAATACCGGAGGCGACGACCTAATTGGAAGCGTCCTATTACGGACGGCTCGATGCCAATGGTGCAATGGACCTTGCATGGGAATAGGGCACGCAAGCGTGGTCCGGGGGTGCGGGTGGGCCCCGCCCCCTGATTCCCCAAATTCATCGTCCAAATCCCGCCCCCCGCCCCACGTCAACCAGCGGCGTTACGACCGCGGAAAAAATAAAATAAAAATAAAAAATAAAATAAAAATCGCGGCGTTCCCATCGGTAGAACGAAAAAGCGGCTACCGCACGTTTAAGGTGGGGGCGCGCGACGCCACGTGGGCCCATCGCGGGCCGTTCGTCCGTCGACGTCTCCGATGCGCTCTCTCGAAACATCATCTCGCCGCCCGCGTCACGTCACGTTTCCATCCCATTATTAATTTTTTTTTTTCTTTTTTTATTATTAGAAGAAAAAGGCGAAGAGCTCTCAAACTGAACCGGCTGTAAAGAGAGAGGCAAATCCAGAGTAGGTTAGGAGGGGCTGAACTGACTTTTCCACCCGTTCTGATTGACCAAAAGACAGAAAAGGACAACAAAAGGAAAGGCGAATCTTCGTACCGAGGAGGCTCGTGTTGTCTTTACTGTGTGGGGGCAAAACGGACACTTCCCCTTCCCAATAAACCAAGTCATTTTCTAATTTTAAAGGTGTTTTCTCACCACGAAATAGATATACATATATTTTTTTATCTATTAATGTTATCGCTCACTGATAAACGACAAAATTAGCGCGGAGCATTATAGGATCACTAGCAATTTTATTTGAAATTTTTTTAAACTATTAAAGATAATTTTTATGATGCATCTCTCACTTATAGGATAGAAATAGAATACGGTCTCATGTTGAAGCTTAAAGTCCGATCATATAATATAATATAACAAATAAAATGATGGAGAGATCAAAATGTAAAACCACCTATATTGATAAGCGTAAAATTCATGAATTTTTCATTTCATTTGGAAAGTGTAAATTAGAGGTAACCACAATTTAGATATTTAAACGAACCGAATTTGTGTAGAGACCATAAAACTAATACATATTTTCTTTAATTAGACAGCAACTAGACATGTTTGGCTTAGTCATAATGTACAATAGGTGATGTTATGTACGTTCGATGTATCATCCTCTCGCTGTTGCGAATTTTCATTGATAATCTAAGGGCAACAACTACTACTAATTATTAATGAAAAAGAAGAGACAACACAACCAACTCATTAAGATGGTGTAAATTCATCGGGATTTCGGCGAGCATTAAATAAACGTTTCTTACTGAACACTCTTGGCCGATATAAGTCGATGGAAGGACTCATTCAACGTTGTACAGAATCACGTGGTTCCAAATTTCTTCCGAATTTAAACCAACATTATAGAGAAATAAGTCACATCGTACTAACTGAAGGAAGCTTCCATCTAATCAAATCGATTTCCCGGTCGATTTTTTCCAGGACGATGCTCGAGTTGTACCCAATTCATTGAACATCCATGGGAAAGAAGAGCTCCTGTCCGCGTTTGGGAAACGACAGGGAATTGACCGCTCCATCTTGTCCGCACGAAAAGTCGACCGGGCTGACCTGATCATCTGCACCGTACGCTCCTCCCCGCTTGCCTGCAAAAACGACAAAAACTGCTTTTGGGTCGACTTCAACTTCCGAAGCTCAACAGCTCTATAACTCCAGCTGGAAGTTTGATGAATTGAAATTGAAGTTAAAACCACGGCATAATCATCTTCATTACCCACCGCCTAGATAAGCGTGTTCATAATTTTAGAAAGGAAAATATTGAATTATTTTGCATTTAAAAGTATTTGTTAAGGGTTTTCTGAATATGTTGGTTTTTCGATGTTCGAAATTTGTCAACATGGGGTTTTATGTATTATAGAAAATATTAAGTGTTTGTTAACGAAATCCAATTTAGAATAACTTTAACCTGAAAAAGTACTGATTACAAACAATGCAAGGCTGGTCGGTCTATCAAAATTGCTTCAGAAAAAATTGCAACTTCGTTTTTTTTTTTTTTTTCATTTTCAGTGTTCAAAATTTGCCGATATGGGGTTTTGTGAATTTTAGAAAATATTAAGTACTCGTTAACAAAATCCGATTTGCATTAACTTTAACTTTCAAAGCTCGATCACTTTATATGGTTACACATTCATTGCCTGGGAAAAATCTCAACTTTGGGTTTTTTCTTCTTTTTTTTCACTTAATAATGTTAAGTATGGTAAGAATGATCTACAGATGTGATATTTTATGTGATGAAAGATTCCATTTAAACATTGAACATGATCTGCTCCTGTAAATGCTCACTCATTTTGTTTACAATTTTTCCATTCATGCCTAGCATTGTTACTCTCTTTGTTTTGTAGCATGTTTTTTTCATTTTTATCGTGCCTCTAATTCTGTTAAGTTTCCCCAAGATATTTTCGATCTTTAGGAATATTTTTCTCCCTTTGCTTTGTGATTTTCCTCTAATAAATCTTCTTCACTATACATTTGCGTTGCGCTAAGAAAAATAATAAAATTTCAAGAAAATTTCCACAAATGTCCCTCAATATATATGCCGTGTATAATCAAGCCATACGGCATAAGAAATGACTGCAACTTCCAAGCCTCGGAAGAACAATATAACCTAACAAATTAGATCAATGAGAGATGATCTTCGACTCATTTTCCTTCTATTCACTTTAGAGTTCCGCAAAATTGTTCAATCTATTCACAACTAGTGACCCTTGTGAACAAAGAAGCCCGGCTGACTTCGATTTCAAGATTCCTAACATGAGTTTTGGCTCATTGCTTGTCCAATCCACAAATTTAGAACAAGATTTCATAAATTGCGGGATTATTCACTTAAACCGGGTTTCTCGGTCATTTGGGAGCTATATTAAAATTGGTTAGTACCAGTTTTGGTTTCATTAGCACAACCACCAAAGCACTAGCAATCTAGGCCGGTCTTGGGAACAGAATCACCTAAAACAAGCAACCCCTCCTGTGTTCACTGTCCCTAATCAAGCCCATCGATTCCCCCTTAACTAATAAAAGCAACAAGGGATTAAAGAATAATAATCCATCGATTCCCCTAATCCAATCCCTCCTAACCCCCAATTTGGAGTACATTTATTTTAATTCCTTGGCCGTCTACTTTCCAGGAAGTGCCACTTGGTGCACACGCAGCTCAAGTTGCAGGGGTGAGTTGAATGAGAAAAAGTTAGGATACACGAAAGAGAGGGAGGATGGAGATGAATCTCCACTGCTCAGACAGTTGTATTCCCCAAAACCCAAGTGCTCCTCCGTCCCCATCTATCTGGCAAGCCAATTGCCAATTCATCTCCCATGAGATTATAATTTCTCATCAACTTGTCAAGGCCATCAATGGAGATGCAATTTCATTTTATTTTATTAATCTCATTTGGCAAAAATTAATTGATTGATTCATTAATTGAATAGCTCTCAGCCCCACCTTCACCTAAATTGATGCTTGCTTAAGCTAAAGCTAAGACTAAAGCGTGGTTTATTGAATGATGAAATCTTTTTCTATAGGGCATAGTCATAAAGCATGTAATGAGGCCCTTGTTTTGCACCACTTAAATGTAAATTCGAGTTTTGACACTTGATAGAGACCACCCTTCTTCACAATTGGCATAGATTCTAGCTAAATCAAGAGGAGAAAGAAAATTTGTTCACAAACGCCTGGGGGACATGTATTGAAACTTCGAATAAAGAAAGATTATACCATTCCTAAATCGTTGTTTTCCTTGTATTATGTATATAATCAACGCGTTGGAAATGAAGACATTTTTTTACATTGGAATCAATGAACGCACTCAAACTAAATTGGAAATATTTCCTGGAAAAGACAAAAAGCAAAGGAAAAAAAAAAGGATAGCCAGCCCAAATTAGTGCACTTGTGTCATATTTACCCATAAACTAATCTTCATGTACACAAAAAGCCTAATAAATATACCACCATCAGCTTTCAACCAATATCCCTCTAAATTGTTGTGTGGAAGCACATTACAAACAACTCAGATGATTAATATGTGAGGTTGATTCAACGTGAAAATTTAGCATACATAGGTCTCTTAAATTACGTTGTTTAGAGAAAACTAGATGAAGTAGATAAACTTGAGATTGAGAATTAAAAAAATAGAATTGAATTCACTCCTTCTCTTTCTCCCAAATCACCAAAATCTTAGGGCAAATTGGGGTAAAATCAGGGATTTTAGCAGATTTTCAAAACATCAATAAGCTCTTAGGGAAAAATTAGTAGGTTTTTCTAATCCAATATTAGTGATTTTGGATTTGTCGTGTCACCAAAATTAATTGTGTGTAAATGTAGCGCTTATGTATCGGTTTGAGATTTCTAGTAGTATTTACTCAAAACTTAATAAGCGATAAGACAATGATCCTAGAAAACCAAATGCCTTCCTTTCTTAAGCGATCCTGAATACCGCGTCCAATTGCAATAACTATTGTCTGGAACCAAATGCCATTGCGAGACGTCTCATCCACGATCAACATTGGTGACGGGTCTAATTCATAGGCAGTAATTATGACTCAAATTCGATATTCCATAGTGGGTTCAGATATTGGCGTGATCTTCCTGTCTTCTAAATAATAATAATAAAAATAACGAAATCCCAAGGGAAAAGGGCAGGAAGATAAAAAGGGGGGAATTTTTTTATGGAAAAGAAGAGAAATTTCGAGTTGCTCCTACGATTTATTTCTCTCTCTCTCTCTCTTTTTTTTCTTTTCGGGGGGGCTGAGGTGGTTGGTTGGACTAGGAATGAATGCCCGGTTTTGAGGATGGATACATTGCACTTGCATGTACTCTCTCTCTCTCCATCTCTGTCTGCAGTGACAGATGACACCAATATAACTCCTTCGCGTGACACATTTCCAGCCCAGGACCGAGCGCAGCACTCGCACCTTCTCCCTTCTTCTTCTCCTCCTCACCTCTCCTCTCTACTTCTCTTTTTGCCCTGCTCGCTAGGGTTTCTTGGCCGTTCCATGCCCTTCAAGAACTCGCTCCGTCTTGTAAATGCATTCATGCGCTGAAGGCCTACCGGGTTTCGTCTGCATTGTCGTTTCGTTCTTGGCGTTGGGTCTAGTCCTCCTTGCGCTCGGTAAAGCTTCTTCTTGCTCTGGGGATCAGCCATGCCGACTCTCGTCAATTATGGAGGTAAAAGCTTCTCGCTTTTGTAAGCTCTTAAAATGAAGGGAAATGTTTTCTGGGTTTTGATTGAAGAAATGGTGGGAGTTCTCGCGGTTTTTGGTTGGTGGTGGGTATCGTATAAGTTGAAGATCAGGACTTTTATGACTTGTAGCTTCAGATATCGATACCCTCTTTCCGTTTTTGTTGGTAGATGTGAAGTTCGATTTGTGATTTCGATCTTCTGCTAAAGCTAACAATTAAGAAGTGGCTCCATGTATTAAGACGAAACTGGATTTCTTGAGTGGTTGATAGGAGGTAGAAAGGTTTTGCTACTGCTTTGTTAGATTGTGTTGCTGCGTTTATGTTTGAACACTCGGCCAGATTAACTCATCAGACATGTTTATAATTGGTTTTGCAGGTGAGGATCAATTCTTCGGTGGTGGATCTCTATGTACAAGTTCTATCGACTTGGATCGTTTGTATTCGATGGGTTCCAGTATGGACGTATACTACCCTCCCCACAAGCGGGCTCGCATATGTGGTCCATACGCCGTCAGCTCTTACGAGTATGATGGGGAACATCCATCGTCCATCGGGGAACTCCCGGATGAATGCCTCTTTGAGATCTTCAGACGGCTCCCCGGTGGTAGAGAAAGGAGCGCCTGTGCCTGTGTTTCCAAGCACTGGCTTTTCCTTTTGAGTAGCATGCGCAGAAATGAAATATCAGGTGGAGTTGAAAACTCTTCCAAGGAGGACAAGGAGATGAAGCCTTCGTCATCTGGTGATGTCGAAATGGTTTCATGCGATGTGAGTGGAGGACTTGAGGAGGATGGGTACCTCACAAGGTGCCTGGAGGGGAAGAAGGCGACGGATGTCAGACTTGCTGCTGTAGCAGTGGGAACTGATGGTCGTGGCGGTCTCGGCAAGCTTTCGATCCGGGGAACCAGTTCTACTCGTGGAGTCACAAACATTGGGATATCCGCAATTGCCCGTGGCTGCCCTTCTCTTCGGGCTCTTTCTTTGTGGAATCTATCTTCAATTGGGGATGATGGTCTAGTCGAAATAGCCAAAGAATGTCGTCTGCTGAAGAAGCTTGATCTTAGCCATTGTCCTTTCGTTTCCAACAAGGGTCTGATTGCTATTGCAGAAAATTGTCGAGATTTGATTTCTTTGAACATCGAATCTTGTCCAAAGATTGGGAATGAGGGCCTGGAAGCTATAGGAAGGTGTTGCCCTCGGCTGCAATCAATCTCCATTAAAGACTGCCCTCTAGTTGGAGATCATGGAGTTGCAAGTTTGGTATCTTCTGCTTCTTCTGTCCTGAGCAAGATAAAGCTTCAGGGATTGAATATAACAGACTTCTCTCTTGCGGTGATTGGGCACTTTGGCCTGGCTGTCACTAGTCTTTTCCTTGGCAGTCTCAGAAATGCAAGTGAGAAGGGCTTTTGGGTCATGGGCAATGCCCAGGGTCTCAAAAAAGTGTCGTCCTTGACGATTGCCTCCTGTCACGGAATTACGGACTTGAGTCTAGGGGCCATTGGAAAGGGTTGCACAAACTTGAAGCAGATGTGCCTCCGTAAGTGTCTCTTTGTATCTGATGCTGGGTTGATAGCTTTTTCAAGGGCAGCTAGTTCTCTTGAACATTTACAAGTCGAGGAATTGGACAGGATTTCCTTGAGAGGAGTTATCAGTGTGATTTCAAACTGTGAAATGAAGCTGAAGTCTCTATCTATTGCCAAGTGTATGGGAATTAAGGACCTTCTAGAAGGGTCTCTGATTCTCTCGTCTTGCACATCTCTTCGATCATTATCGATCCGAAATTGCCCTGGATTTGGCAGTGCTAGTTTGGCCATGGTGGGAAAGTTGTGCCCTCATCTGGAGCACATTGACTTAACCGGCCTTTGTGGGTTAACAGATGCTGGGCTTTCCCCTCTTCTGGAAAATTCAGAAGCAGGACTTGTGAAAGTTAACCTCAGTAACTGTTTAAACATCACTGATGAAGCAGTTTCCACCTTGGTCCGGCTACATGGAGGGACCCTCGAGCTGCTTAATCTTGATGGTTGCAGAAAAGTCTCAGATGCAAGCTTGGTCGCAATTGCAGACAATTGCTTGTTACTTAATGACCTCGACATGTCGAAATGCAGCATTACTGATTCTGGTGTCTCAGTCCTCTCCTTAGCCGGGCACCTCAATCTACAAGTACTTTCTTTGGCTGGTTGTTCAATGGTCTCAAATAAGAGTGTGCCTTTCTTGAAGAAGTTGGCCGGCAGTTTAATTGGCTTGAATTTGCAACACTGCCGTTCCATCAGCAGTAGCATGGTTGAACAGCTAGCAGAGAGCCTGTGGAGATGTGATATCCTCTTCTAGTCTAGCGAATCTGGTCATCGACCGGATTAGGAAGTGGATATGAAGGTCTTTGAACATGAAGAAGTTTGGCCTGGTGGTGATGTAAGAGAGAATAAGGAAATAGCTTTAAAGATAGTGATGGGCAGCAGCAAGTTGTAGAGTAGGTTTTTTAGGCCAATTAGTCTGGTTGGGATGGGCGTTCAGTGGCTTGGTTGTTTTCTAGGGAAATTTTGGCAAACTAGTACACCAACTATACCCTCTTTTTTGCAAGCTTTCATCTGAAATGCTTGTTGCGACTGTTTTCCTTCCAATTGCGGAAGGCCACCGCCTCTTTAGTGGCCATTGTTCCTGAAGAAGTCAGTCATCAAGTCCCTGATGTTATGTCCTCCTGTTTGTGGATATGTTGTGGTCGACAATCTAAGGTCTGTTCATGTACTGCTGGTTGCTCTTAATCCAATGTTTTAGCTGTGTCGGGCATTTTGTGTATCCATCTGTCTTACATATTTTTCTTTTTGAGCTTGATCTTGATGAAAGAGCGGTCATCTTTGTTCTCATTTACGCATTCTCTGTCCTTCCCTGCCTTTGTGCGCAGTGCCTGTTGGGTTCGCTGGCTTTAACGTGCTAACATCACTCCATGTTTCACCGAGAAAAACGGGATTAATCTCATGGTTCTCTGCTTTGTTCGGTGACTGAGGCGCTTTAGATAATCTGGGATGAGCTTGTGTCGATGCTGTCATCCTCATCTGTACTCGGAGAAACTATGTCCAAGCAAAGACGAAGTCATCTTTCTGCTGGCATAATTCAAGTCGAGTTTGGCTTTCGAATCTCTCCAAAACCATTACATTATAATATCGAGCCCCACAAACAGAACCCCAATGCTGCAACGCACTTACATTAGTTCTAACTAAAGGGGGTTTTCAAAAGTTCTAACTCCAGGGGGTTTTCAAATTTGAGACACCCGTTATTCAAACCGCAAGCTGATTCCTCGTCCCCCTCGTCCTGCCATCAAATCGAACCAAACACCGCTTGATCTTCATCTTGAAATGTGTCTCAAACCAATTCAGGACTTGCTCCCCTTGCACGAGCTCCTACATAAGATGGAAGCATTCCTCCCCACAACATATTTAAATGCGACATGGTGGATCATTTTGAACAAACTGACTTACTTAGATGCATCTTATCGAGACAGATTTCATTAGTGGTTACGAGGAAAAGGGTTAGAATAGAGCCGACTCCTGTCACGACTCGCCATTTAGCTTCAGCGAGCCTTGATTGCGATGGAGAATCTCTAAATGGAGGATACAGCTGGACAGTGGACACAGGCAAATGCTGGAAAGATTAAAACGCTTCTGAGATTTAGAGCAAGTAAACTTTTCTAAACTGCAAGCGGAATAACTGTATCCTGAAGTGTTTTTCCTGAAAATTTTGAAGGCTCATTTCGAATGACAAACTGTATCCTTAAGTGTTTTTCCTGTACAATTTAAAGGCTCATTTCGAATGACATAACACGGCAATGTCTACAAAATTAGCTAAGCGAACCATTCAAAGTTCTGCCACCGAAGAGAACAGAACGCCATCAGCATTCATGGTCTCTTTAGCCAAGATGTTCTAGACTCGATGCTATGATGACACGCCTGCAAATAATTCGAACTCGTGAGCTAATTCTACGCTATGCCAGGAAAATTGAATCCGTACAAAAAGAGAGACGCTCGAGCCATTGAGTAGAAAAAAAGGGCTTCTATGTATCTTGCGACTTGAGAAAGTCTTGAATTGCTCGTTTACATAGCTTCATCTGAAATCTCAATTCCAAGGCCTACGACCATAGGACTGTATATGATGATTCTCAGGTCAAGAAACAAACATCACATGTAATGATTTCGTCACTATATAGATCATCAAAAATTAAGTTTATATACAGTACAAGACCGCTCTGGCACGCTGTTGCCTCGATTTGCAAGTTGGTTGCACCACTACACAGTCTGCTTAATTGATTTGCATTACATCAATACAAACTAGGAGTTGCAACTCTTCGTTCTAAGCAGACCATGCTTGGCATTACTCTCTGTTGGCTTCCATATAATATGCTCAAGTTTTGTACAGAAACTCCTGTAAAACTGCAAATCGAGATGAAATAATTTAGTTCATGTGTGATGCTCAAAGAAAAGCTACTAAAATGCCTTTCAAGACCACTCGAGAAATTTTTAGGAGGTCTTTTAAGCTATTAAGGAAGGTTAACCGGAATAGATTTTGGATAACTAAGTTTTTATATTTTCTGAAGTTCACCTTATGATAATCAAGAGTATCTCCAGCAGCCTTCCTAATATCTACCAGGAAGAGGGACGGTGCCACTTCATAAACCTACAAATGAAAAAGGATCTCAAATGCATGAGGCCTCCATACCTTAGATATTTCAAATGAAGAAATGCATACGACGATCTCAAAATTTACCTCAATGACAGCTGCAAACTGGCCGGCTTTATTTGCAGACAATCCTTCAAGTCTTGTCTGCGAAGAAAACATATCACTCAAATGAGACTGGATAACTCTGAATACAAATTTTCACAGCACATGCTTCAATCAAGACAAGACTTAAGTCAATTTTCCTAAACAAACAACTCACATCCTTCATAAAAAGAAGTCAAGCCTGTCCAAACCGTCTAATTTACAATTGTCCGACATGGTATATGAAAAGGGATGTTCTGGAAAACGCTTTTGCCCAAAAAGCATTAACTAATTTTAGAAAGCTTCATAGATATTCAATATTTCCCAATCCAATGTGAGGTCAAATTTAAAACCATTCTTCCAGCACTGATGGACAGTAAACCATTTTGGATGAATCAAAACAAATTACACATACCTTAAAATTACGTGTATGGACCTTGAGACCCATTGAGCCTGCCACTGCTTCTACAGATGAGATGATCACTTTGGCGGGTTTCCGGGAGACAAAACGAGTTTGTCTCTTTATAAAATCCTACACAAATAAACAGTGATGAGAGAGAGAGAGAGAGAGAGAGAGAGAAACTTCTTTATGTGCAGGCTATCCAGATTTATCGCTGACTATGAGTGAACCTCATGGCTCAGGACGAGTAGAAGTCAGTTAAACGGGGATTTCAATTCAAGATTAACCAACCGGACAACTAAAATGTGATAGATATTTAACTTAAGAGAGAAGTTCTGACAATCAATCCACAGCATCTCATCTGCCTTCCTGATCATTATACTGCAATTTCTGTGTTTTGACACAGATTTTTAATCAATGCTAAAAAATTTCACAGGTTTAGCACTGAACAATTACAGTCAAGGTTCTTATTCAGTACACAATTTTTGATCAATCTAGATTTCTGGTTCCACATTGGTTTTCTTTAATTTCCTTCTAACTACTGATTCTGCATTAATGAAGCAAACAGAAAAATAGTCCACACAACGAGGAGAAAATTTTGATTTATGTGCTAAATTTAACCTTGAATTTAAGGACTATGCAGATCCAGATGATATATAATCACAGGCGGGGCAAAGAACAAAGTCACCTACAAACAGTATTCAAGTGATTTTCATACCAGCAGAAAATCAAGAAAACTATGATATCAAATTTTTTTGTAAGGGCCTAGAGGCTAGAACTCACAGAATATAACTGGTGAAAGTGCCAAACTACTGCACTCTAGACATAATTATCAGGATAGAAAATAACCGCTGGGAAAACAAAATTCAACCTGCTGCCGGTCAAATAGTGATGATAGATTTAATCCCTGAGATAATGTGATCATCTCAAATGCATTCATTATCAAAGGGCCACCATCTTTGAATTCCGACTGCTCAGCTACATATTGCTCCTGCAAATTACAGCAATAACCAACAAACCAAAAACAAAAATATCAAGGGTACTGGAAAAGCCAACAGACAGCGAATCCTCCAAAAAGTCACCATGTTTACAACAATGCATAAAACAACAAGTGAACCTACAAATGCTGGATATCTGGGTTATTCAGGAAAGTTGCACAAACCTTAATGTCATCAAAGACAGCGCAGACATCATCCAAATTAACTTCTTCATCTTCCTTACATCTTGCTGGCATATAATTCTTTCGGAACCACGAATGCTTTCTAATTCCTTCAATACCAATGCGCTGTCAGGAAAATTAGTAATATGTCAGGCTTGAAAACATCATTATTCAAACAGCCAAGACAAGCTCAGCAAATTGAGATCCTCTTAGCTTATTTTTTTGTCTAGCAATTTTTGCAGTCAATTGCCAGGTCATAACCTGTATACTTCTGGTAAAAGTTCAGTTGGTTTATTTAAAGCAGGATGCCGACTTTGATGTGACAAATTAGCTACTTACATTTCTAGGATTGGGATCAAGTAATCTTTTGATCAATGATGTTGCCCCCAGAGAAAACCAAATCGGACATACATACTCTGCAGCAGTTATCTACACATAAGCAGGGAATCAGAAACTTCCAAGTATATTTCCTGTTCTAAATGCTTGAACCGACATCAACAAAAAGGTTAGAAAAGAAAGACAGCTGTGAAAACACATCTTCTCCTAGTATGCAAGATGAAGAAGACAGAGAACTGCATAAACTAATACATAGGATACGATCAAACACACATGCGTATGTGAAAAATGAGCCTTGACAATATGTGTGGGAAAAGACAAGGGTCACTTGCAACTCCCCAGGCAACACGCCGTTGGGTAAAGAGTTCACGAAAAATACATATACAAAAAAGAAAAACTAGAAAAATCATGAAGGATTCTGAGAAACCTAAAGAACCATCCACAACAAGCTGGTGCACCATTCTGACCCAAATCTTGCATTTAAATTAGCTCAATAGTGTGCACCAACATCTGACCCAGAGATTAAACACTGAACAGGTAACTACTTTCGAACATTATGGGCTAAATGAGGGTAATTTGGCAGCAGACCCATCAAGAATTTCGCTGCATTGCTTCAAGAAACCATCCATTAATTTCCCTCATTCATTGATAAATTAAGGCGAAAAGGAAATGAGTTTCAAAAGCCATGTGGAAGTAGAAGAACAAGCTTGCAACAAAAAGGTGAAAGCAAACCTTTTTGTACAGTGTTGGAAGATCTGTCTCATCAAATGGAAGATATCCAGCCATTAAAACATAAAGAATGACACCACATGACCATATATCAGCTGCGGCACCATCATAACCCCGCTGACCGAGAACCTGAAACAGATATTTTAGTGTGCTAGGATGCAAATATTTGATATCTAAAGGGAAATTAACAAGTTTGTGGCTTCTGACAGATGCTTAATCAAATGACCCGAAAAAATTGTAGGAGTTCTATTCTTGATGCGAAGGAAGAAGTTCAGAATTTTGCACCATCATGGTTGCCAAATGAGAAGCACACATGAAATTTCATCTTTTATCTTGGCAGTGAACAGATTGAAATGGAGAGAAACTCGAGATCCCTCTATTCAACCCAACTGTCATACATATCCAAGACGTACAGGTAGATCCATAAAAAGTAATTGAGTTTCTCCCTTTTCTAGCGCATATAACGGTTTCTATTCATGATGGACTGTAATCATCTACATGTGGAATGTTCAAGACAACAAGCATGAGAAACATCAAACGCAATGTCAGTTGTCAACTGTACCTCAGGAGCAAGATAATTTGGGGTTCCACAAGTTGTATGAAGAAGTCCATCTCCCTGCTCCTACAAAAACCAAAGAAAATTAATCTCACAGGTCAAGTAACTTTTGCACATAAAAGTGCACATATCATCATGTTTACCTGAAGGGGCAATGCACTCAATCCAAAGTCAGAGACTTTTAAGTTTCCATGACTATCAAGAAGAAGATTTTCAGGCTGTGTCAAGAAAGAGGAGGAAGAAAAAAAATCAGGAAGAGATTTAGTTCAGAAAGCAGCAATATTGCTGCACAGTCGCAAAGCTAAGCACCTTCAGGTCCCTGTGGTAGACACCCTTACTATGACAGTGTGCAACTGCATCTATTAACTGCTGAAAAAACCGTCTAGATTCATTTTCAGAAAGCCTTCCCTGGTTAACCTGAAAATTAAAACCTAATTAGTAGAAAGGAACTTCTCAATAGAATATAACCATAAGTGATAAAGCAAATCCTCCCAGTGGTTGAGAGATTAGGCAAGGCTAAGGGTGAAAGACTATTAATTAGAAACCTAGAATTTGTTTAATGATGTATGGGGATTTACTCACTCCCACCTTAATCTTCCTAGCCAAAAGATCATTTCACTGCACCAGCACTTGATAGAACCTATTAAATAAATAAAACTAGTTTTTTCAAAACAGGCCAAGCAAAGAGAGGACAAACAATTTCTGGTGTTTTCTACAATATAGATGTCGGAAATACTTACAATTTTATCATATAATTCTCCTCCAGAAACAAACTCAAGAATAATGTATATCTTTGTTGGGCTTGCCAACACCTGGAAACCAGAAAAGATATGAGGGGAAAAATGAAATCAGTTACAAGCAGTGGCCACACTGAACTTACACTGTGGCTAAACAAAGGTAATCGTTGATTTCAATTTTTGAACTTCAAGGAAACAAAGACGATATGTCATACCTCATGCAATCTGACTATGTACGGATGTCTGACGATCTTCATTATGGATATCTCTCTTTTGATCTGGAACCAATGTCAAGGGAGGAAAAAGTGAAGGTCATTCATAGTTCTAAGTGGAGCCAAAGCCAAAATGAATCATGGCCCTAGGATAATGGTTTAAGCACAACAAATGATTTAACCTGGACCAATCACAATCTTGATCTTTGAGGAATGAACCCCACGATATATGACAAAACAATTTCTAGAATATCTTAATGTCTGAAAAATAGATAGCTATTACTAGAGCAATCATTACCATTTTCTTTCAAATAGTAGGATTTTCATGATGAGTTTAAGAGCTGAGCACCTGATCAACCATTCTGTGCTTAAGAATGGTGCTTTTAGCCAAGATTTTTATGGCCACGCACTCTCCATTCTCCGTGTTCTGCGCAAATTTGACCTTTGCAAAAGTCCCTTCTCCTACTGTCCGGCCAACCTGATACTTCCCCACCTTCCTCGTCACCATTTTGGCATGCTCTTTCCACTCCGTCCGTACAAATCCAGCGCCTTCCTCCAATTCACCGTCCAAAAAAAACTGGAAATCTGCACGAGCGATCTGCCGAAGCAGCTATATCAGAAACCCAGTAAAACCCAGAAAACAAAACTGATCGCAGCATCGATTACACCATTTTCCAACGAAATCACGCAATCCGAAATCTGAACTCCCGATTTCAGCAAGTCCCAGCAAACATAAAGAAATCGAACCACGCGGCGATCACCCAGAGCTAAATTAACCCAATGACGATGCCCAACAATCTCCAATCCTACCCACAAACAGCAAACGACCACATAATCCGACGACGAACTAAATTGAAATCCAATCCGGAACCGAATCCTCAGTCCCGGAGCAGCAACATTCGGCACCACCCCCCCCCCCCCCCCGCCAAAAAAAAAAAAGATCACGAGGCGGGTCAAATTCCGCACTCGACCCTCGTTCAGACGCAACAAGCACCACACGCGGAAGCAACAAGAACCGCGCGCGAGAACAAAGAACGCGGAGTCGAAAGCAACAGAACCTGCCAGCAGCGCTCGACCCCAAGATTCTCGCCGGCGGAATCAACGGAGCCCCCGCTTCGACCGGCCGGCCGGCCACCGCCGCAAGCTCCGGCGAGGGCGCGATTCCGCGCGAGAGGGTCGAATCGAGCGAAGGTTTTCGACAGCTCGGGAGGAGGGAGGAACGATGGGGGTGTGGCGGTCAATCTTGTGGTGTGCATGCATTGGAGAGAGCGAAAATAAAAGCGAACACCGACCGAGTCATTGACGTCCGCGGAAAAAAACAACATTAAATTTACCTTAAATTTGATCACGTTTAAAAATGACTTCGAGAAAGGCGAAATTCCGCGCCGAATACGCACCGTGCGTGTGTCCGAAAGCTTTTTTTTTTTTTGTCTCCCTCTCTTGATTAATACCGTAAAAAATCTAAATTGATACACTCATAAAAATTTATCTCAAATTAATTTTTAATTATAAAAGGATAAATAGATACATATGTATAAAATTTACTTCAAACTAATTTCAACCATAAAAAATCTCAAATCAGCACTTCTATATTAATTTCATTAAATTTGATTAATATCACAAAAAATTACAAATCGATACATCCGTCAATTATCATATGTTATCTAACTAATCAATTCGAAGGTCAAAATTTAATGAAAATTAATAGAGGATAATTTTTTTATAAAATTATTGATTTAGAGTTTTTAATAATAAAAAAATTAATTTGAAATAAATTTGTGAATAAATTTGAAATTTTTCGTAATATTAACTCTTCTTTCCTTTTTTTCTTTTGTAGAAAATCCGAAAGTTGATTAAGGAAAGTAACATTTCACGCGTGTGCCATGGGATGTAGCAATGATGTATTAATTTTTTCCTTTCCTCAACCTAATATATCATAAAGTTGACCAAGAAGATCAGGTGACGCAAAGCGCTCTTTCGAAGTGGGATCTTTTTTCAAGGGCGCGTGTAAAAAGAGGCCTTTGGCCTTTTACACATGATTGGTCCTTGCGATGACATAAAAATACGAGCGCGCCCATTGGCCATTTACATGTATATAATAAAGTCGCACCACTCGTGCATTTTCCTAGAATTTTTAAGCGCCAAGACTTTAGAACGAAGTGCTTTCCAGGGCGTGGATGGATCAGTACGAAATGACAGGGGCTGTGGAGGGTCATTGGTCGTTGATTTCGACACGGGAAAGCGAAAGAAAGACGCGAAATTCATGGCACAAAACGCTAAGGGTACGCATTCTGAAAGAGAAATTGATTTCTGGCCAACAATTGAGATGATTTCTCAATTTTATTTTAAACCGAGAAAGTTTAAAAATTTTAGATTCGATTTTTCTTCAAATCTATTTTTGAAATAGAAATCTTTTGAAATAAATCAAATGTGTTCCAAAGCGGTTTGCCCAAACTCGTTTAGGAAATAGAGAAATAGAGAAATCGAAAACATAAATTTTATCATGCGTAGCCTAAGAAACCGGTCATTGCCTTCGGTGTAAATTGTGGAAAAAGATAAGATGGCAAGCGACGAGATAAACTTGTGGAGGAATGTCGAGTTCTGTAGTTGATTAGAGATCTTAAAATGATACGGCGTGGTATTTATAACCCGTGATCGGCGGTTACTTACGAGCGGGTATTGGATTTGAATGAACAAACATTTTTCTAATTATATTTTTGGTTACAAGAAGTTCGGCTCTATCTACAATCTCATCATCTATCTAACAACGATTATCCACAAGCATTTACAGATTCACCGCTTGGCAATTACACAACGGTATCGATAAGGCGAAGGCTCTCATTCATGACTGTGATGTCTTATCATTTTACTTGTGAGTTGTCGATATTATTCAAATCTTTTTGTTATTCTATTTATTGACTCCATTTTTGCTAAATTCTGTTCTCATCAACTAAATCTATCACCTGTTGATAACAATCAAAAGTTGATCTTTTTTTTTTTTTTTTTGTCAACACATATCAATTCACTTTGCTTCTTGCTTTCCATTCATTTTGCCGAAAGAAATTTCACACATCGATATCAAAACCATCTACTAGAAATATGTAAGTGCTCAACTAATCTCACATTACACAAGAATTTTTGTCAATAAATTTACTTACACTACCGTCAATGTCTCTTCTTCACTTTAATTATTAAAATAAAAAAAGTCAATCTACAGTACATTTTCATTAATTTCTAATGACAAGACTTGACAATACGTCATGACACATAGGATCTGGGAAATTTACCGAGACGATCCAATCCAGACATTTCATTGTATGAAATGACATGGTCAAGAATGGAGGCATATAGCGGAATGTAGTCCAGAAATGTAGTCCAAACCGATCTGCCAATCCAGCATTTGTTTAAAAGATTTGACATATGCAACATTTTGATTCAAGACAATCTTGCCAAACTCTCTTCTTGTGTCGGCTCAAATCAATCCGGAGGAGCCTCTAGAATCCTCCTCGATTGGTATAATCCGCGGCCCTCAGTCATTGCTCGCACGTCATTTCCTAATTCTTCTTCTTCAGTTTGGACACTAGCGCTCGTGTCCCTAGTGCTCCAAGAACATGTCGTGTTCGGAGAGTTGACTGTACTGAAGGGTCCAGAAGGCTTTCGGATGGGACGATTCGACAGCGCTCCAAGAGAAGGATCTGACCTTTACCCTTTTTCGGGTAGGTAGAAGATGAGTTCAAAAGCAATGAAGGAGTTCACTTACAGTGAAAGAAATGTAGCATGATTTCAAGAGTACGCCCACGGGCAATCGTGCGAATCGTTACCCATCGGTGGACAGCTGCGATGGTGGGCTCTACTACCTCAGCATCGAGGGAATATGTTCGAATCTCTGCGTTGCTAACACGTCTTAAGTGATGGGCCATGGTGGTGAAGTTCTGTGCTAACCTTCCTTTAAGTATAATCGATGGTTTCCGTTGAGCCTGTTGTGCTTGCGGCAGCCGTGAGCATCCGTAAGGTGTGTTAGGTCGGACTCATGTTTTTGTTTAGACGCAACCGTCTAATCGGTCCGCTCATGTGGGAATCCCTCTTTTGCCACATATTGAGTGGATGATTATACTTACACACTTTTGTTGTCTTATTGCTTAGAACAAAAGGAACGACGATTGTTGAGGAGAAAATGTTATAGCTTTATGACAATACTCAATTGGGAAAACTTATCTAAAAAGTCATAAATTTATTATACGTACGTTAATTCACTCTTCAACTTTTTGAGTTGATGAATTTAATTCTAAATTTTTTGACATTTTTTTTCATGTAATCCATACAGTCAATTTAAGCAAGAAATCATTGATGTAGTGATCCAATTGGTGCTGACTGTCTGTTTTATGTGGAATGATTGATGTATACGATTTCAATCAACACAATGTCACTTTGAGAAATTTTACAAATTTTTTATTTTTTTTAATTGTAAATGGTCTCCTTATTTGTTCTTTCCAAAAATTTTACTGTCCTGAATTTTTTTTTTCTTTTTTTGCTTTTTTCTCACTTTTCATCTTCTTTTTATGCCGCCCCACCATTCGCCTCACCATCGCCAATGGTGGAACGGCAAAAAAGAAGATGAGTCGTGATGTCCTATTGGCGATGAAGTGGAAGGAGATGAAGACAAATGAATAGTGATGTGGAAAAAAGAAATAAAAGAAAATTAGAAAAAAATAAATTTCAGAATTTTTTTAAAAAAATGCAAAAATATGTTTCAATTTATTTCTTTAATGTTCACCATTAGCCTTGCCACATAGAACGGATGACATTGAGTAGATCGTCATATTAGCGATTTTGGACCTAGAGTGACCTAATGGATTATATCGAAAAATTGTCATAAGGGTTACAACTAAGTTGATCAAATTGGAAAATTTTAAAATTACATTGGAACCATATAACAGATTTAGGACTTTTTTTTGGGTAATTTGCCCTACAATTATGAAATGCATATCTATCTTGGCACTAGACAAGGGGCTAAATAGACCGTGGTTTTAATTAGTGGAGAACACTGGCAGCCTTAGGGATCGATCATCATGCCCAAAATACTTATATATCCATACAAAAAGTTCATGAAAATTTTAACTTACAATCTATTGTTAAATGGGAAAGTTCTTTCGACATCAACCTAACCAAATACGTAAAGACTGTTAAAATAGCTAATTTATTCGCTCGTGTCTTGCGATAGTCTGCCAAAAGATATCGATTCAAGGTGTATAATACTGTAAAGAATTATCCCTGGTCACAATCCCTTTGAACAGTACACTCCACAAGCATGCATCGTGACCAAGAGACGATTTGCTTTCGTCAGTACAACGATGAGTGGACCATGAGATCAGGTTCCAATTCCAATTTGGTTGTGGGGCGAGCACTGAGTTTAATTCATTGGCCACTTGAGGATGCATGGAAGATACCAATCATCCCTTGATCAATTAATCAATCAAGGAAGACTAGAACAACCTAGGACTAGGTTGGGTCACTTTTATCTTGATTTGGAATCATGGGCAAACGTCAGAAATCTCTCTACGACGCTTCATAATCTGTTCCATGAAGAAATAAGACCAAGTAACTAACTACAAGGAGATGACCGATTGACATTTCAAAGACTTCGAGGCGAAATTGTAAGTGTCAGTGTTGGTCCAGATCACGCCATCCATTCGCACATTTAGATTAATCCAGCTGTTTTAGTCGAATGTGTAGGAACGCTCTTCTCTCAAAGTTGTAGATTGAGAATATCCATTCTATTGGTAGGGATCTTCCAAACAAGAGATAAGATATATGCAGTTCAATAGATTCCTCTTTATCCCATTTTTTGTTATTCGATCCGGAAAAGCAAACTAAAGATACCCAACTCCGCACAATATGGAAATAGCATCAGCATATCGCACCATAGTCTTATAATTGAGTTCGTTTTGAATAGGGACCATATCTCACGTGTCCGATCCCATTGCATGTCATGATCAAGGATGCACAATCGATCTACTCGCAGAGCATGAGGAAAGGTGGAAAGCCACTCAGAAGAACAGTAGCTTAAGAGGCTCTACATTGCCTTTCCTAAAAATCTCTCAGCTAAATCTACCGTAAATTACCGATTTCTCTCGCTTCGGATGATGACAAGTAGAGTAGACAAAGAAAACAAAATTATTCTATCTGAAGGCTCCCATAGTTTTTCTCTATTAAGCACCAAAGCTCACAAGACTCACTAGGCTTAATCAGTAAAACAATTCTTAGGAAGGATAGTCATCCATGTATACTTAAGCATCTTCATCTTTAAGCTGCTAGTAAGCTAAGCATGTCTTGTGTCGGAATCAAACATTATGGAATTAATGGCACGGTGCTTGCTGCTTACCATCTCCCAAAGCCTCCAAGTCAAACCAGCACTCTATGTTTGGCATATAAACCAACTAGATCTGTATATTTCTTCTCTCATGCCACCATCTACTTTAGTCCAACTATTAATGTTTCCAATATATCCCCTAGAACCTGGGTGTAACACCTCTGCACAAGACATTCCATTCTAGAAACTCTTGTACATACCTTAGAAGTTCCCAGCAATTACCGAGCAAAAGACAACCATTCTCTACATGTGGGTTAAGATATCCCTCTCTGTTGCCACCAAGTCCCAGATTTAGTTTTATTCCCATAAAAACCCCTGGTATAAGAAGACTGTAGTCTGAGAGAGTCAAGTTGCACAGCATTAGTCCTCCAGGAATCTGGAGAATAGCTGTGCAGTCAAGAGAAGCTACACTAATGACAGAACAAGAGAGTTGTAACATGATTCAAGGTCTCATGACACTGTCATACCTTGAACACAAAAAAATTAGCAGTAAGCATGCACAAAAGGTGTGCTCTGCTGGCTATCCAATGTAATGTAGCGCAACAAAGACGAATTGCAGAGCAACTAAAGATGGCTATCTAATGTGATCTCTAGTCCTTACCCATTGTGACTTCCATGACCACCTTTATGTTGAAGCCGAAGCACCCCGCATGGCAAGTCCATGTCATCATGAATCTAAATAAAGATGACCAATTGTTACACTGAAAGAAACTCATTCAATGCAAGCCAATAGAGAAACATCAATATGGAAGAGCAAATTACCATGAGCACCCTATTAAGAGGCAGCTTATAATAAGCAGCCAGAGGTCCAGCCTGCAATTAAACAAAGCGAACACATGCTGCATTACTATTGAAGATGAGCACTACTTGCCACAATTGTTGTTCAAAAATTAATTTAGGATAAATTTGTCAGTATCAGTTCAAGATTTTTTGTGATTAAAAAATTAATTTTGAATAAGATTTTCGTATTTTTTTTTTCTACGACTCAATAGAGTCGAATGTGTCATAAAGTTGACCGAGAAGATCAGGTGATGCAAGCGCTTTTTCGAAGTGGATACTTTTTCGAGCGTGCGCAGAAATGGGGCTTTGGCTTTTTCGCATGATTGGCCCCTAAGATAAGGCAAAAGATTTGTGTGTGTCCATTGGCCATTTATATATATAGTCAATGGTTACTTACGAGTAGCTATTGGATTTGAACGAAGAAATAATTTCCTAATCCTCTATGCAGCAACAATTATCCACAAGTAGTGTCGATGACCTCATCACTAGTGAAAGCTCTTGTTTATAACCTGCGGTGTCTTCATTTTATTGGTGAGGTCTAAGTACCCTCGGAATTGTTGCTTATTCTATTCATCCACTTCCATTTTCACCAAATCCTACTCTCACCGATTAAGTCTGTCATATGTTGATAACAATCAAAAGTTGATCATTTCTTTTTTTATGTCAACGAATACATAATATAGCAACTCACTTTGCTTTTTTTTTTTTTTCCCTTTATTTTGTCAAAAGAAATTTCACACATGGATACTGAAACCATCTATTAGAAATATGTAAGTTCTTCGCTCATTTTACATTGCATATGTGAAATTTTGTTCATAAATTTACTAGCACTATCGTTGATGCCTCTTCTTCATCTTAATTATTAGAAAAAAAAAAGGTCGATCTACAGTGTATCCTAGTAAATTTCTATTGACAAAACTTGTTGGTCGTCGCGAGATGTAAGATTTGGGAAGTTGCCTAAGACGATCCAATCAATTTCCTAACATTTTTATAGTATAAAATCATGGGGTCAATTGTGGAGGCTGGTAGGGGAACGTAATCCAAAGCGATTAGCCAACCCGGCAGTTGTTTTAGAAGACACGAAAGGTGTGAGATCACGATTCAAGACAATCTTGCCAATAAAAACCATTCGAGGGAGTCTTCGAAATGGCCACTCTCCTCTTGTCTTGACTCAAATAAAAAATCGGAGGAGCCTATAGAATCCCTCCTTGATTAGTATAGTCCATGGCCCTAATCATTTGCTTGTATGTCATTTCCTGATTTAAGATGAAGGAAGTAGCATAATTTGATGAGTATTTTGCACGCAACTCCTCGAATCATCATCGATGAGGTTTGCTTGCCAGGACGGGCTTATACAGCATCCGACTAAGTCTCATCGTGTCGAGGTAGTCTTTTTCTTTCGATAGCTGCGTTGCCGAGAGTCTAGCAACTCAATTTCTCGATTCCTATTGAAAAAATAAAATAAAATATTGGGTATTTTGGCCCATCCTGATCATTTCCCTATCCAAATGTTTGGCCGAATGGAGCAAATAAAAATGCGTTTGGTAATATTTCCGTTCTAAGAATAAATTTTGTTTAAAATAGTTTTTTTTCCGTTTCTATTTCTTGGAGGAGTTTTTAAGTATTGAACAGCGTTTGGTAATTATATAAAATTTAATTCGGAATAGAAAAAAAATAAGAATACGTATGGTATGAGTTTTCAAATTTTTTTTTATAATTTTTTAAAAAAATTTAATAATTTTCTGAGATTTTTTCTCTTTTTTTTCTTCTCTTCATCCTCCTCCTCTAGCTCATTGCCGGGCCACGGTGAGGTCAAAGTTGGTGACAGGGCCCCCAAGGCCTGATGATCGACTATGGGAGGAAGAAGAAAAGGCAAAAAAGAAAAAGAAGATAACTTGTCTCAGAAATTGTTTCTAAAAACAAGGAAATAGTTTTTTTTTTTTTTTTTTTTTTTTTTTTTTTACTTCTTATTTCTTTATTTCCTAGCCACTGACCTATTCTGAAAAATAAAAAATTAGCTGCTGTTATCAAAAGATATTTTTTTTTCTGTTCAGGAGACCAAGAAAACGGAATTTTTTTAAAAAATAATGGTTGCAAACATGGCTTTATGACCCCATGTTTTGGTTTAGAGTGCTTTAAGCAAGTCGTCCAATTGAGAACCTATGTTGGAATCCCTCTTTTGCCACGAAACGATGATGCATGTTGTGTGGATAAATTATCCTTACACACTTATGTCATCTTATTGCTCAAAACACGAGCAACAATAGTTATAGAAGAGAAAAATTTGTAGCTTTCTGGCAATACACATTTAGGGGAACTTATTCAAAATGTCTTAAATTTATTGTATAAATTTTAATTTAATCATGAACTTTTCAAGTTGATTAACATAATCCTAATTTTTTTTGATGATTTTTCCATATAATTTATCGGGCCATTTTAAGCTAGAAATTGCTAATAGTGATCAACGCCAATCATTCCGCGTAACACAATCGGTGATTTGATGTATTTGATTTCATTCAACACGTGGGGACGTAGCTTTAAGAAATTTTATAAATTTTTTGTTTCTCCTTCTCATTTTTTCTAAATGGCCTTCTTCTTCTTTTTTTCCCCAAACTTTTTACTATTCCGATTTTTTTTCTTGTTTTTTCTCATTGTTCATCTTCTTTTTATGCCGTCCCACCATAGTGATGTCCTTTTGGCGATGAAGTGGAAGGAGATGATGACACAATGAATAATGATGTGGAAAAAAGAAATAAAACAAAACAAAAAAAATTCAGATTTTTTTTTTTTTTAAATTGGAAAAATATGTTTCAATTTATTTCTTCAATGTTTGTCATCGGCTATGCTACGTAGAGTGGCCAACACTGAGTAGACCTCCACATCATCGATTTTCAACCTAAAGTGATTGATGGATTACATTGAAAAATCATTAAAGATTTAAAACTATGTTGACCAAATCGAAAAAATTTGGAATTAAATTGGAATCCACACAACATATTCAAAACTTTTTTGGGTAACTTTCCCTACAATTATAAAATGCATCTACTTTGGGCACTTTGGCACTTGACAAGAGGCCAAAGAGACCGCGGTTTTGATTAGTGGAGAACATTGGTATCCTTTCATGCCCAAAATACTTTAGCTCCATGCGAAAAGTTCATGAAATTTTGAATATGCATCTATTTTTAAACGGGAAAGTTCTTCCGACGCGATCGAGACGCGTAAAGTCTTGGTTAGAATAGCTAATTTATTCGCTTGCGTATCGTAATAGTCTGCCGAAAGATATCGATGTGCATGTGCAGGTGGATCATACTGAAAAGAGCCATCCTCAGTGACAATTCCTTTGAAACAATGCACTCCACAGGCATGCATTCTGACCAAGGAGACGAATCTGCAGTTCGTCAGCACAGTGACGAGTGGAGCTTTGATGAGATCAGGTTCCAATTCTACCTTTGGTTGTGTGGCGAGCACTGAGCTTTTGAATCATTGGCTGCTCGAGGACCGCATGGGACGAACTACCAATCATCCCTTTAGTCAATCAATCAAGATGACATCAAGGGGATGGGCAAAACAAGACTAAGGGTGCCTATGGTAATTCTTGAGAATAATTTTTTTCTTCGGAAATAATTTCTAAGCATTTGAACGCCTTTAGTAATCACTCAAAATTTCTGTTCTCCATAAAGAAATGTGTTTAGTACAATTTCATTTATTTTTGTGACTTAAAATTTATTTTAATTTTTAAATAATTTTACTATTTTATTTTATTTTTTTCTTTTTCTTTTCCTTTCTCGAGTTGAGCAAGATCGAGCTTTGCCCAACCATGGTGTCGATCACCGACCGGCTGGTTGGCGATTGGTGAGACAAGGGCCAACGAGGTTGTCAGCCTCGCCCACCGCCACCGGGGAGCCTCACCCAGCCACAACGAGGTCCAGTTGAGCAAGATCGAGCTTTGCCCAACCATGGTGAACTCCGGGGCCTCGTCGTTAGTGGCCGACGAGCTCGGCCTCGCCCACTCAGCCACTAAGAGGCTTAGGGGGGTTCATCGGTGGTTGGTAAGCTCAGGGTGACCTCGCCAGGACCCGATGAGGCTCCAACGACCAGCTAGGGGAAGGAGAGAGAAAAAGAAAAAGAAAAGTTTGTTTCTTGTTTCTTGAGTTGTTCTCGAAAACAAGAAATAACTTCTTCTTTTTCTTATTTTTGTTCCAAATCTGTTTTTGGAAACAAAAAAGTTACCAAATGCATTTCCATTCTATTTCTGTTCCCGGAACAAAAGAACAGAAACACTTGTTCCCTAGAGCATTACCAAATGCAGACCAAGTGACCACAAGGAGATGACTGATAGCTTGTTAGTAGTATACCCAATGAGTTAGTCGACACTGATCAACATTCCAAATACTTCGAGGCAAAATTGGATTGACCTGGTGTCGGTGTCGGTCCAGATCTTTGATGGAATTATAACCACGCCATCCACTCCCACATTTAGATTTATCGAGCTGTTTTAGTAGAAGTGTAGGAACGCTCTTTTCTCAGAGTTACAGGTTGAGAAAAACCGATCCCATTTGTAGTCATGTTCCAAAGAAGAAATGGGATAGATGTAATTCGATAGATTCCTATTTAAAAGCAAACTAAAGACACCCATCTTGGCACGGTATGGAAATATGGCATCAGCATATTGCATCATAGTCTTATAATTGAGCTCGTTTTGGTTAGGGATTGTATTTCACGTGTCTGATCCAATGTCCTGTCCTGATTGAGGATGCACAATCAATCTACGCTGGGAATCATTAGGAAAGGTGAAAAACCACTCTGAACAACAGTAGCTTAAGAAGCTCTACATCGCCTTTCCTAAAAATTTCTCTGCTAAATATGCCACAAATTACCAATTTCTCTCACTTTGGATGATGGGAAGTAGAGGAGACAAGGAAAATGAAATTATTCCATCTGAAGGCTCCCGTGGTTTTCTCTATTTAGCACCAAAGCTCACAAGACTAACTAGGCTTAATCAGTAAAACAATTCTTACAATTTATGGTCATCCATGTATACTCGAGCATTTTCACATTCAGAAAATGAATTCACTATCTATGATATCAGCCAGCAGACATGAACCACTTACGCACTGTTGAAGAAAGAAATAGAAGCGAAACCAAGAGAAAAGTTTGAAGAAGAAATTTCCTCTGAGCTACAGTTGATACCTATTCTTCTTTATGTAGGCAGGGTTTGCAATCTTATATGCTTGTACTTTTGCTCCATATTGAAGCATCTTGTACTCTCTGTCAAGCCTTTGGACAAGACAAGCTTCAGAGCGTCAGCTCCCTCTTGCAAAGCGACATCAATCTAGTTTGTCAAAACCACAGATCATATCATCAATATCACTGAGTAATGTTGCATGCTGATTGAAGATATGGAAACAAAACCTAAAGAAAGATTAATCCGCTATTATTTGTTTGATAAAGTTTTAAAACCGGGGGCATCATCATGGACTATTGTGGAAGTAAGGTAGGATTATACACGCCACTGAAAAATAGATTTGTGAAAAAAAAGAAAAAAAGTAAACATTACCGAAACCTGTCAAAACTTCATAGTAAGAGAAGCATTAATTATTATCAGATAATATCATTGGATAGTAATGCTTTTGTTTATCTAACATGTTTCATAGCTGGATCATGTTTTCTTTTGTCCTGTACCTAATGTTGTTTAGTATGGATTAGGATGCCTAGTATATGACCAGTAAGCAATTACATGCTTACCCGCTCCCTCGCTGTCTGATTGAATTTTTGAAGCAAGAATGCTTTGGGATCCATCTGCCCAGGAGGCCTCCCAATACCTACACACATCCACATGCACAGAGATGTAAATGATTTACTTCATGAAAGAGGCGAGTAAACTAAACAGTGCCAGAAACTTACCAATTCTCAGCCGAGCAAATTCTCTGTTTCCTCGAAAATGATATATTACACTCTTCAGCCTAATGCAGAGAGATAGAGCAGTACTTCAGTACTTCAGTAATCAAAGAGCATGAAACTACTAGAAATCCCATTAGTAACCTCAAAAGTCAAAGCAATTGGTTTTAATCCTTCAGAATTGCAGCTCATATGAGGCAGTTGGAATTGCACCATCGGGAGACAACCGAAACTTCCCAGAACACTAGGAGACCAATTTACGCTTCATCAGATTTATTCATTTCTACATTGTCAAGGTGTAAACCAGGCATTGCGGACATGCCTTGTTTTAAAAAAAAATAATTATCCTACATATATTTAGTTCTTGGCTGTTTATCTGATTTATTAGCAAAGAACTTGTGATAGGGAGATTCTCACCTGCATTGCATGCAGCATTGAGTTGGTATTAGTTGCAGGATCTCGGGTCATTCCAAATTTTAAGGAAGTTTTAGAGACACTTTTGACTTGATGGGATTGAAGTCAGGCTCATATGGAAAAGGCCACCATACACACTGACCTTTTCTTGTGGGCTTGAGTTTTTTTTTTCTTTTTTCCTGGGTCATTTGCAAGCATGATATGTCAATGCCAATGGCTTTATGATGTAAGGGAACCTAACCAACCATCTAACCATTTTGCTTCACCAAGAATGCAAAGTAGAGAGATCCCATACTTAGCCCTCTTGTTGATACACCGCTGTGGTACATTCATTGAAGCAGGCAAAATTTGCAATAAAGAGTTTCTGACAGCATGTTGCTCACTGCTTGCCACCTCCTGAAGCCTCCAAGTCAAACTACCACTCTATGCTTGGCATCTAAACCAACTAGATATGCATATTTCTTCTCTCATGCCCAATCTCCTTTAGTCCAACTATTAATGTTTCCAATATATCCCCTAAAACCTGGGTGTAACCCCTCTGCACAAGTCATTCCATTCTAGAAACTCTAGTACATTCCTTAGAAGTTCCCAGCAACTACTGAGTAATAAACAACCATTCTCTACATGTGGGTTAAGATATCCCTCTCTGTAGCCACCAAGTCCCAAATTTAGTTTTTATTCCCATAAAAACCCCTGGTATAAGAAGACCATAGTTCGAGAGTGCTAAGTTGCACAGTATTCGTCCTCCAGGAATCTAGAGAATAGCTGGGCAGTCAAGAGAAGCTACGCTAATGACAGAACGACAGAGTCATAACATAATTCAAGGTCTCATGACACTGTCATACCTTGAACACAAAAAATTATCAGTAAGCATGCATGAAAGGTGTGCTCTGCAGGCTATCCAATGTACTCTAGCGCAACAAAGACAAATTGAAGAGCAACCAAAGATGGCTATCTAACGTAAACTTTTGTCCTTACCCATTGTGACTTCCATGACCACCTTTAGGTTGAAGCCGAAGCACCCCACATGGCAAGTCCATGTCATCATGAAACTGAATAAAGATGACCAATTATTACACAGAGAGAAACTCATTCAATGTAAGCCAATAGGGAAAACATCAATATGGAAGAGAAAATTACCACAAGCACCCTATTAAGAGGCAGCTTATAATAAGCAGCCAGAGGTCCAGCCTGTAATTAAACAAAGCGAACACATGCTGCATTACTATTAAGCCTGGATGAGCACTACTTGCCAAAATTGCCATCCAATAATGCCATTCATTCAACCTTCCATATCATGCACCTTCAGAAAGCTTCAAAGGTAAAAATGTCAACGTAAAATTGTACTAGAAGCCAAACTGAACTTTTATCTTTCATGCATGATCTCATCAAAGCATGTCATGAATTTTTTTCAACAGAAAAAACAGATTTCGAAGACTTTGGCATGACAATGAAATGGTTACATAGAGCCTACTAAGTGATACACTTCATAGACCATGGTCTTTACTATATTGTACAAGTAAACAGTAGAAAACCACGGAATCTAGAAGTCTTATAAAAAAAGAGATAATCTATCTGCTCAAATGACAAGGAATAAAATGACTCCGGAAAGACCCACATGGCCAAGATTTGAGCAAAGATGAATTTACTCAAAAACATTTTGAAAAGGATTTATCATCAATAAAAGACAAAAGGGTGACTCATCTAATCATCCCACTAATAACAACATTAGTTCTTTAAACTTCCTCACTTATTTCTCCATGTGAAGTCACTTAGAAAACCAACACTTCAATTTTCCAACCGACTCATAATACAATGACAAACAAGCATTGAAGTTGGACAGCTAACAAGTCCATTCATTAGCACAAAGTAACATCAATCAACAGAATTTGAAAACCTCAAGAGGAATGCAAACTCCACATGACATCATTGGTTCTTAGTGTCAACATAATCTTCACTTCAACCTTCATTTATGATGTACAAGTCCTCACTGAATTTTACACAATCCCCATACAAAACAGAAAATTTCAAGTAAGGGATTTCATCTATTCGATTCTACTTCTACAACTTTTAGAACCCTAATATTCTCCTACGACATAACCATCTCTCACTTAAGCCGGCCCATCTTACAAAGGGCAGGAAAATCAGTTCCCACTTCAGCTTAATAAGTATCCAGAGTAGGGAAAAAACACCATTGAGATGGCTTACCGACTCGCCGCTCAGATTCATGTAAGTCTGAGGCTTTGCGAGAAATACAGGGACATCACCAACAAAACCTGCATCAATATTCCATCCACCAAATTAAATGCAACCCACGCGCTCCTGACAAAATAAAGCTGAAACGAAAATCACCGAGCACCTACCTTGCCCGAACATAGCTTTGCAGTGGACCGTGCTCATCGGAATCCCTTGCGATTCGGCAAAAGCATCGATCATTTCGAACCCTACCTGCTCGATCAAA
Organism: Eucalyptus cladocalyx; assembly: GCA_017140615.1. Classification (NCBI taxonomy): domain Eukaryota; kingdom Viridiplantae; phylum Streptophyta; class Magnoliopsida; order Myrtales; family Myrtaceae; genus Eucalyptus; species Eucalyptus cladocalyx. The sequence goes on from CM029518.1 coordinate 11,338,415, forward strand.
ACCCAAACACAGAACTAACGGTTCTGCAACTAGGAATTCCAGCAAAAAAAGAAAAAAAGAAAAAATATCTTAGTGCACAGTGACTGGGTTCAGCTACGTACATTATGCCTGGTTCCTCTGTACTTATCTCCGGGATTGCCCAGCCCGACGAAGAGCCAAGGCCGTGGAGCCCCGGTGCAAAAGCAACGTCTAGCAATCGCGCTATGCATACAAAAACGTCTCTTTTAATTCCCTTCTTTCTCAAGTTTGAGCTGGAGTTTAATGGGTTGGAAGAAGCAGTGTAATTGCGACAGCCCTCCGAGTAGCCAACTTTGTACTGATCAGGAAAGCACGATCGTCGAAAACCAAATCGACCCACCTCAAGAAAACACCCAAGAAGCAGCTGCGGATCGAGACTCGAACCTCCGAGACCAGCAGCTTCACTCGGGCATTTTCGCGAACACCTGCGGTGCAGAGATGAATGCGCTGCGGAGGAGCGAACAAACGGGACGAGGTGGAATCGAGACTGTGCCTGAACGAAAGAGGCGATGCCAGAGGAGAACGAAACAACCTCAAATCTTGTCGTTTCGACGGCGCGTCCACCGTGCGCAGATGAATCTCCGCCTTAAAAATCAATTTTTGATCAATGTACTAAGACTAGGCTACAGGGATTATTCAATAAGGCACCGTATATCTGATGCTGTCACCCATCATAAATAAATCTTCCTTTTTTCTTTTTTTGTTACAGTCCAATATTGACTATTGTGGAATGTTTTTTTTTTTTTCAGGTAAAATAATTTGTAAGTTACGATATTTTATAAAGTTTTTTTTTTTGGTAAAGATATTTTATAAAGTTAATATCACAAAAAATCTTAAATTAGTTAGTATTGACAAATTTTTCCAAAACTAATTTTTTGACTATTAAAAATTCAAAGCTATACATTTGTGATAAATTTATTTTTCGTTATTTTTTATTAAATTTTATTGTCAAATTATTAGTTGGATGACGTGACAATGATTTAAAGATACCAATTTAAAAATTTACCATTTGTTTATCATACTGTACCGGTTTATAATTTTTCGTGATAATAATCCAATTTAATGAAAATTATTGGATGGCAAATATGTTATAAATGTATCTGTTTTGATTTTTTAGTGGTTTGTCACATACTAATCAATTTAAGATTTTTGGTATTAAAAATTTAGTTTATGATAAATTTGTCATGAGTGTATTAATTCAAAATTTTTCGTAGTATTAACCCATTTTATAATACTATGTTTGAAGTTCTCCTTTTATTACTAAGACCATTTATTGGCCTCGGCACCTTACATGGGCCGCCTTTTCTTTTTCAATCAAGAAGGAGGGTGAGAAATATGAATGAAACTCCAATTTCTTATCTGTTTAGAATGATTTATTTTTGGTTGTAAACTTTCTCTAAATATTGCGGCTTTTACACTTTCACATAATGTAGCGGAAGCACTCGATACCCTTCAGAAAAAGGTGTTCTAATTTTGACCAGTAAACTTATATTCATTTTATTAATAAACTTTCGATATTTAAATTTCTTTTTCATTATAGAGAAAAGGCCACCTATAAAAGCAATAAAATATTCAGTTTTCTTAGACTCAAAAGGCTACTTTCGTTTTTTAATTTGAAGAAAAGGTCATCACCATTCACTAACTGGAGCTGCTTTCTGAGTGACTAGACTGGTTTCAGCTGACGTTGCTGATTCATTGCAATATTTCGCCGAATTCGAGCCCGTGAATCATAAGCTCTAAAAGCTGCTTAGGAGATGGAGTTCGACGTAGTGCCCGTGGTCTAACTCTCGGTATTGTTTTGCTGGTTTTTCTGTCGATGTGATCCGTAGCCAATTCAAATTTTCGTCCCTTAAGTTGCTATTTAGCTTGCAAACCATATGGTTCAACCTAGTAATACTAGTTCACTTTGTACATTCTTTAGATGTCCAGCATCATGCCATCTAAATCTGAGTTGTGCTGCTGATATTTGATGTCACCTGCATTTTGCCAATAGAGAGGATGAATAAGAGTTTATTCCTGCATTTTTCAACATCCGTTGACCATAACATTCTAGGACTCATTTTACCAACAAAAAAAAAACATTCTAGGACTCAAATCAATTCTTGGTGCAAAGAGCATTCAGCTTTACTAGTTCTCTCGACTAAAGCCTAAATGATCCAAAACCAGCCAACGATCGAACCACCGACCAACCCAATTCCCAGAAACACGACCATTATGATCGCGGCAAACTCTGCCTCCGAAGCCGGCACCGTCTTCGGCGTCAGAATCATTAGGACGCTCGTAAGGTAACCATTTGTTAACCCGAGCATGAATGTCAATGTGGCCATCGGACCTTCGGTTTTCAACCAGTCGGGGCCGTGGAGGAAAACATAGAAGAGGGGATAGAATAGAAGCCTGGAGATGCAACCCCATGTCGCCTTCTTCAGGCTCTTCATGACGTAGATCGCAGTCAGAGACTTCCCTGCTAAATCAGCAACATTGTATATCGTGATCAGCAGAACAGGATACCAATCCTGGAGAACCTCGGATTTCAAGTCCTCTGCAATGAATCCAGGAAAAATGGACAGTGTCACTAGATATATCGTGACTATGCCGAAAGCAGGGAGCCAGATTTTCTCGGCTACGACCCAGAGCTTCAGCCTTGAGTATTGGAGATTGTCCTGCTGAAACGTGTAATGTTGGCGAGCGACTGGCAACTTGTGCAGCAGGTTGGAGCACACAAGGCACAGTAGCAGAATGAAGGTGCTCACTATGAAATAGAAGTGAGCGCTGGTCCGGAGACCTTGCGGATTCTGTGGAAGAGAGGCTTTTGTGATTATCCTCAGGATTGAAACCAGAACTCCTGTCGACGCCAACAAATGCATATGGTTAGGTGAAGTTGACATCCGCTTGCATGTTCAAGAATTGCTTTCGATGATTTATTAATTTTTCATTGATGATTTGTATCTACGAATCATGTTAGGGGCAATGCTCATCCTAGTGACTGAGTCATGGAACCTTTGAATGCTAATAGAAATGTCCCTGGATCTCGGGAAAAACAATGGCACAATGGCTCTGCGAATAATTAAGAAGCAAAATTAGGAAGTCACAAAAACTGACCTGAGGAAGCAGTCCCGGCAAACACAGCCTGCATGTACTGTTTTGGCAATTTCCCGGCGGATCCAATCAAGCTTCCTCCTATCAACCCATCGGCTAATCCGCACATGACCACTGATGAAACTGTGACAGCATACGCCACTTTTCCTCCTCTTTTCCTGGCACTGCCACCACCTGAAGTCCAATCTATGATTGGAGCCACCATCAGAGATATAATAAACAACGAAAACCCCACATTCATCCTCGTCCTGAGGCTCAACTTCCTGCTCCATCCGCCCAAGCTCACCACCACGACCAAAACCAGCACCGACGAGCTCATGTACCCGACTGAGAAGACCCTCTCGATATGCTCGTCAGGATAGAGATAACTGAAGTAGTCCACGGCAGTGATAAATGCATTCCAGGGAAGCAAATTCCCGGCACCTAACAAGAAATGGATGATATAAGCAAGCTTGCAGGTGTCTAGTGGCTGAAGATCATCTCCAGGACCCTTCAAGCTCTCCATGTCTTTTTTTTTTTTTTTTTTTTTTTGAACTTGGACTCTCCCTCAGCAGTTCTAGAAATTTGAAGTGGAATTTGAGCACACACAAGTAAGGGAGCCTTGGCATACTTTTAAAGTGATCTTTGATTGGAGGGGCATTAGAGGGAAAAGCAAAAGCCCTGTCTTGACAAGATGTTGGGATGGTGAGTACTTGCAATTGTAAGCCACAATCAGAGGGAGGGAATTAGAGTAATAGCCGGTAAGGCCCCTATTTGACAGCTCGTGTCTATGTGTTTTTTGGGCCAAGGATTTGATTGATGGGTTAGGATTTGGAATAAGTGCAAGCTGGTGCATGTACAAGAATTGTGTGTGCCCGTTGTGGGGTCACCAATGGATGGGCAGTATTAGAAGTACTCTCTGAGTCCTAGCTGTCCTGCTAGACGTAGGAATATGATTGTCAAAATTATTGACCTCCTGCAAGAATTTAAACTTATACCTCCTTTCTTTCTTTTTGAGTTCATCACTGGCATCACCAATCACATGTTTATGACTCGTCGAAAACCCACTATATCATCAGCTTTATTACATATACTGACCGTGAAAGTAAAAGTCTTTTTCACATTCACAGCTCAATATTCCTAGAGAAGATTGCTTTAACAACAACTCTTTGAATAGGCGAATGTCACGTTATTAGGATGCCTCGTGAGGTTGTGCAGATACTCTACTTTTTCGGATAGGAGTTTGGCAATAACATGGAAAAGAACATCTGCTCCATGTGCCAGATACCTTCTCACTAAATCCCAATTTATACGAGAGTTATCTTTACATGATTCCTCGCTCATTTTTGCATTTGGCATGATCGGCTTTTGATATATGTTTTTTCTTTGTCTAAAGGGTTGCAGTCACTTTCTCCTACTGCACAGGGTAACAGAAAAGGGCTTAGGCGTGGCCCCTGAGCTTGTTCGGGAAAGGCACAAATAGGTCACCATCTTGAAGAGATTATTCAAAGAGGAAAAATCCGAAAAGCAGGTTCTCGTCAAATGAGGGGCTTAGGCGTGCATTAGAGGTTGCCTCAGTTGATTAGATTAGCCTCCATTGATTTGCTTGAGCAACTTTGATTCTGTACCTCTCAAATATGACAATATCATCCAAATCGTTTCATTGAAACATGCCAATCTGATTTCAAGACATCATTTAAAACATTCAAGTCACTTCAAAGAACATAGACCCTGACATGTTTGTATTGTGATTGATTTTGTCTATTACGTCGTTATTTTGTTTTGTTTATAATGAACATGAGAATCTCCCTTGGCAAAAGAAAGCTTCATCGAAATTGGCCAATCTGCTTTCAAGACATCATTTAAAACATTCAAGTCACTTCATAGAGCATAGACCCTGACATGTTTGTATTGTGATTGATTTTATCTATTAGGTTGCTATTTTGCTTTGTTTATAATGGACATGGGAATCTCCCTTGGCAAAAGAAAGCTCCATGTTCACCAACCTTGCTTTGACACCTGTCATTCAATCGTGACCTTCTTTCTTTCTTCCCATTTGCTACTCAAATTTCATCTTCCATGTTAAAGGATGGGACCTACAAAATAACAGGCATGTCTAGTCGCCCAACATATAGGAATTCCCGCGGTAAATATGGAAAAATATGCGCCCGGGAATCAATCTGCACGATGCGGTGTTTCAGCATCTAATCATAATCGGATGCAGGAAGGTGGCATTGTTATTGCACCAACAAGAAATAACAAGTTCATGCACACAGCCTGTTGATTCGTTTGGTTTGCTCCATAAGCATCCTTGGTTTACTGATAAGACTCCTGTTCAAGACTAGCCATGTAAATGGTTATTACAGCCTGAGGAACGGGAAAAAGTTTGGCCCTGTAGTTGGAAAATTCTAGCAAAAGAGGCAACACAGATAGGAGGGAGTTGTGATTGGTACAGCAATGGGTTAGACACTTGATGACAGGCATGACAAGAAATGTGCTTATGATGAGCCCCTAAGGATTAGGCAATTCACTAGATTACCATGTCAGTGGCAGCCCTTTTACTAAAGAGTCCTGTCTTATCATGTTTATTGCTCAATTAAACTGTCATTCTCTTGGATTGTTTACTCTGATATAGTGAGTGGGCATTCAAATAAACTTTTCTTTGTTGAAGTGCCAATTCGCTCATTCGGAGTAATTAAACTATCCTTGATCCCCCAATTCTACTAGTAGCTTTCCTTTATAATTGAGAGTAGCTTTATTCCTGAATCACTAGGATTTTGGGTCCAAACCTTGACTTCCATATCCCAATCAGTGTAGAATCAAATGCCTTCCTAGGATTGAGGAAGAACACATGCTTGATTGAAATTCTTATTTGACCCGCAACGTCGACTTAGATCAAGATTCATTCTAAGGTGGGCGTTCTTATCGTTACTGCACCAACAAGAAACAACAAGATCATGCACACAGCCTATTGCTTCCTCGGTTTGCCGCACAAGCATAGCTGGTTTGCTAATAACGCTCCTGTTCAAGACTAGCCATGTAAAATGGTCGTTGAAGCCTGAGGAATAGGAAAGAGTTTGGCCCTGTAAGTTGGAAAATTCTAGCCAATGAGGCAACACAGACAGGAGGGAGACGTGATGGGTACAGCAATGGGTTTGACATTTGATGACAGGCACAGCAAAGAAAGTGTGCGTATGATGAACCCCTAGGGATTAGGCATTTCCAAAGCCCCCACTACAGAAAAGCATCAAGAGGGGCAGACAAGCCTTTGCTTTATTTCACGGGAGTCTTCATTTTGCATCAAATCAAACTGATCATATCATGAACAAATCTTTCGGTAACTCGGCTCTGGTTTCGAAAGTCCACCAAGGCATCATTTCCTAGATTATCTTTTTTCCTTCTAGGGTAGTTGGTGATGATTGTTGTAACGCTATCGTTTGTACTTGGAATCTTTTTGGTGAATAGGCAAAAGGGTTAATTTAAAAAAAAAAAAAAAAAAAAGATCTGGAGCTTTCTTCTTGGGTAAACACTACAAATTGCAATAGCCAGAAAAGCGAAAAAAAAAAACAAAAAAGAATAATAACAGCATCAGATTCAGCCATGCGCAGGAAACGGCTACTTCAGCCTGTACTGGGAATTAGATTCCGCCTTGCCTGGTCTGAAAACAGACCCCTACGAGACAAAAACAGAGGGGGAAGGAGGCAAGGTCCCTTGGTTGAGAAATACTGGGTGCTCCTCGAGTGCGACATGAGAATTTTGTTAATCCATTCATCGATTGTGCTGTGTGTGCAGACCTGAGTCTATTCATTTCGTTTTTCTGTTGAGATGCAATGTCAAGTGAGATACATTTTGCGCAAAGTTTCATTTGATGGGCAATGCCAATTGAGACCACACAGGGTTGCTTGGACGGGCCCTACATGGTACATGATTGAGATCGCTGTCTGACTTCATTGAAAAGGGCAAAGGAGACTTCAAATGTCTTTGTCATTGTTCTTTCACCTTGCACAGTGCATAATATGCTCCATTTACTCTCTCCTTTTTCTTGCATCCTTTTCCACTTCTCCCTCTTTTTGAAATCCCTAAATCTAAATCCATTTGCGAATTGTAGTTGCCTCGGTCATAGCCATGACTAGTGGTCACTCGTGGGTAGTTGTTTGCAAATCATAGCCATAAACAGGTTGTCTTTTGGGAGTCCTCGATAGTGAGACCATGTGATAGTGATATGCTTCTTGTGGCCTTTTTCTTCTGCTTCCACTATGCATCCTCGTTGTGGTCATTCTTGAGACGGGCTAGCACAATTGGCCACTATACGGTTGTGACGTCCCACTCACAACCGTGACAAATTTCTTTGTAGATAAGAATGCTAAGTCTTTACTACTATCTTTGGACAATGAATGTGGATCTTAGCGGATCTTGCGTACTCCCTCTTTGATTGGTACTTGCCTTTGAAAGAGGATACATTTTTAGAGACAATGAATTTCGACTTTGAGGCATCACTATTAGACATACCAAATTGCTTCAATTTTCCACAAAAATAGGAAGTGGTTGATTTTGTTTTATTGAATAAATTTGAAAAACTTCCTTGTCAATGAAACTTGAGACCATGTGTCACTTTCACATTTCGAATACATTGATGCACATTGAAAAATTGATAAATATTTTTTTTATTTTATTTTGATTAACGAGTTTGAAGATGTTTTAAATATGCTCAATTATGTCAATTCCTTTAATGTTAATATACTGTTGAATTTGGTTTCCTTAATTTGGCAATAATTTCCTAAATCAATGGGATTTATATCCTTCACTTTAAGCTAACACCAAGATTATTATAGATTCCACATTTGTCTGAAGCAAGACTAGTCAAAATAGAAATTGCGAATTCAACTTTGACTAAACACAAAATCATTTTGAAGGAATCAAATCAAATTGGCAATTCCTGGTGGTTAAAAATTTATTACTATAAATGATTGAGATATTATTAAAATCATACGTGGCGGCTCTTAATTTTTTTGAAAAACTGATGACGTAATAATCCAAACTGATAAGCTAAAAATTCGGGGCGGATTGAAAACGTATAATTTTGGAAAAGCCGAAATAATTTAGCCGCAGACTACCCAAAGTAACCCCGCTCTCTCTCTCTCTCTCTCTCTCTCTCTCTCTCTACACTCGAGAAGTTCGCCGCCGATGGAGAACGACGGGGAGGCGGCGGCGGCGCATCAGCCGGAGCCCGGCAGGGGCGCCGGAGGAAAGATGAGGAGGCCTCCGAACCGCAACCGGCGGGCCACGCCCTACGCCCGCCCCAATTCGAGCAAACCTCAGGCCGTTGCCGTCGGCGGCGGCGGCGGCGGCGGGTGGTTGTCGAAGCTGGTGGATCCGGCGTACCGCCTGATCTCCGGCGGCGCCACCCGCATATTGCCCTCGCTTTTCTCGAGGTCGCCTGCCCTGCTTCGTTCCCTCCTCTCCATGATGACGACGACGACGACGACGACGACGACGACGGCAGCGACGACGACGGCGACGGTCTGTTAATCTCTCCTCAGTTTGCGCTTTTCCAATCTTCGCTGCCTGTAGTTGTTCTCGTGTGCTTTGGTCAGTCGGCATGGATGATCAGATGAATTGAGGTCAAGTTTTACCGCTTCTTGGTTGATTCCCGTGATTAGGGTTTTTCGTTTGCTTCTGCTCTATTCAAGAGAGGTTTCCGGTGCTGTCTAGTTGGGTCCGTAATGGAAGCACGTTGTCCATTCCTTGGTGATTTGAAGTAATTTCTTTCTCTTTGTTTATGCTCTTTTTTCAGTGATTGAAGGAGAGAAATACGTGTTGAGATGATTAGAGAGAAAAAAAAAGCGATGGAATTTGCTAAAATGTATTGCTTACTGTTGTTATGCATACAAGTAAATGTATAAATCTTTGAAAGTAGCGTCTCAAATTTAGTATCTTTACCATCTCCCACTGCATATAGAAACTCTGCTTTTGAAAACATCCCAGCCTTGCCTAATGCGCTTCCAAAGCCTGATTTTTATGTGCTCGTTGACTAGATTTAGTTATCCTCTGTATCTTCCAAACCAAATTTGCAATCTGTACCCTCCTCCAAGGACTGGTTTTCTGCACATTAAATCTCCACAGCCGTTTTTGAAGGAAAGCTTTATTTACAAGAATCAGTGCTTTACCTCCAACCCCCATTGACAACTGTTGGTGTTACAATATTCCAATTAACTAGATGAGATTTCGGATTGTGATCCTAATCTAATACATAAATTATTTATTTCAGTATTCAAGGACTAAAGAAAATAGAGTGGGAACTGTAAGAACCAAAGTTTGGTCATACAACTCACTTTGCAAATCTAGACTCCATTATATGTGTGTCTTTTTAATGTTCTTTTCCATGTCAGCAATATCTGATAATGAAAAATAGATATGTTCTCTTCATTATTAGAATCTGTCTATGGAGTGGTTTCTGTTTCGGGGGATGTGCTTCTAATGTATAGAAGTTGTTTATGACTATGAGAAGTCTTCAAGGATTACAGTTAAACAAAAAGGATGGTGTATGACCGAATAAAAGTATTAGGGATCAATTATACAACAAGAAAAATTTCATTTGGTTTTTGTGCACTCCTACTGTCAAGAATGCTTGTTTTTGTATGGCTGATCTTGTCAGCCACCATCTTGCATTGATTTTTTCTATTGCAAGGGAATTTGCTTTGTATTGCTAGCTTGATTTTCTTTGTTGAGGAAGTTTAAAGGTGAGCTATGCGTTCAAGGTATACTTTTACTTTAAACATTCAAAATTCGATTTTTGTTTAATATCAAACACCCCAATTCTTTTAAAACATATAAATGCTGACATTGATATTCATGCAGATTTTTTCCTCTGTGATTTTTGAAAAAATATATATATATATAAAGGGCAGCTGTAGCTCGAGATAACTGATTCTCTGCTTGTCCAATTTCCTGCTCAAGATAATTTCTTATGTTCACTTTGCATATATTCAGTTCTTGTTTCTTTTATGTATAGCTGTTTCTCGACATAGTATGTTATTCTCTTCCGGGCAGTTATAGTGTGCGCTCCTGCTTGTGATTTGCATGTGGACCGTATATCATCCTCCCTTTATTTTAGTGCGTCCTCTGGTTATATCTTGGAATGTGACCTTTGTAACTTCAATATTCAGACTTGCTTAGATAGCTATTTCTGTATGCTATGCCATGTTCATATTTTCAATCGGTGTGATGTTCTATTATAGATAAGTTGAAGAGAGAGATCAATCAAGATGTTAGAGGGAGTAACCACGAAGGCAATTCAGATGTAAGTTACTGAATAGCTCTTGTTCATGTTGAGGCACTCCAGATTGTATTCTGGTTAATAGTCTTGCAAATTTTTTCATGATTTCTGGATCTTGCATTTTCTAGGATATTGCATGAGGTCTTTGTTGTTCTGGTTGACTGGGTTCATTCTGAAATAGTTTTATAATTGTGAAGTTACTGAACAAAAATAGTGGCTGATGGTGCCACGTAAAACTATTATTCTCCAAGCACTGCAACTTTGTCCCTATGTTCTTCATCGCCGTGTCATTTTTGTTCATGTTTTCTTTTGCCAAAATTCAAGTGATTCTGTCAAATAACATATGTGGCGCATCATTATCCATATATTTCTGGGTAAAGATGCATGCTTTCCTGTCATGTTTTTCAAGGAAATCATTGTTTCCTACACGTGACACCCTTGCTTGTGTGGCTCTATATGCACACGGCTTTTGAGGTCAGGTGTTTGGATTAACTATCTTGTCCCAAAAGTAGCTTCCAACATGTGCTTATCTCCATCAAATGAAAGGTATACGTCTTTCTAATGACAGACGTTGTTTTATTTTAATCTCATAGTTTTCTACCATTGGCTTCATTTGTCTTTCTTTTTAATATAATGTTGATGATGTTCTTATAATATGCAGCTGGGTTTATCAAGATCAGCCAAAGTAGAAAATGCTGTTGCGTCTGATCCACCAAAAAGAATTGTGTTTGATGGGTACAAAGAATTCAAAACAACAGAAAACAAAGTAACTGACCCTCCAAAAGATGGTACCCTTCCTGAAATTGAGCAGCTGATTAGAGGAAAAATGTTCTCCAGGTAAATCAATCTTTTGTCTAAAGGTTAAATGTACTATGTACTAAATTGTCCTGGTGCACGTTAACCTGTGAAGTGCTTCGTCTTTTTGAGTTCATGCATATGTATCTCTTTTCTGAAAAGTCATTCGCGATAATTTATTGTGCAATTTTATTTTTTGAGAAGTTTTGTTGTCTTACCTTTAGGTTCTTTAGTGAGGGAGGGGAAGGGTAAAGATCAGAATGATGACCTCTTAGGTGTTGGTGAGGGGGAAGTACCACTAGGCCAAACCTTGTTTCTGTAGTTTGTTCTGAATTGTATACCTTTTGCAGAGAGTTTCCTTCTTTGTTCTGGTAAATTGTTTGTTTCAAATATGCGCTTGTGACAACTTAAAGTGGGCAGGTGGAAAATGGTGGAAGGAAAATTTGGTTTTGTTGGCAAAATTTCAACCTGTTTTTTAGAAATTACTTTGTCCTTGACTCTTTAATGGCTTATTAATCTTGCACAGTAATTCTGGTTGACAATGTATAATTGATAGGGACTCTGAAAGTTAACCAACAAGATTTGTACATAATACTATTCAGGGGATGTCTTTTTTGTTCCATGCCTTGATGGTTTTTATCATCATGCAGGGATGAAATTAGTCGTCTGACTGAGTTATTAAAATCAAAGTCTGTTGATCCACCAAAGATGAAGGAAAGGGAGAACAACTCTGAAATGAATGCTGTGGGTGAAGTTGAGGTCCATGCGATTGTGCCTCACATTCCAAGCAAAACAAATGGGGGAGTGCAGGGAGTTTTGAACAGAGCTCTATGGGAAGTTTCAACGCCCCTTCATCATTCAAATGTAAGTAGAGTAGATTCTTCTATACGTTTCTCTGTCAGAACATGTTTTCTCAAATGTTTGTGCTAGAGTACTTAGGCATAAGGCCAATGGATTCAAAGCAACTTGTAAAGAATGCCATTGTTGTTTTAGATGTGAGCCAAGGATTCTCAGAATAGAATGACCTAGAGATCCCTTGAGTTAGAGAGAAAGTTACTGGATTGCTGTAATTCATATTTTGGCCATCATGACAGATAAGTTCCGTTGGCATCAATAGTTGGTAACTGATGCTTGGTCACTTGATGGTTCGGCAACTATCAAGATGTCTTATTATGAGGTTTGTGGCCTACATCTAATTATGTTGTATTCGTGAGTTTTCAGCAGTTTGAAATCTTTTTTTACAGAGAATGTTGAAGGTAGCTTAATATTGGAAAAGCTCAAGGATAAATCTTATTTTTCCTTGGGATCTAAATAGCTTATTGAGATGACTATGGATACATGTGATTTTCTAGCATTCTTTGCCCCAACTTTGCCTCAAATTGTTCATGAAGCATAATGGAATTTCTTTTATGTGCTTTTGAAGTGTGTTTGATGAAGTGAATAGTATAGTAATGCTCTTCCTGCACCTCCACCATGCTTTTATTGGAAATAAATATTAGAAGGTATTCGAATGTGCCTTGGTACATAGCATTAGTGAGTCTTTGTTGGGGTTGATGATTTTTTGCTTCTTTTTAGTTTCTGCTAGCTGTTTTGTAAAATTTTATGAGACCAAAGCCAACTATTCTAAATGGTTAATTATTAGATGAAGGTGTGGTTTAATATTTAAGAGCATGCTTGGTTGCATTTAAACAAAAATGAAAAGACTCCGTTTTCTTTCCTACCAAAATTTTAAAAATATTATTCAAAGTTCAAAAAATTATGTAAAAGTTACATGTAAATTTACATTGCAACACTTGAGCGTTGTGAAAGTTTAAGGAGAATCAGATTTCATAAAAGTCGTGCATGAGTTGCAAGATTTAGATTAAGCAAATAGAAAAATTAAAAATTTAATTCAAACAGCCCCTAAATGGTTTAACAGTGCCCGTCACACTTAGGTATGACTTTGATGTAAGACTAAAGCTTGGAAATATATATGGGGAGGCAAATGAGGGATGTGGAAGGATTTGAATTCAGGATCTCATGCTATGGCACCTTGAGAAATTTTGTAGGATCACAACCAACTGATCTAATAGTTTAAACTATTAGATCATGGCATGATTAATTATTTAACTGGTCTAACATGTTTATTATTCTCCGTGTGTCGGGACATTTCCCAAATATAGTGTGGATTGCTTCTTGATGTCTGTAATGTTAAGGCATTTTATAGTGCCATCTTGTCTAATGAAGAGCATCAGATTGTCTCTTTGGTATTCTAACATAGGTATCCTATTAAATGTGTTGTGATGCCATCTCTCAAGTTTATAAGTTACTGAAATTTTTCTGCTGTTTTCACGTATGTTTATAAATAGCTAAATATCTGTATCCTTTTCAAAAAAGCTACTCAAATAGTACTGTTTCTTATGCATGGTGTGATTTTCTTCAATCGAAGTGGAAGCTGTTGGTGCTAGCTTGTGAATTTTAATATGGTGTTAGCAGTGAAACTCTGTTTATTTATTTGATGGTGATGCTCTCTCTCTCTCTCTCTTTATATATATATATGGGGAGGCCATCTTAGACAGGATGAAGTTTTCTTCAGGTGTTAAGAGTTCCACTTCAGTCTGGGCATTGTTATCTTCTGTTGGCTTGAACCAAATTTAGAAAACTGGTAATGTTTGTTCTGACGATACTTATGGTGCTCTGAAAACTCTGCAGTTACGTGATGAAATCGGTGCTTCACCTGTCGACATTGCTAGAGCATACATGGGAAGTCGAGCATCAGAAGTTGGCTCTATTCTTAAAAGTAACCTGCCAGAAGGTCCGAAAGCATTGCTTCGTGTGGATGGCTGTTTACAGAAACCTTATAGTCCATCGCCTCTACCCAAGTCATCTCTATGCTGGCCTGGTTCAGTAGTACAAGATCAGTATTTGACCCCACAGACTCAAAGAGGCAGACACGCGACTCCAAATTTCCGCAGAACCCCATATTCAAGACCTGTACATTCTATGTCCAAGTCTATGGTATGCAAAACATGTTCTGTGAATTTTTAATATCGATTTGATCTGTAACATATGTGCCTGTCAATGTGGACATGCTCATCTGCTTGTGAAGCAAATAGAATACTCCTAATTGTTCTCCAATGACAAATGGGAGAAGTAAAGTCACCAGAGGCAGCTGCAACTGAGCTAATTGTTCTGGTTAATGACGTCTTATCTTTTATCAAGATGGTGTTGAACTTAAAGGACAGATAGGAGTAATGGTGAAGTAGAAAATGAATGTCTATGTACTGTTTTGCCGTCTCTTTTGCACTCTAATATGTCATTAATCCAAATCAAACCTGGGTCTGGGTGAATACTTTTTCTGGCTGAGCATGGTGCGAGTGTGTGCTTTTTTGGAAGCAATTGGATCAGTTATCATGGCAATGAAAATTCTTTGTGAATATGGAATCAAGTTGAATGTCTCCTACGGCAGTAGTGATGAATATGAATCTTTGTTTTTGGATTTGTTTGTTTTTAGTCATAATTTAAATGTAATCAAATAATTAGCATTAAGATGCAAAACATACATCATAAGCTGACTCTTGTGGTTACTAAAATTGTGTTTTTCCATGCTTATAAGAGTGAAACCTATGATTCTGGTGAACTGAAATTGATTGTATTAGATTTGTTGGAATGCACACAGGTTAGATTCAGAAATGATGAATTGCAAGGTGACCATGGATCCATAGGACCCATTCGTAGTTCAAGGCAAAAGTTCATCACTGGAAGTGCCAAAAATTTAGTAGTTTTCCTTCTTTAGTTGGTTCTTCCCAGAGGGAAACAACTGACTTCCGCATGCCTTCTTTTCCTGCCTTCAACAAGAATATGGAGGCTGGAGGAACAAGTAGCAGTTCAAAACCTCAATCAGTGGAAAACAAGTCACTAAATTTTGAGGTTGGTGTCTCAACTGTTCCCACACATTCTAGTCAGATGGCTAGAAAGATACTGGAGCATCTTGATAGAAGCATTCCAACTCCCAAGGATAAGGCTGCAGAGTTGAAGCAAGCCACTTTGAGGAAAAAATCTGAGTCTTTTGATGTTGCTCATTCAATGTCAAGTAGTGGTAATTTATCATATCTGTCTGCTTCTGTTAAATATGGCAAAGCAGACGAGACTAACCAGATGAATGCTGCTCTTTCAAATGGAGGTACAGGAACTCCATTTTTTAGAGTTCCAGTGGAAGAGAATGTTAACAAAACTGCTAATGCTGCAAAAGGACACTTGTCCAGTTTTGATGAAGATATTTGCAATGCTATCCCGGTTCCTGGAGTTAATGACACTGCTTTACTAGACTCTGGTGTGGCTGACAAGTTTGTCTCCAAGAGGACAGATAAGGTACTGCCTCAACTTTGCAATGGTTTTCTACCACAGAGACAATCAAATTAACTGCGAATGGGTTTCCTCCCATTTTTTATCAGCAATTTAGACCTTTAGCGGCAGTTAAGAGATGAGTTGTTTAATATTAGATGCTCGCTCTGATTTAGAGCTGACAGGTGCCTACGGTATGATATTTGGTGAATGTCTTAACTGATTAGCTCTTTCTTACCATGGTGAGATTGATAGGAAATTCGTATCCAATAGCTTCTTTAAAATTATACTGATATTAGGAGACTAGCTGTCCTTTTTCAGTCATTTTTGATGTGGAAGTAGATTCCACCCAAGTATATGAACACTGGCTTGTATTTACAGATATATGCTGAAAGATTCTCATATAGATGTCTTTCTGATTGGGTCATATGCAGGATGTCTCCAAGGAACTTCCAAGGTTTTCTGACTCTTTTGGATATATGATACCAAAGAAACCGGCTTCAGGATCTAAAGCAGCTCTTCCGCATATTTCCATTGATAAGCCTCAAGTAAGGGCTGCGGTTTCTTCTGATAATAGCGCTGGGTTTACATTTCCCATTTCTGCTTCGCCTGGGATGTTTCCTGAGCCACCAACACCGTCCATCATGCCTCCCTCTTTTGTCGATAGTCTGGATCAACCAAAAGAGGATTCCGCCATTCCCTCTTACAAGTTTGGTCTGAGGAGGTCTTCACCTGCCCTTATCTTTTCTTTCCCTTCAACAAGCAATGCCTCAATTCCCAGTGACGCCTCAGATCTGAAATTTAATTTTGGATCCGATAAGAAGAGGATTTCTTTTAGTTCAGTAGGAAAAGATGCCATTTGCTTTTAAGTGTAAGACATATCTTTGGGTTACCTTCATCGAATTTCTTTATTTTTCTCCTTTTCAAAGAGAGAGTTTACCCGGCCATTTGAATCTATTTTCTACTTAGTTTGTGGTCATAGGACTTTGATTGAACATGCCACATGGGTGCATTTCAGAGCCACAAAATTGGCCTTTTATATATTGTTAATGTGGTCTATGGGGGTATCGATGCTTGATCAAAGCAAATATCACATTTTCACGAGCAGCCATAGACGTTATAAATCAGACTGTCTCTGACTCTTGAAGATTAGTCTAGCATCACAAACTTTTGAGGCAAATTGTGCGAGCTCTTCTTCTTCTCCTTCATTTCTTTACCCTGGAAGACGAAAATGGGGAGGAATGGGAAGCTGAGACGATTTTGCCATGTTTTAGGAAGATCGTCATGTGAAGGCGTGCTTTTTTCTTTGATGCCTGGGAAGTTAATGTGAAGTACTCAAGATATGATCCACAGTTGTCATCCATCTCTTTTATCTAGGCCTCACGGTTCTTGCTTCTCGTGATTGCTGAAGGATATAAGAAAGTGAGCTCAGTTCAACCATAATGAAATTTCACGCTGTGAGATTTGCCTAACTGGTCACTGGTTAGAAGGTTGATTTACTGGGTTCACGACTCCGGTTCTCCATCTTATTCATAGGACGGCTAGTCACGCTTGTTGGTTTCGTTAAGAAATACTTAAAAACAAATTTTGCCCGCCCAAGGCCTGGAACAATGTAAAATCTGACTCTACATGGAGGAAACAGTAGATAGACTGACGGGTGTAAGCCCACCTTTTGCACGGTCCAGTCGACGTGTTTCGATATCTCAAAATTTCTACTTTGCCCGTCCATGAGGAGGGTTTAGGAGCATTTTGGGAGCGACACGTGGGGCGGGTTCCGACCACTGGGGGACGAACATGCTGTCGTTCACAGAACATGATATGCCTCATGGGAGTCACATGTTCCCATCCGATGACTCACGGAAGAGGGAGGAAAGAACTTATCACCTTGCGTCTGTGCTAGAAACCCAAACCCATGTGGTGAGAGAGAGGGTAATTGGGCCCTGTACCAGAAATTTGCAATCAGTCTGAGCAATTCTGTGGATGGGTCCCAATCAAAAGGGTGCTGTGTCCTCTTGTAGGAACACTAGGGATCAAGGCATAAAAAGATTCCAAAGAGCAAGCAAGTGCGTGAGAGAAGGGGGAGAAATCAGAGAGAGAGAGAGAGAGAGAGAGAGAGAGAGGGGGCCGGGGGACATCAGAATTGAAATTGAATGCTTTGATCAGACATTGAGCTTGACGTTTCAGATTCTAATTGTCAGAAATAGGTGGCAGCGCAATGCAGTGGGAGAGATAGAGAGCAGCCCTTCCTACATAATTTTTTATAGATAATTGAAATGCAATTGAAATGCGACGTGAGTCCAATGCAGGTAAATCCTTTAAATTAATTTGTCTCAAATAAAATTCACATAATTAAAAATTGAGATACATTATGCTCATACGTAAGAATACATGCATAAAATGTCTCATCCTTAAGGCCATTGAGCCATGACTCCATCCACTACATAAAATTGGAGATCGAACTCCTAGGGAAAATTTATCATTATTAATGCATTATTTATCTTGTATTATTGGTGCGTTGAAAATGTAAAATGTTATATGAATGGGTTCTTTTAATAATTACTTAGAAGCACTCCTTGGCAAAAACTCTCTTTTATGTATTTCTGTTAAATGACATATAGCTTCTCTTTTCTTTCAAAAACAAAAAGAGAGGAAGAAAAACATTTTTTGGGTGCTTTCTGAATTCTGATAAAAGCAGCATATGCCAACTTGTAATCTGCTATGTTATCTCTGTTCAAAAAAAAAAAGAAAAAAAAAAAAAAAAAAATCTGCTATGTTATCCTAGATTGCTGATCCCGAGGTGCCCCGATGGTTTTTATTCTCTCCCACCTTTTTCTCTTTTTCCCATTTTAAAGCTGTACGGCCTCTTCCCTCATATTTTGGTTTGCTGGGAACTAGGCTTACAACATTTTGATTTTGTCAGCCGTTCATAGAAAACTTTTGAAATGTTTGCCAAGAATGACATTGTGTATAGGAAGTACGATAAAATGAATTTGAACATGACATTTTTAAGACGATGAATTAGTCCATAAAAGTCGAGGGTTCATAAAACCCTTAAAGCGAGGGAGATTTTTCTTTCTTTCTCCTTTCCTATTGTTTTTATTTTCTGTTTATGCAAGGCCTTGTCCACAATGTAGTCGAGGCTTACTTGCTGTGGGTTATGAGTTTGTGAGTTTATGGGCAAATAAATTAACAGGAACATGCGTTATTTCTGCTTCATAAAATTTGGGAAAACTCAATATTGCCTGCCTCCCATCTACAGTAATTTCTTATAGCTTTCACGACATAAATCATATAGCATGATGATGTAGTATCATGGATATTCTCAATTTCGAAAGTTATGTATATTATTATGAAATATCTGAGATAAAGAAGAATATTTCAGTAGCTAGTAATACCATGTCTATAAAGCCTAGCAATAAATTAACAGAAGATATACTCAGGGCGGACTCTCTTCTTTGCAAGGCATTTTGGTGGCTTGAAGAGCCCTCTGTCTCACTGGTATCTTCTCTCTCCACAGCTAGTCTTGTTTGGCTCACGGATTTTGAGGTTTTTAGGACCAAAAAGTTAAGAAGTGACAGCTTATACAGTTTTGGTAAGGGCCAAAAAGAGGCATTTATGAGAAAATAACAAGTTAGTCCGGATCAAAAGTCATTGTCGTTGCACAGACCATCCATCCTTGCAGTTGAGTCGTAATCATTTAACAAATAACTACAGATAATAGACTGCCCATTATGAAAATGACAAGACAACCTTGATGAACATTGTGTATCTCTGGCATTAGTTAACAATCAATAATAATTGATCGGAGGAACAAACGTGTTTGTGCTTCATAATTCACGGTTGTGCTATTATTTTGTGTCTCTCTATGTGAATTTAGCATGAGTATGAGATCATTCGAAGCTTCTTTTACGGGATAAATACGGTGATATATTGAGTAGTACTTGATGTACTCGAATTATACTAAAATCCTTGAGTCTAACTGCCAAACCTACCTGACAAGACTAGTGTATATCCATCATTATATCATCTATGTCCCAAGATCTGAAAGTTTCTCTTAGTCTTCTGTATTGTTGGAAAAATGGACATACAAAAGAAGGCAAACAGAGAATATCTTACTAGTACAATCAGTAGTCGAAAGTTTGTCCTTTCCCCTTGACAGGCTCTGTGAGACTTAGTTCTTCAAATCTTTCCATGATTAACTTTGCCAAGTTAACTAAAGATGTCCTGAACTTTGCCTCTTCTGGGCAAATGCTCTTCTGACTAGACACATCAACTGATTAATTAGCTCCCGATTCACTCGTGACTCAATGGCTCGAATTACATAAGCTATCGGTAGATGATTTGATTTGTGAATAAGAAATTACAGTCGCTTAGTGAGAAAATTCAATTCAGCTTTGAGCTTTTAAAGCATGAACCTAACATGCGGCAAAAGCTATTGAACTGCATCTGAAACTTCGCGAGAATTGCAAGTACCTATGTTGGACAAACCTGATTTCTCACAAGAATTTATGAGCGAAAGTAGGTAATCAAGTTCTAAACCTTAAAATTTTTTGCAGTCGATCGATCCCTGAATCTTTTTTAGAAGCTGCCTATGTTGCTGTCGATACTTTATTATCAAGTGGGAAGACAACAGAATTTTCTGGGGCATTTGACAATGAATGAATTTTGATGTCTAGTGGTTATACCGATGGAAAGCATCATTGTCTCGGATTGATACCTCTTTAACAGAGCCAAGCGACAACGCATTATATCACTGTGTCGAGTTGGCTAACCTAGCGAAGAGTAGAGTGCACTCCTGAGATCAAATTCGGCTTTGCTCAAAAGATCTCATTAAATACTGAAGAAATCGGCTGAAGAAAAGAAAAAAGATTTAGAGTTGTCTTGTGATGAAGCTGCCGAACGTAGATTTTGGTATGATGAGGAAACTACGCTTGTAGATGATACAACTTCAACATAACGACTCGAAGAGTCGAATTCGACCATAGAAAAAGCGATCCTAGTGAGCGATGTTCCATTTTAAAGTGCTAGCCTTTTGGTAACTTTGCTTACTGAAGAGCTGCTTGAATGAAGAAAGGGCGTGTCGTTTTCTAGGGTTCCATGTTGCTTGAGACTCACATTAGCTGAGCTACTTCTCTCTCGAGAGGAAAGTAGATGCGCAGTGGAATGTGAACCCTAATTGCAATTATTAGTCAAGAACAGCATAAGGCCAAGTTTGAATGAAGCTATACGGAGAGCTTTTCTCTCTAGCTATTGCTTTTCAGGAGGATCTTTGGACACTGAGATTGGATGCCAGATATGTGGTCCAATCACTTTATGAAAAAATATCAGGAGTCTGCCATTTGCAGCCTATGCTTGGGCACTTAGATCCCTTTTTCTAGACACCTACTTTCATAACAACAAAAGAAGCAAGAAAGGGAAAAGAAATGAGAACACAAGAAGAATAGCATCTCTTAAGTATAAGGCATTATTCGCGAGAAGAACGTGGTGGTGTCGCTATCCAGTATCCATGACTTCCAAATCGTGATTTAAGAATGGCTTACTCACCATAAACCCTAGTCATGGTAAATAGTATCGGGTATTTGAATTTTTCGATAATATTATCGGAGGATTTTTCCTTGCAAAAAATGGTGTCGGGGCCATGTTGTGTCCAATATAATAATTTTTTGAAATATATGGGCTTAGATAACGTTGCCTCGACTATTTAGGAGTATCTAGTTGTTAAGCAAAAAGGCGATGATGAACTAAAAAATAAAATTGGGAGAGTAAAAAGAGCAATACAAGAAATTGATATGGCTTGGCCGGTGACCTCCATCCACAAGCGAAGGAGAAGCGACAATTAATAGGTCAGAATTTGGAGTACGACAATAAATAAATAAAACTCTCTAAGCCTCAAGCCCCTGAATAAAATGGATATTTTTCACACATTCTGAAATATCAAAAGTTGAAGAGTTATATGATTGCCCAAGGAAAAAGTTGAACAGTTAAACTGGTCAATAAGAGGCTACCACAAAATTTATTGGATTAGGTTAAAAGAGGACTGACATTAAGGAGTTCAAATCACAAAAAAATAATGAAAACATCCCAAAGTCCCACATCAAATAGGAGAATTTATGTAAAGTGATTCGTAATTAAGACTTACCCTTAAATTGTCACCGCTTGGTGTGATTACTTGATCATTCCTTTTGGGGCCTTTGGTCCATATGGTATAAGTAAGATCTTTAGATAGTATCAGAGTCAGACTCCCTAAGTAGATGTGTAGTTCATGGATGGATTAGGTCCATACCTAGTCTAATGAGATTGGAGAGTACTCATCAAGGCAAGAGGGCTTGGACAAGGTACAACTTTGGGAAAACTTCTAAGATGTTGGAGAAGGTAGGAATGAACAGATCACTCTCCATTAAGGGAAGTATCGCTTGATGAGTATGTTAGTTCTTTAAGTTGGGAAGTTTGTGACATCGTAAAATATCACATTGGATTGGGATGGCCCTACTAAAAAAATTCGTAAGTAAGATCTAATTTCAAATGGTCATCAACTTATATGGTTACTTGAATGCTCATTTTAAAAACTTGGCATGCCTGGAACGGCTTGAATCGTTACAAAATTACTGTACACATGTACATACATATCTAGGTTTGTGTTAGAGAGAGATGATTGCGACGGAAAACACACATAACATAGGTTTTTTTAATGGATAGGGAGAAGCAACTTTTAGGTTTTCTTAGGTATGCAACCTTCCTTTCTTTCTTGATTTATGAAACTTGACCTGTATTGTGTGCACCGCGATGCTTATGTCGCATGCTTGCGTGCTCAAACAGTATGCTATTTCTAGGAAGACGATGTTTTCTTCAGATGGCACATGAGTTGTATCTGTGAACTCCTTGTCATTCTGTTCAGCCGTTAGGACTGCCCACCACACCCAGGATGCAAAATTAGGCTAAATTAAGGAAATTACTCACCCCAATATTAAAAAAAAAATTAAATCGAGCATATTTTCCTCCATCTTCAGTTGGGGACCCGTCAGCTAGCCTTCTGGGTTTACAAACACGAACATCTCCTATATTTGTATTTAATTTAGTTTTCATGTCAAAGATTTCCATAACTTTGTAATCACTGTAAATTAGACCCATGAATTATTTCGAAATTCCAATTCAAGATAATTGTCCAGAATCCTCATCTATTCAAGGAATTAACCTCTCTTCTCTTCCTAAAATACCATTTTAAAAGTCTTTGATATATTAAATAGATAGGATGGAAGTTCAATTGAGGCTTTTTCAGTTTTTTTTTTTATTTAAAAAAGCATAATAAACGTAGCATGTGAATGGTAACATTTTTATTTGGGGGAACAATTTCTTTTCAAAAATAATTATTTTCCATTTTTGCTCCTTGGAACAATTTCCAAGTAAAACAACATGTTTGATAACTATATAAAATTTTTATTCTCAAAATAGAAAAAAATAGGAATTCGTTTGGTATGATCTATAAAAACATAGGAACGCATTTGATTGTTGCTGCCTACTATTGTCGTAGCTTGCTGCCGTCATCGCCAATTGTTGGTCGTGGCGATTGGTAGTGGCGGGCGGTCGGTGATGGCGGGTGGTTGGCAACATGGGAAGTCGGCAAGTAGCAAGCTGGCGGCAACGGTGACGAGTGGTAGGGTAGGCGGCTTGTGAGAAGCGGCGAGGAAGAAGAAGAAAAGAAAAAGAGAAAATAAAAAAAAATGACTTATTTCTAAAAATTGGGAAAATTCCAAATAAGAACCGAAGTTGACTAATTTTCTCAAATAAAGACTCGAAATGAAGCTTTGTGTCGGATAAAGCACTAAAGTGGACCAATTGTCTCAAATAAGGACCGAAGTAGTTGAATCAATTTCAAATAAGAACATGAGCTTGTTGGTCGCCAAATATTCGCCAACTATCAAGCATGTGACATTTCGACGACTAGAGTATGGGCAATTTTGTCCAAAAAAATATAGGGAAAATTAACAAATCCTTAAAAAAAAAAAAAAAAACCCTAGGTTTTCTACGGTTTCCCATTCCTTGTACCCATCCTTTGCAAAGTCAAAGATCGAAGTTCTCCCCATTCCTTGTACCCATCCTCCGCAAAGTTGAAGACCCAAATTCTCCGCCGGTCGAGCAAGGTGAGGAATGACAAGAATTGAGTTGTGACGATGACCAGGTAGCAATTTGGTTGAGGAGCAGCGGGGGAGAAGAAAGAAGAAAACGTAAACATCTAAATGAATAACCTAAACTTAATTAACTTAAAATTTTCACTTTTTATTCAAATCACAAATTTCTGACAAAATTGCCCCTATTTTAATCGGAAAATGTCTATGGACGAATTAAGGTCCTCAATAGAGACTAACTTGATCACTTTGTATCCTTATTTGATACAAAATTCATTTTGGATCCTTATTTGAAATAATGGATCCACTTGGTCCTTATTTGACATAAAGTTCATTTTGGGTCTTTATTTGAAAAAAAGATTCACTTGGTCCTTATTTGGAATTTTCCTTAAAAATTGTTCTTGGGAACAAGAAGCTATTTTTTCCATTTATTATTTATGTCTTTCAAATCTATTCTCCAGCTACTTTTTTTATTCTAGGGAATAGAAAAATTAGTTAACGTTACCAAATAGATTTATATTCTTTTTTGATTCTGGAGAACAAAAGAACACAAGAACATAGGAATAGAAACATTCCCATGCGCTACCCAAATGGCCATTTTCTCACACCATTTAATTTCATTTTGTCTAGTAATTTTACTAGAATCCATGCACACATTATTAAATGTGTATTAAAACAAAATTTTTCAAGAATCCTTGTGGACAGCGAGAATAAAGTAAGAACCTGCGACTCCCATGTGTTGCTAACGACATGAGAAGGAGAATAAGCCTACGACTCCTCCGGCCGAATAAGCCTTGCTCCTCGAACCTTATTCAGTTTCGTTATATGGAGAATCATGTGTTACAATTCTCTTTCGAGAAGCGGCCAGGATTCTCTCAATTTGTTTGTGTACGCACACATGAGCACATGCCAAGTAATATGCGCAACGAAAGTTGTGTCGTTACGTAATAATTCCCCCTTCAAACCTTGTTGGTGGAACCTTACCTAATGCACTTGGACGGTGCAGTTTATATTCATATGTGAGAATGAGTAGAGCTGAAAGTTAGATACCCTGTGTTATTTGAGAAAAAAAAGAATTGGGTATGAACCTTATCGATAAGTTCATTTGGATGTGGTATACTTATTCGTCCATGCTACTGAAGCTAATGGAAGTATTGGGTTCTATTAGGGCCGTCATGGTTCGCTTTGCTTTAGTTTGGTTCGACTTATTTTTCTGTTCAAATCAAACTTAATTGATTTGTAATAAGAATGTTGATCAAAACTCTAAAGTTAATTGTTATCGCCTTGGTTCAATTTTAAATGATAACTTCTATTCTATGCAAAAATTAACTTAAAATCCATACCAAACCATAGAGAGACAATATACAGGACGTTTATATCATCAAATCAACCTAATCATGCATTATATATAACAAACATAGGTTTTTTTTTTTGGTAAAGTAACAAACATAGTTTTAACCATCACAACGAAATTCTTTTTCGTTTGGGTGATGTTTACCTCCTAGGTACCTTAAACGGACTTCTGATTGGTGGCAATATGCTTAATCATCACCTAAATGCAGCCTTATCTTACATCCACTTAAACAATACAGAAAAAAATATCCATATCTATGTCGGAGCTATAATTTCCTCCAATCTGGACTGATGCGCATGTGAAATTAACTAAAGATAAACATAGGTGATATTCATGGTTGTAACTCACCAATTAGAACGGTAGCTAGAGGAAAATGTGACCCTTTTTTTTCCTATTAAATTTGGAGGAAAGTTATTCCAATCGATTAATTATTTACAGTCACATGCAAGTGATGATTAAGTATATCACCACCAATTAGAGGTATGATTGGAGGAATTTCTAGCTAATCAGCGATGGAAGAACTGTTCTGATGCGCTTGCGTGGATTGTGAAACCATGGATGAAATTTTGTTTCTTTCTCCATAGATCATCGCTCACGCTATCCACTTCTCCTGTGCATTTCAATGGGATTAGCTTCCCTCATATTCTTTGTACTTTTTTGTCCTGTCTAACCATCTGTAAATTTGGGTTTTCTACTCGAGGAATATTAATTTTACATCACATGTGGATTTCCACGACAAAACAAGCAGAGACTTTCTTAAGTAGTTTGTGTATTCAGCTTAAGTAAAAAATGGGTGTCTGCAATTTCACCCCCAAAAGCTGTGAAGGATCTTCTATTGGATGAGATTGGGGGAGCCATACTAGGTGTTGTTGATTGCAAAATTAAAACAAATTTGAAATTGAATTTAAGTGTGTGTAGTGGTAAGGTCATATAGATAGGATCTATCTAATCACTTAAAGATGATGTCACGAGGTAAATTGAAGGTTTCGATATACCTCCCTGCTCTTGAATCGTGTGTATCCCGCATGGGGCTACTAAAACTGAAAGTCGATGATGCATTGGGTGGATGGATGTCGTGCTTTTGGTGCACCTAGGAGTCTCTCCTACTATAATGAGATGATGGAAATGGTCATGTTTCATTTAGGTATTGTGGTATTTAACTAATAAGCAACGCAACCAATTTGATTACTTGAGACAAAGCTAGTGTCACAGGTAATTGCAAGATGAGCTTAATAAATTCTATGGGATAAGAACACTATCAGTGCCATAAGTTGTGTACAATGCTCACTTTGGTGTCAAAAATTTCTGTCGGATCACTTAAATGTCAAAAAGTTTGAAAAACGTTCACTTTGGTGCCAACTCCGATCTAGTTGACCAGAAATCCGACGTGACACTTTTTTATTAATTTTTGAAGTTGATGTTGCTCGCCAGAGAGTACAGTCAGTATCCTAACATCAAAACGACACCATTTGGTATCTCCCCCAATTCAAAACCCTAAATCTCCGGCTAGTCGCCGTCCTCGACGGCCCCCATGCTTGGTGGCCGCGACCTCGACCCCGACCTTGATGATGGCCCCTCGGCGGCCGCAGCTCCGACCCCGGCCTCGATTGTGATGATGGCCACTTAGCGGCCACGTCTCACATCTTCATGACCCCCCGACCGCGACCCTAACCTCCCCCGACAATGGCCACTCGGCGGCCACGCTCCAACCCCCCGACCCCCCGACCCCGACGATGGCCACTCGGCGGCCGCGGCTCTGACCTCGACCTCGACCCCCACCCCGACCCCAACCCCGATGACGGCCACTTGGTGGCCAAGTTGAAGACCATGATCTAGCCGGTGCTCGGGGAGAACGTTGACAAGTGTGCCACCATTGATGTCTCCCTCTCCATCTCCGATCTCCCCGACGAGTGCACGGCATGCGTCTTCCAAAAGAGCTAGGCTCGGCGGCGGGCTGGTGCTCCCTATGTGCCGTCATTGAGGGCATCCAAACAACGCCGAGCAATGGCGGGCGAGCGAGTGATGGCAGCGATGGCGGAGGTTGAGCGATGACGGCCTAGCGAGCAAAACCCTAATTTCAATTCCCAAATAAAAAAAAAAATCCCCAGATGAGTTAAATGGCGTCATTTTTGTGAGGCCATCCATGTAGGATGGCAAAACAACGTCGTTTTCTTAAGGAGGACCGGAAAAACGTTGTTTAAAGGCCTTGTCAATTTAAAAAAAAAAAAAAAAAAAAAAAGCCACATAATCATTTTGGCTGGTATCTTTCGCCGGTGGCACAAAAGTGATCGTTTTTCCTTTGATTTGGCACTTAAGTGATCTGACGGAAAATTTTGATATTAAAGTGAGCGGCGTACACAACTTATGACATTGATAGTGTACTTCTCCCAACCAACTATTGGAAGTCTTGGAATGGGAATATTATTTGATTAATGAATGTAGTTGGCTACTACACTAACAAACTATGCATGTGTCAATGTGTTGACTCACTTTTTAAATTTTGTTAAATACTCGAAAATATTAAGTAATTTAAGTAACTATTGTGTAATCCCATAAATCTTTTGCAAAGAATTCGTTTACATCCTTTCAACCTATACCCGGTTTTTTCAGGGAGATTAAGAGGAGATTCTAGATAAGAGGTTATTGATTTGAGTGGAAGAAAGAGAACAAAGTCAATTTTAATTTTGAGATCCTCCAAAAGGGGGGCAAATTTGGATAGTTGAGATTTTTTCTCATGGATTAAGTGGCTTTATCTTCTTTTTTAACCATGTCTCTTCTTTATCACATTGATATTCACTCCATCCAAACATATGTTGGGAGTACACAACATAAGCTGTGACACTACTTGTTGAATGTGTGCATCAAAAGCTCTGATACCATTTGTTAAGAAAGATTGAGAACTCAATTGAAGGAAACACACTCTTCTCTTTGAGATACTTTTTGCAATATGGATTAGGAGAACTTGCACATATGCAAATGAGAGCACTCAGTTATTTGTAACTTTGCAAGAGGTGGTTCACTCCCCCTAAATCATTCTGGAGATTAGTGATTCACCCCTCTTGTCTCATTATGGAGATTAATGGTTCAAAGAACATCTAGAATTAATTGGAGAAGAAAGGAGGTGAATCTTCAACATAAATGATTTGTAACTTAAGATTTCTCTTTATTTACGTATTTAATGTTTTCTTTTTGTTGCAAACACTTATAGGAGTGTGCTAGTTTACTTAGAAAGCTTTCAGAGTCATCAAATATGTGTTTGTTCCGTTGTTAGAAATCAAATTGCCAATATGAAGAATGCTATTCATTTGATCTAGTTTTGATCTTTTACATGTAAGTGTAAAATAATAGAGGATGAATTCAACTCTTTTATCCGATTAATAATTTACTGCCTTTGTTGATTTCTGCATTTAAACTTTATGGAAATTTTTACGGAACTCACACTTTGATTTGTATATAATCCGACACACTTAAAGCCTTCCAATATGTTCAAGTATTGACATCTGAAAAAAATATTCTCGTAATTTTTTGAAATTTGCTAAAAATATTTTGTTAAAATTTGGCGAGAAAATCATAAGCAAGAGTCAAAAGTAGCTCATAAATTGCAACAAACAGGCTCCTCGTTTTCAAGTTGCTTCTATCAAATACGATGTCTATGCCATTGTTGTCCAGGAAATGAATGTGTTAGCAAGGGTTTGCACAATACAAAGTATATTAAATAACGCTTTTATTTATCAGCTTAAACTTATCTAGATTGGTTTGACAAAAAAAGAAATAACTTCTCGAGATTAGCATTATTCAATTTAATTTTGAAATCGTATGCCCAAATAAACTGCAATTAAACAGCATGTGGGCGGATGTGGTATGATCCATCGGCCACAGCCGCTTGCTCCTCCGCCTCGCTGTCCCCCCTCGCCATAAATGAAGAAAAGTCATTTTGCCCTAAAATGAAAATCACTCCATGGATCCACCCAACAAACGGGTGCAACCGCCCGCCCGGACCATGCACACCCCTAGTTGTGGTATGATCCATCGGATGAAGAAAAGTCATTTTGATGATCACTTGCAATATTATACAGTGATATTCCTACTTTTTTTTTTTTTAATTTTTTTTATTATTAATCATCTTGAGCCAAGGAGGTCTATAGCTTGGTTAATGGAACTTTGCACAACTTTTGCATAACGCGGTTCTGACGATTTAGAAAAAAAAGTATATTAGAAGTTTCACATTCAAGATGCTCATTTAATTTTCTTAGCTTTTCAAATTTTTATTTATTCCTCGCCAAAAGGGAAATAACTACATAAGATCTGAAACTTCACCCATTGTGATACATCTACTCTAAATTATTTATGAAACAAAAACCCTAAACTTGTACCCATGTGGTGTAATTATCCCAAACTTTTTTTATGACACAAAAAACCCAAAACTTATACACGTGTGACACATTTACTCAAATTTTCTTTTTGAGATACAAAAAATTTTGACCCAAATTTTTTGGGTTAAAATGTTATAAAAATACAAGTTTGGGATTTTGGCGTCACAAGAAGAAATTTGTGGTAAATGTGTCATATTGTACAAGTTTAGGGTATATATAAATACAAGTTTGGGACATAAATACAAGTTTGGGATTTTGGCGTCACAAAAAAAGTTTGGGATAAATATATTATAGTGGGCATAGTTTAGGGTTTTTGGTGGCTTTCACCATTGCCAGAAACTAATGTGACCCTATTTGAAAAAGCCATGTAAAAATAACTGTCATTAAGAAATGCTAGGTCGCCATTTCAGGCAATCTTAGCCAATGGAGTAACTTAAATGAATGAAATTTGAAAATTAGAGAATTCAAATGAACGAGCAGAAGTTGCGGCTCTGAACTTGTAAGTGTCATACGAAAGATTGAGGACTTCCAGAGCATTCTTCCCACATCCAAAAGTACTTGCACGAAATGAAAATACTTTTGGGTGCATTTTTTATGTAAATTATGTAACGCTGAAAGAGAAAGTTTATTATGATGTGTTTCTTTCATGGAAAACTTCATAATGAAGGAAATGTTTTATGAGAAATCATTTTATGGGACTGTTTTCCCCTTTTCAGGTAAGGAAATTGATTTTCCTAACTTTAAGCATATGTATTTTCATTGACTGTAAATGCTTTTCCATCATTTGATTATTTTCAGCAAATCAAACACATGAAAGTCTATGAAATTAATTCTCGCAAAATTCTTTCACTCAAACAAATAAACCTTTAAACTTATGTAATTTTCACTCATAAGATCAAATTCACTTTAAAGTATAAGATCTAACCAAAAATTGCTGAGGTGAAATTGACTTTACTTCCAGTCGTGAAATAAACATGAAAGATAAAAAGGGCAAATTTGAAAGGATTGCAGTCAGGGGATATAATCCCTTTCGTTCTTACATAATATATAATAATAAAGCAGAGGTTTCATAGAGAGTCTTCACATCTTCACATGAAATAGAAGGCAGTACTGCGCAATCAAACACACGTTCACTTGTTTAGCAGTGCCGCCCTTGACATCAAATGCTTCTCGGAATGCTGCATCGAAGTTGAAAAATAAGGGAAACGAGGAATGAATGAGATCGCAGAGAAGAAATAGGGCCAATTAAAGACATAAAATGATCAAGCCTTCTAATAAAAGCTTTACACATTCATACCGCAATAATCAGTAGTTACTAACATGGACAAGATGATAATATCCATTGCAAGATTTGTCGGTAAACAGCCTCAGAGTACTACCACCAATCACAGGCCATTTCAGACAAAACACATGCTTAATGAAAGTGGACTGTCACAACATGCAGTTTGGTACATTGAACCTAGTTTGGTGTAAGTTCAGCCAATACAGTTCTGGAAACATGCATGGTCCGTGCATTCTATCTGTGGGGTTCCAACACAGGCATCACATGTTTCTTGAGGTATTATTTGTCGAGTCTGTTCAGAATATATTATAGACAGCATTTTCCTACAATTATTTTTAAGAACATACTAAATTATCGGCAACAATGAGATGGTTAAACGTCAAACAAGTTCAGAGAGGTTACTGCACCTAAGCTCAAAAGGTCTATCTCCTTTTAGATTGCAGGCACTTAGGTCAGGCACAGACTATTGCAGATAATGCTCAATCATATTAAACAGCACACTGCTTAAACATATTCTAGGAAACAGTTTGTTTACAAAGTTTCTACCAAAAAATGGAAAACAAAAAGTAAAATTTAAGAACGTCGAAATATGCAATGTGAAGTGGGCAAAGTAAAAGAACTGAGCAATTTGTTTATAATAGAGAGGAACTTACATTATCCATTTTAGCTTGATTGTTGTTGTCTAACATCAGTCCGAAATGAATATGGGGAAAGTGTGCCCACTGGTATAGATAGCAAAAATCATTCAGAAACAAAGTTAAATGACAAGATATGGACATTAACATTTTGCCCAACAAAAATTAAGTAGAATTACTCAAATCTATCATTCTGATATGTTATCATCAACTCACGTTTTTAGCAGCAGTACTGAATGCTTCCCTGTGACTAATGTCTGGATTGCTCGCCTTGATCCTCTGAATCTCCTCTCTAAAAAAATCGCCATGATTTTGACCAGAGGACAATAACCAAATATGTCAATAATTGCTGAGAGCTTTCTTTTCTTTCTTTTATCATGGAAAAAGAAAAAAAAAAAAAAAGGACATTGTTTTTTAAGCGCATGCTGTGCAGCGATTTCTGTTTCATTACTTTATGAACTGGTTATAGGCTGAAGGTACTCGCTGCCTCTTCTCGGGAGCTGCAAATCCAAGAAAGCTACAACTCATGAGTTATCACGCATTATGACAATATTTTAACTTTACCCAATCAAAACTTTATTATATAGTTCGTCAAGCATATAAGAAAATTGATTTCCGAATTTTTTTCACTTTGCAAGGATAAGCTCGGATGGTCGAAATAACGTAAATACCTTGTAAATGGCAACATGAAAATGTCATTTCTCCAGATACAAGTTTTCATAGGAAACACTGTTCTAATATAGGTTTTACTCACTGCTCGTGTCCAGAGATTATATGAAATGTCTGTAATTTTGGTAGAAAAGCACCAAGTTTAGGTTGTCTAAGGAGAAAGATTCCAGACTCACGTCGATTAAAACCCTTTGCTCAGTGACATTCGTGGATGGTGCTCGCATTGTGATCTTGCTATTGTATTTTGAAGATGAACCCATGTCCATCCTGCAATCCTGCTTGGGAGCCTATATGAGAAAAGTATTCAGAGAGGAGAGATTGCCTAAGTTAGCTGTGATTATTAGTTCAAGATTAAAGAAAAAAGCTTGTTGCTTTAGCTATTAGATCATTTTCCTCAGATTTCTGCTGCTATATTGTTAACTTAGGACCTGAACTTATTAAGTCCTTTTAATAACTCCCCCGGTGAAGAAGGGTAAAAATTTTTCAACCTATGGAGTTATGCTACTAGGGAAGTAAAAAGGTGTTTCCATTAAGAAAAAAGTTACCTTAATATCTACAAATTGAGGTAAAACGAGAGAAAAAAAAGTGAGAGCAAAAAGAAGATGTCTTAGGTTAGCACATATGGATGGCGTTGACAATATTTTATACATTTTTCATGCGGGCAATGTCTTTTGAGAGAGTGAGAGAGAGAGGTGAGGTGATGTTTTCTGGGATCGAGCTACGGGAAGAGGAGAGAGAAAAAACCGGCATTGAAGTGACTGGATCAGTCATAGAATGGTGGCTGTCATTCAGAGGAAAGAAGACAATAATAATTATAATAATTGCAAATAAAACCCAGATTTGACAGTCCTTTCAAAACCAAGGCCAAGCCCTCTCTTTCTTCGGGATCTTAAAAAACACAAAAAGAAGAGGAAAACAAAAAGAACCCATTTCTTGAGATTTGTTTTAACAACAGGGGGCGCAGATCTCATTGAAAAGAACCGATGCTTTTAACTCAAATCCATTCCCAACCAAATCAAGATTCAATCTATTAATGAAAAAGAGTAGCTTAAAAAAAAAAAAAAACCTACGGAGGGGGGAAAATGATGCTTTTGCCTTGAAGAGAGTGGACAGAAACTGACTAAAAATGACAACTTCGGCCGCAAAACCTAGTTCTCCTACACAAAAGCGAAAAAACACATAGGTTTTGGTCCTATGACGGCTGCTATAGTCGCATTTCAGAGACCATAAAGAATTGAAAACCCTACATTGTCATAAATTTGGACACTCCATACTCGAAACGTTCCCTTTTTTCTCTAAAGGAACCCAAATAAAAAGAAAACAATGAAGTTATTGTCAACACACCTGAGCGTCTTGCCAATTTGCGAGGGACTGAAAAGCAGCAGCCATGTTGACAGACCAAAGATTAGAGCAGTGGCCGCACCGGATGGTAACTATGTCGAGCAAGCTACTGCATGGCACACTCACCTGCATAATATCCACAAATCACAAAGTCAATCTATACAAAAAGGAAATTGTGTTACCCAGTGAAACTTAATCACTGCCAAAAACAAGAAGAACCAAGAACTAAGGAAGAAAACCCAGATCAGGAAAAGAATGACTAATTTTTGGGTTGCGATCTGTCTAGTTAGTTGTTTTTTTTTTTCCCTTTTCGGGTTCTTACTTTTTCCAAAGAGTTCTAGAATGACAATAAACGGGGGGCATCATTAACTGAAAACCTTCTCTTCTCCGTTTGGTTTTTGTGAGCTCAGTTCAGAGAAAACCCTAAACAAAGTATGTCATGGTGCTTTGCTTGTGAAGTGTGCTTTGGTGGGCATGGAATAAGAAAATGGAAGATTTGAGAAATATCCTTTATTTTTTTTAAATTTCCTCCGGTGACCTAAAACATATACTGAAGCAAGGCTAAGAGTGAATCAGATCTGTGTTGGTGAAGGAAAGATAAGTCACACTGCTAGGAAATTAAGATGTTGGAGTTGTCTTCATCAGTTTGTCATTGTGCGCTTGATTATTTTGCACGAAAATCTTATTTTTCCTTAAAAATAAAACCGTATACCTGCAGGAGCAACACACAACTCAAGCCAACCGGCCCTCTCTCTCTCTCTCTCTCTATAGGACCTTAAGAAATGACATCCATTTGACTGAGAAAAGAAGAAAAAAAGGTACGGTCGAACGATGGAGACGTGACTGCACCAAAAAACAAGGAAGACTCAAAGAGGAGATCAATGGGGTTTTCATCTCAAAAATAGACAAAATAGATAACACAGGTGCAATGTTTTTTTCCTTTTTCTTCCCCTTCCTTATCTTTTCAGGACCTAATAACTTATGCTTCTTTTTTCTTTTCCAGCTGCTAGTGCTTAGACTCATTGCATACAAACACAGAAGCAATAAAAACTGCAAAGCAATGGATGAATCAGAGCTCCGGGTGGGACTTAAAAAGAAGTGAAAAAGCAGAACCCCACTAATAAGCCCAGAGAGAGATGAGATGATGATAATACCGCAAGCACAATATTGCAAAAGTTGCAAGGGATGTAGCAGAGCTGTTCTGTGGGTGTGATATCTACGCAGCTTGCCATTTCTACACGCACAAAAAAAATAATAATAAAGCTCCTCAATTGCACAAGAAGAAGAAGAAGAAGAAAGATGAGTTAGGACTTGCTTTCTGAGAGGTGTTGAGATGTATCACGACAGGAAAGCCTAGATGGTCCTGGGTGGTATAAATAGAGGAAAATTTCAGAAAAAAAGAGAGGATCTTATGGAGTGACAAATGAGAGAGAGAGAGAGAGAGAGAGAGAGAGAGAGAGAGAAGATGAAATTCTATGATAAAAAGGTGGGATGAGAAGTGGCCATGGCAGGCAGGAAATGCTGGGTCCGGGAAAAGGTAGAACAGAAAAAAGTTGGGATTTATTGAGAACTGGGTTTGGGTACACAGAGAGAGAGAGAGAGAGAGAGAGAGAGAGAGAGTATAAAGTGGGGGAGAGAGCTTTCAGATATTAGGCAGGGTTAGGGCTAGAGGAGGAAGAGAAGTGGTTTTGGATGCATTACCATAGATATCATGTCCATCCAACTTGAATTGCTTTCTGAATTCCAAACAGTTTTCTAGACTAGTTTTCTCTACTAGCCCGGGAAGGCATCTAGAGTAGTTTCTTGTTTCTTTTATTTTTTTCCTCAAATATTTTTGTATCATATAACATTGTCAGTGAAATATTCATGATCAATATTATACATATCAGTAGGATAAAATAAATGTTATATATTATGAATGGATGTCCTATCTATATACTCTATCTCTAAGAATGAAATTTTCAACTATAGTAGAAAAAAGTGGTACGGTGAATGCGATTTACTCGGCGTGTATTTACTATAATTTCTTTTTGTTTTCTTCGAAGGATGTAGCTTTGTTGTTTGACATTATTATCTCAGTAACATAGGTTTTTAACAATGTTTGATATATAGATTGTGTACAAGATGTTTACAGAGCTTGTGAAGTCAATTGGAGCACATATATAAAAAAAACTCATTATTTTTTTTTCCTGGTGAGGGAAAGAAAAGAGTATCTTTGCACAGATTTGTCCTTTTTTTTTCCCAAGCAGATACACTTGCGTATGTCCTTCAACTGAAGCAAAGTATAAACGGCCACACACGCCCTCATCAAATCTGGCTTTTTTCTACAGCGGACGAGGGGGGCGACCCTCTGACTCTCCCTATCAAATAATGCCTCGATGTGGACTTGTATAGAGCAAGGGCCACTTGATGAATTGGGCATGTTCTTTATGTATGCCATGCGTTGCATGCACCATACATGCATCAATGCACTTCGTTATAGCCTGCATTTACTGCCATGTATGTGTGTCTGCCTGTGTGGATGCATGGACCACAAGAATGATTGTTTGGGAAGGAACCCTTTGGAGTAATTTCAGTGATGATGGGCAAGAGATTATTGCATGGACTCATTCTGTTGTTAGGTCAAGTCAATTATCCACTTAAAAATATACAAGTATCTATAAGAAGGAATAAATTCGAATGCACTGACCGTGTAATTTTTTTCTTGGGGTAAAATTCATATCCATCACCGTTGATTTGGATAATTGGTTAAATTTTCAAAGTAAAACTACCTAGATCAATGATGGTGGAGGTAGGTTGTATAATAGATAAATGGGTTGCACAAACTGAGTATCATATGCACATTCTTATGTATTTCGTGGTGTACAAGCTCAAAAATTATCATGTTTTAACCTATGTAGTACGGACACTCTCTGGAAGCCTTCATGTCATGTCCGATATGCTTCAACACATCTCAACACGCGGTCAACGAGTGTCGAAAAATCGACACGTGGTCAACTTTCTCTCCGACACGCGAGTCCAAAATTCCGACACGTGATTTCGACACGCACATGATCAATTTTAAAAATTTCTAATACTTAAGGGGTGAAAATATAAATATACACAGAATAAGTAATAAAAGAAGTAATAAAATTGCTATAAATATATATGCACGGGGTCAATTTTTTTTTTTTTTTTTTTTTTTCAGTTTTGTTTTTTTAGAATTTTTTTTTATTTTTTTTTTTTAAAGTCTTTTACTATGAAAGAAGTAATTAAAAAAATGCTATATATGATAAATAAATAAATTTAAAAATATAATTTCAGCATTTTTCTTTAAACAATGTTTTTTTCCTCTAAGTTTTGTGTATTATTGTAACAAATTAAAATAATGAATGATATTATTTAATATTTTTCGTGTAAATTAATTCTAAGCTATTTTTATTATTATTTATTTATGTATTTATATATAAAAATATACTTAATATATAACGTGTCGGAACGTGTCGAATTCTTTATTTTTAAGAAATGACGTGTCGTGTATCGTGTCGTGTGTCGCGTATCGCGTGTTCGTGTCGGTGCTACATAGGTTTTAACAATGTTAATATTGTTGTATGTTGCAATTAGTTTTGTCTGTCACGTTGTATCTACTTTTATTCTGAGCAATTCTTCACGGCGGCGGCGGAAGATGCGAACATGATATTCGAGAGGTTCTTTTTAGCTGCGTTGGGAAAGTTAATCTGGAAGCCTTATTGGTAAATTATTGCAGGTCCATGCGGCGCTTAGGCCTAGGTTAATTTCCCAATGAGATCACATAGGCTCAGGGATATGGATGTGGCCTTCTCTACATAAGCAAGAGAAGGCTATATTTAGGTACGAAGTGTACTGAAATATAGTATTAATGTCACAAAAATGAACCAAATGTCTTGAATTGGCTTTTCTTCTCAATTGGGTTGGAGGAAAACACGCCTATGGTATATAAATGGATTGAAATGCTGATCTAGTTGATCATTGAGAAGGAATTTATATACTTGTCACATATATCAAAATGTCCTCAAAAAAAAAAATCTTATGGCATATCACATGTTGTTTTCATTTCAAATCATGTTTTTACATTTCAACTTCTTTAGTTTCGATTGATGAATTACCAAATATGGATTTTATCTACATTTATATTTAGTTAAGTTTGCATGTGAGTAATGTTCATTATTTATAACCAATTAGAAACTTGTTTCCTCCAATCAAAAATAGAGAAAATTTTTATCACCTTTCTTTTCTTGCAGTCTAAATCTTAGGCTCAAATTATCTTTACGGGCACAATTTCACCATGTCCACATGCACCGATAAAAGTCCACTTATAATCAAAGTGATGGACGTCACCCTTAAAAGTTGCTATGAGTGAAAGGAACTATCATTCGGATATTGAAACTAGAACATCTCAACCAGGCACTTAAATCATTCAACCAATCTTTGAAGGGTTGACGCATTGGATGTCCTCAATCCTTTTGCCTTTAATATGGAATTCGGAAGACCCCCACCAAAATCTTAAGTTTTTCTTTTTCTTAGCACAATATAGGAGAAATTCACATATTAACTTATTTAACTTCAGAAAATGCAATTTCAATTGAAGCTATTATATGGAGAGAGATTGCATTTTACATGAGGCCGCCGAGGGATCACTTTGACACTTAGTGTATTGTAGCTTTCTAGTTTGCTTATTTTTGCCACTCTGAAAACCAGCTTAGCTAATAAAGCCTCCTAAGACGAGCAAATATTCATTTCTTTACTCATAGTTGGAAAGGTTCTTCTCTTGCCTTGTGAGCTTCTTCAGAATCCGAAATGATAAGAGACGATATGAAAGCTCGACAGCCTAGTACTAACCCCACCTCATTATTCTAGGATCAAAAGCTTACCCGGAAATAGACCAAAGGGGAACGTTGGATCACACGATGAAGTGATTTGAAAAGGAAACCCAATTATGCTCGCTATCCAAGAAAGAAAGACAAGAAAATCCACTAAGCTATGCAATACAAAAATCCATAAGCGATTTTGAGATGAAATCGACGCTCGAAGTCTCAACTGTACGATCACAACCACATGTCACGCGACAAGATCCAAACAAATTCCTTTAATTGGAAAAGTACGGGACACATGAAATGCATAGCCTCTTTTAGGGTTACGATTGATGTTTAAAGGTATCGATGATAAACAAGAGTTACACCAAATGCCACAATTTGATTTCCTTGGTTGAAGATCTTGTTTCAGATACTATTAACTGGTGTTAAATTAACAGCCTAGCTTGCCAACACTGTTCAGATCCCCAACATCCCAATCCTGGGGTTATGGCATTAGGCAAATCCACACGAGACTTGCTGCCACTAGATAAAATATTTTCAATTTTGGTAGCAATCCACTTTAAATCGCGTCATGTCCATTTGAATTTGTGCAATACTTACCTAACGGTGTAATAATCCAGATATAGGTGATGTCGAATCAGATAGATATTTGATGCCTAATATTGACAAATATTTTGAATTCCTAATTTTCACTATCTTTTTTATTTTTTATTTGTCAAACTATTTTAAAAGGTTTGCGAATATGAAAATATGTGAAAAAAGTGATTATTGAAAATGAGTCAACAATGACTTATGTCCACCTATAGGTCTCAAGATGCAACTGAACGCAAAAAAGGTCAATACAATGAAACTTATGTTACATATATCTAAAAAGTTTCGTTCCATTCAGCCCAATCTTTATTTTATGAGTGCCTCAGATATTGTCTTCACTTGGTCACTCTTCCAAGCGTACTTTTTTGAGTTCCTTCACATACATTTCAAGGTTCACTTAAACTAAAAAATTATGATTTGAGACTTATAAATCAATCTACAATGTCAGTTGAACCCAAATGCTTTCTAGTATGGCGATGATTATTAAATCCTTACAACAAAACATAAAGAGTTACTTATTTGCCAGTAAACAGGATTATTGATGGGCTTTCTCAAAATTGGCTTCTTCAGCTTGATTAGAAGTTTACTACTCAGGATGACTTTTCTTTAACGCGTGTAAAACTGGAAAATGCATTCGAGATGACTTTCATAATCAACTTATACACAATCGCGCATATTCTCTTCTACACTATCTGCATTGGACTGTCATATTCAACATGAGCTTTCCCGTGGGCTTATTACAAAACAGGAAAAGAAATGAAGCATTCCAAAGCTCTACACACCGACATTAATGAAGCAATCAGCTTCCAAAGTGAAGAAGAGACGAGAACTTTTCACGCAATTTAGTTCTCATCCTTCCTTGAGGAGGAGCCAATATGGGAAGTGATCATGTGAGAACTCCATTTGGCGGCACCTAGTGATCCGGCGAGGAATCAAAAGGTGCTATGCTGGAGTAGGTTGTATGTTCAAGGAGAATGGCAAGTAATGCGAATGAATGTCATATGTTCGATTTTTAGTTGGAGCTTTTCATCAATACGTTATGCTTCAGGTTGTATTATCCACATACATGCCAAGGGTTGAGAGAAATATCTAAACTAGTTAACAATGAAACACATTACGGTGACTAGAAGTTTAGAGAGGAATGACATCACGTCAAACTGTACCTGGAGAACAAAGACCCTCTCCAATCAAGTATCGACATGGAAGAAAACTACCGTCTCTTGAGGAGGTAGAAAGTGCAGCTATCCTATTGAAAATGAAGCTCCTAGAAAGAGGTTTTTAGAATTGCCAACAGCCAAGACTGGGTCTAGATAATAAAAAAAAAGGGTCTCTCCACTGAATATGAAATTCAAATGCTAATGAAACAAAAAAAATTGCGATCACTAGCCTCCTGGAGAGCTAATGTAATCTTGGATGTTATTAAAAAAAACAAGCACCTGCAATATTTGCAATGCGAAACAGAACTCAGTGAAAAGGTGCTCATTTCAGTACTACTGAGTGCACATATTGTGCTCATACCTGTTCCATTGGTATTTCTGGACTGAAAGCCAACAAATCTTCAAAGGAAGCGAGGGGGAAAAGAGGAAAGATGAAAAGACCAGATTACATTCCTATGCAGAATGTGTATTCAGTATATCATTTCTGTCCGAAACAAGGCCCAGATCTGGTCCACCTACAAAATATGCAATCAAATTGAAGCCAGCTACAAGGGAGTTCTATGACGGATATCTTCAGTCCCCACTCCAGAGCATAATGTGAAACAGCATTCGTCAGCTTCTCTCTCTTGGTGAGAGCGGGAGGCTCAAGGGGAGAGAGATCATTCATTCAACTAAGACATCTTCAACCTCTCAACGCAGCCTTGTGAACCATGGTTTCCTTGTGGATTTGGTGGCAGCTTTTCTCTACAAGATCGAGGAGCTTCTCCAAATTTGCCGCCCACAAGTTCAAGATGTCATTACTGTCCTTCGTCGTCTGGAAACAGACAACTCCCATCGGCCGGTCTATCTTTGCCACCAGGGACTTGGAAACAACCATTTCGGAGAGATGCTTCTCAGCTTCCTAAAATGGAAAGAAAGAACTAACAGGTCACGCCGATAGAATATCATTCAAGCTGTACAATTATTGCTATATGGTCTCTCTATCAGATGATACTGTTGACTTAACAAATTGAGGCATGTGAATGATTAAAGCTCTCCAAAACAGCGGTAACAGAACCTCAAAAGCAGATCTGTATTCCTTGAGGGTCACGCTACATAATTTTTTTCTTCTTCACATTAAGAAGGCTGTAACAGTGAGATATACTTGTGTAAAGCACGAAAGAGCAAGTGTTAATACTAGCCGAAAAGCTAGGCCAGCTATTTTAGCAAACATATCAGAGCTCCCCCACCCATCTAAAGGGTATCAGAATTTCAGGAACCACGGGACAAAAAATGACTTCAAGATGCCAGACAATGACACTTATAACCATGCCAAATTTATGAGCAGAAGTTGACAAGCCGAGCTTACACATATATGTCAGTCAGAAACGTTTCTGGAACAAAACTAAAAAGACAACGTTCTCACTTCCATGACAAACCTTTGGCTTCCAAGGCTCCAAAACCTCTTTTTGACTCTTTTTCGAACTAGTACACAAATGCGGCAACCATGCCCCAATCAGGGATCACAGGCAGAGAGGATGCTCAGAGTTAAATAAGGGGTCTTGCCAATCATTCATAAAGATTGACATTAATAAAGAATACAGACAAATGTTCC
The DNA here is from genome assembly GCA_017140615.1 of Eucalyptus cladocalyx. Classification (NCBI taxonomy): domain Eukaryota; kingdom Viridiplantae; phylum Streptophyta; class Magnoliopsida; order Myrtales; family Myrtaceae; genus Eucalyptus; species Eucalyptus cladocalyx. The sequence goes on from CM029518.1 coordinate 11,379,853, forward strand.
AACATAATCAGACCTGGGTGCTGAGGCATAGAAGCTCTGCAAGTCTCTTCAAGGTAATCCTTGAGTAATACTTCGAAACAACAATAATATTCTGCAGAAAATAGAGTGGGTCACATCTATTCAATGATCCAATAAAAAGAACAAAAATGACAAAGTTCTATAGTTACATGTTCAATGATTCTCTGCCGAAGATCTTCTGCTGCCTTCTCAACAAGTGCACCTCCAAGCATGTCTTTCTCATTCACAAATTCATCTTTGAAAGTATTCCAAAGAGCAGTCCATTGGATAACCTCCATTGTGACCAATTGTTTCAGCAGCAGCCTGCATTAAAATATTGAAGGCACTGTCAGCCTTATTCTATGGCACATTATTGGGATAATGAAAGAGAATGTACAATCAATTACCTAAAGCAAAATCAAAGAGGTACCTGAATTGGGGAATTTCTGAGAGATTTTTATCTTCTAAAGTGGCATTAAGAAGGCTTGACTGCATTGAATCATGTGGTGACAGAACTAAGTACCAGCAAATTTTCCTTAGAATCTGCACTTAATAAAACCACAGTATGAACAGCTGTCCCTCAAAAAACTCAGTGAAGTCTTAACAAATCCTTATTGGAAAGAGCTTTACCGGTATCCACTGCTCTGGGTTTCCCTTCACTGATGGAATCTCATATATTGACTTATAGCATCGACAGATCTCGAGGTAATCATTGTTATGTGAGTAATACCTACATCGTTAACCACATGAATGCGAGGTAAACTGAGATGTGTAACTCAAATCCATTAAGGAAGAAGAGCATGTGCCAGATAAATAAAGCCATACAAGTTCACAGTTTGATCTGCAACCTGAGTGGCAGGTAGCACTTGATCGGCAAAAAGTTTTACTTAAAAAATGATGAACCCAGAATTAAAAGCAAAACACCAATATACCGTATCATGAGTTCGTAGTATATCCGTTTCAATTCCAGAAGTGACGGAATATCAGCCGGTGCTTCTTCCACAATATTTTCACCTTCTTTAGGCTTTTTCTTCTCTTTGGAAGGATCTACCTCAAAGACTCGAGGGCTGATCTTCCTGGAAAGGATCTGTGCACGGACATAATCCTGGCGATCTAAGCATAAACGGACCTGCAAAATCCACCGATCAGAAAACCAATCATAGGAATAGTGCCTAATCAGCCAAAAGCAATACCAAAAACCCATACTTGTTCAAGGATAAAAGCAATTTTCTCCGTCTTTGCCATTGCTCCAAAAGTTTCTACCTGTATTGCAAAACCATCATAATGTTGGACAAGGAAAAACAAATTATAAGATCTATGATCACAGAAGTCAACTTCTAGTTACCGCAATTTCTTGCATCAAATCAGCAGCTTCTGCTATAAGACCCTGTTCTTCCTTTATTTTTGCGAGTTTCTTGATCAATCGTGCTCTCTCAATTTCAACATATATCTGCATAATGAAACTATTTATAGAAACCACAAAACACTAAACAGATTGCTCATAACATAAGCTGCATAGAGTTTGAGTTCGCATATTCACCTTCCCAGCAGCAACAGAGTTAAGTGTCTTAATAAGCTCTATCTTGGTCTCAAGATCAGGTGTCTGGTCAATATATTGCATAGCCTGCTGCACCATTGCTGTCACAGCCTGTTGATAAGAAAATAGGGATGCATATGTCACCATCCCATAACTTGATTAGGTCTACAGACAATGAAATATAAGAAGAAGACCAGAGGCAGAAAGAAATAGACAAGCTAAAGACCAAAATGCAATGACAAGAAGAATTCCCTCCCCACCCAGAAGAGATGGGTGCCATACAAAGATGATGGCATTGTCCTGCAATGCCACTTGTGGAGGCACGCCAGACATCCCATTTATCCCAACAGAAACTCGCATGAAAGTGGAGTCCATTTCCAAATCGGCAATTAAAGGTTATTGTTATTCCAGCCAAAAGCTTATGGACTCTCCCAAGTCTGTACAGAAAGTATCTTCCACCTTGCCACAACCACCAATTAAATCCACTATCTGGCTATCCAATCGAATGCAGGATGAGCACAGCATTTTATTCTCATTTATAATCTTCTTATAGTTCAATTCCCAGCAGTTTTCATACCCTAATTAGCAGGTCTGGCCTTTCGATATTTGTTCAGACATACAATGCGTCATGCACAATCAGAACTTGGGCCTAATTTGAGTACTATAAGGTTAGTCCTAATTAAATAGGCAAAGTAGGATATTTAGGAGTGGGCTTAGGAATTCCATTCTACATCCGATGATCCTACTGGGATCTCAACTGGGAATGATTTTGGTAAGACCACTTTCCATCTTTTTTAACTGCATTGTATACAGATAGTAATCCTAAAAACAATGTTCAAGTAAAAAACTTGTATTCACACAATTAATAGCCACTGGTCATAATGCTCTGACTATCCAGAGTAACTTATCAACCTTCAGCACAGCATACCAACGAAATAAGATCAATGAAGAGCAAAAATTCCACAAGCTTATCGCCCAAAGAAGGCATGAAAAGGCAAATATATGGACATAGTTTAATAAACAACCCAATTAACTCTCAACAAGGTAGTATATTCTTTCTCACATACTTGTGTTACAGAAAAGTTTGGAGCAACTTAAATTTAACACATATTAATATCCAAGCATCAGTGTCATCAATTAATTTTGACTCCTCTAATATCACTTGAAGAAGAAGAACACAGAGTGCTTTGAGCTGGGAAGACCAAAGTTCATGCCCGTGAACTTGGTAGACAACCAAACACAATAATCTTGGCTCCTCCTTTTCTGATATTCCTTTCCCACCAGTAAACCTAACACATGCTGTGTTCATGCAAGAAAAATACTCCACAGCAAACCCTTATTGCAACGGAGAGGTACAACCCATACTCATAGTTCATCTTTAATTGAACGGATATTAGTTTTTCTGTGGGTAGACAAACATCAATCCCTGGATCAGTATTTGGAATCACTCCTATAGCACCCAATCCCAATTTCTTTTCTCCCAGGTTTCTTTGTTATGTAAAAGATATAATAACTAAGGTACCAAGGAAGTACCTATCCGTATAAAACAAAAAGAATCCATCCCTATACAAGATAATTCAAATCCTAAATCAAAACTACTGACTAGAATAAAAACAAAGAATAGCACCACCTACTGACTTTACTAAACCCTAAAAAGATGATAAAACAAAATAAAACCACTTAACTCGAGCAATGTACCTTTTCTCTTTGTTATCATAGACTAAGGATAAATATTTTTCAATCCTTCACTCGCACGTGTTTTACTTCAATTCCAAGCGGAGTGTCCATCTTGCAAAAGTATAATTTCAAAGTATTTTGCTTGTAACTGCCTACAAATTAGTGTTCTTGATAGAATGCAACATCACACAACTTCATGTAGACTTGATGGATTGGGAGATATTTAGCCATAACTAATCTTGAATAAGAGTTTCCGTTAAGAAACCAAGTAACCTTTCAGCACCTTCTACTTATTTACTTTGCTGTCTCCCGTAATATATTTTTTTTTTTGGGAGCAAGCGACAATGCTAATTGGTTATGGTGGAAACTCACTTTCTACTCCCTATGTGCTGAAGACTCACTGATATTGATCAATTTCACTTGATAAGAAAATACAAGTACCCTGCCGGTAAGGGTATATATATCAAGGCTAACCCTTTGCTTTTCACATATTCTCCGTTTACACAGGTGAAATATTAAACTTCCAAAGAAATAAAACCCAAGCTTCCTTCATAAAAGAGTTCCAAAAGCACATATTTTTATCAATTCTTCCAAAATCTTGCCACCTTGAATAATTTCTTATCCATGAAGTTAACTTCAATAAATAATGCAAAAAGGAGGTGTCAGCCTAAAAGAAAATCATTTACAAGATAGTGCATCCGCTAACTCAACAATGTCACTAAGAACATTCAATACTCGTTTAGTTGCCCAATGCCATCCTAGGAAACCAACAAGCCAATCACTTCCAAGGGAACCCAGAAAACCAGCAACTCGAAAAGCAGGGATCCAAAATTCCATAATTAAGCAAGGCCAAAAGATCACAACCGGAAAACAAGCAAGAGAAAAAGCCTAATCTTTTCACCTGCTTAAGCTGACCGCGCCGCTTGGACAACAAGACAATCTGGTCGTTCAGGGTCTTCCAGGCCTTGGCCTCGAAGCACAGCTGCAGGATCTCCGTCACCGCCTTCTTCGTCTCGGCGACCTCGCCGGCCAGCCTCATCTGCTTCTCCACGTTCAGCCGCTGCTCTATGGCGGCTTCCAGGTTGCCTCCTCCGCCCTCCTGCCACGCCGCCACGACGATTCAATCCCCACACACACAAAAAAAAAAAAAAAAGGACAAGCGAAGGAGCGAGATTGCCGCTCCAGATCTGAAAGCGGGGGCGGCGAACCGACCATCTCGATCCGGTGCTGGAAATCGGAAGGCGAGGTCGGGGAATCCGGCGGAAGTCTCCGGCGACGATCGGTTTGGAGCCCTAAGTGAGAGAAAGCGAAGAGAGAGAAAGAGCGCTCGGTGAACCCTCACTCACGAAAACTTCCTCCTCCTCTCTTTGGGTTTCTCTCTCTTCTTCTTCTTCTTCTCTTTGAACGCGCTGATGAGAGAGAAAATCGAATTTATAAAAAGGAAAATGAATGAAAATGGTAGGGGCCGGGGATCCGAGACACGAAAAAGTAGGAAGAGGATCGAATCCGGTCGAATCTCGGAAGGATCCGACCCGGACTTTGAAAGGTTGGTCCGAAACTCCAGAGGACGGCCTGGTGAGCCTGAGAATTACGTGGGCTGGACTACCCGTTTTTTAAATGAAGATGACATTTTGTTTTCGTTTTCTTTTTAAGATAACGGCTATCCAAACAGTGCATTTAACTTTAATTAATATGTAATTTAATTCAATAAACTTTTAATTTGTCCTCATTTGATCGATATAAAATAGGAAATTGAATAGGATCAAAAAAAATGTTGAATGTAGTCATGCCATTAATTCAAGGCTAACGGGGATTAAATTGAACATCTTCATACAATTTAGGGAATATATTGAATATGTATTTAAAATTTGAAGACTACATTAAACAAATTTATAGTTCAAGCATCACATTTACATCAAAAGCATTACAATTTAGGGATGGCATGAAACAAATTAAAAATTTAGAAATCAAATGATACATTGGGCCAAAGTTTGGGGACTTATAGTGTTGTTTTCTTTCTTTTTCTCCCAGGGGACTGGGAGTCCCAACCATCCACACCATTCACAATCATATTTACTGTTTAGCTGATTTGGTATGTGGATGATGTCCATAACATGCAGCTCGCCAATCAAAAGGTGGTGAGAAATTTAGAGTCAAGTCGAAAAAAATCATATGATCATATGATTAAAAAATCTAAATCATTCGAGTTGAATATATTTAATGAATTTGAGCTCATTGATATCTTTTCTTAATATGGCACGAGACTACCATCTGCATTATTTTGGGTATTCAACTGAGGAAAAGAAATTCATACCTAAAGCGCAAGAAGAATCGGTCTAAATCAGTGACCATTCCCACCAAGCTTCGACCGGAGACGGGTCGATCCTATGAAGTCCCAAGGAGTGAAGGATTATGTCCTTAGGTTTTATACAAGTTGCAGGCTTTAGGTACAATGTTGTGTGTATATGCAAGACTCCCGTTGGTGTGATTTATCCGTGAAATTTACGAAGAGCATATACAGGATCGGTGTGACGCGGCACTGATCTCTCTTCGCGAGAGTTGTTTCTAGTGGTTCGTCTATCGCGAATGCATTTTGCATGTCGGGGCAGATGTTTATGGATAGATACTGAGGTTGCACACCGAAACAAAGTCTTCTAGCTTTTGAGGTTTAGTACAAACAAGCTCACCTGATTCCCGAATGACATCGACCGAAAATGCTCTTCCGAGTCCCAGCGCTTCTCTTTTCTTTGGAAAGACTCGCGATGCCCCGATCCCTTTTTTCATGGGCAATGACGCTAGTTATCCTTGGAATTCTGGAAGAGCAGATATAGGATCGGTGTGATGCAGTGCTGATCTCTTCTCGTTGTGAGAGTGGTTTCTAATGGTTCGTCGGTGATGAATGTGTTTTGCATGTCGGAGTCGATGTTCATGTATGGATGTTGAGCATACAAACCAAAGCATGGTTTTCTAGTCCTTGTGGTTTAGACACTCGGTATAAAACAAATACACTTAGAGAATTTTTAGATGACATCAATCGAAAATTCTTTTTTGAGTCACGAAGCTTAGAAAGCAAGTGATTTTTCATCAACCTGTTAGTAGTAGTACTTGCAAGACCTGGCCCGAGAGGCAACTCGGAATATAAGCAGTATGACATAATATACAAGCGATCTGAGTGGTAATATGTTTTAATCTAGTTATAATGTGGAGTTCTTAAAGATATCGATCAGTCAAAATATTGCGGTCAGTCACCAGAAGGATTGACAAATTGAATAGAATAAGAGAATGTGCGAGATTGCAGCCCCTGATCATATCGTCCTCCTTAATCCAATTACAAATGATCTGAGCATTATGGAGTCGTGCTCATTCCCACCCAATCCCGCAATCCGTTTGGGCAATATCCTAGAATTGACTAATTGCACTCCCATCAAAAGATGGATGTGAATGCATCATTTCGACAGAGAATGAATGGACAGTACTGGCTTCCTTCATTTTCAATCGCGTTCTCACTCACCAACCACTCAGAAAGTATGATGCTCAATCGAAGCGACAAAGATAGTGACTCACTACACAGTTCATGTGTATCCTTCGCGACATTGGCCTCCTACCTACGTTTGTGCTCAAAAACCACAACTTCAACAAAGAAAAGAAAGCATGGAGATCTAAGGGGCGATCTTGACCTGAAATTATAACACAAGCCTGACCAAAATGACCAAGTGCGAAAAATTAGTCTTCGTTCTCGCAGTTGCAACTGCAGTTTTTTCAAGAGCAAAGGCGATGAATTATGCAATGGGAGTTTCTGCAGGGATGAAGGATCAATTCTAGCAGCACCGTATAATTTGATTGGGCCAAGCCAATGTACCCTTCTCATTTTGGTGCTCTTCGAGTAGGAATCAGATACTCGCTTATCATAATTTTTAAGAACTTTGCTCCGGCCAGTCCGTTCTCGATTACTTGTAACTGCAATCAATCCTGAGCTTCAGTGGCCAAAAAATCAATCTCGAGCTTCACTCTTTAATGCTGATGATCTTCCATTATTATTGCAGTGTTCAATACAGGGTTCACATGATGTGGCGAATGTGTCAAAGGATGACGGCGGCAACTGGAACACCGCTTCTCCGTTCACCACCCTAGCCAACGGACCTGCCACCTTTTCCGTTCGCCGCAGCTGGCGAGTATTACTCGCATCTACATCTTTGCTAATGGCAGCCATTGCTCTCACGGCCAAAAATTGGTGGTCACCATCAGTTAAATTCCACAGCCCAGCCTCTAGTCCAGCAGGATCCCTGTCACTACCAGCCCCAACCACCTGCCCCCACCACATCTCCGCCACCACTTGGAAATGATGCTTCCTCTCTCGCTGTCGCACTGCTAGTCCTGTTCATGTGCAATGCCGTAGGCTTGCTGTGTAAGTGCATAATACATGAGGATCATCATTTCTACTAGATACAGGTGGACTATAAATAGATTGTGAGATGTTGCTACTCATCACAAACTCGTTAAAAGGCTTCTTTCTCACAATTCTAGCATGATTCATATAACATTGCTCAAAACTTGTAACATAGTTCATACTTTTTTGGAACATACATATGGTTCTCCTCTGAAATTTTGAAACTCGGCTCTATTTGCAGTCCCGATATCATGAAGACCAAGATTATCAAGGTAAGAAAAAAACAAAACAAAAAAAAACAAAAAAAAAGCAAAGAAAGCAACAGGAGATGAAAATTTGCATACTGGAAAAGTCAAAACAGAACATCACTCACCAGAACAAAATCTTTATTGCAGTAATGAAAAAATCCTAGCATTGGAATGACTAATGAGCAGAAGAGTAAATCACATAATATTTGGAGAAACAAAGTGAATCTTCTTAGGATCAAACTCAACACATAAACAGTTCATCGAGAATTTGAAATGACTTTGAAACTGCGAAACTATACCCTTGGAGCTTGAAAGAGCCAGGCGGATTTGGGGGATTGAGAGCACCATAAATCCAGCTGTATTGATCTCTCTCCTTTGCCTCCAGAAACTTCCTTGATAATCCACATATTAATCATTAAGATCCTTTTATTTTGAACAGTCACATGAGAAAAGACCAAAGAGAGAATTGCAGTTGAAGTATCGCAGAACAATAAAAAACCAATTCAAGTAATCGGGAAAAGAAAGGAAATTCATGTCATTCCTGAGTGTAGGATCGCTCATCTTAGGAAACTGAGATGACTATGGTCAAAGGGATTTTCTTACAGAGCTGCTTGTTCTTTCAACGTCTTGTAATTTCCTCCGTATCAATATTATGGATAAGAATCAGACATAAAAGTTTGAGTCACCGTGTAAATGAAACAAACACGTGTTAGATGACCTGCAAGCAAGCACAACAACCTTCAAATACAGAACTTGCAAAAAAATTACTAATCTTAAAGTCTGGTTCTCGATATCATGTCGAGAATGGAGAACCATAGGGCATGAAATATGACAAATTATTTTCTCAAAAGGCACTCTTATTATCTAGTCCTCCAAAAAGGGCTGCCAGTGACATTCCCACGATGATCAAGAGAAAGGTTTCATTCCAACTAAGAAACATGCATCACTCGGTAATGTGAAAAGGAGAATCACTCACAGATGATACACCAGGACTGCCAGCTTCATTCCTGCCAATATCAAGACTAAGATTTTGCCTTTTTAAGGGACATGGATTGTCTCGGTATCAAGTATCACCGGAATGTGACCTCATGAACACCCTGGCGAAAAAACAACCCATAATTTTGTATGACAAAAGGTCCAGACAATTCAGGTATCGCTTTCAGCGACTTGTATTTGGAGATATCTAAAGCGTTTACAAGCTCCACGTTGCCAACCCCACGAGGCTCAGTTCGTTTGTCACAATCTCGTGCGACCAAATATTGCAAATTCTGATACCCTGACAAATCTGGTAAAGTCTCAATTGATAAGCATCTTGAAATTTCTGCGCTTTCTAGGTATCATGATCATTTGAGCCTTGGAATGTCTGAAAGTTTCTTGCGATCTGTCACCATCAAGTTCCTCGAACCTTCAAATTTCAATACATCTAGAAATTTTGCTAACGACTTGCATCTGTGAATACACCAACTTTTGCAGGATGAAAATTTCTCCAGGCTTTGAACGTCCAGGTTCTCACAGCAGTTGATGTTCAAGCGTATCAGGGATTTCGAGCATGATAATCTTCCTAGCAAAGTGCAACCACAGATATCCAATATTACCAATATTCGAGACCGTCAAGGCTACGAATTTCAAGACTCTTGCGGTTTGTAGCACGAAAAGCCCTCAAATTCTTTAAAGTAGAAATTTCCAGTAATCTTATGATATATGTGCACCCAGAAATATCTAACCTTACCAATAAACCCAACCTGTCGAGGCCATGAATTTCAACTAGATCTCGGTAATTTTGCAGCATCAAATTCCCTTAGACCTTTTGAGCTAGAAAGGTCTGGTAATCTTTCTATGGACAAGCATCGAGAACCTTTCCAAAGTTTCTTACCAGTCTGGCCTCGAACTTCAAGAAATTCCCTCGAATTTTTGAACTGGAAGGTCTGGTAATCTTTCGATAGATTTGCACCCAGAGATATCCAATCTTGTCAATAATTCCAACCTATAAAGACCATGAATTTCAATTAGATTTTGGCAATTTGCCGCATTCGGGCATTGGGCAATTCTGCTATGTGAGTTCCCTGAATGTTCAAATTCTTCAACTTCTGAAGATTCCCAATGCTTTTAGGTAATTCCACAACCATTGTAGATTTTAAATCCAACTCAATCAATGATGTCAACTTTCCAATCGAATCAGGAATTACTCTCAACAAGCAACATTCCCATAATAATAAGCGCTGCAAAGACGTGAGGGAGCCTATGGATTCTGGAAGTTGAGAAAGTTTAGGGCATTTTCTTAGGTCAAGGAGGGATAAAGATGTTAGATGGCCTATGGAATTGGGTATGTGGGCTAATGATGCACAATAAGAGGCATCAAGAGTCTCGAGCTTCTTCAGAGAATCAATGCTTTCAGGTAATTCAATAATCCCTGTACATCTCAAATCCAACTCACTTAACGATGCCAACTTTCCGATCGAGTCAGAGATCTTTCTCAATGAGCGGCATTTTCGTAATAGCAATCGTTGTAGAGACATGAGGGAGCCTATTGAATCTGGAAGTTGAGCAAGTTTTTGACAAAATCTTAGGTCAAGGGTAGATAGAGATGCTAGATCACCTATGGAGCTGGGAATGTGAGCTAACGATGCACAATAAGAGGCATTCAAAGTCTTAAGTGCCTTCAAAGAACCAATGCTTTATGGTAATTCCACAATTGCTGTATGTTTTAAATTCAGCTCAGTCAGCCATGCCAACTTTCCGATTGAGTTTGGAATCTCTCTCAAGGAGCGACATTCTTCTAATAATAAGCGCTGTAGAGATGCAAGGGAGCCTATAGTGTTCGGAAGTTGAGCAAGTTTTCGACAAAATCTCAGGTCAAGGAAAGATAGAGATTCAAGATGGCCAATGGAGTTGGGTAGGTGGGTTAACAATGTGCAATAAGAGGCATCAAGAGTCCTAAGCTCCTTCAAAGAACTAATGCTTTCAGGTAATTTTGCAATCATTGTAAATTTTAAATCCAACTCAATTAATGATGTCAGCATTCCAATTGAGTCAGGGATCTCACTCAAAGGATCGCATTTCTGTAACAATAGACGTTGTAAAGATGCTAGATGGCCTATGGAGCAGGGTATGTACTCTAACAATTTACAATTAGAGGCATAAAGAGTCTTGAGCTCCTTCAGAGAGCCAATGGATATAGGTAATTCTTGAATCTGTGAATGAGATAGGTCAAGCTGAGCTAACAACACAAGGGAGCCTAATGATTCAGGTAACTCTTCAATTAGTGAATAAGATAGGTTCAACTGAGTTAATGACACAAGGGAGCCCATGGATTCGGGTAATTCTTCGATTCGTGAATGAGATAGGTCTAGCTGAGTTAATGACAAAAGGGAGCCCATGGATTCAGGTAATTGTTCGATCCGCGAATGAGATAGGTCTAGCTGAGTTAAAAACATAAGGGAGTCCATGGATTCTGGAAGTTGAGTAAGATACTCACAAGACGAGGCACGTAGAATCTCTAGCTTCAAACAACACCTCAAAATAGGAAGCTCTTTTATAGCAGTGTCATTTATGAGAAGCTCCTTTAATTCTTCCATCCTACCTACTTCAGTTGGTAACTCCTCTAGTCTCCAACATCTCCTTATAATCAAGGAGATGAGGCTCTTGATGTCCGCGACAGAAGGATGAATATTTATTAGATTCTCACAATCTTCAAGAATCAAAATCTCCAAACTTTTAAAACTAGACAAGTTGGGAGTTCTTCTCAAAGAATGACCAGAGAGGTTGAGAACTTTGAGCTCGACTGCCATCTGAATCAAAAGGAGGATAGTTTAGTGACATAGGGCTTCTCAAGCGTATGATTTTCCATTACTCCTAGTTTTGTTACTCTTTAAAATTCTTCACCCATGCTACACTACTCCTTTTAATTGGACTTTTTAAAAAAGATATGTCTCATAGCTTAGTCCCCATACTATTAGTGCTATGATGCTCCACTACCTCATGTTTGTTTTATTAAAATGTTTCTTAAGTAACAGTGTTTAGCCATGTGACCAACATATAGATGTTTTCTTTTCGAAAGAAAGAAAGGAGAGTTTTGTGCTATCGGACTTTTACAACACGGCATTAGTCACATGAGATATGCTTTCTTCATATCTTACCTTAAGTGGACCCCATCCTCCCCAATCCTCTGAAATCTCACTCCATGATAGATCGAGCACAACTAATTTGTTCAGATAAAAGTTGGCTGCTGCAAAATCTGAGGGACAGTCCTTCCACTGAAGCCATCTTAATTTAGGAAGCAAGCCTTGAAAATCTCCAGCAAGATTCGCAGCCTTCACTTGAAGGAACCTCAAGTTAGTTAATTTTTTAAATTGTTCACTTGTGTAGCTTCTTGTGCGGTCATTTTTCTCAAGACAAAGGGCCTCAATGTTACTTGTACCCTGCAATTAGGAAACATTGGGGAACGCAAATGATGAGATGAGACCAACCATATATAAGGAAAGATATATTGACTTCAATTTGCTATCACTAAAGTATAAATTTCTATGATTCTCCATAAATAAAGAAGAGGAAGTCATGTTATAAAAATTTCAAGTTATATCGTGTTAAAATTTTTGGTTTTAATAATTCTTTGACATTAAAGAGTTAGTATTAATTTGGTGAGATCTGCCAATATATGTTTTGTTGATAAATACATGTTTTGCAAATTAAATTATAAAAATATTCTCAATAAGATATTATTGCAGATATATATTCTTACTGAGGTATAATGTAATGCTGTAAATAAATCTATAATTTCACCACCCAAATTTCTTGTCGACACTTCTTTTATAGAAATTAAGACCTGGTAATTTATTTTTAAATGTATGTGTATAAGTATAGATGTCGTAATAACTAATCTTTAGTAAAGTTTTCACGACTATGGATTTTTTTTTGGGAAATATTCATTATTCTTCTAAAACGATGTCATTTAGCTTTGTGGTCTTTATTATTGACTTGACCATTCATTGTTCTTTCAATGTCAAATAAAGGATCGTTGAAGTAATATACCGTTTCTGACAAAAAAAGAAGTAATATACCGTTAGTGTTGTTTCCTTCATCAAAATAGTACGTTTGTTTTCTTCATCCATATTCTCATTAACGAATACCTTAATAAAAAAAAAAAAGTGCGTTTAAATATGCATCACTTTTCACATTTTTGAAAACTGATTAGACTCTCTGACCTAAAAAAAGGGCTCGTTAGACTCCATTGATTTTTGATTTTGTTCGATTATGCTACTTATGATACTCTTCTTTCTCGAATTTGAGATAAAAGTACCCCATTGATTAGGGTCATTTTCTTTATGGTTGCATGAACATTTAACAAATAGTATATTCATATTTTGATAAATATATATCTCTCTTGGAAGTAATATGCTTGGACCGGACTTTTTTTACGATACATATTCACTTCTTTATGTTTACATTAATAGACTCTTCTTTCTGGAAAAATTAAGTTTGAAGAGACAAATATCTTCATATTTTTAAGTAAATAAGAAGGTGTTTGGTTTTGGAATAGTATGTTTATTATGTGATTTGCATATTCATCTTCCTTCTCCAATTAAACACATCACACTACGAAATTAAAGTTCAATTGACTCAAATTCACGGGTACAATAAAATTCTCCCAACCAGAAATTCCTTCTTTTGCTAGATGAAACATATCATAAAATTTTTGGAGCAATGTCATTACTCATAACTCAGTGATTTTCAGATACCTTCAAAAAGAGAAGAATGTGTAATCGTTAAGGAAAAGAACACAAAGAATCCAAACTTTATGAACAATGATACATTTACTCAAAACTTATACCCATGTGATACATTTATTCGATTTTTTTTTGACACCAAATATCCCAAACTTATATTTGTGTGACATCAAAAACCCCAAATCTATATTTGCATGAAGCATATACCCCAAAAATTTGGTGTCACAAAAAAGTTCGATGGCTTTTACCCTAATCTTTACTGGCAAAATTTGGATTTTTTTCCATTTCCATCCACCATAAATAGCTTTCCCATTTTTATTCTTAAAATTTTGATTGACTTCCCACAATGTGTTTCTTCTACACATTATTATACTATTCATTAATATTTCTTAGTTACTTCCACTTGTCTTTCCACTTCCTTATTTTTATTTCTTAATAACACGTACTTCTTTATGAAACTTCTTTTGCCTTTTCTTTTCTTGGCGATTACTTCTTTATATCAACGTCTTTTTCTTGATATTGCATGGAAAGAATGTTTAGATTCTCTTTTTTCAAGTGTTGCAGATTCTAATAATAGAAGTCTTGTGCTATGCACAGAGTCACTTTTTCTACTGTAATGTAATAGGTCGTAATTTTCGAGGGGTTAATTAAAGATATGAATAAGTGAGTAACTTAATATGATTAGACTTTTTTCTTCTAATATCTTATTTCAATCTACAGATCTCTCGCCAAAAACATATGCCATCTAGTTACACATACACACACACACACATATAAAGCAATGGAAACAATATTTGGATTTACCATGCAATGGGCTCACATTTGACAAATATATTATGTTAAAATCATACTTGTCAAAAAATAATATCAACCAAATAATATCATATTTGACTTATATTTGACAGATTAATAGTATCAAAAGATCATTAACAATGATATCCATCATCACAAAATAATTATTTAACATGCTACACAAAAAAAATGAATATAAAACATTATCCGTCGAAGAAGGAAAATTTTTGTATAATTAGAGGGTCCTATTACATGACTTCCTATATTTCCATAATGAATATAAGGAAATGTACACTAAGTGATGATAGTTTTGATTGAAAAGTTGTATGGATACTCATGCAAAAATATTTTGTTGCATTTTATAAGTAAATGATATTAATAAATTGATAACAAAAACTATAGAACATGATAGCTCCTATTTAACAAATAAATGATATAAATATACTAAATATGTGCGTAATGAAATGCTCTCTATGAGTAAATGATGTAGAAATATCTGTTATAAGGTACTAGTCTCCATTTGGCAATAAAAAAATCGATCAGAAAGCACTCAATATGATAGCCCATAATTGACGAATGGTGATATATATATTAACTACGATTAACACTACCAAAAATCTCAAACTAATATACATGTGCCACATTTACTCTAAACTAATTTGTGTCATTACAATTTCCAAACTGATACATCTGTGCCATATTTTACTTAAACTAGTATAGTTGTACTACATTCATCACAAACTAACTTTTGTGTTATAAAAAACCCCAAACCAACGCATACATGTCATATTTACCTCAAACTGGTACATCGTATCACATATACCCAAAAAAAATCCTAGATTTACCACAATTTGGAATAAATATGACATGAATATACTAGTTTAGTGTAAAGGTGGAACAAATATACCAATTATGGTTTTTTTTTTAGTAACACAAAAATTAGTTTGGGGAAAATGTAGCACAAGTGTTCTAATTTGGGAGTTTTTGTTACACAAAAATATGTTTTGGGTAAATGTGGCACAAATGTGCCATGTTGGAATTTTTGATGTTATTAGCCATATGAACGAGGTAAGAACAACGCAAGTGCCGTAACCTTCGTATGACACTAACTTGAGTGCTATAACTTTTTCTTTTCGCTCACTTTAGTGTCATAAATGTGAAAAATCAATCACTTGAGTGTCGTCGGTGATTTGCCTTGTTGAAAAATCAATGTGAACACCGGTCATCCTACATGGTTTCGTTAGCATTGACATGAATATTTTTAAATGTTTTTTATTTTTTGTTATTTTGTTATTTTTTTTTTGCCCTTTTTTCAGGATCGGTAAAGGTTAGGGGTGTGCATGGTCCTGGCGGGCGGTTCCCGACCTAGAACCGGGAACCGCCCGCTAAGGACCGGTTCTGAAAAATTGGAATCGGGATCCACCTGTTTGTTGCATGGATCCACCCGGGAATCGGACCGCCGGTTCGGTCCGGTTCCGGGTGGATCCATGAAATCGATCTTGATGCGAAACAATTTTGGTTTTCAACATAGAACGGTTGGGTCTATGAGTTGGGAAGGAGGGGAAGAGGTCTATGGTTGGGTTTTTAACATAGAACAGTTGCGAAACAATTTTCCGCGGCTGTGGTGGGTGGCGGCCAACGCGAGAGGGTGAACAGCAGTGGCGAAGGAGCAACGGTGGTGGCGTCGACGCTCGGGGAGGAATCAAAATGGCGATAGGATTAGGAGGAACCGAGGAAGAGACAAAAGAGAGAGAATTGAAGACGAAGGGAGTGAGGAGATGAGATTTAATCTAGGGTTTCTTTTAGTAATTTTTTTTAATATTAAAAAGGTTTCGGTCGATCCGGGTGGGCGGATCCACCCATGGAAGGAACCGGACCGGTACCCACCGGTTCCGAAAAATTGGGCAGGAACCGGACTTTGGTTCCCTCAAGAACTGCCGGTTCCGGTCTAGTTCGGCGGTCCGGGCGGTTCCGGGTATTTTGCACACCCTAGTAAAGGTCACTAGCGACCCTTGCCAGTTGTGGAACCCACACTATATTTGGGCGAGGCGGCCTTACTCGCGGCCACCCAGAGTTGACGAGGGTCTTTGTGGCCACATTGAGTGAGGGCCACCACCTCACCTTTGGTTGTGGTTGATGAGTCAATGATGGCCTAGCCCAAGGTCTCCACATGCGAGGGCGAAGTAGCCCTCACTAGGTCTGGACGAGGCCTTCGCAACTTATGAGGGTCGCTGGTGACCTTCGTTGACCCTTAAAAAAAAGAAAAATTAAAATGGAAAATAAAATAAAAAAATTTAATTAAAAAAATTCACATATGATGGGAAATTAATAAAAAAATCCATGTAGGATAACTTGTCTAAAATAGCACTCAAATGATCGATTTTACTCCAATGTGGCACTTAAGTGAGTGATAAAAAAGTTATGACACTCAAATAAGTGCTGTATAAAAGTTATGACACTTGCGCTATTCTTCTCTCCAATATTAAATAAATATTTTTGCTAACTAAAATGCTGAATAAAATTTGAATAGTTTAGAAATAATTATTACAACATTAAAGCCTATATTAGACAAAAATTGTAATAAGAGGTTTAATAGAAAAATTATCTATTGTCACAAAAAAAAATTACTAGCGAATTAATAGAAACGACCCCTATTGTGAAAAGTCTAAAAAATGAAAATAATTATGTCCAGAGGGTTATAATACACGGTTGCGCGTATATCATAAACAAATATGAAAGCCATTAACTAATTGACTATGTTGACTCGCGGTTGACAACAAAGGACTCGATTGCACAAATTGTGAGAGATAAAGGATTACATTGACCAAAAAGCCTATTAGATAGCGGACTAAATTGCACAAACAATAATACTTAGGGGACTAAATCTGTACTTAACCCAACTTGAAAAATAGGGCAATTAGGATAGCTTATTGTGAACAAATGAGTGGAGGTCTCATTTATCATCGCAAACAATTCATAAGAAGTCGACTCAAAAAAAGATAGAAGAAAGGAAGGACTTCACAAGAAATCAAAAGAAGAATCCGAACGTCAAACGTGTGCATCAAAAAGACGCGGGAAAAGCGTGGCTCCCAACAATTTATAAATGTCTGTTTTTCTCTGAAAGTGCCCTACAAACATTATGCTTATGCCGCTTTGTTGTTGCATTAAGTTACCAAACGAGAGTGTCCTCATCACAATACTACGAGGTAAAGATATAAATCAACAACAATAATAAGGAAATTGCTCCTTAATTATGTCATGGAATCATGCAAGAACAACAATTAATTCACAGAGCTCTTCCGCAGGTAGAAGCGGCAAGTTTTGGGGACTCAAGATTGGCAATCAAACAAGAAAGAAAATGGACTCAACATTCGTCAACTAAGACAAGTAGAGGAAATTTTTACCTTGTTTCCATCAAGCACATCTACAGCATCCTCACAAATCCATAATCTGCTACGCTTTTGAGGCTTCATTTTATTTTCTTGATGAACAATTTCCCTTCCAAGATCTCTCAGTTGATTATGCATCATTAGCTTGCTGTCTTTGTCAATTTTAATTAGGGACATAATACTCAACACTTCAATCCCCTTCCTTGGCAAAAAACCACAAGCATCCCACATATAAGATGGACTTTGTTTAGATGATCCAATAAAAAAACACGCAATATCCAAAAATATCTGTTGGTCCTCATCATCTAATGCTTTGTAAGTTATCATCAACTTCTCTTGTACCGTAGTATTAGGCACTTTCTTTAATTTTGTTAATGTATCTTCCCACACTTCTTTTGTTTTTCTCCATAAGAATGAACCTATAACTGCCAGAGTTAAGGGAAGTCCTCCGGTAGTAGATACGACATCACGAGAGATAACATCATAATCATTTGGAGGAGAATTCTTTCCAAATGCATGTCTACTGAATAAAATTAATGATTGATCCAAAGGCAAGTCGTCGAGTTGGAACATGTGGCCTGCTCTAGCCTTGTCAAGAATATTTTTATTTCTAGTTGTTATGATGACTATGCTTCCGGCTTTAAACCATCTACCGTCTCCAGCCAAAGCATCTAACTGAGCATCTTCACTGACGTCATCGAGAAGAACAAGGACTTTCTTACTTTCAAACCGACTTTTGATGACATCCAATCCCTCAAAGACATTAGACACATCATGTGGAATTCTTAATATATCGTAGATAAGCTGTTTCTGTAGGCATTCAATACCCTTGTGTAGAGATGTTTCTCCAATATTTGCGACGAAACTAAGATGTTCAAAATGATTAGAGAGACTGTTGTATAGGACCCTCCCAAAAGTTGTCTTACCGATGCCGCCCATTCCATAAATGCCGATAATATTTGTATCATCAAATTTTGCACCTATCCAACTCATAATCTCTTCCACACGATTATCAATTCCAACAAACTCTTTGGGATGAAGAGCTCTTTTAACTCGCTCATAACTTCTCTAACGATAATTTTAACCAATGCTCCTTCACGCCTGTCAAGTAACAATGAATTTTAGTATAGGATGACAATATTTGTATTCTTTTTCAAGAAAGATTTATTTATGAGAAATTAAACAATGTCTTAGTGGAGAGTTATGTACCCATTCTCAATCTTCTCTGATTCCCATCCTTTCAAGTAACTGACGGCTTTGAGTGCTTCTTCCCATTCTTTCACAACATTTTCGTCCAAATTCTCTTTATATGCATTGATAGCATCTGCCCATCTCCCTGTAAGGTGTCGCAACTGCGAGGGTTGCACCTTGTAAAATATGGGCAACACTATCTGCCCTCCACTTCTCTTGCACTTCAAAATCTGAGCTAGCTCAAGAAGACACCATTTGCTGGAGGCATAGTTTTCCGAGATAATTGGGATCGAGATCTTAGATCGTGTAATAGTGCAAAGAAGCTCTGGACAAATCGCCTCACCAATAGGAAGCTCATTATCATCTTTAAACACGTGAATTCCTGCATCGACAAGGCGAATATAGAGATGATCGGTGAAGCCTTTGCGAGTGTCTTCCCCTCTAAAGTTCAAGAATACTTCATAATCATTTCCTTTTGGCTTTTTGGTCCCGCCTTCATATGAGGAAGACGCTCCATAAAATGGACTTTCTGAGTAATTGGGTTCTTTCCTTTTCATCTCGAGAGGATTGGCTCTAATACAAAGGCAGTAAAAGAGATGATGCAAAAGAAGAGAAATAAGGAATCTCAGATCAGAAAATTGCATAATGTATCTCAAAACTCAGTTCATAATCGTGAAAAGAAAATGGAGCAATCAAAGCAAGAAAGAGAGGACAGGAGAGAAGAGAAGAGCAAGGAGTCAAGGATTACCTGACGAGTGTTCAAACAACACAATCCACCCACTACTGTGATCCTCACCGTTTCTCAGCCTTTGACGTTGTATTACCAACACAAACCACTCCAATGTGCATGCTTGAGAAATGCTGAGTTCTCGCCGTGTAGCGGTCCAAGACTGTTTATGCTAATCGAACCGCTGCGACGCATCCAGAACGAAAAGGACAAGTATTGCATGCGTAATTTCCGCAGCATTGGGTGGAAGGTGTGTAGAACTTGCGCAGGTTGTTTGTATGAAAGCGAACACGACTTCGATTTGATTCACTTTTTCTTTTAACAAAAGAAGGGCTCGGCCACCATAAAAGAAGAGAAAAGCAAAAGGCAATTATTCCAGGCGTAAACTTCGCAGCATTATGAGGAAGGTGCGTGGAACCTACTCAATGCACGATGCGCTTCTTGACTTGACTTGCCTTTTATATTTGTGAAAGATACAGAAAAAGACGAGCCATACCGACATGCTCCAGCTGTAATCCTCTAGCGATTCTCAGCATTATGCGACAGGTGCATACAGAAAAGAAAACTAAGGATCAATTTTCACATTCTCCTAGTGCTGATGCAGACGAGTCCATGACAGAAACTTACCAATACTCACATCCTCCTGGTGTCGTAAATGTCCAAGTATTCAAATACGAAAGTCTATTGTTTTCAATCCACAGTTTGACTTTTCTTTTTCTGAAAAGAGATTCCTTTAGAAAATTTAGCTCCCAGAGTAAATCTCCCCCAAAAGAATTTTCGCCAACTAGATTTCTCTATGCCACGTTACGCCTAACTATTGTCTAGTTGTTAGCTTCTCACTCAATTCACTTTTATCTCTTAAAATAATTTTCAACAATTTTCATACATTTTATTCTTTCAATGTCAGATTTGTTGAAAGATATGATATCGATTGTGGAAGATATATTCGAGAGATATCAAAGATTTATTCTGATTGTAATTGATTGTTTGAATCAATCTAGGATTAGATTCGATACACATAGATTAGAGAAATATTATTATTCCTTCTTATTGATTATTGTTTGTGTCATATAATGATTCCTCTGTACATTGACGACACAATTAATGAATACGAAGTTTCCCATGTCTCTTTTTATTCCCTTGCTGCTTTTACTTCAAATTTTGTGAGCAAATGCTTTTGACCAAGCTTCCGCAATTTTTTTGTTTTTTTTATAGCCCTCTAGATAGAATTGCACCTTTGTTGTTGTGGGAACCCTAACCTACAAAATAAGGTTAGCACTCAGGTGTAGGAATTAGTATATGAATATCTTCCAAAGAACCACAAAACCATTTTTTTTCCTTATTGTCTCTTACTTACTTACACCATGCCTAAAGATCCTTCATCAACATTGATAGAGAGAACTCTAGAGGAGTTGATTGTGCAACAAGATACAAGCATCCAAGAAAATATCTTGGATCCGTCTGCTGAGGTCTTGACTCAAGAACGAGGAGCTCCGGCTTAGCCTAACCAGAGACAACCCATTGTGGGCCAGTCCATCTAGTGGTTGCCTGTCTAGATGGTGCCCAACCCATGGTTTTATGGGCCCACACAAATGAATCAAGGCCACGAAGAGCAGGCCCAACCTAGTGGAGGCTCACCAATAGGGGTGAGCGGTTCCCGTTTGAAACCTGGAACCTATCCTCGGGTACAAGTTTCTCATTTTATGGAACGTGAAACCTACCCGTCAGAATCAAGAATCTGGAACCTACCCTGTCACAGGTTCCAGGGTAGGTTCTAGGTTCCAACAATTTTTTTTTTTTTTCATTTTCAGATTTGAAAAGCTATTTTCAAACAATTGATGGTGCCAACTCCAATCTCCTATCTGGTCATAATTAAAAGCAAGCAAAAGCTCTACCAATTGATTCTTATTCTACCCAAGCAAAAGTAACGAATGAGAAATGGCAGTAACAACGCTGCAACTAGCGCATACACAAGTAGCAAAAAATTTAAAAAAAGAATCGCCATATGCATATGGTAGTTCCATAAGTAGCTCTGCATCAAGCAAAGTCGAGAAAGGCCTCAGCATAGTTACATCCATTGATCCGACGTAGACAAAGTTCAAGTAGATTCATCGGAGCAAGGACTCGTCAGCGAAACTAACTATCAAAGACAACATAGAGCTGCTAATGATTTGAACAAGCAGTGCATGGGACGCTATATTGGAAATACAGAGCCTCTGTAGCTTTGAAATGCATAAGGACACAACAGTGAAGGAGGGGGGACCTGCAAGAAACCTCAATACATTAAGCCCAAGGCTTAGTTCAATTTCCGAACTAATGAGACTACTTCACTGATTTCTTCGAATTTCCGCCTTTCCTTCAGAAGCATCTGAGCAAAATTGAGAGCTCGGCACTCGCAGTCTACACGCTTACTAGCATTAGTTATGGACTCAAGATCCTCCACATGTGCGACCCTAACAATTCTCCTGAAATCAAAACCAAAGATACATGAAGGCAAACAGTGAGTACTAGACAACTGTATGCTCCAAAAGTGACATTAGTCCCAAAAGCTACTAGATATCTAGCAAGTTCATAATCTACACAAGAAGGAGCATGAATTGCAACTTCATCTAGTCACACCTTATCATTTTGGCAGCCCCAAATCCAAGAGGATCATGGAATAAATCCTTCATGAATTTCCTCTGGACCAGCTCGAGCAACACATCATTGTTATAGATTGCTGGTAGATATGCCTCACCAGTCACCAGACCCATTCTTGTGTTCATTCCAGAGGCTTACAAATTCTGTTGGAATAGATTCCATGTCTCTTCAGTGGTTTGCAAAATCCATTCCTTGTATCCCTGTATAATATGCACATTTATGGAACAATTCATTAACATATCATCGATGGTAAAAATAGTTTCTATTGTCCTTTCTTTTCTTTTTATAGTAGTCTACAAGCATGAAAGAGATGAACAAACCAACAAATGAAGTGGTGCATCATCAATCCCACCAAAAAATTACCAGATTAAAAGCAAGAATTGAAACCCCAACCTCAAGAAGAACCTCATTTCCCTCCTTTGCAGGCCAGGGCCTCGTCGAAGTTCTTGGAGGGGTACTTGACGCTGACACCGCTAACCTCGAAGACCAGGTTCTCGCCGCGGGGGCAAGCGGCGTCCAACGGCGGTGTCGAGGGTGAGTGGCGTTGTCGGCGATGGGTAGAGGTAGAGACGAGAGAGACTTAGAGGTACATCAGTAGCAACTGGCGTCGAGTGGCGAGGGTCAGGGTGAGCGGCATTGGCGATTAGCATCCATCGGCGTCCGGTGAGGGCGAGCGACGTTTGGTGGCGGCGTCGAGGGCAAGCAGCGTCGGCGACAGGCAGAGGCAAAGAACTTGAGAACTCGGCGATGGGCATCGAGGGCAAGCGGCGTCGACAACTGGCGTCCAACGAGGGGGAGCCGCGTTCGGCGGCGGTGTTGAGGGCAAGTGGCGTCAATGAAAGTGTGAAATCGAGTGAAGGGAAATTGTGAACTGAACTGGTCGAGAGATTTGGGGCTTCTTTGGTTCCCGAAAAAAAGGAACCATAACCGGAATTGGTCCTTTTAGAACCAGGAACTGAACCGAAACCTCCGGTTCGGTTCTCCGATTCCCGGTTCTACCCGAGAACTGTGCTTAACCCCTACTCACCAACCATGTTTGAGGCAAGCTTAACCATTAGGTTGGGTTTCTTTCACGCGGGTCAGATGCCAGAATTGGGTCATTTAGGTTCGGGACAAAACCCCTACTCAATTTCCCAACTTGGATTTTTTCCATATTTAATTGTTGCCGTGTGGCACCCCTCGATGGCCCCCGATCCATTTAGGTCGCCACGGTTCGCTTACCTTTTACTTTTCCTAATAACATGTCACTCTGATACCATTTCAATTTGCAGCGGGTCCATACAACCTGAGGGTTTACATTTTTTTTTTTTTTCGATCGGTCCCTTGCGCAATTCATAAAACGAAGCACATCTATCAACTTCCTTCTCTATATTCAGAAAACGATGCACACCAAATAAAGATCTTATATAAGTTAAAGCTGTACACTTTTATTTACATAAAGCATATGGATATTTTTAGTCGGTACATCGAAATGCCATAGTTTCCTATACATGGCTATACTTCAAAAGATGACCGACTTCTCCTCCAATAGTCGTACACTTAAAGTCCATCGATCAGTGTCGGCGTCCAAAAGTTCCTTCCTTTGCTATCCTCCTCCTCGCAGTCATATCCAACCACTCGATCCATTTACCGGTAGCAGTGGTAGCAGAGGTATCTTATCTAATCTAAAATGTTATTCCCCAAAAGGGGTGAGTACAACCACTCAGCAGGTAAATGACCCAATAAACCACTCAATGCATCACACAATACAACCATAACAATCATAGCATAATGCATGTCATTCATACATCCATGCATAACTCACCTTGAAGCCATGCATATGTCATCATACTGCATGCACATACATCCTCATATAATCATCACCATCGTGTCATACATATACCATCATGTCATAGGTGCACACATGCACATACATCCATACACTTACCATCATCATGTCACATATACCACCATGCCATAGGTGTACATACATCCATGCACTTACCATCATCATGTCACATATACCACCATGCCATAGGTGCACATACATCCATGCACTTACCATCATCATGTCACATATACCATCATGGCATATGTGCACATACATCCATGCACTCACCATCATGCACTCATGCATACATGTTGCCATACCATGCATAATTCAATTTCAATTTCCCAATTTTATTCTTTCATTTTAAGCTGCTGCATTTCTCTTTCCCGGGACCAATGTTTGCATCCCACATTTATCACTCGCACCCAATCTTGGCATCGCGAGAACCCTCCGGCACAAACCTCCGGGCATGTATCCAAGATGCAACCAGACATCCAACACCCCCACATTCCGGGCATCTCGTACCCCAATTGGCATCACGAGGACCCTCCGGCATTCAGCCATTTAAGGCCATCAGGCATCCGGCCTTTACCCTTCTAGCCAAGCATCTCACACCCCAACTGGCATCACGAGGCATCCCCCAGCACAATACTTGCCAGGCTTCCAGCTCCCCATGCTCCAGGCATCTCGAAACTCCTGAGGACCCTCCGGAATTACGCCACTAGGCCACCGGGCATCTGGCCTTTACCCTTCTAGCCAGGCATCCCGACACTCCCGGGGCATCGTCGGCTCACACCTCCGACGGCCTTCTCACTTATCTTAGTTCTCACTTTCAATTATAGCTCAATTTCAACATGGCATATGATGTGATGGAAAACAAGATCATTTTCATCATTTGATTCTTATATGCATTTCCAATCATCATCATACATCCAACAAGATACAACCACTTATGACAATACAATCCATGGGGTCCATGCAACTTAAAATGATCCATGCATCATGACTTTTGAGATTTAGCAAATTCCAGCTTGCACAATTTCGGAAAACATGTAAATTAAATATCCATATGATCTTCAAAAATCATAAAATCAGAGCATGAGATAGACAAGACATAATGGTAGCAATTTCATGAAGAACACATGCCCAAAAGAGTTTCACACAATAAGATATGGCTCACACAATACAGCATGCAAAATTCGGATAAAATCAAATCGCACAGTTCTTGAAATATTTCGATTAAAATACCCAAATGACCTCCAAAAATTATGAAATTTTACCAGATTATAGTCGAGACCCTAAGGTATATTTTTAATGAGACATCTAGGCCAGATTCGTCCTAGATAATTTACTATGGCCGGACGAAGCTACTGTTCCTAGTACCGAACAGTCCAGTATAGCTGTCTCCGAAAAATCGAGGTTTCGCCTACTTATCTTTCTTCATTTCTTCTGAAATTTTGATATGTTTTGCTTCAAGAGGTCCAATACAACTTTCATAAAGGGTTCTAGGTGAGATTCTCAAAGGATAGTCACCATTTAGTCCACGTAGTCTCGGGAGTCCAGTACCATACTTCCAGATCTACCGTCTTCAAAAGAAAATAATTTCACTAGGCTACACTTACTATTTTTACCTCAAATTTGAGTATGTTAATAATCAGGATGTTCTCTACAACTTTCGTGTAGAAGTCGAAGTGAAATTCTTAGTAAAAAGTGACATGCAACACACAAAACCACCAAGAGGTGGACGAAACAGTTTCAGATCTAGCCTTTTCGTAGAGGATGTATTTCACCCCTTAAAACACAGCCATTTTGTCTTAAAGAAGTCAAAGCCGAAATCTAACTTGAAACCCACATGCAAGCCTCTACAACATTCTGGGTCAGGCGGTATAGACGAAAACAGAATACATTTTCAAGAACAACACACTCAAGCTTCGGTTTCTCACGCCCTAAACATCCGAGATTCATCACCATTCAAACACACAAGCAAGACACAACATGCAAGAGCAGAATATAGATCCCAACTTGCCTCTAGACCGAGCAAACAATGGCACACAGACGGCGACAAGCGACAGACGCACAGCAACGGACGAGCAGACGGGCAGCTTCTTCCTCCTCTCTCTTGGTTCCTCACTCTCTCGCAACCCTCTCTCTATCTCTCTCCTTATGGACGACAACCCCCCCATAACCGGCCACTCTCCCTCTTTATTTCTCTCTTACTCATCATTAGCAATGATTACTAATTGCATGGCCTACACTTGGCAGCTAGGAGGAAACACATGGCCTTCTTCATGCAAGATGGGCCTCCATCTTCGGCTGGGCTTGGGCCAGCAATGGGCCGGCGATTCCTCCTCCTCCTTTGGGCTCCGCGACTAGGCCCAAATGGCCGAAAATGGGGTGAGGTCATGGGCTGGTTTTAAGAAAATACTTTGGCCCATATCTCATCCTAATAATCCTCCTTAAACCTAAATTTTATAAACACCTAATTGAAATTTATAAATCACAAAACTTTGTGACCTATCTTAATAAATTCCAATCCATAATCCTTCATGGCCAAAAATAGAAATAATTATTCACCATAGGCTTGGCCAAAGTCTTAATGCAAGACATTAATTTGAGCACCCCTAATGACTGGCAAGGAATTTCAGGATGCCACATGCCGCCAGCGATCGCTCAGAACATAATGACCCGCTCTACACATCGACGGCCGACAAACCAGAGCTGTGGCTTGTCACCCGACCACCATTCGGTGCAGACAACTATTCAAGTTGGTTACAGGAATTCCGACAAATGTTGGTCACCAAGGAAAAAGACGGATTTATCGACAGGGCGATTCCGATTCCGTCCGATAGGTGTTTGGCGTGACTGTGGAGGAAATGCAACTAACTTTTCCGAATGTGCATCATAAATTGCATCACCCCCGAAGTTGTAGCTGGACTACCCGCAACGGAGGATTTGAGAAAGATGTGGGAAAACATCAAAGAAATGTATGGACAATTAGATTAGGTCAGGATTATTTTCACTAACCCAACAACTTTCAAATTTGAAACAAGGGAACATGACCGTAGGCACTATCTACAACAAACTCTCAGTCTTATGGAACGAGTTGGAAGCGGTCGAGGAGAAACTAGAGGGGTCGGAATTGACTTTACAATAATATCAAGCCATACGAGAATAGGAAAAAGTTACCAATTTTCTCCTTATTTTAAATGAAAAATGCTTTTCGTTTCGATCGTAGATTCGCACCATGGAGCTTATGTCAACACTTGGTCGGATCTATCAGCTCGTTCAGAGGAGAGCCAACACCTTGTTGCTTTCAACCATCTCAAGATCGGAGATGGAATCGTGTTTGCTATTCATGCGGAGGTTCACAGAGGGGAGTTGCGAGCAAGGGCAAGGAAAAAGGCAGAATGGGCACCTAGGGATTTATGGAGAAGACCCTAGAAACTTCAAGAGGGGGTTGGATGGTTCAGATCCATTCGCGTGATCTGACGGTTCACAGACATTCTTCTCAGCAAGATTACATGGTTTGCATGTCTTCTCACCATCAGCAGGATCGGACAGTCCATGGGGTCTTTCTCTATTAATAGAATCCAACTGCCCATATGAAGCCACGATGGCTTCCATTTTTAAACCATCCAATGAGCCATCTTACGCTACATTATCAAAAGGCAATTTTAAAGAAAAAAAAGTAAATTATATTGCGATTATTATAAGCATTCACATCATACGATTGATAACTACTGAAAATTGCATGACAAGCCCGGGGAAAAAGGAAAAAAAAAAGGATTTTTTGGTGGCTTTTCAAGTCACAAGTCAACATGTTGACAAATTCAATCAGCTAATTAACCATGAGCAATATTATTAACTTATGAGGACTTTCAAGAAATTGGATGCTTCCGATAAAACAGGGACTTTTAAAGGTACTTCATATCACTTGATGAATTCAATTTCCAAGGATGCGTGAATAGTTGATTCAAGTGTTACTAGCTACATTGTTTGCAATAAAAGTTTCCTTTCAAAAATCCAAAAATTACCCATTCCTGTCTCAATGCAATTTCTAAATGGAAATATCACACATATCATGATGATCGGCACAATAAATCTTAGCCCACTCATCACACTATGGAATGTACTTTATGTTCTAAATTTTCACTTCAACCTCATCATACTCTCAAGTTTGTGAAGAAAATTCCTGCCGAGTTTTATTCAATTTTGATAATTGCTTCTTTCAGGTCCTTGTGATTGGCAAACTGATGGGTTTAGGTAGTATCTAATAAGGGCTATATTTTTAGATCAATTTTTCCAATGAGTCCAAATTATCATGTATTGAATTGAATAATCAATCATTGTGTAACACTGCTACTAATGATAAAAATCTAATGATCATCAAAGATTTGGTCATATTGCTTCTTTTCCTTATCCTCAATGTCCCATTTTCCCTTTGGCAAAGCAGGCTCGTGCATCTTTTCCAAATAGTAGTTCTTGTGCAAAAAATTAGTTCTCTCTAATTCATGCTAATGTTTGGAGCCCTCACCACACACAACGTCGTGATGCTTCTTGATTTTTCCTTACGATCGTGGATATTTTCTCACAAGCCACATGGGTATTTCTCATGCAATTAAAAAGCCAAGTTCTCCCTCATTTGAAAACATTTTTTTTTCTCTATCCAAAAATTAGTTTAGAAAGTCTATTCAACGTAGTCACATTAATAATGAAAGAGAATTCTTTAGCAATGAATGTGCATCCTTCTTTTCTTCAAATGGAATTTTATTTGAAAGCTCATGCACTTACACTCCATAGCAAAATGGCATTGTCAAGCGTAAGCATCATCATCTGCTAGAAGTAGCATGTGCTCTTGAATTCCAATCCTCTATTCTTGAAACTTTTTGAGGAGACTGTGTGGTCACAGCTGCTTACTTGATTAATCACATGTCAAGCCGTGTTCTTAATGAGAGAACTCCATTTGAGATGCTTTATGGAAAGAAACCAGAACTTCAACACTTGAGAGTTTTCGATTGTCTATGTTATGTGACCACGGTGGGGCCTAGAGATAAAGTGAGTCCTCAAGCTCATTGATGCATATTTATGGGATATCTGACTCTAAAAAGGAGTATCAACTCTGGGTTGGAGAATGGACCCCGGCAGGCTGAGACGGGGTGGAATCTTGTTAAAGGGAAGAAGAAGAAGAACCCTCATCATAGGGAAACTGCCTTGGCACTTCTGGTTAGCTCGGGGGATGAGGATCACACAAACAGGGAGAAGGCAACTACGGTACACAAGAGTTTACCTTCTACTTCAACTCGCAATGCCCAAAGAGGATTACAAATTATTACAAGGATGGAAGCACATGCCCCCTTAGCCGAAGAGGAGCCGATTAGTCCCATTGAAGATTCGATAGAGCTGGTGAGCCCTAGGGAGGAGTCGGATGGATCGGCAAACCGGATTGCCAGCTTAGATGACCCACTACCCCCTACCCGTCTCCAAAAGCTCCTCCTGGTGATATGGGTGTGAAGTCTATCTAAGACAAGTTGATGGATCTAGTTCCTAATCCACCACCTCGCTCCTTTCAGCCTGCTCCGCCTTTTAGTCGGCGCAAGCTGCCGGCGAGGAGGTAATCCTATTTCTCTCTCTTTGTATATATGTATATAGGTTGTTGGAATATGAGGGGTCTTGTTAACCCCACCAGACAGGCTGAGGTTTGAAGCTTGGCTATCTCAAATCAGTTGTGTTTGATAGGTGTATTGGAAATGAAGGTTCCACAAAGTGATTTCAATTCCATCTTTGGGATCTTATTGAGAGATTGGTCTTGGATCTTAAACTATGAGTTCTCCCCTAGGGGTAGGATTTGGGTTGGATGGGACCCAGCTCGGGTTAGCTTTGAAACTCTCTCTATTTCAGCTCAAGCGGTGCATGGGAACCTTAAATGGTTGGACTCTAGAGTGACTTGCTGCATGTCAGTGGTTTATGGCGAGCACACGTTCACGCTTAGGAGAACTCTGTGGGAGGATCTTGTTCTTAGAAGTATTGCTTTGCAAAACTCGGCCTGGCTTGTGATGGGAGACTTCAATGCAATTAAAGACCCATCTGACTGGGTCAACGGATCCGATGCTTAGATACCGTGTTTCAACGAGTTTGGACAATGCTTGGCACAAGCGGAACTCGAAGATCTCAGGTATGTAGGATTCAGATACACTTGGACAACTTTAGTGGGCTCTACCAGAAAGGCAATAAAGATCGATAGGGTTCTAGTGAATTGTAAATAGAGCTATGAATTCTCGTACTTTGAAGCTTCCTTCCTAGCGCCGGGTATATCTGATCACACTCCTATAGTGGTCAAGGTGCTTAACCCGATTCCTCGGAGGAAGCCGTTCAAGTTTTATGACTTCTGGATGAAGCATCTGAAGTTCAATGCTATTGTTTCTCAAGTTTGGGAGACCCTTGTGGAAGGAGTTCCTATGTTTAGACTTGTATGTAAGCTGAAGGCTCTCAAACAACGACTTAAGACTCTGAATAGAGTTTCTTGCTTTGACATCTCAGTTAGAACGTTGGAGGCAAGGATGGCCTTAGAGACCACGCAGGCGGAGTTGCTACTGGACCCTGCTTTTGCTCATCTGGCTAAGCTGGAAAAGGAACATCGACGTGTCTTTGCTAGGCTAAGGTCCATGGAGGAGTCTTTCTGCAGGCAGAAGTCGAGAGTTAGGTGGCTCAAAGAGGGAGACCGCAATACTAAGTTCTTCCATCATATGTCAAAAAGAGACAGTTGAGGAATAGAGTCCTTTCTATCCAGGATTCGGAGGGAAACCTTATCTCTGATCTGCAGTAGATTTAGCAATGCTTTCTTTAGCACTTCCAAGACCTCCTACCCCTGCAAGCTCAGCTAGATAGACCTTTGGTAGAGGAGATCCGCGAAATAATCCAGCATCCTCTCTTGGTTGATCAGGTTAGTTTCCTAGCTCGTTCGGTTATGGAGTTGGAGATCAGGGATACTTTATTCTCTCTAGCTAGGGGTAAGGCACCGGGACCGAATGGCTTCGCGGTCGAATTCTTTAAAGAAAATTGGGACACGGTAGGGCACCTGGTTACTGCAGCAGTGTTGGCTTCTTCTCCTCCGGAAGGCTCCTAAGGGAGATCAATAACACCATTTTGGTGTTGGTGCCGAAAGTGCTGAATGTGTCTTCAATTGAGGATTATAGGTCCATTGCCTGTTGCAACACTATCTACAAGTGTATTACCAAAGTATTGGCCAACCGGGTAGCAGCAGTCTTGAAGGACGTCATTAGCCCTTTTTAGAACGCGTTTGTGAAGGGCAGGAGGATCGGAGATAATATATTGCTAGTCTAGGAGCCCTTTTTCCAGCTTCCATCTTCAACCATACTTGCCTAAGTGTGCAATCAAGGTGTACTTTAGAAAAGCTTATGACACGGTTGATTGGGATCCTTAAGAGAGCCCTCTTGGCTTTTGGTTTCCCTGAGTTTATAACTCGGCTGATTATGACGTGTGTCCGCACTCCTAAGTTCTCGATTGCCTTGAATGGGGAGCTTCATGGATTCTTCGTGAGTGGTCATGGACTTCGTCAATGTGATCCTATTTCTCCCTATTTATTTACCTTAGTGATGGAAGTCCTATCAAAGATCTTATATAGATGCTCTTTGAAACTGGAGTTTAAGTTCTTATGGAGATGCAAGCCCACGAGCCTTTTGCATCTTTTCTTTGAGGATGACGTCTTCTTGTTTTCGGAGGCGGAATTGCCCACTATATTTATTCTTAAAGAAGGCCTTCAAACATTTTCTACTTGGAGTGGCTTGTTCCCAAATCCAAATAAGAGTGAAATCTTCCTTGCTTGAGGCATGCCGTCCTTAAGAAACCAGATTATTTCTTAGTTGGGTTTTCACGAAGGTAACTTGCCGGCTCACTATTTGGGGGTTCTTATCATTACATCAAGGCTCACTAAGGCTAACTATTGCACTCTCGTCAACCGCATCACGGCAAGGGTTCAGTCTTAGACTCATTGCTTCCTTTCTCTGGCTGGGCGATTGTAACTCATCGGGTCAGTTCTTCAAGCTATCCAAGTCTATTGGGCGAGTGTTTTTGTTCTACTTGTAGCTGTTCTAGATCAGATTGAGAAAATCCTCAAACAATTCCTTTGGAAAGGCCCAGAGCTAGGTAGAGGGGGTGCCAAGGTTGCCTGGGAGGATGTATGCCTTCCAAAGAAGGAAGGAGGGCTTGGTATCAGGAGGCTTAAAGATTGCTACAAGGCTACCATGTTGAAACATATATGGCTCTTATTCTCAGATAAAGAAGCTTTGTAGTGCAAGTGGGTTCATTCCACGTTTTTAAAGGACATAAACTTTTGGATCGCTAGGAAGCCAACCTATTGTTCTTGGGCCTGGAAGAAGCTTCTAAGTCTCGGGAGCGAATTTTGAAACGCCTTCTTTTGGAGGATTAGGGATGGCCGCTCGGTCTCCCTTTGGTTTGACAACTAGCACCCTAGGGGACTACTGAATTTAATCTTCTCAGACTCGCTTATCTACAGCTCAGGATTATCTAGATAGGCCTCAGTTGCAGATCTTTTCTCTGATGCTGGCTAGGCTCTCAAAACAATCCTTGAGTCGTGAGATTATCCTCTTCCAACCCCTACTTAAGGAGCGGATTGTTGTTGCTGGCGGGAGAACCCATCGGGCCGGTTCACGGTAGAAAATGCTTGGGAAATCATTAGAAGCAAGCGGAACATCGTTTTTTGGCATGATTTCATCTGGGATAATGCAATCATGCCAAGGTATCAGCTTAACCTTTGGCTTATGGCCAAGAAAAGATTGCCCACACAATCTCTGTTATTGGCTCATGGTAGAATAGAGAGGGGATCCTGCGCGTTCTGTAATGGATTGCCTGATTCCATAAATCATTTGTTTTTTGATTGCTCTGTCACGACCAATGTTGCTTTCTTTTGGGTAGTGAGATGCAATCTACCTTGGTGGAACAGGTCTTTGGGAGAGAATCTCCGGTGGGCCACCTCTTTCTTGAAGGGTAAGGACTTCTCTAAATGCATTGCTCGCTTTTCCCTTAGGGCTCTTTGTCACATTATTTGGAAACATAAGAATAGCATCATATTCAGAGAACAACCCCTTACCGTCTCGGCTATGAAGAACCATATTCTTAAGGTGGTTAGGGATAGAGCTAGCACCTTTAGAAACGTTGAGGATAGCTTCAAAAACAGAAGGTTGCAAAGGAGTTAAGGGCATTAATCCCATTATCTTCTTGGGAGACCCGTAATCGACCCTGGTTTCAATCGACACTTCAAGGAAATGCTAGTGCTCCGGTGCTCTAGTGCTCTAAAGCCGACGTCTCTCCTCTTGCGCTGAGGTGTTTGTTTCTTTGCCGGTTGTTCATGCCGTGCCTTTCTAGTTTGCTGTTTGCCTTCTTTTAGGCATTGCCTTGTGTTTTATAGCATGTCATACTTCCACTCATTATGTTTATTCATCTTGAGTATAAGTTTTTGGTGCCGTGTTTTTTTGTGCTTTTGACATTTCCTCTTTATATTATTACCTTTTACCAAAAAAAGAAAAGAAAAGGAGTATCAACTTTTTGAACCATCCATTGGAGATTTCTTTTGTAAGCGGGGATGTTTATTTTATTTTTTATGAGGAAATATATCCTTTTTCATGATGAATTACCATCTTCTAAGAATCTTGGCGGGGATATGAATCCTCATCATTTTTTATCCAATGAAGACTTACCTTGGACAATCATAAATTATTGCATATCCGAATGTCAACCAAAGGTTACAATATTATCTCTAATGTCGATGGGGTTTCTACATTCACAACACTTGTGGATCATTCGAATATGCATCTTTCTATGGCAAGTGCAAATGAACTCAATCTTTCTCCAATGGAAGCCCCTTTGGCACCTGTCAATACTAAGGAAATGCCAAGAAACGAGGAATCGTCTTCAATACTATAACATGATATGCCACGGTGATCTGGGCATATTACCTGTCCCCCTACCTAGACAAAACATAACGTTTGTGTAGCCTTGAATTCATCAAGTGCTCATTATCCTATTTCCTCATGTATCTTTTCATTGATTATCGTCCAACCATATGTGTTACATTAGTCAAGTCTCTAAGGAACAAGAACCATCTTATTAAGATGAGGTAGCAAAAGATCCACATTGATGAGAAGTTATGGAAAAAGAATTGCATGCCTTGATGGAAAATCATACATAGGACATCGTTCCATTACCTCCTTATCGAAAGTCAATTGGTTGCAAGTGGGTATACAAGATTAAGTATATAGCATATGGTTCGGTTGAAAAATATAAGGCTCGGTTAATGGCTAAAGGCTTCACTCGACGATAAGGTTTTGATTATCATGAAACTTTTTCCCTAGTGGCGAAAGATGTTATAGTTTGTATCTTCTTATCGATTACTACATTTCGTGATTGGTCATTGCACCAAATGGATGTTCACAATGTATTCTTCCATGGGGATTTAGATGATGAAATTTATATGAATCATCCCTCAGGTTCATAGAGACATGGGGAGTCTAGAGTATGTCGTCTCCGCAAATCTCTTTAAGTCTCAAATAGGCTTTGCAATAATGGTGCGCCAAGTTCACCAGTGCACTTACAACTGTAAAATTCAAATAGTCCAAGCATGATTATGCTCTTTTCACATGGCCGAAAGGTATGTCATCCGTCTATTTAATGATATATGTTGATGAATGATGATGAACTTGCTGTGAAGAGTCTTACAGAAAATCTGCACTTTACTTTTCATATCAAAGATTTGGGGTCACCGAAATATTTTCTTGGAAATGACATAACTCATTTAGACCAATGGATCTCTCTTAGCCAATGGAAATATGTATTGGAAATTATATCAAAGGTAGGCTTATCAAGATGCAAACTAGCAGTCATCCCCATTAAACTGTCAAGTTGACCAATACAAACTATGATCAGGTTTACAGTCTACAGATAATGATCCATTACTCAAGGATCCGTCAAGTTATTAGAGACTAGTTGGGAAACTCATCCATCTCACTATGACTAGACCCGACATTTACTATGCAGTTCAGACACTGAATCAATTCATGCATAGCCAAAAATAGTCTCATATGAATGCTACTTTAAAAGTTGTGAAGTATTTGAAGAAATGTTCGAGACTAGGGATTCTTCTTTCTCGCAAGTGTAACATGGAAATGATAGCTTACTACGACGCGAATGACATGACTTGTCCTATGAGTCAAAGGTCTATCACTGATTTTTGCGTCAAACTTGGGAAGTCATTACTTTCATGGAAGATAAAGAAACTATCCACTGTATCCTTATCATCAGCAGAAGTTGAATATCGATCCATGGCCAAAATTGGTTGTGAGCTAGTTTGGTTATGGGGCTTGCTTCTAGATCTTGGAGTACAAGTCAAAGGACTGACTTTGCTATTTTGTGACAATAATTCTACACTCAAGCTTGCTACAAATCCTGTATTACATGAGAGAACTAAATACATAGAAGTCGATTGTCACTTTACCCGAGAGAAAATTCAAGAAGAAATAATTGAAACAAGAGGAATCAGAACCATAGAACAACCTACGGATATGTTCACCAAGTCTTTGTGTCAAAGGAAACATTCATATCTTCTAAGCAAGCTTGGCGTCTTGGACATATACAAGTCACCAACTTGAGGGGAGTGTTGGAACATATGATACTAATTCTAGAGGATATATTCGAGAGATATCAAAGATTTGTTTTGATTGTAATTGATTGTTTGAATCAATCTAGGATTAGATTCAATACACATAGATTAATAAAATATAATCATTCCTTTTTATTGATTATTTTCTGTATTATATAATGATTCCTTTGTACATTGACAACACAATTAATGAATATAGAATTTCCCACGTCTCTTTTTCTTCCTTTGTTGCTTCTGCTTTAGATTTTGTCAAAATCTATAGATTCTTGGCATAGGCGTTCTCCACATTCGAATAATAATTTAGTGACACCATGTCTATCTTAATTTCATTTTATCTTTTGATTTCAAGTTGACATTCTTGCCCAATGGGTTTTCCACAAGTATATATTTTTTTCTTAGCACAATTGTAAGCTTCTTCAAAACCTGAAATGATAAGAGGAGAATAAATAGTACGACGGCTTAGTATGCAAGTGACTAACTACACCTCATCGTTCTAGGATCAAAACCTTAAAAGTAGAATAAAACTCAACATTATATCACATGATCGAGTGGTTTGAAATGGAGATATGGTATAATCACTATCCAAAAAGGCAAGAAAAGTATATCCAATAAGTTATACAATACAAAAATTCAAAAGTAATTTGGAGTTGAAAGTTTCAGGTAAAACCTTATCGCACAAAGTCTCAATTGTATGATCACAATCGCATGTCATATGGCAAGGTCCAAACAAGTTCCTTTAAGAAGAGAAGTACGGGAGTTGCGGACACCTAGAGTGCCAAAACTTGGCACGGAGGGACACTTAAGTGCCAAAAGTTTGGAAAGTGACACTTAAGTGCCAAAATCGGAGCAAAATTGATCATTTAAGTGCTAATCCGGCCAAAATTCGGCCAAAATACAGACGTGACATTTTCCGGCGACATGCTTAACCGACATGGCGATTTTTTTTTTTTTTTTTTATAAATTAAGCACACGTGGAGGAGGACATCATTTTTCTGCTCCATCTACTCTACCTTGACCAAGCTAAACGACATCGTTTTTCTTATTTAGGGTTTAATCAGTCGTCGCTCGCGTTCACACTAGATTTGACGTCCTCTCCATCGCTATTCATAGCTCACCGTTCGCAGGTCATCACGCATGATCGTCACTCGTCGTCGTCGTCGCTCGCCGTCGTCCCTCGCTGTCATCGCTCACTTAGGTTTGTTCTCTTCTTCCTCTCCCCTGTGGTGAAATTAGGGCTTCGACTCGTTTATTAGGGCTCCAATTTGAAATTTGGGGGTTAGCTGGGAAATCTTGGGCTTGGATGGTATTGATGTGAGATTTAGGGCTCAGATGTGGTGCTAGAACCCTATTGGGGGATCGGATTGATGGTTTAGGATCGGCCTCGAAATGTAGGGCTTGGCGTAGGGCTTAGCGGGGGGAAAATTAAGGCTCAGATGTGGTGCTAGGTATTGTGATGTGTGATTTAGGGCTCGAATGTGGAATTGTGATGTATAAAAGTAATTTGTAGGGGTCGGATGTGAAATGTGATGTGTGATAGTGATTATTAGGGTTCAAAGTAGTTGTCGCGGGAACTTCTAGGCATTTTTTTTTTTAAATTGCAATGTTGAAATCGGTGTCATGAGGACCTATGCTTATCTAGGAGACCTATCCATATTTTAAGGGAATGCAACATAATCAAAGTAGCTGTCTGTCGGGTGGGGACCTCTATTTGTCCTGAGGGCATCTTTCCAATCAAAGTAGCTGTCATTTCGAATACTGCATCTTTTCCCTATTTCTTATCTTTTCTTTAATAAAGAGTGTATGGATTTCCACATGCAATTGTCTGTTGTCCTTTGTGAATGTGGTCCCAAAAGTTAATTGTATTTTTTCTTTTGTTGCAGAAATGGCTTATGATAAGGACTATATTGCTGTCATTGTTTGCTACAATGGGGATTTTGCGATTGGGGAGTATGAGTGAGGGAATGAGAGTACTATCTTTGTATATATAAAGAAGGTATATTATATTGGATTTGTTAGGGATATAGTGACATATTTGCCTTATAAAGTACAAAAGTTGCTATATTGTGTTCCTGGAAAAGGCTTGAGAGATGGTTTGAGACCTTTAGAAGATGATAATGGTTTTAGGATGTCCTATATCATTATCTTCATGGCGAAGATGCGAAAGTATATGTTGAATACAATAGTAATAGTGAGGACGGAGATGATGACAGAGATAGCACCTAAGTAGGAGAGGGAGAAGATGATATTCAAGCTAGTACTGAGATTAGGGATGAAGGAGGGCATGATGGACAAGACAGGGAGGAGAGGGGCGTAGATACTGTTTACTAGAGTGATGGTGACATAGGTGATGTCACCATCACTAAATTAGATTGGGAAGTAGTTGAATCCAGTGATGGTGATGATGATGATGAAGGGTTGGCTGCTGAAAATTTCTTAATCTTTAGTGACGACGATGACGAGGAGCTTACACAGTCAAGGAAAAAACAAAGGGACTTTTTGTTAGATAGATATGCAACTTTGCAGGTAGTTGATGAAGTTCCAAATAGAGACGAAGGCCCTGCAGATGCTGCTGGTGTTAGTGGCTAGGAGACGGATTATGAAGAAAGCATCGAGACTGCTACTTCCCAGGATGAGCTTGAAGACGATCAAGGAGTTATGCATAGAAGGAAAAGTAAGTTTCCTTCTCATGATCCATCCATTGCCTCTCCTACTTTGTCAGTAGGTATGAAATTCCAAGATACGAAACAATTTAAGGAAGCTATACTAAAGAATTCCATTGCTCCACAAAGAAATATTTACTTCATTAGAAACACTAAGAACTTTGTTAGAGCTAAGTGTTCGCAGCAAAATTGTCCATGGAAGATTTACGGCGTGTTTATTAAAAGGAGTGGGTCTTTCCAGATTATAGCCTACTAAGAGGAACACACTTGTTCCATTAATTTTCAAAACAAAAGGGTAACAAGTGCATGGTTGTTCAAGCACTTCTTTGATCTGTTCAAGCTGATGCCCAAGATGAAAAGTACTGACTTTACGATGCTAGTGAAGGAGCGTGTAGGCATCAATGTATCTAGGAATCAATGCAAAAGAGCAAAGAAAAATGTGATAAAGATACTTATTTGTCAGTATGGCAAGGACTATGGGCAGGTGTGTGAGTATGCTTGGGAGTGTAGGCTGCAAAACCCTTCAAGTAGAGTGTATGTAGAGGTGGTGGAGAGGCCACTTCTTGATAGTGGGACCAAGTTCAACAAGTTCTATGTGTGTTTTGATGCATGCAGACAAAGATTTTTAGCTGGTTGTAGACAGATTATAGGATTGGACGGCTGTTTTTTGAAGGGCTTGTGCAAGGGAGAATTGTTGGCGGCGATTGGAAGAGATTCGAATAACCAAATGTTTCCACTAGTTTAGGCTATTGTAAGGATTGAGAACAAGGACAATTGGTCCTAGTTCTTGAAAAATCTGATGGCTAACTTAGAGATAATAAATGGGGGAGGGTGGGCATTCATGAGCGACCAACAAAAGGTAATGCTTGTTTTTTGAAAAATTTAGTCAAGTGTTTGCTTTGTAATATTAACATGTTATTTGCTTACATTTCTTACTTTGAATTATTGTAGGGATTGGTTCCAGCAGTAGCCGAGTTGTTGTCCCATGCTGAACATCAAATGTGTGCGCGGCACATATATAGGAATTGGGCAAAGACCGACAAAAGGGATAAGTTGCAGTTGCAACTTTGGCAATTAGCAAAGAGTACGAACATGGCTGACTTTGGGATAGCCAAAGAAGAACTGCTTCAGTTGACAAAGGAAGGTTGTGCAGCACTATTTCAAACAGAACTGAAGCATTGGTGCAGGGCATTCTTTAGTGAGGAATTCAAGTGCGATCACATCGACAACAACATATGTGAATAATTTAATATGAAGATAATAGATGTCAAATGCAAACCAATCATCTCAATGCTTGAAGATATACGAGTTATAGTCATGACTCAGCTGCATAAACAAAGAGATGAGGCTACAAAGTGGACTAGAGAATGTAGTCCTAAGATTGCCAAGAAATTGGATGAGAACTTGGCTGCAAGTAGGCATTGTCATCCCATTTGGAATGGGGATGACGGATATGAGATAATGAAAAATTTCGATAAGTATGTTGTCCATCTAGATACGAGAAAGTGTTTATGTAGAGCATGACAACTAAGTGGAATTCCTTATGCACATGTCATATGTGCCATCCAGTTGAAGGGCCACAATCTAAAGGATTACATTGATGATTGGTACAAAAAATCGAAATACCTTGCTTCGTATCAGTTTATGATGCAGCTAATTAGAAGTAGCAAATTTTAGGAGCCGATGGATCATGAAGCACCTCAACCTTTGCCATTGAAAAAGAAAATGGGAAGGCCAAAATGAAGACGAAGAATGGCATAGGAGAGGTCTCGGGTTAGCAAAGAATGAGCAGAACATGTGCAAAGATGATGCGCTCTTATTGTTGCGTAGCAGGGCACAACACTAAAGGTTGTCAATTAAGGAAGCAACAATAACATTTGAGGCCAACTAATGGGCCTAGTGAAGGGACAGTTGGAGAAAGGCAAACAAAAGGGCTAAGTGAGTCGACTGTTCTTCGATCGACAACCGTAAGCCTAGTAAGTCATAAAATTTACGTTTATGTTGCTTTGTGGTTTATCATAAATATGTACACAAGATCCTATTTGGCTTTGTATGTAATGTCTTTGTCAGGTCACGAAAAGAACCCCAATAAGTCATGAAATTGAAGGGCCTGTTCGAAGAAAGCAAGGTAGAAGATGGCCAGCTGAAGGATTGGCCCAAGCAGCTAAACAGCCAATTCAGTCGACTATTCTTCAGTAGAGAAAGAAATACCCAGTAAATTCAACAATATGTATTCAGTTTTTCTTTCTTTACGTTATTATATATAGCCCGATGTTATATTTATGATATATTTTGCCTCTTTCTCAAGTTCAAAGAATGCAAGTTGGAGCTCAATCGCCAACTGACCGGCCATCACAAAAGCCACCACAAGGGTCATCACAGGGGCCACCAGAAGAATCACTACAAGGGTTACCACAAATACCACCAGAAGGGCCAATAAAAGGTGTTACTGAAGCTGAAGAGCTACATAAAAGGACAACTACAAGAAGGCCACATGAAGGGGCAGCTACACAAAGGCCATTTAGAAGACGCTCCACTGAAGAATTGGTTGAAGAAGCCTCGACTATAGCTTAAGGGCAAAAAAAGGGCCAAAGAAATCACAGGCAAGAAAAAGAGCCAACAAATCATAAGTTCCTAAAAGTGACGCTCATATTCAAACAAGAGGGGCACTTGGAAAGATGTTAAGACAATATGGCTATGGCCTTTATACAGATGAGTGTACTGGAATAGTCATTCTGAATGTAAGTTTTATTGACTACATTTAATTTAATTTATGCTGCAGACTTTTGCTGACAATTTATTATTTTTTTGTAGCTTGTGAGAAATTTTTGTAGCCTGTGAGAAATTCAAAGGTTTTTATCTCTCAAGGCCCAACTCAAGAATCAACAGATGCACTAGCAAAGAATAAGAAGAAATCATCAGTTGTGTCAACAAGAAAGAAGAGCAAGAACCCAGTTGCATGTTCATCTGAATCAATTCAACCTAGGACAGTTGCAACTTCACCTTCTTATGAATCAATTCAACCTGGGACATTTGCAGCTCAATCTGAGTCAGTGGATATTGAGAATGTTAAAGAAGAAGTCGCACGTCCAGTTAGAAAGAGTGCGAGGATTATGAATCAAGTGAAATGCTCATCAAAAGGAGCACGAATAGGGGGTGTTGTGCATATTGATTAATGAGATGTGACGTGATAGAATTTGTGGAACTTAGGAGTTAGTTTTGTAAATGTTTATCAATGGAATGTTTGTCATTCCTAACTTGCTATAGAACCATCTTTTTTTTTTCTTTAGTTTGTCAATAATTTTGTGAGACTTAATTTCAATATCAATGGAATGAACTTGCTGCTTGTCAAATTCTTTTGCTTTTTATAAGATATGGATTATACTTTTACTTGCTACTGTTAGTGTTGGGTCCGTGGTGGTAGCTAGAGTGTTAGTGTGGCTGGTGGTGGTGGATGGAGATGCTGGAGTGCTGCTTTTACTTGTTGCTGTTTGATGCTTGGTGTTAGATCTATGGTGGTAGCTAGAGTGCTAGTGTGGCTGTTGGGTGGTGGCTGGGTGCTAATGTGATGGCTGGGGTGCTGGTGTAGCTGATGGTGGTAACTGGTGATGCCTGGTGGTTGTGGGTTTATGGTGGGGGTTGGGGGCTTATGCTACACTTGGTGCAAGTGTGCAGTGTGGTGGTGGCTAGCGCAATTTTTAGAGAAAACTTACAAAAAATTGATACTTAAGTGTCCCACTTTTCAAAAAAAGTGGCACTTAAGTGTTTACTTTTAACTACGTGTGACACTTAAGTGATCACTTTAATAATAACTTGACACTTAAGTGATCATTTTTTCATCACGACTAGCACTCAAGTGATTACTAAATACAACTTATGGCACTTGAATAATCACTCGTGTTTGTCTTGTGTATATGCTAGTTTGCAGCAAAATAGAGAATGTGATGATAATTTAACTTATAGCAACTACATTCAATTCCAATATTTGCTGCCGGTTTATGTTTATATTCACAACACATTGATCTAATACACATCCATCATTATTGGTTTATATTCAAGAACAAGCAACAACACAGTACAAGCAGCATCTAATTCACTCATTCCCTTTCCTTAACCTCCTTACAAACACAAGAAGTAACCCACAATACATATGACAACACAAATAACAACAAAGCCACAGTGATCTTGTGGAACAACACAAACTTTTTCTCATCTTTCAAAAAGAAAAAAGCCTACATTTAATCCAAAACAATTACATTTCTCCATTCATTTTTAACTATGGTAGTCGGAGAAACTTTTTTCATCTTCAAGTGCTTTACATTTCATCATAAAATATAATAAACAATAGAACAACACCATAATAAATACTTGATAACACTTCTATTCAATATTCATCCTTGAAACTTCATTCTTGAAAAGTTTAGCCGAAGACGCTTGAGCTTGCATTGAGTCAATATCATCCAAGTCGTCCACGAACATAGATGAAGATTGATGTCTTTTATCAAGTAGATCCAATATCACCTCCGTGGCTCGGTGAGAGAATTTCGCATAAACCCATTTGAAGTATTTATACTTCGACCCTTCATTATATCTGGCGCATCCATAAAATCTTCTCCCAGGATTCATTTGAGTCCACGATGTTCTTCTTGGACTCGGTAATCCACAAAAATAGAAACTCTAGCCTTCTCATTCGCTTCGGTGAGAGGAATTTGAGGCGCTGCTACGAGTCCTACTCTCCATTTCCAATATTCGACGATAGAATTTTGGGCAAATCAAAATTAGGGTTCGAGACTAGGATTTGAGCACTTCAATAAGGATTTTAGCTGATTTAGGGTTTTAGATTTTGGGTAATTTGGGCGATGACGACGTTTTGGCAGATTTATGGCTTATATTTTGGCAAACTATGGAAACGGCATCGTTTTGGGTGAGTTAGAGCTTAGTCAGCTCTCCGGTGAGCCACCAAGGTGAGCAAAAACAATAAAATATTGCCACGTTGAATTTCCGGCAAGGTCCGCCGGAGGTGATACTTAAGTGCCCCACTTTTCAAAAAAAGTGGTACTTAAGTGTCACTTTCCTAACTTTTGGCATTTAAGTGTCCCCTCGTGCCAAGTTTTGGACTTGGTACTTTGCCCGAAGTACGGAATGCATGACCCCAGTTTAGGGTTATGATTGGATGGATAATTAATAATATCAAATATAAAACAAGAGCCGTACCAAATACCACAATTTGATTTCATTAGTTGAAGATCTTATTTCAAATAGTGTTAATTGGTGTTAGAACAGCCCATCTTGCCAACATTGATAAGACACCCAACATCCAATCCTGGTTCTAACATTGTTATATTAGG
Organism: Eucalyptus cladocalyx; assembly: GCA_017140615.1. Taxonomy (NCBI): domain Eukaryota; kingdom Viridiplantae; phylum Streptophyta; class Magnoliopsida; order Myrtales; family Myrtaceae; genus Eucalyptus; species Eucalyptus cladocalyx. Next base: position 11,423,671 of record CM029518.1, read on the forward strand.
CAACTCCACTCGAGCTTTGCTATCGCGGGATAAAATATCCTCAATTTTGGTAGGGATTCACTCACAAGCGACCGTAGAAAATGAGTCAGCAGTGGTCACATATCTATCTATAGATCTCGAGCTATAATGGAACACACTCGAAGCTTTTCCTTAATATAGAAATAAATTTCTAATAAAAAACATGGACATGATAAAACTTCTTTGAATTAATATCAAGAAAAACCCCAAACAAGCACACGAATGACAAATTTATCTTATATTAATTTTTTGAACATTAAAAATCTCAAACCGATACACTTGTGATGAATTTACATCAAACTAATTTTTTTTACCACAAAAAACTCCAAACTGATATATTTGCGACAAATTTATCCTCAATTAATTTTCATTAAATATAATTAACATTAGTAAAATCTTAAACGATACACCAAGAACAAATGAAGAGTAAAACTCCAAATTGATACATTCATTAACTATCACGTGTTATTAAATTCAGCAATTTGATAGTAATATTTAACAAAAATGCGGAGGTAAATTTATCTCATGTGTATCAATTTGAGATTTTTTGTGGTAAAAAAATTAGTTTAAGATAAATTTATTATATGTGTACTAGTTTTGAGTTTTTTATGATATTAATCTAACTTCTTTTGACTCAGATTTTTTTTTTCAATCAACACCCCCGATGTTGTCTCCAACTTCATCATTCTTACAGTGTACTTTTCGAATTCTTTCACCTACATTTTACAATCTACTTTGACTTTGAGACCTATATATTTTAAATCGATCTACAATGCCGTTAAACCCAAATGTTCTCTAGCATGGCAATGATGTACAAATCCTAACAACAAAAACCTCGAGCTTGTGTTTTGGTTGTATGGATTTGTTGTGACCTACCCCTTGAGGCGGGAAGGTGCCCTCTGATTAGTTGATTTGGGGGTATCTATTCGTAAAATAGTCCAGATAGGCGATCTCATAAGAGAAGGCTTCAAAAGCAACGTCTAGTTGATGAACCATGCTCAGTCCATTAATTGCGAACGCGGGTCCTCTCAAACCCGTACTTTGTACAACGGGTGTTCATTTTAAGGTTCTTTAAGCAACCTAAATATAGACCTAGCAGTCGCCACTAAGCCTCTTTGTTGGGATTGGCTAGATGCCCAATCAAGGGTCGAGAGACCTCTCCTAATTACGAGGACACTAGAGATTCGTGAGTTTGGGGACTTGGGTTACATTAAAAATTTATATTAGTGCCCTTTCCGTACCTATGAGTATAGTTGTTAATCTAAGGTGGTCATGCAATCTTTTTACATTTTCGTGCAAATTTCTTACTACTAAACGATCGCACATGGATGGTTCATTTGTGCCATTTCTAAACTAGCTAACTGAAGGATAAAAGAAATCACACAGGTAATGAAATTGCAGTGCGGGAAAGTAAACAACAAGCAAAATAAAATATGAATTAAACTAAGTACAAAAAAGGAAGATAAAACCTGCAACTTATCAAGTGTTTGTACAACACAAATTGGAAACTGAGACATATGTCGGGGAATGGATAAGGCCGGATTGGACATATGCCATTCCACCATCTTCAAATCTTCTTGGCCATGGGAATTTAACAAGGTTGCGGATTGGGTTGCTAAAGCCCACTGAGCAAATATCCTTCCTAGTAATTGGGTTTATGCTCCTTCTCAACCCTTAATCTCCTTATTATGTTTAGACTTTCCAACTAATGGTGCCCTATTTGCGGGCTAGTAATGATATTCACTATCTTCCGACAAAAAAAAAAATCTTCTTGGCCATACCCATTTAGGGTCATTTTGATGATGCTAATACTAAGCATACAATTCATACAACACAAGCAAGAAGGACCATATGGATTCAAACTAATGCTTTCAATGAATCAAAGAATTGCATGCAAATGGTTATAAATTGCCTCGGGGGCAACCTTTGATTTGTACACATTGGCCCTTTCCTGAGATACCTATTTGATTAATTTGCGACCAATGGTAATTGGCCATACTTGTGTTCACAAGCTGTGGTCAATTCCATTTGGTCCTAAATTTGGATCTAAGTACATCCCCAGAGTAACCCGCAATCATGCATCGTCCCTAAGCCGTACATTTAAAATCCACATGCAAAGAGAGTCAAGTTGCATGCACTTAGGCCCAAAAAGGCCTTGATTCTCATACAATCAAGCAATGTGAAGTGAACTAAAATGGGTCACTTACTCAACATAGAACAAGTCATGTCATTTCAATTTTTGCAATCAAGGTCAATACTTTTGTATAATTGTAAATGAGTCCCTTAAAGAAGGTTTTTCATGTTTTGGATGATGACAAACAAGGACCTCAATTTTATTGAAATTTTGAAACCAGTAATGTTCTTGGGAAATGAATTCCAGAACTTGGGTGTGGATAAGTCGGCACACTAATCAAGTTCCTTGAATGATCAAATGTGCATCAATCTCAACAAAATTGGTGTCAAAAGAAAAACTGAGATCATCACCTTCGGCTTTTGTGTTTTGAAGATTTTCAAATAAGGACATTAACTTCATTGAAATTACGAAAGTACCTTTAGGTATCTAAGAAATACCTAGATGCGGAATAAACGCCGCAATGATAAGGCCATTTGGATACCTTAAAGAGTTCCAAAGTCAATGAAATTAATGTCAAAACGCAATTTGAAATGTCCTTGACAACTTTCACGAAGAAAGAGTTTTGAAATTTCAGTCACCAGAATTCGTAAAAATTTGAGAATGATTGAACAGTTATTCTGGAAAACAGAATTTAGCATATCGCTGCAACATTGAGAAGTCCACTAAAAATAGCTAACGACATTATTTTTTTCTGGAAATTTTGACAACAAAGAATGAAGTGTAAGGAGCATTTCTCATGAGACATCATCATCTGATTCTAAACCTACGATTTTATAAAAATCGAGAAGCAGACAAAGGTCGGATCGGAGCAGACAGTTAACAAAACATCACTGGAACTTCATGACATTCATGAAAAATAGTACATGAATTTGATTTGATCTGGAAATTTTAAGTCATATCTCTAAATGTGATCTACAATTTTCATGGAGAAGCTGACATCATATTCCAATCACAAAATTTCATAGAAATTGCAGAACAGCCGAAGGTCATTCTGTAAAATGGCTTTTCCAGAGACAAAAACGTAAAATGCAACGTTAATCGCATCCGTCAAATGTATTTGTTTTTTCATGAAAATTTTACAGCAACTAGATCAGGATGAAAAGAATAAATCTCATGAAGACATAACCACAAATTCTAAATGTCTGATTTTACAAAAATCAATGAATGCATGTAGGTCAGTTTTGGAAAACAGTTTTCTCAGAAGTAGACATGAACGATTTATGGATAATCAGACCTAGTAAATGAGCTTTCATGAAAATTTATATTTATAAAATTCATAAAAAAAATTGTTAAACAGCAAACATCAGTCAAAACAGTGAAACCTAATGTTGGAAGATCTTAGAGTCAATTATGATTATAATTGATTCTAGTATATCTTTGATTAATACAGTAAATAGGAAATTTTGATTGATGTATATTCTCTTTTCTAGTTTATTTTTCCATCCTTACATTATAAATGTACAATGTATTGACATACATAATTCAATATAGAGAAAACACTTTTCCCATATTTCTTTCTCTCCTTTCTCTTTTCTGTCATGGTATCAGAGCTCTCGTTTCCTGCCCTAGCTTCCGCGACTTCCTGAATTGCCATCATCTTCTTTTCTGTTATGTTACTGCACTTCCTCCTCTGCAAAACAAATTGGCAAGGCGACTAGGAATTCAATCTTGATATCATGGCAAAAGATAAAAATGTTATGAATCCCGCAATAGAGGATTCATCCTCCCAAGATCAGACGACTTCACCCTTTGATCACGTCGGATCGACTAAAGAAGGGCAGGTGACCAACACTGCTCTCGCTCCTGCTCTTGCTTCAGCACAGATGCCTGGTCCGATTTACTGGCCCTGACCCCAGTGGTACCCTGCACAGTGGGTTGCTGGGCCTGGACAGACCTGGGCCCCATACCCATATGGGACCGATCCAACTAGTTAGTCGGGTTTGACGGCTACGAGTCACAGACGTGTGTTGGAGAAATCTTTCCAGAATATTTTGAAGCTGACAAAACGTTTCTATCAGTCTAGTCTAGATATTTGCAGACCTTCTGTTTAGAGTCTGAAGACTTTCTGATCACAAGACTCAAGACTCAAGACTCAAGACTATTCTCATTGACAGTCTTTCTAATCCAGTAACGAAGGATATCCAGAGCCGAAGTATTTGGTTGAGGATTTAATCCTATCCTCTCGGAGAAGATCTCTTGGCTGGATAAATATAACGGATTCTTTTATTCGTATCTAGATCGTTTGAAGATTCGATGGTCGACGAAATATTCTTGGAAGGTTCTATTCTTGGAAACCAAGATCCTGATTGTATGGGCGAACAGGATTGATGGGCTATCGTCAGGTTCCTTTAATAGCTCGAATGATATTCTTAATTGATTACATCCAACGGGTAGATTGGAGGAATTCCTTTGGTAAGTGCCAACGGGTATGATGGCATAAAGGAGTATAAAAGGAAGACGTTCTAGTTGCTTTAGTGCGTGATCGATAGAGAAATTCCAGAGTCTGAAGCACATTGATTATTAGTCGATACATTTTGAGCGAAATTGTATACACAAAGAGTGTCTATACTTGGTGATACCTTGAGCGAGTGTGGTAGATCATCTACACCGAGAAATCAAGGAAGATCAACGCTGTAACATCTCTTTGTTCATAGTGGAATCCAGCCAATAGGCTGTCAGTGCGGAAGAGTGGACGTAGGCTTGAATTAAGCCGAACCACTATAAACCGCGTGTTCAATTCTCTCTTTCCTTTACTCAGTCTTACATTGATTATTATTTGTCGCAAATCCTTCAACTGTCTAGTATTGTGCAATTATCAAGAAAAATCTTTTATATACCTATTCACCCCCCTTTAGGTACTCATACTAGTTATATCAATTGGTATCAGAGCTCGTGTTCTTACTTTATTTGAAGTGTTTTACTTCAGAGTAAAAGATCAATGGCTAGTATGCTAGCACCAGGGCTGGTGGAAGGGCAAAGCAATACCAGACCACCCTACTTTGATGGAAATGATTACAACATCTAGAAGAACAAGATGAAAGCTTTCCTACGATCAAAGGATCCTCTGGAATGGGACGTTGTGGAAAGAGGAATTACTCCTACAGCTGCATCAGTCTCTGAAAGAGGGAAATAAACTGTTGAGACCAGCGGAATGACTCAAGAAGAGATAATCAAGAGACAAGCACTCGATGCAAAAGCAATTTACTCTTTATATCGTGCTTTGTCACCAACTGAATAACATAATATCTTCTTGTGTTACAGCAAAAGAAGTATGGGACAGATTACATATCATCTATGAAGGAACAGATCGAGTGAAGGAGACCAGAATTAACATTCTCCTCGGTCAATATGAAGCCTTCAAAATGAAACCAAGAGAATCTATAACTGACATGTTTAGTCGTTTTACAGATATTGTCAATGGTCTTGAGAACCAAGGACAAAAAATTTCTGATCCCATGAAGGTAAACAAGCTACTACGTGGACTCTCCAAGGATTGGAATCATATAAAGACTTCAATAAGAGAGACGCAAAGAATTATGCCACTATCGTCGACGAGCCGATTGGAACTCTTCATCTTATGAAGTGGAACAAGTTAATGAAGACGAAGATCCAAAAGGTAAGAAATCCATTGCATTAAAATCAAATGATGATTCTGATGATACATATTCTGAAGATGATCTGGACGATGAGGAGCTTGCTCTTATGATAAGAAGATTCAGAAAGCTGAATAGAAAAGGAAGAAGGTTCAACTCAAAGAAACAAAGTTTCCAAAGACAGCAGACCAAGTCTATAGATGATGAGGAACCAAACAAAGATGTAGTTTGCTTCGAATGTAAGAAAAAAGGGACATATCAGACCCAACTGTCATCTTCTAAAGAAGAAGAAAGGAAAAGCTGAAAAGTTTCGTAAAGCTCTCAAAGCTGAAACATGGAGTGATACAGAGTGTGAAGAAAGTGATGAAGAATATGCCAACCCGTGTCTGATGGCACAATCGACTCGACTCGGACTACTGGATCGACTCAAACAGTGAATTTGAGGCAAGTAATTTTAAAATTCCTGTCAAAGTTTCTAAATACATTGATAAACCGTGTTTTAGTCTTAAGGCTTCTCTCAAAAGAATTTCCGAACTTAAAAAGGAATACTCAGCTCTAAAACAAAAGGAAAATGTCTTAGAAGAAAGAATTAAAAATTTAGATTTGAATGTTTCCACTCTTAAAGAAAAGGAAGATAATCTTTTGAAAGAAAATGCTCTTTTAAAAACTGACTTATCAAATATTTCAAAGAAATTTTCAATAGGGTCCGAAAAACTTGAAAAAAATTCTTTCAGCTCAAAGACCTTATTTCAATAAGTCCGGTCTAGGTATGACAGCAGAAACAATTCCCTTGATTGATTTTCCTAAAGTAAAAGAAAGAATTAAGAAAAGACCGTCGAGAGAGGCTTACAAAAAATCATTTCAAGAAAGTTTTTGTAAAGTCTCGTAGGTCGAAATGCCCTCAGGTGTTCAAAATGTAATAGTCAGGATCACTTTGAAAAAGAGTGTCCTATGGTTTGGAAACCTGTTAAGAAAGTATGGGCTAATAATGTTTATCTTACTAATACCAAAGGACCCAAGAAAATTTGGGTACCAAAGAAAGCTTGAGACTCTCTTTTAAATGCAGGTCTCCGTCAAGAAAAAGGTAAAGTGGTATCTTGACAGTGGATGTTCAAGACACATGACAGGAGACTCAAATTGCTTCATAAAGCTTATTCAAGTAAATGGTGGAAAAGTTTCATTTGGAGGAAACGTCAAAGGAAGTATTGTGGGATTTGGAACTGTGAAAATTGGAAATATCACAATAAGCAATGTTTCTCTAGTGAAAGAACTCAATTATAATCTTCTCAGCATTAGCCAATTGTGTGATACTGGTTTCAAGATCTCCTTTCAAGAAGGAATATGTTCTGGAATCAGTAAAGACTCTACTCAGTCTTTCATGGGTCGTAGACATGGAAATATCTACCTCTTAGACGTGAAACCAAATGAATCACAATGCCTAATCTCAATTCAAGATGAAGCAAGCTTATGGCACAGAAAGCTTGGTCATGTCAACATGAAGTAGTTAGCCAAAATCTCATCAAAGTAGCTTGTTCGAGGTCTACCCAAATTACCATACCAAAAGTCCGATCCATGCACACCATGTATTTTGAGAAAGCAGGTAAGAAATTAATTTAAGCCAATAAATCATGTCTCTACTAATCATGTACTACAGTTGCTACATATGGATCTTTTTGGACCAACCATAACCCAAAGCATTGAAGGTAAGAAATATTGTCTAGTAATTGTGGACGATTACTCCCGCTTTACTTGGGTATATTTCCTTGCAAGTAAGTCTGAAACCTTCTCGCATTTTGAAAAATTTGCTAAAAAGGTTCAAAATGAAAAAGGATGTGTTATCTCAAGTATAAGAACAGATCATGGAGGTGAATTTGAAAATCAAGATTTAAAAAAAATTTATGATGAATCTGGCTTTAAGCATATTTTCTCTTCTCCATATACTCCAGAGCAAAATGGAGTTGTAGAAAGAAAGAATAGATCTCTTCAAGAAATGGCTAGAACTCTTTTAATTGAAAGTAAGATTTCTTCACGATTTTGGGCTGAAGCTGTTTCAACAGCGTGCTATATCATTAATAAAGTCTTCTTAAGACATATTCTAGAGAAAACTCCTTATGAGTTATTCAAAGGTAAGAAGCCTATTGTTTCATACTTTCATGTGTTCGGTTGCAAATGCTTTATTTTGAAAAATGCAAAAGATTGAGTTGGTAAGTTTGAAGAAAGATCATATGAAGGCATCTTCCTTGGATATTCTACATTAAGCAAAGCCTACAGAGTCTATAACAAGAAGAGCCAGTCTGTGGAGGAGTCAATGAATATCAAATTTCAAGACTCTACGCAAGATGAATCCAGTCTGACTCATCATGAAGAGTCTGAACCTACTCCAGACCCTCCAAAGCTTACAACTCAAGAAGCATCTCAGACTCTAGAAGATCAGCACCAAGCTGTTCATGAAGATTCAAATAAAGAAAGAGATCATCAACCAGACAAATCAACCAGTAACTGGAAGCATAAATCCAGTCATCCCAAAGATCTCATTATCGGCGAAATTAATGAAGGAATTTGCACCAGATCTAAAAGGCATGAAGAGTCTAGTGCTGTAGCTCTTATTTCCGAAATTGAGCCAAAGAGCGTAGAAGAAGCTTTATCTGATGAAAGCTGGATTGAAGCTATGCAAGAAGAGCTCAGACAGTTCAACATTAATGATGTCTCGGGAATTGACATCCAAACCAAAAGGTAAAACTGTTATTGGAGCTAAATGGGTGTTAAAACAAGATGAATGAGAAAGGAAAAGTCGTATGAAACAAAGCAAGACTCGTGGCTAAAGGATACACGCAAGAAGAAGGAATAGACTATGATGAGACTTACGCACCAATAGCAAGGTTAGAAGCTATTCGACTATTACTTGCGTTTGCTTGCTATAAAAATTTCAGGTTATTTCAAATGGACGTCAAAAGTGTCTTCCTAAATGGATTTATCAATGAGAAAGTTTACGTAGAACAACCACCAGGGTTTGAAGACCCAAAGAGGCCAAACTCAGTCTTCAGACTGAAAAAGGCCTTGTATGGTTTAAAGCAAGCACCTCGAGCTTGGTATGACAGAGACTAAGTAAGTTCTTAATACATAATGGTTTTATCAAATGTAAAGTAGATACTACTTTATTTATCAAAAAGGAAAACAAAAGCTTTTTACTTGTTCAAATATATGTGGATGATATTATTTTTTGATCCCCTAATGAAAGTCTATGCAAGAAATTTTCAAAGTCTATGCAGGATGAGTTTGAAATGAGTATGATGAGAGAGTTAACATTCTTTCTCGGGCTTCAAGTGAAACAACTAGAGGAATGAACTTTCATTCATCAAGAAAAGTATGCAAATGATCTTGTCAAAAGGTTTGGACTGGAAAAGTGCAAAAAGACCGACATACCGATGTCATGTTCTTTGAAGATAGACAAAGATGAAGAAGGAAAGAAAGTTGATCAAAAGCTGTACGGGAGCATCATTGGTTCACTTCTTTATCTTACATCGCTTCTAGACCCGACATTTTGTTGAGTGTTTGCATATGTGTTAGGTTTCAATCAGATCCTAGAGAATCCCATCTCAGTGCTGCGAAACGTATTATTAAATACGTTATTTCATCTTCAAGCATCGGTCTTTAGTATCCTAAGAAGGGAGACTTTAATCTTCTGGGATATTCAGACGCAGATCTGGCCGGTTGCGAGTCGATAGAAAGAGTACTTCGGGAACTTGCCGTTGCTTGGAAGCGGGGATGTGTCTTAGTTTTCAAGGAAACAAAGCACCGTGGCTCTCTCAACAACGAAGCGAGTATGTAGCTCTTGGAAGCTGCTGTTCGCAAATTCTATGGATAAAACAACAGCTACAAGATTTTGGGATTAAAGACTCATGCACAGAGATCAGATGTGACAACACCAGCGCAATCAATCTCACCAAAAATCCAATCTTTCATTCAAGAGCAAAGCATATAGAGATTCGACATCACTTCATTAGAGATCATGTTCAAAATGGAGAAATCTCGATTCAATTTGTTGATTCAAAAAGTCAACTAGCGGATATATTCACAAAGCCTTGGAGAAAAATCAATTCGATTTTATCCGTTCCAGACTCAACATTTTGAAGCTTGAAGAAGTTAAAGTCTAGAGACTCTCCAACCCTCAGACTTAGACATTCATGGTTATAAACTGTAAGTTGTTATTATATTCAAACTCGAAAAGGTACAATCTTTAGTTCAGTTAATTTATAGTTTCCGTGAAAACGGAATCTTGTCTTTTCAAAAGGATTAACTTCTATTTGGCAGTTAATGATTTTAAAAAGAAGTGACCATTCACTTTCCTTGTGCCGATTGAACCTTCTTTTTTAAACGAGTTATATATATACGGTTTTCTTTTTCGCCCAATCTTCAAAACCCTAAAAGGCATTCTCCTCCCAATCCTATCTCTACTTCGTGTTCATCTTCGAGAAAGTTGTCATCTTTTCTTGGGAAAGCAAGTAAAAGAATCTTTCAACGACAAGGAAGGATGTCTTCTTCGAGGAAGTCTTCAAGAATCGCGAACAGGGGACCACAGAGAATGAGGGAGGGACCTACCCATTTCGATCTCACCGAAGAAGAAGATTTATCGAGTCAGCAACAGAGCCCGATTCACTCTCCACCACGTCACTCAACACCATCTACCCCACAAGGTGCGGGTCATCATCCAAAAGAAGAAATAATCAAGGAAGCAGATCCTGTAAGAGTCTAAAAACCCTCTTTTATTTACAAACTCTATTGTGCGATGAAGAGCATTGGGACTCCGTTGAACTACATGGATGATTTTCTTAAAGATAAGAATTATGGGAATGAGTATATCTTTTTGCGACGAATAGAGGATTTGGGAATTGCTCCCAAAGGAAAGGCTGAGGAAGTACTTGCGAACATTCCAAGTGACCCTCGTATATCGGGACCGAATCTGACTGACGGGAACGATGATGATAAAATGTTCAGTGATTTTCAACCTAGAATGGGTGTTGCTGCGAGGGTGAAGGGAAAAAGAATGGAGTTGTTTAAATAAAAGGAACAGGAGAATCTGTTCTTCAAACCTTGAAACGAGGGGTGATAAACCCTAGGAGTGTTGATTTCGATTTCTTGGATGCCATTAATGTGAACTTAAGGAAGAAGTTCAATCTGCTTCAACTTGAGCAATTTTGCACCGATACCACAGACGGTTATGCGCAATTGACAGCATACTTCTATTCGAATCTTAGCTTTTTAGATGCGAATAGAATATCATTAAGTGTTCGAGACCAAGACTATGTGGTAGATGTGGACATGTTGGCTAACATAATTGGAGTTGAACGAGGACGCTATCAACCGATCAAAGTTTCAATTGCTCGTGCCTCATTGGAGCTTGTCAAAGATAGGGATACAGAAGGAAGAATTATCTACTCAAGGATGCGTGCCATCAATATCGTGCTTCACAAAATTGTGATCAATTGCATCAGGCCCAAGTCTACATCCAAGACTGGCATGTCCAATTCCGAGGCAAAATTGATGTATGCGATTAACTCAGGGACGAAGTTCTCTCTCCCTCACACCATTCTCTTTCACATGTACAGAGCAATGGCGAAGGACAAAGGCCAATTGCCTTACCCTGGTCTTGTGACCAAGATCTTCAAACACTTGAATATTGAACCTCCACATACTCTTTGTGTTCGACCATGCGATAAAATAGTGGTAGGTTTGAAAATGCTGAAAAGGATGCGTCTGAAAGAGCTTTCCAAAGCAATGGAGAAGTTCAGAGTGAAGACTCCAGTACTTTCTGCTTCAAAGAGAAAAGGGAAGGAGCCCATTGGTGCCCCATCCACAAAGAAAAGAACTCTCATCTTGGAGGATGAAGATGAAGAGGAAGATCTCACAATCTCTGCTTTGATAAGGACCGACGTTCGCACTCCGAATCGACGTAACATCGAAGAAAGGGAAAGAAGCAGAAGAACAGGGAGAAGAAGAGGAGCAAGCCAAGAACAGAGAAGAAGAAGAGCAGCGAGAGAAGGAGAAAGAAGCTGAAGAAGAAGAAGAAGAAGAAGAAGAGAAAGAAAAGTCTGCAGCTGAAGCTGGAGAGAAGGGGAATCAAGATGCAGAAGAGCATGAGCATCACTCTTCCCCATTTGAGGTCCTAGAGACAGGGGGAGATGGCGAGCAAGGAAGGTCCACACCACATGCTGCCCACAGTGAAGGTCTAAGATGCTCACCAGCAGATCCAGAAGATTTTCAGGCTTCTCAAATGCCTAAAGAAGGACATGATACGTCAACACCAAATCTGCAAGATTATACAGAAGCTCCATCATCTGCATTCACTCCATCCGAGAAAGCACATACAAATACACAGACGGACAATTCAGCAGATTTTCGTCGTATTCTTGATGTTCTTCTGGAAATGCGGGTCAAATCTATGCTCTAGATTTCGTGAAATTCAAGTCATGAAGAATGCTGGACAAGCATCTTCGGTTACCCTGGAGGATAAAATGAAAGACCTCGCTCTACAAATTCAAGCCAATGCCAAAGGAGAGGAGGTAGCTCATCTAAGGGAAGACTTGAAGAGGCTGGAAGGCATAGTCCAGTCGATGGGAGATTTCCAGATCGTGCGCATTCCCAAGCAGACCTGACTCTTTTCTCACCTTTTTAATGATGACAAAAAGGGGGATAATTGCAATTTGAACTTTAAACTTTGACTTTAAATTTGTGGTTGAATATGTTTGTTTTTTATGTTTGTTTTTGAGTATGACTTGAGTGAACTTAGGTGTGAACTTGAACTTGAATTTGACTGAATTGGGTGTAGATTTTGATGCTTGATTTGTTTGCATTTATATCAAGTGTTGTTGTATGGTATTACTCATGAAAGACTAACCAATTTTCTGTGGATGCGTAGTCCGGTTGATTTATTAATCTTTATGAGATAGCCATATTACTTGAGAAATGTTTTTGCGGGTCAAAGTTGTTCAAATCTACGGGAAAGTTTTGTTACCATCAAAAGGGGAGATTGTTGGAGAAATCTTTCCAGAATATTTTGAAGCCGACAAAAGGTTTCTATCGCCTAGTCTAGATATTTGCGAGACTTTACATTTTAGAGTTTGAAGACTTTTCGATCACAAGACTCAAGACTCAAGACTCAAGACTATTCTCATTGACAGTCTTTCTAATCCAGTAACGAAGGAAATCCAGAGCCGAAGTATTTGGTTGAGGATTTAATCATATCCTCTGGAGAAGATCTCTTGGCTGGATAAATATAATGGATTCTTTTATTTGTATCTAGATCGTTTGAAGATCCGATGGTCGACGAAATATTCTTGGAAGGTTCTATCCTTGGAAACCAAGATCCTGATTGTATGGGCGAACATGATTGATGGGCTATCGTCGGTTCCTTTAATAGCTCGAATGATCTTCTTAATTGATTCCGTCCAACGGGTAGATTGGAGGAATTCCTTTGGTAAGTGCCAACGGGTATGATGGCATAAAGGAGTATAAAAGGAAGACGTTCTAATTGCTTTAGTGCGTGATCGATAGAGAAATTCCAGAGTCTGAAGCACCTTGATTATTAGTCGATACATTTTGAGCGAAATTGTATACACAAAGAGTGTCTATACTTGGTGATACCTTGAGCGAGTGTGGTAGATCATTTACACCGAGAAATCAAGGAAGATCAACGCTGTAACATCTCTTTGTTCATAGTGGAATCCAGCCAATAGGCTGTCAGTGCAGAAGAGTGGACATAGGCTTGAATTAAGCCGAACCACTATAAACCGCGTGTTCAATTCTCTCTTTCCTTTACTCAGTCTTACGTTGATTATTATTTGTCGCAAATCCTTCAACTGTCTAGTATTGTGCAATTATCAAGAAAAATCTTTTATATACCTATTCACCCCCTCTAGGTACTCATACTAGCTATATCAACGTGGACCCATGCCAAGGCAGGGAATGGAGCCCTACCCGTTTCCACACGGGTTACACCAATCGGGTCCGATAGAGACAGGTCACATACCCGGTTTCATGCTCAGATTCACGCCGGAGCCCTACCCGTTTCCACACGGTCCGCACATACCACCTTACCTGTTTCTGCTCAACGGCGGACGGCCGGAACTTGGAGACCCGCTTTATACGTCCCCGACGGACAGGCTGGAGTTACGGCTAATCAGTCAATAGCTCACCGGACCGGCGAACTACCATTCTTGGGCTCGCGATCTCCGACGAGCGCTCGTCATCAAGGCCAAAGAAGGATTCATCGACGGAACAATCTCTTACTCGACGGATGAACGATTACAGAGACATTGGCGACGCTGCAATCAACTGGTACACACTTGGATCGGGAACTGCTTGGCGCCTGATGTTGCCGCTGGCCTCCCTCCGATAGAAGACTCGAAACAATTCTGGGATAACATATAAGAAATGTATGGTAAATCAGATAGGGCGAGGCTTTTCTCGTTAACACAAGCCCTAACCGAGCTAAAACAAGGGAATCTCTCGGTCACAACCTGTTTCAACCGGCTGTCGGCTTTGTGGAACAAGATTGAAGCATCAGAAGACAAATTGGAGGGGTCGGAGGCCACTCTCCGACAGTATTACACAATCAAAGAAAAGGAAAAGGCCACAAGATTCCTCCTTACCTTGAACGAGTCGTACTCAACATTTCGATCGCAAATTCTTGCGATGGATCCCCAACCACCGCTCGAACAGATCTTCCAATTGGCCGTGCAGGAGGAAAATCAGCGGGTAGCTGCAGTTAAGCATACCCGGGTTGGTGAAGGAACGGGCTTCGCGGCGTTCCAATCTGGTCTCGTGTCGACAAAGACGATCATCGGAGCTGGGGGGAGTCTTGGAGCTACAAAAGGAAAAGGAGGCCTTGCGACGCTCGCAACTAGACGAGAGGAGAACCCTAATTCTTCATGATCGGACGGCTGGGATCGCGCATCTAGATCGGACGGCCTAGATAAAGGTGCTGGATTTGACGGTCGAGGGAGGCGCGCTGGATCGGACGGGCTGGATCAAATCTCTAGGGTGAACGGCTAGGATTGACGCGCACGATCGGACGGCTTCAGTTTGATGAACTATTCAACCGGATCAAACGGTCCATATTTTGCCACGTCAGCACCAATTTATAAAGGATCGTATGGTGCACAAAATGCCATGTTAGTAAGGAAGGTCAGTGGGCAAAATTCAAAAATTAAAAATAAATATTGTGAATATTGCAAACGTCCACACCACACTGTTGATACATGTTGGAAATTGCATGGGAGACCTAACAATAAAAATGAAAGGGAGTCTTCAAACTATCAGGTCTCTACACAGAAGGGTGGTGGAACATCTCAACAGACTATAACCTAGGAACAATATAAACATATCGTGCAAGCTTTGAGCCAACTCAAGGCCGGTGACATTGGTGCGGGATTCTCAGGTACTTTTCTCCATGAAAGGAATTCATTATCTATTGATGCATGGATTATCGATTTAGGCGCTAGTGACCACATAATTTGCAATGAGTCTCTATTTTCCCATGTCCATCAAAAGCCACAATCTCTTGTTACGGTACATATTCCAAATGGGAACATTACGTATGTTACTAAAATTGGTACCGTACATCTTGGTCAAAATTTTGTTCTTAAAAATGTCCTATACATTCTAGCTTTTGAGTTTAATCTTCTCTCAGTCGCAAAAGTATGTATGGACAATTCCTATAAAGCCATATTCAATTCCAGAAATTGTGTCTTTTAGGACCTTTTGACTGGCAAAGTAATGGGCTTGGGTAATGAGGCACAAGGACTTTATTTTTGGGTCAATTCTCCAGGAGATTTAGAATTATTGAATAAACGCATTTATTGTAATGCAATCAGTTATAATAAAAATCTCCTTTTACATCAACAATTGGGTCATGGTGCTAAATTCCCTCACCCAAAATGTCCCATTTGTCCTCTAGCTAAACAAACTTGAGCATCTTTTCCAATTAGTACATCTCAAGCCAATAATTCCTTTTCATTACTTCACATGGACATTTGGGGTCCTTATCATACTCCTCATCGTGATGGATCTCACTACTTCCTTACAATTGTTGATGACTATAGTCATGCCACTTGGCTATATCTTATGCAGTCAAAGAGTCAAACCTTTACTCATTTATCAAATTTCCTTTCTTTAATTAGGAATCAATTTGATAAATCTGTACATCGAATTCGTACAGATAATGGGTGAGAATTTTTTACTTCTGATTGCATAAACTTGTTGTCTACTCATGGGATACTCCATGAAAGTTCTTGTACTTATACTCCACAGCAAAATTGAGTTGTTGAGAGAAAACATAGACATCTCTTAGAGGTAGCTTGTGTACTCAAATACCAAGCCTCAATCACTGAAAATTTTTGGGGAATTGTGTGGTTACAGCTGCCTATTTGATTAATCGCATGCCAAGTCAAATTCTTCATGGTAAAACTCCATTTGAGATGCTTTACAAGAAACAACCGGATAATAGCCATCTTAAAGTCTTTGGTTGTTTATGTTATGCAACAAATGTGGGTCATCGAGACAAAATGAGCCCCCGCGCAACATGATGCGTTTTTATGGGATACCCTTCTCTTCAAAAGGGCTATCATGTCATGGAGTTTTCTACAGGACATTTCTTTACTAGCAGAGATGTTATTTTTCATGAAGAAACATTCCCCTTCAAAGAGAAGCTGCCTTCATCAGATACTTTGCCAGAAAACAATCGTTTTCTTCTGTCTGATGAAGATTTATCATTAGCACCTAATTTTCTTATGGCACATCCACCCTCTATGACACCTAGCTATACACCAGCACCAGTGGAATTCTCACATCCAGAGACGGAATTACTAGCTTCCTTTGAGGAAGTTTCTTCATCTGTGGACACTACAGAAGTGGTTGCTGACTTATCCATGGCTCCTGCGCATATAGCTAAGCCATTTCGTTGTTCTGGAAGACAGAGTCGTTCACCTACGTGGACAAAAGACTATACATGTTTTGCTGCAAACTCTTCAGGTACACAATATCCCGTTTCATCCTATGTTTCCTTCAATCGGTTATCAGTAGAGCATATGTGTTGTATTAGTCGCATTTCAGAAGAACATGAGCCATCTTCATTCATTGAGGCATCAAAAGACCCCAAGTGGCAGCGTGCAATAGAGTCCAAACTTGCTGCCCTAATGGAGAATCATACTTGGGATGTAGGTCCCTTACCACCACATTGAAAACCGATTGGCTGTAAATAGGTTTACAAGATTAAGTTCAAATAAGACAATTCCATAGAACGCTACAAGGCTCGGTTGGTAGCCAAAGGTTTCACTCAAAGAGAAGGCTTTGATTATCACGAGACATTTTCCCCAGTCGCGAAGGAAGTTACCGTCCGGTCTTTCTTATCTGTTGCAGCAATACGCAATTGGTCCTTACATCAGATGGACGTCAACAACCCTTTTCTCCATGGTGATTTAGATTAAGAGATCTACATGGATCTTCCTTAAAGATTACGCAGACAAGGGGAGAATCGGGTATGTTGTCTTCGCAAATCCTTGTATGGATTAAAACAGGCATCTAGACAATGGTATGCCAAGTTTACTACTGCACTAACCAATGCGGGTTTTTAGCATTCCAAACATGATTATGCTTTATTTACATGAAATGTGGGAAAATAATCTATCTATTTGCTGATATATGTTGATGACATATTGGTTATGGGAAATAATGATTCTTATGTTGCAAAATTCAAGGAATATTTTCACTCCACTTCTCACATCAAAGATTTGGGACCTCCCAAATACTTTCTTGGCATTGAAATTGCTAAATCTGACAAAGGAATTTCTCTCAGTCAGAGGAAATTTGTCTTGGAAATCATTTTCAAAAAAAGCGTGGTTATTAGGTTGCAAGCCAGCAAACAGAATACTCGTTGAACATAATGTCAAGTTGACGACACATGAGTATGATCTTAATTCTCCTTCATCAAACAAGGACCCATTGCTTAAGGATTTGTCAGGGTATCAGCGACTTGTTGGAAAGTTGATATATCTTATCATGACAAGACCTGATATATGTTATGCGGTACATATACTCAATCAATTCATGCATATGCCAAAAGAGTCACACATGAATGCATCTTTGAAAGTTGTAAGATACT
The DNA here is from genome assembly GCA_017140615.1 of Eucalyptus cladocalyx. Taxonomy (NCBI): domain Eukaryota; kingdom Viridiplantae; phylum Streptophyta; class Magnoliopsida; order Myrtales; family Myrtaceae; genus Eucalyptus; species Eucalyptus cladocalyx. The sequence goes on from CM029518.1 coordinate 11,441,573, forward strand.
TGAAGGGATGCCCGAGACTCGATATATTTCTATCTCGTGAATGTGATATGGGGATGACGGCATTTTGTGACACTAATTACGCTACTTGCTCAATGACTAGATGATCCATCACCGGCTTTTGTATTAAATTGGGAAAGTCGTTAATCTCGTGGAAGACCAAGAAGCAATCTATCGTATCATTGTCATCAGCTAAGTCTAAATATCGAGCCATGGTGAAAACCACCTGTGAAATAATCTGGATACGAGAACTTCTTTCAGATTTGAGAATACAAGTCAGTGGACCAAGTAAATTGTTCTGTGATAATGATGCTGCACTTAAGTTGGCAGCGAATCCAGTTTTTCATGAGAGAACAAAGCACATAGAAGTTGATTGTCACTTCACTCGCGACAAAATCAAAGAAGGAGTTCTCATTACAAAAGGCATCGGAACAGTGGATCAACCTGCAGATATTTTCACTAAACCGCTATGCCAAAGACAACACAAGTTTCTATTGAGCAAGCTAGGTGTCCTCGACATATATAGGCCACCAGCTTGGGGGGAGTGTTGGAAGATTATAATTGATTCTAGTATATCTTTGATTAATATAGTAAATAGGAAATTCTGATTGTTGTATATTGTCTTTCCTAGTTTATTTTTCCATCCTTACATTATAAATGTACAATGTATTGACATACATAAATCAATGTAGAGAAAACACTTTTCCCATATTTCTTTCTCTCCTTTCTCTTTTCTGTCACCTAAAGAGAGTATACAAAACGGAACATTCAAAATTCAGATCTGAGCATGATATTTCGAAGTAGGTTTAACCTAGCAAACAACATCGGATCTAGGCATATAATATATGAAATTTAAGTTCAGCAAGCGTACTTCGAATGTCTAGAGCACATTTTTGCAAGATTTCATCATTTTCTAGCTCATATCCTAGCTCCAAACAGATTATTTTAGAAGTGCTATGAATTTCCCAATCAATCATCATCAAGCAATTGATCATCCATCACTCATCTTAGCTCATTCAAATCATCAATATAAGCACGTATGGTCACCAAAATGTTGAATTCTAGTCCCAATCATTTAAGGTGATCTCGCTTCATTGGAAGGTCTAAAGGGCTTTGCCTATGTTATCTTCGATCCTCAACCTCAATGAGCTAATTGGCCACTGGATTTTTAGCTCAAGTCGTGGCCAGAATAGCTCTCCAATGATCTGAATAGTGATCACAAAACTTGAAGTGAGATGATTATCCAGATCAAGTTCACAGTAATCAAAAGATGGAGATCAAAAGAAGTTGAAGATGATCACCGATTAGAAGAGAATCAGAGGAGCTTCGGCCACTGAAGGATCAAGGACTCGTCGAGGACTGCCGTTGCAAGTCTAGGCCACCGTCAGATCACTAAAGGACCGCTGGAATAGCTGGCTGCAACCGCTGAAGGAAGGATGGTGTGGAACACGTCTTCTCGGCCCAAGGAGAAAATGCTGCCAATCGGCAAGCTTCGGCGAGAGATGACAGCAGCGACTCTTGCGACTGGCAAGAATCGATGGATGTCGAAGAGGCGGGGGATCGCCGAAAAATGGCTGGTGCAAGGCGGTGGCCGGTAGTGAAGCTAGCAAGAGAGAGAGAGAGAGAAAGATAATCTGAATGAGCCCCTCTTTGAATTGCAGAGAGAAAACCTTATACAGTTCGGTCGAAATTGAATCCTAGCAATTGGTTTGATCCATGGCTAGTTTTTTTTTTTTTTTTTTTTTTTTTGACGAGAATGGCTAGGTTTGATCTCTTAAGATAAGATCAAACAAGCTTGGGACTAAGCAATCTTGTGATTGGCTAAAATTGGTCACATGGGTTAATGACATGGCACATCCAATGGTCTAGATTATATAAGATGAATGGCTAGGATGGCATATCTTCTTGAATTAAAAATTGAAAGGGCCATTTTTGCAATTTTACCGCACAAAGGGTAGGCTAGCCGTCGGCCAGGCCTTGGCCGGTTAAAAAAGATTGTGGACCATTGGAATTTGGCCAGAAATGGCTGTTGATTCCTGGCCGATCAACGCCGGTCAAAATCGGGTGGATCCGATCGAATCAGGTTGACCCGAGTTTGACCGAGTTGAATTGCTTTGGTTACTAGCCTAATTTTGTCCTATTTTTCTGATTTTTTCCAATTAAAATGAAATTAAAATTATTTTGTACAAATTGGATCAAATCAAATGTAATTGGATTATCCAGGGCGATGAATTATACATAAAATGCCATAATTGGGTTAATTTCCACTAAAATGAGACCACAAGCTAAACTAACATTTGTAATTGGAATTTGTTTGGCCAAATTGAAACTTCATTACTTCAATTGGATGTTAGTCTAGAATGGGCCAACTTGAATCGCTCAATCGGAATCCATTGACTTGATTTCGCAACTTTTGGATGGAATTTATCCATCAAATTGAGAAGTCCCCATATGAATTTGCCAAAATTAATGTTGGCCATCGATAGCCACTAAGAAATTGTGCTTATTGAATGCGTTATCTCACTAATCATGAATAATGACTTGAGATCCCGATTAAGGCTAAAATTGGAATTTTTCTCCCGACATGCTAAATCACAAAATTAATCGAACAACTGGAGTTAAAATTATCTCTAGATCAAATGTAATAAAAGAAACTAAGCAAAAGTATGACTAGAAAAGAAGTACTTTTTTGGATGATTTTGATTCTAAATCCAAAAAAAAAAATCAGAAAAAATAGATTCTTAATTTATTTTTTGAGAAATTTTGTGGCCAAAGTCAAATTGAAGCTAAAATAAGGTGATTTGTGGATTTTCACATTTTTCAATTTTTTTGGTTAAAAGGTTGATTTAATCACTAAAATGTTGATTTATGGTCAAAACTTGGATTTTTTCGAAAATTTTTATGGCCAAAATGAAATTGGGACTATTTGGAAACTTTTTGTGTAAAGAGCCAAATTTTGACCTGGGTTGATTTTTGGTCAAATAGTCAATTCAAAAGTCAAGGGATAAAAACACTACAAGTGCCATAACTTGGCACAAAGGGATACTTAAGTACCATAACTTTCAAAAGGTACATTTAAGTGCCACAATTGAAGAAAAGTGGGACGCCTGAGTGCCACCTCCAGCGAAGTCGGCCGGAAATCATATGTGACAATTAAATATTAATATTTCTTTTTGAAGTGACTCGCCGGAGATTTGAGTCACTCTATTCACCCCAAAATGATGTCGTTTCGGGTGTTGGCCAAAATAGAGCTCTTAAATCAACCAAAACGGCTTTGTTTTGGCATAATTTGAATTTTAATATAATATAAAAATTAATTAAATTAAATTAAAAAATAATAATAATATAATTTATATTTTTTATTATTATTTATAAAAAAACGAAGGAGGAAGGCAGCCGGCGGCGAGAACCGAGCCCTTGCTATCGCTGCCTCCTCGCTGTCGCCGGAAGGTGGGGGAGGGTCGATTGGGGCCGCCAAGCCTAGGCCGAGGGTCGGCGGCCCTAGGCGGGATCGACGGCAAGGGCACGCAGGCCCTTGCCATAGGTCGGCTGGAGTTGCCGGCTCGACAGCCCCAGCCCTCGTTGCCGGCGACCCCGACGTCCCAAGCGACAGTCAGCTGGGTCGCGTGACCCAGGCGTCGCCTGAGGTCCGACGATGGTCGCAGAGGTTGGGTGACCGTTGACCGGCGGTTGCCAGCGCGTCAACGGCACACGCGACCCCTTGGCCGGCGGTCGTCGGCCTCTAATCGGCTTCTCTTCGGTGGAGATGAATAGTGATGAACAGTGGAAGTTGCATTCCGAAAATGCAACTTCCCAATGGACCTCTACCCCTCCATTCCCCTAAAGGCCTTTCAACCCCCTTGAAGATGCAATTGCATCTTCCCAAAGTCCTCAAAAAAATGAACCAAACACCACAGCATTTGGCCAAACCCCTTTAGAGCCCAAATGAGCATTCCAAATACTGAACCAGATAGGGCATAGTCTCTTCTATGCACTACAACTATAGCTCTTTATTTAATATGATCCATAAATGAGAAATACATTTATGATTCAACTATAATGTTTCTATTAGAGACTATCTTATTGAACATTCATTTATTTCCATCATGTATGCTAATTAGAAAACATGAATATCATAAACCCATAAAAGAGCTTAGAGTTTCAAATAAATAGACTTAAGGCAATCATTAATGACATTTAATAATGCCCATCCTTCAACATCCTCATTAAGTATTTTGGGTGGCAATCCTTTTGTTAAGGGATCTACAATCATAAGGTTGGTGCTAATGTACTCAATTGATACTCTCTATTTATGAATTTCTTCTTTAACGGACAAGTAGTTAATTCCCACATGTTTAGCACCCTTAGAATACTTGTCATTATTAGAAAAGAAAACTACTGCATAGCTATCACAATAAATTTTTAACGGCTGGGCGATACCATCGACAATCACAAATCTTGAAACAAAGTTCGAAGCCATAACTCATGAATAGTGGCCTCAAAACATACCATAGAGTTAGCCTCCATTGCGAATGCAGCATTGTCGACTACTTCATACTTTTTTATGGAATTGCCCCTCCAGTCAAAAAAAAAAAAAAAGTAATCAAACGTTGATTTTCTTGTATCAACACATCCAACTAAGTTTAAATCTAAGTATCCAATCATCTTAAGAAAATTGGATTTTTTATCAGTAGGCAGATGATTCTTCATTTCTTGCAAGTATTTGAGAAGTCTCTTTGCAGCTTTCTAGTGATCTAATCCTAGATTACTTTGATACCTACCCATGACATTTGGAAAATTCCTGCATTTATTAATACGTAAGAATTGCATTCAATGTCATGCTTGAGAAATTTTAATGCGATCCATTAATATGACAGTTATTTTTTAGTGATGGGTTATAAATTTATTAAGTTAATTATTAACTGTTGTTCGGAAAGTTTTGCTAAATAGTTTGTTGGGTTCAAAATACTTTTCAAATCTATCAATATTTAGAATGGACACTACTTTTTTTTATTTATTTATGTACCTAATCCCTTGATTCCTTAATTATTCAACCGAAAATGTTACTTTGGAAAGTTGTTCTTTTGGCTCTCTCTTCCATTTGCAAGTAAGACTTTAAACTATGCATTTCTAGTTTTCCTCCATTGACAAAGTGAGACAATGAATTGAGTATTTGTTGATGTCATTCCTATTTCATCTATATTAACTTCTAGTTCATTAATGCAAGGAGTGACTCACTTTTTTATTGGGCCAAAGGAGATGAATCCCTCCTAAATATCTCTTTTCTTAATTTATGAGAATATGCCACATGCCTAAACTATTCACCTAGGGGTAAAATGAAGAAATCTATTGGAACATTTACCCTATGTACTCTTTGATTCAATGATTTAAACCTACGAGCATTTAATTCTCTAACCATAATTAAGCCATCTCCTCTTTCATTCTTTGTTATGGTCATGTCTAAAATTAGGGGGGGAGAGAGAGAGAGAGAGAGAGAGAGAGAGAGAGAGAGAGAGAGAGAGTTCCCAAGACATGGCCCCACTCCATTACTTCACCAATCACTCTCCACTTCCCTTCCAACTTTCCCTTTCAATTCCAAGAATAAAAGCAAAAGATCCCACATTCGTATTTTATTAAAGTCTCAAGTTTGTTTCTAGGTTTAGACAAGGTAAACTCATTAGCTTCCCCCACTTTTCATAAATGGATTTGTTGTTTTCAAGACAAAAATAATTGATTTTGGTTTTGTTTTACTTTGAAGGAAAATTAAAGCTTTAATTTTACCCAAGCTATTCTCAAGGTAAGCGAAAACTTTAAGTGCTAAGCTAGGTTCTTAATGGTACTTGACTTGGTTGCTTGATGAGTGTTTACTTTAAGTGAATTGTATGAACATGCGTGAGAAAGTTTAGTAATAGTATGTTGAGTTGTGTGTTGATAATTTTATTTGTCATGATAAGAAGTATGGCCTAATTCTTTGATAATTGGTGGCATTTTGATGAAAATAGTGTAGAAATGGCAAGAAATGAGAAAGTTACCCATTCGAGAGAGTTATCAGATTGGGAAAGTTACTAATTACCAAATCAGGAAAATTACTGAATGTGGAGTTATTGATCTTAGCAAGTTATCGAATTAGGAAAATTGCCAGTTTTCAATTAAAAAGGGATAAGTGCACTAGGGGTGCGTTTGGTAACGTTTCTATTCAAAAATTGTTATAGGGAACAGAAATAGAAAAAACTTGTTCTGGAATAAAAAAAGAACAGGAATACGTTTGGTAAACTTGTATAATTTTTTTGTTTCTTTTATTTTTTTAATTTTTAATTTTTAATTTTTAATTTTTAATTTTTCCTTTTTCCTTTTTCCTTTTTTTCTTCCTTTTGGCCAATTGCCGGCCTCGACCATGGCTAGTGACCGACCAACAAGGGCTGGCGGCCTCGCTAGGGGCCGGCGACCCTCTAGCAAAGTTGCGGCCCTCGACAGCCGATTGACGGCCATGGCCGAGGCCGGTGACCGGCCAAAGAAAAAAGAAGAAGAAAAGAAAGAGAAGAAAAAAAACGAGGAGAGAGAAAAAATTGTTTCTTAAAAGTGTTCTAGAAACAAGAAACAAGAAAATAGATTTTGAACAAAAACCCAAACAAACGCGTTTTTGTCATTTTTTTGTTCCCGGAACAAAAAAATAGGAATTGTGTTCATAAACACGACCGGGAACACAAACAATCAGGCCCTAAAAGTCCTAAAACTTGTATTCAAAGTGTAATTGAGTCTTAAAACTTTCAAAAAGTGTATTTAATTCACAAAAAATGGAATTGAGTCCCAAAATTTTCATAAACTGCAATAGACTCTTAAAACTTGTTATGAAAGTGCAATTGAAATCTAAAATTTTCAAAAAATACTATCAACAAAAGAACTTGATTTGACTAATTTGCAAGTTTTAGGACATTATTATATTTTTTCAAAGTTTAAAGACTCAACTACATCTTCTTTACAAATTTTAGGACTTAATTATACTTTTTATCATGAAAATACAATCGAACCTAAAACTTTCAAAAAGTACTATCCACAAAAGGACTTGATTTGACCAATTTACAAGTTTTAGGACTTTATTGCACTTTTTGAAAGTTTGAAAACTCGACTGTATTTTTGTGACAACTTTTAAGACTTAATTACACTTTTTTGAAAATTTTAGAACTAAATTGCACTTTGTTAACAAGTTTTAGAACTTTTAATGTATTTATCCAAAAAAGAAAAATAATGCTTTTAGTTCTCTAGATATCTTAATCCTCAAAGTATTTAAGTATCGTTATTTAACCAATATCTATTTGTTAAATTTGGAGAAAGCATACATAGAATGTTGATGTTTGAACATATTCCTCAAATGATGATTAAGTGAAATGATGTGGTGCATTAATGGTACATGATAACATTGAATGTTGCATGATAACATTGAAATAATATTAATGCATCAAGAAATTATATGTCATACGTGTGCATTGAGTAGATAATATCATGCATTCATGTGAAGAACTTGCAAAGAAGGTAAGGTGTGTACTCATATATTGATTATGTTGCTTCAAATATTTATTATTTTTGTGCTAGGGTAGGTATAAATGTGAACTCTTACTTTAAACTTAGAGATTTCGCTTGTTGGATTATGGTTGATTCCTTCATTTTTAAACTTGTAGGATAGCCATTCCGCTGCCACCGCTTTTGGGAGCCCCAGCACACATTGAGTATGATTATAAGGAGATTGTGTTGCCTAATTTGGTTTTTACGTATACTAAGTATACTACACCGGTATGGGTTGACATAGGACTTGCCGAGTGGGTTTCCTATCGATTTGTAGCCTAGTACGTGATCCCCAATGGTGACTAGATGGGACCGCTTGGAGGCTTTGATGGTCCTCTTGTTTATGTTGTTAATGAGCTAATATTGGGGGAGGTTATCAATCCTTAGATGGTTGGATCGATGTTGCACAAGCAGAATTTTGAGAGCGGAGGTATGGTAGTGGAAATAAGAGTTATTGAACCCTTCCTACGTGTTTTGTATTGAGATGTTGTCATGCAAGTGATGCATATGTCTATTATCAAGTTGTGAAATAATTGTATGACATGTCTAATTGTTTTTTGTGCTTTCTCTTGCGAATAAATCTATAAGGAAAAAAGTAAATATGACACATGTAGTGCTTGATGTACTACATTCCTAGTATTTCGACTTTTGAATTGATGTTTGGTTTGGTGCAAGCATGGGTACACATTAAACTCCCAACAGTAGACACATAAAGAATACTTTTCATTTGCTCTTATTCTAATTAGCTTTTCCAACATTACATAAGGCTAAATTTGTCACATTTTTTAATTGAAACTGCTCATACTAAACATCTATTTATATTGAATCTCTCTAAAATTTTATTAACGTAAGCTTTCTAAAACAACCTTAACAATCCAAGATCATTAGTAGCAAGCAAAAAGTTATTAACATACAAAACTAGAAATTTTTTATTATGATAAGCTTTCTGAAACGACCTTGACAATCCAAAATCATTAATAGCAAGTAGAATGTCATTAAAATACAAAACTAGAAAAATAAGGTTGTTCCTATTGACCTTCACTGATCAATAGTATTTTCTTTAAATCCAAAAAGAGGTTATGGTATCATTAAAGTTAAGATACCATTGTCATGAAACTTGTTTAAATCCATATATTAACTTCTTTAACTTACACACCATGTGTTCATTTCCTTGAACTAAAAAGCTCTTAGGTTGGTCCATATAAATTTCTTCCTCTAAATTGCCATTAATATCAATAACAATTCTAAATCTTAATAATCCACTAAAGTCATAATGATTCCAAGTGAGCTTTTTTTAGAGACTAGTCAAAGGTCTCCTTATAAACCATGCCTACTTTCTAAGTAAGACCTTTGGTGACAAGTTTGATCTTATACCGATTGATATCACCTTTTGAGTCTTCCTTGGTCTACAAATCCATTTACACCCAACCTTTTTACATTCTTTAAGAAATTCAATAAGATTCCAAACTTTATATTGATCCATAGATCTTAACCATGCTTCCATGGCATTAAACCATTTCTTAGAATCATCACATTCAATGGTTTGCAAAAATGAACTTAGATCATTACTAATTTCTAAGTCAATTTTTAACTCTTGCAAATAAACCACATAGCCACTAGAAATAACTTGCCTCTTTTCTCTTTGAAATCTTCTTAATGTTATTTATTGTGACTCAATTGCTATAAGTTCAATATTGATATTTTCATTATGGAGTGTTTGATTATTTTATTTTTTTGTTCTTGATTATTGTTGGTTGAACTATAATATCTTAAACAACAACTTTGGAAGTTTTGGATATAGGAACTTCTACCTTAACTCATGAATGCAAGCATGATGCATTCTTGCACTTCCATTGATGTCATTATTTCAATTAACCTAGAGTTTTTAGATTCAACAATTCCTATACTATGATTATGACAGTAAAATCTATACACTTCAGATTTTGCCGTATAACAAATGAAGTAACCACTGGTCATTTTAAAATCCAATTTCTTTTCATGTGGATTGTAAATTCCCACTTTTGCTAAACAATCTCAAACATGCAGATATCGTAAACTAAGTTTCTTTTTCGTCCAAAGTTCAAAAGGAGTCCTTAAAACTTCATTACTAGGAGCCATGTTTAATAAATATATAGAAATCTTTGATGAATACACATCTACAAGGATAAGTGTAAAATAACTGTAAAAAAGAATAACTCATCATAATCCTAATCATTTCCAATAAAGTATGATTACACATTTTTGATATAATATTTTGTTGTGGTGTACCTAGCATTGTGTATTGAGTAGAAATATCATATCTTTCAAGGAATTTAGCAAATACACTTGGACATTGCCTTGACGTATAATATTTTTCATAATATTCACCACCTCTATTTGACTTTACTATTTTCACCTTTTTATTTAATTACCTCTCAAATTCTTTAATATACACCTTAAATGCATTCACTAATCGAGATTTATCATATAATAGATAAATACAACCATAATGTAAAAAATCATCAATAAATGTGATAATATATCTTTCTCTATCAAAAGATGGAGCATCAAAAGGGTCACATATGTTAGTGTATATAACTTTAAAAGGCTCTATGCTTCTTATGGCACTTTTCTTAGTGGGTTTAGCTTATTTACCCTTAAAACAATCAACACATAATCCAAAATCAATTAAATCCAAATTCGGAAGAATTTCATTATTCACTAATCTTTTCATTCTTTCTTTGGATATGTAACCCAAATATTTATGCCACAAGTGAGAAGAATTCTTATAAACTAAACTGCGTTTAGTGCCAATATTATGATGCAAGATGCTTCAGTAAATTGCTATTGTTAAATGCACATGAAGGAGTGGAATGGTCAAGGCTCACAAGCGAGAGCCATGATGCTATCCTTGGACTTGTTGATCCGCTCATTGAACTCGTAGAGCTTCTTGATGTGCTTGGCATTGATGGAGGGGTTGGTCATTGTGTTGAGGAGTCAACTCGGTGGAATCTAAAGAAACCAAGGATGAGTATGTCATCGGCGAGGGCAGTTCTCACCTATGGCTAGTTGTGGTCAATGATTGGTGAAATGGAAAAGAAAAAGAAAAAAAAATAGAATTTTCTTTAAAAAAATACAAAATCTTCCACAGTAGCCATTTTTTGCCAAAATTGGCCAGAAGGGCTTCAATGAAAAATGTTGAAAGATATAGGACTAAATTGATCAAATTAAAAAGTTTATGGTTGAATTAGTCATCACACAGTGAGTTTAGGATTTTTTGGATAATTTTTTCCAAATGATTGAGCCGTGATATGTTCTAGTCTAGTTATTCTGCAGAACTATTGTAGAGTATGAAGTAACAAATACATGATCATGACATTAAAACTTGCAAATCAAGACCTAGACTCATGTAATATGATCTAAATTTGTGGGTGTTTGGTCATATATGTTTGATCCAATTGAGTGAATATTGATTAGACAAATATTTTGCTTAATCGCTAGAATGATCTAGAAATCGAATATAATAGAGACTGAGAATTTGGGAGATCATAGTCCATGATCAAATCATTCCCTTTCATCCAATTACTTATGGTTTGTGCAAAGGACATCACATTCATTGCCGCCACATACCCCAATCTATTCAGGCAATTTCATTGAATTCAATAATTACTTTCCAACAAAAGACAAATGTGAATGCATCATTTTGACTTTTTTTTTCTTTTTTTTTCAATCTCAATTCTCACTCACCAACCACCGGAAACTATTATATACTCGGTTGTAGCAACAAAGCTAGTGCCTCACTACACAGTACATATATAGCGTTTGCAACATTAGTTTGCCATCTAAGTTTGCGCTCAAAAACCACACCTTCAACAAGAAAAGAAAGCGTGGAGATCTTAATTTGAGACCGTAACACACCCAGCCAAAAATGGCTAATGCATATTCATAGTTTTAGTTTATCACAGTCCGAAGCAACATTTTTATTAAGAGTAGAGGCAACGAATCATACAATGGGAGATTCTACAGGATGTATGATCCCTTCTAGCACCACCGTTTCTGAAAAAATGCTTCTGATGGGGAAGAAATGGAATCAAATTATGAAATGTGATAACACTCTCTTTAAAGAATTATTTGCCCCACTTCAAGATAAAACAAAGTCTCAATAAGAATATCATGTAACAATTCTAGTATTTCTTAGGATCTCTCAAAAGGAAACAATTAAAAATTATGACTGTATATCTTTTGAGAAAAAATGAAATTGGCAGTTGTAAGAATTGAATAGAAATACATAATAAATATATTTGAATATATACACCCTTTCAAAGATGAAAAAGTTATTTCCAAACAAACACAATAGACACAACCTTCCAAAGTTTATAAGAGCGCCTAATAATAAAAGAATAATCGTCTCTTCAATGTTCCAATAGGATGCAACAGTTATTTTATAATTATAAATTCAAAATTTAATGAATAAAAAATAATAACAATTTATTAATGCCAAATCTCATCCATGTGCCCACTCATATTTTTTCGATGTGGGACAAGGCACCTCGTAGTGTGTTCTACAAACAATTCGGTATAATCCTCTTTATGGGCTTAAGCAAACACCTAAGTAGTAGGGGTGAGCACGGTTCCCGGGTAACCGGGAACCGAACCGGAGGAGGTTCCGGTTCTAAAGAGACCGGTTCCGGTTCCCGGTTCCCTTTTTCCGGGAACCGGCGTTCCGGTTCCGGTTCCCGGTTCCCAAAAAAAAAGGAACCGGGAACCGGAACCGGAACCGTCATAATTCAAAAAAAAAAAAAAAAAACCCTAACTTTTCCCCCGCAAGATTTCCCCCCCTTTGCGGATTCTTCCCCCCCTTTCCCTTTCTTCTCTCTCTCTCTCTCTCTCTCTCTCTTTCTTTTCTACCCTTTTCCCTCGTCACGTCACTTTGCCCCCCCCCCCCCCCAACTTTTTCTTTTCTTCTCTCTCTCTCTCTCTCTTCCCTTTCCCCTCTCTCGGCCGAAACCCTACCCCTTCTTCTTCTTCTTCTTTTTCTTCTTCCTCCTCCTCTTGCCGCCGCCGCTTGCTTAACCCACCACCACACCGCCGCCCCAAGCCCTACTCACCACCACCTCTTGGCCACCGAACCACCACCATCCACCGCTCGTCCAACGAGCCGTCTCACCGTTGAGCCCGACGAGTTGTCGCGCCGTCCGCGCCGCCCCTTGCCGCCGTGAGCCACCGCCACCGTCCCCAAGCCACCATCACCACCTCTTGCCGCCGCTCGCTCACTCGGCTGTTCGGGCCGTCGTTGCTTCAAATCGCCACCGCCTCCGCGTAACCGAGCTCTTCCCCCTTGGCCGTGGGTTGAGTCGCGACCGCCACCGTATTCGCCGCGCCGTCCGTGCCATAATTAGTCGGTATCCACCATACATCTGTGGTTGATTTAGTCACGAGTGCGGAAAAGTGAGAGTGTCCTTCGTTAAAAGATGTCTCGTTGCTTCTATTGTGACATTTGCTCCATCTGGGCTCAACAAACTCTACCGACGACATCTTTTCACTTGTTTTTATTTTCGTTTTCTGGACCACTCTATTAAGTGATTGCACATTAGATGCATTTGTTATGTTGCATCGTAGTACGAGTCGTGCAAAGGGTCAAGCAACGTAGTCGAGCTGATGGGGGTGGAGGAGGAGGAAACATTGACGGACGCCATCCAGCGCAAGTCCACTTTAAGGATCCTTCGAGGAACCTTCACCTCCGCCGGGGCGTGTCCAGAACATGAACCGAAACCGGGGTGAAGAGTCACTCCCTCGGGAGCCAAAAGGTGGAGCGACGACATTTCGATCAACTAATCACGACAAGAAGTAGATCAGCCAGCACATGTTGATGGGTGATCCTTGGCCCTTTTTGTCAACGTCGTCTCATCGAGTCAAGGAAAAGGACTCGATTTGTTCCCAAGGTAAACCCCGTTTCTTGTGTGCTGGCGGTATGTTTTGTTTTCGACTACGTAAGTAATTACATTTGCAAATAATGCCAAGGTCATTATGAATCCAAAAGGAGAAATGAAAGGTATAGTTCTCTTCACAACGTGCAAAGGTTTTCATGAATTTACATGCTTTGATTCAATGAATCTGAAGTGGAGAGTTATTGAGCGAGTATTGACATATCCATAGAAAGGAAAGTAGTGATACTTTCATAGGACTAGGCTTCCGATACAAATAGTGTGGTTTTAGAGGCAAGACGAATTTGACCGATGAAAGCTTTTGGCCTGACTTTTAAATCGAGTTGCTATTGTGGACAGTGTTTCTCCATGATCCTTGTATCTCATCCTCTTCTAATAATTTTCAGGTTCTGCCATTACTGGTCCGATCGAGAAAGAGTGGGCGGACTGTGGCCGAGAATTGCCGTGCAGCCAATGCCATCGTCGAGAGTTGCACTTATCTTTTTTGTTCATGTTATTTGTTTTCATACTTGTGGTTTGACATTGCCGGTGAAAGTAAACCTCAGATTGTCTTTTTTGAAGTGTTGTCATGGTTTTAGAAGATTTAAGTGTATCCATTTTAGATCTTGGGTTCTTTTCTACGAGTCTTTCGACTGCAGCCACTGTTTATTTCCCTCACGGCTAAAGATTGATTGGTTTCCAGTCAAGTACAAAAGGTTGATGAAGTATTCGATGCAATTGATGCAGATGGTGACCGTGGTCTTGATCTCAATCTCGGGATATCAGCTTCTTTCGGAGAGGAATGGTGGAAACCTTAGAGCCCTTAGGCGATGTCACGGAAGTAGTTTGAGGGTAATACTAGGGAACATTATCTTGATTTCATTTTTACTCTATAGCTCCATATATTTAATGAGGAGGCTCAAATTATTATTACTTTGTGACTTCCAATGGTATCGTATCCACTAAAAATGCTTTTCGGGTAGGAAACTCTACCGCATCCTGGGGTGATCTATCTGTTCAAGGTTTATCAATGACATCTGGACAACCTCCTCCTTGGATTGGTGCTTGAACCGATGTTTACGGGATTTTATGCATCAATCTAAAGTTTTGGTTATGATATGGAGATATTCATGTACAGATATGCCAAGATTTTGTGCATGCTATTCCCTGTTTTATGTGCTTGCTTCATGAATGAAGTTTTCGAACAGTGCTTGATCATGCATGTTGTTGCGCTATTTTAATCCTACGAGCCTAACTGTCAATTGTTTGAAAAGAGCTTTTCAAATCTGAAAATGAACACAAAAAAAAAGAACCTGTTGGAACCTGGAACCCGACCACGGAACCCGTAACGGGGTAGGTTCCAGTTCTTGGTTTCGGCGACGGGTAGGTTCCGGGTTCCAAGAAATGAGGAACACATGCGAGAGGCAGGTTAAAGGTTCTAGACGGAACCGAACCGGAACCGGGAACCGCTCACCCCTACTAAGTAGTGGCATAAAAAAATTAATTCAGTTATATTGTTTAATGATTCCAAACACGATAGTGTTGATAAGTGTATATATTATAAATTCACTAAAGACGGGTATTTGAGTGTGTTTATACGTTGATAATATGCATATTTTTGGAACCAATATGACTAGAGTCATTGAGATTAGAAGTATTTAACTTCCATTTTCAAAATGAAAGATTTGGGTGAAGTGGATATTATATGGGGTATTAAAGTCAAAAAATATAGTAGGAGTTATTTTTTAAGTTAAAGTGATTATGTTGAAAAAAAGGTTAAATTAATTTCAACCTCTTGTTTCAAGGAAATGAGGACTCTATTTGATTCTTGTATTAAGTTAAATTATAATACCAGTAAAGCAGTAGCACAATTTAAATATGTAAGTGCTATATTGTCTTTAATATATGCAATGCATTGTACTAGACTTGATGTTGCTTTTGTCATGTGTAAGTTGAGTAGATATGCTAGTAATCTAAGTATATAGAACATTAGAAAACTATTACCATAATTTTTTGTTATATAAGATAACTAAAAATTTGGGACTATTCTATAATAATTATCCAATCATATTAGAAGGACATACCGATACGAGTTGGATTACAAGTGTAGGTGAGAAACCTTCCACTTCTAGATAGATTTTCACATTAGGTGGATGTGATGTATCTAGAGCAAGCAAGAAACAAAATTGCAAAATTACTCAATGATGAAATATGAATTCATTGCTTTAGCAACAATTGGAAAATAGGCTGAATGGATTAGAAATTTGTGTTGGATATCAAATTATGACTTAGTCCTCCACTCATTGTGATAGTAATGCTACTTTGGCTAATACATAATCATAGTTTTAGCTGTCGGTGTTAAGCAACATTTTTATTGAGTGCGGAGGCAACAAGTCATACAATGGAACAATAGGAGATTCTGCAGGATGTGTGATCCCTTCTAGAACCACTAGGTAAGTACTCCAACTGGGCTAGGCAAAACACCTTCAGGGTCGGCGATGTCTTAGGTGAGCACTTTGCTCCGAGAAATCGGTTATTCCTCGCCTTCTTTTTTTTTTTTCAAATTCACATAACATCACGTAAATTGATCTCCACTGCCATGCCTTTCAAATAGATGAAAATTAACAAGTACGGCATATTTTCTCCGACCCATTGTTGAAGGTAGTCTTTATATTTTTCCCTGATATTTGGGGGAAAAATTAGCTAGGAAATGATTACTTTTTCTGGCTAGACAATCAACATCATCCACGAGTCATGACCATTAGTTGAAATTAACTTGAAACACTCTTCTACGTTTTGGCCTTCTTGGAATAGGAATGAAATACTAATTATTATTTTCAAGCTTTTCGCTCCGACAAGTCCATTCTCCATTTACTTATATGTGGAATCAATCTTTTGAGTTTCAGTGGCAAAAAACATCAATCGTGAGCTTCACTCTATAATGCTGATGATCTTCCATTATTTTTGCACTGTTCAGCTTCAACCCAAGGTCACACAACATCGAAAACGTGTCCAAAGGTGACGATAACTGCAACACCGTTTATCCGACCATCACCCTAACCAATGACCGGCCACCTTTTCCCTCAACAATGCGCGGGTATTGCTTTGTCTACACCTTTGCTAATGGTGACCGTTGCTCTCAGGGCCAAAAATTAGTGGCCACTGTCAGTGAAACTTCCACCAGCCTGATCTTCAGTCCAGCAGGACCACCATCGCTACCTCCACCACCACCTGGAAGTGATGTTTCATCTCTGGGTGTCACACTCCTTGTCCTGTTTATGTCTATTTGTCACAATTTTAGCTCATTATGTCAGTTCATAATACATGAGGCTCATTACTTCTAGTAGATATATAGGCGGACTATTGATAGATTGTGAGTTATTGCTACTCATCACAAAGTGAATGAAGTGGTAATAGCTCATAAATTTCTTCGGAATACATATATAGTTCTCCTCTGAAATTCTAAAATCCCCGTCTATTTGCAGTTCATATACCATGATGACCATGATGACCAAGATCATTAACAAGTTAGAAAGCAGCAGGAGACAAAAGCGATCCCTATAACAAAATCCTAGTTGGCATAGTGAAAGAATCCCAGCATTAAAATGACTAATGAATGGAAGAGTAAATGATGTGGTGACAAGATAAAGGGTGTGAACCTTGTTATGATCAAACTCAACACATAAACAGTTGATCAAGAATTCAAAATGACACTGATACTATGAACTCACTCTAGCAAACTTGCAGCATATCAAATTCAGTCTATGAAATTAGCTTGAAAGAGATCTGATGAATTCTGGGGATTGAGAGCGCCATTAATCCAGCGGTGTGATATCTCTCCTTTGCCTATGTGTCTTTGTACTTTCCCTCCAGAAATTTCCTTAATTATCCACATGTTAATCATTAAATTACTTGGAGCAGTCCTATGGAAACGGACAAAAAAAGAGAGAACCACAGCTGAAATATTGAAGAACAACAAAAATCCATTTCCAGCAATCAGGAAAAGCAAGCAAATTCACGTCATTACTATTTTGTGCATTTCAATCGTCCACCTTAAGAAACTGAGATGAGTATGGTCAAAGGGATTTTCTTAAATAGTTGCTCGTTCTTTCAACGTCTTGTAATTTCCACCGTATCTACATTGCGGATAAACCACTATGTCTGGCATTAAGAAAAATCAATCAGAAGATTAAAAGTATAACTTGTCATCAAACGAACAAGTTAGACATGACATGCTAGCAAGCACGATGACCTTCAAATACAGAACTCACAAAAAATCATCAATCTAATAGTCTGGTTCTCAATAACATGTCGAAGATGAAGAATCATAGTGGATGACAAATGACAGATTATTTTCTCAAGAGGCACTCTTATGATCTAGTCCTCCAACAAGAGCTGCCAATTACATTCCTACCATGATCAAGATGAAGAATTCGATTCCAACTAAGAATCATGAATCACTCGGTAATGTATGAAGAAGAATCACTCACAGATGATTTGCTGGGAATGCCTGCTTCATTCCTGCCATTATCAAGACTAAGATTTTGCCCTGTCAGCAGACATGGATCATCTCAATATCATGTCGAAGATGAAGAATCATAGCGGATGACAAATGACAGATTATTATCTCAAAAGGCAGTCTGATTATCTATTCCTCCAACAAGAGCTGCCAGTTATATTCCTACCATGATCAAGATGAAGAATTCAATTCCAACTAAGAAACATGAATCACTCAGTAATGTACGAAGAAGAATCACTCACGGATGATTTGCTGGGAATGCCTGCTTTATTCCTGCCATTATCAAGACAGATTTCGCCGTGTTAGCCGACATGGATTGTCTTAATATCGAACTATCACCAGAATGTGATCTCATGAACACCCTGATGCAACAACCACTCATAATTCTGCATGAGGAAAGCTCCAGACAATTCAGGTATTTGCTTTTAGCACCTTGCATCAGGAAATGTCTAAAGTTTGTAGAAGCTCCAAGTCGCCAAGCCCACAAGGCTCAGTTAGTTTTTCGCAATCTTGTTCGACCAAATATTGCAAGTTCTCACACCTTGAAAAGTCTGACCGTCTCAATTGACGAGCATCATGAAATTTCTGTACTTCATAGGTATCTATCCTTCAAGCCCTGGGATTTCTGGAAGGTCGCAACAATCTGTCACTCTCAGAATCCTTAAATCTTCGAATTTCAACACATTTCAAAATTTTGCTAATGACTTTGCATATTTGAATACACAAACACAAACTTTTGCAGTATTAGTATTTCTCTATACTTTGACTGTCATGCAGCATCTAACACTGGTTGATGTATTGCATAGGGTTTTCAAGCATGATAGATCCTGGTAATCTTCCTAGGGTAGTGGAGCCCCAGATCCAATAGTACCAATAATTCTAGCCCGTCAAGGCCACGGACTCTTGCAGTTTGCAGCATGAAATGCCCTCGAATTCTTTACACTAGAGAGGCCGGGTAGTATTTCGATAGTTGTGCACCTCAAGATATCCAATCTTACCGATAAACCCAACCTGTCAAGGCATAAAGTTTTGACTAGATTCCAGCTTGCATGTCGACCTTTGGACGTTTTGAACTTGTAAGGTCTGGTTTCAATGAACTTGCATCCAGGGAGAACAAAAATTTCCAAAGATTCTAACCAGGACCTCAAACTTCAACTAGATTCTTGCAATTTGCAGTGCGAAATTCCCTAAAGACCATGAATTTCAACTAATTCTTTGTAATTTCAGTGGCATCAAGCAATTTCGTTATGTAAGTTCCACGATCCTTTGAGATCCTCAACTTTTGTAGATTTCCAATGCTTTTAGGTAATTCCACAATTGCTGTACGTTTTACATCCAGCTCAGTTAATGATATCATCTTTCCGATCGAGTCTGGGATCTTTCTCAACAAGCAGCATTCACGTAATAACAAGCGTTGCAGAGACATGAGAGAGCCTATAGAGTCTGGAAGTTCAACAAGATTTCGACAAAACCTTAGGTCAAGGAGAGACAAAAATGTTAGATGGCCTATAGAGCTGGGTATGCAGGTTAACGATGCACAATAAGAGGAATCAAGAGTCTCGAGCTTCTTCAGAGAACCAATGCTTTCAGGTAATTCCACAATGGCTGTATGTTTTAGATCTAGCTCGGTCAATGATACCAACTTTCCAATCGAGCTTGGGATCTCTCTTAACAAGCGGCATTCCCGTAATAGCAACCGCTGTAGAGACACCAAAGAGCCTATGGAGTCTGGAAGTTCAACAAGATTTCGACAAAACCTTAGGTCAAGGAGAGACAAAGATGCTAGATGGCCTATGGAGCTGGGTATGCGATCTAACAATGTGCAATAAGAGGCATCAAGAATCTTGAGCTCCTTCAAAGAACCAATGCTTTCAGGTAATTCCACAATCAATGTAGATTTTAAATCCAGCTTAACCAATGATGCCAACTTACCTATTGAGTCGGGAATCTCTCCCAATGAGCAACATTCACATAATAACAAGCACTGCAAAGATGCTAGATTGCCTATGGAGCTGGATATGCGGGCTAATGATTCACAATTGGAGGCATCAAGAGTCTTGAGCTCCTTTAGAAAACCAATAGATTCAGGTAATTCTTCAATCCCCAAATGAGACAAGCCCAATTGCGTTAACGACACAAGTGAACCCATGGATTCAGGTAATTCTTCAATCCCCGAATGAGATAGGTCCAGTTGAGTTAACGACCTAAGCAAGCCCATGGATTTAGGTAATTCTTCCATCTGTGAATAAGATAGATCCAACACTGTTAACGACACAAGCGAGCCCATGGATTTAGGTAACTCTTCAATTCGCAAATGAGACAGGTCTAGTTGAGTTAACGACACAAGTGAGCCCATGGATTCAGGTAATTCTTTAATCTGAGAATGAGATAGGTTCAGTTGACTCAACGACTTAAGGGAGCCCATCGATTCAGGTAATTCTTCAATCCCCAGATAAGATAGGTCTAGCAGAGTTAACGACACAAGGAATTCCATAGATTCAAGTAATTCTCCAATTCGTGAATGAGATAGGTCCAACTGAGTTAACGACACAAGGGATCCCATGGTTTCTGGAAGTTGAGCAAGTTCACAATATGAGGCTCGTAGAGTCTCCAACTTCATCAAACAACCTCTCGAAATAGGAATCTCTTGTATAGCAGTTTCATCTAAGATAAGTTCCCTCAATTCTTCCATTCTACCTATTCCTGCCGGCAACTCCTCTAGTCTGCTACATCTTGTGACATTCAAGGAGACTAGGGTATTGATGTCCCCGATGGAAGGATGAATCTTTTCCAGATTCCAACAATATGCAAGAATCAAAATCTCCAAGCTTTTGAAAGCAGACAAGTCGGGAGTTCTTCTTAAAGATAGACAATGTGAGAGATTGAGAACTTTGAGCGAGGTTGCCATCTGAAAGAAAAAAAGGACATCTGAGTGAGATTAGACCACTTCAACATGCAATTTTCCATAGCTCCTTGTGCTTTTTAGATTTTTAAAAATTCCTCAAAAATACCCATGCTCCGCTACTTCTTCTATTTATACTCTTTTGAAAAAAAATAAGTTAAATGTTTTATTGCTCGTCCCCATGCTATCATTGCTATGATGCTCCACTACTTCACGGTTGGTTTATCTAGACGTTGTTCAAGTGGTAGTGTTCGGCTACGTCCCGAACATATATATGCTTTTTTGAGCATATCTATTGCCAAAAGAATGTTAGGGATATACAAGTGCTAACTATATATTATTATTTTGCCTTCCAATTTGGCTAAAATACATTTTTACCAGTTAACACTCACAAAATAACATAGAATTCGCCCTCACAAAATGAAGTTTAATATTATAAAGCAATGCACTTTACCTTGAAGTAGCAGCGTTAACTTTTGTCTCTAAAATGTTGATGTTATTTATGACCATTCATATGATACTTCATGAAAAAAGCAGCTAGAGCTTTTGTATGAACGTAACCAAACAATACCAAAATAGTTGTAACTGTTCATTTTTCATGAAAGAAGATCAATATAGAAAGATAAAAAGAATCGCTAAAAAGACATACTTTTAAATGGGAGAAATTCACTTCGAAGCAACAACCCATTTGGATTAAGAAAAATCAAGATAGGCACAAATATTGTAATTATATATTGAATATATTTTAATTAAATATGGTAAACTTTAATTTCAGTATGTCTAATGGGAGCTTGAGTGGTTGTTAAGATAATACCAATTTAAGATATTAAGGGCAGAAGCTTATGGTATACTTAGGTGCCTACAGATTCCCCTTATATTTAGGCAAAAATCCTTAATTTGAGGAAGGATATTAAACCTTTTTGAAAGAAAGAATGGATAACTTGGTGCAATTGGACCTTCAATTACATTTGATTATCCACAATGCCTTCTATGTCTTACCTTGAGTAGACCCCATCCTCCCCAGTCCTCTGAAATCTCACTCCATGATAGTTCAAGCACGACTAAGTTTTTTGGAAGAAAGTTGTCCATTGCAAAACCAGAGGGACAATACTCCCACTGAAGCCATCTTAACTGAGGAAGCAAGTTCTGAAAATCTCCAGTAAAATTTGCCCCCCTCACTTGAAGGAACCTCAGGTTAGTCATTTTTTTGAATTGTTCACCTGTGTACCTTCTTCCCAAGCCATATTTGTCCAGACGAAGGGCCTCAATCTTATTAGTGCCCTGTCATTAGGGAACATTGTGAACCATAAGTTTTGAATGATGAAATGAGACCAACTGTGTATAAGAAGTAATGATTTCAGTTTGTCGTCATACTATTATGGTGTAGGCTTCTTAAATTCAACTTCGTGAATTGACAAGTTGTGTTTGCATATTATATGTCTAATCCACGTAAAAACATGAAGCTCAATAGGTTGTTCCCAAACTTTTCCTCTTCCAATTTGCCCTTCACAATTTGCATCCCTTGAATTTCCAAAAACTTTTTTTTTTTTACTGAAATTACAAAAGAAGGCCTTTCTTCATGCACATAGTATTTCAAATATATCTAGCAGCATTCATGCCCTTAATATGTCAAACAACATGACACCAACTGATATCGTTTATATGTGAAACCACATGACTTACAATCCAACACATCTATCAAACTGGCCATCAAAATATGTATCAAAATTGAAGAATCCCAATTTTAGAATCCCCTTCTATTTCCAATATATCTTGTTTGCAAGAATGTCAATAGGAAAATGAAAACAAGAATGTCATCCCAGAAAGTACACACGTGTGTTGCAGTCATTTTTTGTTGTCTTGCTTCAATAGAGTTTTCAACGTAAATGGAAGAAAAACCAATCATACATCAAAGGTTATAGAGATGATTTTGACTCCTCTTATTACAACAGAGGTTTGGTTCACCTTTTCAAAGTCACGTGATTTTGTTACAGTGAAATAGCAGTCTTCTAAATTTTTCATCAATTTGCCCATAGATTTTTTTTTTTTTTAATTTTAATTTGCCCATAGATTAATGAGATCTTTTTTATGATCGGATGGAAAAATTCATTAAATTGGATAGTTGAAAAACTCAAGTCTTTTACATTTTGTAACCAAATATTCTAGGAATTCGATGAGTCGCAATGCAGATTTGTTTGGTGGTTTCAAATTTTCCTTCAATTTCTTAATCTTTCGGATGAGACACTACTTATTTTTCTTTGAAGAGTTTCTCGTGTATTTTTTTGTCAATAAATTCGTAAATACCCTTTTTCCAATTCTAAGCAATGTACGGGAAAAGTGTTAAAAAAGTTCTAAAATTTTTGCATTTGTGTCAATTTAGTCATAAACATTTTTTTTGTGCTTAATTAAGTCCTAAATCTTTTTACATTCGCGATTTAATTTAGTCTTTTCCGGCCAATTTTGGCTGGATTTTGCTGACTGGACGCCGACCATTAACGTGGTCGATCGGCGCTGATATAGACAACTTTTAATAATATTTTAAAATTTTTGATTTTTTTCTTTTTCTTTTTTTTTTTCTTTTTTTCTCTTTCTTTTTTTTCCTTTTCCTCCTTCTTTCTCCAGCCGATCGCAGAGCTCGGTGACCAGCCAAAGGTGATAGCCGACGAGGTCGAGGTCGACCTCACCGGCCACCTCGCCAATGGCTGCAAGGGCGGCCTTGCGCTGGGCAATGAGGCTCACCCTCGCTGGATCTAGCGAGGGTCAAGCCTCGCGCTGGCCTCGCACCGATCATAGACGAGGCTTAACCCTCGCTAGATCTAGCAAGAGCGAGCTTTGCCGCCTAGACCTCAAGGGCGGCCTCGCCGGGTGGGCGAGGCTCGCCGGCCTATGCGAGGCTACCCTTGTGGCCACCGGGCAAAGTCGAGGTCGACCTCGACAAATTTTGCCTCTGGCCGGTCGCTAAGCTCCGACAATCGGTTGAAGGAAGGAGGAGAAGAAAAAAAGAAAAATAAAATTCAAAAAATTCAAAAATATTGAAATATTATTAGAAGTTGTCCACGTCGTCCTCAATCGCCACATCAACCACTGGCATCTAGTCAGCAAAATCCGGTCAAAATTGACTGGAAATGACTGAACCAGCACAACGTAAAAAGATTTAGAACTCAATTGGCACCAAAAAAATGTTTAGGACGAATTAACACAAATGTAAAAGGTTTAGGACTTTTTTAACACTTTCTCAGCAATGTACTGTTTAGTTTAATATATTTTAGAGCAACTCGCCGAAAAGCATCGGCAACGTATTTTTCCATAATCTTGTTACTTCATTATATTTTGCATTTAATGTTTATATTCAGTGTTTTTCAGTTAAAGATACTCATGACATTTGCAAATGCTTGTTTTATACTTGGACAAATCATTCATATGTTATAATTGCTTTTAGTTGTGTTACTAATAAAAACTAATCATCACGCAGTTTCAAACCATATTTATTTACGTGACAACAAAAGTTAAAGTAATAAGTAGACTGAAAAGTCTTAAAATTAATCGTGAAAGTATAATCAAGTACTAAAACTTTGAAAATATGCAATCTAACTCTTAAAATTTGTTTAATTTATGCAATCAAGTACCTTTGTTAGCTCTATCTAATTTGTCTAACAAAGATGTTAACGTGTCTTTTAAGATAAAAAAAATTGAGGCAACAGGACACTGTCATGGTAACCAATGGGAGCCGCATAAAGAAAAGGCTAAAAATTTCCATAACCAAGACGAAGTCGCCAAAAAAACCATGCGAAACCTTCGGAAATCACTGCAACAAAAGAACTTAGGTTTCTACAACCAGCTAGCTGCTTTAAAATCAGACCCGTGAAGGCATTCTGCTCACCAACAATCAATCAAGAAGCATAAACAATAGAGAGGTCAAGAACACAATCGTCATTGATATCTCCTCTGAAGATGATTTCACAGACGCGGTCATGTGAAGAGCGCGAACAAGCGAAAAACTGAAAGAGCAACAACATGCAAGGTGGGGTATTTGAAGAAAGGAGCGGTCGCCTTCGCCATCAAGGGTTGCCAATCCTCAAATTGCACAATGGTGGCGTGACTTATTGCCACCACTGTGAGAGGGTCGGTAAGCCCTCACGTCGGTATTGCGAGGGTCGTGCAGTGGATAAAGTAGCCAGGCCCTGACCTCAAGCATGGCAACTTCACCGATGAAGAAGATGAACCACCGTCAAGTTCCACAGATTGCTTAGGCACAAGTATGTTTCCCCTCCATCAATTTCAAATCTTTTTCTCATTTTCCCTTTCTGTTTTTTTTCTTGCGAAATCCTTACTCTAACAAGTTTCATGGTCTCTGTTTAATTTTCTTTATGTGATTCCAGATGTGTTTCTTCCTACATATTTTGTTGAAAATACATGGTTCCCCAATTGATTATAAAAATATAGTGGTAAACATATCATTGCAAATGTATATACTTGTAAATGCATATTATGAAGTTGTAAATAAGTCTATTATCTCAACACTAAGAATCCTTGTATATAAAAATTACCAAAATCGTAACCTGAGAATGAATTTTCAGACATATCATCTACAGATAAATATCTAATAACTATTTTTCTATACAATTTCGTGATTATGAATATATTTGATAAATTTTAATTACTCTTTTGAAATGAAGTCAATTAGTTTCGCGGTCTTTACTCCTGAACATACTTTATTTTTCTAATCCCAAAAATAGGATCTTAAAAATAATTTATTGTTAATGTCAAATACTTTATCAAAATAGTACGTTTGTTTTAAATAACGTAGACAGATAAAGCTCTTATTTATATTTTCATTAACGAACACCTCTACTCAAAATAGGGCATTTAAATATGCATCACTTTCCACATTTTTAATGATAACTTAGACTCCATTGACGTTTGATACTGTTCATTCGTTATGCTACTTAGGATTCTCTTCTTTCTCAAATTCGAGATAGAAGTAGACCATCAATTAGTGTTATCTACTTTATTATTGCATGAAAAGACATTTCGAACAATGTCATTAAAAACATACTCCGTTCTTAATAATTTGATGAGTAGATACCTCTCTTGGAAGTCATATGCCTGGATCAGACACTTCATTTTTGAAGTATTAGCATTCGTAAAGTAAATTATCCTCTATAATGAAAAGTCTGTAGAACAAAAATCAATTATGTATAGAGGGTTCTGTTACACGGTTACACTTATATCATAAATAAATATGAAAGCCACATCAGCGACTTGACAGTGTTAACCATTAACTAACAATTGACGACAAAGGATAGGAGACTAAATCACACAAAACGTAATGCTTGACAAAATTCGTACTTAACCCAACTTCAAAAATATAGGAACCAGGATAGCCAATCATCACAAATGAATGGAGATCTCATTTATCATATCAAACAACCCATAAGAAGTCGATATTAGAAAAGAATAAAGAATGAGAAGACCTCACAAGAAATCAGAAGAAGGATGCAAAATCAAACATTTGCATCAAACAAATTAGTGGGAAAAGCATGGCCCCCAACAATTTATAGATGTCAGGTGAAAGTGCTCTGTCAAACATTATTTTTTGTAATTTGTTGTTGCGTTGAAGTTAGCAAAGGAGTATCCTCGTCACAATATTATCAGGTAAAGATATATATCAATCATCAATAAACAAGAAATTGCTCCTCAATTATGTCCCACAATCAGGCAAGAACAGCAATGAACTGAAAGAGCTCTTTCGCTGGTAGGAATGGCAAGTTCTGTGGACTCAAGACCGGCAATAATTTTAATCTCAAACAAGAAAGAGAAGATGAACTCACATTCACTGACTAAGACAAGTAGAGAAAATTCTTACCTTGTTGCTGTCAAGCACATCTACGGCTTCTTGAATCCATAATCTGCTTCGCTTTTGAGGCTTCTTTTGATTTTCTAAACGGACAATTTCCCTTCCAAGATCTCTTAATTGATCATGCATCATTAGATTGCCATCTTTGTCAACTTTAATTAGAGACATTTGGCTCAATATATCAATCCCCTTCCTTGGGAAGAAGCCACAGGAATCCCACATATAAGTTGGAGTTTTTTTAGATGATCCAATAAAAAAACATGCAATATCCAAAAATATTTGTTGCTCGTCATAATCTAATGCATCATAACTTATCCGCAACTTCTCTTGCACTTTTCTATGGGGCACATTCCTTAATTTATTTAAGGTTTCTTTCCATACTTCTTTTGTCTTTCCACACACGAGTGAACCAATAACTACAAGAGCTAAAGGAAGCCCCCCAGTAGTAGATACGATATCACGAGAGATTAACTCATAATCACTCGGAGGAGAATCCTTTCCAAATGCATGTCTACTAAATAACATCAACGATTGATCCAAGGGCAACTCGTTGAGTTGATACATATGGATTGTCCTAGCCTCATCAAGAATTCTCTTGTCTCTAGTTGTGATGATGATTATACTTCCTGCTTTGAACCATCTACCGTCTCCAATCAAAGCATTCAAGTGAGTATTATCATCCACATCATCAAGGAGAACGAGGATTTTCTTACTTGTAAATTGAGATTCGATGACACCAATTCCTTCGTCGACATTAGACACTTCATCTTGACTTCTAAGAATATCATAAATAAGCTGCTTTTGTATGCATTCAATACCCTTTCTCCGAGATGTTTCTCGAATATCTGCAATGAAGCTACGGTACTCAAAATGACCAGAGAGTTTGTTGTATAATACCTTTGCAAGAGTTGTTTTACCAATACCGCCCATTCCATAAATTCCAATAACACTAGTATTAGTGAATTCACCATCTATGTTGCCCATAATCCGTTCCACATGATCATCAATTCCCACCAACTGTGCAGGAACATTTAAGAGAAAAAGTCCTTTTAACTCGCTCATAACTTTTCTGACAACAATTTTAACCAATGCTCCTTCATGCCTGCCAGATAACACTATAAGTCTCAATATATGATAGCAATACGTATATTCTTTTTCAAGTAAGATCTAGTTAGAGAAAGTAAACAGTTTTTTGGTGGAGAGTGATGTACCCATTGTCAATTTTCTCTGATTCCCATCCTAGCATGGAACCGACTTCTTTGAGCACTGCTTCCCATTCCTTCACAACCATTTCATCCGAATTCTCATTATGTGCATTGATAGCTTCTCGCCATCTCCCTGTAAGATGTCGCAATTGTGAGGCTTCCACTTTGTAAAATATAGGCAACACTATTTGCCCTTTGCTTCTCTTGCACTTCAACATTTGAGCCAGCTCGCGAAGGCACCATTTACTGGAAGCGTAGTTCTTGGAGATAATAGGGATCGAGATCTTAGACTGCATTAGAGTGCAGAGAAGCTCCGAACCAATGTCTGTACCAACACGAAGCTCGTTGTCGTCTCTGAACACGCGAACTCCTGCATCAACAAGGCTAGTATAGAGATAATCAGTGAAGCCTTTGCCAGTATCCTTTCCTCTAAAACTCAAGAACACTTGGCACTCATTTTCCTTCGGCGTTTCGGTTCCGCCTTCGTACTCATCTACATGTGGAGAGGTGGATGAGGAAGACGCCTCGGAGATTGGATCTTCTGAAGGAGTGGGTTCTTTCCTTTTCATCTCGAGAGGATTGATTCTAATACAAAGCCAGTAAAAGGAATTGATAGAGCAGAGTCTCAAAAGAAGAAAGAAACGGAATCCCAGATCTGGAAATTGCAAAAAAAAAAAGAAAAAAGAAAGAACTCAATTCAGAACACGTCAGAGGAAAACAGAGCAATCAAAGCAGGAAAGTGAGAAGAGGAGAGGACAAAGGAGCCGTAGATTACCCGAAGAGTGCTCAAACAACAACAATCCACCCACTGCTGCGATCTCCCCCGATTCTCAACCTTCGGCGTTGAATTACCCGTCCCCAACCTTAACGTGCGTGCTTGAATGATGCTGAGTTCTTGCTACTCCACGGTCCAAGACTCTTCAACTGATCGAACGTTGCGATTCACGCTGCACGGAGAGGGCAATTGTTGCAAGAGTTAGTTTCCACAGCATCCTCCGGAGGGTGCTTAGAGCCCACGCAGCCGTTTTGTTTGGAAGCGAGCGCGACTTGCTTTTTCTATTAATAAAGCAACTAGAAAATAAAAAGCAAAGGTCAATTCCGCAGGAAGGTGCTTACTGCGTGGAGCCTGCCTATTGCATGATGGGCTTCTTGACCCGACTTGCTTTTCAAATGATTAAAAAATAGAAAAGAAAACCAATCAGCAAGATCGATGCTCCAGGTTGGTAAAGCATATTCTCCACCGACTAGTTTAATAATTAATTAGATTGTGATAATGCCTCCTCTGTCTTTCCACGATGGATTTACAGGATTAATGACCGATCCAATTTTTAAAATATTTTGAAGGACCAATGATGACGGTACGTGTATTTGCATATAATTGTTAGGAAGAAACTTATTTTATCAGAAAAATCAGAAGACGAACACCAAATTCATTCGGAGAGTTAATCTTATTGTTGCTGCTTAAGGTCAATTGAAGATTAGACGCACACATTTTACGAAAGACTAGGCTTGGGTGAACGCCACGTCCCAATTTGAATAAAGATACAAGCCCACTAGCATATTAGGACATGTGATGTATCAACAATGACCGAAGAATCTATTATATATGGACATGCATCAACAATGATCGGAGAATCTATTATATGTGGACATTGCATTATTGTGATACCTCACAATCGATTGATAGTAAATAGGGGAGGTTTTATTTGTTCTTACTTAGGTAAGGCAAATGATTACGAAGATCTTGTTTGCACAATCAATAACTAATTGAATTACAGCATAACATTAAATTCATCTTATTATGTAAATGACATTATTATGTTGGCTTCTTTTTTTCCTTTTCACAGTTTCACAAAGCATTATAGTTTGCTCCTCCCAAGTGGGTGGAATCTCGGGTTTATATTTAAGAATACATGTTAATGCCATGCCATATATGCCCCAACTAAAACAATCAAAACTTTGTGATTAACCTCCTAGGATAGCATAAACAAAAACAAAAAAACAAAAAAAACCTCCTAGGATAGCATGGGAACAATGAAATTCATAGATCTAAAGCTTCAAGCATGTGCATGTACAACTCTGTAAATCAACCTTATGAATATGACCTCCTCTACTTTTGCTCCCGATGAGACAACCTGCTTTTATGGAGAGAACAGCTAAGGGCTTTGAACGAAGGTTAGATCTAGCTCGACTTGACTTGCTCATTCTATTAATAATAATTAAAAAAAAAAAAAAAAACTAATGGGCAATACTTACATCCTCTTAAGGCTCCATTCGTTTCACAGCAAATATAACATTTTTGGCAAATATTTTCTAAAAAACCATTTTTCAGGAAAATAACCATATTTTTCATTGTTCAATTTGAAATCGAAAATGAACTAGAAAATATTTTTCATTGTTTGTTAAAAAAAAAAATCTTTTCCTCCATGCACCCATTTCAAATATTTTTTATTATTTATTTTAAAACTTGATTTTCAATTATTTTTATTATTTTTAGTTAATAAATTTTTATTATAGTTTTTAAAAAATTGATTCACTTAATTATTTTTATTCTTTTCCTTTTTTTTTTCTTCTTTATTGGTTGATCATCGACCATGGAACAAGCTTAGCCTCACCAAATCTGGCCATCTATGCAGGGCTTGAGTCTCGCTCGAAGTCACCAAATGTCGCGAGGCTTTGACAACCTTCAACAAGGCGTGCCTAGATCTAGTGGGGTTCAAGCTCGCTAACGTCAAGCAAGCTCAAGCCTCACCGACCTGTGACAAGGCTCTAGCTCCCTTGTGGCCAGTTGCCAGCAACCGTCGTGGTCAACAACTAGCCAAATCCAAGGAAGAAGAAGAAAATGAAAGAAAGAAAAGAAAAGAAAAGAAAAATCGATTTTTAAAAATATATATAAAAAATAAAATATAAAAAGAAAATGAAAATTTGTTTGGTGAAAGAAAGTGAGGTAGAAAAACTTATGGAAATTTTTTTCTACTTTTGAAGGTGTTTTTTTCCCATAGTGGAAAACGTATTCTTTAACTAATTTATTTTTCATGAAATAAATGTTGGAAAATCCGAAAAATATTTTCCTAAAAATTATTTTTCTTGAAACAAACGAAACCTTAGTATTAGTAATATTCATATATTCCAATAAGGGAAGTTCGTTATTTTCAATCTACAATTTGACCTTTTTTTTTTTTATGTTCAAAAGAGATTCCCGTAGAAAATTAACCCTCAAAACAAATATCTCGGGAAACCAATTTCTCAAACTAGATTTCTCTGTAATACATTATACGTAAAGATCATCTAGTCATCGCCTCCCCACTCATACTTTTATCTCTCTCCTTAAATTAATAATATATATATATATATATATATATATATATATATATATTTTACATTTCACAAAAATTTTATTCTTTACTCTCGGCCTACGGGATCTCCACATTGGAATAATAATTCAGTGATGTCATTTGCCTTTTAATTTCATTTTGGGTTGAACTTTTTATTTCATGTTGACATTCTCGGACAACAAGTTCTCCACTAACATGTATTTTTTTCTTTAGCACAATCGTAAGCTTCTTTAGAACTTGAAATGACTAGAGTATATAAAAAAGTTCAATGGCTTAGTATGTGATTGACTAACCGCACCTCATCATTGTAGTATCAAAATCTTACGAGTAACAAATTTGAACATTGTAACACATATCAAATGATTAGAAAATGAAATCCGATATGTTCGTGATAAGAATAATTGATTTTCGGTCCGGTTCAATTTCACTTAGAAATCGAGAACTAGATTAGGAGGATTGATTTCGCATATCTAGAACTAAGAATCGGACCACCTGATTCTAAAATCGGACTGAATGTTCCGGGAGGTCCAACGGAATTAATGGATGATTAACTCAAGGAAGAAGTTAGAGAGGATGGCCACCGGGCGAGGGGGGAGTGGAAGGTGAAGATGACGGGGACGTTGAAATGACCGATTTCACAGACGTCCTCGATGTCTGGCGGGAGTTTGGGGCGCGGAGAGGGTTTAGATATCGAAGCAAGTACACACCGGCCGCTGGTGATTTAAAAACTCCGGAACATTTTCAGCTAATTACGTTTCTATCTTTGTCAGGAACGTCTTTTCGATCAATGGCGCGAGATTCTATTTTTCCGATTATATTTTTCATGGACTAAGGTATAAAGCACCAACGTAAATGTGGGCACAGCGGGAGGACAATCTGGGGAGAGCGAAGCTGAAGCAAAGAGCCAACGTCTCTTTCGGTGGGAGACACGTATTTTGAGGCAAAAGATGCTCTTGTAAGTGCCAGAGCTCCACTGCCCAAAGACATTACCACTTCGTACAGGTAAAAGAGAAGAACACATCCTGGACACGCAAACCCAATCGGTAAACAAGTCGGAAGTTCGAAAACGGAGATGACAATGGTCAAATTCTCAAAGCTCAAAACGAACACGGTGAGGGCGAGTCCGCTTTGGGAGGCTGGGATGGCGGAGGTCCACCGTCCAGGTGCGGAAGCACTTGCCTCTACGCTGGGTAGGAGAATAGCCCTACCTATAGAGGTAGAGACTCCATGGAGGTGAAGAATATGAAGAAAATATGTTTTTTTATGTTATTTTCATGAAAAAGTTGGTCAGTCTAGGTGGTCTGATTTCCACCATAGAATCGGAAATCAGACCATTCATCATCGGTTCCAATTTTACGAAATTGGAAATTGGACTAGCGCCGTTGGGAATTACTTAGAACCAGCTAGTCAAATTGGTTCTCGATTCTGACAGTTTTTGTTGTACACCCTTAGTTCGCTATCTCAAAAATAGAGAGAAAAGAAAATCCATTAAGTTGTATCATACACAAATTTCAAAGTAATTTGGCGTTGAAAGTTTTAATACACGGGTAAAAACCTGTTGCTTGAAGTCCACATTGTACAATCACAATCACATGTCCTCCGAGAAGATTTAAATAAATTCCTTTTAACTCGAGATGTGTAAAATGCTTGAAATGCATTACCTTGATTTTGTATTATGATTGGATGGATAGTTAATAGAATCAAATACCCAAAAAGAGTTATACCAATGCCACTATTTGATTTCATTAGTTGAAGATCTTGTTTTCAATTAGTATCAATTGGTGTTGAGAAACAGCCCAGCCTACCAATAATAATCAGATGCCTAGCATCCTAATCCAGTTCTAATATTACTGTATTAGGCCACTTCACTTGAGCTTTTATTGTCACTATTGATAGTGGTCACACCGATTTGAGTTTGTGTAATACTTATCTACTAGTGTAATAATCTCCAAACATACGCAGTGTCAGATCAAATAAATATTTGACACCTAATACCGATATACATTTCGAGTTACTAATTTTCCTCTATCTTTTTTTTTTTCCTTTTTTCCAAGGTAGTTTTAAGAAGCATCGAATTTGAGTCTACGATCACTTGCGTCCATCGATAAGTGTCTGGCTGTAGATGAACACAATTAAAGCTTCTGCTTAAGATCCAAATAAATTATTAAGGAAAGACGTCAATCAAGCTTATGGTCCAAATGTCTAAAACATATTGGTCCATTCAAACCATTTTTATTTATGGTTAATACCCTAAAAAATCCCCAAACTGGTACACCTGTGACAAATTTACTCCCAAACTATTTTTTTTTTACCACAAAAAACCCAAAACTGATATACTTTTGACAAATTTACTCTAAACTGGTATATTTGTGACAAATTTACTCTAAGCGATATATTTGTGACAAATTTACCCTATATTAATTTTCGTTAAATTTTAATGTCAAATTATTAATATAAATGACACATGATAGTTGACCGGTATACCAATTTGAGATTTTACGCTTCGTTTGTCATAGTTTACAATTTTTGTGATATTTTTTGTGATATTAATCCAATTTAACGGAGGGTATATTTGTCACAAATTTATCATTTTTTGGTTTTTTTGTGGCCGAATGAATTAGTTTTGAGTAAATTTGTCATAAATGTGCCATTTTAGGATTTTTTATGGTCAATCGGGATAAATTTGTTACATACTAGTTTGGGGTTTTTCATGGTAAAAAAAATAGTTTGGGGTAAATTTGTCACATGTGTACCAGTTTAGAGTTTTTTAGGATATTAACCCTTTTATTTATTAATTTAGCCCCTGTTATACTCTCCACCTTCGTCATTCTTACAAGTGTACTTTTTGAATTCCTTTACATAAATTTGACAATCCACTTAAACTCAAACTAATAATGACTTTGAGACTTAGAAATCGATCTACACCATCGTTGAACCTACATGTTCCCAGGGGTGGCAATGATGTATACATCCTAACGAGATACTTATTGCTAATAAACAGGATTATGAATGGCACTCTCAAATTTGACTTGTTTAGAAATTTCTTACTTGAGATGACTCTTCTATCCACTCAAGTGTAAAATTGGAAAATGCATTAAACATGACGTTCATAATCAACTCTGCATTGACACAAATTTTGGATTGTCATATTCAACATGAGCCCCTTTGTACTTGACTTGAAAAACATGAAAACAAATGACGTATCTGAAGCTCTACACCATGGCATTAATTAGGTAATCAGCTTTTAGAGTGAAGAATTACGAACTTTTCACTTGAGTTGCTTCTCATTCTTCCATGAGGGGTTGCCATTCATCTAATACTTACTACATTTAAGATATCTACAGAAGGATAAATTATAGTTCAAAAACTACTCGATGGTTCCATAGAAGTCACCCTTTTCCCGCTTTTGTTCAAATTCTGTTCAAATGCTTAACATCTTCTCTGGTAAAGGAAGGGGGTTTAAGACAACAACTAATTGATGTAATCAATCAAATGTCAAGATTAATGGGAAAACGTGGTAATCCTAAGTTGCCACTAAAAAACACAGATAGTAGATTGAAAATGGATTATTTAAAGATAACTTTATTTGGCATCGTCTATTGATCGGGTGAGATATCAAAAGATGCTGCTCTAGAGTAGGTGAAATTCGCAAGGACAATGGCAGGTAATGTAAGTGAGTGTTTAAGTTCATACACCGATGAATTAAATCCCTTGGAAGCAAATAGGAATCACTATTTACCAAAGAAAATAAAAAAGGAACCATTTGTCAGTCCTACCTTTCCACATTTATCAAGTCAACCAACCTCTCAAAGAGAGAGAGAGAGAGATATGTCACATGACATTCCATCGTAACTTGGAGATTTTCACCAATATTTCAAGCTTCTCAGTGTATTACCCATGCATATGCCAAGAGTTGAGAGAAATGTTAGCGCGCATGACAAAATTTATGTTTTTCGATTTCTGTTTCTTTGTTCCCCGGAACAGTTTGGAGCAATCCATTTGGTAATGCAATTTGATTTCTCTATTTTGAAACAGATTTCTATTCCATAAATAGAGAAATTGAAGAAATCGAAGCTAAAATTTTTAACTTCTCGTTTCTAAAATAGAAATCAGAAACTGAAATCAAACCATATAAAAGAACCTTGTGCTTTCTTGCCAACTTAATTCACTCATAACCACAACTTCACAAATTATTGTTAAATTTTTGTTCTTATTTTGCTCGTGTTTTTTTTTTTTTCAATTTTTTTAAAAAACTTCCTCTTTAGGATGAAAGGCAATTGAATGGGTCCCCAATTTTCAAAAATGACCAAAGTTCTTAATTGCTTACTTAAAAACAATGGGGCTATTTCCTCCTAGAAAAGGCACGCGTATGGCTAGTTGAAGAAAAAGTTCTTACGTAATAGATGAATAAAAAATGTGCCTAAAAATTTAACCTTATTTTTTTACGGATTCAAAATTCTTGCAAAATCAAAATAATTAGATTGTTACACAATCTTGAATTTTAATTCGAAGGCAAGAGATTTAAGAGAATCTCTCTCTTTGCTATGCAAGGGCCATTAAAGGTTCATTGAACAACAATGAATAAATTAGGTATGAGCAATTGGACTGATTCAATTCAAGAATCAAAATAAACCGACCTTCCCCGATTGGTTCATAACCATAAACATTACTTTAAGGTATAATTCTCATATATTCATTTACACCATTAATCTTATTTTGTTGATAATCTTATATAATACTAGTTTTTGATAAAATGACAAGGTTGTATAGGCGCCATTGATGGCATCCATATTCATGCTTCCGCAGTACTTGTCTGAACCTACACATGATGAGCTTGCAAACGATACATTGACCGAAGAGAGAAACCAAATAAATATGCTTAGGAAAACAATTGCTAATAAAATGTCGATGGATAATAATATGCCGGAAATTCCATGAAATTTTATTTTCAACTTTTGTAATGTATTAGTATTATTTCGACTATTATTTTGTATTTGAGGATTTCCCATATTGTTTTAGTATTATTTCGACTATTATTTTGTATTTGAGGATTTCCTATGTTGTTATCTAATCAATTTATATTCTTAGAAATATAAATTTTGTTTTGTTATCAAACGGATTTTGTTTCAGAAATAGAAATTTTAAGTTGTTATTAAACGGCTTTCTTTGCTTAGAAACTTGTCGGGAATAGAAATTAAGAAATTGATTTCTAGTGAGAAATCAATTTTTATTTTAGAAATTTTGTCATGCGTGACCCTAAAAGTATTGGACAATAGACATGAAACCCATTCCAGTGGTTGAAAGTTTATAAAGAAAGAAATAACATCACAACAAATTGTCTCTATCAAAGTATCAACTTATAGAAAAACTATGCCTCTTATGGAGATAAAAAGTGCAAGTTATCTTATTGAAACAAAACTCCCTAGAAACAGGCTTCTACAGTTTCCAACAGCTAAGATTGGGTCTAAAAGAAACAGGCTCTCTCCACTGAAGAGGATATTCAAATGTGAAATGAAGTGAAAAATAGCATTCATTAGCCTTTACTATGGAGATCTAGTGTGATGCTCGATGTCAAATAAAAAAAATAAAAAAACGTGTATCTGCGAAAAGATTGAATTTGGTAACAAGGTGCTCATTTCAGTCCTAATGAGTATCATGTGTTGAAACTTGTTCCGTTGGTACAAGTTTTGGACCCTAACCCACAAATCTTCAATTAAAAGGAGGGGGACAGAGGAAAAGATGAAAAGACCAACATGCATTCCAATGCCGAAAGTGTATTCAATATATCATTTCAATCCAAAACAAGGCCCCAATTTGGTCCACTTGCAAAATATGCAATCAAAATTTAAGCTGGTTTCACGAGAGTTCTAGAATGAATACATTTGGTCCGCACTTTAGAGCACAATATGAAACAACATTTTTTAGCTTCTCTCTCTTGGTGAGAGAGAGGGAGGCTAAAGGCAAAAGAGATCATTCATTCAACTAAGACATCTTTAAGCTCTCAAAGCAGCTTTGCGAACCATGGTTTTTTTTAAGGATTTGGTGGCTTTTCTTGACAAGATTGAGGAGCTTCTCCAAATTTTTCGCTCACGAGCTCAAGATGTCTTTACTGTCCTTTGTTATATGGAAATAGCAATTCCCATTGGCCAGTCTGTCTTTGCCACTGGGGACTTGGAAACAACCATTTTTGAGAGATGATTCTCAGCTTCCTAAAATGTTAATACAAAACTAATAGGTCATCCTGATAAAATATAATACAAGTGTGTATGATTACAATAATATAGTCTCTCTATTGGATGATGGGGAACCCAAGAAAGAAAGCTCTTTTCCATGAGTAATTTAGCTACATAGATATTTGAACACATTAAGAAAGCTCTAATAGTGAGATATACTTTTGTAACTCAAGAAATAATGAGTGTTAATACTCACAGAAAAAGCTTGCTCAGCTATTTTAGCAGTTTAGCAGTGCTCCTCCCACCCTTCTAAAGGGTATTAGAATTTCAGGCTCCATGGGACAAAAGGTTGTTACGTTAATTTAAGATAGTTATTTTTAGTTTTTGGGTTTCATTCCTTGTTACACACATAAGGGCATTATGGTCATATATAATTTATGTTCAATATAAACACAATGGGTATAGGACTTCTGTTATACAAAAACCTGGAGTCCCTTCTTTGGTTTTTACGTTCTCTTTCTTTCTCTCTTCTTCTCCTCTCTATTTCTCCTCTCTTCCTTCTTTCTCTCTTGCTGTTTGCCACAAGTTCTCTACTCAGCTTTGTGATAGAAATGAATTCATAATACCAGACAATGGCACTTAGCTACAACAAATTAATGAGCAGGAGTTGACTAAGCCAAGTGTAAGCACCCATGCTTACGCACACAAATATCGGTCGGAAATGTTTACGGAACAAAACTACTAAGACAACATTCTCAATCCATGACAAGCCTTTGGTTTTCAAGGCACCAAAACTTCTTTTCCACATTTTTGGACCTTGTATCAAAGTCCAGTGACCATGCCTCAATCAGGGATCACAGACGGAGAGCCTGATCACGGTTAAATGAGGGTCCAGGCATTCATTCCTAAAGATTTTACAATGATAAAGAATATAAACAAATTGTCAACATAATTACATCTAGACGTCGAGGCATGTAACAGCTCTGCAACTCTCGTCAATGTGACCCTCAAGTACAACTTCGAAATGATAGAAATATTCTGCAGAAAAATAGAATGAGTCACACCTGTCCAACCAAAAGAAGAAAACCAAGAGAGTTCTGTAATCACATGCTCGATCTGTCTAAGATCTTCTGCTGCCTAAGTGCACCTCCGAGCATATATTTCCCTATTCTCAAATTCATCTTTGAAAGTACTCCAAAGAGCAGTCCATCGGATAACCTCCATTGAGACCAATCGTTTCATCCGCAAGCTGTGTTAAAAATATCAAGGGCACAGTCGACCAAATTCTATGGCAGATTATTAAGCATTGCAAGAAGATGCGCAACCAGTTATCTAGAACAATTCAAAGATGTACTTGTATGGGGGAATTTTTGATAGATATCTTTCTTCTAAAGTGGCATTAAGAAGGCTTGACCGCATGGGATCATGTGGCCACAGAACTAAGTACCAACAGATCTTCCTTGAACCTGCACTTCATCAAATCACAGAATGAGCAGCTGTGCCTTAAGTAACAAACTCAGTGAAAACAAAGCCTCATCAGAAAGAGCTTCACCGGTATCCACTGCTCTGGGTTTCTCTTCCCTCACGGAATCTCATATATCACCTTATGGACAAATCTCAAGGAAATCATTGTTATGTGAGTAATACCTACATCGTTAACCACATGAATGCGAGGTAAACTGAGATGGGTGCTAAAATCCATTAAGTAAATCTTAAATTTAGAGTTTGTGGTAAAGCTAGAAACCAATAGGAGTGTGTGCCAGACAAATAAAGCCATGCAAATTCATGGTCTGAGTAACAATCTCAATACGAGGTAGTACTTGATAGCCAAAAAAATTTTAGTGAAAAGATAGTGGACACGATATTAGAAAAAGAAAAAAAAACAACTTACTGAAACATGAGTTTGTAGCACATCCGTTTCAACTCCAGACGTGACGGAATATCAATTGGCAGTTCTTCCACAATATTTTCACTTGCTTTAGGATTTTTCTTCTCTTCAGAAGGATCCGCCTCAGAGACTTGGTGGCTGATCTTCCTGGAAAGGATCTGTGCTTGAACATAATCCTGGCGATCTAATTACAAATGAACCTGCAAAATCCATCGATCAGAAAACCAATTATAGCAATAGTGCATAACGGCTGAAAGACATACAAAAAACCCATACTTGTTCAAGGATAAAGGCAATTTTCTCCACCTCTGCCATTGTTCCAAAAGTTTCTACCTGCAAATTAAGCCCATCATAGGAATGTTGGACAATGAAAAACCAATTACAAAATTAGTGACTAATATAGAAGTCAACTTCCAATAATTGCAATTTATCGCATCAAATCAGCAGCTTCTTCTATAAGACCCCGTTCTTCCTTTCTTTTGCTAGTTTCTTGATCAACTGTCCTCTCTCAATTTCGACATATATCTGTATAACAAAACCAGCTATAGAAACCACAAAACAAAAACAGATTGCTCATCAACAAAAGCTGCAGTAGAGTTTGATTTCACAAAATCACCTTCCCAGCGATGACAGAGTTTAAGTGTCTTAATAAGCTCTATCTTGGTCTCAAGATCAGGTGTCCGGTCAACGTATTGCATAGCCTGCTGCGCCATTGCTGTCACAGCCTGTTGATAAACCAGCAACATTTAGGTCACTATCCAATGAAGTCAATGACTTGATAATGTCTGGATCACAATTAAAAGTTTGATTTGAATTATTTGATTAACAGCACAGAAAATTTGTCACTCTAGAATGAAAATATGGTCAAAAAAGGCACCAAAAGGGACAACAGCAAGGTGCAATACAAATACGGGTATTCTTTATGAAGAGGATCCCAGCCAATTGAAAACTTGCAAACAGCTCAAGTACCATGATATCCCTATAAAGAACATATCATGAAATGTATCCTGAAATAGACATGAAAAAAAAGTAATGTGATTCATACATGAGTACAAGCAGTAAAAATTTGGGCCAATCATGGCAGACAATCTAGAAACACAAGGTGAGAAACTGAAGAGGATCCCACAATACTAGATTCTAGAGGATTCCACCATACTAGATTCTAGAGCACAAGCACCAGGACAAAGATCTTGCATCCCAACAGATTGCCTAGAGCCAACTCCCATGTTGATGTGCCAAGCACATTCGTTTTTAGATAGTTATACATAGATGGCATGTCACAGCTACACAATGACAGTTCATGATCTAATCAGTACACATAAGGAAGACAATCCCTGCAATATAAAATCTAACCCTTAAGGTAAAGGTTGTTAAGATTGATCCTAAATGCTTGATATTGGACCATACTTTGGATCAATGATCATAAGACTCTACAGAAAGTTAAGGGCTAAAGTGATAGATTCCTAATCTTTTTTCTGTACTAACACCTGTATGTTATCTTTGAAAAGAGGGAATGAAGCTCAAAAGCAGAAGACAAAAGCACGATTATCACTACAGCAAAAGCACATCACTGAAGAAGCTCTTGTACCTCATAAAGAAAGTTAACTAGAGAAGCATCTGGGGCAAAAGTAGAGAAGACAGTAAACAAACACGAAACCAGATGATGGCAGTGAAAAGAAGAAAACAGGAAGATGAAAGAAATAGACAAGGTAAAGAGCTATATACTGGGCAATAAAAAAGAATTTCGTCCCTAGCCAGAAGAGATAGTTGCCGTAGAAAGGTGTTGGCAATGGGATGCACTGCTGTTTGTGGAGGCACAGCAGACCTTCCATTTGCCCCAACCCAAGCTCTCATGAAGGCTATTCTTACTCCACCAAACAGCTTGTGGATTGTCCCAAGTCGGTATAGAAAGTATATTGAACCTTTCCACAAGCGCTAATTAAATCTTCCATCCCATCTAATTCAAGATGAGGGCAACGCCTCATTCTCACTTATAATCCCCTTGCAGTTCAATTACCAAAGTTAGCCCTAATTAGCAGGTTTGGCCTTTAGGTATTTTTTTAGATGTGCAATGGGTCATGCACAGTGAGAACTGAGACCCAATTTGGTTTACTATGAGATTGACTCCTAATTAAATAGGCAAGGTAGGATTTTGGGACTGGGATTAGAAATCCCATTCTACATCTCCAATGATTCTACTCCTAATCTCAACTGGGAATGATTTTTGATGTGACCAAATTCCATCTTTTTAATTGCATGGTATATAGATAGCAATCTTAATAACAATAGTGAAGGTAAAGATCTGGTGTATGTATCATAATTAGCCACCAGTCATAATGCTCTAACTAATCCAGTGGAACTTATCAGCATTCAGCATAGCATAATAATGACTGCCATGAATGAAGAGCAATATTTCCACCAGCTTATCACCCAAAAGCAGAGATGAAAAGACAAATACCTGGACATAGTTTAATCTCCATTATCCAATTCGCTCCTAACAAAGGAGTGTAAGATACTTCCTTTAGTACAAGAAAGTTCGGGAGCAACTATATACAGGAAAAACAACTTAGCACGTATGAATATCCAAGTATCAGTGTAATCAAATGATTGTGACTCCTTTAATATCCCTTGATGAGGAAGGCGAAGAGTGCATTGAGCTGGAAGACAAAAGTTACAGCACTTCTGCTGTAAAGAGTGCGCATCTTGTTCTGATACCAATTCCATTTGAACAAGTTCTGTACCCCGAGAGCCCAAAAATCTTGAATTGTAAGGAGGGGGGAAGAGGAACGATGAAAAGACCAAAATATATTCCTTCGCAGAAAATGTATTCAGTGTATCATTTCAGTCCAAAACAAGGCCCAGATCTGGTCCACCTGCAAGATATGCAATCAAATTTAAGACAACTACACGAGAGTTCTATGACATCTTTAGTCCCCATTTCAGAGACAACATGAAACCACATTCTTCAGCTCCTCTCTTTTGGTAAGAGAGAGGGAGGCTCAAGGGGAGAGAGATCATTCATTCAACTATGAACATCTTCAAGCTCTCAAAGCAGGCTTATGAACCATAGTTTGCTTGTGGATTTGGTGGCAGATTTCTTCAACAAGATTGAGGAGCTTTTCCAAATTTGTAGCCCGAGTTCAAGTATCATTGCTCTCCTTTGTCATCTGGAAACAGACCACTCCCATCAACAGGTCTGTCTTTCCCACCAGAGACTTGGAAAAATTCATTTTGAAGAGAGATGCTTCTCAGCTTCCTAAAATGGTCATAGAATTAACAGGTCATGCTGATGGAGTATCATACAGGCTTATATAATTACTATAATTCAGTCTCTCTATTAGGTGATGTGTTGATTTAATAGATTGAGGCATGTTAATGATTAAAGCTCTCTACAACAGCGGTAATAGAACCTCAAAAATAGAGTTCCTTTAATTGAGTGATTAAGCTATGTAGATTTTATGAGCACATTAAGAAAGCTCTAATCATGAGATATACTTTCGTAACACTGGAAATGGTGAGTCATTAGAATTTCAGGCTCCCTGGACAAGAAATGGTTTCACAATGTTAGATATTGACACTCATAGCTACAACAAATTTTATGAGAAGAAGTTGACTAAGCATAGTGTGCACATATATATCAGTCTGAAATGTTCATGGAATAACTACAAGGACAACATTCTCAACCTCAGGAGAAGCCTTGGCTTTCAAGGCACCAAAACCTCTTTTCCACTTTTTGGAACTTGCATCCAAGTCCAGCAACCATACCATGAAGGTATTTGGGGCAGAGAGGCTGCTAAGGGTTAAATGAGGGGTCTAGGTAATCAGTCATAAAGATTGATATTGATAAAGAATATAAATAAATGTTCAACATAATCAACCCAGATGCTAAGGCATAACAGCTATGCAAGTTTCTTCAAGGCAATCCTTGAGTAATACTTCAAAACGACATTGATATTCTGCAGATAATAGAGTCACATCTGAATGATGATAAAAGAAAACAAGAAAAAATGACGAAGTTCTATAATTACATATTAGCTCATTCTCTGTCTAAGATCTTCTGCTGCCTTCTCAGCAAGTGCACCTTCAAGCATGTTTTTTCTCATTCTCAAATTCATCTCTGAAAGTACTCCAAAGAGCAGTAAATTGGATAACCTCCATTGTGAACAATTGTTTCGGCTGCAACCTGCATTAAAATAACAAAGGCACGGCCAACCAAATTCTATGTTAGAATATTGAGATATTGCAAGAAAATGTACAACCAAAACCTAGAAACAATTCAAAGATGTACCTGAATTGGAGAATTTCTAAAAGATCTTTATCTTCTGAAGTGGCATTAAGAGGGCTTGATTGCATATGATCATGTGGTAACCGAACTAAGTACCAGCAGATTTTCCTTAGGACGTGCAACTAATTAAATCATGGAATGAAAAACCGAGCCTTAAAAAAATCAGTGAAGACTTGACAAAGCCTCATATGGAAGAGCTTCGCTGGTATTCACTGCTTGGGGTTTGCCCTTCGCTGATGAAATCTCATATATCGCCATATAGCAACGGCAAATCTTAAGGTAACCATTGTAATGTGGGTAATACTTACATGCTAACCACATGAATGTGAGGCAAGATGTGTGTTCCAATCCATTATGTACATCTCTAACATCAGAGTTTGCAATAAGGATATAAAGGAAAAAGAGAATGCGATAGATCAATAAAGCCATGGCTTGAACCACAACCTGAATACTGGGTAGTGCTTGAT
Organism: Eucalyptus cladocalyx; assembly: GCA_017140615.1. Taxonomy (NCBI): domain Eukaryota; kingdom Viridiplantae; phylum Streptophyta; class Magnoliopsida; order Myrtales; family Myrtaceae; genus Eucalyptus; species Eucalyptus cladocalyx. The sequence continues at coordinate 11,485,664 of CM029518.1, forward strand.
TGGTGAAAAAACTTTAATTAAAAAATAAAAGACACAACATTAGAATAAGTAAAGCACCAATTCACCATATCATGGGTTCATATTATATCCATTTCAACTCCAGAAGTGACAGAACATCAACTGGTGCTTTTTCTGCAATAATTTCCCCTTCTTTAGGCTTTTTCTTCTCTCTGGAAGGATCTGCATCAAACACTGGGGGCTGATTTTCTGGATCTGTGCTCAGACATAGTCCTGGCAATCTAAGCACCAAAAAACCTGCAAAATCCATCTACGAAAACCAATCATAGTAATAGAGCATAAATGGCTAAAAGCAATATAAACATCCCATATTGTGCAAGGATAAAGGCAATTTTCTCCATATTTTCCACTGCTCCAAAATTTTCCACTGCAATTCAAACCACTCATGATGTTGGACAAGGAAAAACCAATTACCAGATGAGTGACCACAGAAGTAGACTTCTAGTTTCTGCAATTTCTTGCATCAAATCAGCAGCATCTGCTACAAGACCCTGTTCTTCCTTTACTATTTGCAAGTTTCTTTAGCAACCGTGCTCTCTCAATTTCCACATATAGCTGCATAATGACACTAGCTATAGAAACCACGAAACCAAAACAGATTGCTCAAGAACGTAGCCCGCAATAGAGTTTGATTTCACATTTTCACCTGCTCAGCAGAAACAGAGTTAAGTGTCTTAATAAGCTCAATCTTGGTCTCAAGATTGTGTGTCTGGTCAATATATCGCATAGCCTGCTTCTCCATTGCTGCAATAGCCTGTTTATAAGTAGAGAGCAATGGGTATGTCACCATCCAATTAATTCATTACTTGATTATGTCCCGCGCAAAATTAAAACTTTCAGTTGAACTATCTGATTAACAGCAAGAAAAATTATTCATTCTAGAAAAAAAATAGTGAAAAAAGGAACCAAAAGGGGTAATAGCAAGGTATAATAGAAATACAATGACGAGGAGTCCCGGCCAAATGAAAAAACTTGCAAACAGCATGAGCACCAGGCCTGAATTCTTGCATCTCTAGATATTGCCGAGAGCCAATACCCATATTGATATGCCAACGAGATTCATTTTTCAAATAGTCATGTATGATGGCATATTACGACTACACAAAATGACAGTATAAGGTCTAATCAGCGCACAAATGGGAGGCAATGCTGCAGTATAAGTCCTTATAAATAAAACCCCTAAGGTAACCGTTATTAAGATCAATCCCAAATGATTGAAACTGGACCACATTTTGGATCAATAATCATAAGACTTTGCACTGCTGATGATGGTGAAAGTAAAGAAGAAAACAACATGAAAGCAAAACCAGATGATGGCATTGAAAAGAAGAAGAGAGAAGGATGAAAGAAATAGACAAGGTAAAGAGCTATATACTATGACGTAAAAAAGAATTCCGTTCTTAGCAAGAAGATATGGTTGTTGTACAAAGGTGATGGCATTGTGCTGCACTGTTGGTTGTGAAGCAACAGCAGACCTCCCATATACCCCAACCCAAGCTCTCATAGAAGTAGAGCTCACTTCCAACTCCAGCAATAAAAGGTTATTCTTAATCCAGGTAAAACCATATGGACTCTCCCAAGTCTGTATAGAAAGTATCTTCAGCCTTGCTACAACCACCAAGTAGATCTAATTCAGGACGAGAGCAGCACCTCAATTTCATTTATAATCCCTTTATAGTTCAAACCCCAAAGTTAGCCCCAATTAGTAGGTTCGGCCTTTATGTATTGTTTCAGACATAAAATTGGTCATGCACGATGAGAAGTGCCTAATTTGATTTACTATGAGGTTGAGTCCCAATTAAATAGGCAAAGTAGGATATTTGGGACTGGGATTAGGAATCCCATTCTACATCTCCAATGATGTTACTCCTAATCCAAACTGGGAATGATTGTCGATGTGATCAACTTGCATCTTTTTAATTGCCTCCTAGATAGGTAGCAATCCTAATAACAATTGTGAAGGCAAAAATGTGGTATAGGTATAATAAATAGCCACCTGTCATAATGCTCTGACTAATCCAGAGGAACTTATCAGCATTCAGCATAGCATATCAATGAAATACAATCAATGAAGAGTGAAAATTCCACTAGCTTATCACCCAAAAGCAGAGATGAAAAGGCAAATACCTGGACATCAGTTAATCTTGATGATCCAATTCGCTCATAACAAAGGAATGTAAGATACTTCCTTTGGTACAAGAAAGTTTGGGAGCAACTATATAACAGGAAAAACGACTTAATAGGTATGAATATCCAAGTATCAGCGTCATCAAATAATTTTGACTCAATCACTTGATGAGGAAGGCAAAGAGTGCTTTGAGCTGCGTAGACAAAAATTCATGCCCCAAGAATTAGGTAGACGACCGAATGCAATAATCTTGGCTCCTGCTTCTCTAATATTCCTTTCGCCACGATCAAACCTAACACATGCTGTGATCTTGCAAGGGAGAAACTCCACAGCAAACCCTTATCGCAATCAAGAGGTACAACCTGTACTTACTGTCCATCTTTAGTTGATTAGTATTTTGAATCACTCGTCTGGCACCCAATCTCAATTTCTTTTCTCCCTGATTTTTTTGTTGTGTAAAAGGTATAATAAGTAAGGCACCAAGGAAAAACCTTTCCATCTGAAACAAAAACAATTTATCCCTATACAAGAGAACTCAAATCCTAAAACAAATCTACTAACCAGAATAAAAACAAAGTGGATCACCGATTGCTGACTTCACTAAACCCTGAAAAGATGAAAAAACAAAATAAAACTACTTAACTTAAACAATATGCCTTTTCTCTGTCATCACAGACTAAGGATCTCTATTTTTCAATCCTCACTCACACATGTTTACTTCCAAAGGGACAGTCCATCTTGTAAAAGTACATCAAAGTAGTTTGCTAGTACCTCCCTACTAGATAGTACCACAATGCCAAGCTTATCCACATAGCTTTGTGCATTATTTTCCTACTCAGCTGAAAAAGTTATTTTTGTTCTTTGTTAATGAGAACTTCCAATTAGTGTTCCTGATAGGATGCAACATCACATGATCTGACATTGACTTCATAGATTGGGGAGAAACTTATTGATAACTAATTTTAGTTAAATGCTTCCTTTAAGTTACCAAGTAATCTTTCAACAAATTCTACCTGTTGAGTTTGCTATCTCCTACTTCTATTTCTTTTGAGAAAGCGATGACGCTAACTGCTGGAAACTCACTTTGTACTACTTTGGTGCTGAATACTCACTGTTATTAATTTAATTTCACTTCATAAGCAAATACAAGCACCCTGCCAGAAAGAATATCTCAAGGTTAACATTTTGCTCATTACCAATTCTTTGTTTACACATGAGCACCATTAAACTTCCACAGGAATATAAACCCCAACCTTCATTCAATAAAGAGTTCCAAAAGCACGTCTTCTAAGCAATTCTTCCAAATCTCGCCAACTTGGATAATTTATTACCTGCAGAAAGTTAACAGTCAATAGGTCATGGTGTCAGACCCTTAAAAAAATCATCTGCAAGATAGTGCATCCGCTAAATCAACAATGTCACACATATTCAATAATTATGGTACTAAACCAAGAAATTCATGTAAAAACACTGAGAATCCCCTTATTTAGTTGCCCAATACCATCATCTAGGACTAATACGTAAGCCAGCAATCAACTAGCTAATTACTTGTTGCAAGGCTCACCCCAGCAAACTAGCAACTTGAAAAGTGGGATACTTCACAACTAAACAGAGAGAGGCAGAGCACAAGGAGATACTTCAAAAACGTGGCTGAGCACAAAGAAATTAGCAAATATTTACCCACCAATTGTTCAACAAAATTTCTCACCAAGATAATGCTCCTACCAGGCCTGCATGCATCCCAGGCACAACCTCATCCCCATTGAAAACAAACTTATAGAGAACAAAGTTGCAACCGAAACCCAACACATGGGCATTACACCCTGTCATTTTTTTGGGGGGGGGTGTGGGATGCTCTTGTTATGAGCTGATAAATTCACTGGACCTGGTGCAGCAACTCAAAACCTCCACTCATCCTATCCATAAACTTACAGGTCCTTTGAATCAGCAGCATAATTGAATGTGTCTGCTTAAATAAACTTACATTGCATTAAAATCAAGTCCTGAACTGGAAAAATATAGTGGCTGGGACAACCCCGATAACAAGGCCCCTGGGCTCGGTTTGGAGCCTCACCCCTGCGCTTCCGCAGGAACCCCGGTGCACAAGGGGGTACAGGCAGCTCCCATGCCTGGAAAAATATAGTGGCTGGGATTAATTCTTGTAAGACGCAGAAGCACGGCCGGCCACGTACTTCCTAGTCCCTTGGGAGGGAAGTACCCCCTCATTTCCTTGTACCGTGCCCGAGCAGATCCCGGGGAAGGCATCGCGAGGATTGGTGGGATCCGAACCTTCCGAAGAGGGTTGTGGCCAAAGAGCCCCGTGGGGGTTCTTATCCCTACGTTTTACGTCCCGGGAAACCCAGTTCAGGACGAAGCCTTTTAAGGACTTGCTCAGTTCCGGATGCTCTTGTTATGAGCTGATAAATTCATTGGACCTGGTGCAGCAACTCAAAACCTCCACTCATCCTATCCATAAACTTACAGGTCCTTTGAATCAGCAGCATAATTGAATGTGTCTGCTTAAATAAACTTACATTGCATTAAAATCAAGAAGGCTTCTTTTTTTCTTTACACTCCTTGTTTTATCTAGAATAGAGTGTCTCAGGGTTGCTCTCTGGTATCAGTGTCTTCCAAAATAAGTGTGTACTTGCACATTTCCTGGAGATGCTTAACATTTCTGCTCTTCTGACTCTGGTGTTTTGTCTGAACCTTTACTTGATTTTTTTTTTTTTTTTTTTCTTTCATGACGTTTTTCTATTTACCATTAATTACATACCAGCAAAGGTTGATGCTGCTGATCCTCCTGCAAACTCAATTGAGTTTCCAACCAGACCATCTATACAAACCAAACATGAGAATAGTCTTGGAATGAATCAAGTTGGACAGAAGTCTGGTAGATCTGGAACTGGTGGTTCCTTGGGGCCTAACGGCAATCTTGTTATAAGCTTCTCTGATGATGAGAGCAGCAGTGATTCTGATGGGGGCAGACAGGATAGGAGGTCTGAAGATAAAGCTAAAACAGTTAGGATAAATGGAAATCAGAAGCCACCTATTTTGGCACGGAAAACATCGAAGAAGTTGGGATACCCTACTCGAGACTAAAACAAATGATGTCCAAAAGATTGCCTTCTAGTTGTACATTTATACATCCAAAGACGATGACCCAGGAAGCAAACAATGGGATTGGTTCTGCACCTTCAATCGGGCAAGGAAGTGCAGGAAGAAGTTTGGGTATGCTCAACCAAAACTTGGAATGCCAGGAGCATGGATCTGATCATGTCGTAGGCCCACGAAATCTTGAACTTCAGGACTTGCGGCAGCAGATTGCTCTATGGGAATCTGAGCTGAAACTTAAGTTAGCTCAACAAAACAAGCATCCGGTTTTAGGTTCTTCTGAAAACAGTTATAGTCTTAACCTAAACAGGAATTCAGGTGGTAAAGGCGTCACGACCTCTGCAGACCTCCCACGTTCTGTAGACTTCCCACAATTAGACACAGAAGAGCCCTCTCATAAAAGGTTGCAGCTTGGTGTATCTTCTTATTCCCAGCGATATGTCGATCAAGCGACAACCGCTGCTAAATTGTGCCCACCTCCAAAGGATCTGTTGTTGGAACCCAGCAAGATGGACAAGATTGACCATGTTCCAAAAGCACATTCCACTAGTATGACTGAACCAAATGACACTAGATGTGAAATACAAGATAGTGAAAAGGGTGGCAATGGCCTCAGCTAACCTACATGGTGTGGTCAAGGTTGTTTATTTATAAAATGTACAAGATCCTCATACGAGATCTAATAACCCTTGATTTACGTTGGTTCTCATCCAGGTACTACGTTGGGCGGCGGAGAGGTGGGGACGCTTGCGAAGGCAAGACGGCCTTCCGGGAGAGCTGCTTCTTCACTCTGAGCAGAGAGAGCGGCTCCCTGGCGGATCCCACGACACCCCCATTGTTGTGGAGCTTTGGGATATTGGGGCATGGCTCGAGCATCTTCGGTCGCTGAAGAAGATGGTGACGGGGGCATGATTTGATGACAGCACTCCAATCCAAGAAATGGCGCGAAAACCTCGAGCTTTAACTGAAAGCTCCAACGACCGGGGATAGAACAAGAGTCCTCCTTCATGAGTTGAGGAACGATTCGCTTAAAGCCAAAAAACAAGAATGATAAATTTTCAATTACTTTATTTTATTTTTTTCAAAATTTATCTCTTCTTCCTTAAAATTTACCACGTTGCCATTGTCGAAATGCCGATGGTTAAAATGACTACACGTAGGATGGTAGATAAAAAAATTGGGAAAAAATTGAAAACTGAAGAATTGCACAAGAGAGAGAAGATGGGATTCAAGGTTCTATTAAGAAAATAACAAAAAGAGGAAAACCAATTAGGGTTTTCAAAATTGGTACAACTCAATTTGCCAGAAAATTGTCAATTATAATCGATGGGTTCTTCTTCATCAAGCATATGATCGGCTAGTTCATTTTAAAAAGAGTTTAATAATTTTTTTCATTAGAATTGATTGGTTTTGACAATGCTCTTTTTTATCAATGAAAAATTTGATTTGATCTTTAGTTGGTCCTTGCTGTAATGAATATCACAAACCTTTTCTTACGCTAAAATTGGTCAAATAAAATGTTTTGAACATTTTGAAGATTTCTTTTTGCCAAACAAAAATGTTTTAAATGCTTTATAGCGGCTGTGTTTTTTTTTCCTTTTTTAAAATTTCAATTAGTTTTCTAAGTACACGACAAAAACAGATCTTTAAATAATGGCCAAAATATTTATTGACCGCACGAATGACTTTTAAGTGCATCTTATAATAATTGATGTAATTTTCAAATCTTTGACTACAGGAATAATAGGAACGAGTTAGAACATTCAAAATCACTAATATTATTCGTCTGACTTATGCAGATTGCTAAGCTAGTCTCACAGTGGCATTCTTTGATAAAATGATAAATAAATTCATTTTGTTAGGAAAGTACTTGTTATTAATTAGGCATTACTACTTCCACAACTAAAGCTAATGATGTGCCTACAACTTTTTCTCGATGAACAAACAAAACTCCCCACGTATGTATATTGCCTATTGCTGAAATAGACCAAGGGTCGCCCCAATCGTTTCCTCTCCCAATATTTTCAGCTTCCATGACGAAGAATGCAAGAGCTAGAGCTGCAGAGAACAAAGGCCCCTCCCCTATTGAAGTATTGACTTCAAGAAAAACGTTGTTCCTTGAAGGGAAATGACAAATAGCATTCATTAGCCTCATAAGCGCCGGCAAAATTCGTAATGCAAAACAGAATTTAGTAATGGGGCGCTTATTTCAGTCTGAATGAGTGCCGATCTTGTGGCGATACCTATTTCGTTGGTACCAGTTTTGGACCTTTTTTTTTTTTTTTTTTTTTTTTTTTTTTTTTTTTCAGCTTCTCTTTTTTTTTGAGGAGTGGGGGAGGGAGGAGGGGGCTCAAGGGGAGAGAGATCATCCATTCAACTAAGAGCATCTTCAAGCTCTCAAAATAGCCATACGAGCCATAGTTTCCTTGTACATTTGGTGACAACTTTTCTCGACAAGATCAAGCAGCTTTCCCAAAAATTTTGCCCACAAGTTCAAGATGTCATTGCTGTCTTTTGTCATCTGTTCCAGATGATTCCCATTGGCCGGTCTATCTTTGCCACCAAAGAGTTGGAAACAACCATTTAGGAGAGATGCTTCTCAGCTTCCTAAATTGATAATATAGAATTAACAGGTCATGCTGATAGTATATCATCCAAGCTTGTATAAATATCATCATATCGTCTATCATCCAAGCTTGATTTAATTAGTTGAGGCATGTGATTGATTAAAGCCCTCTACAATAGTGGCAACAGAACCCCAAAAAACTGAGCTCTTTTCCTTGAGTGAATCATACAACAGTGGTAACACAACCCAAAAAAACAGAGCTCTTTTCCTCAAGTGAATCATCTATGCAGAATTTCTAAACACATTAAGAAAGCTCTAGTAGTGAGATATACTTTTGTAACACATGCAGTGGTGAGTGTTGATACTAGCAATATAGCAGAGCTCCTCCACCCTTCAAAAGTGCATTAGAATTTCAGGCTCCGTGGGACAAGAAATGGTTTCACGATGCCAGACAATGACACTTATAGCCCCGACAAATATATTAGAAGAAATCGACTAAGCTGAGAGTACCCATATTTTATCAGTCAGAAATTCATGACAAGCCCTCGGCTTTCAATGCACCAAAAACTCTTTTTCACTAATTCGGAACTTATATCCAAGTCCAGTAAGCATGCCCCAATCAGGGATTGAAGGCAGGTAGGCTGCTCAGGTTAAATGAGGCGTTTAGGCAACAATTCATAAAGATTGACATTGATATAGAAAATAAAAGAAATGTTCAACACAATCAGGCTTGAATGCTGAGGCATAACAGCTTTGCAAGTCTCTTCGAGGTAATCCTCGAGTAATACTTTGAAATGAAGATAATATTCTGCAGAAAATAGATTGAGTCACATCTGAATGCTGATCCAAAAAGAAGGAAAATGACAATTCTGCAAGTACCAAGTTCAACGATTCTCTGTCTAAGAACTTCTACTGCCTTCTCAACAGGTGGACCTTCCAGCATGTTTTTCTCATTCTCAAATTCATCTTTGAAAGTACTCCAAAAAACAGGCCACTGGATATTTCAAGATGTACAGCCAATTACCCACAACAATTCATAGATGGTACCTCAATTGGAATTTTCTGAGAGATTTGTATCCTCTAAAGAGGCACTAAGAAGGCTTGACGAATAGGATCATGTGGTGATAGAACTGAGCACCAGCAGATTTTCCCTGGAATCTGCATTAAATTAAATCACAGAATCAATAGCTAATCCTTGAAACACACAGTGAAGACTTAACAATGAAAGAGCTTCACCAGTGTACACTGCTTTGGGTTTCCCTTCACCAATGTCCATTGCTCTGGGTTTCCTTCCACTGATGGAATCTCACCTATTGCCTTGTAGCATCGATATATCTCAAGTTAATCATTGTTGTGCAAGCAATACCTATACCTACATTGTTAACCACATAATGCAGGGTAAACTGAGATGCGAGTACAAATTATCAATTACATCTGGAATGTCAGAGTTTGCACTAAAGCTAGAAAGGAACAAGAGAATGTGCCGTGGTTTGAACCATGACCTGAACACTAGGTGGCACTTGATCGGCAAAAAACATCAGTTAAAAGATAGTGGGCACATCACTAGAAAAAGCAAAACACCAATTTACCATATCATGAGTCATAGCATATCCATTTCAACTCCAGAAGTGACGAAATATCAGGTGGTGCTTCTTCCATGATGCTTTCACCTTCTTTAGGCTTTTTTTTTTTTTTTTCCTCTTTGGAAGGAATTGCATCAAACATTCTGGGGCTGATCTTCCTGGAAAGGATATGTGCTGTGCACAGACATAATCCTGGCGATCTAAGCACAGACAAACCTGCAAAATCCATCAATCAGAAAACCAATCATAGTAATAGTGCACAAAAGGCTAAACAAAAAACCCTTACTTGTTAAAATATAAAGGCAATTTTCTTCGTCTTTGCCATTGATCCAAAAGTTTCCATCCACAATTCAAGCCCATAATAGGAATGCTGGACAAGGAAAAATCAATTACATGATTAGTGACAACAGAAGTCAACTTCTAGTTAACCCCAATTTCTTGCATCAAATCAGTAACTTCTGCTATAAGACAATGATCTTCCTACATTTTTGCAAGTTTCTTGATCAATCGTGTTCTTTCAGTTTCGACATATATTTGCATGACAAAACTAGCTATAGAAACCAAGAAACCATGTAACAAAAACAGATTATGACTGAATATAAGCTGCAATGGAGTTTGCTTTCACATATTCACCATCCCATCAGTAACAGAGTTAAGTATCTTAATTAACTTCTATCTTGGTTTCAAGATCTGTTGTTTGATCAATGTATTGTATAGCCTGTTGCACCATTGCTGTCACGGCCTGTTGATTAGAAAACAGCTACATGTATGTCACTGTTGAATCAAGTACATCTAGATCACAATTGAAAACGTTGATTTGAACTATTTTTTTAACAGCACGAAAAATTCATCACTCTAGAATGAAATATGGTCACAAAAGGAACCAAAAGGGGCAATAGCAAGATGCAATACAGATAAAGGTAATCTCCATGAAGAGGATCCCGGCCAATTGAAAACTTGTAAACAGCACAAGCACTATAATGTCCCCTTAAAGGACATATCATGAGACGTGGCCTGAACTAGACCCAAAAAAAAAAAAGGAAAAAAAGAAGAAAAAGGTAATGTGATTCATATGAGTATGAGAAAAAGTAAAAAATTTGGCCCAACCCTGGGATTAAGTTAGCTATTTGGACTGGGATTAAGAATCCCATTCTACATCTCCAATGAACCTAGCCTCAGCTCAAAACAGCAAACCTAAGCTCGTGACCTTGGTTAACTCACCAAATCTCGACAGAACCATGGCGGCCCGGTCGACTTCCCGGCTCCAACCGCCTACCCGATTGCTGCTGAAACTACTGCGCTAGCTACTACTGAGCAAACTAAAATCTCCAATCCGGACAATTGATGAGCGACGCTGATAGACCACAGGAAAGCTCGAGAGACGCGTGGGTGCGTTTACCTGAAGCGGATGGAGAGGGCATTGCCAGCCGTGGCGTCGCCTCATCGCCAGCCGTGGCGTCACCTCGTCGCCGTTGCCGTCGCCATCGTCATCTCCGTCGCACCGACCGACCTGCCCGCTGGTTGCGGTGGATGGGCGGTGGGAACGGTGGCTTCGATCTTCGGGCCTGGGAAACCAGCAAGGCGACTGACCAGTAGCGAGAGAGAGAGAGAGAGAGATTCCATGGACGTCAAGCCATCCTTCTCGTCTGCTAACGCTTGAATTCTAAGAACCCTGGATCGAGCTGCCTCTCTTTTAGGCCAAGTTCTCTCATCTGCGTACGCCTAAAATTCGACACGTCGGGCGATCCTTCGAGAGATGGGCTTTCAAAAATACGGAAATATTGCAAGTGTTTCAAGTCTGACAAATTCATCAAGGCTTTCAATTTTCTGCACCTGAAAATACGAATGTCCGATAGTCCAATGGGAAGCTCGGGGACACACTCAAGCTGATTGCAACAAAAAAGATCGAGTGTCTTGAGACGGAGAAAATATTCAGTGGTTAGCAATCACCACGTCATCGTCCTATGTGGCGCGCACGAGCCTAGATGGCTCCACTGAAATGTCGACACGTGTTCACTGACTTGGACGGCTGGAAAATGAAAAAGTCTAAAATGTGAGGCTTTCTTTTTCTCTCTCTTCTGTCAGCCGACTGAAAAAAGCCTCGGCAAAGGCGACATTTAATGCTCTTGCAGCTAAAAAATCTCTCTCCTCTTTTCAATTTGCAAACATTTCTTTTGCCTTCTCCTTCGTTGAGTTGAGAAGAAAAGACGAAGACACCTTGGGTGCGTTTGGCTGCACCCTATTTCTGTTCCCAGGGAACAGAAATTTCTGTTTTGTTCAGGAACAAAAAGGGCAAACGCGTTTGTGTGAGTTTACATTCCTTTTTTGTTCTTTTGTTTAAGGGAACAAAAAAATAAACAACAAGAAACAAAAAAAAACTTGTTTCTTGTTTCGAAACAAACAAGAAACACTTCTCTTTTTTATTTTTTTTTTTCTTTCTCTTTTCTTTGGCCCGGCCTCGCCCCGGCCACGCGAGGCCGACGCTCGCCGTCCCGGCGGCCGAGGCTCGCCGTAGCCGGGCGAGGGTCGGCTCGGGCGAGCTCGATCTCGCCCGGATCCGGCGAGCTCGGCCTCCTCGTGCCCGGCTGGGCGAGCTCGATCTCGCCCGGATCCGGCCTCGAGCTCGCCCGAGCCGGCGAGGCCGCGCCTCGCCGCCGGCGGGCGAGCTCGGCCTCGCCGGATCAAGGCGAGGCCGACCTCGCGCCCGGCCGGGCGAGCTCGATCTCGCCCGAGATCCGGCCTTGAGCTCGCCCAGCCGGCGAGGCCGAGCTCGCCCGGCGGCCGGCGAGCCTCGGCCTCGCTGGCGGTGGCCGGCGAGGCCGCGCCTCGCCGCCCGGCGGGCGAGCTCGGCCCTCGCCGGCCGGTCGCCCGGCCAAGGCCTTGGCCGGCGACCGGCCAAAAGAAGAAAAAAAATGAAAAAAAAAAGAAAAAAAGGAAAAATAAGAAAAAAATAAAAAAAATAAAAAATTATCCAAATTTACCAAACATGTTTGTTTATTTTTTATTAAAAACAAGTTTACCAAACGCATATTTTTGTTCAAAAATTGTTCAGGAACAAAAATACTTTTTTTCTATTTCTGTTCCCAGGAACCATTTTTAAACAAAAACACAAACAAACGCGCTAAGGTCTCTCATTCTCCCGCACGCCTGATCGCTCGCCTCCGCCTCTCCCAAGGCCCTCGTCGGTCGCAGGTGCTGCTAAGATCTGCCTCTGGCACGTCGCCTCCCCCATGACCCTTGCTTGGTCGCAGCTGCTCGGTCCCGAGCCCCCTTCGCCTCCACCGTCGCCTCCGGAGCCTCATCGGCTGCCACGATTCATCAGACTCCTCTCTCTCTCTCTCTCTCTCTCTCTCTCTCTCTCCCCCACGCATGCTCGTGCCGGTCTCTTGAGAACCCTGGCGGCGTCTACTGTGGCCACACCATATCTCTCAGCCTCGGCAACTTATGAGCCTTGGAACATTGCAGTCGGGGAGGAAACTCTGAAATAAGAGATTTGTCTTCATCGAGATCACTGCACTCGGAGTCCCTGTAGAAATTGGATAAAAGAAGAAGTCGACTGTGTATGTTAGTGCTGAACGCGACGCACGCCCACTCGACATCAAGCTCTAGCCAAAAGAAGCGCTCAAGGCCGTAAGGAACTTCTTTAAGCTCTGCCTCGAATGTTACTACGACGGCACCATCTTTCACCGCATCGTCGAGGACTTCCTTGTTCAAGGTGTCAATCCTTTCCTAGTGGCTCCGGCACAGGTCCCCCCCTTCCCTCCCCCTCTCTCGAAATGGAATTACAAAGATTTTGAGCAATTGGTTTGGTCTGTTAGCATAGAGGGTTTTGTTGATGATTATTGTTGATGGTGATGGCTGATGTGTTAGTGATGTTCTATGGCATTTGTTCATGTGACTAGAGATTGCATTAGCCCTTGCTTCAATGTAGGATCTGCACAAGTCAATCGTGTATTCTAGGGTGGGGGGAAGAACAACAGATTGGCTTTTAGCTGGGTTTTGCACAAATATATAAGAGATTGAGCTCTAAAGATGGTTCTCTAAAAAGGAAATTATGAATATAGAAATCTGTCATATACAAAAACTTCAATGTAGATTTCTATGTTGTCCCCGCTTTTGCTTTCTCTTAACACCATTGATGTTGTGAGCTAGTGATGAGGTTGCTTATTGTTTTCTTTCTTGTGACAGCATATGGCAAGAGTAAATCTTCTTTTCGTACATTTAGTTGTATTTAATCACTGTTTTTAGATAACTAGAGTGTGAAGGCAATCCGAAGGAAGACCATAGAAACTGGTAGGATGAGGTATCTCTGCATTTTCCCTCGCAGGTTCATGAAACTCTTGCGATCTGATTAATTTATTATCTGAAGATTATGAAGTTTTTAACGTATATTCAGTTTGGAGTGCACTCGCATTGAAAAGATGGTTAGATCTTTCAATTGGTTTGTGCTAAAGATAGATTTTGTTGTGAGAAGAGGAAATTTCCAACTTGTTTTGTCACTTTGGTCTTTCGGCAACAAGAATATTAAATGAGTGATGAAGTCATGTAGAATCGAACTGTTGTATGGACAATAACTGAGCTTAATTCGCTTTGAGTGAAGTCCTTGATCTTAAGATTATGCATGTAGTATTATCATGCTCTTCAACATTGTTTAATTTCTGAATTTGAAGGAATTTGGTTTTCAAACTCATAACCTTGTTTGTACCTCCTGATGGTCGAATGAACTAATGTCTTGACTATGGGCATTAATGGTTGAAGCTAGCTAGATTTGTGTATTTAAGTTGGATGATCTTGTCAATATATTTCTCCTGCTTAATTAAATTTTATTGGCTCTTTGCTTATAGTACTGAGGAAGCACAATAAGCTAGTTATGCCTACTGTCTGCTTGTAGCTGGGCATTTCAATGTAAAATACCTTTTCCACTTTGTTCTTGTTTAAATGAGGTGTTGCTTTAGCTGATGGATAATGTATGGTGATGGCTGTGGTGATGTATGTGATTATGCCACCAAGATTCAGTTGCCTCTATTACGTGGTTTGCATAAATTGCCTTGTTCTTTTTTACCCAGATTTCTGCTGTCTAATTGCAGTTAGGTCTTCTTCATTGTGGCAAGAGTTGCTGGCTAAGGTGGACAAACAATCTTAGTCCGAACATAAACATGGACCTTTTACTGAAGGGGGAGAAGCTTGTCGATTAGCTTCATGGAATAGGTCTTCTGAAGCATTTATGGGGAGATCAATCTGCTTCATTGAGAAAGTGGAATTAACTTTGAATTGGTCTTTATCTTTGTACTTGGTATTGAGAAGAAAATATAGCGTGTGCATGATATTGAAAAGGCGATACATTTAAGGAAGAAGGCTTTCTCTATGTTATGCCTACGATTTGAAATTCATTTACCTTGCTAAGCCCGGTGACAAATAGCCAAGATTTGGCTTCATCTTGTTGTAAGGAGACTAGGATATTGCCAGGTTCGCTTTAAAGGACAGCCATCATTTCCTTTCAACTGGGATGAATTTCTAGTAATCTCCCTGTCAACTTTAGTGGTAGATACCATACCAAAGCTCAACCCTGGGTGATGCCTAAGAAATTATTAGTTTAGCGCCCCTACAACCCTCTATCGGCATGCAACAGTATTTCATTGGCAAAAAGGTGAGGTGCAATTGCAGGTCTTGACAATTTTCTAGATCTTGCTCTAACTTGAAAACAGAGATGCATTTCTTCGAAGAAAAGGGTCTGTCTCTTTTCATCTATTTATCATTTCGAAGCCACCCTATTTCACCAGGAAAAGTTTAGAAATGTTGATTGTGTACAGGTAAAATTAAGTCCATGGCTTCTGTTTTAATCTCAACAAGGTCGAATTTGATCTTGTTATATCTTTTGCATAAAAGTCTCAACCTTTTAATAGATTGTGACTTTCATGGTGCATGTCATCGTCCGTCTCTTAATTTTTTAAAAGATCTAAGTTGGGCATAATCTAAATGTTAAAGGGAACATGATAAATTTTTGCCTCCAAATAACCATCTCGCTACGTACCAAAGATCTCGTGAGATGATACAGGTTGAGAAGGGGCACACTCTCAGTCAAGATCGCCATAATAGGACTCGACAACTTGCTCCAATCAAAGAGAGATTAAAGTTATAACTAAGGACAAGGAGGCATTGCAAGAGCATTAATGGCCGACTACCACATCACTAGACAGTTCTAAAACAATGGTAAGCTTAATCTTTGCTCATTCAAAATTGCAAATAATGACACAATAGATTAAATTAAAACAAAGTATATTAAAGGGCAACTGTATATGCCAAAAGTTCCCAGCGTCTAGATAACTAAATTCTTCAAGTTACATGATTATGTCCCAAAACTATCATAACAATTAAGCAGAAGCCGGTGCTACGTGCTTCCTTCGCATGGCTTCAGTACCTACATCATCAGCTCAATAAATCAGCAAAAAAACCAAAAAAAATTCCATCACCAAGTGCAAAAGATAACATTATCTCCATAGACAATCAAACAAGAGCAAAGCTCATCACCTTCTCTGAAACCACTCCCAAACTTGTAAGGGACATTGCAGAGATACCCCCATCCTACCAGTTTCTGTGGTCTTTCTTTGGGTTGCCTTCACACTCCAGTTATCTAAAAACAATGACTACTTACATCTCAATGTGAGAAAAGAAGATTTGCACTTGCCATATGTTGTCACAAGAAAGTAAACAATAAGTAACCTTATCACTAGCTCACAACATTTATGGCACAAAGAGAAAGCAAAAGCGGGAACATAGAACAAACAACAGGACCTAACCTACATTGAAGAATTTGTAAATGACACGTTTCTATATTCACAATTTCCTTTTCAGAGAACCATCCTTGGAGCACAATGTCTCTTTTATTTGTGCAAAACCCAGCCAAAGTCAATCTTTTGTTCTTCCCTTACCCCAAAAAAGAAAGAATACACTAAATTAAAGCAAGAACTAAGGCAAGCTCTAGTGTCACATGAGCTAATGCAACAGAACAACAATAACACATCAGCCATCACCAGCAACAATAACTATCAACAAAACCCTCTATGCTAACAGACTAAACCAATTGGTTTTGCTCGAACCCTGCAATTCAATTTCAATAGCGAGAGAAGGTACGTGTGCTGGAGCGAGTAGGATTGCCACCTTGAACTACAAGTAGACAGCATAAATCAGGGTAAAAAAGAACAAGGCGTCTTATGCAGACCACATAATAGAGGAAACTGAAACTTATTGGACACAATCACATACATTACCACAACCATTGCCAATACAATCTCATCCACCAGCTAAGCAACCACCTCATTTGAACAATAACAAAGTGGAAAAGGTATTTTACATTGAAATGCCTAACTGCAAGCAGACAGCAGGTTCGACCAACTTATTGACAAATATATTGACAAGATCATCCAACTTAAATACACAAATCTAGCTAGCTTCAACCATTAATGCCCACAATCAAGACATTAGCTCATCCGACCATCAAGAAGTATAGACAAGGTTATGAATTTGAAAACCAAATTCCTTTGAATTTAGAAATTAAACAATGTTGAAGAGCATGATAATACTACACACATAATCTTAAGATCAAGGACTTCACTCAAAGCAAATTGAGCTTAATTACTGTTCATACAACAGTTCGATTCTACATGACTTCACCCTCCTTCAATATTTTCGTTGCCGAAAGGCCAAACTGACAAAATAATTGGATATTTCCTCTTCCCACAACAAAATCTATCTTTAACACAAACCAAATGAAAGATCTAACCAAGTTTTCAATGCGAGTGCACTTCAAACTGAAGATATGTTTAAAACTCCATAGAACACAAACTCAATCCCGAAGAAGCTACTCCACCATCCATTCTTGAGCATTGAATAAGCAATCTCGACCCAATTCACAATTCAGGGACAGGAGCAATTGGCTTAGCCTTGGTAGCCATTTCTGCGAAGCGAAGACGCAGAAACACAAATTGGAGGTTGGAATCGAATGCAGAAGGAGCTTGATCGCTCATCTTAACGTTGCTTTCACATTAATCATAAACTCATCAAAGCGCAACTTCCAACCACATGTCCAAAAATAAAGCAAGAGGAAGAGAATCAAATCAAAACCAGATCGCGAAAAAGTAAAAAGCAGCTAGATTCATGACGCAATCACAGTAAAATAGGAGTCCACAACTTCTCAGTGCCATTCCAGAAAAATCAAACAAAAACTCAGATCACACAAACATGGAGACAAACCTTCCCCTTCGTCGGCGGCTCCAATACGTACATGGTCGACATCTTCTTCTATCCAAATATTACAGGGACTCTGAGTGCAGTGAACTCGGCGAAGACGAGTCTTTGATTTCGGATAATCCTCCCCGACCGCGATGTTCCAAGGTTTTCTGTAGCTCGGTTGGGGAAAAAGAACACCAAAACGACACCGTCAGCTGCGGGTATCCAAAATGTTCCCAAATGACGAAATCATAGATGGGGTGAGGCATGATGATGAGCTCGTCGGAGGGACGCAATCGGACGGAGACCCAGAAGTTTCCGAGGCTAAGAGAGATGTTGCGGCCATAGTAACGTCGCTAGGGTTCCCAAAAGATCGGCGCGATGAGGCTCCGGAGGCAATGGCGGAGGCGAAGGGGGCTCAGGACCCAGAAGCTGCGACTGAGCGGGGCTCTTGGGGGAGGCGACGTGCCAAAGGCAGACCCAAGCAGTAGTGACCAAAGGCGGCTTTGGGGAAGGGGAAGTAGGACGCGGAGGCGGAGGAGCGCGCAAGAGAAAAGGGAGAGAAGCTCCATCGTTTCTCTTGTCCGAGAAGGCCAAAAAGCTTGAAAATTGAAAAGAGGAGAGAGAGTTTTTAGCGGCAACTCAAATTCGAGCATTAATTATCGAGTCCCCTCAGTCCTTTTTCAGTCGGCTGACAGAAGAGAGAAAAAAGAAAGCCTTGTATTTTAGACTTTTCCATTTTCCAGCCGTCCAAGTCAGTGAACACGTGTCGACATTTCAGTGGAGCCATCTAGGCTCGTGCGCGCCACGTAGGACAATGACGTGGTGATTGCTAACCACTGAATATTTTCTCCAGACGGGTTAGCTGGGAAAGATGGGGCAAAGACTGCCCCTGGCAAGTGATCAATAGTTCCGTTAAGCCGGAGGGCAGTTCAGGTAATTCTCTAAGCTTTTCACAATCGGCAAGGTGGAGCTCCTCTAGCGAAATCAGTTTGCATATGTTACTAGGTAGTCGCTCCAGATTTTTGCAATCCCAAGCTTTCAACTCTTGGAGTTTTGTCAACATTCCAATGGCATTAGGCAATTCCGTTACGTTAGTTCTAGCAATATACAACATCCTCAGATTTTGCATATTCCCAATGCTTTCGGGTAATTTCGTAATCAATGACCTTTCTAAGTTCAGCTCGATCAATGATTTTAGATTTCCAATCGAGTTGGGGATCTCTGTCAACGAATGACATTCCCATAAGTCCAACTTTTGTAGAGATGTTAGATTGCCTATAGAGCTAGATATGTGAGCAACTTTTCACACATATTGGCTTCAATAACCTTGAGCTCCTTCATGGCACCAATGGATTCAGGCAATTATGTTATGCCAGTTAAGTAAATATTCAAGACCCTCAAATTTTGCAAATTCCCAATGCTTTCGGGTAATTTCGTAATCAATGTCCAACTTAAGTCCAACTTGATCAATGATGCCATATTTCCAATAGAAGGATGAAGCTCTTCCAAATTCACACAATTTGCAAGAGTCAAAATCTCCAACCTTTTGAAAGTGGACAAGTCGGGAGTTCTTTCCAAAGCTCGACAATATGTGAGGTTGAGAACTTTGAGCTCGGTTGCCTTCTGGAAGAAAGAAAGGATATATCAATATAATTAGACTATTATAGCCTATGATTTTTCGCTACTCCTTATGTTTTTGACTTTTTAAAATTCCTCAAAAATTTCTGGTGCTCCTCTACTCCTTTGCAGTTGTCCTATTTAATTTTAAATGTCGCTTTTAGTAGTGTTTGGCCACGTCGATAGATAAATGTTTTTTAAGCATATTAATTGCAAAAGAATGTCAGGGATGTACAAGTACTTACTGCAATTACTTTCAAATAACATTTCAAAGGAGATATTTGCTTATTAGACATAAGCAACTTTTATTATCAAAAAGCAGATGACAAATTCAAATGAAAGAGAGATGCATTCATCAGGCACTATGTTTTCCTTCAATAGTATGAAATTAAAGAGAAATAGTTAATTTAATTATGAAAATCTATTTTCAAATTATACGTACAAGGAAAAAAAATGTTATGTTAAAAAATACTTCAATGCCTTCTTTACATCTTACCTTGAGTGGATCCCATCCTCCCCAATCCTCCGAAATTGCACAACCTGACAAATCGAGTACAACTAATTTCTTCAAATTAAAGTTGGTTGTAGTGAAATCTGAGGGACACTCATTCCACTTAAGCCACCTTAATTGAGTAAGTAAGCTTTGGAAATCTCCAGTGAAATTCACACCATTTGCTTCAAGGAATCTCAAGTTGGCCATGTTTTTAAAATTTTTGGCAGCATATCTTCTTCCATGACCTAGAGAAAGGGCCTCAATCTTTCTAGTACCCTGCAATTTGGAAACATTGTGGATTATAAGTTTTGCATAAGGAGATGAGACCAACCAATATAAAATTAAATGCACTGATTTCAATTTGGTATCGTACCACTATGGTGTACACTTCTCCCTTTCAATTTTGCGATTGAAAGATTGCGGTTGTGTATTATTTATCTAATCTATGTAAAGATAAGAAGCTCAAGCAGTTGTTCCCAAACTTTTTCGTCATCCAACTATACACTTCACAATTTGCACCCTTTGAATTTCCAAAATTTGCGTCCCTTTGCAACTACGATGGAAGGCCTCTATCTCCAGCACCTCACAACTTAATATGGTTAGTAACTGGTTTTTCGACTTAGGGTTTCCCCAATCGTGGTGTAAATCCACCACCAAGCCAGCCCCCAAATTCCCTATTGTTATTTATCGCCAACGGAGAGACGGGGGAAGCAAGCACGGGGTCTCTCACCCCGGGCGGTTCTCCGCCTTTACTTCCCATGAGCGGTTGGACTGCTCGGATGGCGAGATAAATAACAACAGGAAGGGGGCTAGCTATGGTGGTGGATTTACACCACGCTTAGGAAACCCTAAGTCGAAAACCGTTACTAACCACATTAAGTTGTGAGGTCCGGAGATGGAGTCAGTGAGTGAAATGCTCACGGGTAACCTGGCGCCTAACGGCAAAGTCAATATAACCGACTGCCTAACGGCAAAGTCAATATAACCGATTGCCCGGTGTTACCTGTGAGCATTTCACTCACCTGACTCCATCTCCAACACCTCACAACTAAATGTGGTTGGTAACTGGTTTTCTGACTTAGGGTTTCCCCCAAGCGTGGTGTAAATCCACCACCAAGCCAGCCCCCAAATTCTCCGTTGTTATTTATCCTGCCAACAGAGAGACAAGGGGAAGCAAGTACGGGGTCTCTCACCCCAGGGTGGTTCTCTTATTTTTACTTCCCATGAGCAGTTTTAGGACCCGCTCAGGTCCAAGCCTCTCTTCATGCATACACTAATTCAAATATATCTATCAAAATTCATGCCCTTTGTATGTGAAATAACACTGCCTTTACCCCTATCATGTATATGTGAACCAATACAACTCTAACCGTCCAAATACAACAATCAAATTTGCCGTTGATATAAGTATCAAAATTAAAGAATCCCAATTGTAGAATTCCCTCACTTTTTTGGTTCACTTTGTTTGCAATTCTCCATATCAAAATGAAAACAAGAATGTCATCACAAAAGGTACGCATGTGTTTTACGTTCCTTTCTTATCATGTGTTTCTTCGATGAGGGTTTTTCATTATACATGGAAAGTAAATTGATAGTATCAAACATTCAATATATGATTCTTTTTATTGCTACAGATGTTTGATGCCATCTTTTCATTTTCGTATTGATTTGTTCACAGTGAAGTAATAGTCATCTAAATTTTCCTCACTTTTACCATAGATTTCTAGAATCAGGCAAAAACAACAATTAATCAAAAAGCCGTTTTGCTTGTAGAAGCAGCAACTTATGGGGACTCAAGACCGATACTTATTTTTATTTCAAACAAGAAAGGGAAGATGGACCCACATTCGCTGACTAAGATCAGAAGAGAAAACTCATACCTTGCAACTGTCAAGCACATCTAGAGCTTCCTCATAGATCCACAATCTGCTACGCTCTTGACACTCCTTTGGGTTTTCTAGGTAAACAATTTCCCTTCCGAGATCTCTCAATTGATCATGCATCAATAGCCTTCCGTCTTTGTCAATTTTAATTAGGGACGTAAGACTTAATACTTCAATCCCTTTCTCGGGGAAAAAATCACAAGCATCCCACATATAAGTTGGATTTTGTTTACATGATCCAATGAAGAGGCATGCAATATCCAAAATATTTGTTGCTCATCATAATCTAATGCTTTGTAACTTATTTTCAACTTCTCTCGCACTTTCTCATGGGGCACTTTCTTTAATTTTTTCAACGTATCTTTCCATATGTTTTCTCTCTTTCTACATAAGAATGAACCTATAACTTCTAGAGCTAATGGGAGCCCCCTAGTAGTAGATACGACATCATGAGAGATATCTTCATAATCACTCGGAGGAGAATCCTTTTGAAATGCATGTCTACTAAATAAAATCAATGATTGATCAAAAGACAACTCGTTGAGTTGGTACATGTGATCTGCACTAGCCTGGCCAAGAACATCCTTGTTTCTGGTTGTTATGATGACTATACTTCCTACTTTAAACCAACCACGGTCGACCAAATATTTCAAGTGAGCATTATCATCTATATCATCAAGAAAAATAAGTGCTTTCTTATGTGCAAATCGAGATTTGATGAGACGGATCCCCTCATCCACATTAGACACATTACATGGACTTCCTAGGCTAGATATGAGCTACTTTTGTAGGCATTTTATACCCTCGCGCTGGTATGCTTCTTGACAATCTGCCACAAAGCTACAATACTCAAACTGACCACAAATTTTGTTGTATAATGCCTTTGCAAGAGTTGTTTTACCGATGCCACCCATTCCATAAATTCCGATAATCCATGTACCATTGAATTTAGCATCTATCAAGCTCATAATATGTTCGATATGATCATCAATCCCAACCAACTGTTGGGGAACAATTAACTGAAATGTTCCCTTTAACTCGCTCAGAACTTTTGTGACAACAATTTTAACCAATGCTCCTTCATGCCTGTCAAATAATGATGAATTAGAGCATAGGAGGGGAAACCTACACACACATATTCTTTTCTAAGAAAGATCTATTTGTGAGAAATTAAACAATGATTTGGTGGAGAATAACATACCCGTTTTCAATTGTCTCTGATTCCCATCCTTTTAAGGAACTGACTTCTTTAAGTGCTTCTTCCCATTCCTTTACAACCATTTCATTCAAGTTCTCTTTATGAGCACTAATAGCATCTCCCAAACCCCTTTTAAGATGTGAGGGCTGCACTTTGTAAAATATGGACAACACTATTTGCCCTTTACTTCTCTTGCACTTCAACATTTGAGCCAACTCGCGAAGGCACCATTTGCTGGAAGCATAGTTCTCAAAGATAATGGGGATCGAGATCGTGGATTGAGCAATGTTATAGAGAAGCTCCGTACCAATTCACCAACACAGAGCTCATTATCATCTCTGAACACACGAATTCCTGTGTCAACAAGGCTAGTATAGAGATAATCAGTGAAGCCTTTACGAGTGTCTTTCCCTCTAAAACTCAAGAACACTTCATAATCATTTCCATTCGGCCTTTTAGTTCCGTCTTCATAATCACCAACATGTGGAGTGGTCGATGAGGAAGAAACCTCATAGATCGGATCTTCTGAATGAGTCCGTTCTTTTCTTTTCATCTCGAGAGGATTATAAAAGATTGATGGAGCAAGAAGCAGAGGAAAGAGATGTGGAATCTCAGATCTGGGAATAGCAGAAATGTCTCTTAAGGCTCAAACACGGAGCAACATTCACATAAAAATAAAAACTCTTAGACAACTCATCAGAAGACAATGGAGCAATCAAAGCAGGAAACAGAGAAGCGCAAGGAGTTGATGACTACCTGAGGAGTGTTTAAACAACACAACCCACCCACTACTGTGATCTACCCCAATCCTCAGCCTTTGACGTTGTATTACCAACACACAATACTCTCTACCATGCGTGCTTGAAGAATACCGATTGCTGAGTGCTTAAAGAATGCTGAGTCATCTTTTACCCAAAAAAAAAAAAAAAGAATGCTGAGTCATTGCACGCTTAATATTCACAGTATCATGCGGAAGTTGCGAGGAACCTCTATGCGGGTGCTTCTTGACTTGCTTTTTTTCTTTTAACAAAAAACTGGAAAAGAAAACCAACTTGCAACAAAGATGCTCCCAGTCCTTGCTTTTTCTACTTTGCACGCTTGAACGACGAGTTATTGCACACGTAATTTCATCAGCATTACGGGGAAGGTGCGTGCCACCTACGCAGGTGCTTTGATTGAAATTTGAAATCCAGCACGACTTGACTTGACTTACTTTTTCATTAAAAAATGGAGTCTTTGGGCAAATGTAATGGGAAAGTGAAGCGAGCAGGACACCACAATTACATTACTGCATGCTAAAACGAGAGGGTAAAGTAATGTGAAGCACAAGATATGCGAGGAGTTTGGGAAATTGGTGTGACTGAGCAGGGAATCTCTAGAATTTTGTAGTGTATTTCGGTAGAGGTTGTGGAGGATCAAGATGTAAAGACTTGGACCAAGGCATTTTCAGCATCTGCTCTTAACCTGTACCTATAATTGAAACATGTTCCACTCCTATGAAAAATCTATATGAACATAATTTATGCTAGATTGTGCGTAGCTCTCACTCATGGTGGGCCAACCTTTATCTATTCACTTTGATAAATGTCATGCTAAACTTTATTCATTTTTTAGTCAATCCATTCTTTGAAATTGTTCGCAACTTGTCCTACACCAATCAATATGAATGGACTTTTGATACTTTCAAAAGGAGATTTTCACGTAAAGAAATCACAATTATATCTAGAAAACTATTTAAATGAACAAATAGAATATCACTTCATTTATGGAATGGAAATGCTCATTAAAAGAAAAAATTGAATATGAGTCATTGCCTACACATCGAGTTGTTAAATTGCATGTATGTCATAGCGTGAACCCCGCTCATGAAATTATTTTCTTGCATTGCCTATTTAAATGAAGAAATGAATGTTAGATTTATTTTGGTTGATAGCAGATCTTTTCAGGTGCTATGTTTTTTTTTTTTCAAATGTTACACGCGCAGCTGGTTTCAGTTTCAATTTCATGGCATTTTCCACGAAAATCACTTGGCAAATCACACTAGAAAGAGCCATAAAGTGACGATGAATTCGCTCCCATAAGATGCAAGAAACTTCCCACCGGTTTCGATTGGGCTTCCTTGAAACCCTCATCACCTCATCCACCAATAAGTGCTGTGCTTCACATTACTCAGACTTGCAAAAGAGAATACAAGAGGTGTCCACTCAGACCTGCAAAAGAGAATCCACGACAAGATAGAAAATTCCAGGCCCAAAAAGCCAAGCACTTTAAATATGTACTAATTGGAAACTTGAAGCTCTCGTGGCCATCGGTTCCCCTCTCCTTTTATTATTCCTTTCAGTCTAAAAGCAAGCTCTGTGCGTGGCAGATTCCCTTTTTTTTTCTTAAACTGGTCCATTGGTTGGTGTATGATCTCATTCGTGCCGTCAGATCCTCCTCCTCTTAAAACAAATAGACAGCACAAGCTGTGATCTCCTCCGATCCTCAGCCTTAGACGTTGGATTACCAACACAAAACACTCTACCATGCGTGCTTGAAGAATATTGACTGCTGAGTGCTTAAAGAATGCTGAGTCATCGCAAGCGTAATATTCGCAGCATTATGCGGAAGTTGCGGAAACCTATGCAAGTGCTTCTTCACTTGCTTTTTCTTCTAAAAGAAAAGCAGAAAGAAGACCAACTTGCAATAAAGATGCTCCTAGTCCTTGCTTTTTTGACGGTGTGCTCTTGAACAATGCTGAGTGCTTGAAGAATGCTGAGCTACTCACCGGTGATTTCGTCATCATTATGTGGAAGGTGCCACCGCGTGTCACCTACGCAAATTCTTTGATTGAAATTTGAGATCCAGCAAGACTTGACTTGCTCTTCCATTAAATAAATGGAATCGTTGGGGAAATGTAATGGGAAGGTGAAGGGAAGTGAGCAAGACACCATGAATTTGCTCCAATAAGATGCAAGAAACATCCGGCGGGTTTTCGAGCGAGCTCCCTCGAAACCCTCATCACCTCCATGCTGGGTTCACATTATTCGGTTTTATGGATGTGCGGACCTGAATGTCATTATGATTCTCCGACATTCAAGAAAGCACGAAAGCTGTGGATCTTCCATGGGTTGTGGTCATTGGGTGGGTTTGAAATTGGATTTTGAAAGAAAACCATAAATTGTAAGCTCAAATATCTGCACATCTTCTTAATAAATAAATAAAAAATGTTCGTTTTGACTAGAGCAATGTGTGAAATTATATAAAAGGTGACACAAAGGTTAAATATATTTTGGGCCACGTGTTAATTAAGTCAACATAAATTGTAAGCTCAATCCCTTTTAAGGTTTGTGTAGTTGGTTGAGAAGTCGGATATTTTCATATCTAAAACTGCTATAACTCGGAAAGCAGTGTTTAATGGGCCTTTACGTAATCAAGCAGTCGGCCTTCATACCCAACTAATTTATATAAGCTATTGGCTTATATTATCCCCTCTCACTCTCTACCAATTGATTCTCTAGGGCTAGGTTCTGCCCTATCAAATTTCAATTTTTTTGGATGATGTGAGATTGGATACCTTGGAACAAAAATTCATTATTTAATTAAGAGCTTTGCTAGCATAATAGTATTTAGGCTATGGTAAGAATAACTACTTGTTGTGAGCCCCAAATTATTGAAGGAATGAACCCCACTACAATTTATAATTATTTGTTATTTGGTTTTTTTTTTTTTTTATTATTATTTAGAACAGATTTGTATTCTCACCGTAGATTAAAAACTGTTAACTAAACATTTCTCTTTAATTATAACATTTCCGTGTTAACCGAAGTACTTCCTAACATTTTTGAAGGTTGAAGCTTTTCTTTAAAGCCACAGGCATTGCTCTATTCAATCGGTAGCTCCAACTACAAGAAGCTTCAAAGAAGTTTCCTCCACATTTTTTTCATTGTCCTTTATAATGTTAGACGGGATAATTATTAAATTCTAATGCCATTAAATGTCAATGATGGTATGTGAGTTCCCTTTAATTAGGCCAGAAGAAAAGCATATTATCATGTGATTTTAGTGATTTCCCACTTACTAAGATGGTCATCTAGAAAGGATTATCTAAGAGATTCATTTTGGTTAGTGAGATAGGTCTTTCATTGCTTTTGTTAACAAATACAAATAGGTATAAAGAGATTAATGAAATGATTAACACAACAATTGAGAGGGGGTAAGATGATTGTTTTAACAAAATTGAAACTTTTTCCTGGAAAACTTGTACATTAATATGCTGGTCTAGGAGGGTGAATTGGTTGTTTTAAGAAAATTAAATTTTTTTCAGGAATAATGTGTATCGTGTATTGCTGTAGGAGGAAAACTATCATGCGGATGCAGTACCTTGTATCCAAATGATAGTAAAGGAGTTAGAGAAATTGAAGAGATGCAAAACGGATTTGTAGTGAATCGAACTTCCACTTAACCTATTCCTCTCACGACAAGGCTGAGTAATCCTTGAGATTTTACCGTCTGTAGAGAATGCTACTTTTACATAAAGCTCAGTTGATGATTCTACAAAGCACGAGTACGTTTTACAACATTATGACTCACTAACTTCTTAGATTACGGTTTCAACCAAAAAAAAAAAACTTCTTAGATTACAAAAGCACACACTTCCATGAAGAAATATGATCAAAATTACCCAGCTTCTAGACACAAGAGCATATAAACTAAGGCCGCGTTTGCAGTCAAGATAAATTCAGGACATAATAAAAGTTATCTTATCCTACATTTGGTACTTATTCAAGATAAGATAAAGATGGATATAAAGGGGATATAGATTGAGAGAGGTAAGATAAAAAGTGAATAGGATTTCTAACATTCATAATAGGAAAGTTATTTTTCTCAAATAACAAATTTCTTAAATTAACAAAATTAAAATTATATTTCAATATAATTAATATTCGAATTCTAATATAAGAAACTCAAAAAAAATAATTTAGTTATTTTAAATTTAATCTTATTTTTATTTGTATAGTTGAATTTAATTATATTTTTAATATAAATTTAATATATAATATAAATTTAATATATAAAAATAAATATTTATTTATATTTATTACATATTTTAGGTATTTTAGTATTTTAGGTATATTAGTACAGTTTACTGTTTAATAAAATTTTATTAGAGAATGATGGAAGGGTAAAAAAAATAAAAAAAATTCATAAAAAGAGAGGAAAATAAAATAAACAAGCAAATAAAATAGAGTAAACAAGAGTGTTCTGGAAGATTTTTAAACATTTTCGTTTGTAAAATTTTTGATTTATTTATATTAATATGCCATTTATACCAGATATTGTACATGATATGATGTGAATATATATGCTTTTATTATTATAATCACCAAAAAGTGAATAGGATATAGTAAATTTTTTAGATTTCATATCTTATCATATCAAATCCTATTATGATAAAAAAAAAAAAATTTAGACTACCAAATATAGCTTAAGAGTGTTTTTAGCCCGAGTCAACCTAAACTGACTCAAACCAAATTAATTACACCAAGTGAGAGCTGGTTTAAGCCCAACCCTTTGTCAAAATCTCTTTTTTTTTAATTCAAAAATAAAATTATTAACTTAGTTTGGAAACCCAAGCATGCAATTTCCAAATATAAGCATGCAATTTCCAAATAATTAGCATAATATTACCTAAGAAATTTATAAGATTTCATCCATAAGAAGTGTGTGGCATCTAACTTTAGCGGCTTATAACTTTCATAATTTTCATCTTACAATTAAACACGGTCGACCTTATTTGGCCACTTTTCGATTCCAGCCCCCACGCGTTGCTTTCAGCAAGTCTTGCTGTGACTTCACTAGGTCTTTTGAACATGAATATTTTTAAAGATATTATATAGAGAGAGACCTATTCATTCAAAATTATTGAGAAAAAAATAATTTAATTGCATCATAATACTAATGTGAATTCATGCATATTTGACTTTATCATTTTAATCCTAAACTCCATCACCAACTAAACGAAA
The DNA here is from genome assembly GCA_017140615.1 of Eucalyptus cladocalyx. Classification (NCBI taxonomy): domain Eukaryota; kingdom Viridiplantae; phylum Streptophyta; class Magnoliopsida; order Myrtales; family Myrtaceae; genus Eucalyptus; species Eucalyptus cladocalyx. The sequence continues at coordinate 11,514,498 of CM029518.1, forward strand.
AATAAGATAATAGGTCAAAACAAATGAAATCATGTGCTTTCCATGCAATCGCGAGTTGTATCTCAAGCGTGAGATCGGATTGACTGATTTTCTATGCGATCGCGAATTGTACTCTGAGCATGAAATTGGACTGTGAAAATTAGAAATTATTCTACTTCACCGATACTCGAAATTTTTTTTGGATATGACAATACTGACAAAGATAACAAAAATCAATCAAATTAGAAAACAAAATTTTCAAATTGATATCACGCAAAATCCTTACCTAATTCAAATATCGATGTTCCAAATTTGAATTCAGACGAATAGATATGGGAATCGCGGTTGTGGATCACAGTGGATCGATCGCTTTGGCTCAATGATGGTGACCCCGACGTGGTGTGACGACCGTGGGGTGGTGCTCAGGGGGCTTCTCAGCTCGGTGGGGGGCTGACGGTGATGTTCACGTGGTGGTTCGCAAAACCAGCAGCAGCAGCAGCAGCAGCAGCAACGTCATTGCTATCACTAGACTTTACATTTGCGACAGGAGTGCTTCGCCAACTATGGACGAAACTGTAACAAGCAGGGCCAGCAAAGGAGGACAACAAATGGCAGGGAGTCGTCGCTCATGAACTTGAGTGAATACGGCTAAGGGGCTGCAAAGCTTCTCAGAGATTTGCTGGGCTGATATGTCACCAAAGCTGGAACCTATAAAAAGCGTTATTCATAAAGCATCATTAAATCCGCTAATGATGATGAAGATTCATCGTTACAGGAGCTGTCTTGCACTCGCCTGGATTGATGCAGGGGCGTTGGTTTGTTCTGGACAGCCTGTGAAAGAACAATCGAGCATGACAGACAAAACAGCAGGCGGTGGTGTCGGGTTTAAAGAAACGGGACAACAGCGGAAGCGTAGTGGCCTGGCGGGTAGTTCGCTCGATGGGCTCGCCAAGTGCTTGTAATTTTGCCGGAAACCTGCAAAGAATTAATCAAGAGACCACGGAGGTTGCCGTGGCGTGCAAAGGACTCGCCGAGTGGTGCTTCATTGTTGCCGGAAATTCACCAGATCAGACTGGATCAAAACTGGATGATGAACTGCGGCGGCAAGGAGACAGGCAGTGCTGCGTCGGGCACGAGGCGTGCCTTGGAGGAGTGCCGGAGCTTGGTGCTGACCTCCAGAGAAATCGCCTCCCTCTCTATTGGGCTCCACATCTCCTACAACTTCTCCTCACATTCCATAATCTTGACCGACTATTTACTATCAAATCTTGGCAATAACATGAAATTACTAACATGGGGCTGGACTCGCTAAATTAAAGTTCAGATTCATCTATCACCGATCCAATGCAAATGCAATAAAAAAACAACTAAATAATAAGTGCTCCTAAAACCATATGATATGCAATCTACTCCTAATATTTTTATTTAGATGTTAAAAATTAATCCCAATTTTTTTATGCAATAAACAACTAATTGTGCCACCAAAATTTAGGTATTAATAGCGATGCTTATCTATCAATGTGCTATCTAATCACGGGCAATGTTAAATCAAATAAATATTTGACACCTATCATCAGCACAAACATTTTAAATTCCTAATTCATTCAAACACCCCCCCTTCCCCGCAGGCGCACACAAAAACAATTTTTCATTTATCAGTTAAATTTGTCCCATGAATCAAATAAAAGTTCGAGTACCATATGATGCTTTCTATAGGACTCATTTTGCCCCACTTTGCTCTGAGACCCAATGTTTAAAACCTTAACATCTTCTTGTAAAGAAAGGGGATTTGAGACAACAAATGATTGATCAATTTAATCAAATGCCGAGATTTATAGGCAAAATGTGATGGTTTCTATTCCTCAGCCAGAAGTCCAAATCTTAACAGAGTTGTAAAACAAACACATTATCCTCAATATAGCTTCTTATTACTGTATTATTACCCACATACATGCCAAGAGTAGAGAGAAATGTCAACTTGTTGACATTGAAACACATTCCGCTACTAAAAGTTTAGAAAGAAATGATATCACAATAGTGTCTTTTTGAAATGACGTCACATCATCCTAGAGAAAAGCTAAGTCCATCGACAATGTATAAGCTCCCTAAAAAGAGGCTTTTAGAACTGCCAACGGTCAAGATTACGTCCAGAGGAAGCAGGCTCTCTACTGAACAAAATTCAAATGTGAAATGAAATACAAAATAACATTCCCTCGCCTTTACTTTTGAGAGCTAATGTTATCCCTGATGTTAGAAAAACACTTAACACCAGCAGAATTTGTACAGAGAAACAGAATTTGGTAACAAGGCGCTTACTTTTGTTGTAATGAGTGCACATCTTGTTCTGTTACTAATTCTATTGGTACAAGTTCTGGACCCTGATAGTCCAAAAATCTTCAATTACAAGGAGGGGGGAAGAGGAAAGATGAAAAGACCAAAATAGATTCCTAAGCAAAAAGTGTATTCTGTGTCATTTCAATCCAGATCTGGTCCACCTGCAAAATATGCTATCAAATTTAAGACAGCTACACGAGAGTTCTATGATTAATGTGAAACCGCACTCGCACTCTTCAGCTTCTCTCTTTTGGTAAGGGGGGGGGGGCGCGGCGCGGCGGGTTGGGCTCAAGGGAAGGGAGGCCATTCATTCAACTAAGAACATCTCGCAAAGCAGCCATATGAACTGTCGCGACCTAATTTTCGCGAGTTCACCACCTAAAACTAGGTTAATGGATTACTAAGTCTTTAAGCTTAGCTCGGACTCTCCCAAGCCCATACCAATTCGCGACTTAGGTTTTAATTCTTAACATGCAAATGATTTTCAATCGTGAGTCGCCACTAATCTATTTTTGGTGGGTCGATTAGAAACCTAAGTAAAGTAACGGGAGATTTACTTTACTCCTACGAACCAGAGATTTACGAGTTCGGGGACTTGGTTACACCAGACTATCCTAATGCCCTTTCGGTACCTTTTTATTTCATTTTAAAAAAAATGTTTGGCAATTGAATTGATTTTAATCTAACTTCCTAACATGTGAGGTGATTATACGTGTGCGCATACCACCAATATTGCAAAACATACCTAGGAGCAATGAAAGCATCTACGTTGTTAAATCAGAAATCACATCGGCTCTAGATATGATTTCTAATTAACACGCAATTTCAATTTTTTGTTTTCACTTTATTTAATGAAAATCATGACTTATGCAATGCATCTAATATGACATGGCAGCATGACCTAAACTATATGACATTAAAAAATGCAATAATTAAATGCCATCTAAATGATCTAATTCTAATGACATGCAATGCGATGCAATGACATACAAAATTATTTACTAAGATGACATGCCGCATATAATTTAGCACGCGAGTTATATGTCATGCGACATTTATTAAATGATTTAGTCTAATGACGAGGAAGTTCTAATTAAATGAACCTACATGACATGCATTTGATATTTCTATTTAAAAATGCAAAAATGATCTAGCTAGATTAAAATTCTATCTAATTTAAACTAAGAATCAAGTCACATTAAATCCTAACTTAAACTAAGATATTATCTTAATCTAAACACGCAATTTATCTAATATGCGATGACGTGCAAAGAATGCCCTAATTCAACATGATATATGCATGATGATTCTTTGTGTTTTTTTTTTTTTATTAATTTCGAAATTAAAATTTCATGCAATTCAAATAATGATAAAACTAACAACCTAAATGAATGTGCCTTCTTGTTTTTTTATTTTTTATTTATATTTTATAAATTTGGAATAAAATCCCTATTCTAGATATGCAAGATAACGAAAAATATTCTAAAACAAACTGAATCCTAATTCAAATATTTTTTAGATTTTTTAGTGGTTTTTTTTTTTAAACAATTATCAATTAAATCTAACCAATCAAGATATTCAATCAAATAAAGGATCAAAATAATCGAAAATATAACATGTTGTCTCACAGTCAAACTAACGATTATCATAATCCTAATTATCACGACAAAGAATTCAAAATAACCAAAAATCTTATCCGAATTCTTACGGATCAAATTAATAATTACATTGATTCAAAGCACTTAAAACACTATCAACAAACCCCAAAAATTAATATAATTAAAAAAATGATCCGACTTCTTACGGATCAAATTAGTAATTACAATAATTTTAGGGAAAACCCTGTGGATAATACCTACAAAATCCATGAAATAAAGATCACTTCGAACTTAAAAAAAATAAATAAAATAAAGAAAATAGAAAAAGAAAATAAAACTACCTAATTTCCTTTTCTTTCTTTTTTTTTTCTTTTCTTGCTTTCTTCACCCACGGCTTGCTAGTGCGGCGATCTCCGGGTAGCGGGTTCCGATCGTCGAGGGCGTCGAGGTCGAGCTCCGGCGAAGGTCCGGCGAGGGGAATCGGCGGCAAGCGGTGGCGTTGCGAGGAGTAGACGGGCGGCCTCGCTCGGGCTCGAGCTCGCGGCAGAGAGCGGAGCAACTCGACTCGGGCCGGGGCAATGGATCGAGGCCGGGCTATGGCAAGAGGATCGGCGTCAAGCTGCGAGCGGAGCGGTCGGCGTTACGGCGGGTTCAAGTTCGCTCGCGGGCGAAGCGGCTTGGATTGCGGCGTCGGGTTGCCGGGTCTTCGGCTCCGAACAACAAGCGGCGGCGGTGAAGATGGTCTCCGGCGGCAACGGGTCACCGAAATCGTGGGTCGGCGCAGCACGAACGGGAGAGCTCGGGTGGGCCGCCAGGCTTCGAGCGAGGGGTGTCCGGCCGGCCTCGGCTTCTAGGCGGCCTCGGCGTGGTGAGATGGCGGCGTCTAGCGGGCAACGTCGGTGGCCGGTCGGGATGCGGCGGAGCGGCGGTGAGTGCAAAGGTCTTCGCGGATGGAAGTTGCGAGAGGGGTGAGCGGCGAGGGAGATCGCTCGAGTCCGGTCTCGGCTGGAGCGGTGAGGGTGACGACGGACGCGGCACGGCGTCGGCGAGCTTCGCGGCGGAGTGGGGCGGTGGTGCGTTGGAGGCTGGCGTCGCAGTCTTGCCGGTGCAACGCACGGTCGTCGCGGGCGAGCTTTGTGGGGAGACCGACGGCGGGCGTGGCGGACGCATGGTGGCGGGAGCCTCGCGGATGGAAGTTGCAGAGGTGGGGCAGCGGATTTGGGGAATATGATGAACAGTAGGGGTCAAATCACCTCTACCTTTTTACTTTTCTCCTCTCTCTCTCTCCCTCTCACGTTCGACTTTTTTCTCTGCTCTTCTTTTCCCGCAGAAGCAAAACCTCTCTGGACCTTTTTTCTGAATTTTTTTCAAAGAAGCTCCATCCACGATTGATCCGTACGTATCCTTTTATAGGCGACGCAAAACAAGATCTTTTTTTTTAAATATTTTCATCTCCCGAATATTGCTTATAACCTCTTAATCACAAAAATCCTTATCTAAAAAATATTCTCCCCTGATTTCATCATCTATTGATAAAAAATAAGATTACAATGCGATTTTTTTAATTTTCAAAAACCATAATATCGCATCAAATCTTAATTTTTCGCAAGATAATCAATTAAAAATAACGACGGGCTTGGGTTAATTTTATCCTTTCATGGGCCTAGCCCGGCCTATTAATTCAAAAACACCCATTCGACCCATCCGCCATCGGTCCAGTAAATAAAATGCAAAATATGCAAACTAAATATAGCTATGCAATTAATATTTTTTTTCAGGGATAAAATTAACCCATAATTTTTTATGCAATAAATAACTAAATGGATCGCCAAAATTTAGGTGTCAACAGCTGCCCCTCTTTGAAGGTGAGCTCGAAGAGGTTGCCTTGAAAGACAAATTGAGATCTAAATTTTGACCATGCAAATGCTTTGAATGATTTTTTTCGGAAAATGAATTCCATTTTTTAATGCAATTTATATGATGCATGGAAATGCTAATGCAGATGATAAAAGACTTACCTGGAATGACTTACCTTCAAGGAGGGTAGAGTGATTCAAGATAGTTGGTGTTACATGTCCAAGACTGGTACCATTCTACGGTTGCCCAGAATAGTAACATGGTTTTGCAAAGAGACTGCTTTCCCAGGACTCGTACCATTCTACGGTCGCCCAGTATAACAGTGTTTGGTTGTGTATAGGACTCGTACCATTCTACGGTCGCCTAAACGGTGATTTACCTTTCAGGACCCGTACCATTCTACGTTCGCGTGAATAGAGAAATAGGTTTTGTCTAGGACCCATACCATTCTACGGTCGCCTAAACGGGGATTTACCTTCCAGGACCCGTACCATTATACGGTCGCCTGAATAGAGAAATAGGTTTTGTCTAGGACCCGTACCATTCTACGGTCGCCTAAACGGGGATTTACCTTCCAGGACCCGTACCATTCTACGGTCGCCTAAACGAGGTTTTGCTTGGCTAGGACCCGAACCATTCTTCGGTCGCCTAGCCTTGCAACAGAGGTCAACTAACCAGGACCCAAACCATTCTTCGGTCGCCTTAATCAAATTGAATCTGGAGAGAAATTTTTGGGGGAACAACTCCATTGAGTGTCGATGTAAAAGACTCTGGGCTACGAAAGCACGCCAGGTCGATAAAAGAAATCCGGTCTACGGAAGCACGCCGATTCGATAAAATGGACTCTGGGCTACGAAAGCACGCCAAGTCAAGAAAGAGACATCGGGCTACAGAAGCACGCCGAGTCGATGAAAATGACTCTGGGCTACGAAAGCACGCCAAGTCAATATGAAGGACACCGGGCTACGAAAGCACGCCGGGTCAATAAAGAGGGATTCTGGGCTACGAAAGCACGCCAGGTCAAGAACTTCGGGCTACGGAAGCACGCCGGGTCTATTAAAAGCGACATCGGGCTACAGAAACACGCCGAGTCGATATAATTGGACAACTTGACCAAGTCAAGTGTCGATGTACTTGAGAGAGAATACCTACACAATGACAAGTATTTTAGAGTATGGTAGAGATATACTTACCTGATGCTATCTCTAATTCTTGGGGATATGTCTTTTGGAATTTGGATATCCTGTGGAGGTCTTTCACCTCCTGGTGGAGGTTTCTCATATTCTAATATCATGAAACATTCTGAAAGGAACTTGAATTACTTGTCAAACATGAATTAGAGCAAAAACTTATATGCATTCATCAAAGAGATAGACAATCTAAGCTACTCTAGAATGCACATTTCAAAATTCGGTGAGGTTTTCATCAACTCAATTGGGGTTTATGCATAATGACCTTTGCATCACCCAAATTTCCATTGGAGAAAATTATCATTCAAGACAATCTTCACTCATGACATGGATTTCTTAAGAATACTAAATAAGAGACTTTCGGTTAGAAAGGACTTTCCCTCACTCTCATTTAGAATGGCTATTTTATGAGAATCACTCAATTTCATCATATCGACATGGGTCCGAGTATTCTCGCAAGCGGTACGATCTTACCAACCGAGAGGTCTTTAATATGGACCATAATGTGGGTTCAGTCAACGGCTTAACAAAGGGACTCTTTGAGTCAATGCTATTGAAAGAACAACTCTTTAATCATCTCCGGGTTTACAAGTCAAGAACCTTGCAAAATGAGAAAGAAATAGTCTTGCTCGCACTCCTTGAGCAATGCTTAAAACATGTGAACCCCTATGTTAATTCAAGTGCCATAATCTGAAGAGACTTGTAAGGGATGTAACGTAGACTGGGTTCATGGGTTGAGAAATGAAAGGATCATTAGGCTCAAAATGTGTGTAAAATGTGTGAATTGATGATCATCTTGGCATTGCCACCAGTTTTCTTTTTTACCATTGGGGATTGTCTTCTTGAAATGCCCCATTGATTGTAAAAACTTAGCATTTGAGTTCTTTGACTATTGCTCCATTGGGATTCAATTCTTGTAATTGACAGTTACCTATCTTGACTCTTTTATATATATATATATATATATATCTATGGGGATTGGCATTGCTTTTACCAGGCACACCGCTTTTTATGCCCCCTAGTTTTCATTCACTTTTCTTCACTTCTTTTCATGGGCATTGGCCTTGCTTTTACCAGGCACACTGCTTTTTCATGCCCCTTAGTTTTATTTTGAATTCAATTCTTGCGCACAATGCAAGCGTCAAGCAATTACACTTTGAATGGCACCTGAACTTTCAAAGGTCCTCATATGGCTTTTGCCTTGCCCTAGTGTGGGGGATGATCACCAACTGGGTTTAAAGAAATAAAATTGCAGGCTCAAATGAGCTATGCAAAGGATATAAGTGTATGGGATAGAGAAAGAAATGCTCTTCATCATCCTAAGGCACTTAAATTAACACATGAATTCAATGTAATAGCACGACTTGAAGATTGATGCAAGTGAGAGCAAGAAAATTTCAAGTCATTTTACTCACCTCATGATGCAATTTTATCTCTTAGTTGCCCCGATGTGGGGTGATTTTTGACAGGGGTGATTTGAAAAGAATATCCATAAGTGTATGGGCTCAAAAGGGTTAAGCAACGGATCACCTGTAGTGTTTGGGATAGAGATATGAATTGCCTCTCATCATTTCAGTTGCCGTACCTTTTGCGAGAGAACTCTTTACCTTATGGATATGAACCTTCCTACATTCATCTCACAAGTGTATGAATATGGGACTGTGTATAGGATAGGGTTTGCCTTTCATCATCCGGACTCGTCTCATTTAGTATGCTCAATCAATTCCACACCATTCATTAAATTAGTCCATCTTGATGTTCTTTAGTGGAATTGGTGGATAAAACATGTAAGAGTCATCATGCAAAACCCTTTTTTTAAAAAAAACTCAACAGCTTTAAGCATGTCAACTTCAAACAATTTTCTATATTGCAAAATGGTTTTAAGCATTCATTCAAGGATTCCTCTACAATGGGAATTGCCTCGGCAATTGATGTCTTTAGATTGTTCCTATCATTCAAGATTGAAAATCCACTTTTGCCCCTACACAAGAGAACGTGCATCAGTATGATACTATGCAACATCAAAGTAAATTCAAATTGCACATCCATTTTGGCTCGGGTTGAGACTTTATCCCAGTCGGGTCACTACCAAAACCTGTCATGTCCCAAATTGGTCATCTCTTCGGTCCTCTTTTACTTGCCCCAGATCTGTTTTTTTTACTGCAAGTGTGCTTTAAGCCCGTTGATCACAAGTCAAGTTTATGATCGTTGAAACTTGATACGCTATTTTCAGATGTCCATTGTCATAACAAGTTATAGATTTATGCACTGAGACAAGAAGCAAATGAGTTAGACAAACAAACAGGTTTAATCTGCTACAAGCTTTGGGAAAAAAATTTTGTTCTTTTTTTTTAGCAGTGAAACACTTTTGTTTTAAAAAAAAAAAGTTTTTGGGAGGAAACATGAGAAAGTCCAGCCCTCGGGATCTCTCCGTGGATGATATTTTTCTTTTTCATGGTTGGATATCGTCATTGGACTGGTTTGGTATACCCCATCACGTCGTCAAAATTGGAAATAAAATTGTAATTTCATCAAATGAATTACATTATTGGAATGGAAATTGTGATTCCTAACCCCTAAAAAGAGAAAACATCAAAAACGATTCCTAAAAAGTGATAAAAAAAATTCTCATGTAGGAGAATGTGCTAGGTCACTCTTCATGGTCCATTTCTTCCAGAGGTTCTTCATCAATGTCTCATATGACGAGGTCATCGAACAGACCTATGATTCCTTCCGCGGCATCATCAGAGTTCTCTGTCTTTGGAGGCGTCAAATCATCAATGTCATCCCATCCACTTGGAACTATGTTGCGGGAGTCAAAGTAAAAGCTGGGAGGAGCCGAATACTTCACCAGGTAATCAAACTTGCCACTAGGCTGCCCTAGAGTGTCCATCACTTCCACTTCATCTTGCCCCATCTTAGGGACATTATCAAGCTTAGTTTTTTTAGCAGTGATCAACAGTGGGTCATCTTTCAGGTCAGGCATGTCGCCATTGCTCATTTGGGTCTTGTCTGCCTGCTTTGGGACTACTATTTCTGGGAGAGCAGGTGCAGGAGTCAAATCCGCTAGGAGAGATTGGATTTGAGCTGTCATGAATTGCATAGAGGTGAGCAATTGTTTGAGTTGGTCTTCCACGGCATACATACGATCTCGCATTTCGGCTTGGTTGGCCATTTTTGCTCTCGATCATGTAATGATGGGCGAACGTGGATGATCCGTTATCACCTAATTAAAATAAATGGAAACGTGTAAGCATGAAGTGTAAATCAAAAGCTAGTCCATGACAACCATTTAATTTTAGTCAAGAAAAGTCCACATATGAAGAGGATTTCCTAAAAACGGACTAGGAAAACAAAGATATGAGACGCCCCAATAGGGACAAAATTTCCTACTCATGAACTAGGAAGAGCCAAGACTTGAATTGAAAATAAATTTCCAATTTTTTTATTTTCCAAATGATTAATTACATGGCAATTTCCTCATTTCAGTCATGAAAGGAATTAGATCAAATAATTATCCTAAATTGTCATGGACAGACCAAAAGCATGACAAAATAAATTGCATGGTATAGGGATAGAAAACTTACTTTACCAAGAAAAATCAACGGCAATCACATAGACATGCGCATGAGATGTGAGGCTCGATTTCTATCTAAATGGCTTAACAAGGTGGAGCTAAGAGGATAATCTGACCGTTGCAGTCTCGCATTAACGTGTCAGGTCCCCCTAACTCCGGCTTAGTCGAATGGAATACCCAATAATCATGCAATCTCGCGGATATGGACAAACACATTTGACACCATGAAAGAAATTTCGAGGAAGAGAATGTCAACCTCTACATAGCAGTCTCGTTTTGGAGGAAGTATCATTCTCAACACCATCCTAGAAATCCTGTCGCAGCCCAGGTCTGACCGCAAGTTGTGTGTGCAAATAGTGTGGTGCTAAAGTAATAAAGCATGCACGGCAGTTTAAATGCAAACAACACTTCTATAGTTTTAATTCAAACATTCATCCCTAACTCCAACCTGCAAAACAGGGGTTAGCAAAGACTACTCCCCGTATACCTCCAATCTGCAAGAACATTTAACACCTTAGGAATGTTAGGGACATACCGAGATCCTCGCTGCCAAACAAAAATATTTTTAAAAAGAAAAATTGGCCTAAGTCCACCAAGTGTTTTAACACAAGTCCCCGCGGAGTTGCCAAGTTGTCACGACCTAATTTTCGCGAGTTCACCACCTAAAACTAGGTTAATGGATTACTAAGTCTTTAAGCTTAGCTCGGACTCTCCCAAGCCCATATCAATTCGCGACTTAGGTTTTAATTCTTAACATGCAAATGATTTTCAATTAGGAGTCGTCACTAATCTATTTTTGGTGGGTCGATTAGAAACCCAAGTAAAGTAACGGGAGATTTACTTTACTCCTACTAAACAGAGATTTACGAGTTCGGGGACTTGGTTACCGCAGATCTATCCTAGTGCCTTTTCGGTACATTTTTATTTCATTTTTAAAAAAATGTTTGGCAATTGAATTGATTTTAATCTAACTTCCTAACATGTGAGGTGATCATACGTGTGCGCATACCACCAATATTGCAAAACATACCTAGGAGCAATGAAAGCATCTACGTTGTTAAATCAGAAATCACATCAGCAGCCCTAGATATGATTTCTAATTAACACGCAATTTCAATTTTTTGTTTTCACTTTATTTAATGAAAACCATGACTTATGCAATGCATCTAATATGACATGGCAGCATGACCTAAACTATATGACATTAAGAAATGCAATAATTAAATGCCATCTAAATGACCTAATTCTAATGACATGTAATGCGATGCAATGACATACAAAATTATTTACTAAGATGACATACCGCATATAATTTAGCACGCGAGTTATATGTCAAGCGACATTTATTAAATGATTTAGTCTAATGACGAGGAAGTTCTAATTAAATGAACCTACATGACATGCATTTGATATTTCTATTTAAAAATGCAAAAATGATCTAGCTAGATTAAAATTCTATCTAATTTAAACTAAGAATCAAGTCACATTAAATCCTAACTTAAACTAAGATATTATCTTAATCTAAACACGCAATTTATCTAATATGCGATGACGTGCAAAGAATGCCCTAATTCAACATGATATATGCATGATGATTCTTTGTGTTTTTTTTTATTAATTTCGAAATTAAAATTTCACATGCAATTCAAATAATGATAAAACTAACAACCTAAATGAATGTGCCTTTTTTTTTTTTTTTATATTTTATAAATTTGGAATAAAATCCCTATTCTAGATATGCAAGATAACGAAAAAATATTCTAAAACAAACTGAATCCTAATTCAAATATTTTTTAGATTTTTTAGTGGTTTTTTTTTTTAATTATCAACTAAATCTAACTAATCAAGATATTCAATCAAATAAAGGATCAAAATAATCGAAAAAATAACGTATGTTATCTCACAGGTCAAACTAACGATTATCCTAATCCTAATTATCATGACAAAGAATTCAAAATAACCAAAAATCTTATCTGAATTCTTACGGATCAAATTAATAATTACATTGATTCAAAGACTTAAAACACTATCAACAAACCCCAAAAATTAATATAATTAAAAAAAATGATCCGACTTCTTACGAATCAAATTAGTAATTACAATAATTTTAGGGAAAACCCTGTGGATAATGCCTACAAAATCCATGAAATAAAGATTACTTCTGAACTTAAAAAAAATAAATAAAATAAAGTAAATAGAAAAAGAAAATAAAACTACCTAATTTCCCTTTCCTTTTCTTTTTTTCTTTTCTTGCTTTCTTCACCCACGGCTTGCTAGTGCGTCTGATCTCCGGGTAGCGGGTTCCGATCGTCAGAGGGCGTCGAGGTCAGAGCTCCGGCGAAGGTCTGGCGAGGGGAATCGGCGGCAAGCGGTGGCGTTGCGAGGAGTAGCAGCAGGCAGCCTCGCTCGGGCTCAAGCTCGGGCAGAGAGCGGAGCAACTCGACTCGGGCTGGGGCAATGGATCGAGGCCGGGCTATGGCAGAGGATCGGCGTCAAGCTGCGAGCGGAGCGATTCGGCGTTACAGCGGGTTCAAGTTCTGGCTCGCGGGCGGAGCAGCTTGGATTGCAGCGTCGGGTCGCTGGTCTTTGGCTCCGAACAGCAGCAGGCGGCGGTGAAGACGGTCTCCAGCGGCAATGGGTCACCGGAATCGTGGGTCGGCGCGGCACGAACGGGAGAGCTCGGGCGGACGCCGGCAGGGCTTTGAGCGAGGTAATCGCAGCTGGCCTCGGCTTCTAGGCGGCCTCGGCGTGGTGAGATGGCAGCGTCTAGCGGGCAACGTCGGTGGCCGGTCGGGATGCTGGCGGAGCGGCGGTGAGCGCAAAGGTCTTCGCGGATGGAAGTTGCAGAGAGGGGTGAGCGGCGAGGGAGATCTGGCTCGAGTCCGGTCTCGGCTGGAGCGGTGAGGGTGACGACGGACGCGGCATAGTGTCGGGCGAGCTTCGCGGCGGAGTGGGGCGGTGGTGCGTTGGAGGCTGGCGTCGCAGTGCCGGTGCAACGCACGGTCGTCGCGGCGAGCTTCGTGGGGAGACCGACGAAGCGACTGTGGCGGACGCACGGTGGCGGGAGCCTCGCGGATGGAAGTTGCAGAGGTGGGGCAGCGGATTTGGGGAAGTTGATGAACAGTAGAGGTCAAATCACCTCTACCTTCTTACTTTTCTCCTCTCTCTCTCTCTCTCTCTCTCCCTCTCACGTTCTGACTTTTTCTCTTTTTTTCTGCAGTTTTTTTCCTTTTTCTCTGCTCTTCTTGTCCGCAGAAGCAAAACCTCTCTGGACCTTTTTCTGAATTTTTTTCAAAGAAGCTCCATCCACGATTGATCCGTACGTATCCTTTTATAGGCGCAAAACAAGATCTTTTTTTTAAATATTTTCATCTCCCGAATATTGCTTATAATCTTTTGATCACAAAAATGCTTTATCTCAAAAATATTCTCCCGATTTCATCATCTATTGATAAAAAATAAGATTACAACGCGATTTTTTTAATTTTCAAAAACCATAATATCGCATCAAATCTTAATTTTTCGCAAGATAATCAATTAAAAATAACTGAGGCTTGGGTTAATTTTATCCTTTCATGGGCCTACCGGCCTATTAATTTAAAATTCAAAAACACCCATTCGACCCATCCGCCACCGGTTCAGTAAATAAAATGCAAAATATGCAAACTAAATATAGCTATGCAATTAATTTTTTTTTTCAGGGATAAAATTAACTCCTAATTTTTTATGCAATAAATGACTAAATGGATCGCCAAAATTTAGATGTCAACATGAACCATAGTTTGCTTGTGGATTTGGTGGCAGCTTTCCTCAACAAGATCAAGGAGCTTTTCCAAATTTGTAGCCCACAAGTTCAAGATGTCATTGCTCTCCTTTGTTGTCTGGAAACATACAACTCCCATCGGCAGGTCTATCTTTCCCCAGTAGAGACTTGGAAACAACCATTTTGGAGAGATGCTTTTCAACTTCCTAGAATGGTCATAGAACTAACAGGTCATGCTAATAGAATATCGTACAGGCTTGTATAATTACTACTATGCTGTCTCTCTAGCAGATAATTGTGATGATTTAATAGATTGAGGCATATGAATGATTAAAGCTCTCTACAACAGTGGTAACAAAACCCCAAAAACAAAGTTCCTTTTGTTGAGTGATTCAGCTACATAGATTTCGGAGCAAATTAAGAAAGCTCTAATCACGAGATATACTTTTGTAACACTAGAAATGGCGAATCATAGCAGAGTTCCTCCCACACTTCTAAAGCGCATCAGAATTTCAGGCTTCATGGGACAAGAAGTGGTTTCACAATGCCAAACATTGACATTGGTAGCAACCAATTTTTTGGAACTTGTCTCCAAATCCAGCAACCACAACCTGTAGGTATCAGGGGCAGAGAGGCTGCCCAGGGTTAAATGAGGGGTCTAGGGAATCAGTCATAAAGATTGACATTGATAAGAGAAATAAATAAATGTTCGACATAATCAACCTGGATGCTGAGGCATAACAGCTATGCAAGTTTCCTCAAGGTAATCCTCAAGTAATACTTCAAAACGACAATAACATTATGCAGAAAATGGAGTAAGTCGCATCAGCATGATGATCTAAAGAAAGCAAGGGTAAAAAAAACGACAAAGTTTTGTAATTACATATTTGCTTATTCTTTGTCTAAGATCTTCTGCTGCCTTCTCAACAAGTGCACCTTCGAGCATGGTTTTCTCATTCTCAAATTTATCTCTGAAATTACTTCAAAGAGCAGTTAATTGGATAACCTCCATTGTGACCAATTGTTTCAGCTGCAGCCTGCATTAAAATAATAAAGGTACAGCAACCAAATTCCATGGCAGATTATCGATCTATTGCAAGAAAATGTACAATCAAATACTAGAAGCAATTCAAAGATGTACCTGATTTGGGGAATTTCTGAGATATTTATATCTTCTAAAGTATTGCAAAAGCTTGACTGTAACCGATCATGTGGTAACCGAGCTACATACCAACAGATTTTCCTTAGAACCTGTGACTAATTAAATCACGGAATGAATAGCTGTGCCTTGAAAAATCCAGTGAAGACTTGACATAGCCTCATATGAAAGAGCTTCACTGGTATCCACAACTCTGGGTTTCCCCTTTGCTGATGGAATCTCATATATCGCCATATAGCAAACCACTGTAATGAGAGTAATAATTTCATCGTTAACCACATGAATGCAAGGTAAGATGTGTGTTCAAATCCATTAAGTACAGTTCTAAAATCAGAGTTTGCAGTAAAGACAGAAAGGAAAAAGAGAATGCGACAGATGAATAAAACCATGGCTTGAACCACAATCTGAATACCAGGAAGCGCTTGATCGGCAAAAAAATTCTAGTTAAGAACAGTAGACACAACATTAGAATAAGTAAAGCACCAATTCACCATATCGTGGGTTCTTATTATATCCATTTCAGCTCCAGAAGTGACGGCATATCAGCTAGCGCTTCTTCCACAAAAATTTCCCCTTCTTTAGACTTTTTCTTCTCTTTGGAAGGATCTGGATCAGACACCGGGGGGCTGATTTTCTGGATCTGTGCCTGGACATAGTCCTGGCGATCTAAGCTTAAAAGAACCTGCAAAACCATCCATCAGAAAACTGATCATAGTAAGAGAGCATAAAAGGCTAAAAGCAATACTAAAATCCCGTACATGTTCAAGAATAAAGGCAATTTTCTCCGTAAATTTTCCACAGCAATTCAGACCACTCATAATATTGGACAAGGGAAAACCAATTACAAGATCAAAGACCCCAGAATTCAACTTCTAGCTCCTGCAATTTCTTCTATTAAATCAGCAGCTTCTACTATAAGACCTTCTTCCTTTGCTTTTTGCCAGTTTCTTTATCAACCGCACTCTCTCAATTTCGACATATAACTGCATAATGAAACTAGCTATAGAAACCACGAAACCAAAACAGATTGCTCACGAACACGAGCCGCAATAGAGTTTGATTTCACATTTTCACCTTCCCAGCAGCAACAGAGTTAAGTGTCACCATCAAAATAATTCATTACTTGATTATCTCTGGAGCACAATTACAACTTTCAGTTGAACTATCTAATTAACAGCAAGAAAAAATATTCATCTAGGAAGAAAATAGAGTAAAGAAAGGAATTAAAGGGGTAATAGCAAGGTGCAATACAAATACAATCACGAGGATCCCAACCAATTCAAAAAACTTGCAAACAGCATCAGTACCAGGCCTGAGTTCTAGCATCTCTAGAGCTTGCCAAGAACCAATACCCGTATAGATATGCCAATGAGATTCGTTTTTCAAATAGTCATACATGATGGCATATTACGACTACACAAAACGACAGTATAAGATCTAATCAGTACACATATGGGAGGCAATAGTATACGTCTATATAAATAAAACCCTTAAGGTAACTGTTGTTAAGATCGATCCCAAATGATTGAAACCGGACCACACTTTGGATCAATAATCATAAGACTGCACTATTGATGATGGCAAAAGAAAAGAAGAAAACAAAATGAAAGCAAAGCCAGATGATGGCATTGAAAATATGAAGAGCGGAGGGTGAAAAGGGTGAAGAGCTATATGCTATTACCTAAAAAAAAATTCCATAGCAAGAAGAGATGATTGCAGTACAAAGGTGATGGCATTGTGCTGCACTGCTGGTTGTGGAGGCACAGCGAACCTCCCATATGCCCCAACCGAAGCTCTCATGAAAGTAGAGCTTACATCCAACTCCAACAATAAAAGGTTAATTTTAATCCAGGTGGAAGCATACGGACTCTCCCAAGTCTGCATAGAAAGTATTTTCAGCCTTGCCACAACCACCGATTAAATCTTCCATCCAATCTAATTCAGGATGAGGGCAATACCTCAATTTTATCTATAATCCCCTCACAGTTCAATCCCTAAAGTTAGCCCCAATAAGCAGGTTCAGCCTTTAGATATTGTTTCAGATGTACAATTGGTCATGCACGATGAGAAATGGGGCCTAATTTGATTTACTATGAGGTTGAGTCCTAATTAAATAGGCAAAGTAGGTGGACTGGGATTAGGAATCCCATCCTACATCTCCAATGATCTTACTCCTGATCCAATCTGGGAATGATTGTCGATGTGACCAACTTGCATTTTTTTAATTGCCTCCTATACATTTAGCAATCCTAATAACAATCGGGAAGGTAAAAATCTTGTGCAGGTATAATAAATAGCCATCAGTCATAATGCTCTCACTAATCCGGACGAAACTATCAGCATTCAGCATAGCATAACAATGAAATACACCCAATGGAGAGCAAAATTTCCACCAGCTTATCACCCAAAAGCAGAGATAAAAAGGTAAACATCTGGACATCGATTAATCTTGACAATCTGATTCACTCATATCAAAGGAGTGTAAGATACTTCCTTTGTTACAAGAAAGTTTGGGAGCAATTATATACAGGAAAAACAACTTAACAGGTATGAATATCTAAGTATCAGTGTCATCAAATAATTTTGACTCAAGCACTTGACGAGGAAGGCAAAGAGTGCTTTGAGCTGGGAAGACAAAAATTCATGCCCTAGGATATCAGTAGGTGACTGAACACAATAATCTTGGCTCCCGCTTGTTTAATATTCCTTTCGCCACCAGCAAACCTGACACATGCTGTGTTCATGCAAGGGAGAAAATCCACAAATGGAGAGGTACAACCCATACTTATTGTTCATCTTCGGTTGATTAGTATTTTGAATCACTCCTCTGGCACCCAATCTCAATTTCTTTTCTCCCTGGTTTCATTGTTGTGTAAAAGGTATAATAAGTAAGGCACCAAGGAAATAACTATCCATCAAAAACAAAAAGAATTTATCCATATACAAGAGAACTCAAATCTTAAAACAAATCTACTAATTAGAATAAAAACAAAGTGAAGCACCGATCACCGACTTCACTAAACCCTGAAAAGATGATAAAACAAAATAAAACTACTTAACTTAAACAAAATGCCTTTTCTCTGTCATCACAGACTAAGAAGTTTATGTAAAAACACTGAAAATCCCCTTACTTAGTTGCCCAATACCATCATCTAGGACTAATACGTAAGCCAGCAATCAACTAGCTAATTACTTGCCGCAAGGCTCACCCCAGTCCCAGCAGACTGGCAACTCGAAAAGCAGGATCCAAATTTCACAATTAAACAGACAGGCAGAGCACAAGGAGATACTTCAAAAGCGTGGCTGAACACATAGCAATTAGCAAATATTTACCCGCCAATCGTTCAACAAAATTTCTCACCAAGAAAATGCTCCTAACAGACCTGCGTTCATCCCAGGCACAACCTCATCCCCAATGAAAACAAACTTACAGAGAACAAAGTTGCAACCGAAACCTAGCACATGGGCCTTACACCTGGTCGACCCAAACCCGCCCTCACGTCTCAGAGTCAAGTCCAGGTCCTCGACCTCCGCAACATCGGGAGTCATGATCTTCTCAATGATCAGCTGCGCGATCCTTTCACCCACCTTCACTTCAAAGTCGACATCCTCTGTGGCCCACCCGCACCGACGCCGATCGAATACTTCCATGCCAAACCCGAACTAGGCGCTGGAATAACAAATGTACAAGCGATTCGATTCAACCCTCGTCGTTTATCCAAAACAAGGTACAAAGAGAATTGATCTTTTTGATCAATGAAAATTTTGATTTTATAATTAGTTGGTCCTTGTCGTAATGAATATAATAAACCTTTTCTTACCTTAAATTTGGTCAAACAAAATGTTTTGAAAATTTTGAATATCTACTTTTGCCAAACAAAAATGTTATCAATGCATTATAGCGGCTATTTTTTTTTTCTTTTTAAAAATTTTAATTAGTTTTCTAAGTACATGACGAAAAAAGATCTTCCAATAATGACCAAAATATTTATTGACTGCATGAATAACTTTTAAGTATATCTTATAATATTTGATGTAATTTTCAAATCATTGACTACTCGAATAACAGGAAAAAGTATTGAAAATCACCAATATTTTTTGTCTAACTTATGCTGATTGCTAAGCAAATCTCACGGTGGCATTCTTCAATAAAATGATAATAAATCCATTTTGTTAGGAAAGTACTCAGTTATTTATTGGGCATTATTACTTCTACAGCTAAAGCTAAAGCTAAAGCTGTTGACACATCAATTTTAATTAGTTTTATTAATTAAGTTTTTAATTTATTTTCGGATAAGTAGATAATAAAAAAAAACAAACAAAAAAACAAAACAAAAGCAAAAGCAAAAAGCAGCCCCTCCCCTCTTTTTCTCTCTCGCGAGCCCAGCCCCATTTTTCTTCTTCTTCCTCCTGCCTTCTTCCTCAATCGCCTGCATCTCACGCGCGATGGCCGGCGACGCGCGCGAAGGATGGCCTACGGCTGAGGGGAGTAGGCCAACGTCGGCCGGAGGGGATAAGATTGCAGGCGCCATTAATGTTGAGCGAGCTTCGCTGGAAGGCTCGATGGGACACCGGTTCAGCCGAGCGGAACCGGATGCCGGGCGACAAAGCCCTTCGTCGACGGATTTCCTTCACCTATAAATAGGTGGCTGCAAGCATCGTCGAGGTGGTGGCAAGCTCGGAGATCTTTCACCGAGAGACATCGGGAAGGGTTGAAGGGCGAGCGCAGAGAGAGCTCGAGTCGCGAGCTCGGCCCACCTTCTACCGAGAGACTTCGGGAAGGCCGGCCGCAAGCAACTCCGAGAAGGCCGATCCGGACGGTGGAGGCTCGGATCTGGCCTGAGTGAGAGAAAATCGAGGCCGAGGAAGGTCTGGCCAAGATCTTCGCCTCAGATCTGGTTTTTTTTGCTGTTGTTGTTGCCGCCGAACGACGTTCGCCTCGACCGAGTCCCGACGCCATTGCTTCGAAGGGTTTGCTGTTGTGCTTCCCCCCTCGCGAAGCCGTTGCCGTGATCGATCCGCCGAAGCCGCGCCAAATCAGGAAGCTGGGTTGCCGCCGTCATTGCCTAGTCTCGCCGTCACCGTCATTGTTCGCCGCGACCTCCATCGTCGCGAACCGCCTTCCTGCCGTCGCCGTCCCCGTTCGAGAGAAGGTAAAAAAAAAAAAGAGGGGTCGTCATTGTTCGTCGTAGCCATTTTCCGTCGACCTAGCCACCGTCGCCGTCGCCGTTGTCACCTTCGTCGTCGCCGCCGTAGTCGCCGTCGCCGCCAAGCACCTCGATTCCCCCTTCGGCGCGCGGATTCGCAAACCCTAGGGTTTGCGATTTAAGTCGTCGAATCGGATCCGGGTAGGGTTTCGCGAGATTCCGGGGCGGCGGGAAGCCGGGTCGCGAAGTCGGGTCGGATCCGGGTAGGGTTTCGTGGGGAGTCGGGTTGCGGAGCGGGCTATCGGGCCGGGCCGGGCGTCCCAAACACCCGGCCACGACGCCGTTTCAGTAAATAAAAAAAAAAAAAAGACGAAAAAATCCGAGTTGGGCCCGCAACGTGGGCCCGTCCCTCATTCGGATCGCGGCCCGGTCGGACCCAACCCGCGGATCCGACCCGGGTCAGTTTTTATATTAATTTAATATAAACTAATATTTTAAATAAATAAATAAATAATAAACATTTTATTTTTCGAAAAAAATAAAAAAATGTTTTATTTAATGTTAAAAAAATGTTTTAATTTCCAAAAAAAGCAAAAATATCCAAAAAATATTTTATTTTCCAAAAATATTAAAAAATGTTTTAATTTCCAGAAAATCGAAAAATAATAAAAATGATAAAAATATTTTTATTTTCCAAAAAATCAAAAAAATCGAAAATATGGAATATTTTCCAAAAAATGCCAAAAATCCAAAAAAAAAAGCCAAAAATTCAGAAAAAGCCAAAAAGACTTGTATTTTTCCAAAAAAAATACCAAAAAAATCCTTTTGTGTCCAAAAAAATTAGAAAAAGACCTAGAAAATGTTTTTCCTCCCAAAAATGCATGGAAAACCCCTCAAACATCCAAAAAACCTCAGGGTTTAAACAAGATTAGGTACCGAAAGGGCATTAGTGATTAACTAGTGTAATCAAGTCCCCGATCCTAATTTCTCTGGTTGCGCAGGAGCGAGTACTTCTCCCGATACTTCGCTTGGGTTTCTAATCAACCCACCCCAAATCGATTAGTGGCGACTCCATTTTAAAAATTGATTTATAGGTTAAAAATTTAGACTATTAAAGTCGTGAATTGGTGGACTTGGGAGAGTCCGGGCTTTATCAATTCAGCCGAGCCATTAGCCTCCTTTAGGCGCTCGTACCCGATCGTGGGCGCCGAAAAAAAGAGGTCGCGACAAAGATGTGCCCACAGCTTTTTCTCTATGAACAAACAAAACTCCCCAAGTATGTAGATAGCCTATTGCTGAAATAGACCAAGGATTGCCCCAATCATTTCCTCTTCCCAATATTTTTCAGCTTCCGTGACGAAGAATGGAGGAGCTAGAACTCCAGAGAACAAAGGCCCCTTCCCTATTGAAGTATCGACTTCAAGAAAAACGTTCTCCCTTGAAGAGAAATGACAAATAGCATTCATTAGCCTCGAAAGCGCCGGCAAAATTCATAATGTAAAACAGAATTTAGTGATGAGGCGCTTATTTCAGTACGAATGAGTGCCTATCTTGCTGTGTACTTTCTAAATTCCTACAATACATTTTACGGTCCACTTTAACTCCAACTTACGATTTTGAGACCTATAAATTGATCTACAATGTCAGTTGAACCCACATGATCTTTGGCATGGTAATGATGTGCAAATCCCAACAACAAAACATAGAAATTTACTTTTTGCTAATTTATAAGAATATGAATGGAATTGATCGGATTCAACTTGGTTAGAGATTTACTACTCGGAACTATTCTTCTATCAATCAAGCGCAAAATTGGAAAATGCATTCAACACAACGTTCATGAGCAACTTATAAATAATTGCTCTATTTCTTCTATATTATTTGCGTTGATGTAAACTTTGGATTGTTGTACTTGACATGACCTTTTTTGGTACACTTGCAAAAAATGAAAAGAGATGAAGTATCGAAAACTCTACATAATGATATTAATGAAGTAATCAGCTTTCAGAGGGTAGAGACGAGGGGTTTTTTTCACTCGAGTTGCTTCTCATCCTTTCATGAGAGTGCCATTCATCTGATATTTATTGGACTCAGAGATCTGCATGAATATTAGTGTTATAAAAAACTTAAGGAGTGGATCATATTTTTTCTGGTTCCATCCAAACATGTTCCATGAAATGAACAAAGCTTTTTTTTTTTTGGTCGAAAAAAATGAATAAAGTTAAAGAACTACCTGATGGTTCCCATAGGAGTCACTCTTTTCTCATTTCACTCTATGACACGATATTCAAAACCTTTACATTTCTTCGGTAAAGAAAGGGATTTCAGACAACAATTGAACAGTGAAATCAATCAAATGCTGAGATTAATAGGAAATATGCGATGGTGTCAAAAGATAAAGGCGAAAACAAATTAGACAAAGATAATCCTATGTTGCCACTTAGAAGCACCTATAGTAAATTGAAAATGGGAAGAGACTATGTAAAGATAACTTCCATCAAATCTGAAATTTTACGATCATCAAAGAAACACATTATCCTCAATATTTCAAAGCTTCTCACTATATTACACACACATGCCAAGAGTTGAGAGAGATGTCAAAACCAGTCGGAATCAAACACATTTCAGTAACAAAAAATATATAGAGAAATGACATCACAATGGAGTGTCTTATGGAAATGACATCAAAACATCAACTTGGAGAGAAACCATGTCTCTCTTCAGGAGATAAAAAAATGCAGTCATCTAATTGAATGAAGCTCCCCAGAAATCGGTTTCTTGAACCGCCGATGGTCAAGATTGGGTCCAAAAGAAACACGCTCTCTCTGCTGAAGATGAAATTCAAATGTGAAATGATATAAAAAAATAACATCCATTTGCCTTTTCTATGGAGAGCTAATGCAATCCCCAATGTTAAAAAAATATAAGCACAAGCAAACAGATTTTAACATGCTCATTCTGTTGCATTGAGTGCACATCTTGTGCTGATACTAATTCCATTAGCACAAGTTCTGGATCCTGAGAGCTCAAAAATCTTCAATGAAAAGGAGGGATGAAGAGGAAAGATGAAAAGACCAACATAAATTCCTCCTTGTATCATTTCAGTCCACACAAGGCCCAAATTTGCCCCCCCTGCAAAATAAGCTATCAAATTAATCCCACCTGCACGAGAGATACGATAAACATCTTCAGCCCCACTTCAGGCCACAATGTGAAATAGCATTATTCCACTTCTCTTTTGGTGAGAGATCGAGGGACGCTCAAGGGGAGAGAGATCATTCATTGAACTAAGAACATTATCAAGCTCTCAAAGTAGCCTTATGAACCAAGGTTTCCTTGTGGATTTGGTGGCAACTTTTCTTGACAAGATCGAGGAGCTTTTCTAAATTTGTCACCCACAAATTCAAGATGATATTGCTGTCCTTTGTCATCTGGAAACAGACAACTCCCATCGGCCAGTCTATCTGTGCCACTAGGGACTTGGAAACAACCATTTTGGAGAGATACTTTTAAGATTCCTAAAATGGTAATATAGAACAATCAAAGCTCTCTACAACGGTGGTAACATAACCCAAAAACAGAGCTCTTTTCCTTGAGTGATTCAGCTACATAGATTTTCAGAACACAGTAAGAAAGCTCTAATCGCAAGATATACTTTGGTAACACAGGAAATGGTGAGTGATAGCAAAACTCCTCACACCCTTATAAAGGGCATCGAAATTTTAGGCTCCATGGGACAAGAAATGGTTTCAAAACGCTAGACAATGACACTTACAGCTACAAATTTTATGAGCAGAAGTTGACAAAGTGAAGTCCACACATATATATTGGTCAGAAATGTATACAAAATGAAACTATGAAGACAACATTCTCATCCTCATGACAAGCCTTTAACTATTAAGGCACCAAAACTTCTTTTCCACTTTTGGGACTTGTATCCAAGTCCAGCAACCATGCCCCACAGGGATCATACGCAGAGAGGCTGCTCAGGGTTAAATGAGGGCTCTAGGCAATCATTCATAAAGATCGACATTGATGAAGAATATAAACAATATTAAGTTGGAGAAAAGTAACGTCCCTCGAGGAGATAAAAAGTGCATTTATCTTATTGAAATGAAGGTTCTTAGAAACCAGGTGCTCATTTCAAATGCGAGATGAAATAAAAGAATAACATTCATTAGCCTTTACTTTTGGGAGAGGTAATTTTATCCCCAGTGTTAGAAAAACACAAGCACCGTCAGAATTTGTAATGCGAAACAAAGTTTAGTAACAAGGCTCTCACTTCAGTCCGAATGAGTGCCCATTTTGTGCAGATACCTGTTCCACTGGTTCAAGTTCCTACCCTTGAAAGGCCACAAATCTTCAATTAAAACAGGAGGAAAGAGGAAAGATGAAAAGATCAAAACGCACTCCAATGCAGAAAGTGCATTCAGTATATCCTTACACGACACAAGGTCTAGATCCGGTCCATCTACAAAATATGCAGTCAAATTTAGAATAGCTGCACGAGAAATCTATAAGGAATATCTTCAGTCTCCACTTCAGAGCATAATGGGAAACAGCATTCTTCAACTTCTCTTCCTCGATGAGAGGAGACTCAAGGGGAGAGAGATCATTCATTCAACTAGGGCATCTTCAAGCTCTAAAAGTAGCCTTATGAACCTTGGTTTCCCTTGTGGACTTGTTGGCAACGTTTCTCAACAAGATCAAGGAGCTTTTCCAAATTTGTCACCATCGAGTTTAAGATGTCATTACTCTCCTTTCTCATTTGGAGACATAGAACTCACATCAGCTAGCTTATCTGTTGCCACCATGTCATTACTCTCCTTTGTCATTTGGAGACAGAGAACTCACATTAGCTAGCTTATCTTTTGCCACCAAGACCTGGAAACAGCCATTATGGAGAGATGCTTCTCAGCTTCCTAAAATGGTAATACAAAACTAATAGGTCATGCAATAGAATATAATACAAGCTTGGATAATTATCATTATACAATCTTTCTATTAGATGATAGTATTGATTTTATCGATTGAGGCATGTGAACGATTAAAACGCTCTTCAACAGCAGCAATAGAAACCTGAGAAGAGAGCTCTTCTCCTTGAGTGATTCAGCTACGTAGGTTTTCTAAACACATTAAGAAAGCTCCAACAGTGGGATATACTTTTATATGCCGGAAATGGTGAGTGATAATACTAGTAGAAAAAACTTGCTGAACTATTATAGCAATAGAGCACAGCTCCTCCCACCCTTCCAAAGGGCATCGAAATTTCAGGCTCCATGGGACAAGAAATGGTTTCACAATACCAGACAATCACACAGCTAAAAATTTTATGAGTAAAAGTTGACCAAGCCAAGCGCACGCATATATGTCGGTCAGAAATGTTTACGGAACGAAACTACAAAGACAACATTCTCAATTCCATGACAAGCCTTTGGCTTTCAAGGCACCTGAACCTCGTTTCCACTATTTTAGAATTTGTATCCAAGTCCGGCAACCATGTCCCAATCAAGGATTACAGGCAGAGAGGCTGCTCAGGGTTAAATGTGGGGTCTTGAAAATCATTCATAAAGATGACTTTGATTAAAAAAAAAAACATAAACCAATGTTCCCCATAATCAGATCTAAATACTAAGGCATCACAGCTCTGGAAGTCTCTTTAAAAATAATTCTCGGGTAATACTTTGAAACAACAATAATATTCTGCAGAAAATAGAGTGAGTCACAAATGACAAAGTTATGTAATTACACATTTAATGATTCTCTGTCTAAGATTTTCTGCTGCCTTCTCAACAAGTGCAGCTCCGAGCGTGTTTTTCTCATTCTCAAATTCATCTTTAAAAGTACTCCGAAGAACAGTCATTGGGATAGCCTCCAGTGTGACCAATTGTTTCAGAAGCAACCTGCGTTAAAGTAACAAAGGCATGGTCAACCAAATTCTATGGCACGTTATTGGGATGTTGCAAGATGTACAACCAATTTACCCAGAACAATTCAAAAATGGTACCTGAATTGGGTAATATATGAGAGATTTTGATCCTTAAAGCGGCATTAAGAAGGCTTGACTACATAGGATTATGTGGTGATAGAACCAAGTACCAGTAGATTTTCCTTAGAACCTACAGCCGTGCCTCAAAACACTCAGTGAAGACTCAACAACAATAGAGCTTCACCGGTATCAACTGCTCTGGGTTTCCCTCTACCGTGTGGCCTTATAGCATCAACATATCTTGAGGTAATTGTTGTTATGTGAGTAGTACCTACATCATTAACAACATGAACACTAGGTAAACTGAGATGTATGTTTAGATCCATTAAGCACATCTTGATCGTCAGAGTTTGCTAGCTAGAAAGGAAGAAGAGTATGTACCAACTAAATAAAGCCATACAAGTTCATGGTTTGAACCCTAACCTGAATACCAGGTGGCGATTGATCGGATCAGAAAACAAATTAGTTAAAAGATAGTGGACACGGCATTCGAAAAAGAAAAACAGCAATTTACTGTATCATGAGTCAGTATATCCGTTTCAACTCCAAAAGTGATAGAATATCGGCTGGCACTTGTTCCACAATGTTTTTCACCTTCTTTAGGCTTTTTCTTCTCCTTGGAAGGATCTGCATCAAAAACTCGGGGACTGTTCTTCCTGGAAAGGATATGTGCACAGACATAATCCTGGCGATCTAAGCACAAACGAACCTGCAAAATCCATCAATCAGAAAACCGATCATAGTAATAGTGCTCAAAAGGCTAAAAAAAAACCCTACTTGTTAAAAAATAAAGGCAATTTTCTCTGTCTTTCCCATTGCTTAAAAAGTTTCTACCTGCATTTCAAATACATAATAGGAATGTTTGACAAGGAAAAACCAATTACAAGATCAGTGACAACAGTAGTCAACTTCTAGTTACTGCAATTTCTTGCACCAAATCAACAGCTTCTGCTATAAGACCCTGTTCTTCCTTTACTTTTGCAATCTTCTTAATCAACCGTGCTCTCTCAATTTCGACATATATCTGCATAACAAAACTAGCTATAGAAACCAAGGGGAAGGAAAAAAAAAAAAAGATTGCTCATAAATATAATCTGCAATAGGGTTTCATTTCACATTTTAACCATCACAGGGCGATAGAGTAAAGTGTCCCAATAAGCTCTATCTTGGTCTCAAAATCAGGTGTCTGGTTAATATATTGCATAGCTTACTGCACGATTGCAGTCACAGCCTGTTGATAAGAAAACAGTGACATGGAGGTCATTATCCAATCAAGTCAATGACTTAATTATGTCTAGATCACAATTAAAATTTGATTTTGAACGATTTGATTAACAGCATGGAAAATTTTCACTCTAGAATGAGAAATAGTCAAAAAAGAAATCAAAAGGGATAATAGGAAGGTGCAATATGAATACAGGTATCTCTATCAAGAGAATCCCAGCCAATTGAAAACTTGCAAACGGCACAAGCACTATTATCCCCATAAAGGACATATCATGAAACTTATCCTGAACTAGAAATGAAAAATAGTATTATGATTCATACATCAGTAGGAGAACAAGAAGTAAAAATTTGGGGCAATCTTGTGAAAGAATCAAGAAACAAAAGGTGAGAAACTGAAGAGGATTCCACAATCCTAGATTCCAGTGGATTCCACCATACTAGATTCTAGAGGATTCCACCATAGTAAAGCACAAGCCCTAAGATTAAGATCTTGAATCTTGATGGATTGCCTAGAGCCAATTTCCATATAGATATTCCGAGGACATTCATTTTTCAGATAGTCATACATAGAAGTCACATCATAGCTACACAAAACAACAGTTGAAGATCTATCAGTTCGCATATGGGAGGCAGTCCCTGCAGTATAAATACATATAAATTTAACCCGCAAGTTAAATGTTGTTAAGACCAATCCCACATGATTGAAATCGGAACATGCTTTGGATCAATGATCATAAGACTCTACAGAAAATTAAGTTCTAAAGAAATAGATTGTTAATCTTTTTTTCTGTACTAATACCTACATGTTATCTTTTAAAAAAGGGAAATGAAGCTCAAATGTATAAATCAAAAGCACAAGAGCCACCACAATAGAAGCACACCATTGAGGAAACTCTTGTAACTCTCGAGAAAGCTATCTAGAGAAGCATTGGGGCAACAGTACAGAAGAGAGCAAAACGAATGCAAAACCAGACGATGACAGTGAAGAGAAGAAGACAAGAAGATGAAAGAAGTAGACAATGTAAAGAGCTATATGCTATGATGCAAAAAATGAACTCTGTCCCCAGCCAGAAGAGATTCTGCCATACAAAGGTTAGGGCATTGTGCTCCACTGCTGTTTGTGGAGGCACAGTAGACCTCCTATTTACCCTACCCTCTCATGAATGTAGAGACCACTTCCAACTCCAGCAATAAAAGGTTAATCCGGTTGAAAGCTTATGGACTCTCCCAAGTCTGTATGGAAAGTATCTTCAGCCTTGTCATAACCAGCCATTAAATCTTCCATGCAATCTAATTCAGGATGAGGGCAACACCTCATTCTCATTTATAATCCCGTTACAGTTCAATCCCCAAAGTTAGACCTAATTAGCAGGTTTGGCCTTTAGATATTGTTTTAGACGTACAAGGGTTATGCACAATGAGAACTGGGGCCTAATTTAGTTTACTATGAGATTGAGTGCTAATTAAATAGGCAAACTTGGATATTTGGGACCAGGAGCGAGAATCCCATTCTCCATCTCCAATGATCCTGTTCCTGATCAAAACTGGGAATGATTCTGATGTGACCAACTTCCATCTTTTAAATTGCATCCTAGACAGATAGCAACCTAAAACCAACTTTTAAGGTAAAGATCTGACATAGGTATAATTAATAGCCACCAATCATCATGCTCTAACTAATCCAGAGGAACTTATCAGCATTCAGCATACGATAACAATGAAATACCATCGACGAAGAGCAAAAATTCCACTAGCTTTTCACCTAAAAGCAGAGATGAGAAGGCAAATACTTGGACATAGGTTAACCTCGATGACGACATTCACCTTCTAATAATGTGTGTAAGACATTTCTTTTATTACAAGAAAGTTTGGGAGCAACTAAATACAGGTAAAACAATTTAACATGTATGATTATCCAAGTATCAGTGTCATCAAATAATTTCGACTCCTTTATATCACATGAAGAGGAAGGCAAAGAGTGCTTTATGCTGGGAAGACAAAAGTTCATGCCACAAGAACTAGGTAAACAACCTAGCACAATAATCTTGGCTCCTGCTTTTTTAAATATTCCTTTCTCCAGCAGCAAACATAGCATATGCTGTGTTCATGCAAGGGAGAAACTCCATGGCAAACCCTTATTGCAGTGAAGAGGTACGGCCCGTACTCATAGTTCATCTTTAATTGATTGTGTATTAGTTTGTCTGTGGGTAGACCAACATCAATCGCTGAATTAGTATTAGGAATCACTCCTCCAGCACCCAATCTCAATTTCTTTTCTCCTGGTTTCTTTGTTATGCAATAAGTATAATAAGTAAGGCAACGAGGAAATATCTATCCATCTCTATAAAAGATAATGCAAACCCCAAAAACAAATCTACTAAGCAGAATAAAAAACAAAGAGGAGCCTCAACTCCTGACTTCACTAAACCCTGAAAAGGCGATAAAACAAAATAAAACTACTTGACTAAGACAAAGCGCCTTTTTCTCTTTGTCATCATAGACCAAGGATATTATCTAATTTTTCAACCCTTCACTCCCACACGTTTAACTTCAATTCCAAAAGGAGGTGGGCCCATCTTGTAAAAGTACAAGTTCAAAGTATTTTCCTAGATAGTACCCCAAACAACAATGTCCAGCTTATCCACAGAACTTTGTGCACTACTTTCCTACTCAGCTCATCCATATGCCACAGCTACTGACTTCTACCTATTGAGTTCGCTGTCTCCTCCAAAGCTAAGCAGTCAGGTGCTGAAGACTCGCTGATATGCTGCCAGAAAGGATATCTCCCCAGGCTAATCTCTTTGCTTTATTACATATCTCTTCGTATACACATACAGAGGCGCCACCATTAGACTTCCACAGGAATATCAGCCCCAACCTTCCTTCCATCATCATTCAAGAAAAAAGAGAAAGAAGAAGTACCCAGATAGGCAAATCAAGCATCGAAATTGGAAAAGGGAGCTCGAGGAATAGGCACAAAAGTCCGCGAGCGCCATTGCTTCGGAGCCTCTCTTCTTCTTTCTATAACTAGTCCTATCCATCGGATCTATTGCAGTACACTAGATGAACAGAAACATCGCCGAGAACACCTGAAAATCGGGGGAAATATGTGGAAAATCCCATCAATTCCCAGAAAACTGACGAAAGAAAAGCAATCAATGTCATCATGGCACAAAGTAAACGCTAAGGGAGTTACCACAAAAGAGAATAGTGTCGTCACGGTGATTTCAGCAGCCCCGCTCCCAAGCAACAGTCCCAGGAAGATGTAGAAGGGCGCTAAGAAACTGAACACCGCCATCCCAACTATCTGCAATTGCAAATTTACGACATGAGATGGATCGACTCTAAACTTCAAATGCGATTGATCGATCATCTACATCACGCCCTACACATTTACTACTGAGAAAACTAAAATCTCCAATCCCAACAATCGATGAGCTCGCGCGCCGGAGCGACGTGGTTCTAAAATGCAGATGAAGCTGAGAGACCACCGGAAAGACGCGTGCGTGCGTTTACCTGGAGCGGATGGAGAGGGCGTTGCCAGCCGTGGCGTCGCCTCGTCGCCGTCGCCGTCGTCATCTCCGCCGCGCCGACCGCCCGCCCGCCTGCGGTGGATGGGCGGTGCGAACGGTGGCTTCGATCTTCGAGCCTAGGAAACCAGCAGGGCGACTGACTAGTAGCGACAGAGGAGAGAGAGAGAGAGAGAGAGAGAGAGAGAGAGAGATTCCATGGACATCGAGCCCTCGTTCTCTTCTGCCCCCTCCCCCGTAGCTCTTGACGTCTGCTAACGCTCGAATATTAAGCTCCCCGGAGTCCTGGGACTCTTTCAAGCCAAGTTCTCTCATCTGCGTACGCCTAAAATTCGACACGTCGGGCGATCTTTGAGAGATGGGCTTTCAAAAATACGGAAATATCGCAAGTGTTTCAAGTCTGACAAATTCGGAAAGGCTTTCAATTTTCCACAACGATCAATATAAAGCGTCCATAGTCCAATGGGAAGCTGCTGGGACACATTCAAGCCGACGGCAATCGTGCTAAGAAAGAGTGTCTTGAGACGGGTTAGTTGGGAAAGATGGGGCAAAGACTGCCCCTGGCAGGTGATCCATAGTTCCGTTAAGCCGGAGGGCAGTTCAGGTAATTCTTGAATCTTTTTACAACGTGAAATAGAGAGCTCCTCTAGCGAAATCAGTTTGCATATATTACTAGGTAGTCGCTCCAGGTTTTCGCAATCCCAAGCTTCCAACTTTTGGAGTTTTGTCAACATTCCAATGGCATCGGGCAATTCCGTTATGCTAGTTCCCCAAATATACAAGATCCTCAGATTTTGCAAATTCCCAATGCTTTCAGGTAATTTTGTAATCGATGTCCCTTTTAAGTCTAGCTTGACCAATGATGCCATATTTCCAATAGAGTCGGGGATCTCTGTTAATGAGCAGCAGAAACCTAACTTCAACCTTTGTAGAGATGCTAGATTGCCTATGGAGCTGGGGATGTGGACTAAATTTAAACAATCATAAGCAATAATAACCTTGAGCTCCTTCATGGCACCAATGGATTCAGGCAATTTTGTTAAGCTAGTTTCATAAATATTCAAGACCCTCAAATTTTGCAAATTCCCAATGCTTTCAGGTAATTTCGTAATCGATGTCCTTGCTAAGTCCAACTCGATTAATGATGCCAGATTTCCAATAGAGTTGGGGATCTCTATTAATGAGCGGCAGCCACCTAACTCCAACCTTTGCAGAGATGCTAGATTTCCTATGGAGCTGGGGATGTGGACTAAATCAACACAATCATTGGCAATAATAACCTTGAGCTCCTTCATGGCACCAATGAATTTAGGAAGTTGAGAAATTTTACAACGATTGAGAGATAGACGCTCCAACTTCATTAAATAACCAATAGAAGGATGAAGCTCTTCCAGATTCACACAATTTGCAAGAGTCAAAATCTCCAACCTTTGGAAAGTGGCCAAGTTGGGAGTTCTTTTCAAAGATCGACACCACGTGAGGTCGAGAACTTTCAGCTCAGTCACCATCTGGAAGAAAGAAAGGATATGTCAATGTAATTGGATTGTTGCAACTTGTGATTTTCTGCTACTCCTTATGTTTTCGATTTTTTAGAATTCCTCAAAAATTACCCGTGCTCCTCTACTCTTTCACAGTTGTCTTATTTAATTTAAATGCCTCTTTTAGTAATGTTTGGCCACGTCAATAGATAAATGTTTTTCAAGCACATCAATTGCAAAAGAATATTAGAGTGTACAAGTGCTAACTGCATTTATTTTCGAATAAAATTTCAAAGGAGATATTTTCTGATTAAACATAAGAAACTTTAATTATCAAAAACCAGATGACAAATTCAAATGGAAAGAGATACATTCATCGGGCACCAAAGTAGTATCAAATTAAAGAGAAATAGCTAGTTTAATTATGAAAATCAATTTTCAAATTTACAAAAAAAAAAATGTTATGTTAAAAAAATACTTCAATGCCTTCTTTATGTCTTACCTTGAGTGGATCCCATCCTCCCCACTCCTCCGAAATGGCACTCTTTGATAGATCGAGTACAACTAATTTCTTTTGGATGAAAGTTGTCCGCAGCAAAATTCGAGGGACAGTACTTCCACCGAAGCCATCTTAATTCAAGAAGTAAGCTTTGGAAATCTCCGGTGAAATCCACACCATCCACTTGGAGGAACCTCAAGTTGGTCATTTTTTTAAGTTGTTTGGCTGTGTATGTTCTTCCCATACCACATTTGCCAAGAGAAAGGGCCTCTATCTTTCTAGTACCCTACATTTTGGAAACATTGTGGACCATAAATTTTGAATGATGAGATGAGACCAACTGACATAAGATGAAGTGCATTGACTTCAATTTGCTGTCATACTACTATGGCATATAGGCTCCTCCCTTTCAATTTTGTGAAATGCAAGGTTGTGATTGCATACCATTTATCTAATCTATGTAGAGATGTGAACTCAAGCGGTTGTATCCAAACTTTTTCCTCATCCAAATATGCCTTTCGCAATTTGGACCTTCTAAATTTCCAAGATTGCGTCCATTTGCAACTGCAATGGAAGGCCTCTCTTCATGTACACACTAATTCAAATATATCTATCAAAATTCATGCCCTTTGTATGTGAAATAACACTACCTTTACTCCTATCATGTATATGTGAACCAATACAACTCTAACCATCCAAATACATCAATCAAACTTGCCATCGATATAAGTATCAAATTAAAGAATCCCAATTGTAGAATCCCCTCACTTTTTGGGTCTACTTTGTTTGCGATTCTCAATATCAAAATGAAAACGAGAATGTCATCGCAAAAGTTACGTGTGTTTTACATTCCTTTCTTAGAATGTGTTTCTTTGTTGAGGGTTTCTCATTGTATGTGGAAGGAAAATTTGATGACATTGAATGTTATATACATGATCCCTTTCTTATCATCAATTTTGTGAAATGAGGGCATATTATTTATCTAATTTTCATTATGAGAAGCTCAAGTGGTATTTCTTGAACTTTTTCCTCATCCAACTATGCCCTTTGAAGGATATTAATTGATAATATACATGATTATTACTTTTCTTTTTATCACTATAGATATTTGATGCTATCTTTTCGTTGTCGTGTTGCTTTTTGACTTTGAAGTAGTAGTCATCTAAATTTTGATCAATTTTCCCATGGATTAATGAGATCTTTTGTGTGAATAGCTTGAACATGAAAATTGATAATAATTTTAAGGAACTCGAATCTTCTGCATGTTTCTTTTATTGTAACCTAATATTTTACAAACTCAAATTTAATTCTTGTTTTAGGTGACCAATTGCAAATTGGCGGTTTCAACTTTGTTTGCAATTCCCTTACTTTTTGTTTGCAATTCTCCGTATCAAAATGAAAACAAGATTGTCATCACAAAAAGGTACATGTGTTTAACGTTCCTTTCTTATCATGTGTTTCTTTGGTGAGGGTTTTTCATTATACGTGGAAGAAATATTTATAATATCAAACATTCTATATACAATTCTTTTTATTGCTACAAATGTTTGATGCCATCTTTTCATTTTCACGTTGATTTTTTCACAGTGAAGTAATAGTCATCTAAATTTTGCTCATTTTTACCATAGATTTCTAGAATCAAGCAAAAACAACAATTAATCAAAAAAGCGCTTTCACTTGTAGAAGCAGCAAGTTATGAGGACTCAAGACTAATACTTATTTTTATTTCAAACAAGAAAGGGAAGATGGACCCACATTCACTGACTAAGAAAAGTAGAGAAAACTCATACCTTGCAATTGTCAAGCACATCTAGGGCTTCCTCATAGATCCACAATCTACTACGCTCTTGAGGCTCCATTTGGATTTTCTAGATAAACAATTTCCCTTCCAAGATCTCTCAATTGATCATGCATCAATAGCTCTCCATATTCGTCAATTTTAATTAGGGACATAAGACTTAATACTTCAATCCCCATCCTAGGGAAAAAATCACAAGCATCCCACATATAAGTTGGATTTTGTTTATGTGATCCGATGAAAAGGCATGCTATATCCAAAAATATTTGTTGTTCCCTATAATCTAATGCTTCATAACTTATTTTCAACTTCTCTTGCACTTTCTCATGGGGCACTTTCTTTAATTTTTTTAATGTACCTTTCCATACGTCTTCTCTCTTTCTACATAAGAACGAACCTATAACTTCAAGAGCTAATGGGAGCCCCCAGTAGTAGATACGACATCACGAGAGATAACCTCATAATCACTTGGAGGATAATCCTTTGAAAGGCATGTCTACTAAATAAAATCAATGATTGATCTAAAGATAACTCGTTGAGTTGGTACATGTAGCCCATCCTACCTTCATCGAGAATGCTTTTGTTTCTAGTTGTGATGATGACTATACTTCCCACTTCAAACCAACTTCCATCCTTGACCAAAGCATTCAAGTGAGTACTATCATCCATATCATCCAAAAGAACTAGGACTTTCTTCCTCATAAATCGAGATTTGATGACACTAACTCCTTCGTCGACATTAGACACATCACATGAACTTCCTGTTATGTCATAAATGAGTTGCTTTTGTACGCATTCAATTCCCTTACATTGGGATGTTTCTCGGATATTTGCCAAGAAGCTACGACAGTTAAAATGACAAGAGAGTCTATTGTATAACACCTTTGCAAGAGTAGTCTTACCGATGCCGCCCATTCCATAAATTCCAATAATCTTTGTACCATTGAATTCAGCATCTATGTTGCTCATAATTTGTTGCACATGATCCTCGATTCCCACTAATTGTTCGCGAACATTTAGCTGAAAAAGTCTTTTTAACTCGCCCATAACCTTTTTCACAATAATTTTAACCAATGTTCCTTCATGCCTGTCAAATAACAATGAATATCAATTTAGGATAGCAATATGTCTATTTTTTTTCAAGAAAGATCTATTTATGAAAAATTAAACAACATTTTGTCGGAGAATAAGGTACCCGTTATCAATTTTCTCCGATTCCCATCCTTTCAAGGAGCTGACTTCTTTGAGTGCTTCTTCCCATTCCTTCACAACCATTTCCTCCATATTCTTTTTATGTGCATCAATAGCTTCTCTCAATCTCCCTGTAGGATGTCGCACTTGTGAGGGTTCCATTTTGTAAAATATGGGCAACACTATTTGCCCTTTACTCCTCTTGCACTTTAACATCTGAACCAGCTCACAAAGGCACCATTTGCTGGAAACATAGTTCTCGGAAATAATTGGGATAGAGATCGTGGACTGCGTAATGCTGCAGAGAAGCTCCGGACCAATCTCCTCACCAACACGGAGCTCATTGTCGTCTCTGAACACGTGAATTCCTGCATCGATAAGACTAGTATAGAGATAATCAGTGAAATTTTTGCGTGTGTCTATCCCTCTAAAGCTCAAGAACACTTCATAGGCGTTCCCTTTCAGCCGTTTGTCTCCCCCTTCATGATCTCCTCCATGCGAAGCATTCGATGAGGAAGACGCCCTGGAATTCGGATCTTCTGAGTGAGTGGGTTCTTCTCTTTTACAATTCAATTGGCAATTTAAGTTGAGAGGGAAACGACGTGAAAAAAAAAAAAAAACGAAAGGAATCGGAGAGAAAGGAAGAGAACGGAAAGACCATTTACCTTCTTCTTGATTGGATGGACATCATGGAGTGATTAACCAACGAGATTCTTATTCTGTTTTAAAATAAGAGATTGATCAAGCAGAGCCTTGAAAGAAAGCCAGCCTTCACGGTCCAGATCTGCGAATCGCACAAATGTCTTTCATGACTCAGTTAATTCGAACGAAAATAAAAGAACTCTCACACCTCTTGCTTACTCAGAAGAAAATGGAGCAATCAAAGTAGGAAACAGAAAAGAGCAAGGAGTCGGTTGACTACCTGAGGAGTGCTCAAACAACAGAGCCCTGGGATCTCCACCGATTTTCAGCCTTCTAAGTTGGATTACCAACACACGACATTCTTTAATATGCGTGCTTGAACACGAGTTCTTGCTATCCAATGGTCCAGGACTCTTAATGCTAATCGAACCGCTGTGAGGCATGCCACGGAAAGAATAATCATTGCACGCGTAATTTCCGCGGCATCATGACTTTTTTTTCTTTTGTGGTCGGAGCAGCATCGTGACTTGGAGACACGCAATACTCAGCGGCATCGTGACTTGACTGGCTTTTTATATTAATAAGAAAATGTGGAAAAGAGAACTGACGAGCAACACTCACATGCTCCTGCCGTGATCTCCACGATTCGCACCATATTACTGGGAAGGTGCTTCGAATTTCCACGCGCTTTCATTGAAATTTGAGAGATCTAGGACTGGATGAACTTGCAAGCTTGAAATGTCCTTATTTTTTTTAAATAAGAGGTCAAAGTAAACCTTGTTTCAAATAAGGGTATGATATAACCTTAATTATTTCAAATAAAGGCTTGAAGTGGCTATGATTGTTTCAAATAAGGGTCTAACTCTGCCGATTGCGTGCCGACTAAATTTTCCGATTTATCAAGGGTGTTTTCATCTAAATTTTATTTCTTACTCGTTTCTTCCTTTTTCTTTTCTACCGTCAGCTGAGGGCCGCTAACAAAGGTTGGCAAGGGCTTAGCAACCCTCGCCAGCTACTAGGAAGGGCAAACTAGGGCTCGACAACCTCGTTGGCTATTGGGAAGGGCCAACAAGGTCTTGCAAGCACTTGCCGGCAGCAAGCGAGGGCCTACAAGCCCTTGCCAGCCTCAAGTGAGGCGACATTGCTAGATCTAGCGAGGGTCGGCCTCACCTACCGATAAGGGCTAATCTCGTGGATGGCCATGAAGGGCAGCCTCCCCCAAGGCAAGGGTTGCCTCGTCTGTGGCCAATGTGGGTGGCCCTCGTTGAATTGGGCAAGGCCGACCCTCACCCAGCCCTCTGTGGGCATTGCCAATGGCTTATTAGCCATCGGCAAAGAGGAAGAAGAAGAAGAAACAAAATAAAATAAAATAAAAAGGAAAGAAGAAAGAAAAAAGAAAAAAAAGTGGGAAAATGATAAATGACGAAAATATCATTGACTGCTAGAAGATTAAGCCCATATCTGAAACAAATATAGTTACTCAAGACTCTTATTTGAAATAGACATAATCACTTCAGGCCTTTATTTGAAGCAGTCATAACCACTTTAGGCCTTTATTTGAAATAAGATTAATTTCAAGATCTTATTTGAGAAAACAATGATATTTCAGGACCTTATTTAAAACAAGGTCCTCTTCAAGCTCTTATTTGAGAAAATGAAGACACTTCGTACCATTTTTTAGAATTTTCCCTAAATTCTTGGCCAACAATTCTCCATAATCGAATAAAAATTTGGTGATATTTCTTTTTCTCCTTTTATGTCATCTTTTATCACACTTTTTATTTCATGTTGACATTCTCTGCCAATAAGCTCTTCACCAAAATATAATTTTTCGCAGCACAATAGAGGAGGATCCAATCTTAGCTTATTTAGCATTAGAAGATGTGATTTGAAAAATCGAAACTATTAATGGAGAGAGACTACATTAAACGCGACACCAACAAGTGATTACGTCGACACCTAGTGCATTAAAGCTATAAAGTATTAGCTTACTTTTGCTACCCTACAGACCAGCTTAGTTCATAAAATCTCCTAAGAGCAGGTACTTCTTTACTCTAGGTACAAACATTCTTAGACATGCCTTGATAAGAGGAGAGAAAAAAAGCTCAATGGCTTAGTACGCAAGTGACTAACCACGCCTCATTATTCTAGGATCAAAGGCTTATACATCAATAGCATGAGATGGAACATTGTATCCCATGATCAGCACGAGAAAAACCTTGACACTTAGAGTCTATTGTTTGATCACCATCACATGTCCTACGACAAGGTCCAAACAGATTCCTTTATCTGGAGATGTACAGAATGCATGAAATGCACAGCCCCAATTTAGGATTAAGGTTGGATGGATAATAAGTCGTATCAACGATAAACAAGAGTTATACCAAGCGCCAACATTAATCAAAAGTCCAATTAGATAAATATTTGACAGCTGATATCGACCCAAACATTATGAATTCCTAATGCCTAACTTTAAAGACTCTGAAATTTTAAAAAATGTGCAAAGGCAACCCCAAAAATGTGTCGGTGATCACTTACGTCCATTTACAGTTCTTGGGATGTAAGTGAACACAATTGAAGCTCCTCCTCAAGATCCTATAAACTGATTAACGAAATGCATTAATATGATGAAACTTATGCTACAAATATCCAAAATATTTGCGTCTGTTCAACCCAATTTTTTTCATGAATCTCCCTGACATCGTCTCCACCTACTCCATTCTTGCAAGTGTACTTCTTGGATTCCTTCTCATACAATTTACAGTCCACTTTAACTCTAACTAATGACTTTGAGACATATGAATCAATCTATTGTTGAAGATCACCGCCTCTCTCTCTCTCTCCTGGAGTTCTCTAGAACTTTCTCTAGAGTTCTCCATATCTCTCTCCTCCAGATTTCTCTAGAACTCTCCCTTCTCTAGAATCTTCTAGCAAAATCCATAAGTTGCGCCACTTCTAGACTTCTCCATAGAAATCTAGTTGTCAAGCTATAATAATAATACTTCTAGAATAGTGTAGAAAGCTAGGAAAGTCACCAACTTTTCATCCTATAAATAGGAGCAACTTGCTCCTCATTTTAGAGTTAGAGTCCAACTAAGAGAGTGTGTGAGTAAGAAGTCCAAGGGGGTGTGTGGGTGTATGTGTAGGGGTCTTGAGAGTGTGTTGAGTAGAGAGTGCTATGTATGCACATGAGTGAGAGAAATTGTGTAGAGTTGTCTGAGTATTGTATGTGGTGTGAAAAATTATTGTAATAGTGAAAGTTATATTTGAACCACGTTTCCGCAAGGTTCAACATCTATAGTGTCCGTGTTTTCAGGCATGGCAGTGATCTAACAATCCTGAAAACAAAACATAGACAGTCACGTACTGCTAGTAAGTCGGATTACGAATGGGCTTTCTCGAATTTGAGTTAATTAGAAATATATCCCTCGATATGACTTGAAGTGTGAAATTGAAAAACACATTCCACATCACGTTCCTCATCAATTAATTCATATTTGTGCATATTCTCTTTTATATTATTTGTGTTGATGTAAATTTCGGACTATTGTATTCAACATGAGCCTTTTTGTTCACTTAACTCGCAAAACATGAAAAGAAATGAAGTATTCAAAGCTCTGCACACTGACATCAATGAAGTAATCAGCTTTTGGAGTGAAGAAGAAACGATGACTTTTCATTTGAGTTGCTTCTCATACTTCCATGAGGGTTTGCCGTACATCCTCCGATACTTACTAGACCTGGAGATCTACATGAATTGTAACTGAAAACTTAACGAGTGAACCATATTTTTGTTGTTCCATTCAAATAGGTTCCATGAAATGAATTAAATTTTAAGAATTCTTCAATGATTTTCATAGGAGTCACTCTTTTCCTATTTCAATTTATGATGCGATATTCAAACCCTTCACATCTTCTTCCGTAAGGAAAAAGGATTTTAGGCAACAAATGATTGATGAAATAAATCAAAGATCGAGTTTAATAGGAAATATGTGATGGTTTCTTTACTTTGCAGCCAGAAGTTATAAGCGAAAACAAATTATAAAAGGAAATAATCCTAAGTTGCCACTTGGAAGCACCAATAGTAAATTGAAAATGGGAAGAGAAGATGTAGAGAGAACTTCCAGCAAATCTGAAAATTGATAGAGCCATCGAAGAAACACATTCTCCTCAATATTTATCTTCTCACTGTGTTACGCACATACATGCCAATAGT
Source organism: Eucalyptus cladocalyx (assembly GCA_017140615.1). NCBI lineage: Eukaryota > Viridiplantae > Streptophyta > Magnoliopsida > Myrtales > Myrtaceae > Eucalyptus > Eucalyptus cladocalyx. The sequence goes on from CM029518.1 coordinate 11,555,672, forward strand.
CGAGAGAAATGTCAAAACTAGGCAATATCAAATACATTCCAGTGACAGAAAAGTTTAGAAAGAAATGACATCACAAAAATCTACCGTGCATGCTTGAACAATGCTGACTTCTTGCCATCCAACGGTTTAAGAAACTTCAACTAATCAAACCGCTAGGATTGCGATGCATGCTGCACGAAAAGGACAATTATTGCACGCATAATTTCCACGGCATTGCGTGGAAGGGGCGTAGAGCCTACTCAGGCACGTTTTTTCGAAAGCGAGCATGACTTCGACTTGGCTTACTTTTTGTATTAATCAAACAATTTTTTGTCATACTATTAATAAAACAATTAGTAAAGAAAAAGAAAAGGGCAATTATTGCAGGCGTAATTTCCGTAGCATAATGCGGAAGGTGCATTGAACCTACACATGCTAGTGCTCCTTGACTATGTTAGCTGTATGCCATAAAGCAACTATGTAATAATTATATGTTAGGGATTTTTTAATGGCAAATAATTTTTTTCATTCATCGTCGAATTTATATGAATGAAGTCCATAAGATTAGCTACAAATGAACCTATTCTTAAAATGTTAAGAATATGTGTGACAAGTTTATAGTTATGCTGAATCTTTAAATAGTTCCCGGTCGATGGATCATTGAGAGGATATTGATGATCTTATTGAGACCGATGTGTTCTCAAACTTCACCATTCAGTATTGGATACTCGAGTGGATGATAAGTTACAAGTCATTGGGTATTAAGATAGCCAAGTTAGAACACAAGTGCTTGTCTTGGACAAGTTCATTGAACATGACATAAATAGAACAATTGGTGACATGTAAACTTTTAACGGGGTCAATATTTGATTGTTCATGCTTTGGTTAGGTGTAAGATCCTTAGAACTGAGGCATGATGCTGACTTGTATGTTGAATGGTTGTGGTTTACAAGTGCATATATTGACAATTCGTCGAACCATCTCTGTACTTGATGCTCATAGTTTGTTCACATACGAAAGGCACATGCATGCGCAATATGGAGTCTGTCTTCTTATTATATATAGATATACAAGATTGTTGTCATATGCGATCTAATCATGACATTGTATTGAAATATGTCCATTCTTTTTCAAGAAAGATCTATTTATGAATAATTAAACCATGTTTTGTTGGAGAATAAGGTACCCATTAGTAATTTTCTCCGATTCCCATCCTTTCAAGGAGCTAACTTCTTTGAGTGCTTCTTCCCATTCCTTCACAACCATTTCCTTCATATTCTTTTTATGTGCATCGATAGTTTCTCTCAATCTCCCTGTAGGATGTCACACTTGTGAGGGTTCTACTTTGTAAAATATGGGCAACACTATTTGCCCTTTACTCCTCTTACACTTTAACATTTGAACCAGTTCACGAAGGCACCATTTGCTAAAAACGTAGTTTTCAGAGATAATTGGGATGGAGATCATGGATTGCGTGATGCTGCAGAGAAGCTCCAGACCAATCTCCTTACCAACACGGAGTTCATTGTCGTCTTTGAACACGTGAATTCCTGCATCAACAAGGCTAGTATAGAGATAATCGGTGAAACCTTTGCGAGTGTCTTTCCCTTTAAAGCTCAAGAACACTTCGTAAGCATTCCCTTTGGACTGTTCGTCTCCCCCTTCATGATCTCTTCCATGCGGAGCGGTCACTGAGGAAGACAACCCGGATTTTGGATCTTCTGAGTTTCTTTTACAATTCGATTGGCAATATAAGTTGAGAGGGAAATGAAGTGAAAAGAAAAGAAAGGAATTGGAGAGAAAGGAAGAGAACGGAAATATCATTTTCCTTTTTCTTGATTGGATGTACATCATGTAGTGACTGACCAACAAGATTCTTATTCTATTTTAAAATAAGAGATTGATCAAGCAGAGCCTTGAAAGAAAGCCAGCCTTCACAGTCCAGATCTGCGAATTGCACAAATGTCTTTCATAACTCAGTTAATTCAAACGAAAATATAGGAACTCTTACACCCCTTGCTTAAATCAGAAGAAAGTGCAGCAATCAAAGTAGGAAAAGATAAGAGCAAGGTGTCGTTCACTACCTGAGGACTGCTCAAACGACACAACCCTGGGATCTCCGCTGATTTTCAGCCTTCAACATTGGATTATCAGGAGAGTTGTCCAAAAAATCATAAACCTATTGCAGTTTTGCCAATTCAATCATAAACCTTTCAATCTTGCCGATTGAGTTCTAAACCTTTTGTTAATTTGCCAATTGAGTCCATCCGGCCAATTTTGGCCGGAAAATGCTGACGTGGACGCTGACGGTGCCACGTAAGACTGCCCCGGCCGACGTGCACAATTTTTAATAATGTTTTAATATTTTAAAAAAATTGATTTTTTTAATTTTTTTTTCTGTTTTTTCCCTTCTTTTTTTTTTTTGGCTTTTCCCTTGCCCTTTTCCGGTGGCCGGCCAACGGCCACCGGCCGGGCGAGGCTCGTCCTCGCCCAAGCGGCGTCGGCCTCGCCCCTAGCCGGGCGAGCGACGGCGGCCACCGGCCATAGGCCGATGCCCGGCCGGCCAAGGGTGAGGGCTAGCCTCGCCGGGGCCGGGGCCGGGGCTAGCCTTGTTCGTCGGGCCTCGCCGTGGTGGGCGAGGCCAGCCCGGCCCGGCAAGGGCTGACCTCGCTAGATCCGGCGAGGGAGCCCTCGTCGGGGCTCGCCCTTGCCCGGGCGGCGTCGGCCTCACCCGAGACCAGATTTGGCGAGGCCGGCCGTCGCCCCCGGCTAGTCGGGTGTCGGCCTATGGCCGGTGGCTAGCCGTTGCCCGCCGGCCGGGGGTGAGGCCGACGCCGCACGGGCAAGGGCGAGCCTCGGCGAGGGCTCCCCTCACTAGATCTGGCGAGGCCGGCCCTCACCGAGGCCAAGGCTGGGCTCGCCCGGCTGGTGGCCAACTAGCTGTGGCCGGTGGCCGGTGGCCGGTGGCCGGCCACCAAAAAAGGGCAAGGGAAAAGCCAAAAAGGGAAAAAAAAAAAAAAAAAGAGGGAAAAAATAGAAAGTATTAAAAAAATAAAAAATATTTAAAAATATTAAAATATTATTAAAAATTGTCACGTCGGCGCCGGCAGTTCTACAGTCTACGTGGCATTGCCGGCGTCACGTCAGCATTTTCCGGCCAAAATTAGCCGGATGGACTCAATTGGCAAACTTACAAAAGGTTTAGAACTCAATCGGCAAGATTGAAAGGTTTAGGACTGAATTAGTAAAACTGCAATAGGTTTAGGACTTTTTGGACAATTCTCGCTTGGATTAACACCACACAAACATTATCTGATATTCGTGCTTTGAACAATGCTCATTTCTTACCATCTAACGGCCCAAGACTTTTCATGCTAATCGAACCGCTGTGAGGCATGCCATGCAAACAACAATTATTGTACGCGTAATTTCCATAGATCATGCCTTTTTCTTTTTTTTTTTTGGCTCAAAGCAGCATCGTGACTTGGAGACACGCAATACTCAGCATCATCATGACTTGACTTGCTTTTTAAATAAATAGAAAATGTAGAAAAAAGAACTGACGACAGCACTCCCATGCTCCTGCTGTGATCTCCACCGATTCACACCATCTTCCTGGGAAGGCGCCTGGAACCTGTCTACGTGCTTTCACTGAAATTTGAGAGATCTTATAACATTCTGAAATTCGACCCTATTTTTGATAAAGTGAAATGGACATTTCGTCGACGTGCTTATGATCCTTTTTCTCACGAGCGATCACTCACGAGTTAACTAACATATTGGGTGAAGCCGTTAAGGGATGTATTCGCGGTAAAAATCTCTAAAAGCTACCTAATTAGTTAGATTAAACTAAAATCACGTGTGATCGATTCTAACCATAAAATTTAAATTGGTCTCAGGAATCGAATATTCGAGCGTGTCACAATTCATTTTAGGACCGTCTCATCGTCCGTTAGATTATTAGCGAGTCCGAAATTTCAAAAAGAAATTATCGGAGGAAAAATCGAAGACCAAAAAGAAATTAAAAAGAAAAAGAGAAAATAAAATAAAATAAGAATAATTGTATTATTTTTATTTTATTTTTCCTCTCTCCCTCTCTCTTCTTCTCTCTCTCTCTCTCTCTCTCTCTCTCTCTCTCTCCTTTCCTCTTTTCTCTCGTGCGATTCCCCCCCCCCCCGCCGCCTCTTGCCCGCGCCTTTGTCGTCCTCGTCGTGCGCCGTCCAGCCCGTTCGGCCTCGCTTAGCTCGGTTCCGCCCCGACCAGCCGCCTCCGGCCACCGCCCGGCTTCGTCGGCCACCGCCCGACCTCCCCGGCGTCCCCCTTGCCCTCCGCCGGCCTCCTCGTCGCCTAGCCGTCGGATCAGCTCCGGCGAGCCTTGAACCGCAACCCATGGAGTGGGTATCCAGCCGGTTCGTGGGCCGTTTTGGGCCGTTTCCGGGCCCCGAACCCGAGCCATGCTTTGGAGTTTGTTGTTGCTCGCATCGCCCCGTCCGATTGATCCGATTTGCGCGCGATTCCGGTGAGTAATCTCACTAATCCCTTATTAGTTGGTTAATTATGCTTAAGGATTGTTTAGTTTTAATTAATTAAGTTTATGTGAGATTATAATGGATTAGTATTTATTAGTCAATCGTGATGCGAATTAGACAAATTGAATGTGTATTTAGTAAGTAGACATGGTTTACTATTATTGAGGGTAGCCCAGGATTTTTCCCGACCCTAATTGGGCTTCAATTAGGCTTTTCGGCCTAAGTGGAATTTTTTATATTTAAATATTAATTTTCATAATTAAATTAAATAATTATTTATTTTCTGAAAATTCAACGAGGATGGCCTAAGACCGGAATTTTATGCTGGTGACCGTGGTGAAGTCCGTTTATTTAATTGGGCTTTATTTTGTGCTAAATTGAATTTTTAATATTTATTAATTAATTTTCGAAATTAATTAATTAATTATTTATTTATTTTTCGAAAATTAAGTTTGAGATGGCCGACGACCGAAATCTCATGCCGATCGTCGTGGCGTAGTCCGTTTATTTGATTGAGCTGCAATTTGTATGGAATTGATTTAATTATGAATTTTTAGGAGTTATTCATATTGATTTGATTGTTAATTATTTAATTGAGAAATCGTTGGGTAGTTGTCATCACCTGAAAGGAAACACATGGGCTCGATGAATTGGAATATCACCTGGAGAATGTACATGAATTCAATGATTGAATATGTCATCTTGGCGAAGAGGTCGCCTAAGAGAATGCACGTGGCTTAGAGACTCGATATGTCCTCTTGGAGAATGCACGTGGCTCGGTGACAGAGTTTGGCATCTAAAAGGGCACGTGGCTCGGTGATCTGATGCGTTACTTTGGCGAACTAGTGCCTTAGAGAATGCACGTGGGCCCGACTTTCCGGAATGGCATCTAAAAGGGCATGTGGCTCGGTGAATTGATACATAACTTTAGTGAGTTAGCACTTAAGAGAAGGTATGTGGGCCCGGGCATCATAAAAAGGACACGTGGCTCGGTGATCTGATGCATCACCTTGGCGAATTAGTGCCTTAGAAAATGCACGTGGGTCCAGTGTTCGGAAATAGCATCTAAAAGGGCACGTAGCTCGGTGATTTGATGTACCACCTTGGTGAAGAGGTCGCCTTAGAGTATGCACGTGGGCCCAAGGTTCGAGGCACGTGGCTCGGAGATTTGGGAGGTCGTCCTGGAGAATGCATGTGGCCTAGCTTTTGGATACTCCTCAGTGGAGAATGATTTGTGTGACATGTAATCGACTGGTTCGATTTGTTTGGAGTAAATGGGTGTTTATTGTGAATTGTACTGACTTGCAGGTGGGATCTAAGGCCAAGGTAAGTCCTCTGCCCTGTGCGTGTTTAGGCAGCCTATATATAATGGTTTACTAATCGGGCTTTAGTGGGGTAGAACTCGTTGAGACGTAGTCTCATCCCAGTTTGGGGAAAATATTTCAGGACCCCGATGAGGAGTTGAGGAGGAGTCTGGGAAGGAGAACTCGGAGGTGAAACCTGAGGGGAAGGATTTTTGGAAGAAGAAGATAATACCGAGAGGGGTCTTGAGTACGGCCCAGATGGAATGAGATTTTATCTTCTTTTGAGATCTCCATTTTGATATGAATAGAGATAGAGTAAAAAGTTGTGAAGTACTTTAGTTTGTGTTTTGTATAAAAGTTTGGTTATAAGTTTCAATATGAAAAATATGGCACTGCTTTTCTATCCCATCGTTTTATTGTCTGGGGATTTTAACTACTTCCGCATGTGCTTAATAAATGAAAGGGTCAGCGATACATAGTCCTGGGATATCGCATTATAAAATCGACCAAGTGAGAAGGATGTGTGCGTGCCCGAGGATTGGAGCGTGACAGATCCAGTATTGTCTTGACTTGACTTGACTTGCTTTCATTCTCTTATATGCTGCTCATGTAGATGAGCCAACGACAGGGGCGTATAAATCGGGGGATTATATAGGATTTTGTTATTAAAAGTCTACAGGAGGCTTTTCCTTGTTCAGCTAGAAAATTAATTCTAAAATAAATCTTTTTCAAAATAATTTCCTTAAACTAGATTTCTCCATACTACTTCTCGCTTAAAAGTTATCAAATTGTTATCCTCCACGCAAGTCACTTTTATCTCTCCGTCTAAATTAACAGTTTTCAACATATTACATAAATTTTATTCTTTTGGTTTTGCGTTAATAAACTCTAAGCCAACAATTCTCCATATTCAAATGGTAATTAGTGATTTTTTTTTTCCTTTTACGTCATCTTTTGTTAGACTTTTTATTTCATGTTGACATTCTTCGCCAGCATGTTCTTCACCAAAATATAATTTTTCGCATCACAATAGAGGAGGATTCGATATTAGCTTATTTGGCATTAGAAGATGTGATTTGAAAAACTAAAGCTATTAAATGGAGAGGAACTACATTAAACACGACAAGAAGGAGTCATTACGTTGGCACCTAGTGTATTATAGCTATATAATATTAGCTTACTTTTGCTGCTCTAGCAACCAGCCTAGCTTATAAAGCCTCCTAAGAGCATGTACTCACTTCTTTACTCATAGGTACAAACATCCTATCAACTCAAGTGTATAATTGAAAACACATCCCACATAACGTTTCTATTTATTTAATTCATATTTGCACATATTCTCTTTTCTATTATTTGAGTTGAGGTAAATTTCGGACTATCCTATACAACATAAGCCTTTTTGTACACTTAATTTGCAAAACATGAAAAAGAAATGAAGTATCCAAAGCTCCACACACCGATATAAATGAAGTAATTAACTTTTGGAGTGAAGAGATGATGACTTTCACTCAAGTTGCTTCTCATACTTCCACGAGGCTCTGCGATACATCTGATGCTTACTAGACTTGGAGATCTCCATAAAAGTATAATCGAAAACCTAAGAAGTATACCATATTTTTGCTGTTCCATTCAAACATGTTCTGTCCAAACATGTACCATGAAAACGAGTTAAAGCTCAAGAACTATTCAATGTTTTTCATAGGAGTCCCTCCTTTCCCATTTCACTCTATCACTCTATGTACGCACATGTACCTCAATTATTGCCGATTATTAATTATCAAATCTTGGCAATAATAATATGAAATTATTAACGTGGCACACATGATTTCGGTCACCTAAAGAATAATGAGCTTAGCTAAACTTGCTAAATTAAAGCTTAGAACTATCAATTCAACCTCATCCATTGCCGGTCCGATGCAAATGCAATAAAAAAAATAACCCAAGTAATAAATATTCTTAAAACTATATGCTATGCAATTTAATTTTAATATTTTTATTTAGGTGTTAAAATTAATCCCTAATTTTTTTTGCAATAAACAACTAACTAGGCTGCCAAAATTTAGATATTAATAACGATACTTAGCTATCAATGTATTGTCTGATCACAGGCAATGTTAAGTCAGATAAATATTTGACACCAAATACCAGCACAAAAATTTTGAATTCCTAATTCTGCCCCCACCAAACCCCCCCCCCACCAAATTTTTTTTTCAATCATCAGTTAAATATAAAATACTATATGATGGTTTCTATAGGAGTCATTCTTGCCCCACTTTGCCCTGAGACCCAATGTTTAAACCCTCGACATCTTCTCTTATAAAGAAAGGGGATTTGAGGCGACAAATGAATGATGGAATCGATCAAACGTCGAGATTAATAGGCAAAATGTGATGGTTTCTATATTTCGCCAGCCACAAGATAAAATTGGAAACAAATTAGACGAAGAAATAATCATAAGTCGCCACTTGGAAGCACCAATAGTAAAATGAAAATGGGAAGCGACTATGTAAAGAGAACTTCCATTAAGTCCAAATCTTAATAGAGTTGTCAAACAAACACATTATCCTCAATATTTCAAGCTTCTTACTGTATCATTACCCACATACATGCCAAGATTTGAGAGAAATGTCAACTAGTCAACATTGAAACACATTCCAGTGACTGAAAGTTCAGAGAGAAATGACATCACAATAGTGTCTTTTTCAAATGACATCACAACATCATCCTGGAGAAAAGCTAAGTCTATTGACGATATATAAGCTCCCTAAAAAGAGGTTTTTAGAACTGCCAACAATCAATATTAAGTCCAAAGGAAACAGGCTCTCTCTGCTGAAAGCAAAATGCAAATGTGAAATGAAATACAAAATAGCATTTGTTCGCTTTTACTTTTGAAAGCTAATGTTATCCCCGATCTTAGAAAAACACTAACACCAGCAATTTGTAAAGAGAAACAAAATTTAGTAACAAGGAGCTTGCTTCTGTTGTAATGAGTGCACGTCTTGTCCTGATACAACTGCGCCTTCGAGCATGGTTTTCTCATTCTCAAATTTATCTCTGCAATTACTCCAAAGAGCAGTTAATTGGATAACCTCCATTGTGACCTATTGTTTCAGTTGCAACCTGCGTTAAAATAACAAAGGCACGGCCAACAAATTCTATGGCAGATTATCGACCTATCGCAAGAAAATGCACAGCCAAATACTAGAAACAATTCAAAGATGTACCTGAATTGGGGAATTTATGACATTTTTATCTTCTAAAGTATTACAAAGGCTTGATTGCAACCGATCATGTGGTGACCGAACTAAGCACCAGCAGATATTCTTTAGAACCTGCAACTAATTAAATCACAGAACGAACAGCTGTGGCTTGAAAAAATCAGTGAAGACTTGACAAAGCCTCATATGAAAGAGCTTCATTGGTATCCACTGCTCTGGGTTTCCCCTTCACTGAAGGAATCTCATGCATCGCCATTTAGCAACGACAAATCTCAAGGTAACCACTGTAATGTGAGTAATACTTACATCGTTAACCACATGAATGCAGGTAAGATGTGTGTTCAAATCCATTAAGTACATTTCTAACATCAGAGTTTGCAATAAAGATAGAAAGGAAAACGAGAATGCGACAGAAGAATAAAACCATGGCTTGAACCACGACTTGAATACCAGGTACCACTTGATCAGCAAAAAAATTTTGTTTAAAACAGTAGATACAACATTAGAATAAGTAAAGCACCAATTCACCATATCATGAGTGCTTATTATATCCGTTTGAGCTCCAGAAGTGACGGAATATCAGATGGCGCTTCTTCCACAATACTTTCCCCTTCTTTAGGCTTTTGCTTCTCTTTGGAAGGATCTGCATCAAACGGTGGGGGGCTGATTTTTCAGATCTGTGTAGGGACATGGTCCTGGCGATCTAAGCTCAAAAAAACCTGCAAAACCATCCATCAGAAAACCGATCATGGTGAGAGAGCATAAACGGCTAAAAGCAATACAAAAATCCCGTACATGTTTGAGGATAAAGGCAATTTTCTCCGTATTTGCCAATTCTCCAAAATTTTCCACAATAATTCAAACCACTCATAATGTCAGACAAGGAAAAACCAATTACAAGATCAAAGATCCCAGAATTCAAATTCTAGCTCCTGCAATTTCTTGAATTAAATCAGCAGCTTCTGCTATGAGACCTTGTTCTTCCTTTGCTTTTTGCAAGTTTCTTTATCAACCGCACTCTCTCAATTTCAACATATAGCAGCATAATGAAACTATCTATAGAAACCACGAAACCAAAACAGGTTGCTCATGAACATAAGCTGAAATAGAGTTTGATTTCACATTTTCACCTTCCCAGCAGCACCAGAGTTAAGTGTCACCATCAAATTAATTCATTACTTGATTATTTCTAGAGCACAATTGCAACTTTCGGTTGAACTATCTGATTAAAAGCAAGAAAAATTATTCATCTAGAAAGAAAATAGAGTGAAAAAAGGAATTAAAGGGGTTATAGCAAGGTGCAATACAAATAAAATCACGAGGATCCCAGCCAATTGAAAAAACATGCAAACAGCATGAGCACCAGGCCTGAGTTCTAGCATCTCTAGAGATTGCCGATAACCAATACCCATAAAGATATGCCAATGAGATTCGTTTTTCAGATAGTCATACATGACGGCGTATTACGACTGCACAAAATGACAGTATAAGATCTAATCAGTACACATATGGGACGCAATCATTGCAGTATAAGTCCACATAAATGAAAACCTTAAGGTAACTGTTGCTAAGATCGATCCCAAATGATTGAAACTGGACCACACTTTGGATCAATAATCTTAAGATTCTGCACTGCTGATGATGGCAAAAGTGAAGAGGAAAACAAAATGAAAGCAAAACTAGATGATGGCATTGAAAAGAAGAAGAGAGGAGGGTGAAAGAAATAGACAAGGTGAAGAGCTATATGCTATGGCATAAAAAGAAATTCCATCCCCAGCAAGAAGAGATGGTTGCCGTACAAAGGTGAAGGCATTGTGCTGCACTGCTGGTTGTGGAGGCATAGCAGACCTCCCATATGCCCCAACCCAAGCTCTCATGAAGGTAGACCTCACTTCCAACTCCAGCAATAAAAGGTTATTCTTAATCCAGGTGAAAGCATATGGACTCTCCCAAGTCTGTATAGAAAGTATCTTCAGCCTTGCCTCAACCACCAATTAAATTTTCCATCCAATCTAATTCAGGACGAGGGCAACACCTCAATTTCATTTATAATTCCCTTATAGTTCAATCGCCAAAGTTAGCCCCAATTAGCAGGTTTGGCCTTTAGATATTGTTTCACACATACAATTGGTCATGCATGACGAGAACTGGGGCCTAATTTGATTTACGACAAGGTTGAGTCCTAATTAAATAGGCAAAGTAGGCTATTTGGGACTGGGATTAGGAATCTTATTCTACATCTCTCCAATGATCTTGCTCCTAATCCAAACTGGGAATGATTGTCAATGTGACCAACTTGCATCTTTTTTAATTGCCTCCTATACAGATAGCAATCCTAATAACAATTGTGAAGGTAAAAATCTGGTATAGGTATAATAATTAGCCACCAGTCATAATGCTCCGACTAATCCAGAGGAACTTATCAGCATTCAGAATAGCATAAGAATGAAATACAATCAATGAAGAGCAAAATTTCCACCAGCTTATCACCCGAAAAACAGAGATGAAAAGGCAAATACCTGGACATCGGTTAATCTCGACAATCCAATTTGCTCATAACAAAGGAGTGTAAGATACTTCCTTTGGTACAAGAAAGTTTGGGAGCAACTAAATAGGGGAAAAACAACTTAACAGGTATGAATATCCAAATATCAGTGACATCAAATAACTATGACTAAAGCACTTGATGAGGAAGGCAAAGAGTGCTTTGAGCTAGGAAGACAAAAATTCATGTCCCAAGAAATCAGTAGACGATCGAACACAATAATCTTGGCTCCTGCTTGTTTAATATTCCTTTCGCCACCAGCAAACCTAACACATCTTGCATTCATGCAAGGGAGAAACTCCACAACAAACCCTTATTTCAATTTCTTTTCTCCCCGGTTTACTTGTTGTTTAAAAGGTATAATAAGCAAGGCACCAAGGAAATACCTATCCATCTAAACCAAAAAGAATTCATCCCTATACAAGAGAACTCAGATCCTAAAACAAATCTACTAACTAGAACAAAAACAGAGTGGAGCACCGATAACTGACTTCACTAAACCCTGAAAAGATGATAAAACGAAATAAAACTAAACTTAAACAATATGCCTTAATCTCCATCATCACGGACTAAGAATCAGCTGCGCGATCTTGTCACCCACCTTCACTTCAAAGTCGACGTCCGAGTAATTGAACAGGATCACCCCAACCGGGCCTCTGTAGTCCACATTGATCACGCCCACGCCGACGTCGATCTAATCCTTTCACGCCAAACCCGATATCAGGTGCTGAAGCAACAGATGCACAAGCGATTCGATTCAGCTCTTGTCAATCATCCAAAACAAGGTATTGAGACAATGTTTCGAGATGAGAAGTTGCACATTAGCTACTCGAGCACATGTTCCTTCGGGCATTGCGATCCTCAGATCGGTAGGGACGAGCGCTTTTCCTCTCGCCGGTATTTCTAGTATCAGCCGCGCTGTTTTTAATCCGCAAACGGAGAAACCCACATTCAGAAACCATCGCGATTTCTCGACATGGACCGAACCCGAAGCTCTAAGGAGGAAAGTAAAATTTGGGGTCACGTTTTTCACCTCCGAAGATCGTAGCACGCGGAGAGAGGGGGGTCGCTCGCGAAGGCAAGACGGCCTCCCGGGAAAGCGGCTCCCTGGCAGATCCCATGACGCCATTATTGGTAGGACGGAAAAGCAAAAATAGGAAAAAAAAATTGAAAATGAGAGAATTGTATTAAAGAAAGGGAATATGGGGTTTGAGGTTCTATAAAGAAACAAAAAAAGGGAAAATGCATTAGGGTTTTCAACTTGGTACCGCAACTATTTGTGTTAAATTGTCAACTAAAATCGATGGCGTCTTCTCCATCAAGCATACGATCCACCCTTACCGTAATACAAACTTTTTCTTACATTAATTTTTGTCCAATCAAATGTTTTGAATGCTTTATAGCAATCTTTTTCCTATCAGAATTTTAATTAGTTCTCAAGTACGGGACGAAAGGATATCTTCAAATAATGACAGAAAAATTGATTTTTATGTTATCTCGAATTTTCCCTACACTTGAAATAAGGTGTTGATAACTTTGCAACAACACTAATTAAGTTAACTAAAGGTAGTATAACATGTTTCAGATTGCTTTAAATTGAAAATCAAATTTTGAAGAAAAAAATCTTTTCACTTCTCATAAATAATTTATCATGTTAATGAGGACCTCAAGAATAAATTTTAAGTGTATGTTATGATGATTTATGTAATTTCCAATGCATTAGCCACACATATAACAAGAAAAGTTACTATAGTGAAAATCACAAATTTTCTTTGACTTATGCTAAGTAAGTTCTATAATCGCACTCTTGAACAAAATGATAAATACATTTACTTTGTGAAGAAAGTAAAATGGTGTTTTTTACTTATGGGGCACAACAATTTTCATAGCCAAAATATGTCGTGGTCACAGCTTTTTCCCAGTTTTTTCAATTTTCATGAAGAAAATAAGGGAGATGGAAATCTAAAGAATTAGGTCCATCCCGTATCAAGTATCTTGAAGAAAAATAAGTCCCTTGAAGAGATAAAAAGTGCATTTATCTTATCGAAATGAAGTTCCCTAGAAACAGGATGCTCATTTCAAATGTGAAATGAAATGGAACAGTAGCATTTGCTAAGCCCTTATTATGGAGAGCTATTGTTATTCACGATGTTAGGAAAACACAACCACCAGCAACATTTGTAATGCGAAACAGAATTTAGTAATAAGGCGCTTATTTTAGTCCAAATGAGTGCACATCTTGTGCTAATACCTATTCCATTGGTACAAGTTTCGAACCCTAAAAGTCCATAAATCTTCAATTAAAATGAAGGGGGAAAGAGGATAGATGAAAAGACCAAACTACATTCCTATTTTGAGAGTGTATTTAGTTCCGAAACAAGGCCTGGATCTGGTCATCTCGCAAAATGTGCAATCATATTTAAGACAGCCACGTGGGAGTTCAATGATGAATATCTCCCGTCCACACTTCGGACCACAATGTGAAACAGCATTCATCGGAGGGAGGGAGAAAGGGAGGGAGGGAGGGAGGCTCGAGAGGAGAGATCATTCATTCAACTGAAAACATCTTCAAGCTCTCAAGGCAGCCTTATGAACCATGGTTTCCTTTGGGATTTGGTGGCAACTTTTCTCGACAAGGTCAAGTGGCCTTTCCAGAATTGTCTTCCCTGAATTCAAAATCTCATTGCTTTCCTTTGTCATTTGGAAACTGACAATTCCCACTGGCCAGTCTATCTTTGCTACCAGGGACTTGAAAACAACCATTAAGGAGAGATGCTTCTCAGCTTCCTAAAATGGTAATATAGAAGTAAGAGGTCATGCTGATAGAATATCACAAAAGCTTGAATAATTATCATTATATGGTCTCTCTATCAAATGATAGTGTTGATTTGTTAAATTGAGGCATGTGATCAATTAAAGCTCTCAACAACAGCAGTAAGAGAACCCAAAAGCAAAGCTCTTTTCCTAGAGTGATTTAGCTTCAAAGATTTTCTGAACACATTAATCAAGATCTCTTGCGAGATATACTTTTGTAACACAGGAAATGGTGAGTGTTAATACTAGCAGAAAAAGCTTGCTTAGCTATTTCTAGCAACATAGCAGACCTCCTCCCACCCTTCCAAAGTGCATTAGAATTTCAGGCTCCACGACACAAGAAATGGCTTCACAATGCCGGAAAATGACACAGCTACAACAAATTTATGAGCAGAAGTTGACAAAGCCAATTGTACAGAACAAAACTATGAAGACAACACTCTCAGATCCATGACAAGCCTTTGGCTTTCAACGCACCAAAACCTCTTTTACACATATTTGGAACTTGTATCCAAGTCCAGCAACCATACCCTAATCAGGGATCACGGGGAGAGAGGCTGCTCGGAGTTAAATGAGGGGTCTAGGCAATCATTCATAAAGAGTGACATGGATAATGAACATAAACAATTGTTCCACGTAATTAGACCTAGATACTGAGGGATAACAGCTCTGCAAGTCTCTTTGAGGTAATCTTCCAACAGTACTTCAAAATAATGATAATATTCTGTAGAAAATATAGTGAGTCACATCTGAGTGATGATCCAATTAAAAGAAGAAAAACGACAAGTTCTGTAATTACATGTTCGATGATTCTCTGAAGAGGCTCCTTGCTAATGGCAGCTTGTCTCACCCAGGAGAAGCCAAAATTCTTCTTTTGACTATGATTGGGCCCTGTCTAAGATTTTTCTGCTGCCTTCTCAACAAGTGCATCTCCTAGCACCTTTTCTCATTCTCAAATTCATCTTTGAAAGTACTTTAAAGAGGTGTCCATTGGAAAACCTCCACCATGACCAATTGTTTCAGCAGCAACCTGTGTTAAAATAACAAGGGCATGGTCAACCAAATTCTATGGCGCATTACTGAGATATAACAAGATGTACAACCAATTACCTAGAATAATTCAAAGATGGAATGGCAATTCCTGAGAGATGTTTATTTTCCAAAGTGGCATTAAGAAGGCTCAACTGCACAGGAGTACCAGCAGATTTTCCTTAGAACCCGCGTTTAATTAAATTAGAGAATGAACAGTCGTGCCTTGAAAAACTTTGTAAAGACTTAACAAGGAAAGAGCTTCAACGGTATCCATTGCTGTGATTGCCCTCCACTGATGGAATCTCATATATCGCCTTACAGTATCGACAAATCTCAAAGTAATCATTTATATCTACATCGTTAACCACATAAATGTGAGGTATACTGAGATGCGAGTTCAAATCCATCAAGTACATCTAAAAGTTAGAGTTTGCAATAAAGTTAGAAAGGAAGAAGAGTATGTGCCAGATATATAAAGCCATACAAGTTCATGGTCATGAATGCCAGGTGCCACTTGATTGAGAAAAAGAAATTAGTTATAAGATAGTAGATACAATATTAGAAAAAGTGAAACACTAATTTACCACAGCATGAGTCATAGTATAATGGTCTGACCAAAAAAAAAAAAAAAAAAGTCATAGTATAACGGTTTCAACTCCAGAAGATATGGAATATCAGCTGGCGCTTGTTCCACAATGTTTTCAACTTCCTTAAGCTTTTTCTTCTCTTTGGAAGGATCTGCATCGAACACTCAGGGCCTGATCTCCCTGGAAAGGATGTGTGCACAGGCATAATCCTGCCAATCTATGCATAGACGAACCTGCAAAATCCATTGATCAGAAAACCAATCATAGTAATAGTGCATAAACGGCTAAAAGCAATACAAAAACTCGTACTTGTTCAAAAATAAAGGAAATTTTCCACGTCTTTGCCGTTGCTCCAAAAGTTTCTACCTGGATTTCAAACCCATCATAGGAATGTTGGACAAGGAAAAACCAATGACAAGATCAGTGACAACTGAAGTCAACTTCTAGTTATTACAATTTCTTGCATAAATTCAGTAGCTTCTACTATAAGTAGGGTCTTATAGCACGGAAAATTTGCCACTCCAGAATGAAAATATGGTCAAAAAAAGAAGCAAAGGGACAATAGCAAGGTACAATACAAATATAAGTATCTTTATGAAGAGGGTGCTAGCCAACTGAAACTTGCAACCAGCACAAGCATTATAAGATCCCCATAAAGGATATATCATGAACAAGACATGAAAAAAAAAGAAGTAATGCAATTACATGAGTAGGAGAACAAAAAGTAAAAACTTGGGGCAATCATGGGAGAGAATCCAGAAACACAAGGTGAGAAACTGAAGGCGATTCCACAGCAGTAGATTCTAGAGCGTTCCACCATACTAGTTTCTAGAGAACAAGCACCAGACCTGAGATCTTGCATCCCAACAGATTGCCTAGTGCCAATTCCTATGTAGATACACCAAGCACATTCGGTTTTTAGATAGTTATACATAGATGGCATGTAACAGCTACACAAAAACAACACTTCATGATCTAATCAGTACACATATGGGAGCCAATCCCTGTAATATACACTCTAACCCGCAAGGTAAAGGTCATTAAGATTGATCCTAATTGATTTAAATTGGACTTTTGATCAATGATCATAAGACTCTACAGAAAACTAAGATCCAAAGTGATGGATTCTCAAATCTTAATTCTGTACTAACACCTGTATGTTATCTTCGAAAAGAGGGAATGAAGCTCAAAAGTAGAAGAACAAAGCACTAGTACCACCACAGCAAAAGCACATCACTGAAGAAGCTCTCATGCCTCTTAGAGAAAGTTAACTAGAGAAGCATCTGGGGAATAAGTACAGGAGAATAAAACAAACACAAAACCAGATGATAACAATGAAAAGAAGAGGACAGGAGGATGAAAAATATAGAAAATGTAAATGCTATGATGTAAAAGAGAATTCTGTCCCCAGTCCGAAAAAATGGCTGCCATACAAAGGTGTTGGCATTGTGCTGCACTGCTGTTTATGGAGGCACAGCAGACCTTCCACCTACGCCAACCCAAGCTCTCATGAAGGTAGAGCCCACTTTTAACTCCAGCAATAAAAAGGTTATTCTTACTCTAGAGGAAAGCTTATGGATTCTCCCAAGTCTATATAAAAAGTATATTCAGCCTTGCCACAACCACCGATTAAATCTTCCATCCAATCTAATTCAGGATGAGGGCAACACCTCATTCTCATTTATAACCCCCTTATAATCCAATCCCCAAAGTTAGCCGTAATTAGCAGCTTTGGCCTTTAGATATTGTTTCAGACATAAAATGGGTCATACAAAATGAGAACTGGAGCCAAATTTGGTTTACTATGAGATTGAGTGCTAATTAAATAGGCAAAGTAGGATATTGATCCTACTCCCCATCCAATTGGGAATGATTTTGATGTGACCAACTTCCATCGTTTTAATTGCACCCTATACAGATAGCAATCCTAGCAACAATTGTCAAGGTAAAAATCTTGTATAGGTATAATTAATAGCCACTAGTCATAATGCTCTAACTAATCCAGGAGTAACTGATCAGCATTCAGCATAGCATAACAATGAAATACCACCAATGAAGAGCGAAAATTCCAGCAGCTTATCACCTAAAAGCAGAGACGAAAAGGTCAATATTTGGACATAGGTTAACCTCGACGACCCCATTCATTCCGAACAATGTGTGCAAGATATCTCTTATATTACAAGAAAGCTTGGGAGCAACTAAATACAGGAATAACAATTTAACATGTATGGATGTCCAAGTATCAGTGTCATCCAGTACCAGCCAACGAAACACATGCTGTGTTCATGCAAGGGAGAAACTCCATAGCACACCCTAATTGCAATGGAGAGGTACCACTTGTAATCAAGTTCATCTTTAATTGATTTTATATTAGTTTGTCAGTGGGTAGACGAACATCAATCCCCAAATTAGCATTACGAATTGCTCCTCCAGCGCTCAATCTCAATTTCTTTTCTCCCTGGTTTCTTTGTTATGCAATAAGTATAACAAGTGAGGCAACAAGGAAATACCAATAAAAGATAATGCAAACCCCAAAAACAAATCTACTAAAAAGAATAAAAAAACAAAGAGGAGCCCCTACTCCTGACTTCACTAAACCCTGAAAAGGCGATAAAACAAAATAAAACTACTTGACCAAGACAAGTGCCTTTTTCTCTGTCATCATAGACCAAGGATATTATCTAATTTTTCAACCCTTCACTCCCACACGTTTAACTTCAATTCCAAAAGGAGGTGGGCCCATCTTGTAAAAGTACAAGTTCAAAGTATTTTCCTAGATAGTACCCCAAACGACAATGTCCAGCTTATCCACAGAACTTTCCTACTCAGCTCATCCACATGCCACAGCTACTGACCTGCCCGTGTGCTTGCGGTGGATGGGCGGTGCAAACAGTGGCTTCGATCTTCGGGCCTGGGAAACCAGCAGGGCGACTGACTAGTAGCGACTTAGAGAGAGAGAGATTCCATGGACGTCCCGCCGTCCTTCTCTTTTGCCCCCTGTAGCTCTTCAGGTTTGCTCACGATAGAATAGTAAGTCCCCTGGATATAACTGCATACCTTTCAAGCCAAGTTCTCTCATCTGCGTACGCCTAAAATTCGACACGTCGAGCGATCCTTCCAGAGATGGGCAATCTTTTATATAGAAAGATCGCAAGTGTTTCAAGTCTGACAAATTCGTCAAGGCTTTCAATGTTTCGCATCTGAAAACACTAAGCTCCGATAGTCCAGTGGGAAGCTCTGGGACACATTCAAGTCGATGGCAACAGCGAAGATAGAGTTTCTTGAGACGGGTTAGCTGGGAAAGATGGGGCAAAGACTGCCCCTGGCAGCCGATCTCTAGATCTGTTAAGCCGGAGGGCAGTTATGGTAATTCCCGAAGCTTTTCACATACACCAACGTTAAGCTTCTTTAGCGAAATCAGTTTGCATATATTACTAGGTAATCGCTCTAGATTTTTGCATTTCCAAACCACTAACTTTTGGAGTTCTACCAACATCCCAATGGCATCGGGCAATTCCGTTATGTCAGTACAATAAATATTTAAGATCCTCAAATTTTGCATATTTTCAATACTTTCGGGTAATTTCGTAATCGATGAGTATCCTATGTCCAGCTCAATCAATGATGCCAAATTTCCAATAGAAAGATGAAGCTCTTCCAAATTCTTACAATTTATAAGAGTCAAAATCTCCAACCTTCTGAAAGTGGACAAGTCGGGAGTTCTTTTCAAAGATTGACAATTATTGAGGTTGAGAATTTTGAGCTCAGTCGCCATCTGGAAGAAAGAAATGGTATGTCAGTGTAAGTGGACTGTCACAACCTGTAATTTTTCGCTACTCCTTATGTATTTCACTTTTAAGAATGCTCGTGCTCCTCTACTCCTTTGTGGTTGTCCTACTTAATTTTCAATGCCTCTTTCAGTAATGTTTGGCCACGTCAATAGATAAATACTTTCTAAGCACATCAATTGCAAAAGAATGTTAGGGTGTACAAGTGCTAACTGCATTTAATTCTGGATAACATTTCGAAGGAGATATTTGCTTATTAGACATAAGCAACTTATATTATCAAAAAAGCATATGACAAATCCGAATGAAAGAGAGATGCAATCATTGGGCACCAAGTTTTCCTTTAATACTATGAAATTAAAGAGGAACGGGCTAGTTCAATTATGAAAATCAATTTTCAAATGTTATATGTACAAGGAAAAAAAATGTTAAGTTAAAAAAAAATACTTCGATGCCTTTTTTACATCTTACCTTGAGTGGAACCCATCCTCCCTAGTCCTTTGAAATTGCACTGTATGACAAATCAAGTACAACTAATTTCTTCAAATGAAAGTTGGCCGCAGTGAAATTCAAGGGACACTCATTCCACTGAAGCCATCTTAATTCAGGAAGTAAGCTTTGGAAATCTCCGATGAAATCCACACCATCTACTTGGAGGAACCTCAAGTTGGTCAATTCTTTAAATTGTTCAGCTGTGTATCTTCTTCCCACACCACATGTGCCAAGAGAAAGGGCTTCAATCTTTTTGGTGCCCTGCAACTTGGAAACATTGTGGACCATAAGTTTTGAATGATGAGATGAGACGAACTCATATAAAATAAAATGCACTGATTTCAATTTGCCAACATACTACTATGGCATATAGGCTTCTTCCTTTCAATTTTGTGAAATGAAAGGTTGCAATTGCATATTATTTATCTAATCTATGTAAAGATGAGAAGCTCAAGTAGTTGTTTCCAAAAATTTTCCTCATCCAACTATACCATTCGCATTTTGCACCTTTTGAATTTCCAAAACTTGTGTCTATTTACAAATACAATGGAAGGCCTCTCTTCATACATACATTAATTCAAACAAATCTATCAAAATTCATGCCCTTATGTATGTGAAATAACACTTCCTTTACTCCTATCATGTAGATGTGAACCAATACAACTCTAACTGTCCAAATGCATCTATCAAATTTGCCATCAATATATGTATGAATCCCAATTGTAGAATTTCCTCACTTTTTTGGTGTTTACTTTGTTTGCAATTGTTAATATCAAAATGAAAACGAGAATGTCATCGCAAAAGGTATGCGTGTGTTTTACATTCCTTTCTTATCATGTGTTTCTTCGATGCAGGTTTTTCATTATACGTGGAAGGAAAATTGATAATTACAAACATTCTATATGTGATTCTTTTTATTGCTACAGATGTTTGATGCTATATTTTGATTTTCGTGTTGATTTTGTTACAATGAAGTACTAGTCATCTATTTTGCCCATTTTTACCATGGATTTAGAATCAGGCAAAAACAATGATTAATCAAAAAAGCTCTTTTGCTTAGAGAAGCAGCAATTTATGGGGACTCAAGACTAATACTTATTTTTATTTCAAACAAGAAAGGGAAGATAGACCCACATGCACTGACTAAGAAAAGTAGAGAAAACTCATACCTTGCAATTGTCAAGCACATCTAGGGCTTCCTGACCGATCCACAATCTGCTACGCTTTTGAGGCTCCCTTGGATTTTCTAGATAAACAATTTCCCTTCCAAGATCTCTCAATTGATCATGCATCAATAAAAACACTCCATTTCCTTCAGTTTCAATTAGGGACCTAAGATTTAGTACTTCAATCCCCATCCCAGGGAAAAAATCACATGCATCCCACATATAAGTTGGATTTTGTTTAAGTGTTCTGGTGAAAAGGCATGCTATATCCAAAAATATTTGTTGTTCCCTATAATCTAATGCGTCATAACTTATTTTCAACTTCTCTTGCACTTTCTCATGGGGCACTTTCTTTAATTTTTTTAATGTACCTTTCCATAAGTCTTTTCTCTTTCTCCATAAGAACGAACCTATAACTTCAAGAGCTAACGGAGCCCCCAGTAGTAGATACAACATCCCTAGCGATAACCTCATAATTACTCGGAGGAGAATCCTTTCAAAGGCATGTCTACTAAATAAAATCAATGATTGATCTAAAGATAACTCGTTGAGTTGGTACATGTAGCCCACGTTAGCTTCATCATAATTACTCGGAGGAGAATCCTTTCGAAAGGCATGTCTACTAAATAAAATCAATGATTGATCTAAAGATAACTCGTTGAGTTGGTACATGTAGCTCACGTTAGCTTCATCGAGAATGCTTTTGTTTCTAGTTGTGATGATGACTATACTTCCCGCTTCAACCCAACTACCGTCCCCGACCAAAGCATTCAATTGAGTGTTATCATCAATATCATCCAGAAGAACTAGGACTTTCTTCCCCATAAATCGAGATTTAATGAAACTGACTCCTTCATCGACATTAGACGCATCATATGAACTTCTTGTTATGTCATGAATGAGTTGCTTTTGTACACATTCAATACAATTATGCTCGGATGTTTCTCGGATATTTGCCAAGAAGCTACGATAGTCAAAATGACTAGAGAGTTTGTTGTATAACACCTTTGCAAGAGTTGTCTTACCGATGCCGCCCATTCCATAAATTCCAATAATCTTTGTACCATGGAATTCATCATCTATGTTGCTCATAAGTTGCACATGATCCTCGATTCCCACTAACTGTTCAGGAACATTTAGCTGAAAAAGTCTTTTTAACTCGCCCATAACCTTTTTCACAATAATCTTAACCAATGTTCCTTCATGCCTGTAAAATAACAATGAATATTGGTATAGGATAGCAATATGTGTATTATTTTTGAAAAAAGATCTATTTATGAATAATTAAACAATGTTTTGTTGGAGGATAAGGTACCCATTATCAATTTTCTCCGATTCCCATCCTTTCAAGGAGCTGACTTCTTTGAGTGCTTCTTCCCATTCCTTCACAACCATTTCCTCCATATTCTTTTTATGTGCATCGATAGCTTCTCTCCATCTCCCTATAGGATGTCGCACTTGTGAGGGTTCCACTTTGTAAAATATGGGCAATACTATTTGCCCTTTACTCCTCTTGCACTTTAACATTTGAACCAACTCATGAAGGCACCATTTGCTGGAAACATAGTTCTCAGAAATAATTGGGATAGAGATCGTGGACTGTGTAATGTTGCAGAGAAGCTCCGGACCAATCTCCTCACCAACACGGAGCTCATTGTCGTCTCTGAACACCTGAATTCCTGCATCGGTAAGACTAGTATAGAGATAGTCAGTGAAATTTTTGCGTGTATCTATCCCTCTAAAGTTCAAGAACACTTCGTAGGCATTCCCTTTGGGCCGTTTGTCTCCCCCTTCATGATCTCCTCCATGCGGAGCATTCGATGAGGAAGACGCCCTGGAATTCGGATCTTCTGAGTGAGTGGGTTCTTCTCTTTTACAATTCAATTGGCAATTTAAGTTGAGAGGGAAATGACGTGAAAAGAAACGAAAGGAATTGGAGATAAAGGAAAAGAACGGAAAGACCATTTACCTTTTTCTTGATTGGATGGACATCATGGAGTGATTAACCAACGGGATTCTTATTCTGTTTTAAAATAAGATATTGATCAAGCAGAGCCTTAAAAGAAAGCCAGCCTTCACGGTCCAGATCTGCGAATCGCACAAATGTCTTTCATGACTCAGTTAATTCAAACGAAAATAAAAGAACTCTCATACCTCTTGCTTACTCAGAAGAAAATGAAGCAAACAAAGTAGGAAACAGAAAAGAGCAAGGAGTCGGTTGACTGCTTGAGGAGTGCTCAAACAACACAACCCTGACATCTCCACCGATTTTCAGCCTTTGAAGTAGGATTACCAACACATGAGATTCTTTAATATGCGTGCTCGAACAATGCTCGAGTTCTTGCCATCCAACGGTCCAAAACTCTCCATGTTAATCGAAAGGCTGTGAGGCATGCCGCGGAAAGAATAGTCAGTGCACGCGTAATTTCCGTAGCATCATGACTTTTTCTTTCTTTTATGGGTCGAAGTAGCGTCATTGACTTGGAGACACGCAGTACTCAGCAGCGTCGTGAGTTGACTTGCTTTTTATATTAATAAGAAAAAGTGGAAAAGAGAACTGACGAGCAACGCTCACATGCTCCTGCTGTGATCTCCACTGATTCACGCCATATTACTGGGAAGGTGCTTCGAACCTATCTACGCGCTTTCATTGAAATTTGAGAGATCCAGGACTTGGCTGAACTTGACTTGACTTGCTTTCATTATCTTATACACTGCTAATTTACATGAGTCAGACAAGAGCATATAAATCGGGGGATTATACAGGATTTTGTTATAAAAAGTCTGCAGGAGGCTTTTTCTTTTTTATTCGTCTAGAAAGGTAACTCTAAAATAAATCTTTTTCAAAATAATTTCCTTAAACTAGATTTCTCCATACTACTTTTTGCTTAAAAATTATCAAATCGTTATCCTCCACCCAAGCCACTTTTATCTCTCCCCTTAAATTAATAGCTTTTAACATTTTACATAAATTTTATTCTTTTGGTGTCGCGTTAATAAAATCTAGGCCAACAATGCTCCATATTCAAATGGTAATTTAGTGATACTTTTTTTTTGTCCTTTTATGTCATCTTTTGTTAGACTTTTTATTTCATGTCGACATTCTTCGCCAAAAGAATGAGGTTGGCCAAACTCGCTAAACTAAAGTTCAAAACCATCAATTCAAATTCATCTATCACCGGTCCTAAATGCAAATGCAATAAAAAAAAAACTAAATAATAAATGCTCCTAAAATATATGCTATGCAATTTAATTCTAATATTTTTGTTTAGATGTTAAAAATTAATCCCTAATTTTTTTAATGCAATAAACAACTAATTGGGCCACCAAAATTTAGGTATTAATAGTGATGCTTATCTATCAATTTACTATCTTATTACAAGCAATGTTAAAGCAAATAAATATTTGACACCTATTATCGGCACAAACATTTTAAATTCCTAATTCAATCAAACAAACCACCCCCCCCCCCCGGCTTGCACAAAAAAACAATATTTCATTCATTAGTTAAATATGTCTCATGAATCAAATAAAAGTTTGAGTACTATATGATGCTTTCTATAGGAGTCATTCTTGCCCCACTTCACTCTGAGACCCAATGTTTAAACCCTTAACATCTTCTCTTGTAAAGAAAGGGGATTTGAGACAACAAATGATTGATCAATTTAATCAAATGTTGAGATTCATAGGCAAAATGTGATGGTTTCTGTATTTCGTCAGCCAGAAGTCCAAATCTTAACAGAGTTGTAAAACAAACACATTATCCTCAATATTCAAGCTTCTTACTGTATTATTACCCACATACATGCCAAGAGTTGAGAGAAATGTCAACTAGTTGACATTGAAACACATCCCGGTGACTAAAACTTCAAAGAGAAATGATATCACAATAGTGTCTTTTTGAAATGACATCACAACATCGTGCTGGAGAAAAGCTAAGTCCATTGACAATATATAAGCTCCCTAAAAAGAGGATTTTAGAACTGCCAACGGTCAAGATTAAGTCCAAAGGAAGCAGGCTCTCTGCTGAAAAAAATATAAAAATGGAAATGAAATACAAAATAACATTCACTCGCCTTTACTTTTGGGAGCTAATGTTATCTCTGATGTTAGAAAAACACTAACACCAGCAAGATTTGTACAGAGAAACAAAATTGGTAACAAGGCACTTACTTTTGTTATAATGAGTGCACATCTTGTTCTGATACCAATTCTGTTGGTACAAGTTCTGGACCCTGATAGTCCAAAAATCTTCAATTACAAGGAGGGGGGAAGAGGAAAGATGAAAAGACCAAAATATATTCCTAAGCAGAAAGTGTATTCTGTATCATTTCAGTCCAAAACAAGGCCCAGATCTGGTCCACCTGCAAAATATGCTATCAAATTTAAGATAGCTATACGAGAGTTCTATGATATCTTTAGTCCCCACTTCAGAGGACAATGTGAAACCGCACTCTTCAGCTTCTCTCTTTTGGTAAGAGAGGGGGAGGCTCGAGGGAAGAGAGGTCATTCATTCAACTAAGAACATCTCCAAGCTCTCAAAGCAGCCATATGAACCATAGTTTGCTTGTGGACTTGGTGGCAGCTTTCCTCAACAGGATCAAAGAGCTTTTCCAAATTTGTAGCCCATGAGTTCAAGATGTCATTGCTCTCCTTTGTTGTCTGGAAACAGACAACCCCCATCAGCAGGTCTATCTTTCCCAGTAGGGACTTGGAAACAACCATTTTGGAGAGACGCTTTTCAGCTTCCTAGAATGGTCATAGAACTAACAGGTCATGCTGATAGAATATCATATAGGCTTGTATAATTACTACTATGCTGTCTCTCTAGCAGATGATAGTGATGATTTAATAGAATGAGGCATATGAATGATTAAAGCTCTCTACAACAGTGGTAACAGAACCCCAAAAACAGAGTTCCTTTCGTTGAGTGATTCAGCTACATAGATGTCTGAGCAAATTAAGAAAGCTCTAATCACGAGATATACTTTTGTAACACTGAAAATGGTGAATCATAGCAGAGCTCCTCCCACACTTCTAAAGCGCATCAGAATTTCAGGCTCCATGGGACAAGAAATGGTTTCACAATGCCAGACATTACATTGATAGCTACGACAAATTTTATGAGAAGTTGACTAAGCATAGTGTGTATGCATGTATATCAGTCCGAAATATTCACAGAAAAAACTACAAGCAAAACATTCTGAAACTCAAGACAAGCCTTGGCCTTCAAGGCACCAAAGCCTCTTTTCCAATTTTTTGGAACTTGTATCCAAATCCAGCAACCATAACCCGCAGGTATCAGGGGCAGAGAGGCTACCCAGGGTTAAATGAGGGGTCTAGGTAATCAGTCATAAAGATTGACATTGATAAGAGAAATAAATAAATGTTCAACATAATCAACCTGGATGCTGAGGCATAACAGCTATGCAAGTTTCCTCAAGGTAATCCTCAAGTAATACTTCAAAACGACAATAACATTCTGCAGAAAATAGAGTAAGTCGCATCAGCATGATGATCCAAAGAAAGCAAGGGAAAAAAACGACAAAGTTCTATAATTACATGTTTGCTTATTCTCTGTCTAAGATCTTCTGCTGCCTTCTTAACAAGTGCACCTTCGAGCATGGTTTTCTCATTCCCAAATTTATCTCTGAAATTACTCCAAAGAGCAGTTAATTGGATAACCTCCATTGTGACCAATCGTTTCAGCTGCCACCTGCGTTAAAATAACAAAGGCACGGCCAACCAAATTCTATGGCAAATCGTCGACCTATCGCAAGAAAATGCGCAACCAAATACTAGAAACAATTCAAAGACGTACCTAAATTGGGGAATTTCTGAGACATTTTTATTATTACAAAGGCTTGACTACAACCGATCATGTGGTGACCAAACTAAGCACCAGCAGATTTTCCTTAGAACCTGCGACTAATTAAATCATGGAATGAACAGCTGTGCCTTGAAAAAATCAGTGAAGACTTGACAAAGCCTCATATGAAAGAGCTTCACTGGTATCCAGTGCTCTGGGTTTTCCCGTTGCTGATGGAATCTCGTCTATTGCCATATAGCAACGGCAAATCTCAAGGTAACCATTGTAATGTGAGTAATACTTATATCGTTAACCACATGAATGCGAGGAAAGATGTGTGTACAAATCCATTAAGTACATTTCTAAAATCAGAGTTTACAATAAAGATAGAAAGGAAAAAGAGAATGCAACAGATGAATAAAACCATGGCTTGAACCACAGCCTGAATACCAGGTACCGCTTGATTGGCAAAAAAATTTAGTTGAAAATAGTAGATACAACATTAGAATAAGTAAAGCACCAGTTCACCATATCATGGATTCTTATTATATCCGTTTCAGCTCCAGAAGTGACAGAATATCAGCTGGCGCTTCTTTCACAATACTTTCCCCTTCTTTAGGCTTTTTCTTCTCTTTGGAAGGATCTGCATCAAACACCAGGGGGCTGATTTTCTGGAGCTGTGCAGGGACATGGTCCTAGCAATCTAAGCTCAAAAGAACCTACAAAACCATCCATCAGAAAACCGATCATAGTAAGAGAGCATAAACAGCTAAAAGCAATACAAAAATCCCATACATGTTCAAGGATAAAGGCCATCTTCTCCGTATTAGCCAATGCTCCAAAATTTTCCTCAGCAATTCAAACCACTCATAATGTCAGACAAGGAAAAACCAATTACAAGATCAAAGACCCCAGAATTCAACTTCTAGCTCCTGCAATTTCTTGTATTAAATCAGCAGATTCTGTTATAAGACCTTGTTCTTCCTTTGCTTTTTGCAAGTTTCTTTATCAACCGCCCTCTCTCAATTTCGACATATAGCTGCATAACAAAACTAGCTACAGAAACCATGAAACCAAAACAGATTGCTCGTGAACATAAGCTGCAATAGAGTTTGATTTCACATTTCACCTTCCTAGCAGCAACAGAGTTAAGTGTCACCATCAAATTAATTCATTACTTGATTATTTCTAGAGCACAATTACAACTTTCAGTTGAACTATCTAATTAACAGCAAGAAAAATTATTCATCTAGAAAGAAAATAGAGTAGAAAAAGGGATTAAAGGGGTAATAGCAAGGTGCAATACGAATCAGATTACGAGGATCCCAGCCAATTGAAAAAACTTGCAAACAGCATGAGCACACCAGGCCTGAGTTCTAGCATCTCTAGAAATTGCCGAGAACCAATAACCATATAGATGTGCCAATGAGATTCGTTTTTCAAATAGTCATACATGATGGCATATTATGACTACACAAAACGACAGTATAAGATCTAATCAGTACACATATGGGAGGCAATCGCTGCAGTGTAAGTCCATATAAATAAAACCCTTAAGGTAACTGTTGTTAAGATTAATCCCAAATGATTGAAATTGGACCACACTTTGGATCGATAATCATAAGACTCTGCACTGCTGATGATGGCAAAAGAAAAGAAGAAAACAAAATGAAAGCAAAGCCAGATGATGGCATTGAAAAGAAGAAGAGAGGAGGTGAAAGAAATAGACAAGTTGAAGAGCTGAAAAAAAGAAAAAATCTGTAGCAAGAAGAGATGGTTACAGTACAAAGGCGATGGCATTGTGCTGCACTGCTGATTGTGGAGGCACAGCAGACCTTCCATATGCCCCAACCAAAGCTCTCATGAAAGTAGAGCTCACATCCAACTCAAGCAATGAAAGGTTAATTTTAATCCAGGTGAAAGCATATGGACTCTCTCAAGTCTGCATAGAAAGTATTTCAGCCTTGCCACAACCACCAATTAAATCTTCCATCCAATCTGATTCAGGATGAGGGCAACACCTCAATTTTTTTTATAATGCTATCACAGTTCAATCCCCAAAGTTAGCCTGATAAGCAGGTTCAGCCTTTAGATATTGTTTCAGACATACAATTGGTCATGCATGACGAGAAATGGGGCCTAATTTGATTTACTATGAGGTTTAGTCCTAATTAAATAGGCAAAGTATGTGGATTGGGATTAGGAATCCCATCCTATCTCTCCAATGACCTTACACCTAATCCAAACTGGGAATGATTGTTGACATGACCAACTTGCATCTTTTTAATTGCCTCCTATAGAGTTAGCAATCCTAATAACAATCGTGAAGGTAAAAATCTGGTACAGGTATAAAAAATAGGCACCAGTCATAATGCCCTGACTAATTCAGAGGAACTTATCAGCATTCAGCATAGCATAACAATGAAATACACTCAATGAAGAGCAAATTTCCACCAGCTTATCACCCAAAAGCAGAGATAAAAGGAAAAATATCTGGACATCGGTTAATCTCGACAATCCAATTCCCTTATATCAAAGGAGTGTAAGATACTTCCTTTGTTACAAGAAAGTTTGGGAGCAACTATATATAGGAAAAACAACTTAACAGGTATGAATATCCAAATATCAGTGTCATCAAATAATTTTGACTCAATCGCTTGATGAGCAAGACAAAGAGTGCTCTGAGCTGGAAGACAAACATTCATGCCTCAAGAATTCGGTAGACGATCGAACACAATAATCTTGGCTCCTGCTTGTTTAATATTCCTTTCGCCACCAACAAACCTAACACATGCTGTGTTCATGCAAGGGAGAAACTCCACAACAAATCCTTATTGCAATGGACAGGTACAACCCATACTTATTGTTCATCTTCAGTTGATTAGTATTTTGAATCACTCGTCTGGCACCCAATCTCAATTTTTTTTCTCCCCGGTTTCTTTGTTGTGTAAAAGGTATAATAAGTAAGGCACCAAGGAAATACCTATCCATCTAAACCAAGAAGAATTCATCCCTATACAAGAGAACTCAATCCTAAAACAAATCTACTAACCATAATAAAAACAAAGCGGAGCACCGATAACAAACTTCACTAAACCCTGAAAAGATGATGAAACAAAATAAAACTACTTAACTTAAACAATATGCCTGAATCTCTATCATCACGGACTAAGAATCAGCCGCGCGATCTTGTCACCCACCTTCGCTTCAAAGTCGACGTCCGAGGAATTGAACAGGATCACCCCAACCGGGCCTCTGTAGTCCGCATCGATCACGCCCACGCCGACGTCGATCTAATGCTTCCACGCCAAACCCGATATCAGGTGCTGAAGCAACAAGTGTACAAGCGATTCGATTCAGCCCTCGTCAATCATCCAAAACAAGGTATTGAGACAATGTTTCGAGATGAGAAGTTGCACATTAGCTACTGGAGCACATGTTCCTTCGGGTACTGCGATGCTCAGATCGGTAGGGACGAGCGCTTTTCCTATTGCCAGTACTTCTCGTCTCAGCCGCGCTGGTTTTAATCCGCAAACGCAGAAACCCACATTCAGAAACCATCGCGATTTCTCGACATGGACCGAACTCGAAGCTCTAAGGAGGAAAGTAAAATTCGGGGTCACGTTTATTCATCTCCAGAGATCGTAGCACGCGGAAAGGGGGGTCGCTCGCGAAGGCAAGACGGCCTCCCCGGAGAGCGGCTCCCTGGCAGATCCCATGACGCCATTGTTGGGAGGACGGAAAGGCAAAAATAGGAAAAAACAAATTGAAAATGAGAGAATTGTAATAAAGAAAGGGAAGATGGGGTGGTTTGAGGTTCTGTAAAGAAACCAAAAAGGGGAAATGCATTAGGGTTTTCAAATTGGTGCCGCTCTAATTTGTGGAAAATTGTCGACTAAAATCGATGGAGTCTTCTTAGTCAAGCATATAATCACCACCCTTACCGTAATGAACATGACAGATTTTTTCTTACAGTAATTTTTGTCCAATCAAATGTTTTGAATGCTTTACAGTAGTTTTTTTCTTTTTTCCCACAGAATATTAATTAGTTCTCAAGGACAAGGCGAAAAGAGATATGCAAATAATGGGCGAAAAATTGATTTTTGCGTTATCTCGAATTTTCCCCACACTTGAATAAAATAAGGCATTGATTACTACGCAACAACACTAATTAAGTTAACTAAAAAAACATATTTCAGACTGCTTGAAACTGAAAATCATATTTTGATGAAAAAAACCTTTCACTTCTCATAAATAATTTATCATGTTAATGAGGACCTAAAGAATAACTTTTCAGTGTATCTTATGATGATTTATATAATTTCCAATGCATTAGCCACCCCTATAACAAGAAAAGTTACTATAGTGAAAATCACGAATTTTCTTTGACTTATGCTAAGTAAGTTTTATAATCGCATTCTTTAACAAAATGATAAATACATTTACTTTGTGAAGAAAGTAAAATGGTGATTTTTACTTATGGGGCACAACTATTTTCACAATCAAAAGATGTCGTGGCCACAGCTTTTCCCAGTGTTTTCAATTTCCGTAAAGAAAATAAAGGAGCCGGAAACCTAAAGATCAAGGTCTATTCCGTATCAGATATCAACTCGAAGAAAAAAATCGTCCCTTAAAGAGATAAAAGGTGCAATTATCTTATCGAAATGAAGTTTCCTAGAAATATGGTGCTCATTTCAAATGTGAAATGAAATGGAAAAGTAGCATTCGTTAAACCTTTACTATGGAGAGCTAACGTTATTCACATTGTTAGAAATACACAAGCACCGGCAACGTTTGTAATGCGAAACAGAATTTAGTAAGAAAGCGCTTATTTCAGTCCAAATGAGTGCACATCTTGTGCTAATACCCATTCCATTGATACAAGTTTCGGACCTGAAAGCCCATAAATCTTCAATTAAAATGAGGGGAGAAGAAAAAAGATGAAAAGACCAAACGACATTCCCATATAGAAAGTGTATTCAGTATATCATTTCAATCTGAAACAAGCCCCGGATCTAGTCCCCCTACAAAATATGCAATCAAATTTAAGACAGCCGTGCGAGAGTTCAATGATGAATATCTCCGGTCCACACTTTAGACCGCAATGTGAAACAACATTCTTCGCCAAGAGAGAGAGAGAGAGGGGAGCCTCAAGGGAGAGAGATAATCATTCAACTAAAAACATCTTCAAGCTCTCAAAGAAGCCTTATGAACTGTGGCTTCCTTAGAGATTTGGTGGCAACTTTTCTCAACAAGGTCAAGTAGCTTTTCTCAACAAGGTCAAGTAGCTTCATCGCAAACTCTGAAGTTCAATATGTACTTGATGGATTTAAACTCGCATCTCAGTATACCTCGCATTTATGTGGTTAATGATGTAGTATTACTTACGTGACAACGGTTACCTTGAGATTTGTCGATCCTATATGGCGATATATGAGATTCCATCAGTAAAAGGCAACGTAGAGCAGCGGATACTAGTGAAGCCCTTTCCTTGTTAAGTCTTTACTGAGTTTTTAAAGGCATAACTGTTCATTCTGTGATTTAATTAAATGCAGGTTCTAAGGAAAATCTGCTGGTACTTAGTTCTATCACCACATGATCTATCACCACATGATCCAATGCAGTCGAGCCTTCTTAATGCCACATTATAGGGTAAACATGTCTAAAAAATTCTCCAATTTAGGTTCCATCTTTGAATTGTTCTAGATAATTGGTTGTAATCAATAATGTGCCATAGAATTTGGTCAACCATGCCTTTGGCATTTTAACACAGGTTGCTGCTGAAATAATTGATCACGGTGGAGGTTATCCAATGGACGCCTCTTTAAAGTACTTTCAAAGATGAATTGGAGAATGAGAAAACATGCTAGGAGGTGCATTTGTTGAGAAGGCAGAAGAAAATCTTAGAACTGGGCCCAATCGTAGTCAAAAGAAGAATTTTGGCCGAGATCTGGTCCCCCTGCAGAATATGCAGTCAAATTTAAGCCAACTACACGAGAGTTTAACGAGGGATATCTTCAATCCCCCCTTCAGAGCATAACGAGAAACAACATTCTTCAGCTTCTATCTCTTGGTGAGAGAGGGAGGCTCAAGGGGAGAGAGATCATTCATTCATCTAAGGCATCTTCAAGCTCTCAAAGCAACCTTGTGAACCCCAGTTTCCTTGCGTACTTGTTGGCGACTTTTTCGTGACAAGATCAAGGAGTTTGTCCAAATTTGTCACCAACAAGTTCAAGATGTCATCGCTATCCTTCGTCCTTTGGAAATAGATAACTCACATCAGCCGGTTTATCTTTGCCACTTGGGACTTGGAAACAGTCATTTTGGAGAGGTATGTATGCGATTAAAACTCTCTACAACAGCGGTAATAGAAACCCGAGAAGAGAGCTCTTCTCCCTGAGTGATTCAGCTACGTAGGTTTTCTGAACACATTAAGAAAGCTATCTAAACATATTAAGAAAGCTCCAATAGGGAGACATACTGTTGTATGCTGGAAATGGTTAGTGCTGATACTAGTAGAAAAAGCTTGCTCAACTATTTTAGCAATATAGCACAGCTCTTCCCACCCTTCTAAAGCGCATCCGAATTTCAGGCTCCATGGGACAAGAAATGGTTTCACAATGCCAGACAATCACACAGCCACAAACTTTATGAGCAGAAGTTGACTAAGTCAAGTATACGCATATATGTCGATCAGAAATGTTTACGCAACAAAACTACAAAGACAACATTCTCAATTCCATGACAAGCCTTTGGCTTTCAAGGCACCAAAACCTCGTTTCCACTATCTTAGAACTTGTATCCAAGTCCAGCAACTACGCCCCAATCAGGGATTACAGGCAGAGAGGTTGCCCAGGGTTAAATGTGGGTTCTAGAAAATCATTCATAAAGATTGACATTGATTAAAAAACATAAACCAATGTTCTCCGTGATCAGACCTAAATACCAAGGCATCATAGTTCTGGAAGTCTCTTTAAAAGTAATCCTCGGGTAATACTTTGAAACAACAATAATATTCTGCAGAAAATAGAGTGAGTCACAAATGACAAAGTTCTGTAATTACACGTTTAATGATTCTCTGTCTAAGATCTTCTGCTGCCTTCTCAACAAGTGCACCCTCAAGCATGTTTTTCTCATTCTCAAATTCATCATTAAAAGTACTCCGAAGAGCAGTCCATTGGATAGCCTCCAGTGTGACCAATTGTTTAAGAAGCACCTGCGTTAAAGTAACAAAGGCATGGTCAACCAAATTCTATGGCACATTATTGAGATGTTGCAAGACGTACAACCAATTAACCAGAACAATTCAATGATAGTAGCTAAATTGGGCAATATTTGAGAAATTTGTATCCTTAAAGGGGCATTAAGAAGGCTTGATTACATAGGATCGTGTGGTGATAGAACCAAGTACCAGGAGATTTTCCTTAGAACCTAGAGCCATGCATTGAAAAACTCAATTAAGACTCAACAACAACAGAGCTTCACCGGTATCCATTGCTCTGGGTTTCCCTTCACTGATGGAATCTCATGTGTGGCCTTATAGCATCAACATATCTTGAGGTAATCGTTGTTATGCGAGTGATACCTACATCATTAACACCATGAACACTAGGTAAATTGAGATGTATGTGGTGATAGAACCAATGGTTTAACTCCATTAAGTACATCTTGATCGCCAAAGTTTGCTATAAAGCTAGAAAGGAAGAAGAGTATGTGCCAGATAAATAAAGCCATACAAGCTCATGGTTTGACTCCAACCTGAATACCAGGTAGTGCTTGATCAGTGAAAACAATTTAGTTAAAAGATAGTGGACACAACATTAGAAAAAGTAAAACACCAATTTACCATACCATGAGTTCCCAGTATATCCAATTCAACTCTAGAAGTGATGGTATATCAACTGGCGCTCCTTCCACAATATTTTCACCTTCTTTAGGCTTTTTCTTCTCCTTGGAAGGATCTTCATCAAACACTCGGGGGCTGATCTTCCTGGAAAGGATCTGTGCATGGACATAATCCCAGCAATCTAAGCACAAAAGGACCTACAAAATCCATCAATCAGAAAACCAGTCTTAGCAATAGTGCATAAAGAGCTTAAAGCAATACAAAAAAACCATACTTGTTCAAGGATAAAGGCAACTTTCTCCGTCTTTGCCCTTGTTTCAAAAGTTTCTACCTGCAATTTAAACCCATCATAGGAATGTTGGACAAGGAAAAATCAATTACAAGAGCAGTGACAACAGTAGTCAACTCCTAGTTACTGCGATTTCCATCATAAAGTCAACAGCTTATGCTCTAAGACCCTATTCTTCCTTTACTATGGTAAGCTTCTTAATTAACCGTGCTCTCTCAATTTTGACATATATCTATATAACAAAACTGTGGCATCCCAAAATTCATGATGACCTCTAGTTACATTAAAGTCTATGAATAGGTGATGGAAGTACTATCAAGTTATTTTATAGCCATTTAATCCATAATTTGCAATAAGATTTATGGCCAAGCTTTTAATGGATAATTATGTGATAGGAAAGAAAATTCTATCATTGGCCATATGCATTATAAATTGGAATTTATGGATTGTGACTACAAGTTTTATGGCCTTATTATTTTTGCAAGTTAGGTATTTATTTAAGTGGAAAATGTTAATAGATTATTAAAAGGTTAGTGGGCCGAAATTCTTAGGCCAAGCTAGCCCAAAACCCAGCCCAAGACCTCCACCACTTCGGCCCAAAGCCAAGCCCATGAAGCCCATTGGGGCGTCGACCAAGCTGGCCCCAAGCCCAGCCGGATGGAGCCCCTCTTGCATGGCAAATTGCCAAGTGTTCTTCCCTAGTTGCCAAGTGTGGCTGCCCCCATTGGCCATCTTGGGCGGCCACATGCAGCTTTCAATCATTTCAAATGATTGAAGGAAAGGGAAATTAAGAGAGGGAGAGTGGCCGGTTTTGGTGAGTGAGAGAGAGAGAGAGAGAGAGAGAGAGAGAGAGAGAGAGAGAGAGCTGTCGAGAGAGTGAGAGAGGGAAACCAAGAGAGGAGGAGGAGGCCGTGCAAAGAAGAAGGAAGAGAGTTCGTCCGCCATTCGCCGCTGCTTTTCCTCTGTTTGCTATTGTTTTATGCTTGAATCTAAGGCAAGTAGAGTCCTAAAACCTACCCTGCTTGCTGTGATGTGTGTGTAGAAGATGGTGCATTTTGGTTGTGGTAGATGTGATGAAATGTCGAAGCTATGGGGAGAAATTCGTTGGTCATGCATGCTGTTTCTGGAAAGACCAGCCTAACCGTTCTTGAGTTTGTGTGTTGCATGTGACCTTTTAGTTGGAATCTTGTTTCGACCTCTTCATTAAAGTTGTAGAGAACATCTTGAAGTATAACATACTAATTTGAGACAAAATGGACAAGTATTGAGGGGTGAAACCCTTTTTCTACGAAAACATTAGATCTGAAAACTGTTTCGTTAACCTCTTGGTGATTTCGTGTGTTGCATGTGACTTTTTATCTGGAATTTCACTTCGACCTCTTCATAAAAGTTGTAGATAACATACTGAAATTTGAGATAAAACAAACAAGTATTTCTTGGTGAAACGATTTTCCTTTGGAGAGACTAGATTTGGAATTCGTTGTGATGACCTTCAGTGGTTTCATGGTCTGTAAAGTAACTTTATTGTTGAACTCTTGTTGACACCTAATTTTTGCCCAAAAATATTTCATTCCGGCATATAGATTATCTAGGTGTTTAATATCGTGTTTTAAATGAAAGATGTTTTTCCTATAAAAAAATTAATAATTTTTTTTTTTAAAAAAAAGAAGAAATCGAAAAAAAAAAAAAAAAGAGAGCAAGTTGGGGCCAACGATCTAAATGTGACTAGCCAAGCCTAGGAGGTCAAATTGGAATTTAAATGACAAGTTGGGGCCAAAATGCAATTTCCAAAAGTCGAGGGACCAATTCGCAAATTTTGCAAAATTTGCGCCCAAGCCCTTAAATCATCATCTTGGTCATCAATTAAGTTGAAATTGAATTTGGGCCAAGTAGAATCAATCAAATTGAGCCAAAAAGACCACATTTGTATTGAATTTGGTATTTTCAGATAAGAAAATGGCCAACTTTGAGGGACTTTTTTGCAAAATTGAGTGGGCAAAATTGCGAAATTTGGTCAAGATCTTAAACTACTATACATGAACTTGTTAAATGATCAAAAACCACAGCCAAAGTGATGGATTAAAGCACCCAAACCAGCTGCCAAATCTCAGTCCACGATTAAGTCTTAATTCGGAGCTGCTAAGTAGCCATATTGGTGGCCCCACCATATCCCACTCAGCCGCCCATTTAGCTCGATCTTTGCACGTGCTGAAATATTGTATATAGTAGTGCAAGTGGACGAAAATTTGCCAGGGATAAGCTGCTGAAAGCACGGGAAAGTCGCAGCAAAGTCCGCACACTCAACAGCTGCAGAAGTTAAAAAATTGGCTAAGTCAGAAGAGTAGGTGAAGTAGCCCTGTTGACAGGTTTGGTAGGTAGACAAAAGGCTGACCAAAAATCCCTTAATTAAGGGGATAAGATCACTGAAGCAAGGTCTTTCAAGGGATGAGAGAGAGGAGACGAGAGGGAGAGGAGAGAGCTTGGAATCGTCCCCCAAAGAGGCCCTCAGAAGCAACTCCAGAAAAGCAAACCCAAAAATTCCAAATCAACCTTCTGAGAGAAAAGTGAGATTTTCGCAAACTTGCAGCCAAAATTAGCCAAAACCTTAAACTAGAGAGTGAAACTTCACTCAAATATCTCTCCATCCATAGGTTGCACGCCCAAAATGGAGATCGAGAAGGCCTCCTAAAGCCCCCCGAAATAGTGCCCTCCTGGCGGGCCAAGAAAGTCCGAAAATTTTTCCAAGTGTCGAGACTGTTTGGTCACGAGTAAGGAAAGCCAGTGTTCTTGAGAAAGTTGAGAGACAAATGAGAAAAATATTGACTTTTAACCCAAACTAGAATACATATAGTTTGGCGTGGTGTCAAGTTTTCCAACAAAATACATCTTGAAGTCTAATGTTAGAGCTCAACAAAAACCTTCGTTGTCAGTTCTTTTTTTTGCAGATCTCATTTCCAGTTGAAGAAGCCAACTTCCACAAGTCTCGAGGATAATTTGTCGGTTTCATTGGCCAAGAACCACTTGAAAATGAAACTATGAAGCAAGTTAAGCATCCTAGATGTATTTATTTTCGATTTTGAGCATGTTTTGATCATGAAAATCAAGAAGAAAACCAGCCCGAAAAACTGATTTCTAAGGCTGAAATTTTTCTAAGTGTTTGAAATCTCTTCAAGAGTTTTGCATGTGTGCTTCTTGGAGAGGTTGTTTTGATGTTGTTCGGTGGGTCATTCTCTATGATGTTTCTTGCATTTAAAAGCTCATGTTACCTACATTCACTCATATTAAGTAGTGTTTCCCTTAGATCTCGTATGTGATGAGTGTCGGGGCTTGAATATGGGCATTCAACCTATTTGCTTGACCTGGGTTCAAACCCAGATTTGCAAAATCAGATCAAACCCGCATATTTAATGACGATTCCAGCTTGGTTTTCGTGTGTTTTAAGCTGTGATTTCTATCTAATCTTACTCCTTGCATGTGGTAGTTTAACCTTGATGTTTTAGTTCCACATAATATTGCTCATGCGTTGAGATTGAAGGCCGCAAAAATAACCCGAGAAAGCTGATTTGGGGTGATTTTATGCACACCAAGTGTTCAACGAAATGTGCAAACCAAGTTTCGATCTTGAAACGGTCGATTTGAGCCCGGTTATTGTGATATTCATGTGCTGTGTTGTTCAATGTTAGCATATATCGGTTTAGGAAATTATTATTTTTATTTAAATAAAAAATAAAATAAATAATCCAAAAATCCAAAAATTTCAAAAAATATATAAAGTTGATAGATGTATCAAATTAAGGCAAAAATGGCATCTATGAAATTTTCCTATTTTTAAAATGTCATTTTCCTAATTTAATGCTATTTTGGTATTTTATGATCATTTTTGTAAATAATCCATTTTGCGTAAATTAAAACTATCTAGAGTAATTTCATGCATCTAAAGTAATTTCATGCATATTTGAATTCTCATTTTGCTCATGGGGGTCCTGTCCCGGGGCGTGATAACAAGGCCATGTAATATTATTTGCTCAATTTGTATTGGGTTTACCTTTTTCGCGTTTATTTTCAAGTCATTTCAATTTCTTGGATATTTACTTACGCGTCGCTTTTCATTAGTTTGAGTGTAAATTTCTCTTCTAAATTATGTTAGGATTAGTCTAAACATTAAAAAAAAAAAAACTACAAAAACATTTGCATGGACACTTAGTGCTTTCATAAAGATTATAATTGGTAATCAAGAATGTGTGGCCATTTAGATAAATAACTTTTCAAGTTAGTGGTACCGCTAGGGCGCTAATAGAAACATTGGCGTAAACAAGTCCCCGTTCTTATAAATCTCTGGTTGCGTAGGAATCAAGACACCACTCCCGTGTCTCGATTGGTTTCTAGCCGACTCCAATAGGCTAGTGGCGACTCCTAGAAATATTCAGGTTATTAAAAATTGAAATATGAAATCCAACGTCGAGCGAGGTATGGGCTTGGGAGAGTCCGCGCCTAATTTAGGGCCATTGGTCTGCTTCTTTAGGCAAATACCCCTAAACCTTCTTCCTTTTCCATCGGACGAAAAAAAGGAGGTCGTGACAACTCTTACTTTGATCTCTTAACTAAAGTTGTAGTATACTTCTTGATGTAGAACATATCAAAAATTTAGAGGAAATGAACGAAAATAGGTCAGTGAAACCGTTGTCTTTTGAAGAAACTGGATCTGGGAAAAACGTTATTTCGACCTAGTATGATTTCGGGATTTTTATAAAATCATAAAGTTAATATTTGATCGCGTGTCCTTAATGAAAGTTGTAGGTAATATTCTGAGGAAAAACATACTGAAATTTCAGAGTAAATGGACCAGTAATGACCAAGGAAACGATTTTTCTTCAACACAGGTAGATCTGGAAAACGGTACCGAGAATAGGAAAAGTAAATCGATTTTATCTTTTCATCCAGAATGAATTGGACTACGATTTCTTCATGAAACTTGTACCTCTAGGTCTTAAATACAGCGTGTCCAAATTTCAGAATTTTCTGATTTTATTTAAGAGTTTAATAGAAATTTGTTTCAAAACTGTGCATGGATGACGTTAAAATCCTTTTTCGGTGATGTATGGACCTGTACGTATTCTGCGAAGCCTTGTTTGATATGGTGTTCTTCACGAAATGTGTTTTCTTAGATCTTATCTACAATGTGTTAAATTTTCATAATTAATTTCTATCTTTTACTAATTTTCCAGAATTTTTCATAAACAGCACGCATTCTGTTTAAGCTGAAAAACTGTTCTATTTATAGGTTGTTGATTTGCTAGATAAACTGTGATATCTTGGATTATCATTCGTGCAATGATGTGGTGACATTCATGCATATCATATGATATCAAAAGATTTATGGATTTTCATGAATTCAATGAAGTTTCTCAAAACCATTGCATCAAATAATATTTTTCCCAATGCATATTATATGATTTTGAAAAGGCTGATTCCAATCATTGGCATTATTGCATCGAATGTCATGTTGAAATTGAGATACATGTATAAATGTAAATTGGGATAGTAACAAGACCATCGGAAGTGTGAGCCAACAATGCCCTGGGAGTGTCAGGATGCCCGGAATGTGGGGGTGTCGGATGCCCAGTGGCCTAGTGGCGTAATTCCGGAGGGTCCTTGAGAGTTTCGAGATGCTTGGTGGTATACGGTACATAATTCCAGAGGGGGGGATCCTGGTGGTATGTCGGTACATAATCCCGGAAGCCCGAGAGGTGTGTGCCCGGGGGGATTCCTCGTGATGCTAGTTGGGATGCGAGATGCCCGGAATGTGGGGGGCTGGATGCCCGGTTGTATTTTGAATATATGCCTGGAGGTTCCTTGCGATGCCTGGTTGGATGCGAGCGACGAATTGTATGATGCAAACATTGGTCCCTGGAAAGAAAAATTGATAAGATCCTTATGAAAGATAAGAATTGAAAGTGAATCATGTGGATGGGTGTATGCATATGACATGATGCATGATCTGCTTATGAAAGTAAATTAATGCTATTTGATATTGAAAATGCGATCATGAAGGCATGAATGGATCTCATGATGATGTATGCTTGATAGCATGGATGATATGTATCATGGTGGTATATGCACGATGGCATGGTGAGATATGCATGACTGCATGGTGGTATATGCACATATGGCATGGTGATATATGCATGAATGCTTGATGATGAGTGCATGATGGTATATGCACATATGGTATGATGACATATGTATGGCTACAAGGTAAGTTATGCTTGAATGCATGAATGATATATGCTTTCTTATAATGCCTTGATTGTTCTTTTTGACGCAATGAGTAGTTTGGTGGATCTTTATTACTGAGTGGTTGTACTCACCCCTTTTGGGGAATAACATTTTAAACTAGATAAGATACCTCTGCTGCCATTACCACCGATAGATGGATCAAGTGGTTGGATATGACCGCAAGGAGGAGGATAGCACAGGAAGAAACTTTTGGACGCCGACACTGATCGATGGACTTTGAGTATACGACCGTTGGAGGAGATATCGGTCATCTTTTGAAGTATAGCCATGTATAGAAAACCATAACATTTTGATGTACCGATGAATGATGTCCATATGGTTTAAGTAAATAAAAGTGTTCGGCTTTTACCTATAAATGTTTAGTTAGTGTGCATCATTTTTTGAATATAGGGAAGTGAGTTGTTGGATGTGCTTTCATATATGAACTGCGCAAGGGACCGATCTAAAAGATGTAAACCCCCATGGTTGAATGGACCCACTGCAATTGAAATGGTATTAGGATGACATGTTATTAGGGAAAGTGAAAGATAAGCAAACTGTGGCGACCCTAACTGGATCGGGGGCCGTCGAGGAGTGCCACAAAAACTACCTAAAGAAACCACGAATAAAAAAAGAAAGAGATTGCTCATAAACATAATCTGCAACATAATTTCAATTCACATATTCACCTTCACAAGGCAATAGAGTAAAGTGTCTCAATAAGCTCTATCATGGTCTCAAAATCAGGTGTCTAGTAAATATATCGCATAGTCTGCTACACCATTGTTGTCATGGCCTGTTGATGAGAAAACAGCAACACGTTTGTCACCATCTAATCAAGTCAATGACTTGATTCTGTCTAGAGCACAATTATTACGGTTGAACTAATATGACTAACAACAACATGGAAAATATTTTATTCTAGTATGAAGATATAGTCAAAAAAGAAACCAAAAGGGATAATAGCAAGGTGCAATATAAATATAGGTATCTCTATCAAGAGAATCCCAGCCAATCGAAATATTGCAAACGGCACAAGCACCATTATCCCGATAAAGGACATATCATGAAATGTGTCATGTACTAGACCAGAAAAAGATGTAATGTGATTCATACAAAGGTAGAAGAACAAGAATCAATAAAAATCTGGGGCAATCTTGCAAAAGAATCAAGAAACACAAGGTGAGAAACTGAAGAGTATTCCACAATACTAGATTTTAGAGGATTCCACCATTGTAGAGCACAAGCCCCGGGACTAAGATGTTGAATCTTGATGGATTGCTAGGCCGAGGACATTCATTTTTCAGATAGTCATACATAGATGGCACATCATAGCTACACAAAACAACAGTTCGAGATCTAATCCGTTTGCATATTCAAGGCAGTCCCTGCAGCATAAATACATATAAATTTAACCCTTAAGGTAAAGATTGTTAAGATCAACTCCCAAATGATTAAAATCATACCATACTTTGGACCAGTGATCATAAAGACTCAACAGAAAATTAAAGTCTAAAGTGATTGATTCTTGA
This sequence comes from Eucalyptus cladocalyx, assembly GCA_017140615.1. NCBI lineage: Eukaryota > Viridiplantae > Streptophyta > Magnoliopsida > Myrtales > Myrtaceae > Eucalyptus > Eucalyptus cladocalyx. The sequence continues at coordinate 11,598,878 of CM029518.1, forward strand.
TCTTTTTTTAACCTACATGTCATCTTTCAAAAAAGGGGAATGAAGTTCAAATGTAGAAATCAAAAGCACAAGCACCACAACAGAAGCACACCATTGAGGGAGCTCCTATACCTGTCAAGAAAGTACAGAAGAGAGCAAAACGAAAGCAAACTAGATGATGGGGGTGAAAAGAAGAAGACAGGAGGTGAAGAGCTATATGCTATAATGCGAAAAACAAACTTTGTCTCCAGCCAAAAGAGATCTTGCCATACAAAGGTTAGGGCATTGTGCTACACTGTTGTTTGTGGAGGCACAGCAAACCTCCTATTTACCCCACCCTCTCATGAATGTAGAGACCACTTCCAACTCCAGCAATAAATAGTTAATCCAATTGAAATCTTATGGACTTTCCCAAGTCTATATGGAAAGTATCTTCAGCCTTGTCATAACCAGCCATTAAATCTTCCATGCAATCTAATTCAGGATGAGGGCAACACCTCATTCTCATTTTAAGTCCTTGTATTTCAATCCCCAAAGTTAGCCCGACTTAGCAGGTTTGGCCTTTAGATATTGTTTTAGACGTACAATGGGTCATGCACAATGAGAACTGGGGCTTCATTTGACTTACGATGAGATTGAGTCCCAATTAAATAGGCAAAGTAGGATATTTGGGACTAGGAGTGAGAATCCCATTCTACATCTCCAATGATCCTGTTCCTGATCAAAACTGGGAATGATTTTGATGTGACCAACTTCCATCTTTTAAATTGCATCCTAGACAGATAGCAATCCTAAAACCAACTTTCAAGGTAAAGATCTCGCATGGGTATAATTAATAGCCACCAATCATCATGCTCTAACTAATCTAGAGGAACTTATCAACATTCAGCATACCATAACAATGAAATACCATCAATGAAGAGCGAAAATCCACTAGCTTTTCACCTAAAAGCAGAGATGAGAAGGCAAATACTCGGACATAGGTTAACCTCAATGACTACATTCACCTCTGATAATGTGTGTAAGACATTTCTTTCATTACAAGAAAGTTTGGGAGCAACTAAATACAGGTAAAACAATTTAAATGCATGAATATCCAAGTATCAGTGTCATCAAATAATTGTGACTCCTTTATATCACTTGAAGAGGAAGGCAGAGACAAAAGTTCAAAACCCAAGAACCAGGTAGGTGACCAAACACAATAATCTTGGCTCGCGCTTTTTTTAATATTCCTTTCTCCAGCAAACATAACACATGATGTGTTCACGCAAGGGAGAAACTCAGCAGCAAACCCTTATTGCAATTACAACCCGTACTCATAGTTCATTTTTTATTGATTGCATATTAGTTTGTCGGTGAGTAGACGAACATCTACCCCTAAATTAGTAGTACAAATCGCTCCTTCGGCACCCAATCTCAATTTCTTTTCTCCTCGGTTTCCTTGTTATGCAATAATTATAATAAGTAAAGCAACGAGGAAATACCTATCCATCTCTATAAAAGATAATGCAAACCCCAAAAACAAATCTACTAAGCAGAATAAAAAACAAAGAGGAGTCCTACACATCACTCTTGGCCGATTTAGAGCTTTCACAACATCGCCAATGCAGGAATTTGACTAAACAATACGTGCTAGCCTCAGCTCAAAACAGCAAACCTAAGCTCATGACCTTGGTCAACTCACCAAATCTCGATAGAACCATGGCAACTAGAGCAACTTCCAGCTCCAATCGTCTACCCGATTGTTGGAAAAACTACCGCGCTACCTACTACGAGCAAACTAAAATCTCCAATTCCAACAATCGATGAGCTCGCGTGGATGGAGAGGGCATTGCCAGCTGTGGCGTTGCCTCGTCGCCGTCGCTGTCGTCATCTCCGCCACGCCGACCGACCTGCCCGCCTGCCTACGGTGGATGGGCGGTGGGAACGGTGGCTTCGATCTTCGGGCCTGGGAAACCAGCAGGGCAACTGACTAGTAGCGAGAGAGAGAGAGAGAGAGATTCCATGGACGTCGAGCCCTCATTCTCTTCTGCCCCCCGTAGCTCTTGAGGTCTGCTAACGCTTCAATACTAAGCCACGCTCGAATACTAAGGCCCACATAGGGTCCTTGACCTCTCGAAGCCAAGTCCTCTCATCGTATGCCTAAAATTCGACACGTCGGGCGATCCTTCTAGAGATGGGCATCCATGTATAGTTAAACGTCCCAAGTCTTTCAAGTCTGACAAATTCGGAAAGGCTTTCAATTTTATGCAGCTTCCAATGAAAAGCGTCGATAGTCCAATGGGAAGCTCTGGGACACATTCAAGCCGATGGCAACCGTGAAGCAAGAGTATCTTGAGATGGGTTAGCTGGGAAAGATGGGGCAAAGATTGCCCCTTGCAGGTGATCTTTAAATTTGTTAAGCCGGAGGGCAATTCAGGTAATTCTTGAAGCTTTTCACACCGATGAACAAAGAGCTCCTCTAGAGAAATCAATTCGCATATATTACCAGGTAGTCGCTCCAGGTTTTTGCAAAAATAAGCATCCAACTTTTGGAGTTTTGTCAACATTCCAATTACATCAGGCACTTCTGTTATGCCGGTTCCTCGAATACATAGGATCCTCAGATTTTGCAAATTCCCAATGCTTTCGGGTAATTTCGTAATCAATGTCCAACTTAAGTCCAGCTCGATTAATGATACCAGATTTCCAATAGAAGGATGAAGCACTTCCAAATTAGGCAATTTCATTATGCCAGTTTTCCGAATACATAAGATCCTTAGATTTTGCAAATTCCCAATGTTTTCGGGTAATTTTGTAATCGATGTATATGTTAAGTCCAGCTTGATTAATGATGCCAAATTTCCAATAGAATGATGAAGCTCTTCCAAATTCTTACAATTTGCAAGAGTCAAAATCTCCAACCTTTTGAAAGTGGACAAATCAAGAGTTCTTTTCAAAGATCGACAATCTACGAGGTTAAGAACTTTGAGTTCAGTTGCCATCTGGAAGAAAGAAAGGGCACGTCAGTGTAAGTGGACCATCACAACCTATGATTTTTCGCTACTCCTTATGTATTTCACTTTTTAGAATTCCTCAAAAATTATCCATGTACTCCTCTACTCCCTCACGGTTGTCCTATTTAATTTTAAATACCTTTTTTAGTAGTGTTTGGCTATGCCAACATATAAATGTCTTTTAAGCATATTGATTGCAAAAGAATGCTAGGGTGTACAAGTTGCTAAGTGCATTTATTTCTGAATAACATTTTAAATGAGATATTTGCTTATTAGACATAAGCAACTTATATTATCAAAAAAGCATATGACAAATCCAAATGAAAGAGAGATGCAATCATTGGGCACCAAGTTTTCCTTTAATAACATGGAATTAAAGAGAAACGGCCATTTTAATTATGAAAATCAATTTTCAAATCTTATATGTACAAACAAGAAAAACTTGTTAAGTTAAAAAAAATACTTCGATGCCTTTTTTACGTCTTACCTTGAGTGGAACCCATCCTTCCCAATCCTCCAACATTGCATTGCATGACAAATCAAGTACAATTAATTTCTTCAGATGAAAGTTGGCTGCGAAATTCGAGGGACAACACTTCCACTCAAGCCATCTTACTTTAGGAAGTAAGCTTTGGAAATCTCCGATGAAATTAGCACCATCCACTTGAAGAAACCTTAAGTTGGTCATTTTTTTAAACTTTTTCGATGTGTATCTTCTTTCCTTATTCCATTTGCCAAGAGAAAGGGCCTCAATCTTTCTAGTGCCCTGCAACTTGGAAACATTATGGTCCATAGTTTTGAATGATGAGATGACACCAATTGATATAAAATAAAATGCATTGATTTCAATTTTTATCATAATACTATGACATAGCTTCTCACTTTCATTTTTGTGAAATGAAAGGTTGTAATTGCATATTATTTATCTAATCTATGTAAAGATGAGAAGCTCAAGTGGTTGTTTCCAAACTTTTTCCTCATCCAACTATACCTTTTCGCAATTTGGACCTCATGAATTTCCAAAATTTGGGTCCATTTGCACCTACAATGGAAGGCCTTTCTTCATGCATGTACTAAAATATATTTATCAAAATTAATGCCCTTTATATGTGAAATAACACATCCTTTACTCCCATTATGTATATGCAAACCAATACAACTCTAACCGTTCAAATGCATCTACCAACCCTGCCATATATAAAAGAAGCTATCAACTATTATGAAAAGTCTATACAACACAAATAATGTATGTTTAAAGGGTTATATTGCATGGTTGCTCATGTATCATAACTAAATACAGACGCCACATCAACAAATTGGTGGTGTTTTTTTGACCACAAATGACTCTTTGCACAAAAAAGTGAAAGAGGACTATATTCAGCAAAAACAAAAATAGATGGGGGACTAAATTGCACAACCAATAATACCTAAGGGATACATTAACCCAACTTAAACAAATACACGAACCAAGATAGCTAAATCGTCACAAATAGATGGTCTCATTTATGATGAACTCATAAGAAGTCAATACTTAGTGAAGAAAAAAAAAGAAAAGACCACCCAAAATATGAAAAGACTAATCCAAACATAAAACAAATGCATCAAATAAATATCGGGAAAGCATCTCGAAACAATCTACAAATGTTGTTTTATCTAAGAGTAAGTAGTAGTCATCTAACATTTGCTCATTTTGTAGTCTTGTTTTTGCATTGAAGTTACCAAAAGGAGAGTATCCTCATCACAATACTACCATGTAAAGATATATATCAATCGTCCATAACCAAGAAATTGCTTCTCAATTATGATCTTGAATCAGGCAAATACTGCAATTAATCAAAAGAGATCATTTGCTAGTAGATGCAACAAGTTTTGGGGACTCAAAGAATGACAGTTATTTTTATTTCAAACAAGAAAGGGAATATGCACCCACATTCACTAACTAAGACAAGTAAAGAAAACTCTTACCTCATTGTTATCAAGCACATCTAGGGCTTCCTCATAGATGCACAATCTGCTACGCTCTTGAAGCTCCTTTGGATTTTCCAGACGAACAATTTCCCGTCCGAGATCTCTCAATTGATCATGCATCAATAGCCTTCTGTTTTCGTCAATTTTAATTAGGGACATAAGACTTAATACTTCAATGCCCTTCTCGGGGAAAAAATCACAAGCATCCCACATATAAGTTGGATTTTGTTTACATGATCCAATGAAGAGGCATGCAATATCCAAAAATATTTGTTGGTCCTCATAATCTAATGCTTCGTAACTTATTTTCAACTTCTCTTGCACTTTCTCATGAGGCACTTTCTTTAATTTTTTAAATGTATCTTTCCATACATTTTCTCTCTTTCTACATAAGAATGAACCTATGACTTCCAAAGCTAGTGGGAGCCCCCCAGTAGTAGATACGACATCACAAGAGATATCTTCATAATCACTTGGAGGAGAATCCTTTTGAAATGCATGTCTACTAAATAAAATCAATGATTGATCTAAAGACAACTCGTTGAGTTGGTACATTTGATTTGCACTAGCTTGGCCAAGAACATCCTTGTTTCTGGTTGTTATGATGACTATACTTCCTACTTTAAACCAATCATGGTTGACCAAATATTTCAAGTGAGCACTATCATCTATATCATCAAGAAAAATAAGTGCTTTCTTATGTGCAAATCGAGATTTGATGAGATGGATCCCCTCGTCCACATTAGACACATCATGTGGACTTCCTAGGCTAGATATGAGCTGCTTTTGTAGGCATTTAATACCCTCACGCTGGTATGCTTCTCGACAATCTGCCACAAAGCTACGATACTCAAACTGATCAAAGAACTTGTTGTATAATGCCTTCGCAAGAGTTGTTTTACCGATGCCACCCATTCCATAAATCCCGATAATCCATGTACCATTGAATTTAGCATCTATCAAGCTCATAATATGTTCGATACGGTCATCAATCCCAACCAACTGTTGGGGAACAATTAGCTGAAATGTTCCTTTTAACTCGCTCAGAACTTTTGTGACAACAATTTTGGCCAATGCTCCCTCATGCCTGTCAAATAATGATTTATTAGAGCATAGGAGGGGAAACATACAGACACACATATTCTTTTTCAAGAAAGATCTATTTGTGAGAAATTAAAAATGATTTGGTGGAGAATAACGAACCCGTTTTCAATTTTCTCGGATTCCCATCCTTTTAAGGAACTAACTTCTTTAAGTGCTTCTTCCCATTCCTTTACAACCATGTCGTTCAAGTTCTCTTTATGAGCACTGATAGCATCTCCCAAACCTCTTTTAAGATGTGAGGGCTGCACTTTGTAAAATATGGGCAACACTATTTGCCCTCTACTTCTCCTGCACTTCAACATTTGAGCCAACTCACGAAGGCACCATTTGCTGGAAGCATAGTTCTCAGAGATAATCGGGATCGAGATCGTGGATTGAGCAATGTTGTAGAGAAGCTCCGTACCAATCTCCTCACCAACACGGAGCTCATTATCATCTCTGAAAACGTGAATTCCTGCATCAATAAGACTAGTATAAAGATAATCCGTGAAACCTTTACGAGTGTCTTTCCCACTAAAACTCAAGAACACTTCGAAAGTATCTCCCTTCGGCTTTTTGGTTCTACCTTCAGAGTCACCTACAAGTGGAAAGGTTGATGAGGAAGATGCCTTGTACATCGGATTTTCTAAATTTGTGGGTTCTTTTCTTTTCATCTTGAGAGGATTGTGAAAGTGATTGATGGAGCAGGTGGCAGAGGAGAGAAATATGGAATCTCAAATCTGGGAATAGCAGAAATGTCTCTCAGGACTCAAGCTTAGACCTACGTTCAAATGAAAATAGAAACTCTCAGACAACTCATTAGAAGAAAATGGAGCAATTGAAGCAGGAAACATAAAAGAGAACGGAGTCAATTGACTACTTGAGGTGTGCTCAAACGACACAACTCAGGGATCTCCACTGATTTTCAGGCTTCGGCGTTGGATTACCAACATACAACACTATCTAATATGCGTGCTTCTACAATCTCAGTTCTTGTATCCAACGGTCCAAGACTTTGCATGCTAATCGAACCGCTATGAGGCATGCTACGGAGAGAACTATTAATGCACGCGTAATTGACTTGACTTGCCTTCTGTATCATATGCGGAAGGGGGCATGCAGGTGCTTTCATTGAAATTTGAGGCACAGCGCTGGCTTGACTTGACTTGCTTTTTTATTAATAAAATAATAGAAAAGAAAACTAAAATCATCAATTTTGGGATTACATACGATTTTGTTATTAAAAATCTGCAGGACGAAATACTTTTTTCTATCCAAGTGGAACATTTTTCTTTTTTTCAAAAGAGGTTCGTTGAAAAAATAACTTTAAAAATAAATCTCTTCCATAATAATTTTTTCAAACTAGATTTTCCCATGCTACATCATGTTTAAAGATTATTAGTCATTACCCTCCGCCTAACTCACTTTTATCTCTCTCCTTAGGATAATAATTTTTAACATTTTACATATATTTTATTTTTTCAATGAAGTGTTAATAAATTACCAGCCAATGGTTCTCCGCAATTAGATAATTATTCGTGATGCTTTTTTCCTTTTTATGTCATCTTTTGTCAGACTTTTTTATTTCATGTTAAACATTCTTGGCCAACAAGTTCTTCACCAAATTATAATTTTTTGCAACACAATAGAGAGGATTCAAATATTATCTTATTTGACATTAGGAGATATGATTTGAAAAATTGAGCTATTAAATGGAGAGAGGCTGCATTAAACACAAGATCATCATGTGATTACCTTGACACTTGGTGTATAATAGGTATATATTTTGCTCTTTTTGCTACTTTGAAAACCGGCTTAGCTTATAAAACCTACCAAGGTAAGAGCAAATACTCACTTCTTTACTCAAAGCTACAAAAATTCTCCTCTTGCCTTGATAAGATGAAACAGAAAAGGCTCAACGGCTTAGTACGCAATTGACTAACCACACCCATTATTCTAGGATCAAAAGCTAATACATTAATAGATTATGATGGAACATTGTATGACAGATCATGTGATTTGAAGTTTCAACACACCGGAAAACCCTTTCTGCACGAAGTTATAATTGTACAATCAATCACATGTCCTATGACAGGGTCCAAATAGATTCCTTTAATTGGAGATGTACGGAATGCCTGAAATGCATAGTCCATATTTAGGATTATGATTGGATGGATAATTAGTAGTAATAACAATAAACAAGAGTTATATCAAGTGCCAACATCGATTAGATGCTCAACATCCCAATCCTGGTTCTTACATTGTTGTGCTAGGCAACTCCACCCGAGCCTTGCTAGATAAAATATTGTCAGCTTTGCTAATGTTTCGCTTATATTTTCACGGCTTTTTAACTCATGTCATGTCAATATGAGTCGTGTAATACTTATCTACTAGTGTACTGTCTAAACTCAAGCAGTATTGAATCAGATAAATATTTGACACCTAATACCAGCACAGACATTTTTGAATTCCTAATGTCCCCCCTATTTTTCATTCATTGGCCAAATTTTTTTTAAAAGGTGCAGAAATTTGAAAAAATGTGGAAAAGGAAACCCTTGAAAATGTGTTGTCGATCATTTATGTCCATCTATACGTGTCGAGCTGTAAGTGGATGCAATTGAAACTTCTCCTCAAGATCCAAATAACTGATTTAAGAAATGCATCAATATGATGAAACTTATACTACAAATATCTAAATTATTTTGGTTTGTTCAACCCAAATTTTTTAATGAATGCCTCTGACATTGTCTTCACCAAGTTGAATCTTATAAGTGTACTTTTCGAATTCCTTCGTATGCATTTTACAGACCACTTTAACTCCAACTAATGACTATGAGACATGCAAATCAATCTACAATGTCATTGAATCCACGCGTTCTCTTCTCTGGCATGGCGATGATCTACCAATCCTAACAACAAAATATAGAGTCACTTGTTGCTAGTAAGTCGGATGATGAACGGGCTTTCTCAAATTCGACTTAATTAGAAATATATTTCTCGATATGACTCTTCGATCGACTCAAAGTGTAAAATTGGAGAACAGATTAAACATGATGTTCCTAATCAATTAATTCATATTTATCATATTCTCTTTTATATTATTTGGGTTGATGTAAATTTTGGACTATCATATTCAACATGAGCCTTTTTGTATACTTAGTTTTCATGATACTTAGTTTGCAAAACATGAAAAGAAATGAAGTAACCAAATCTCTGCACACCTACATCAATGATGTAATCAGCTTTTCCGAGTGAAGATGAGATGATGACTTTTCACTGAGTTGCTTCTTGTACTTGCATGAGGGTTTGCCATACATACTTACTAGACTTAAAGATCTGCGGAAGAGTATAATCGAAAGCTTAAGGAGTGAATAATATTTTTGTGGTTCCATTCAAATAGGTTCCATGAAACAAATTAAAGTTCAAGAATTATTTTAGACTATTACTTCTTCCTTTGTTTTGTCACGATTCTATGGTTTTCGTTGGAGTCACTCTTTTTCCATTTCATTCTACGACAGGATATTTAAACCCTCCATATCTTCTTTCATAAGGAAAAGGGATTTCAAATGACATATGATCAATAAAATCAATCGAATATCAAGATTAATAAGAAATATGTGATGGTTTCTATACTTTGTTAGCCAAAAGATAAAAGCGAAAACAACTAGACAAAGAAATAATCTGAAATTGCTACTTGGAAGCACTAATAGTAAATTGAAAATGGGAAGAGACTATGTAAAGAGAATTTCCAGTAAATCTGAAATTTGATAAGAGTTGTTGAAGAAATACAACATCCTCAATATTTCAAGCTTCTCACTATATTACCCACATACATGTCAAGAGACATTGATGTCCACGCTAGTCGACATCGAACACACTCTAGTGATAAAAAATTTAGAGAAAAATGACATCGCAACGATGCTGTGCGTGCGTGAACGATGCTGAGTTCTTGCCATCCCACAGTCCCAAAATCTTCAACTAATTGAGGCACTGCCATGGGGAAGGTGCCTAGAGCCTACGCAGGCGTTTTGTTAGAAAGCGAGTGTGACTTGACTTCGACTTGACTTGCTTTTTCTATCAATAAAATAATTAGAAAATAAAAGCAAAGGGCAATTATTGTGGGGTAATTTCCGCAGCATTTTGCAGAAGGTGCATTGAACCTATGCATGTGCTTCTTGACTTGACTTGATTTGCTCCTCCAAATAAATAAAAAGTTAAAAGAGAAAACCAGCGAGCCGAAGATTATTATAAAAAACTACAAAAATTCTCAAATTTTGCCTAGAGTAACACATTTATCATACATTACTTTAATGACACAAAAAACTCTAAGCTTTGCTTACTGTAACGTTTTTATCTCAATTTTTTTTCCGTGACACAAAAAATCTCAAATTTTTATTTGCATGATACATTTATCTTCAATTTCTTTTTGTGATACCAAAAATCCCAATTTTTTTGTGACACCAAATTAATATGTCATATATACACATACACAAATTTAGGATTTTTTGGTGTTACCGAAAAAAAGTTTGGAGTTTTTGATGTAAAAAAAAAGAAAAAAAGCTAGGGGTAAATGTGTCACATTGTACAAATTTTGAATAAATGTGTTATATAGGCACAAGTTTTGAGTTTTTTTTGTCATTTTTTTTTATAAATATATCACATTGAGTAAAGTTTGGGATTTTTGGTGATTTTTACCCAAGATTATATGTAGACATTTTATGGAAGATTGGAATTGGGTGAGACTTTTTATCCCGATTCGGATGGAGCTACAAGCATATTCGGACATTTAATATATCGACAATAACGGGATAAAATATTGCATTATCAAGGTAATTGACAATGGATTGATAGTAAATGTGAGATGTTTTGCTAGTTAGACGATTACAAAGACTTTGCTTTTATAAGCAACAACTAATTGAGTTGTAGCGTTATGTTAAATCCATCTCATTACATACACGAGGTGATCCCATCGACCTTCTTTTTTTTTCCTTTTCATGGACTCACATGTCATTATAGTGAGCTCCTCCCAAGTGGGTGGAATCGTGGGTTTATATATTGGTGTCACGTTTAGAAATTTTTAGTCAACGGGATCTCTACACCATCTGATAATTATTTCTCAAAAGATATATAAATTATCTTGTCTCATTTTAGAGAACACTTCCTGTAGTACTTTAGCTGATACGTCCATGATGGGGTGCGATTGGTGTAGAATATTATTCTCATAAACAATTAATCAATTAAGAACAAACGGATCCATACATGATTATAAAACACCGAGATTAATAAATACAGCGGAATTAAAGCGCACTGTTTGAGCCATCACTTCGAAGAAAACTAGATCACTCGATAATCGGGGATCTATCGGAATACTAGATCTTCCTCTCTATGACCTATTTCGATATAGCAGCTTTCAATGGGATTAAAGCAATCGATAGGTATAACCTACCCTTTTATAGGCTAGAGAGGGGACCTCCAAGCAAACCCTAATCAATAGTGTGTCAACTGGGCCTTTCCCATTACGGGCTTGATCAAACACAATTGCCTACACTTTTCTGCTCAACTAGGCCCGTTAACAATAGATGCCAATACCCAATTCAATCAGATCACTTTAGGGTTCAACAAGTATTGGAATATCCATTAACCCGATTATTTAAAATAGAAAATCAATTAATTAATGTAAGCCCATATTATAGGAAATTTCCAACATTCTCCCACTTGGGCTACATTAATTAACTTATTTTATTTTGAAAAAGATTTTATATTGAAAACGACACTATCGGGTTAATAACTAAAATTTTGTTTTATGTGGCCACAACTTTTAAAAATAATATTCCAATAATTGCATCTCAATACCAATCCAATCCTATATAATCTCAATATAGGACTATGGAGATCAATGTGTTAAGAAAATACCACAACACAACACCTTCCATAATCACATATAATAAACATTATATTTTCATGGATCATGGGCCTACTAGTGTAGTAAGAAATAGTGCCAACATGTGATCAAGATATACACTATTTCTTATCGGTCCTCAATGCAATTTCTCAACAACATGAAACTGCATTAGCGCAATTTCTAAACAACATGAAATTGCCTCAGTGCGATTTCTAAACAACATGAAATTGCACAATTATGTCACAATCCAACATGAGATCTCATAATCAGTGACATCCAGTCATCTTTAAACTAAAATTTGTTTAAGGATACTGTTTTTATACTTCCATTTCTCAGTCAACAGGAGAAAGGATAACAATAGAATCAATAACAACAATCATTGAAAATAAATGCTTTAATAGACATAATAAAAGCATTATCAGTCTGCATATAACTATAATATCCAGAAATACAAATTGTTAACTCCCACTAACAAAAGAAATCAAAAGATTCTAAAACACCCATATTCTTAACGTGTTTTTTAAACAAAATGGGTCGTAAGCCTTTTGTTAGAGGATCAGCCAACATGGACTCAGTTATGATATTTTCAATTACAACGTCTCCATTTTTGACCAAGTCTTTAACAGTATAATATTTGATCTCCATGTGTTTGGACGCATTACTAATCTTGTCATGCTTGGAATAGAACACAGCTGCGTATTGTCACGTAGATCACCATAGGTCTAGCAATAGAGTCCACAACACGCAATTTCGAGATCAAATTTCTGAGCCAAACCGCTTGAACCGACGCATCAGAGCACGCTACAAACTCAGCATACATTGTAGAGTTTGTAATCAAGGTTTGCTTTGTGCTTTTCCAGGAAATAGCACCTCCAGCCATCATAAAAATATATCCAGAAGTTGATTTTCTATCATCCGAACAACTAGCAAAATCAGCATCGAATATCCAATCACTTTTAGGTCCTCAACTCTACTATACATGAGCATGAAGTCATTTGTTCGTTGTAAATATCTCATCACCTTCTTAGCTGCAACCCAATGTTTTTGACCTGGATTCGACAGATATCTTCCAAGAGTATTTACAGCAAAAGCAATATCAGGTCTGGTACATACTTGTGCATACATAAGACTCGCCAACCGCACTAGCATATGGAACATTTTTCATAACTTCCTTTTCAACATCATTCTTGGGGCATTGATCTATGCTCAATTTATCTCCTTTCACAACGGGAGCTTCACCGACTTACAGTCTGCATATTGAATCTTTTCAAAACACGATCTATATAACTTTTCGAGATAACCCCGAACCTTCTTAGATCTGTCACGATGAATCTCAATGCCTAGAACAAAAGAGGCTTCCCCAAGATCTTTCATATCAAACTTTGTAGATAGAAAATTTTTGGTGTCATTCAATAGATCAAAATCTTTGCTAGCAAGTAAAATGTCATCTACATAAAGTACTAAGAAAATATATTTACTCCCACTTACTTTCATGTAGATGCATTGATCAAACTTATTTTCTTCAAAGCCAAATGATTTCACAACTTTGTGAAATTTTAAGTACCACTGGCGTGATGCTTGTTTGAGACCATATATAGACCTTTGAAGTTTGCACACCATATGCTCCTTTTCAGCTTCTTTAAACCCTTCAGGTTGCTGCATATATACTTCTTCATCCAGATCTCCATTTAGAAAAGCTGTCTTGACATCCATTTGGTGAAGCTCTAAATCAAAATGAGCCACCAAAGCCATGATTATCCGAAAAGAGTCTTTAGTAGATACTGGGGAAAAGACTTCATTATAATCAATACATTCTCTTTGTGTGTACCCTTTTGCGACTAACCTTGCCTTGAATCTCTCGATGTTGCCTTTATTGTCTTTCTTAGTTTTGAATACCCATTTGCAGCCGATTGGTTTATGCCCATCAGGTAAATCAACTAGTTTCCACACTTGATTAGTTGACATGGACATCATCTCGTCATTCATTGCTCCTAACCATTTATCTGCCTGATCACTATTAAGAGCTTCTTTGAACGCCGTCGGATCAACTACTCTTCCAATGTCAAAATCAGCTTCTCCAAGATAGACATGATAATCATTTAAAAGTGTTGGTCTTCTTTGTCGCTGTGATCTTCGCACAGGCATTTCTGGAGCCTTATCATTCATCTGGGGAATTTCATTTGTAATGGGAGGATCTACCGTCATATTTTCGGTATTTGCTTATTGCTGAATTTCCACTCTGCTGGGATCTCGCATAGAATCATCATGCAAGATGGGCAATGGAATAGAGACCATTTTGTTTGGTTCTTCCCTTTCAAAAGATTGAGAAGAACTCTTTTCAGCAACATCTAATTCCAGGATTTTAGCAGTTTGAGATTCAACGATTCTAGTGCCTCGAGTGGGACAATAGAATCTATACCCTTTAGAATGATCAGGATATCCAATAAAGTAACATCTAGTAGTCCTGGATTCCGTCTTTTTCTGAGAAGGATCATAAATTTTCACCTCTGCAGGACAACCCCAAACTCGTAAATGATTCAAGCTTGGTTTCCTCCCTGTCCACAATTCAAAAGGTGTTTTCGGCACCGATTTACTAGGTACACGATTCAATATATAAGTTGCTGTTTTAATCGCATCACCCCATAAGTATTCAGGCAAATTAGAACTGCCCATCATACTTCGTTTCATCTCCATGAGTGTGCGATTTCGCCGTTCAGCTACACCATTTTGCTCAGGACTCCCAGGCATTGTATATTGAGCAGCAATACCACAATCTTGCAAATATTTTGCAAACGGTCCCTTTTGTTGTCCAGCCTCAGTATATCGCCCATAATACTCACCACCACGATCAGACCTGACAATCTTGATAATTTTTCCCAATTGTTTCTCAACTTCAGTACGAAACACTTTGAACATGTCAAGTGCATCAGTCTTCTCCTTAATTAAATAAAGATAACAATAACGGGAAAAATCATCAATGAACGTGATGAAGTATTTATTTCCACACAAGGTGGTTGAGTATGGCCCACTAATATCAGTGTGAATTATCTCCAATAGACTTTGACTGCGAGTAGCACCTTTCTTCTTTGTTTTAGTTAATTTTCCCCTCACACAATCAATACAAGTCTCAATATCATCTTAGTCAAGAGGAGGGAGAATATCAGCCACAACAAGTCGTTTTACCCGTTCTTTGGAGATATGCCCCAATCGCTTATGCCATAGCATTGAAGATCTATCTTTGATGAAAGATCTCTTAGCAACAACATTCTCGACATTGAAAGAGCAATATGGTCTATCGGGAGATAAAGATAATCGATATAATCCATCAGACAAAACACAATTCCCAATAATTCTGGAATCATAACTCAAATCCACTCTTTTATTCGCAAAATGAAGACAATATCCAGCTTTGTCAAGCGAAGAAAGAGATACTAAGTTTCTCCTAAAATTAGGAACATAAAAGACATTGTTCAAGACAAGCTGAAAACCAGAATCTAAATTCAAAACAACTGTCCCTATGCGCTCCACATCAACTCTAGTATTGTTTCCAACTTTAAGCTTTGACTCCCTCAAACTTGGACTCCTTAGATTTGTAAGACCCTGTAAGGCAGTAGTCACATGAACAGTAGCACCAGAATCAAGCCACCAAGAATCCAAAGGAACATCAACCAAATTTGATTCAAAACAAACCAACAACTCACCTTGGTGACTTTCTTTTCTTGTTTTTAGCCAAGCTCGAAATTTGTAGCAATTGGCTCTCTTGTGACCCTGCTTCTTGCAATGAAAACATTTAAAATCCTTATCTCCATTCCTCCCATAGTTCTCATTTTTCCTAAAGTCTTACCATTTCTTTGGGCCATGAGCATTTGACCCCTTAGGCTTCCATTTGCCTCTATACGAACTCAACTTGGCATTGGTAGTTAAGTGGGCAGACTCATACTTTTCCTTCTTTAATTTCCCTTCCTCAGTCACACACTTAGTAATCAAAGCATTAACACTCCATGTCTCATTCTGAGCATTATAAGCGATCTTAATCGACTAAAATCAGGCTGGCAAAACATTCAAGGCTTGATGCACAATATAATTTTCAGAAAGAACAATTTCATGGGCCTTAAGTTTGGATTTGAATGTGGACCATCTTCGAGTATAAATTCTCTAACACCCATAGCAGCATCATACCTCATGTTCGTTAACTCACTCAAAGCCAAGTTCCCAGCTTGACCTTATACGAGACTCTATATCTTTCTCCCACTGCTTCAAGGAAGCTGTCGGCATTCGTATCTTCCGGCAAACCACTAATCGGATGCTCAGCAATAGACCTCTTCATAGCAATGAGGCTCGTCGATTAGATTTTTCCCATCGAGCATAATGGGCCTTTTGATCTCAAAGTACTTTGATCATTAGGCCTGGCGGAGTTCATCCTCACGTAGAGCCAAGTCCATATCAACGATGCCCAAAGCAAACTCCATATCTTGCTTCCATCTTTTAAAGTTTGATCCAGTTAACATTTCCACCGTGGCATTGTTGTTATTTACAGCAAAGGTAACTGTTTAACACACATAATGCAATAAGATCAATTATGGGCAATAAGCAATTCAACAAAAAATAATAAATACATCATAAACTCCCCTTTGGGCAAAGTTTATAATGCACCATTATTTTTCCCAGCATGAAATTTATAAAGCAACAACAAGGAGAATTACATATAATTGTCAAGGATCCATCCCCTTTGGGCAGACAAATCATTTAAATCATACATCTCCATAATATCAAAATAGAGGGGAATTACATATAATTTTCAAAACATTTATCCCCTTTGGGCAGATAAATATTTTTCAATTATACATCCCCATCTTTTAAATATGAGAATAAACTTCATGCTATTTTTCCAAACTAATATACACAATAACTCCCTTTGGGCGAGTAATTATATATATTAATCTTTTATCAATAGGGAACTCCAAAACTTATGCCCAAAATTTATCAAACAATATGAAACACTACACAACATGTGTTTCCAATGATCATATTGCATTTTTCAAAACAACAATTTTTGCCACAAGTTTTTTTTTTTTTAAATATTTTTTAAATATTTTATTATTTTATTATTATATAATATTATTTAAATATTACGGACTCCCGCGGGCCCAGGACCCGCGAGCAGCCCTAATCGGACCGCGGGCCAAAACCGCTAATCCTTAAACCTTCACGTGGCCCACCTTTTTTTTTTTTTTTAAATAGAAAATTGGCCCACAAATTTTTAAAAGTCCAAATATTGGGCTATAGGCCCATGCGCAATTTTTTAATATGTTTCTGATTCTGGTCGAGAACCCAGAACTCTCTTTTATATTAAAAAATGGGCTTATCCCATTATAAGCTCAGCCTGGCTTTCTTCTCGCGTGGGCTCATCTCCCTTTTAATTTAAAACAGGCCCATGAAATGGGCTACGAAATTAGCCTACGAAAATAAAAAGAATATGGGCAAAAGCCCATATTTAGGCCTAGGCCCGGCTGGAGGTCTTCTTCAACCTCCAGCCAGGTCACGAATTTGCAGCAAACCGGGTCGCACGACCCGGTTTCAATCGAAGCTCCAAAACCCCAAATTAACATGGTTTTTGATGAAATTTTCTCATGGGTTTTGCTTATAACATCAATATAATTAACTATAATCAATCAAACGACGAAAAAACCAAGTTAATCTCTCACAAGTAAGCTTCAAAGTTTCGGAACCAAGCCTCCCATGGCCGAAAATTAGGTTTTCTTAAATTTAAGCCCTAAAAACTCAATTTAATACAACAAAAGGATACTAAAACAAAAATATAGCAATACCCATACAACAATTTGCATCGAACATCAATCAATTGCAAATAATTCGAAAATTTTAGAACTTTTTCATGCATAAACCCTAGAATTTCAAGTGTAGAACAAAAGCCCTATGGTTACGGGATTAATCAAGCAAAAAATCTACACGAAAAAATAATGCCTATATTCGGCTCAAAGAGGAGGATTTCGAATTTGTTCATAAAAAAAATTTTGGGTTCTACAATCATATACGATCGGCTCTGATACCACATGTAGAATATTATTCTCATAAACAATTAATCAATTAAGAAACAAACGGATCCATACATGATTGTAAAACACCGAGATTAATAAATACTGACGGAATTAAAGCGTCTGTTTGAGGCCATCACTTCAGAAAGAAAACTAGATCACTCGATAATCAGGATCTATCGAATACTTAGATCTTCTCTCTATGACCTATTTCGATATAGCAGCTTTCAATGGGATTAAAGCAACTGATAGGTATAACCTACCCTTTTATAGGCTAAAGAGGACCAAGAACCCTAATCAATAAGCGTGTCGGTTGGTAGCCTTCCCATTACGCTTCAAACACAATCGCTTACACTTTCTTCTTCAATGGGTAGTTAACAATAGATCAATACCCAATTCAATCAGATCACTTTAGGGTTAACAAGTATTGGAATATCCATTAACCCGATTATTTAAAATAGAAAATCAATTAATTAATGTAAGCCCATATTATAGGAAATTTCCAACAATTGGATCACACCATTTGGACTTGATATGCTACGTTGGAAAGACACAACTGAAAAGGTATGAAGGGTGTCGTTTATAAGTCTTTTTGTAGACACTCGTTGGCACCGGTTGGCAGATCATTCGCACCAAATTTTCTCTCCATTTTCATCAAAAAAGAAAAAAGGAGTTCCATTTCATCTTTGCAAAAACAATAGACATTTACGCCGTGGAAATCGGGTGTTTTCCTTGTGATTGCATCCAGACTCACGTGAGGTAGTGTTGTTCGTGTTTCATCGGCAATTCAACGTTCGTTCTGGACTATTTGCTGTTTGCGCATCGGAATAAGGTAAGTCGTCTTCCGCCGACTCGAATTCCAACACTTTCAAATAAAACGAATTAAAAAAATTCCTTTTGGAATCCGCGAGACTAATTCCGTACAGAGCAATTCCGTATTATTGGATAAAAAGGTGCTCCTTTCTCCGTGTACGATAGGACCCAACCCAAGGAAGAAATCATAAGGCAATTTTGTGGTGCTGGAACTGTAACAACAAGACAAGTTGGAAAGAATTAGCCATGAATGACGTTGATTTTTCTTGTAATCTAAAGGCATGAGCGTGTATGACAATACTAATTATGTCTAATTAGTATACCAAAAATAAATAAATAAAAGTTCTTGTATTGCATATAAGTAAAAAGTGCTCTTGAGTACTCATTTATAAGATCCAATTATGTGGATCTCATGTCAACTTTACTTTTTTAACGGTTGAGATTAATAAGAATTTTTTTTTCCAAAAAAATAAGCAACTATTGTGCACTGAAAGTCATGCTGTTGATTGCTTTTCTTTTCATGCCATCCTTGTGATGCACGGGAGCACAAATTTAGAAAAAAGAAAGAGAAATATCGACTCTAGGGCCTCTAAAACCTATGGGGAAGGCACACATCCATCATGCCATGTCCCTTATCATACATTCGATGCAAGTATTTCAATGTTATCTATCAACTTGATTTATTTTCTCAGTTGTTCAATTAAAATTTTCTCGGTGTTAATTGTCAAATTAAGCATAATAAAATTATTGTGTTCAAAGCCACTAGATTACTGCAAAGTGTTAAAGATATAAGAATAAATGATATGTCTATTATAACATACTTATGACACATCATAATAATTAAGGACAAGAATATAATGTAAAATAAAAGTGTTTTATGACTTTATGATGTATTACAGTAATCGAGTGTTGATATGATGTAAAATAGAGATGTGCACCTAAGTATTTTCATAAGATGAATAAAATCAACACAGACGCAAGGAAAACAAAGACGACAAAGTTTAGAGAGAAATGACAACACAACACTCTACAGTGCGTGCGTGAACAATGCTAAGTTCTTGCCATCCAACGATTCAAGAATCTTCAACTAATCGTACCGTTGCGATTGCAATGCATGTTCCACGAAAAGGGCTATTATTGCACGCACAATTTCCACGGCATTCTGCAGAAGGGGCACAGAGCCTACACAGGTGCTTTTTTCTGAAAGCAAGCACGACTTCGACTTGACTTGCTTTTCCTCTTAATAAAATAATTAGAAAATAAAAAGCAAAGGACAATCGTCGCAGACGTAATTTGCGCTGCATTGTGCGGAAGATGAAGATGCGTCGAACCTGCCTAATGCATGTGCTTCTTGACTTGATTTGACTTGCTTTTCCAGGCAAATGAAAAATTGAAAAAAAAAACCAATAGGCAAAGCTGATGCTCGGAGTAAGGTTGGCCGAATATTAGTGCACACATTCTACGAAAGACTGGATTTTGGTGAGACTCTGTATTCCGATTTGAATGGAGCTACAAGCATATCCGGCCTTTTTTCTTTTTTTTTGGTAAAGGTAAAAGGTATTATAGCTTTTGACAAAATACAGGACCGGCTCCAAAGCATACACTCTCAGGGCGCTACGCATAAAGAGTGTTAGGGAGCCGAAACAGAAAATTACAAAGAAGAAAAGAGACAATCCCAAGCAAGGAGCAAAGACCAACAGGTCACAAGTGAAAAGAAAACGCTAAACAAAACCTCAGCCACCTAAGGACCGAAGGCCAGACACCCAAGGAGGGAAGGAGAAATGATCGCACAGCTTGGTCTTCATCCGAATCTACACATTCTCCTCACGATCAGCGAAGATGGAAGGGTCAAAGCCCCAGTTTCTCTCAAGCCTTCTATTTCTAGGGGTATTCGGGACATAAGAGAATGTGAGAGCTTTGTCCTTGACCATCTTGATAATGTGATTTTTCATTGCAGCAAGAACCACCGCTTCGTCGCGGAATATGATAGCATTCCTCTTCTTCCAAATTAAGTAGCACATGGCAGCAAAAGAGTAACGACCTAAGTTGTGAAAGAAATCGTTGCCCTTTAGGAAGGAGGTAGCCCATTGGAGATTCTCCTTCCACGGCCTTGGGCGCCAAGGAAGGTTGCATCGAGAAGCCCAAAAATAAGCAATGGAAGCCGATATGTGGCAATCAAAAAACAAGTGATCTATAGAGTCAGGAACATCATCGCAGAAGGCACAGGTGACATAATCAATTCTACCATAGGAAATGAGAAGTTCCTGGGTAGGCAAACGGTTTCTAGCAATCAACCAGAGATTGAATTGGAACTTGGGAGTGATGACGTTGTTCCAAATAAGTGAAGCCCAGGGCACTATGCTTCTTTTGGTTCTGAAGTGGTTCCAGGCAGATCCTACCGAAAAAGATCCGGACGAATGCCAACGCCAAGAAAACCGGTCCGGAGCTTGAGAGAGTGTTGGGATAGAGAGACCCCAACTCTCCATAATACTACGAAATGAAAGGCCCATAGGCGAAAGGAGATCAGCCACCACTGCATGCTTAGGTAGACCAGACCACCTTTGAATAACGGATCTGGCATAATAATATCAAGAAGGCCTTTTGGGTGCCAATGATCAAACCATAACGAAGTGGAGCGTCCATTTCCAATCTTCCAAAGGAAGGAACGGCGAGAGTCACTTCTTAATTGCAAAATTTTCTTCCAAGCCCAAGAGCAAATTTTAGGAGATGAAGCTTTCCAGAAGTTGTTCCTCTTTAAAAAGTTGGAATGAATCCAACGGCACCAAAGGGATTCTTTATTTGTGAACAGAATCCAAATGTGCTTCATCATGGACGCCTTGTTGCAATCTCTCAATTTTCGAATACCAAGTCCCCCTTCTTTTTTTGGTAAGCATATATCATCCCACGACACCTTCGCCCCCCTTACCGAGGGCGGATCCTTTCCAAAGAAATTGCCTTAAAATCTTTTCAAAGCTATTGAGAACCGAAACCGGCAATGTGAAAACACTCAACCAGAAGGTTTGGATAGAGTGCAAGACTGACCTGATTAACTGCAACCTTCCAGCAAAAGAGAGGAAACAATGAGCCCAAGATTGGGCTCTAGCTGTAATCCGATCAATAAGGGTGATGCGATCGGCTTTCCCAAGCCTGGAGGATATGATAGGCACTCCCAGATAGCGTACCGGTAGTTTTCCTTCTTGAAACCCAAAGGCTAAGGATATGTAGTTGCGAAGAGACGGAGGACCACCCAAGAGAAAAATTTCGCTCTTGTTTTTGTTTGGAATCAAGCCACTCCATGAAGAGAACAAGTCCAAGCCTTTCTTCAACAAGGTAATGGACGGCCAATCAGCCTGACTAAAAAGAAAGACATCATCGGCAAAGAAAAGGTGAGATAGCTTGACCGCTTTGCACCGCCAAAAGTATTTGAATTCCTTGTGGGAGGTGCGAGCACTCAAAATTCCTAAGAATACCTCCATCACTAGGTTAAAAAGATAAGGGGACATTGGGTCGCCTTGTCGCAGGCCCCGGCCACCAGGAAAGAACCCATGAAGTTCTCCATTGATTGATAATGAGTATTTCGGCGTCCGAACGCATATCATGATCAACCGGATCAGGAAATCAGGAAAGTCAAAGGCTACTAGAGTTAGCTGAAGGAAATCCCAATCAACCGTGTCGTAGGCCTTTTGAAAATCAACTTTCACAGCACATTTAGGGTGGTACGGGTCAAGGTGAAATCCAGCAAAGACTTCCTGAGCTATCAATATATTATCCCTTATCCTCCTACCCTTAATAAAAGCATTTTGGGAAGGATCAACCACTTCGTTCAAGACAAGTAGCAAGGCGATTAGCCAAGATCTTAGTAATGACTTTGTATATAGTATTACAACAAGCAATGGGTCTGAAGTCAGAGACCGCACAGGCATTAGGCACTTTAGGTATCAAGGTGAGGATAATATTGTTTACCTCTCTTAAGAGACGACCCGAAGTGAAGAATTCCTGGACCGCCTCTATGATAGAAGGGCCAACAATCTCCCAATTATTCTTAAAGAATTCTGCCGTGAAGCCATCGGGGCCTGGAGCTTTACCTCTAGGGAGAGAGAAAACTATATCCCGAATTTCCGAATCAAGAACCGGGCTAGAGAGGGAACTAACCTGGTTCGTAGATAAGGGTCTTCGAACGAACTCTTTAACCTCTTGTAACGAAGGCTTGGATAGGGACGAATGAGGAGCAAGCAAGTCCTCAAAGTAAGAGACAAAAACTTGCGAGACCGTATTTGTGTCCATGATCAACTTGCCCGATATATTTTTAACCGAGAGGATTCTATTTCTGAGTTGCCTTTTTTTGACGGAAAGGTGAAAGAATTTGGTATTCCGATCACCTTCCTTAAGCCACCGAACTCTAGATTTTTGTCTGAAGAAAGATTCCTCATCTCGGCGTAGGTCCACAAAAATTCTACGGCTTGTCTTCTCAAGATCGGCCAACCCTGAGTTGTTTAGATCAAGTTGAAGGTCATTTTGCACGAGCCGAAGGGCTTCTCTAGCTTCCTCTGTCCTTGAAGAAATATTCGAAAAGGCTTCTCTATTTACTTGTTTCAGACTACCTTTGAGCACTTTCAGTTTGGAGACAAGCTTGTACATGGAGAATCCAATAAGCGGTGTCTCCCAAGCCTGTTGAACAATGGATGAGAAATTCGGGTGGTCTGACCAATAATCAAAAAATTTGAAGGGTCTTCTCTTAAAAATCGGATTAAGAACTCTGACAACCATAGGAGAATGGTCTGAAATGCCCGGGTTCAGGAATGATGCCTCCAAGAAAGAAAAATCCATGTTCCATTTAGAGTTAACCAATACCCGGTCGATTTTCCTCATCTTTCTTGTTAACCCAGAAGAAGTCGACCAAGTGAACCGAAGTCCAACATATCTAAGGTCCTCCAATTCAGATTGAGCTAAACAGTTAGCAAATTCATCAAAATTAAGGAATCCAGGTGTTGGTGCCTCCAAACCGGTCAAAGGGATCCTTTATGGCATTGAAATCCCCGGCCACTAACCAAGCCGAATCCTGGAGAATAGTGCTCATATGTAGGAGATCGTCCCAAAGAGGCCGACGGCGGGAGAAGGTATGCTCCCCATAAACTACA
Organism: Eucalyptus cladocalyx; assembly: GCA_017140615.1. Taxonomy (NCBI): domain Eukaryota; kingdom Viridiplantae; phylum Streptophyta; class Magnoliopsida; order Myrtales; family Myrtaceae; genus Eucalyptus; species Eucalyptus cladocalyx. The sequence continues at coordinate 11,622,810 of CM029518.1, forward strand.
GAGACACAACAACACTCGCCAGATAGGTTGATCTTTAGACGACCATGAACAGCTTGGTCATTGACCGCCAAGGTATCAAAACTAACGACATCGGGGTTCCAACCAACCCATATCCTACCCCAACTAGAGAAATCGTAGTTTGCAATCCAATTCCAGCCATTTAGCAAAGAAGATGACATTGAATCAAAGTTAGCTACTGAGACTTTTGTCTCAATAAGGCCAACGAAGCAAAGATTATATTTGAAGACAAAACTCCTAACTTCGGCCCGCCTCAAGAGGTCATGGAGGCCTCTAATATTCCATATTCCTATATACATATATACAAGGAGGAGAGGGGTTACCTCTTTTTGGCAACCTTTTTCTTGGCAGGAACCAGCAACGGAGCCAAGGAGGGAGGAGGGTTCGGGCAAAGCAATAACAGTTTATCTTGTATAGACTCGGCCGGAGCACCCAAAGGAGAAGAAGTTGGGGATGGGCACCCAACTGATAAGAGATCCTCATCATCTACGCTAGCATGAGCACTAGATATCTCATCAGAACCATCCGGCAGCAACATAGGCACGGTGGCAGATTCAGTCGAGCCAGCAAGGAAGAACTTGCATGGGATTTCGATGAAGCAAGAGAGCTGTCGGCGAGCTTACGGGGCACCTGGGGATGGTCATCTTCACTTGATGGGTCAAAGCTAAAGGAGGGAGCCACCTTGCTCCCTTGGCCTTTCTTCTTTTTTCCCTTGACCTGCTTCCAAGAGGGGTCCAAGGCAGAAGGAGGGATAATAGGAACCGATAGCGGGGCGGTCTCCTGGTCTTCGATAGGATCAACCAACACAGCAGGCGAAGAGAGAAGCTGTGGGTGAATAGCAGCCGAATCGGCAAACTTGTCTGAAGCGATAGGGTCCACAGCAACTGGGGCACGAATTGCAACAGGCCTATTGATATACAACGGGTTGTCTCTTGTTCTTTCCTTGGTCTGCACTTGCTGTGGATGAAGTGCCGGTTGAGAGTCAGGAATGGGAGAGGAGGATCCACCCCGAGGAGATGGAGGGTTTGATACACCAGCTTGGCGAGTGTTCTTGGCCGATTGTTGAGCAGGTAGAGGATAGCACTTATGGCCAAAAATGCCGCATTCAGCACAGGCCAAATGTCTCCACTCATATTCGACTTCAACGACACATGTTTCACCATGGAGAACCACCTCCACGAACTCACCGGGTTGCGATTCTTTGTGATCTCCACACACACTCTCGCAAAGGCGAGCATTTCCATTTGTTCCGTGTTTAGATCAACATACGGGGCTTCCCAATAAAGCTTGCCACCTTGCTAATTGCCTGAGAGGACCAAAAAGCAATGGGAAGATTTTTGAGTTTAACCCACACCGACACAAACATGAGGGTGTTGTTTTGAAGTTCCAGGGTTGGCCTCCATTGCTGGAAAACAATATGCTATTTCGAGACTGTGAAAGCCCCCCTTCAAGGATCTTACGACGAAATTCTCTATCCGGAATGTGGAAGAAGAAAAGTTCTCTTCCATTAGCCATTACTTTGGCTAGATTCGCTCCCCAAGCTTTCTTGAAGGCTGCTTCAGTCACTTTGAATGGAATACGCTTGCCAATGTAAAAGCCAAAAATGCATTCCTTGAGTTTAGGGTCGGCCGCTTGAATATCGTCTTTGGTTATCTCAGCAACCGCTCTATTTCCAACATAAGTTGGAGGGAAATATTCCAAGTCATAGCCTTTGGAGGCCACCTTTGCCACCGCAACACTAGCCCAATTGCGCAAGTTGGAGTTCCTAGATATCGTCCTCTGAGAGCGCTTGGATCCCAATCTTCCCCTGCTCCTACCTCTCGGTACAGTAGGGACTTGGTCTAAATGGGCATAGGCCGAGACATTAGTTGGGGCAGCAAGGGAATGATCGGTCCTTCCCATAATTTCCTTCCCGGCACCACCATGGGAGGTTCCAGCAGCAAATTGATTCGAAGAGGGAGGCCCAACCCCGCCAAGAGCGGTTGAGGCCATTCGTCGAACACGTAGCGTGCAATACTAGAGAAAACGAGAAAGGGCCATAAAGAGGCCGAAAGCTTCACGAAATTCAGGACTAGATGATAGCTCGATAGCCCACAGTGAGTCGCACACCAGAACCGGGTGCATTCCAGGAAAAGAATAAAACCAGTAAAACTCAGAAAAAAAAAACCAGCAAATGTCTGCAATTCGACCAGCCCCTTAGGTCGAGGAAAATCTCGAGTTGTAGAGGAGCTGTAGCGAAATCCTTCGGTGGAAGTAGAGAGGAGGAAGAGAGGGATCTTCCCTCCAAAAATCATCCCATTCCGACGTCTACAACTCCGGGAATCGGCATTACTTCGAACTGAAGAACAGAGCCTCGAGAGAGTTACCTGCACTGTCTGACCCGAGAGAGCAGCGCGCGGGCGGGGTTCCGAGCTTCCGGGACTTCCTCCGTGTAAATCCCAGGTGGGTTCCGCGCCTCACCTGCTTCTCCGTGGATCTACCGCACGAGCGGGAGGGGAAGCTTAGCTGAACAGAGGAAAAAAAAGGTCTTTTCCTTTGCATATCCGGCCATTTAATATATCAATAATTCCAAAAAAAAAAATAATAATAATGACTGAAGGATTTATAATATACGAAAATTATCGAGGTAACTAATAATCGATAAATAGTAAACATGGGAGGTTTTGTTCGTTTTTATTTGGGCAAGTTAGAAAATTAAGACGATTTTGTTTGTATAATCAACAACTAATTGAGCTGCGGCATTATGTTAAATCAATCTCATTACTTACATGAGATAATTCCGTTGACCTGTTTTTTTCCTTCTCATGGACTCAGTTGGCTCTTCCCAAGTGGCGGGAATTGTAAGTTTATATATTCGGTATCACATGCACTATTGAATAATTATTTAGTAAATACCTGTTAACTTTTTATTTCATTTGTTGTTTAGCTTTATATTTCATGTTGGCATTTTCAGACAACAGCTTCTCCACCAAAGTGCATTTTTCCTTTGCACAGTATTAATCAAACCCTGAAATGATAAGATAATATAGGAAAAGAAGCTCAACGGCTTAGTATGAGAGTGACTAACCACACCTGATCATTCTAGGATCAAAAGCACACAAGTAAGAAGATTAAAATTTAACGTTAATAGACTGTTGAACTAATCGAACCGGGGCGACGCATGCTGCAATAAAAGGGCAACCATTGCACACGTAACTTCCGTAGCACTGCGCGGCAAAAGCGTAGCGCCTACGCTAGCCTTTGTTTGAAATTGAGCACGACTTGACTTCGACTTGACTTGCCTTTTCTATTAATAAAATAATTAGAAAATAAAAAGCAAAGGACAATAATTGCGGGCGTAATTTCCGCAGCGTCTAATTTTATCTTGACTTGACTTACTTTTCTAAGTAAATGAAAAAAGAAAACCAACGGGCGATGCTGATGCTCGGAGTAAGGTCAATTGAAAAGATTAGAAGCACACATTTTATGGAAGACTAGAATTGGGTGAGCCTCTGTATCCCAATTTGAATGGAGCTACAAGATATTCGGACATTTGACAGATCAATAATGATCATAGAATATACGGTATGTGGATATTGCTTTATCGACGCCACTGACAAATGATTGATAGTAAATACAGGAGGTTTTGTTCATCCTTGCTTGAATAAGTTAGGCGATTATGATCTTAGAATCAACAACTAATTGAGTTGCCACCTTATGTTAAATCCATCTTGTATGTGAGGTGATTCTGTTGAGCTAATGTTATCCCTGATGTTACTAAGGATGTCAATAAGACACAAGCACCAGAAAAATTTGCGATGCAAAACAGAATTTAGTAACAACGCACTCATTTCTGATAGAATGAGTGCATATCTTGTGCCAATACCAACTCCATTGTTACAAGTTTTGGACACTGAGAGCCCAAAATCTTCAATTAAAAGGAACGGGGAAGAGGAAAGATGAAACAATTGAAATACATTCGAATGCATAAAGCGTATTTATTGTATCATTTCAGCCCAAAACAAGGCCCAGATCTAGTCCACCTGCAAAATATGCAATCGAATTTAAAACAACTACACGTGAGTTCTATGATATCTTTAATCCCCACTTCAGACTTCAAAGGACAACGAGAAACTGCATTCTTCAGCTTCTTTTGGTAAGAGAGAGGGAGGCTCAAGGGGAGCGATATCATTCATTCAACTAAGAACATCTTTAACCTCTCAAAGTAGCCTTATGAACCATAGTTTGCTTGTGAATTTGGTGGCAGCTTTCCTCAACAAGATCAAGGAGCTTTTCCAAATTTGTAGCCCGAATTCAAGATATCACCGCTCTCCTTAGTCGTCTGGAAACAAACAATCCCACCAGAGACTTGGAAAAAACCATTTTGAAGAGATGCTTACACGCCAAACCCGAACTAGGCGCTGGAATAACAAATGCACAAGCGATCTGATTCAGCCCTTGTTGATTATCCAAAATAAGGTATTGAGAGAATGTTTCGAGGTAAAGAAGTCGCACATCATGTATCCAAGCATTATGTTTCCTCTGGGTATTGCGATGCTCAGACCAGTAGGGACGAGCGCTTTTCCACTTGCCGGCACTTACTGTCTCACCTCAGTTGCAACGTTTTTTAATCCACGAACGAGGAAATCACTCCACATTCAGAAGCCTCGAGCTGAAGAAGATGGTGATGGGGGTATGAGTTGATGACAACACTCCAGTCCATGAAATGACACAAAAACAAGAGTCCTCCTTCACAAGCATAAGAAAGAGGAACGATCGGCTTAAAGTCGAGAAACAAGAATGATAACTTTTCAATTATTAATTTTCTTTTTCAAAATTTATCTCTTCTTCTTTAAAGCTTACCATGTTGCCGTAGTCGAAATGCCCACAATTAAAATGATTACATGTAGGATGGCAGATAAAAAAAGGAAAATAAAAATTGAAAACGAAATAATTGTACAAAAGAAAAAGAAGCTGGGATTCAACGTTCTGTTAAGAAAACAACAAAAAGAGGACAACCAATTAGCGTTTTCAAAATTGGTACAACTCCAATTTTCCAAAAATTGTCAACTATATTCGACGAGGTCTTCTTCATCAAGTATATGATCGGCTAGTTCATTTTAAAAAGAGTTTAATAGATTTTTTTACTAGAATTGATCGGTTTCGACGATTGTTCTTTTTGATCAATGAAAAATTTGATTTTATCATTAGTTGGTCCCTGTCGTAATGAATATAATAAACCTTTTCTTGCGTTAAATTTGGTTAAACAAAATGTTTTGAAAATTTTGAATATCTCCTTTTGCCAAACAAAAATGCTATCCATGCTTTATAGCGGCTATTTTTTTTTTCCTTTTTAAAAATTTTAATTAGTTTTCTAAGTACATGACAAAAAGAGATCTTCCAATAATGACCAAAATATTTATTGATTGCACGAATGAATTTTAAATGTATCTTATGATATTTGATGTAATTTTCAAATCATTGACTACACGAACAACGGGAAAAAGTTATTGAAAATCACTAATATTTTTCGTTTGACCTATGCTGATTGCTAAGCAAATCTCACGGTGGTATTTTTCAATAAAATGATAAATAAATCCATTTTGTTAGGAAAGTACTCATTATTTATTGGGCATTATTACTTCTACAGCTAAAGCTAAAGATGTGCCCACGGCTTTTTCTCTATGGACAAACAAAACTCCCCACGTATGTAGATAGCCTATTGCTGAAATAGACCAAGGATTGCCCCAATCATTTCCTCTTCCAAATATTTTCAGCTTCCGTGAAGAAGAATGGAGGAGCTTGAACTCCAAAGAACAAAGGCCCCTTCCCTATTGAAGTATTGACTTCAAGAAAAACCTTCTCCCTTGCAGGGAAATGACAAATAGCATTCATTAGCCTCGCAAGCGCAAGCAAAATTCATAATGTAAAACAGAATTTAGAGATGAGGCGCTTATTTCAGTACGAATGAGTGCCCATCTTGCTGTGTACTTTCCAAAGTCCTACAATACATTTTACGGTCCACTTTAACTCCAACTTACGATTTTGAGATCTATAAATCAATCTACAATTTCAGTTGAACCCACATGATCTTCGGCATGGCAATGATGTACAAATCCCGACAACAAAACATGGAAATTTACATTTTGCTAATTATAGGAATATGAATGGAATTTCTCAAATTCAACTTGGTTAGAGATTTACTACTCGGAACTATTCTTCTATCAATCAAGCACAAAATTGGAAAATGCATTCAACACAACGTTCATGAGCAACTTATAAATAATTGTTCTATTTCTTCTATATTATTTGCGTTGATGTAAACTTTGGACTGTCGTAATTGACATAAGCTTTTTTGCACACTTGCAAAAAATGAAAAGGGATGAAGTATCGAAAGCTCTACATAATGATATTAATGAAGTTATCAGCTTTCAGAGGGTAGAGACGAAGGGTTTTTCACTCTCATCCTTCCATGAGAGTGTGCCATTCATCTGACACACTGGACTCGGAGATCTGCATAAATAGAAGCGTAATAGAAAACTTAAGGAGTGGATCATATTTTTTTCTGGTTCCATCCAAACATGTTCCATGAAACGAATAAAGTTAAAAGAACTACTTGATGGTCCCTATAGGAGTCACTCTTTTCCCATTTCACTCTAACACGATATTCAAAACCTTTACGTCTTCTTCAGTAAAGAAAAGGGATTTCAGACAACAATTGACCAATGAAATCAATCAAATGCCGAGATTAATAGGAAATATGCAATGGTGTCAAAAGATAAAAGGAAAAACAAATTAGATAGAAATAATCCTATGTTGCCACTTAGAAGCACCTATAGTAAATTGAAAATGGGAAGAGAATATGTAAAGATAACAATCGTCGAAGAAACACATTATCCTCTCAAAGCTTCTCACTGTATTACACACATGCCAAGAGTTGAGAGAGATGTCAAAACCAGTCAGAATCAAACACATTCCAGTGACAGAAACTATATAGATAAATGACATCACAACGGAGTGTCTTATGGAAATGACATCAAAACATCAACTTGGAGAGAAACTATGTCTCTCCTGAGGAGATAAAAAATGCAGTTACCTAATTGAGTGAAGCTCCCTAGAAACAGGTTTTTAGAACCGCCGATGACCAAGATTGGGTCCAAAAGAAACACGCTCTCTGTGCTGAAGATGAATTTCAAATGGGAAATGATATAAAAAAATAACATCCGTTCGCCTTTTCTATGGAGAGCTAATGTTATCCCCAATGTTAAAAAAATATAAGCACCAGCAAAATTTGTAATGCCAAACAGATTTTAACATGCTCATTCTGTTGCATTGAGTGCACATCTTGTGCTGATACTAATTCCATTGGCACAAGTTCTGGACCCTGAGAGCTCAAAAATCTTCAATGAAAACGAGGGATGAAGAGGAAAGATGAAAAGACCAATATAAATTGTTAATTCCTATGCAGAAAGTGTACTCATTGTATCATTTCAGTCCACACAAGGCCCAGATCTGGTCCCCCTGCAAAATAAGCAATCAAATTAAAGCCACCTGCACGAGAGATATGATAAGCATCTTCAGTCCCACTTCAGGCCACAATGTGAAACAGCATTATTCTGCTTCTCTTTTGGTGAGAGATCGAGGGACGCTCAAGGGGAGAGAGATCATTCATTCAACTAAGAACATTATCAAGCTCTCAAAGCAGCCTTATGAACCAAGGTTTCCTTGTGGATTTGGTGACAACTTTTCTCGACAAGAGCAAGGAACCTTTCTAAATTTGTCGCCCACAAATTCAAGATGACATTGCTGTCCTTTGTCATCTGGAAACAGACAACTCCCATCAGCCGGTCTATCTGTGCCACTAGGGACTTGGAAACAACCATTTTGGAGAGATGCTTTTAAGATTCCTAAAATGGTAACATAGAACAATCAAAGTTCTCTACAACAGTGGTAATAGAACCCAAAAACAAAGCTCTTTTCCTTGAGTGATTCAGCTAAATAAATTTTCAGAACACAATAAGAAAGCTCTAATTGCAAGATATACTTTGGTAACACAGGAAATGGTGAGTGATAGCAAAACTCCTCCCACCCTTCTAAAGGGCATCGGAATTTTAGGCTCCATGGGACAAGAAATGGTTTCAAAACGCCAGACAATGACCCTTACAGCTACAAATTTTATGAGCAGAAGTTGACAAAGTGAAGTCCACACATATATATTGGTCAGAAATGTTTACAAAATGAAACTACGAAGACAACATTCTCAACCTCATGACAAGCCTTTAACTTTCAAGGCACCAAAACTTCTTTTCCACTTTTTTTGGGACTTGTATCCAAGTCCAGCAACCATGCCCCACAGGGATCACAGGCAGAGAGGCTGCTCAGGGTTAAATGAGGGCTCTAGGCAATCATTCATAAAGATTGACATTGATGAAGAATATAAACAAATGTTCAACATAATCAACCCGTATGCTGAGGTATAACAGCTCTGCAAGTCTCCCCGAGGTAATCCTTGAGTAATACTTTGAAAAGACATCTTTTTATCAATTCTTCCACAGAAATAAACTCCAAGCTTCCACAAAAGGGTTCCAAAAGCACACCTTTTTAATCAATTCTTCCAAATCTTGCCAACTTAAATAATTCGTTACCCGTGAGAAGTTAAATTCAATAGATAATGCAAAAAAAAAAAAAGGTGTCAGAGACCTGAAAGAAAATCATTTACAATATAGCACATCCGCTAACTCAACAGTGTCACGCACATTCAGTACTCATGGTACTGAACCACCGAGTTCAGGAAAAAACACACTAAGAACCCCCTTATTTAGTTGGCCCAATGCCACCCACCTAGGACTATCAGGTGAGCCGGCAATCGACCAGCCAATTACTCGTTGCAGATCTGAAAGCGGGGACGCGAACTCACCATCTCAATCGGCTCCCAGAAATCGTAAGGGCGCGCTCGAGGAATCGGCGAGAGTCTCCGACGACGATCGATTCGGAGCCCTAGGAGAAGGGGAAGAAAGAGGAGAGAGAAAGAGCGCTCGGTGAACCCCTCACTCGCGAAAAACTTCCACTCGTCTGTTTCTCCCTCTCCTCTTTCCTCCTCTTCGAACACACTGATGCGAGAGCAAATTAAATTAATAAATAAATAAAAGAGCAAAAATAAATAAAAGAGCACGGGGGAATATAAATGAAAATGGATGAAAATGGAGGAGAAATCGGGGGATCCGAAAAAGAAGCGAATCGAATCCGGATCGGATTGGGCCGTCCCTGTCCTTGGAAAAGATCCAACAGTCGATGTAGATTCCGCCCCAAGTCTTCGCCAGACGGCCCATGGAGCCTGAGAATTACGTGGGCAGGGCTGGCCATCTTTGCAATGAAGATGAGATTTCCTTTCTTTTCTTTTCCTCCAAGGCGACTGGTGAGTCGCAGCCATCGAAAACCATTCAGATTTTATCAAAAGGGCGGTTGGAAATTTGGAGTAAAGGTGAGAAACGAAAGCTCACTTGATCAAATATAAAATCAGAAATTAAATAGGATTAGGAATTTAAATCGCTTGAATCAAATATATTAATGAATTTTGAACCAATTGATATATTTTCCTCTTAATATGGTAGTGACTACTATCTGTGTCATTTTTGGTATTCGAATGAGAAAAAGAAATTTCATGCCAAAAGAGCAAGAAGAAGCGCCGAAGTCTGAATTTGAAAATTTCCAAGAAATTCTCGTTGTTCTTTTTCATTGTTCAAATCATGGAATTGCTTTGTGGGGTTTGGCCTCTTTTTATAGTTTCTCAGAGGACTCACCTGCTGCAATGCATTGTTTTGTCAATTCAAAAGGGAAGGTTGGGGAGTACATGGGATGCTACTCAATCAATGACTTTTCCGATCTTCCCTCTTCATGAGAGGTGTTTCTAGTGGCTCGTCTATCGCGAATGGATTTTGCATGTCGGGGCAGATGTCCTTGTATAGATGCTGAGGTTGCACACTGAAGCCCAGTTCTCTAGCTGGTGAGGTTCAGACGCTTGGTCCAAATAAAGCTCACGTGATTCCCGAATGACACTGACCGGAAATGCTCTTTTAAATCCTAGTTCTTCCATGTTCTTTGGAAAGATTCACCGGCCACTATGCAAGTTATCCGTGGAATCGAAGGGTAGGTATAGGATTGGTATGATGCAACACTGATCTCTTCTTGTGGCGAGAGTTGTTTCTAATGGTTTATCTGTTATGAAGATAAGCAATATTGACATTATATACAAGTGATTTGAGCAGCGACATTTTCTAATCTATTTATAATGCAGAATTCTCATGATAGTCGCAATGCCAAAGTCTTATAACAGTTGCTGGAATGATCAACAAACCGAATAGAATAGAGACTAAGGAATTCGCGAGATTGCAGCCCATGATCAAATCATCCTCCCTTAATCCAATCACAAATGGTTTGAGCATTACGGGTCGCATTCATGCCCACCCCATCATGCAATCCTTTTAGGCACTATCTTAGAATCTACTAATTCCACTCCCACCGAAAGACATATGTGAATCCATCATTTTGACAGAGAATGAATGATCAGTACTGGCTTCCTTTATTTTCATTCACAGTCTCACTCACCAACCACTCATAAAGTATTATAGTCAGTCGAAGCGACCAAGCCAATGAGTCACTACACAGTCTATGAGGAGCGTTCCCGACATTGGCTTCCCACCTATGTTTGTGCTCGAAAACCGCACCTTTGACAAAGAATAGGAAGCATGGAGATCTAAGAGATGACCTCGTCCTGAAATTATAACAAAAGCCCGGCCAAATGGCCAAGTGCGAAAACTCAGAGACTTCGTTCTAGCCATTGCAACTCCATTTTTTTCGGGAGGAAAGGCGACGAATTATCCAATGGGATATTCTGCAGGATGAATGATCAATTCTAGCAGCACCGTGTACTTGAACTGCGCCAAGCCAATGCAGCCTTCTCATTTTGGCGCTCTTCGAGTAGGAATCAGATACTTGTTTATTATAATTATTAAGGACTTTGCTCCGACCAGTCCATTCTCAACTGCAATCAATCTTGAGCTTCGAGGGCCAAAAAAATAATCTTGAGCTTCATTTTTTTCATGCTGGATGATCTTCCATTGTTTTTGCAGGGTTCAATACAGGGTCACATGATGTCGCGAATGTGTCAAAGGATGACAACACCAACTGCAACACCGGCTTTCCATTCAACACCCTAACCAATATCCAAGATCCACGCAAACATTTCTTTTTTGGTTTGACCCCAATCAGATGGTATCCCTAAATATTTCCCCGTTCTTTCAATGCTCGGTACGCGCATTTCTTGAGCCATGTTCTCCTTTAAAGCTTGTGGACAGCCTTATTGATTAAAACCGTTGTGCAAGCGCTGCCGCATTATGCAATGTCCATCTTTAAAATACCTGTCTCAATCTGTCGAGCCATTGAAAAAAGAATAGCAGCATTCTGGTGGAAGCAAAATGAAGCGAGGAAAGGCATACATTGGAAGAGTTGGGAGGTCCTAAAGTCCAGAAAAGACAGAGGAGGTCTAGGCTTTAAAGACTTGCTCACTTTAAACAAAGCCTTATTGGGAAAACAAGCGTGGCGTTTATCCCGATCACCCGCAGCTTTATGGAGTCAGATTCGAGGGGTATATACTTTCCTAATGGCAACTTATGGCGAGCAAAAAAAGGCCAACGACCCTCGTGGGGATGGCAGAGCATCCTAATGGGACGGGATGCTATTGAACCAGCTATTCGGTGGACAGTGGGAGATGGAAAATCCATTAACATTCGACAAGATCACTGGTTATCACAGGGCATGCTAGGAGGTCCAGAAAGCAGAGAAGAGCCTCAACTGGTAGCGGAATTAATTGACGAGGAAAAAAGAGAGTGGAAAGCACCGGTGCTGAATCACTTTTTTGAACGGAGAATTGTCAATGAAATCTTAGCTTTACCTATCACGATGCAGACTAAACCAGATCAACTGATTTGGACTGGAAACAACACAGGGAACTACACAGTTAAAAGCGGGTACAACAAAGTGTATGATCATTCCAATCGGCAAGACAGAAAGCTTGAGCATCCACTTCATATCGCCTCCCGAACCCTCGGACAAAGCTATGGCAACTATCAATCCCCCCAAGGAAAAAGTGTTCCTGTGGAGCCTTTGCCAGGATGCTATCCCAACAAAAGAAAAACTTTACCAGAGAAGAATCCTACCTGACCCACTCTGCCCGCTTTGCTCCAAATTCCCCGAGACAGTCGAGCACTTATTTTTCTTCTGCAAAACAACAAACGAGTATGGTCGATCCAAGTTTGAACCTCAAAGCACTAGTACACGATCGGCCACAAGAATGGATAAATGGCTCGCAGAATTTTTGAAGCAAAGACGGACTCACCGGATGCGGGGCTCGTGGTGGAGGTGCTCGCAGATCTGGAAATACCGAAATCACCACATCTTCCGTGATCGGAAGCCGAAAACCGAGGCCATAATGGCGAATGCCCTAGCACAAAATCGGAGCTTCAAAAGATGGAACCAACGCACCGAGAAACAGAACAACCACAGCGCAAAACTTACCCACGAGCTGGACCGCGTCGGAAGGAGGAAACCTGAAATTGAACGTTGACCGCTCTTGGGTGGAAGGAGAAACCGCCAGCTCTGTTGCAGGCCTTTTGCGAAATTCCAGCGGAGAAATGGTTGAGGGCTTCGCCAAAGCCATCCACGCCTCCTCACCCCTACAAGCGGAAACCCTAGCCATGCTCCATGGACTGCTTTTGTTGAAGAAAGAGAACGACACTCACGTGGGGCAAGTACAAGAACTGCAGAAGTCTTTAGTTTGTGAAACAGATTGCCGCACGGTTGTAGAGTCCATTATGGGCCGGATAGAAGCACCATGGGCCGTGAAGGACCTGATCCAGGAGTGCCAGCAGATTTTGGCCCAAGTGCCCCACGCAAAGTTAACCCACTGTTCCGGAGATGCAAATTATGCTGCCAGATTGGGTAGCAAAAGCATTTCGCCTACAAAACCTTCCCTCGGGTTGGCGAATCGAACCACCGAAACCCCTTTGGAATATTTTAAGTTCTGATTTCAACTTATCTTTTCCTTGTAATTCTCGTTTCAAAGAATGAAATGCAAGCACTACTTTCGACCAAAAAAAAAAAAAAAAAAACACCCTAACCAATGGACCGGCCATTTTTGCTGTCACCATAGCCGGCGAGTATTACTCACATCCACACCTTTGCCACTGGTGACCATTGCTTCCGCCGGCCCAATGTCCAATCAAGCGGGAGCCTTGTCACCACCGGCCCCAACCACCTGCACCACCAAATCTCCACCAACTCGTTTAAAGGCTGCCTCTCACAATTCCTGCACGATTCATATGGATAAAATTGCTCGAACTTGAAGTGGTTCATAATTTTTTTGGAAACATATATGATTCTTCTCTGAAATTTTGGAATTCGGCTCTATTTGCAGTTCCAATATCATGAAGACCAAGATTATCAAAAAAAAAAACAAAGAAAGCAACAGGAGACCAAAACTTGCATACTGGAAAGTTAAACCAGAACATCACTCATTGGAACAAAATCTTCATTGCCGTAGGGAAAAAAATCCCAGCATTGGAATGACTAATGAGCTGAAGAGCAAATCGTGTAATTGGAGAAACAAAGTGCATCTTCTTAGGATCGAACTCAATAGGTAAAAAGTTAATCGAGAATTTGAAATGACTTTGAAACTACGAAGTCATATCCTTGGAGCTTGAAAGAACCTGGCGAATTTTGGGGATTGAGAGCACCATAAATCCAGCTGAAGAACCTGGCGAATTTTGGGTATTGAGAGCACCATAAATCCAGCTGTATTGGTCTCCCTCCTTTGCCTATGTGTTTCTGTACAATTGCTTTGTGAAGAAAGTAAAAGGGTGTTTTTTACTTAGTGGGCATAACTATTTGCATAACCCAAAGATGTCGTGGCCACAGCCTTTCCCAATCTTTTCAGTTTCCATAAAGAAAAGGAAGGAGCTGGAATTTTAGAGAACGTCCTTACCATATCAGGTATCGACTTGGAGAAAAATAACGTCCCTTGAGGAGACAAAAAGTGCATATATATTATTGAAATGAAGCTCCTTGGAAACATGCGCTCATTTCGAATGTGAAATGAAATGGAAGGGTTATCCCCAATGTTAGAAAAAATGCAAGCACCAGCAATATTTGTGATGCGAAACACAATTCTGTAACAAGGCGCTTATTTCATCCAAATGAGTGACTTCTTGTGCTGACACCCGTTCCATTGGTACAAGTTCTGGAACCTAAAAGCCCACACATTTTCAATTAAAAGGTGGGGGAAAGAGGAAAGAGGAAAATACCAAACTCCATTCCTATACAGAAAGTGCACTCAGTATATCATTTCAGTCCAAAACAAGGCTAGGATCCGGTCCCCCCGCAAAATATGCAGTCAAATTTAAGACAGCTACGCAAGAGTTTTATGATCAATATCTCTAGTACCCACCATAATGTGAAACATCATTCTTCAGTTAGAGAGAGAGAGAGGGAGGGAGGCCTTAGGGGCGAGAGATCATTCATTCAACCAAAAACAACTTCAAGCACTCAAAGCAGCCTTATGAAACATGGTTTCTTTAAGGATCTAGTGGCAGCTTTTCTAAACAAGGTCAGGCAGCTTTTCCAAATTTGTCGCCTGAGTTCAAAATCTCATTGCTGTCCATTGCCGTTTCCAAACTGACAATTCTCATTGGCCATTGCCATTGCCACCAGGTCCTTGGAAACAAACACTAAGAAGAGATGCTTCTCAGCTTCCTAAAATTGTAATATAGAAGTAAGCGGTCATGATGATAGAATATCATATGAGCTTGTATAATTATCATTATATGGTCTCTCTGTTAGATGATAGTGTTGATTTAATAAATTTAGGCATGTGATTGATTAAAGCTCTTAAAAACTTTAGTAAGAGAACCCAAAAACAGAGCTCTTCTTCTTGAGTGATTCAACGACAAAGATTTTCTGAACACATTAATCAAGATCTCTCACAAGATATACTTTTGTAACACAGGAAATGGTGAGTGTCAACACTAGCAGAAAAAGCTAAGCACGTTAGAATTTTAGGCTCCATGGGACAAAAAATGGTTTCACAATGCTGGACAACACTTACAGCTACAACAAATTTATGAGCAGAAGTTGACTAAGCCAAGAAAAAAAGTGTACACATATATGTTGGCCAGAAATGTTTACAAAACAAAACTATGAAGACAACATTCTCAAATCCATTACAAACCTTTGCTTTCAACACACCAAAATCTCTTTTACACATATTTTGGAACTTGTATCCAAGTCCAGCAACCATGCCCCAATCAGGGATCACAGGCACAGAGGCTACTCAGGGTTAAATGAGGGGTTTAGGCAATCGTCCATAAAAAGTGGCACCGATAAAGAATATCAACAAATGTTCCACATAATTAGACCTAGATACTGAGGCATAACCACTCTTTAAGTCTCTTTAAGGTAATCCTCGAGGAATACTTCAAAACCACAATAATATTCTGCAGAAAATAAAGTAAGTCACATCTGAGCAATACTTCAAAACAACAATAATATTCTGCAGAAAATAAAGGAAGTCACATCCGAGTGATGATCCAATGAAAAGAAGAAAAACGACAAGTTCTGTAAATTACATGTTCAATGATCCTCTGAAAAGGCTTCTAGCTAAAGGTAGTTTGTCTCGCCAAGGAGAAGCCAAAATTCTTCTTTTGACTATGATTGGGCCCCGTCTAATTCTCAACAAGTGCACCTCCTAGCATGTCTTCTCATTCTCCAATTCATCTTTGAAAGTACTTTAAAGAGGAGTCCGTTAGAGCCTCCACCGTAACCAATTGTTTCAGCAGCAACCTGCGTTAAAAATATCAAAGGCACGGTCGACCAAATCCTATGGCACATTATTGAGATATTGCAAGATCTACAATCAATTACCTAGAACAATTCAAAGATGGTACCTGAATTGGGGAATTTCTGAGAGATGTTTATTGAAGTTGCATTAAGAAGGCTTGACTGCTTAGGATCATGTGGTGATAGAACCAAGTACTAGCAGATTTTCCTTAGAACCTACGTTTAATTAAATCACTGAATGTGTCACGCCCCGATCCTCGGGAACGCGCCCATCCTTCAATCTGGTCGATTATTAAAGTGCGATATCCAAGGACTAATTATCGCCGACCCTTTCTTTTTATTACGCATGCGGAAGCAGTTATAAATCCCCAGACAATAAAACAATGAGATAGGAAAGCAGGCCATATTTTTCATATTGAAATTCACAACCACACTTTCATTAACAACACAACTCATAGTATATTTACAATACTATTCACAACATACTTGTCTCACACCTATCTACACTAAGACAAGGTTTACAAAAGGGATGGGATCTCAGCCCACATTCGGGTTATACTCAAGATCCCTTTCTGGATCATCTTCTTCTTCAAAATACTTTCTCCCTTTCAGGCTCTTCCTCCTTAGCTTTTCCTCAGGGTTTCGAAATGGTTATTCAATAACCAATGAGACCACGTCTCAGCGAGTCCTACCCCCTAAGACTCGATTAGTAAACTAATACGCCATATAGTTGCCTAAGCACAACACGAGTCAGAGGACTTACCTTGGCCTCAGTTCCAACCTGCAATTCAAGGTTAAACGCAAATATTCAAACAATTGACGACATCCGATCAAGCACTGGCCAATCGACTAAGTCGATTACATGTTAATCAGACCCTTTCAAGGTCATTCCCACTCATACCATGATCTCCCAATGGTGTACTCATTCACCAAATCACATGTGTTTCTCGGGCGTCGTTTTCGCCAATGACATACCGATCACCGACACCGTGCATTATTTAAGGCGCCGTTTTCACCAGTGATATCCTCGATCACCGAACCACGTGTCCTTTTTAGGGCGCCGTTTTCGCCAAGGTGACATCGGCTATAGACAACATTGTGAGTTCTTTAAGGCATCGTTTTCACCACTGATATTTCCTTAATCACCGAACCATGTTTGTCTATAAGTCATTTACGTGCGTTCTTTAAGGCGCCGTTTTCGCCAGTGATACTTCCAATCACCGAACCACGTATGTCGATAATAACATCGCACTGATTGGTCTCAGCCAATAATGTTCTCAGTTAGCTCTCATCATTCTCTCTACTATATAGCCCATCAACATACTGGCGCTATATATCCATGCTCGGCCATTACCAATCAAATACTCAATAATAAACAATTTGGGACAATTCCTCAAATTTCGCAATTTAAATCAATTCCATAAAAATTGAAGCTCAATTAAATAAACGGACTGCACCACGACAATCGGCACGAAATTCCAGTCACCGGCCATCCCGGTTGAATTTCTGGAAAAATAAATAATTAAATAATTAATTTCGAAAAATAAATAAATAAATATTAAAAATCTAATTTAGGCCCATATTGCCTTATTGGAGCCCGAAACGGGTCGGGAAAAATCCCGAGATGCATTCAATAAATAACCAAACATTTGCACTTGCTAATAAGTAGGTCTAACCACCTAACATGCATCATTAAGTCACTAAATTAATTGTTCTAACTTAATCTAACCACCTAATTGCACTTAATTAAATCTAACCAACCCTAAGCATAATTAGCAAACTAATAAAGCATTAGTGAGTAAAACTCACTTGGAAAAAGCAGAGATCGGGACACCGCGACAATGACGCAACAACCGTAAAAACGGGCTCGCAACGACTCCCACGAGCTTGGACCGGGCCTCGACTTTGGCCCAACAAATCTCAGCCCAAATGAGATTTGTTCTTGTTTTAGGGCCAGAAAGTTGGCTTGGGCCTGCTGCGAAGATGGGCTTCAAAAACTGGGCTTGAAGACTACAATTGCTGAAAATTAAAACTTGTTGGGCTTGATTGGATTGGGCCTCAAGAGAGCTAAAACAAATTGAACTGGGCTGAGCAAGATGTAGGCTAGAAGTTGGACTGAAGACTTTTGGCTTCGCTGGGCTGCAGAGTTGGGCCGCAATCCACGAAGAGAAATTTGCGCGGGCTGCTTCGGTCTTCGCTGGAGGGTACTGCGACTTCAGCCAATCAATTCCTTCGGCGGTTGAGGTGAGCTGCAGTGGATTTGTTCGGTTGACTCAAGAAATTGGAAGGAGCGGACGTGTGGGCAGGACGGCCGAAACGGTGGGATTTTCACTGGACGCACGAAGAAACTGCTTGGGATTTCCGTGAGTGGAGACCTCACGGTCAACACCAGCTTCGCTGGTTGACTGAACTGAACGTAATAGTTCAGTGGGTGGAGCTGCCGCGTGGAGACAAGCTGCAGGGGTCTTCAACGTAGCTTCGGTTGACTGGGACGTGGCAGAGACGGTGGAGTCTTCGTTCGGTGCTGGAGATGAGTGGCGTGAGTGGCCGACAGGGTCAACAAACGGCAAAGAGCGGCTTCAGTTGACCTGGATGCGTGGAGTCCTGCTTTGTAGGGCGCTGGCAGAGGCGTGCGGACGATGGAGCAGCTTCGTGGATTTCGGTCTTCATGGACGTGTGGTGACGGGGCGATCAGCAACTGGGTTGCTCGGTCTTCATGGACTCCACGAGATGCACAGGCTGAAGACGTTGGACTCGTGGCGGCATGAAGAAAGCTCGGTAGATGGCTTCGGTGGACGCTGGGTTGCAGTCGTTTACAGGGCAGAGAAGTGGAGAAGCTGGGTTCCTTTTTTCTCTGCTGGTGCTGGTGTCGCACGAAGGAATCGGGAGAGAGGGGATGGTCGTGGATGGGAGAAGGCAAGAAGATAAAGATGAGGAGTGAGGTAGGCCTTAGCTTGATATTTTGCAATAATATCCTCCATGAATCACTCTTAGCCAAGTAAAAACACTTGGCCTTCATTAGACCATCCAAATGAACCCCATAACCTCTTAACTAGTCCAATAATGCTAGGTTGAGGGGATGATACGAATTTCACCATTTGAACTTCAATTTCTCCAATAAATTCCCAAATTGAGGTCCAATTTCGACATAGAAAATCCCAAATGATTTTCTACAAATCCCCGACACACAACGGCTTAGTCTGAAAGTCCAATTTCCCATTAATTTAGCCAATCGAACTTTTGCCAAATTTCCGCGACGTCCGAAAAATCTTCTAAGACCGAGTTGATGCTCCTAAAATTTATGTGACATGGCCAAAACTTCAATTTCGAAATCGGACTCAAATTGGCGGTTAATTTTCATTCGGCGCGTTTTTAGCGTGATCTAGACTATCGAGTAGTTTTAACTTTTTAAGGCAAATGACCCGTGGTCGATTTTCTTCGAGCCACTATGAACTCACTCAACTCAATGACGACTTTTGATTGTCATGAAAATCTCGATGATTCAAATACGGACACAAGGTACCAAAACGACAGTAAAATCAGATTAGTGTCAGTTGACGAGAATTTTCCAATTTAGTGGAGTCACCCACGATCGGCCACACATCTCAGTCGACCAGACCTATCTATGGTCTTAAATTGATTTTTAATTGTGCCGCAATGGCCTCAAAAGATTAGCACGGTCAAGAAGCCGATTCTTGATCGAGTTCTCAAGTCTATTGCCTTAAAATTCCTTAATAATTTCCCGGATAGTCTAGTTATCTCGAGAGTGATCGGCTCTGAGAATAACCCTATAGACGCGTCAATGAAATGCCCGATTTATTCAATAGAAGACAGGGTTGAAAAATCTGGATGTCACAGAATGCATAGCTGTGCCCTGAAAGACTCAGTAAAGACTTAACAAGGAAAGAGCTTCACCCATATACATAGCACTGGGTCGCCCCTTCTTGATAGAATCTCATATATCGCCTCATAGTATCGACAAATCTCAAGGTAATCATTGTTATGTGAGTAATACCTACATGGTTAACCACATCAATGGGAGGCAAACTAAGATGCGAAATCAAATCTATCAAGTACATCTGGAACATCAGAGTTTGTGATAAAGCTAGAAAGAAGGAAGAGTATGTGCCAGATATATAAAGCCATATAAGTTCATGGTTTGAACCGCAACCTGAATACTAGGTGGCATTCGATCCGCAACAGCAAATTAGTTAAAAGACAGTGGACACAACATTAGAAAAGCAAAACACCAATTTGTTATGTCATGAGTCATTGTATATCTGTTTCAACTCCAAGAGAGACAGAATATCAGTTGGCGCTTGTTCCATGATGTTTTCACCTTCTTTAGCCTTTTTCTTCTGTATGTAAGGATCTGCATCAAACACTCATGGGTTGATCTTCCTGGAAATGATATGTGCACAGACATACTTCTTGCACAGACGAACCTGCAAAATCCATCGATCAGAAAACCAATCATAGTAATGATGGATAAACAGCTAAAAGCAATACAAAATACCCGCACTTGTTCAAAAATAAAGGCAATTTATTCCATCTTTGCCATTGCTCCAAAAGTTTCTACCTGCTTTTCAAACTTGTCATAGGAATTTTGGACGAGGGAAAACCAATTACAAGATCAGTGACAACAGAAGTTAACTTCTAGTTATCCCCAATTCTTGCATCAAATCAGTAGCTTTTGCTACACGACCCTGCTCTTCCTTTATTTTTGTAAGTTTCTTGATCAACCGTGCTCTCTCAATTTTGACATATACCTGAGTTACGAAACTAGCTACAAAAATCACAAACTAAAAGCAGATTGCTGATGAACATAAGCTGCAACAGGGTATGATTTCTCACATATTCACCTTCCCTGCAACAACAGAGTTAAGTGTCTTAATAAGCTCTATCTTGGCCTCAAGATCAGGTGTCTCGTCAACATATTACAACGCTTGCTGCACCATTGCTGTCACAGCCTGTGGATAAGAAAATAATGACATGGAGGTCACTATTAGATCACAATTAAAACTTTGATTTGAACTATTTGATTAACAACACGGAAAATTTGTCACTCTATAATGAAAATATGGTAAAAAAAGGAACCAAAAGGGACAATAGCAAGATACAATACAAATAAGGTATCTCTATGAAGAGGATACAAGCCAATTGAAAACTCGCAAACAGCACAAGCACTATAAGATCCCCACAAAGGATATGTCATGAAATGTATCCTGAACTAGACATGAAAAAGAAGTAATGCAACTCATAAATGAATGGGGGAACAAAAAGTAAAAATTTGGGGCAATCATGAGAGAGAATCCATAAACAGAAGGTGAGAAACTGAAGAGGATTCCACAATACCAGATTCTAGAGGATTCCACCATACTAGATTCTAGAGCACAAGCACGAGGCCAGAGATCTCGCATCCCAACAGATTGCCTAGAGCCAATTCCCATGTCAATATGCTAGGCACATTCTTTTTTTTAGATAGTTATACATAGATGGATGTCAAAGCTACACAAAACAACAGTTCATGATCTAATCAGTACATATATAGGAGGCAATCCCTGCAATATAAAATCAACCCCTTGAGGTAAAGGTTGTTAAGATTGATCCCAAAATAATTGAAATTGGACCTTACTTTGGATCAATGATTGTAAGACCCTACAGAAAATTAAGGTCTAAAGTGATAGATCCTATCTTTTTTCTGTACTATCACCTGTATGTTATCTTTGAAAAGAGGGAATGAAGCTCAAAAGTAGAAGACAAAAGCACTATTATCACCACAGCAGAAGCACGTCACTGAAGAAGCTCTCGTACCTCTTAAAAGAAAGTTAACTAGAGAAGCATCTAAGGCAAAAGTAAAGAAGAGAATAAAACAAATGCAAAACCAGATGATGGCAGTGAAAAGGAGAGAGGAGGATGAAAGAAATAGACAAGGTAAAGTGCTATATGTTGTAACATGAAAAAGAATTCTATCCCCAGCTAGTAGAGGTGGTTGCTGTACAAAGGTGTTGGCATTGGGCTACACTACCGTTTGTGGAGGCATAGCATACGGTCCATTTACCTCAACCCAAGCTCTCATGATGGTTATCCTTACTCCAGCAAAAAGCTTATGGATTCGCCCAAGTCTGTATAGAAAGAATCTTCAGCCTCACCACAACTACCAATCAAATCTTCTATCCAATCTAATTCAAGATGAGGGCAACACCTCATTCTCATTTATAATTCCCTTATAGTTCAATCCCCAAAGTTAGCCCTAATTAACAAGTTTGGCCTTTAGATATTGTTTTAGATGTACAATGGGTCATGCACAATGAGAACTGGAGCCTAATTTGGTTTACTATGAGATTGATTGCTAATTAAATAGGCCAAGAAGAATATCTGGGACTGGGATTAGAAATCCCATCCTACATCTCCAATGATCCTACTATTGATCCCAACTGGGAATGACTTTTGATGTGACCAAGTTCCATCTTTTAATTGCATCCTACGCAGATAGCAATCCTAAAACAATTTTCAGATCTTGCATAGGTATAATTAATAGCCACTAATTATAATGCTCTGACTAATCCAGGAGTAACTTATCTGCTTTCAACAAACCATGACAATGAAATACCATCAACAAAGAGTGAAAATTCCACCATATCACCCAAAAGCAGAGATGAGAAGGCATATACTTGGACATAGGTTAACCTCGATGACCCCATTCACTCCTAACAATGTGTACAAGATGCTTCTTTTATACAAGAAAGTTCAGGAGCAATAAAATACAGGGAAAACAATTTAACATGGATATATATCCCAGTATCAGTGTCATCAAATAATTTTGACTCCTTTGTATTACTTGAAGAGGAAGGCAAAGAGTGCTTTGAGCTAGGAAGACAAAAGTTCATGCCCCAAGAACTAGGTACACAGCTGAACACAATAATCTTGGCTCCTGTGTTTTTAATATGACTTTCACCACCAACAAACCTAATGCATGCTGTTGTTCATGCAACGGAGAAACTCCATGGCACACCCTAATTGCAATGGAGAGGTACCACTCGTAATTATAGTTCATCTTTAATTGATTGTATATTAGTTTGTCAGTGGGCAAACAAACATCAATCCCCAAATTAGCATTATGAATTGCTCCTCCATTACCCAGTCTCAATCTCTTTTCTCCCCAGTTTCTTTGTTATGCAATAAGTATAATAAGTAAGGCAACACGGAAATACCTATCCATCTCTATAAAAGGTAATGCAAACCCCAAAAACAAATCTACTAAGCAGAATAAGAAAACAAAGAGAAGCCCCAACACCCAACTTCACTAAACTCTGAAAAGGCGATAAAACAAAATAAAACTACTTGACTTAGACAAAGTGCCTTTTTCTCTTTGTCATCATAGACTAGGGATATTATCAAATTTTCAATCCTTCACTCCCACATCTTTAACTTCAATTCCAAATGGAGGGTGCACCATCTTGTAAAAGCAAAAGTTCGAACTATTTTGCTAGATGGTACCCCAAAAAATAATGTCCAGCTTATCCACAAAGCTGTGTGCATTACTTTCCTACTCAGCTCATCCATGTGCCACAGCTACTGACTTCTACCTGTTGAGTTTGCTGTCTTCTCCAAAGCTAAGCGGTCAAGTGCTGAAGACTTGCTGATATCCTGCCAAAAAGGATATCTCCCCAGGCTAATCTCTTTGCTTTATTACATATCTCTTTGTACACACATACAGAGGCGCCACCATTAGACTTCCACAGGAATATCAACCCCAACCTTCCTTCCATCATCATTCAAGAAAAAAGAGAAAGAATAAGTACCTAGGTGCGCAAATCAAGCATCGAAACTAGAAGGGTGAGCTCGAGGAATTGGCACAAAAGTCCGCGAGCGCCATTGCTTCGGAGCCTCTCTTCTTCTTTCTATAACTGGTCTTTTCCGTCGGATCTATCGCAGTACACCAGATGAACAGAAACATCGCCGAGAAAACCTGAAAATCGGGGGAATATATATGGAAAATCCCATCAATTCCCTGTGACCAAAGAAAAGCAATCAATGTCATCATGGCACAAAGTAAACACTAAGGGAGTTACCACAAAAGAAAATATTGTCGTCACGGTGATCTCAGTAGCCCTGCTCCCAAGCAACAGTCCCAAGAAGACGTAGATGGCCATCGCTAGGAAACTGAACACCACCATCCCAACTATCTACAATTGCAAATTTACAACATGAGTTCGATCGACTCTAAACTTCAAATGCGATTGATCGATCATCTGCATCACACCCTACACATCCACTCGTGGCCGATCTAGAGCATTTAGAATGTCGCCAATGCAGGAATTTGACTAATACGTGCTAGCCTCAGCTCAAAACAGCAAACCTATGGTCGTGACCTTGGTCAACGCACCAAATCTCGACAGAACCATGGTAGCCAGCGCGACGTCCATCTCCAACCGCCCACTCGATTGCTACCAAAACTACCGCGCTAGTTACTATCGAGCAAACTAAAATCTCCAATTCGGACAATCGATGAGCTGGCGCACCAGAGCGACGTTTACCTGGAGCGGATGGAGAGGGCGTTGCCAGTCGTGAAGACGCCTCGTCGCCGTCGCCGTCGTCATCTCCGCTATGCCGACCAACCTGCCCACCTGCCTGCAGTGGATGGGCGGTGCGAACGGTGGCTTCGATCTTTGGGCCTCGGAAACTAGTAGGGCGACTGACTAGTAGTGAGAGAGAGAGAGAGAGAGAGAGAGAGAGAGAGAGAGAGAGAGAGAGAGATTCCATGGTTCCATGGACGTCCAGCCATCCTTCTCTTCTACCCCCGTAGCTCTTGACGTTTGCTAACGCTCGAAATATAACCAATAAGGGCGCTAGGTCTCTTTAAAGCCAAGTTCTCTCATCTGCGTACGCCTAAAATTTGACACGTCCGGCGATCCGATTTCGATCTTTGAGTCCGATTTTAAAAATTGAAGTTTTGGGCATGTCACAATAAATTTTAGGAAAGATCGACTCGATCTCGAAGATTTTTCGGAGATTCGGGAAATTTTACGGAAATTAGGTTCAGACATTGCAGAAATTTGGCAGAAGTTCAGATTTGCTAGATTGATAGAAAATTGGACTTCCAGACTGAGCCTTTGAGTCTCAGAGATTTATAGAAAATCATTTGAGATTTTTCTACATCAAAATCGGACCTCAATTTGGAGAGATTGGAATTGAAATTTAGTTCGCCCTTAGTTAAAATCGAATCTTAAGATGGGGTGTGCAACACAGTATCAATTTGGATTTTTGGTGGATTTGAATGAGGAAAAATGCAGACGATCAATGAATGATCAATGAATTTGTGAGAATCAAAGTGAGATGGAATCAAGAGAGAATGGTTGTGCTGATTTAAGCCATCTCCCCCAAATTCGTGTCACCTAACCACAACATTTGGACCATTTTGGGCATTTCAGAAGAGGGGATCATGTTGGATCATCAAGCATCAAGTAAATTATACGTACTTATAATGATCTTTGGAAGATATTTGCAAAATATCAAGCTTAAGGGGGCCCTCACCTCTCATCACAATCCTCTCTCTCTGCCGCTTTCCTTGAGCGAGTCCCTCACGCCATTTACTCATCTCTCTCTCCCTTCTCATTTCCTTCGTGCGACAGCCTCCTTCCTGCCCTTCTTTACCGCTGCTTGAAGACCAAAGCCAGCACCGAAGGAAGCCACCAGCGTCTCTCTTCAACCACGCGCCCACGATCCAGTCAACGGCGCCCTCTCCTCCACCGTTTGTTGACCGAAGAAGCACCGCCCCCAAGGTCTTGAACCTCTGCCGCGTCCACTTGTCGTCAACGCACCTCCATCGGGCAAGATTTCCTTAGCCGCATCCAACTTGCTCCGTGGGTCAAACTCCAGCAACAAGCTTCGGTTTGTTCACCGAAGACCCACGACGCCAACGAGGAAGCCCAGCAACCTTCTTCTTTAGCCATGCGTCCAAGCTGCAGCTTCCACGGTCAACTCCAGCAAGAACCGTCCCACCTTGTTGACCTCGTGAAGCTGCCACGTTGGTGCCCATGCACTCCATGAAGACCCCAAGCTACTTCCTCGTCCATTGATGTCCATGAAGACCGAAGCTGCTTTGGTGAACAGAAGCTAGCTACTGAAGCTGGGTTGATTTTCGTCTTCTTCGTCCAGCAGCAAACGAAGCACTTGCAGCACGCCTCATCCGAGTTTCTCTCCCAGCTCGTCAGTCCACGCACCTTCAATTTCGGTTGCCCAGTGACCGAAGCTGCTTCCGTCCTCTTTGTGGCCCATCTCTTAACTTTCGGGCCCAACCAAATTCAGTCCAACGTGCAGTCCAGTTCAGCCTTTGTAGGTCATTTGGGCCGCAAATCAGGCCCAGCAGATTCAGCTCCGAAGCCCAGCAAAGCCAGATCAGCCCATTTTCAGCTTAGTTTCAAGCCCAGTCAAATTATCTCAGCTGCAGCCCAGTCCAGTCCATGTGAATTAATTGGCCAAGCCCAATTTCCAGCAAAGCCCAAGGATCCATCAAGTTCAGCCCTGATCAACTCAGCCCAAGAATTTCAGTAAAACCCAACCTTGCTGAAGTTTGTAGGGCCAAGTCTTAGGCCCGGTCCAAGTCCGCCGGTGTTGTTGAAAGTTCGATTTCGGCCGCCGTCGCGTCGTCGTTGCGGTGATTCGATCCCCGTTTTTAATCAAGTGAGTTCTACTCACTAATGTTTTATTAGTTTGCTAATTATGCATTAGGGTTGGTTAGATTTAATTACATGCACTTAGGTGGTTAGATTAGGTTAGAACAATTAATTTAGTGACTTAATGATGCATGTTAGGTGGTTAGACCTAGCAATTAGCAAGTAGAAATGTTTGGTTATTAATTGAATGCATCTCGGGATTTTCCCGATTGTTTGCTCCAATCAGGCATTACAAGCCTAAATTGGATTTTTAATATTTATTTATTTATTTTTCGAAATTAGTTATTTAATTAATTATTTTTCTAGAAATTCAACGGGATGGCTGGTGACTGGAATTTCGTGCCGATTGTCGTGGTGCAGTCCGTTTATTTAATTGAGCTTCAATTTTTTTTATGGAATTGATTTAAATTGTGAAATTTGAGGAATTGTCATAAATTGTTTGTTATTGAGTATTTGATTGGTAATGGCCGAGCATGGATATATAAGCGCCAGTACGTTGATGGGCTATATAGTAGGGAGAATGGTGAGAGCTAAGCGAGAATGCTATTGGTGAGACAATCAGTACGATGTTATTGGACAAACGTGGTTCGGTGATTGAAAGTATCATCGGCTTAAAACGGCGCCTTTAAAGAACGCACGTAAATGACTTATAGACAAACGTGGTTCGGTGATTAAGGAAATATCACTGGTGAAAACGACGCCTTAAAGAACTCACGATGTTGTCTATAGCCGATGTCACATTGGCGAAAACGGCGCCCTAGAAAGGACACGTGGTTCGGTGATCGAGGATATCACTGGTGAAAACGGCGTCTTAAAGAACGCACGGTGTCGGTGATCGGTATGTCATTGGCGAAAACGACGCCCGAGAAACATATGTGATTTGGTGAATGAGTACACCACTGGGAAATCGTGGTATGAGTGGGAATGACCTAGAGAGGGTCTGGCTGATATGTAATTGACTTAGTCGATTGGCCAGTGCTTGATCGGATGTCGTGAATTGTTTGAATATCTATGTTTAACCTTGAATTGCAAGTTGGAACTGAGGCCAAGGTAAGTCCTCTGACTCGTGTTGTGCTTAGGCAACCGTATGGTGTATTAGTTTATTAATCGAGTCTTAGGGGTAGGACTCGTCGGACGTGGTCTCATTGGTTATTGAATAACCATTTCAAGACCCCGAGGAAAAGCGAGGAGGAAGAACCGAAAGGGAGAAAGTATTTTGAAGTAGAAGATGATCCAGAGAAGGATCTTGAGTACAACTGAGATGTGGATTGAGATCCCATCCTTTTTGTGCACCTTATTTTGTCTTAGTGTAGATAGGTGTGAGACTTTTATGCTGCAAATAGTATTGTAAATATACTATAAGTTGTGCTGTTAATGAAAGTGTGGTTGTGAATTTCAATATGAAAAATATGGCATGCTTTTCTATCCCATTTTTTTTATTGTCTAGGGATTTATAACTGCTTCCGCATGCGTAATTAAAAAGAAAGGGTCGGCGATAAGTAGTCTTGGGATATCGCACTTTAATAATCGACCAAGGAGAAGGATGGGCGCGTCCTCGAGGATCGGGGCGTGACAGCAGTTCTGGTAATTCCAGAAGCTTTTCACACCTCTCAAGGAGGAGCTCCTCTAGCGCAATCAATTCGCATATATTACTAGGTAGTTGGTTCAGGTTTTTGTAATACCAAGCTTCCAACTTTTGGAGTTTTGTCAACATTCCAATGGCATCAGGTAATTTCGTTATGCCAGTTCCAAAAATACACAAGATCCTCAGATTTTGCAAATTCCCAATGCTTTTAGGTAATTTTTTCATCGATGAATATGCTAAGTTTAGCTCAATCAATGATGCCAAATTTCCAATAGAAGGATGAAGCTCTTCTAGATTCGCACAACCTACAAGACTCAAAATCTCCAACTTTTTGAAAGTGGACAAGTCGGGAGTTCTTTTCAGAGATTGACAAAACGTGAGGTTGAGAACTTTGAGCTCGGTTGCCTTCTGAAAGAAAGAAATGATACTTCAGTGTAATTGGACTGTCGCAGCTTGTGATTTTTTGCTACTCCTTATGTTTTCGACCTTTTAGAATTCCTCAAAAATTACCCGTGCTCCTCTATACATTCACAATGGTCCTATTTAATTTTTAAATGTCTCTTTTAGTAGTGTTTGGCCATGCCAATAGATAAATGCATTTTAAGCATATTGACTACGGAAGAATGTTAGGGTGTACAAGTGCTAATTGCATTTATTTCCATATAACATTTCAAAGGAGATGTTTGCTTATTAGACATAAGCAACTTATATTATCGAAAAAGCATATGACAAATCCAAATGAAAGAGAGATGCAATCACCGGGCACCATGTTTTCCTTCAATACTATGAAATTAAACAGAAACGGCTAGTTTAATTATGAAAATCAATTTTCAAATTTTATATGTATAAGGAAAAAAATGTTAAGCTAAAAAAAATACTTCGATGCCTTCTTTACATCTTACCTCGAGTGGAACCCATCCTCCCCAGTCCTCTGAAATTGCACTGTATGACAAATCCAGTACAACTAATTTCTTCGAATGAAAGTTGACTGTAGCGAAATTCGAGGGATAGCCCTCCCACTGAAGCCATCTTAACTTAGGAAGTAAGTTTTGGAAATCTTTGATGAAATTAGCACCATCCACTTGAAGGAACCTCAGGTTGGTCTTTTTTTTTAAACTGTTGGCTGCGTAGCTTCTTCCCTCACCACATTTGCCAAGAGAAAGGGCCTCAATCTTTCTGGTGCCCTGCAACTTGGAAACATTGTGGACCATAAGTTTTGAATGATGAGATGCGACTAATTGAAATAAAATAAAATGCATTGATTTCGATTTGCTGTCATACTACTATGGCGTAGGCTTCTACCTTTCATTTTTGTGAAATGAAAAGTTGTAGTTGCATATTATTTATCTAATATATGTAAAGATGAGAAGCTCAAGTAATTGTCTCCAAACTTTTTTCCTCATCCACTTATACCATTCGCATTTTGCACCTTCTGAATTTCCAAAATTTGAGTCCAATTTGCAAATACAATGGAAGGCCTCTCTTCATGCATATAGTAATTCAAATATATTTATCAAAATTCATGCCCTTTATATGTGAAATAACACTTCCTTTACTCCTATCATGTATATGCGAACCAATACAACTCTAACCATCCAAATGCATCTATCAAATTAGCCATGATATAAGTATCAAAATTAAAGAATCCCAATTGTAGAATTTCCTCACTTTTTTGGTTTACTTTGTTTGCAATTATCAATATCAAAATGAAAACAAGAATGTCATTGCAAAAGATACGTGTGTGTTTTACGTTCCTTTCTTATCATGTGTTCCTTCAATGAGGGTTTTTCATTATACGTGGAAGGAAAATTGATAATTACAATCATTCTTTATGTGATTCTTTTTATTGCTACAGATGTTTGATGCTATATTTTCATTTTCGTGTTGATTTTGTTACAAAGAAGAACTAGTCATCTAAATTTTGCTCATTTTTACCATAGATTTCTAGAATCAGGCAAAAACAATGATTCATCAAAAAAATTCTTTTGCTTAGAGAAGCAGCAATTTATGGGGACTCAAGACTGATACTTATTTTTATTCCAAACAAGAAAGGGAAGATGGACCCACATTCACTGACTAAGAAAAGTAGAGAAGACTCATACCTTGCAATTGTCAAGCACATGTAGGGCTTCCTCACAGATCCACAATCTGCTATGCTTCTTGAGGTTCCGTTGGATTTTCTAGATAAACAATTTCCCTTCCAAGATCTCTCAATTGATCATGCATCAATAGCTCTCCATCTTTGTCAATTTTAATTAGGGACATATGAGTTAATACTTCAATCCCCATCCCGGGGAAAAAATCACAAGCATCCCACATATAGGTTGGATTTTGTTTATGTGATCCGATGAAAAGGCATGCTATATCCAAAAATATTTGTTGTTCCCTATAATCTAATGCTTCATAACTTATTTTCAACTTCTCTTGCATTTTCTCATGGGGCACTTTCTTTAATTTTTTTAATGTACCTTTCCATACGTCTTCTCTCTTTCTCCATAAGAATGAACCTATAACTTCAAGAGCTAATGGGAGCCCCCCAGTAGTAGATACGGCATCACCAGATATAACCTCATAATCACTCGGAGGAGAATCCTTTTGAAAGGCATGTCTACTAAATAAAATCAATGATTGACCTAAAGATAACCGGTTGAGTTGGTACATGTAGCCCACCCTACCTTCATCGAGAATGCTTTTGTTTCTAGTTGTGATGATGGCTATACTTCCCGCTTCAAGCCAACTACCGCCCTCGACCAAAGCATTCAATTGAGTGTTATCATCCATATCATCCAGAAGAAACAAGACTTTCTTCCTCATAAATCGAGATTTAATGACACTGGCTCCTTCATCGACATTAGACACATCACATGAACTTCTTGTTATGTCATGAATGAGTTGCTTTTGTACGCATTCAATACCCTTACGCTGGGATGTTTCTCGGATATTTGCCAAGAAGCTACGACAGTCAAAATGACTAGAGAGTTTGTTGTATAACACCTTTGCAAGAGTTGTCTTACCAATGCCGCCCGTTCCATAAATTCCAATAATCTGTGTACCATTGAATTCAGCATCTATGTTGCTCATAAGTTGCACATGATCCTCGATTCCCACTAACTGTTCGGGAACATTTAGCTGAAAAAGTCTTTTTAACTCGCCCATAACTTTTTTCGCAATAATCTTAACCAATGTTCCTTCATGCCTGTCAAATAACAATGAATATCAGTATAGGATAGCAATATGTGTATTCTTTTTTAAAAAAGATCTATTTATGAATAACTAAACAATGTTTTGTTGGAGGATAAGGTACCCATTATCAATTTTCTCCGATTCCCATCCTTTCAAGGAGCTAACTTCTTTGAGTGCTTCTTCCCATTCCTTCACAACCATTTCCTCCATATTCTTTTTATGTGCATCGATAGCTTCTCTCAATCTCCCTGTAGGATGTCGCACTTGTGAGGGTTCCACTTTGTAAAATATGGGCAACACTATTTGCCCTTTACTCCTCTTGCACTTTAACATCTGAACCAATTCATGAAGGCACCATTTGCTGGAAACATAGTTCTTGGAAATAATTGGAATAGAGATCGTGGACTGCGTAATGCTGCAGAGAAGCTCCGGACCAATCTCTTTACCAACACGGAGCTCATTGTCGTCCCTGAACACGTGAATTCCTGCATCGGTAAGACTAGTATAGAGATAGTCGGTGAAATTTTTGCGTGTGTCCCTCTAAAGCTCAAGAACACTTCGTAGGCATTCCCTTTCGGCCTTTTGTCTCCCCCTTCATGATCTCCTCCATGCGAAGCATTCAATGAGGAAGACGCCCTGGAATTCGGATCTTCTGAGTGAGTGGGTTCTTCTCTTTTACAATTCAATTGGCAATTTAAGTTGAGAGGGGAATGACGTGAAAAGAAACGAAAGGAATTGGAGAGAAAGGAAGAGAACGGAAAGACCATTTACCCTTTTCTTGATTGGATGGACATCATGGAGTGATTGACCAACGAGATTCTTATTCTGTTATAAAATGAGAGATTGATCAAGCAGAGCGTCGAAAGAAAGCCAGCCTTCGCGGTCCAGATCTGCGAATCGCGCAAATGTCTTTCATGACTCAGTTAATTCAGACGAAAATAAAAGAACTCTCACACCTCTTGCTTACTCAGAAGAAAATGGAGCAATCAAAGTAGGAAACAGAAAAGAGCAAGGAGTCGGTTGACTACCTGAGGAGTGCTCAAACAGCAGAACCCTGGGATCCCTACCGATTTTCAGCCTTCAAAGTAAGATTACCAACACACGACATTCTTTAATATGCGTGCTTGAACAATGTTCGAGTTCTTGTCATCCAACGGTCCAAAACTCTTCATGCTAATCGAACTGCTGTGAGGCATGCCGCGGAAAGAATAATCATTGCACGCGTAATTTCCGCGGCATCGTTGAGTTGGAGACACGCGATACTCAGCGGCATCATGACTTGACTGGCTTTTTATATTAATAAGAAAATGTGGAAAAGAGAACTGACGAGCTCCTGCCGTGATCCCCAGAGAAAATATTGGGTGGTCCGGGACTGCCACATCAGCGTGGTCCCGGACCACTCACGCGGCGCCACGTGTAAGGGGAGGGAACCAATATTTTCTCCTGATCCCCACAATTCGCACTATATTACTGGGAAGGTGCTTCCAACCTATCCACGCGCTTTCATTGAAATTTGAGAGATCCAGGACTGGCTGAACTGGACTTGACTTGCTTTCATTCTCTTATACACTGCTAATTTACATGAGTCAGACAAGAGCCTATAAATCGGGGGATTATATCAAGTCCAGTTCAGCCAGTCCTGGATCTCTCAAATTTCAATGAAAGCGCGTGGATAGGTTGGAAGCACATTCCCAGCAATATGGTGTGAATCGTAGGGATCACAAGAAAATATTGGTTCCCTCCCCTTACACATGGCGCCGCGTGAGTGGTTTGGGACCATGCTGACGTGGCGGTCCCGGACCACCCAATATTTTCTCGAAAACAAAAGCTTAAGCCGCAATAAATGCTCTGACAGGAGAGAGAGAGTGCAGGCTAGGAGGAGAGAGGGCTTGGCAGGCTAGGAAGAGGAGAGAGGGGAAGAAGGCATAAGGCACCAAGTGGACCCACCGCTCCACATGGCACCTTGTGAGTGGCCGGGGACCACGCTGACGTGGAGGTCCTGGACCATCCAATATTTTCTCGCATGAGGCTTTTTCTTTTTTATACGTCTAGAAATGTAACTCTAAAATAAATCTTTTTCAAAATAATTTCCTTAAACTAGGTTTCTCCATACTACTTTTTACTTAAAAACTATCAAATCGTTATCATCCACCCAAACCACTTGTATCTCTCCCCTTAAATTAATAGCTTTTAACATTTTACATAAATTTTATTCTTTTGGTGTTGTGTTAATAAATTCCACGCCAACAATGCTCCATATTCAAATGGTAGTTTAGTGATACTTTTTTTTTTCCTTTTATGTCATCTTTTGTCAGACTTTTTATTTCATGTTGACATTCTTCGCCAACATGTTCTTCACCAAAATATAATTTTTCACAGCACAATAGAGGAGGATTCAATATTAGCTTATTTAGCATTAGAAGATGTGATTTGAAAAACTGAGAGGAACTGCATTAAACACGACAACAAGGAGTGATTACGTTGACACCTAGTGTATTATAGCTATTTAATATTAGCTTACTTTTGCTGCTTTGGCAACCAGCCTAGCTTATAAAACCTCCTAAGAGCATGTACTCACTTCTTTACTCATAGGTACAAACATTCTTGACCGAATTTTCCCAAATGCACGTACGCACATCTACCCCCAAAGATTATTGCCGATTATTGCCGACTATTTATTATCAAATCTTGGCAATAATATGAAATGACTAACATGGCACACATGATTTCAGTCACTCAAAGAATAATGTGCTTGGACAAACTCGCTAAATTAAAGCTCAAAACCATCAATTTGAATCCATCCATCACCAGTCCAATGCAAATACAATAAAAAAATAAACCAAATAATAAATGCTCCTAAAGCTATATGCTATGCCATCTATTTCTAATATTTTTGTTTAGATGTTAAAAATTAATCCCTAAATTTTTTTAATGCAATAAACAACTAATTGAGCCACCAAAATTTAGATATTAATAGCGACACTTATCTATCAATGTGCTATCTAATCACAAGCAACGTTAAATCAAATAAATATTTGACACCTATTATCGGCACAAACATTCTAAATTCCTAATTCATTCAAAAAACACCCCCCCTGTGCAAAAACAATATTTCATTCATTACTTAAATATGTCCCATGAATCAAATAAAAGTTCGGGTACTATATGATGCTTTCTATAGGAGTCATCCTTGCCCCACTTTGCTCTGAGACCCAATGTTTAAACCCTCAGCATCTTCTCTTGTAAAGAAAGGGGATTTGAGACAACCACCGATTGATGAAATCAATCAAATGTCGAGATTAATAAGCAAAATGTGATGGTTTCTATATTTCATCAGCCAGAAGTCCAAATCTTAACAGAGTTGTAAAACAAACACATTATCCTCAATATTTCAAGCTTCTTACTGTATTATTACTCACATACATGCCAAGAGTTGAGAGAAATGTCAACTAGTTGACATCGAAACACATTCCGGTGACTGAAAGTTCAGAGAGAAATGAGTGCTTTTTGAAAGACATCAACATTGACTAAGTCTATTGACAATATATAAGCTCCCTAAACAGAGGTTTCTAGAACTGCCAACGGTCAAGATTAAGTCCAAAGGAAACAGGCTCTCTGCTGAAAACAAAATTCAAATGTGAAATGAAATACAAAATAACATTTATTCACCTTTACTTTTGAGAGCTAATGTTATCCCTGATGTTAGAAAAACAGTAACACCAGCAAAATTTGTAAAGAGAAACAGAATTTAGTAACAAGGCGCGCACTTTTGTTGTAATGAGTGCACATCTTGTTCTGATACCAATTCAATTGGTACAAGTTCTGGACCCTGATAGTCCAAAAATCTTCAATTACGAGGAGGGGGAAGAGGAAAGATGAAAAGACCAAAATATATTCCTATGCAGAAAGTGTATTCTGTATCATTTCAGTCCAAAACTATCAAATTTAAGACAGCTACACGATAGTTCTATGATATCTTTAGTCCCCACTTCAGAGGACAACGTGAAACCACACTCTTCAGCTTCTCTCTTTTGGTAAGAAAGAGGGAGGCTCAAGGGAAGAGAGGTCATTCATTCAACTAAGAACATCTCCAAGCTCTCAAAGCAGCCATATGAACCATAGTTTGCTTGTGGATTTGGTGGCAGCTTTCCTCAATAAGATCAAGGAGCTTTTCCAAATCTGTGGCCCACGAGTTCAAGGTATCATTGCGCTCCTTTGTTGTCTGGAAACAGACAACTCCCATCGGCAGGTCTATCTTTCCTACTAGGGCTTGGAAACATCCATTTTGGAGAGATGCTTTTCAGCTTCCTAAAATGGTCATAGAACTAACAGGTCATGCTAATAGAATATCATACAGGCTTGTATAATTACTATTATGCTGTCTCTCTAGCAGATGATAGTGTTGATTTAATAGATTGAGGCATATGAATGATTAAAGCTCTCTACAACAGTGGTAACAGAACCCCAAAAACAGAGTTCCTTTCGTTGAGTGATTCAGCTACATAGACGTCTGAGCAAATTAAGAAAGCTCTAATCACGAGATATACTTTTGTAACACTGAAAATGGTGAATCATAGCAGAGCTCCTCCCACACTTCTAAATAGCTACGACAAATTTTTTGAGAAGTTGACTAAACATAGTGTGTATGCATATATATCGGTCCGAAATATTCACAGAAAAAACTACAAGCACAACATTCTTAGACTCAAGACAAGCCTTGGCCTTCAAGGCACCAAAGCCTCTTTTCCAATTTTTTGGAACTTGTATCCAAATCCAGCAACCATAACCCGCAGGTATTAGGGGCAGAGAGGCTGCCCAGGGTTAAATGAGGGGTCTAGGTAATCAGTCATAAAGATTGACATTGATAAGAGAAAGAAATAAATGTTCAACATAATCAACCTGGATGCTGAGGTATAACAACTATGCAAGTTTCCTCAAGGTAATCCTAAAGTAATACTTCAAAACAACAATAACATTCTGCAGAAAATAGAGCAAGTTGCATCAGCATGATGATCCAAAGAAAGCAAGGAAAAAAAAACGACAAAGTTCTGTAATTACATGTTTGCTTATTCTCTGTCTATGATCTTCTGCTGCCTTCTTAACAAGTGCACCTTCGAGCATGGTTTTCTCATTCTCAAATTTATCTCTGAAATTACTCCAAAGAGCAGACCTCCATTGCAACCAATTATTTCAGCTGCAACCCGCATTAAAATAATAAAGGTACGGCCAACCAAATTCCACAGCAGATTATCAACCTATTGCAAGAAAATGTACAACCAAATACTAGAAGCAATTCAAAGATGTACCTGATTTGCAGAATTTCTGAGATATTTATATCTTCTAAAGTATTACAAAGGCTTGACTGCAATCGATCATGTGGCGACTAAACTAAGCACCAGCAGATTTTCCTTAGAACCTGCGACTAATTAAATCACAGAATGAATAGCTGTGCCTTGAAAAAATCAGTGAAGACTTGACAAAGCCTCATATGAAAGAGCTTTACTGGTATCCACTGCTCTGGGTTTCCCCTTTGCTGATGGAATCTCATATATCGCCATATAGCAAACCACTGTAATGAGAGTAATAATTACATCGTTAACCACATGAATGTGAGGTAAGATGTGTGTTCAAATCCATTAAGTACAGTTCTAACATCAGAGTTTACAGTAAAGACATAAAGGAAAAAGAGAATGCGATAGATGAATAAAACCATGGCTTGAACCACAACCTGAATACCAGGTAGCGCTTGATCGGCAAAAAATTCTAGTTAAGAATAGTAGATACAACATTAGAATAAATAAAGCACCAATTCACCATATCGTGGGTTCCTATTATATCCGTTTCAGCTCCAGAAGTGACGGCAAATCAGCTGGCGCTTCTCCCAGAATACTTTCCCCTTCTTTAGGCTTTTTCTTCTCTTTGGAAGGATATGCATCAAACACCGGGGG
Organism: Eucalyptus cladocalyx; assembly: GCA_017140615.1. Taxonomy (NCBI): domain Eukaryota; kingdom Viridiplantae; phylum Streptophyta; class Magnoliopsida; order Myrtales; family Myrtaceae; genus Eucalyptus; species Eucalyptus cladocalyx. Next base: position 11,660,090 of record CM029518.1, read on the forward strand.
GCTGATTTTTTGGATCTGTGCCTAGACATAGTCCTGGCAATCTAAGCTTAAAAGAACCTGCAAAACCATCCATCAGAAAACTGATCATAGTGAGAGAGCATAAATGGCTAAAAGCAATACAAAAATCCAGTACATGTTCAAGGATAAAGGTGATTTTCTCCGTATTTGCCAATGCTCCAAAATTTTCCACAGCAATTCAGACCACTCATAATATTGGACAAGGGAAAACCAATTACAAGATCAAAGACCCCAGAATTCAACTTCTAGCTCCTGCAATTTCTTGTATTAAATCAGCAGCTTCTGCTATAAGACCTTCTTCCTTCGCTTTTTGCCAGTTTCTTTATCAACCGCGCTCTCTCAATTTCACATTTTCACCTTCCCAGCAGCAACAGAGTTAAGTGTCACCATCAAATTAATTCATTACTTGATTGTCTTTGGAGCACAATTACAACTTTCAATTGAACTATCTAATTAACAGCAAGAAAAATTATTCATCTAGGAAGAAAATAGAGTAAAGAAAGGAATTAAAGGGGTATTAGCAAGGTGCAATACAAATACAATCACGAGGATCCCAGCCAATTGAAAAAAATTGCAAACAGCATGAGCACCAGGCCTGAGTTCTAGCATCTCTAGAGATTGCCGAGAACCAATACCCGTATAGATATGCCAATGAGATTCGTTTTTCAAATAGTCATACATGATGGCATATTACGACTACACAAAACGACAGTATAAGATCTAATCAGTACACATATGGGAGACAATCGCTGCAGTATACATCCATATAAATAAAACCCTTAAGGTAACTGTTGTTAAGATCGATCCCAAATGATAAAAACCGGACCACACTTTGGATCAATAATCATAAGACTGCACTGCTGATGATGGCAAAAGAAAAGAAGAAAACAAAATGAATACAAAGCCAGATGATGGCATTGAAAAGATGAAGAGAGGAGGGTGAAAGAAATAGACAAGGTGAAGAGCTATATGCTATGACCTAAAAGAAAAATTCCATAGCAAGAAGAGATGGTTGCAGTACAAAGGTGATGGCATTGTGCTGCACTGCTGGTTGTGGAGGCACAGTAGACCTCCCATATCCCCAACCAAAGCTCTCATGAAATTAGAGCTAACTTCCAACTCCAGCAATAAAAGGCTATTCTTAATCTAGGTGAAAGCATATGGACTCTTCCAAGTCTGCATAGAAAGTATTTTCAGCCTTCCCACAACCACCAATTAAATCTTCCATCCAATCTAATTCAGGACAAGGGCAACACCTCAATTTTATTTATAATCCCCTTACAGTTTAATCCCCAAAGTTAGCCCTAATAAGCAGGTTCGGCCTTTAGATATTCTTTCAGACGTACAATTGGTCATGCACGACAAGAAATGGAGCCTAATTTGATTTACTATGAGATTGAGTCCTAATTAAATAGGCAAAGTAGGTGGACTGGGATTAGGAATCCCATCCTACATCTCCAATGATCTTACTCCTAATCCAATCTGGGAATGATTGTCAATGTGACCAACTTACATCTTTTTAATTGCCTCCTATACAGTTAGCAATCCTAATAACAATCGTGAAGGTAAAAATCTGGTACAGGTATAATAATAGCCACCAGTCATAATACTCTGACTAACCCAGAGGAACTTATCAGCATTTAGCACAGCATAACAATGAAATACACTCAATGAAGAGCAAAATTTCCACCAGCTTATCACCCAAAAGCAGAGATAAAAAGGCAAATATCTGGACATTGGTTAATCTCGACGATCCAATTCTCTCATATCAAAGGAGTGTAAGATACTTCCTTTGTTACAAGAAAGTTTGGGAGCAACTATATACAGGAAAAACAACTTAACAGGTATGAATATCCAAGTATCAGTGTCATCAAATAATTTTGACTCAAGCACTTGACGAGGAAGGCAAAGAGTGCTTTGAGCTAGGAAGACAAAAATTCATGCCCCAGGAAATCAGTAGACGACTGAACACAATAATCTTGGCTCCTGCTTGTTTAATATTCCTTTCGCCACCAGCAAACCTAACACATGCTGCGTTCATGCAAGGGAGAAACTCCACAACAAACCCTTATTGCAATGGAGAGGTACAACCCATACTTATTGTTCATCTTCAGTTGATTAGTATTTTGAATCACTCGTCTGGCACCCAATCTCAATTTCTTTTCTCCCCGTTTCTTTGTTGTGTAAAAGGTATAATAAGTAAGGCACCAAGGAAATACCTATCCATCTAAACCAAAAAGAATTCATCCCTATACAAGAGAACTCAAATCCTAAAACAAATCTACTAACCAGAATAAAAACAAAGTGGAGCACCGATAACTGACTTCACTAAACCCTGAAAAGATGACAAAACAAAATAAAACTACTTTAACTTAAATAATATGCCTTAATCTCTATCATCACGGACTAAGGATCAGCTGCGCGATCTTGTCACCCACCTTCACTTCAAAGTCGACGTCCGAGTAATTGAACAGGATCACCCCAACCGGGCCTCTGTAGTCCGCATCGATCACGCCCACGCCGACGTCGATCTAATGCTTCCACGCCAAACCCGGTATCAGGTGCTGAAGCAACAAATGCACAAGCGATTCGACTCAGCCCTCGTCAATCATCCAAAACAAGGTATTGAGACAATGTTTTGAGATGAGAAGTTGCACATTAGCTACTCGAGCACATGTTCCTTCGGGTACTGCGATGCTCAGATCGGTAGGGGCGAGCGCTTTCCCTCTCGCCGGTACTTCTCGTCTCAGCCGGGCTGTTTTTATCCGCAAACGGAGAAACCCACGTTCAGAAACCATCGCCATTTCTCGACATGGACCGAACCCGAAGCTCTAAGGAGGAAAGTAAAATTTGGGGTCACGTTTTTCACCACCAGAGATCGTAGCACGCGGAGAGAGGGGGATCGCTCGCGAAGGTAAGGCGGCCTCCCGGGATAGCGGCTCCCCGGCGGATCCCATGACGCCATTATTGGTAGGACGGAAAAGCAAAAATAGGTTAAAAAAAATTGAAAATGAGATCATTGTATAAAGGAAAGGGAAGATGGGGTTTGAGGTTCTGTAAAGAAACAAAAAAAGGGAAAATGCATTAGGGTTTTCAAATTGGTACCGCTCTAATTTGTGGAAAATTGCCGATTAAAATCGATGGAGTCTTCTTCATCAAGCATACAATCATCACCCTTACCGTAATGAACATCACAGACTTTTTCTTACATTAATTTTTGTCCAATCAGATGTTTTTTTCTTTTTTTCTGGTAAAAGTAAGAATAAATTGAGAGCTTTAACCAATTGTACACAAGATCGGCCCCAAAACAAACACTCAAAGAGACAAAGGTCAAAAAAAGATCCGCAATTGTCCAATCAGATGTTTTGAATGCTTTACAATAGTTTTTTTCCCCATAGAATTTTAATTAGTTCTCCAGTACAGGACGAAAAGAGATCCGCAAATAATGGCCGAAAAATTGATTTTTGCGTTATCTCAAATTGTCCCTACACTTAAAATAAGGCATTGATAATTACGCTACAACACTAGTTAACCAAACGTAGTAAAACTTGTTTCGGACTGCTTAAAATTGAAAATCAAATTTTGAAGAAATTTTCTTTTACTTCTCATAAATAATTTATCATGTTAATGAGGACCTCAAGAATAACTTTTACGTGTATCTTATGATGATTTATGCACTTTTCAACACATTAACCTCACATATAACAAGAAAAGTTACAATAGTGAAAATCAAGAATTTTCTTTGACTTATGCTTAGTAAGTTCTATAATCGCATTCTTTAATAAAATGATAAATTCATTTACTTTGTGAAGAAAGTACAATGATTCTTTTTACTTATGGGGCACAACGATTTTCATAGCCAAAATATGTTGTGGTCACAGCTTTTTCCCAGTTTTTTCAATTTTCATGAAGAAAATAAGGGAGCTGGAAATCTAAAGAATAAGGTCCATCCCATATCAAGTATCTTGAAGAAAAATACGTCCCTTGAAGAGATAAAAAGTGCATTTATCTTATCAAAATGAAGTTCCCTAGAAACAGGGTGCTCATTTCAAATGTGAAATGAAATGGAAAAGTAGCATTCGTTAAGCCCTTATTATGGAGAGCTAATGTTATTCACGACGTTAGAAAAACACAAGCACCAGCAACATTTGTGATGCGAAACAGAATTTAGTAATAAGGCACTTATTTTGGTCCAAATGAGTGCACATCTTGTGCTAATACCTATTCCATTGGTACAAGTTTCGGACCCTAAAAGCCCATAAATCTTCAATTAAAATGAAGGGGGAAAGAGGAAAGATGAAAAGACCAAACTACATTCCTATTTTGAGAGTGTATTTAGTATATCCGAAACAAGGCCTGGATCTGGTCATCTTGCAAAATATGCAATCATATTTAAGACAGTCACGTGGGAGTTCAATGATGAATATCTCCCGTCCACACTTCGGACCACAATGTAAAACAGCATTCATCGGAGGGAGGGAGAAAGGAAGGGAGGGAGGGAGGGAGGCTCGAGGGGAGAGATCATTCATTCAACTGAAAACATCTTCAAGCTCTCAAGGCAGCCTTATGAACCATGGTTTCCTTTGGGATTTGGTGTCAACTTTTCTTGACAAGGTCAAGCAGCCTTTTCAGAATTGTCTCCCCTGAGTTCAAAATCTCATTGCTTTCCTTTGTCGTTTGGAAACTGACAATTCCCATTGGCCGGTCTATCTTTGCTGCCAGGGACTTGAAAACAATCATTAAGGAGAGATGATTCTCAGCTTCCTAAAATGATAATATAGAAGTAAGAGGTCATGCTGATAGAATATCACAAAAGCTTGAATAATTATCAGTATATGGTCTCTCTATCAAATGATAGTGTTTATTTGTTAAATTGAGGCATGTGATCAATTAAAGCTCTCAACAACAGTAGTAAGAGAACCCAAAAGCAAAGCTCTTTTCCTAGGGTGATTTAGCTTCAAAGATTTTCTGAACACATTAATCAAGATCTCTAGCGAGATATACTTTTGTAACACAGGAAATGGTGAGTATTAATACTAGCAGAAAAAGCTTGCTCGGCTATTTCTAGCAACATAGCAGACCTCCTCCCACCCTTCCAAAGTGCATTAGAATTTCAGGCTCCACGACACAAGAAATGGCTTCACAATGCCAGAAAATGACACAGCTACAACAAATTTATGAGCAGAAGTTGCCAAAGCCAATTGTACGGAACAAAACTATGAAGACAACACTCTCAGATCTATGACAAGCCTTTGGCTTTCAACACACCAAAACCTCTTTTACACATATTTGGAACTTGTATCCAAGTCCAGCAACCATGCCCGAATTAGGGATCACAGGGAGAGAGGCTGCTCGGGGTTAAATGAGGGGTCTAGGCAATCATTCATAAAGAGTGACATGGATAATGAACATAAACAATTGTTCCACGTAATCGACACGGATGCGAGGGATAACTGACTCGCAAGTGTCTTTGAGGTAATCTTCCAGCAGTACTTCAAAACAATGAGAATATTCTGTGGAAAATAGAGTGAGGCACATCTGAGTGATGATCCAATTAAAAGAAGAAAAATGACAAGTTCTGTAATTACATGTTCGATGATTCTCTGAAGAGGCTCCTAGCTAAAGGCAGCTTGTCTCACCCGGGAGAAGCCAAAATTCTTCTTTTGACTATGATTGGGCCCTGTCTAAGATTTTCTGCTGCCTTCTCAACAAGTGCACCTCTTAGCACATTTTCTCATTCTCAAATTCATCTTTGAAAGTACTTTAAAGAGGTGTCCATTGGAAAACCTCCACCATGAGTAATTGTTTCAGCAGCAACCTATGTTAAAATAACAAAGGCATGGTTGACCAAATTCTATGGCGCATTATTGAGATATAACAAGATGTACAACCAATTACCTAAAATAATTCAAAGATGGAATGGGAATTCCTTAGAGATGTTTATTTTCCAAAGTGGCATTAAGAAGGCTCAACTGCACAGGAGTACCAGCAGATTTTCCTTAGAACCTGCGTTTAATTAAATCACAGAATGAACAGCCGTGCCTTGAAAAACTCAGTAAAGACTTAACAAGGAAAGAGCTTCAACGATATCCACTGCTGTGGATTGTCCTTCACTGATGGAATCTCATATATCGCCTTATAGTATCGATAAGTCTCAAGGTAATTATTTATATCTACATCGTTAACCACATTAATGTGAGGTATACTGAGATGCGAGTTCAAATCCATCAAGTACATCTAAAAGTCAAAGTTTGCAATAAAGTTAGAAAGGAAGAAGAGTATGTGCCAGATATATAAAGCCATACAAGTTCATGGTCCTGAATGCCAGGTGCCACTTGATTGAGAAAAACAAATTAGTTATAAGATAGTAGATACAACATTAGAAAAGGCGAAACACTAATTTACCACATCATGAGTCATAGTATAATGGTTTCAACTCCAGAAGAGACGGAATATCAACTGGCGCTTGTTCCACAATGTTTTCAACTTCTTTAGGCTTTTTCTTCTCTTTGGAAGGATCTGCATCAAACACTCAGGGCCTGATCTCCCTAGAAAGGATGTGTGCACAGGCATAATCCTGCCAATCTATGCACAGACGAACCTGCAAAATCCATCGATCAGAAAACCAATCATAGTAATAGTGCATAAACAGCTAAAAGCAATACAAAAACTTGTACTTGTTCAAAAATAAAGGAAATCTTCCACGTCTTTGCTGTTGCTCCAAAAGTTTCTACTTGGATTTCAAACCCACCATAGGAATGTTGGATAAGGAAAAACCAATGACAAGATCAGCGACAACTGAAGTCAACTTCTAGTTATTCCAATTTCTTGCATAAAATCAGTAGCTTCTGCTATAAGTAGGGTCTTATAGCATGGAAAATTTGCCACTCTAGAATGAAAATATGGTCAAAAAAAGAAGCAAAGGGACAATAGCAAGGTACAATACAAATACAAGTATCTCTATGAAGAGGATGCCAGCCAACTAAAACTTGCAACCAGCACAAGCACTATAAGATCCCCATAAAGGATAAATCATGAACAAGACATGAAAAAAAAAAAGTGATGCAATTACATGAGTAGGAGAACAAAAAGTAAAAATGTGACATCCCGAAATTTGACCCGTTTCGATAAAGTGAAATGTGCATATCGTCGCGCGCGCATGGTCTCTTTTTCTACGGGCGATTCTTTACGAGTTAGCTAACTTATTGGGTGAAGCGTTAAGGGATATAACCGTGGTAAAATTCCTAAAAGCTACCTAATTGGTTAGATTGGACTAAAAAAATCGTGTCAGTCGATTTTAATCATGAAATTTAATTTGGTTTTGGGAATCAAATATTCGGGCGTGTCACAATTCATTTTTAGGATCCTGCCTATCGCCATCAATTTATTGACATGAGTCCGAAATTTCAATAAAGAAATTATCGGAAGAAAATCGAAGGCCGAAAAAGAAAATAGAAAGGAAATGGAAATAGAAAAGAAAAATGAGAATAGTATTATTCTTTTCTTTTCTTTTTTCTCTCTTTCCCTTCTCTTTTTCTTTTTCTCTCCTTCTCTCTCTCTCTCTTCTCTCTCCTCTTCCCCCCTTCGTGCGCAGCCCCTCCCCACCGCCGAATGCCCATTTGCCAATTTCAAATTGGCTTCTTCTCCTCTCTCTCTACTTTGACTAGTCAAAGCCCTAATTCTTATCTCTTCTTTTTAGTTTATCTTCTTCTCTCTCTCTTCTTTCTTCTTCCCCTCAACCCACGCGACCGAACCCCTTCTTTCTTCCCTTCTTCTTTGTGGAAACCAGCGAACCAGAAGCTGAAGAAGATCGGAAGCAGCAGCTCGTCGAGGACCGCTCGCCACCCGCGTCCGCGCCCGCGCATCACCCCTCCGCCGCTCCGTCGTTCGTCTCCGCCTCTCCCTCACCCTCCTCAGCCGCCGTCGACGCTCTCTTTCTCTCCTCTGGTTCGAACGAACCAGCAAGGCAGAAGCGGAAGCAGCCGCGGACGTCGCCTGAAGAGCAGCTCGCCGGACCACCGTCTGCTCCTCCGCCCGCTCGCCGCCGTGCGCTCCGCCCGCGTTCGTCGCCGCTGCCGCTCCTCCCTCTGCACGACCCAGCTGCTGTTCGCTCCTGTTCCAGCCCCGTTCGGCCACCTCCGGCCACCGCCTAGCCTCGCCGGACCTCCCCCGCGACTCCCTCGCCCTCCGCCGGCCTCCCCTCGCCGCCCTAGCCGCCGGAGCGGCTCCGTTCAGCCCCGACCAGCAGACCCACGGAGTGGGTATCCAGCTCTTCGGGCCCGCTTTTGGGCCGTTTCCCGGCCCCGAACCCGAGGCCCGCTTTGGGAACAATCGTTCCTCGCGTCGCCGCCGTCGGATTGATCCGATTTGCGCGCGATTTGGTGAGTAATCTCACTAATCCAGGATTAGTGGCTAATTAGGCTTAATGTTGGTTTAGATTTAATTAATTATGTTTAGGTTGTTAGATTAGATTAAATTAGCAATCATTAGCCAATTGTGATGCGAATTAGATAAATTGAATGTGTAATGAGCAAGTAGACGTGGTCTACTATTTATTGGAAGTGTCTCGGAATTTTTCCCGACCCTTGGTGGGCTCCAATTAGGCTTTTCGGGCCTAAGTGGATTTTTTATCATTTAAATATTAATTTTCGGAATTAAATTAAATAATTATTTATTTTCCAAAAATTCAAGGGAGATGGTCCAGAACCGGAAAATTATGCTGATGACCGTGGTGAAGTCCGTTTATTTAATCGGGCTTTATTTTGAGCTAAATTGAATTTTAATGTTAATTGTTTAATTTTCGAAATTTATTATTTAATTATTTATTTTTCGGAAATTAAGGTTGAGATGGTCAGTGACCGGAATATTATGGTGATGATCATGGTGCAGCCCGTTTATTTAAATTGGCTTTATTTTGAGCTAAATGGAATTTTTAATAATTAATAATTAATTTTCGAAATTAATTAATTAATTAATTATTTTTCGGAAATTAAGATTTTGTTGGCCGACGACCGAAATCTCGTGCGATTATCATGGCGCAGTCCGTTTATTTAATTGAGCTCTACGTTGCATGGAATTAAATAAATTGTGATATTTTAAGGATTTACCCTAAATTGATTGGAATTGATTGAGATTGAATTATTGATTGGTAAGTGGCCAATTATGTTTATTCAGCATTTATAATGCTTTGTTGAGTTGTAAAGTGAGTAGAATTGTGAGAGTGATTTGAATATACTCTTGGCTAAGATTCATCAGGTATGTTAATATCGTGTGAAAATTGAGTGAGTTGATGAGTATGTGGGGATTCATCCCAAGATTGACCGATTCGGCATTCAATTAGAATTTATTTGTGAGAGGTTGTGAGTTAAACCTCGGAAGCCGCCAAGTATGGCTATGCCGGTTTGGGCGAGATTTGCCACCGAATTTGGAGTGGTCGCGCCGAGAAGGCCGTAATCTATACACCCGTCTGGTCGCGCTGAGAAGGCCGTAATTTGCCACCCGTCTGAGTCGCGCTGATAAGGCCATAATCCGCCACCCGATAAAGGTCGCGTCCATTGAGCCGTAATTTGCTACCTAAAGATAGGTCGATTAACCAATGATTCGATACGTTGTCGTGAATTGACTGATTGAGTGGAAATGATCTTGAATGATCCGGCTGACATGTAATCGACTAGGTCGATTGATCTTTGCTTTAATCTGGGATTGTGAAATGATTGATTGAATGGAATTGATCGTGAGTGGTTTTGTTGACGTATGATCGACTGGGTCGATAGATCGAAATGTCGATCTGTGATATGATTGCTTGAGTACCTATTGTAAATTGTATCTTGACTTGCAGGTGGGATCTGATGCTAAGTCGTCTTCGACCTATGCGTGTTTAGGACCTTTAGTATAATAGTTTACTAATCGGGCAGTGGGGTAGAACTCATTTGAGACGTAGTCTCATCCCGCTTTGGGAAAACATTTCGGGATCTCGACGAGGGAGCCGAGGAGGAGGAATTTGTGAATGAGAACTCGCAGGTGAAATTGAGGAAGAGAATGATCTGAGTGGAGGAATCAGAGGAGGATCAGGATGATTTCGAGTATGACTTAGACGATGATTGAAATCCCATCTCTTTGTGAACCCTTTTGTATATGTGTAGATAGAGTGAGACTCTGAAGTTGCGAATAGTTGTGAAGTGCTCTGTCTAATGTCATGTATAAAGGTTTGGTTGTAAATTTCAATATGAAAAATATAGCCTGCTTTTCTATCCCATTGTTTTATTGTCTGGGGATTTATAATTGCTTCCGCATGTGCTTAATGAATGAAAGGGTCGGCGATATATAATCCTGGGATATCGCATATTAAAATCGACCAAGAGAAGGATGTGTGCGTGCCCAAGGATCGGGGCGTGATTGGAGTGATAAGGAGCGTTGACCATGGGATAGTTAGTAGGAAATGCCTTTAAATTCATGCTGATGAATGTCTGTGTTAGCTGTGTGCTAAAATTGTTTGTTGTTTGGATCACTCCGTTTCTAATTCGGAGTTGAATTGGAAACAGGTGTTAGTTGAGTGAAACTACACCATGAGCGATCAGGAGTCGAGAACTCCTGGAAAGAGGACCAGTAGGGCCGTTATTCGGGGTAGAGCTTCGACTCATGTCGGAACCCGAGGCGGACGTGGTCGAGCGCTAGCACAGGCTAGCACGAGTGGAATAATTCCACCTGTCGTAGATGTCGGGGTAGCAGCCCCTAATGATCCCAGGTTGGATGGGATCTTGCGTGTTCTAGAAGCAATGGGTGCTAGAATGGATCGCAAGTCACTCTTTGTTGAATTTGCTCGGCGCGCGCGCACCGCGCTGCGATCGCACTCCTGCCGTTGCTCCAGCCGCTGTGAATGTTGAGAATCCACCGGAGATAATGGTCGCTGCAAGACCAATCCATAAGTTGGTAGAGCATTTCCTAAGGCTAAATCCGCCGTTGTTTGTTCGGAGATGCGGAGACCCCCGCTGCTTCTTCATGGATTCAAAAGCTCGAGAAAGCGTTTGCACTGCCTATGTGCAACGAGGCTGAGAAAGTAATGTTAGCAACTTACTAACTGGAGGGAGTTGCTGACACTTGGTGGATGACTACGCGTGAAATGATCTTTCCGGAAGGTACTGTTCAGGATTGGAACACTTTCCACGAAGCTTTCAATGATAAGTTTCTCTCTGAGACTGCCAGAGAGGTGAAGATGGTAGAATTTCAACGTCTTCGCCAGGGTTCCCTAACTGTTGATGAATATGAGGCGAAGTTCGCTGAACTTTCGCGATATGCTCCCGAGTTAATCGAGAACCCTGTGAACCGAGCTAGAAGGTTCGGAGATGGATTTAGACCAGGACATGAGGAGTGCCTTAGTCCTTCGGATTTGAAGACTTACAATGATGCGATCGGAGAGCTCGAGAAAATTGAGAAGGATCAAAATGATAGGGCCGCCTTGTCGGAGCAAGGTTAAATTCTCATAGAGATAACATTCGCCAAGGAAAGAGGCCTATGCTCGGGAAAAGATTCCGCGTTCCGCCCAACGGGGAGGGTGGAATCGGAAAGACAGGTCTAGCCGAGAATGGTGTGTGTCGCCTATGTGGAAGGCAACATGGATCGGCCCCATGCTTTCCTAGGACAAGAGTTTGCTATGAATGTCGCAAGCACGGCCACCTAGTCAAAGACTGTCCCCAAAGAAAGATGGGACAACATCGGTTGCCACCACCGCCACGATGGAGTGGGGCAGGGACTCCGCCATTAATTGTACAACAAGGTAGACCATTCGGACCTCCGGCTCAAGGACGGACATATGCCATCACTAATGGACGGGACAAAGGGAAAGCACCGCAAATAGAACATTACTAGAATAGTGAAGGGGACAGGAACGAACAAACTATGCACCGATCGGAAGGAAGAATGTTTTTGGAGTGACTTTATGGAAGTAGCAAAATGAAATTTTGGTTAAGTTGATAAATTTCGGTTTGTGGAAATAAAGTTGTAAAGAGGAGAATCATTGACTAGAGTGGTACCACGAATATTACGTTTATGTATAACTTGATGTTCTATATAAAAAGGTTGGGCTTATGGAAAAGCGACTTTCGAGTTCGACGATGGGACACTAAGGTTCCATGGACGTCTAGTTGTGCTTAACGATGTAGAGCCTAGAGAAGAAATTTTATCGAAGCACATCGTAGCAATTATAGTGTTCGTCCTAGAAGTACCTAAATGTATCATAATTCGCGTCAACACTACTGGTGGTCAGGCATGAAGGCGGATATCGCTAAGCATGTGGCCAAGTGTTTGACTTGTAAGTAAGTAAAAGCCCAACATTGTAAGCCGAGAAGATTTCTGCAACCTCTCGTGATCCCAGAGTAGAAATTGAAACATATCACGATGGACTTCGTATTTGGACTACCAAGGAGTCAAAGGGGGAATGATTCGATTTGGGTAGTAGTTTGGTGACAAAGTCGGCTCACTTCACTGCGGTTCGAAAGGACTTGAGTCTAGATAGACACGCAGACCTGCATGTGTGTCAGGTGGTTCGTATGCATGGAGTGCCAGTTACGATGACATCTGATAGAGACACAAGGTTTACTGCTACTTTTTGGAAGAGCTTACAGAGTGTTTTAGGTACAAAGCTTCAGTACAGTACGGCATATCATCCCCAGACGGATGGCCAGTCTGAAAGGACGATTCAGACTCTTGAAGACATGCTGAGAGCGTGTGTAATAGACTTCAAAGGAAGGCTGGGAGGATCGGCTTCATCGGTGGAAGTCGCCTACAACAACAGTTATCGTGAAGCATCAAGATGGCTTCCTTTGAAGCGCCGTATGACGAGCATGCGGGAACTTCGGTGTGTTGGGATGAAGTCGAGAGAAAGGAAGAAAGCGGGTCCGAGTTGGTTCAAGAATCAGAGATCTTTGTGGCGTGATCGAGAGATAGATTAAAGACGGGCGCAGAGCGAGCGAGAAAAGTTATGCAAACAAGCGTCGAAGGTCTTTGGAATTCCAAGTTGGTGATCACGTTTTTCCGAAAGTGTCACCAATGAGGGGAACTTTGCGTTTTTTGGTAAGAAAGGCAAGTCGAGTCCGAGGTACGTAGGTCCGTTTGAGATTCTTGAGAGAATTGGGATCTTAGCGTATCGTCTTGCGTTGCCATCAAGATTGGACGAAGTGCATAACGTCTTTCACGTGTCGATGTTAAGGAAGTCTGAGCTGACGACTCGACCCACGTACTCAATTTCGAGGAATTGTACGTGGATGACTGTGTGTCATACATTGAAAGCCCGGTTCAAATTGTCGATCGCAAAGAGAGCAAGTTCTGCGTACAAAGACCATTTTGTTGGTCAAAGTGGTCTGGCAACACCACGGTACTAAAGGAGTGACTTGGGAGACTGAAGAGCCGATGAGACAATTGTACCCCCGCCTTTTTGAGCAAAGTGTGTAAGGGTTTAAATTCGGACGAAATTTTATAAGAGGAAAGTTGTGACATCCGAGAAATTTGACTGTTTCGATAAAGTGAAATGTGCATATCGTCGCGCGCATATGGTCCTTTTTCTCTAAGGCGATCACTCACGAGTTAGCTAACTTATTGGGTGAAGCCGTTAAGGGATATAACGCGGTAAAATTCCTAAAAGCTACCTAATTGGTTAGATTGGACTAAAATCGTGTCAGGTCGATTTTAATCATGAAATTTAATTCGGTTTTGGGAATCAAATATTCGGGCGTGTCATGTCATTTTTAGGATCTATCTCATTCTTCGTCAATTTATTGACGAAAGTCAGAAATTTCAATAAAGAAATTATCGGAAGAAAATCGAAAGGCCGAAAGAAAATAGAAAGGAAATGGAAATAGAAAAGAAAAATGAGAATAGTATTATTCTTTTCTTTTCTTTTTTCTCTCTTTCCCTTCTCTTTTTCTTTTTCTCTCCTTCTCTCTCTCTCTCTTCTCTCTCCTCTTCCCCCTTCGTGCGCAGCCCCTCCCCACCGCCGAATGCCCATTTGCCAATTTCAAATTGGCTTCTTCTCCTCTCTCTCTACTTTGACTAGTCAAAGCCCTAATTCTTATCTCTTCTTTTTAGTTTATCTTCTTCTCTCTCTCTTCTTTCTTCTTCCCCTCAACCCACGCGACCGAACCCCTTCTTTCTTCCCTTCTTCTTTGTGGAAACCAGCGAACCAGAAGCTGAAGAAGATCGGAAGCAGCAGCTCGTCGAGGACCGCTCGCCACCCGCGTCCGCGCCCGCGCATCACCCCTCCGCCGCTCCGTCGTTCGTCTCCGCCTCTCCCTCACCCTCCTCAGCCGCCGTCGACGCTCTCTTTCTCTCCTCTGGTTCGAACGAACCAGCAAGGCAGAAGCGGAAGCAGCCGCGGACGTCGCCTGAAGAGCAGCTCGCCGGACCACCGTCTGCTCCTCCGCCCGCTCGCCGCCGTGCGCTCCGCCCGCGTTCGTCGCCGCTGCCGCTCCTCCCTCTGCACGACCCAGCTGCTGTTCGCTCCTGTTCCAGCTCCGTCCGGCCACCTCCGGCCACCGCCTAGCCTCGCCGGACCTCCCCCGCGTCCCCCTCGCCCTCCGCCGGCCTCCCCTCGCCGCCCTAGCCGCCGGAGCAGCCCCGGTCAGCCCCATCCAGCAGACCCACGAAGTGGGTTTCCAGCACTTCGGGCCCGCTTTTGGGCCGTTTCCCGGCCCCGAACCCGAGCCGTGCTTTGGGAACAATCGTTCCTCGCATCGCCGCCGTCGGATTGATCCGATTTGCGAGCGATTTGGTGAGTAATCTCACTAATCCAGGATTAGTGGCTAATTAGGCTTAATGTTGGTTTAGATTTAATTAATTATGTTTAGGTTGTTAGATTAGATTAAATTAGCAATCATTAGCCAATTGTGATGCGAATTAGATAAATTGAATGTGTAATGAGCAAGTAGACGTGGTCTACTATTTATTGGAAGTGTCTCGGAATTTTTCCCGACCCTTGGTGGGCTCAATTAGGCTTTTCGGGCCTAAGTGGATTTTTTATCATTTAAATATTAATTTTCGGAATTAAATTAAATAATTATTTATTTTCCAAAAATTCAAGGGAGATGGTCCAGAACCGGAAAATTATGCTGATGACCGTGGTGAAGTCCGTTTATTTAATCGGGCTTTATTTTGAGCTAAATTGAATTTTAATGTTAATTGTTTAATTTTCGAAATTTATTATTTAATTATTTATTTTTCGGAAATTAAGGTTGAGATGGTCAGTGACCGGAATATTATGGTGATGATCATGGTGCAGCCCGTTTATTTAAATTGGCTTTATTTTGAGCTAAATGGAATTTTTAATAATTAATAATTAATTTTCGAAATTAATTAATTAATTAATTATTTTTCGGAAATTAAGATTTTGTTGGCCGACGACCGAAATCTCGTGCCGATTATCATGGCGCAGTCCGTTTATTTAATTGAGCTCACGTTGCATGGAATTAAATAAATTGTGATATTTTAAGGATTTACCCTAAATTGATTGGAATTGATTGAGATTGAATTATTGATTGGTAAGTGGCCAATTATGTTTATTCAGCATTTATAATGCTTTGTTGAGTTGTAAAGTGAGTAGAATTGTGAGAGTGATTTGAATATACTCTTGGCTAAGATTCATCAGGTATGTTAATATCGTGTGAAAATTGAGTGAGTTGATGAGTATGTGGGGATTCATCCCAAGATTGACCAGTGTCGGCATTCAATTAGAATTTGGCGTGAGAGGTTGTGAGTTAAACCTCTAAGCCGCGAAGTATGGCTATGCCAGTTGGGTGAGATTTGCCACCGAATTTGGAGTCTGGATATCGCATGCGAGAAGGCCGTAATCATACCGTCTGGTCGCGCCTGAGAAGGCCGTAATTTGCCACCCGATACGAGTCGCGCCTGATAAGGCCATAATCTGCCACCTGATAAAGGTCGCGTCCATTGAGCCGTAATTTGCTACCTAAAGATAGGTCGATTAACCAATGATTCGATACGTTGTCGTGAATTGACTGATTGAGTGGAAATGATCTTGAATGATCCGGCTGACATGTAATCGACTAGGTCGATTGATCTTTCTTTAATCTGGGATTGTGAAATGATTGATTGAATGGAATTGATCGTGAGTGGTTTTGTTGGACGTATGATCGATGGGTCGATAGATCGAAATGTCGATCTGTGATATGATTGCTTGAGTACCTATTGTAAATTGATCGACTTGCAGGTGGGATCTGATGCTAAGGTCGTCTTCGACCTATGCGTGTTTAGGCAGCCTTTAGTATAATAGTTTACTAATCGGGCTTAGTGGGGTAGAACTTCGTTGAGGCGTAGTCTCATCCCAGTTTTGGGGAAAACATTTCGGGATCTCGACGAGGAGCCGAGGAGGAGGAATTTGTGAATGAGAACTCGCAGTGAAATTGAGGAAGAGAATGATCTGAGTGGAGGAATCGAGAGGAGGATCAGGATGATTTCGAGTATGACTTAGACGATGATTGAAATCCCATCTCTTTGTGAACCCTTTTGTATATGTGTAGATAGAGTGAGACTCTGAAGTTGCGAATAGTTGTGAAGTGCTCTGTCTAATGTCATGTATAAAGGTTTGGTTGTAAATTTCAATATGAAAAATATAGCACGCTTTTCTATCCCATTGTTTTATTGTCAGGGATTTATAATTGCTTCGCATGTGCTTAATGAATGAAAGGATTCGGCGATATATAATCCTGGGATATCGCATATTAAAATCGACCAAGAGAAGGATGTGTGCGTGCCCAAGGATCGGGGCGTGATTGGAGTGATAAGGAGCGTTGACCATGGGATAGTTAGTAGGAAATGCCTTTAAATTCATGCGATGAATGTCGTGTTAGCTGTGTGCTAAAATTGTTTGTTGTTTGGATCACTCCGTTTCTAATTCGGAGTTGAATTGGAAACAGGTGTTAGTTGAGTGAAACTACACCATGAGCGATCGTGGAGTCGAGAACTCCCGGAAAGAGGACCGATGGGGCCGTTATTCGGGGTAGAGCTTCGACTCATGTCGGAACCCGAGGCGGACGTGGTCGAGCGCTAGCACGAGGCTAGCACGAGTGGAATAATTCCACCGTCGTAGATGTCGGGGTAGCGGCCCCTAATGATCCCGGGTTGGATGGGATCTTGCGTGTTCTAGAAGCAATGGGTGCTAGAATGGATCAAGCGCACATCGTTGAAGCCGCCGCTGCTCGCCGCGAGAATCGTTAATGCGCCACATGATCAGCACGTTGATCGCACTAGTTGCTCCGGCCGTTGTGAATGTTGAGAATCCACCGGAGATAATGGTCGCCGCAAGACCAATCCATAAGTTGGTAGAGCATTTCCTAAGGCTAAATCCGTTGTTTCCGGTCCGGAGACCCCGAAGCTGCTTCTTCATGGATTCAAAAGCTCGAGAAAGCGTTTGCACTGCCTATGTGCAACGAGGCTGAGAAAGTAATGTTAGCAACTTACTAACTGGAGGGAGTTGCTGACACTTGGTGGATGACTACGCGTGAAATGATCTTCCGGAAGGTACCGTTCGTGATTGGAACACTTTCCACGAAGCTTTCAATGATAAGTTTCTCTCTCGAGACCGCGTAGAGGTGAAGATGGTAGAATTTCAACGTCTTCGCCAGGGTTCCCTAACTGTTGATGAATATGAGGCGAAGTTCGCTGAACTTTCGCGATATGCTCCCGAGTTAATCGAGAACCCTGTGAACCGAGCTAGAAGGTTCGGAGATGGATTTAGACCGGACATGAGGAGTGCCTTAGTCCTTCGGATTTGAAGACTTACAATGATCGACGGAGAGCTCAGAAAATTGAGAAGGATCAAAATGATAGGGCCGCCTTGTCTGGAGCAAGGTTAAATTCTCATAGAGATAACATTCGCCAAGGAAAGAGGCCTATGCCTGGAAACAGATTCCGCGTTCCGCCCAACAGGGAGGGTGGAATCGGAAAGACAGGGTCTAGCCAGAATGGTGTGTGTCGCCTATGTGGAAGGCAACATGGATCGGCCCCATGCTTTCCTAGGACAAGAGTTTGCTATGAATGTCGCAAGCACGGCCACCTAGTCAAAGACTGTCCCCAAAGAAAGATGGGACAACATCAGTTGCCACCACCGCCACAGATGGGTCAGAACCGAGGACTCCCGCCATTAATTGTACAACAAGGTAGACCATTCAGACCTCCAGCTCAAGGACGGACATATGCCATCACTAATGGACAGGACAAAGGGAAAGCACCGCAAATAGAACATTACTAGAATAGTGAAGGGGACAGGAACGAACAAACTATGCACCGATCAGAGGAAGAATGTTTTTGGAGTGACTTTATGGAAGTAGCAAAATGAAATTTTGGTTAAGTTGATAGAATTTCAGTTTGTGGAAATAAAGTTGTAAAGAGGAGAATCATTGACTAGAGTGGTACCGAATATTTGTTTATGTATAACTTGATGTTCTATATAAAAAGGTTGGGCTTATGGAAAAGCTGACTTTCTGAGTTCTGACGATGGGACACTAAGGTTCCATGGACGTCTAGTTGTGCTTAACGATGTAGAGCCTAGAGAAGAAATTTTATCTGAAGCACATCGTAGCAATTATAGTGTTCGTCCTAGAAGTACCTAAATGTATCATAATTCGCGTCAACACTACTGGTGGTTAGGTATGAAGGCGGGTATCGCTAAGCATGTGGCCAAGTGTTTGACTTGTAAGTAAGTAAAAGCCCAACATTGTAAGCTGAGAAGATTTCTGCAACCTCTCGCGATCCCAGAGTAGAAATTGAAACATATCACGATGGACTTCGTGGATGGACTACCAAGGAGTCAAAGGGGAATGATTCGATTTGGGTAGTAGTTGACAGTGACAAAGTCGGCTCACTTCACTTTGCGGTTCGAAAGGACTTGAGTCTAGATAGACACGCAGACGCATGTGTGTCGGGTGGTTCGTATGCATGGAGTGCCGATTACGATGACATCCGATAGAGACACAAGGTTTTGCTACTTTTTGGAAGAGCTTACGAGTGTTTTAGGTACAAAGCTTCAAGATAAGACGGCATATCATCCCCAGACGGATGGCCAGTCTGAAAGGACGATTCAGACTCTTGAAGACATGCTGAGAGCGTGTGTAATAGACTTCAAAGGAAGCTGGGAGGATCAGCTTCATCTGGTGGAAGTCGCCTACAACAACAGTTATCAGCAGAGCATCAAGATGGCTTCCTTTGAAGCGCCGTATGACAGAGCATGCAGAACTTCAGTGTGTTGGGATGAAGTCAGAGAAAGGAAGAAAGGAGTCCGAGTTGGTTCAAGAATCAGTAGATGCGTAGTTGATCGAGAGATAGATTAAAGACAGCGCAGAGCAGGCAGAAAAGTTATGCAAACAAGCGTCGAAGGTCTTTGGAATTCCAAGTTGGTGATCACGTTTTTCTGAAAGTGTCACCAATGAGGGGAACTTTGCGTTTTGGTAAGAAAGGCAAGCTGAGTCCGAGGTACGTAGGTCCGTTTGAGATTCTTGAGAGAATTGGGATCTTAGCGTATCGTCTTGCGTTGCCATCAAGATTGACGCAAGTGCATAACGTCTTTCACGTGTCGATGTTAAGGAAGTACGAGCCTGACTCGACCCACGTACTCAATTTCGAGGAATTGTACGTGGATGACTGTGTGTCATACATTGAAAGCCCGGTTCAAATTGTCGATCGCAAAGAGAGCAAGTTCTGCGTACAAAGACCATTTTGTTGGTCAAAGTGGCCCCAAGAACACCACGTATTTAAAGGAGTGACTTGGGAGACTGAAGAGCCGATGAGACAATTGTACCCCGCCTTTTTGAGCAAAGTGTGTAAGGGTTTAAATTTCGAGGACGAAATTTTTATAAGAGGAAAGTTGTGACATCCCGAAATTTGACCCCGTTTCGATAAAGTGAAATGTGCATATCGTCGGCGCATATATGGTCCTTTTTCTAAAGGCGATCACTCACGAGTTAGCTAACTTATTAGTGAAGCCGTTAAGGGATATAACCGCGGTAAAATTCCTAAAAGCTACCTAATTGGTTAGATTGGACTAAAATCGTGTCCGGTCGATTTTAATCATGAAATTTAATTCGGTTTTGGGAATCAAATATTCGGGCGTGTCACAATTCATTTTTAGGATCCTATCTCATTGCTCGTCAATTTATTGACGAGTCCGAAATTTCAATAAAGAAATTATCGGAAGAAAATCGAAGGCCGAAAGAAAATAGAAAGGGAAATGGAAATAGAAAAGAAAAATGAGAATAGTATTATTCTTTTCTTTTCTTTTTTCTCTCTTTCCCTTCTCTTTTTCTTTTTCTCTCCTTCTCTCTCTCTCTCTTCTCTCTCCTCTTCCCCCTTCGTGCGCAGCCCCTCCCCACCGCCGAATGCCCATTTGCCAATTTCAAATTGGCTTCTTTCTCTCTCTCTCTACTTTGACTAGTCAAAGCCCTAATTCTTATCTCTTCTTTTTTAGTTTATCTTCTTCTCTCTCTCTTCTTTCTTCTTCCCCTCAACCCACGCGACCGAACCCTTCTTTCTTCCCTTCTTCTTTGTGGAAACCAGCGAACCAGAAGCTGAAGAAGATCGGAAGCAGCAGCTCGTCGAGGACCGCTCGCCACCCGCGTCCGCGCCCGCGCATCACCCCTCCGCCGCTCCGTCGTTCGTCTCCGCCTCTCCCTCACCCTCCTCAGCCGCCGTCGACGCTCTCTTTCTCTCCTCTGGTTCGAACGAACCAGCAAGGCAGAAGCGGAAGCAGCCGCGGACGTCGCCTGAAGAGCAGCTCGCCGGACCACCGTCTGCTCCTCCGCCCGCTCGCCGCCGTGCGCTCCGCCCGCGTTCGTCGCCGCTGCCGCTCCTCCCTCTGCACGACCCAGCTGCTGTTCGCTCCTGTTCCAGCCCCGTCCGGCCACCTCCGGCCACCGCCTAGCCTCGCCGGACCTCCCCCGCGACCCCCCTCGCCCTCCGTCGGCTTCCCCTCGCCGCCCTAGCCGCCGGAGCAACCCCGTTCAGCTCCGTCCAGCAGACCCACGAAGTGGGTTTCCAGCACTTCGGGCCCGCTTTTGGGCCGTTTCCCGGCCCCGAACCCGAGCCGTGCTTTGGGAACAATCGTTCCTCGCGTCGTCGCCGTCGGATTGATCCGATTTGCGAGCGATTTGGTGAGTAATCTCACTAATCCAGGATTAGTGGCTAATTAGGCTTAATGTTGGTTTAGATTTAATTAATTATGTTTAGGTTGTTAGATTAGATTAAATTAGCAATCATTAGCCAATTGTGATGCGAATTAGATAAATTGAATGTGTAATGAGCAAGTAGACGTGGTCTACTATTTATTGGAAGTGTCTCGAATTTTTCCCGACCCTTGGTGGGCTCAATTAGGCTTTTCGGGCCTAAGTGGATTTTTTATCATTTAAATATTAATTTTCGGAATTAAATTAAATAATTATTTATTTTCCAAAAATTCAAGGGAGATGGTCCAGAACCGGAAAATTATGCTGATGACCGTGGTGAAGTCCGTTTATTTAATCGGGCTTTATTTTGAGCTAAATTGAATTTTAATGTTAATTGTTTAATTTTCGAAATTTATTATTTAATTATTTATTTTTCGGAAATTAAGGTTGAGATGGTCAGTGACCGGAATATTATGGTGATGATCATGGTGCAGCCCGTTTATTTAAATTGGCTTTATTTTGAGCTAAATGGAATTTTTAATAATTAATAATTAATTTTCGAAATTAATTAATTAATTAATTATTTTTCGGAAATTAAGATTTTGTTGGCCGACGACCGAAATCTCGTGTCGATTATCATGGCGCAGTCCGTTTATTTAATTGAGCTCTACGTTGCATGGAATTAAATAAATTGTGATATTTTAAGGATTTACCCTAAATTGATTGGAATTGATTGAGATTGAATTATTGATTGGTAAGTGGCCAATTATGTTTATTCAGCATTTATAATGCTTTGTTGAGTTGTAAAGTGAGTAGAATTGTGAGAGTGATTTGAATATACTCTTGGCTAAGATTCATGAAAAAGGTATGTTAATATCGTGTGAAAATTGAGTGAGTTGATGAGTATGTGGGGATTCATCCAAGATTGACCAAATGTCGGCATTCAATTAGAATTTGACTGTGAGAGGTTGTGAGTTAAACCTCGGAAGCGATAAGTATGGCTATGCGATAGTTGGGCCGAGATTTGCCATGCGTTGGCGAATTTGAGTTGGTGGCGATATTGAGAATTGTGGCGATAATCCGCCACCCGATCTGATCATGCATGGGACGAGAAGGCCGTAATTTGCCACCCGATACGAGTCGCGCCGATAAGGCCATAATCGCCACCGATAAAGGTAGACGTCCATTGGAGCCGTAATTTGCTACCTAAAGATAGGTCGATTAACCAATGATTCGATACGTTGTCGTGAATTGATCGATTGAGTGGAAATGATCTTGAATGATCCGACATGTAATCGACTGGTCGATTGATCTTTGCTTTAATCTGGGATTGTGAAATGATTGATTGAATGGAATTGATCGTGAGTGGTTTTGTTGACGTATGATCGACTGGGTCGATAGATCGAAATGTCGATCTGTGATATGATTGCTTGAGTACCTATTGTAAATTGTACTGACTTGCAGGTGGGATCTGATGCTAAGGTACGTCTTCTGACCTATGCGTGTTTAGGCAGCCTTTAGTATAATAGTTTACTAATCGGGCTTAGTGGGGTAGAACTCGCTGAGACGTAGTCTCATCCCAGTTTGGGGAAAACATTTCAGGATCTCGACGAGGAGCTGAGGAGGAGGAATTTGTGAATGAGAACTCGCAGGTGAAATTGAGGAAGAGAATGATCTGAGTGGAGGAATCAGAGGAGGATCAGGATGATTTCGAGTATGACTTAGACGATGATTGAAATCCCATCTCTTTGTGAACCCTTTTGTATATGTGTAGATAGAGTGAGACTCGAAGTTGCGAATAGTTGTGAAGTGCTCTGTCTAATGTCATGTATAAAGGTTTGGTTGTAAATTTCAATATGAAAAAATATACTGCTTTTCTATCACATTGTTTTATTGTCTGGGGATTTATAATTGCTTCCGCATGTGCTTAAAGAATGAAAGGGTCGGCGATATATAATCCTGGGATATCGCATATTAAAATCGACCAAGAAAAGGATGTGTGCGGGCCCAAGGATCGGGACGTGATTGGAGTGATAAGGAGCGTTGACCATGGGATAGTTAGTAGGAAATGCCTTTAAATTCATGCTGATGAATGTCGTGTTAGCTGTGTGCTAAAATTGTTTGTTGTTTGGATCACTCCGTTTCTAATTCGGAGTTGAATTGGAAACAGTGTTAGTTGAGTGAAACTACACCATGAGCGATCGGAGTCGAGAACTCCCGGAAAGAGGACCGTAGGGCCGTTATTCGGGGTAGAGCTTCGACTCATGTCGGAACCCGAGGCGGACGTGGTCGAGCGCTAGCACAGCTAGCACGAGTGGAATAATTCCACCCGTCGTAGATGTCGGGTAAAGATTTCCTAATGATCCCAAAGTTGGATGGGATCTTGCGTGTTCTAGAAGCAATGGGTGCTAGAATGGATCACAAGCCGCTCTTTATCGTTGAAGCCGCCGCCGCTCGTGCCGCCGCAACCGTCGGCGCGCTAGCGATCGCACTCCGCCGTTGCTCCACCTTTGTGAATGTTGAGAATCCACCGGAGATAATGGTCGCTGCAAGACCAATCCATAAGTTGGTAGAGCATTTCCTAAGGCTAAATCCGCCGTTGTTTACCGGGTCTGGAGACCCCGAAGCTGCTTCTTCATGGATTCAAAAGCTCGAGAAAGCGTTTGCACTGCCTATGTGCAACGAGGCTGAGAAAGTAATGTTAGCAACTTACTAACCGGAGGGAGTTCCGACACTTGGTGGATGACTACGCGTGAAATGATCTTTCGGAAGGTACCGTTCGGGATTGGAACACTTTCCACGAAGCTTTCAATGATAAGTTTTCTCGAGACCGCTGAGAGGTGAAGATGGTAGAATTTCAACGTCTTCGCGTGGTTCCTAACTGTTGATGAATATGAGGCGAAGTTCGCTGAACTTTCGCGATATGCTCCCGAGTTAATCGAGAACCCTGTGAACCGAGCTAGAAGGTTCGGAGATGGATTTAGACCGGACATGAGGAGTGCCTTAGTCCTTCTGGATTTGAAGACTTACAATGATCTGTATCGGAGAGCTCAGAAAATTGAGAAGGATCAAAATGATAGGGCCGCCTTGTCTGGAGCAAGGTTAAATTCTCATAGAGATAACATTCGCCAAGGAAAGAGGCCTATGATTGGAAATGTAGATTCCGCGTTCCGCCCAACGGGGAGGGTGGAATCGGAAAGACAGGTCTAGCCGAGAATGGTGTGTGTCGCCTATGTGGAAGGCAACATGGATCGGCCCCATGCTTTCCTAGGACAAGAGTTTGCTATGAATGTCGCAAGCACGGCCACCTAGTCAAAGACTTGTCCCCAAAGAAAGATGGGACAACATCGGTTGCCACCACCGCCACGATGGGTCGAACCGAGGACTCCCGCCATTAATTGTACAACAAGGTAGACCATTCGGACCTCCAGCTCAAGGACGGACATATGCCATCACTAATGGACAGGACAAAGGGAAAGCACCGCAAATAGAACATTACTAGAATAGTGAAGGGGACAGAACGAACAAACTATGCACCGATCAGAGGAAGAATGTTTTTGGAGTGACTTTATGGAAGTAGCAAAATGAAATTTTGGTTAAGTTGATAGAATTTCAGTTTGTGGAAATAAAGTTGTAAAGAGGAGAATCATTGACTAGAGTGGTACCTGAATATTCTGTTTATGTATAACTTGATGTTCTATATAAAAAGGTTGGGCTTATGGAAAAGCTGACTTTCTGAGTTCTGACGATGGGACACTAAGGTTCCATGGACGTCTAGTTGTGCTTAACGATGTAGAGCCTAGAGAAGAAATTTTATCCGAAGCACATCGTAGCAATTATAGTGTTCGTCCTAGAAGTACCTAAATGTATCATAATTCGCGTCAACACTACTTTTGGTGGTTAGGTATGAAGGCGGGTATCGCTAAGCATGGCCAAGTGTTTGACTTGTAAGTAAGTAAAAGCCCAACATTGTAAGCTGAGAAGATTTCTGCAACCTCTCGCGATCCCAGAGTAGAAATTGAAACATATCACGATGGACTTCGTGACTGGACTACCAAGGAGTCAAAGGGGGAATGATTCGATTTGGGTAGTAGTTGACAGGCTGACAAAGTCGGCTCACTTCACTGCAGTTCGAAAGGACTTGAGTCTAGATAGACACGCAGACCTGCATGTGTGTCAGGTGGTTCGTATGCATGGAGTGCCAGTTACGATGACATCTGATAGAGACACAAGGTTTACTGCTACTTTTTGGAAGAGCTTACAGAGTGTTTTAGGTACAAAGCTTCAAGATAAAGACGGCATATCATCCCGAGACGGATGGCCGATCCGAAAAGGACGATTCGGACTCTTGAAGACATGCCGAGAGCGTGTGTAATAGACTTCAAAGGAAGCCGGGAGGATCACCTTCATCTCGGTGGAAGTCGCCTACAACAACAATAGTTATCAGAGCATCAAGATGGCTTCCTTTGAAGCGCCGTATGACAGAGCATGCAGAACTTCAGTGTGTTGGGATGAAGTCAGAGAAAGGAAGAAAGCAGGTCCAGAGTTGGTTCAGCAATCTGTAGATGCTGTGGCAGTGATCAGAGATAGATTAAAGACAGCGCAGAGCAGGCAGAAAAGTTATGCAAACAAGCGTCGAAGGTCTTTGGAATTCCAAGTTGGTGATCACGTTTTTCTGAAAGTGTCACCAATGAGGGAACTTTGCGTTTTGGTAAGAAAGGCAGTTTGAGTCCGGCGTACGTAGGTCCGTTTGAGATTCTTGAGAGAATTGGGATCTTAGCGTATCGTCTTGCGTTGCCATCAAGATTGACGCAAGTGCATAACGTCTTTCACGTGTCGATGTTAAGGAAGTACGAGACGATTTCGACCCACGTACTCAATTTCGAGGAATTGTACGTGGATGATTTGTGTGTCATACATTGAAAGCCCGGTTCAAATTGTCGATCGCAAAAGAGCAAGTTCGCGTACAAAGACCATTTTGTTGGTCAAAGTGGTCAAGAACACCACGGTGATCTTAAAGGAGTGACTTGGGAGACCGAAGAGCCGATGGCAGACATTGTCCACCGCTTTTTGAGCAAAGTGTGTAAGGGTTTAAATTTCGAGGACGAAATTTTTATAAGAAGGAAAGTTGTGACATCCCGAAATTTGACCTGTTTCGATAAAGTGAAATGTGCATATCGTCGCGCGCATATGGTCCTTTTTTCTCTAAAGGTTCGATCACTCACGAAGTTATTTAACTTTGGTGAAGCGTTAAGGGATATAACCGCGGTAAAATTCCTAAAAGCTACCTAATTGGTTAGATTGGACTAAAATCGTGTCCTGGTCGATTTTAATCATGAAATTTAATTCGGTTTTGGGAATCAAATATTCGGGCGTGTCACAATTCATTTTTAGGATCCTATCTCATCTTTCGTCAATTTATTGACAAGTCCGAAATTTCAATAAAGAAATTATCGGAAAGAAAATCGAAGGTAGAAAAGAAAATAGAAAGGGAAATGGAAATAGAAAAGAAAAATGAGAATAGTATTATTCTTTTCTTTTCTTTTTTTCTCTCTTTCCCTTCTCTTTTTCTTTTTTCTCCTCCTTCTCTCTCTCTCTTCTCTCTCCTCTTCCCCCTTCGTGCGCAGCCCCTCCCCACCGCCGAATGCCCATTTGCCAATTTCAAATTGGCTTCTTCTCTCTCTCTCTACTTTGACTAGTCAAAGCCCTAATTCTTATCTCTTCTTTTTAGTTTATCTTCTTCTCTCTCTCTTCTTTCTTCTTCCCCTCAACCCACGCGACCGAACCCCTTCTTTCTTCCCTTCTTCTTTGTGGAAACCAGCGAACCAGAAGCTGAAGAAGATCGGAAGCAGCAGCTCGTCGAGGACCGCTCGCCACCCGCGTCCGCGCCCGCGCATCACCCCTCCGCCGCTCCGTCGTTCGTCTCCGCCTCTCCCTCACCCTCCTCAGCCGCCGTCGACGCTCTCTTTCTCTCCTCTGGTTCGAACGAACCAGCAAGGCAGAAGCGGAAGCAGCCGCGGACGTCGCCTGAAGAGCAGCTCGCCGGACCACCGTCTGCTCCTCCGCCCGCTCGCCGCCGTGCGCTCCGCCCGCGTTCGTCGCCGCTGCCGCTCCTCCCTCTGCACGACCCAGCTGCTGTTCGCTCCTGTTCCAGCCCCGTCCGGCCACCTCCGGCCACCGCCTAGCCTCGCCGGACCTCCCCGCGACCCCCCTCGCCCTCCGTCGGCTTCCCCTCGCCGCCTTAGCCACCGGAGCAGCCCCGATCGGCTCCGTCCAGCAGACCCACGAAGTGGGTTTCCAGCACTTCGGGCCCGCTTTTGGGCCGTTTCCCGGCCCCGAACCCGAGCCGTGCTTTGGGAACAATCGTTCCTCGCGTCGCCGCCGTCGGATTGATTCGATTTGCGAGCGATTTGGTGAGTAATCTCACTAATCCAGGATTAGTGGCTAATTAGGCTTAATGTTGGTTTAGATTTAATTAATTATGTTTAGGTTGTTAGATTAGATTAAATTAGCAATCATTAGCCAATTGTGATGCGAATTAGATAAATTGAATGTGTAATGAGCAAGTAGACGTGGTCTACTATTTATTGGAAGTGTCTCGGAATTTTTCCCGACCCTTGGTGGGCTCCAATTAGGCTTTTCGGGCCTAAGTGGATTTTTTATCATTTAAATATTAATTTTCGGAATTAAATTAAATAATTATTTATTTTCCAAAAATTCAAGGGAGATGGTCCAGAACCGGAAAATTATGCTGATGACCGTGGTGAAGTCCGTTTATTTAATCGGGCTTTATTTTGAGCTAAATTGAATTTTAATGTTAATTGTTTAGTTTTCGAAATTTATTATTTAATTATTTATTTTTCGGAAATTAAGGTTGAGTTGGTCAGTGACCAGAATATTATGGTGATGATCATGGTGCAGCCCGTTTATTTAAATTGGCTTTATTTTGAGCTAAATGGAATTTTTAATAATTAATAATTAATTTTCGAAATTAATTAATTAATTATTTTTCGGAAATTAAAATTTTATTGGCCGACGACCGAAATCTCGTGCGATTATCGTGGCATGAGTCCGTTTATTTAATTGAGCTCTACGTTGCATGTAATTAAATAAATTGTGAGAGTGATTTGAATATACTCTTGGCTAAGATTCATCAGGTATGTTAATATCGTGTGAAAATTGAGTGAGTTGATGAGTATGTGGGGATTCATCCCAAGATTGACCAGTGTCGGCATTCAATTAGAATTTGACTGTGAGAGGTTGTGAGTTAAACCTAAGTCTGAAGTATGGCTATGCCAGTTGGTAGAGATTTGCCACCGAATTTGAGTCGGTCGCGCTTTGAGAAGGCATGTCCACCCGATCTGGTCGCGCTGAGAAGGCCGTAATTTGCCACCCGATACGGGTCGCGGTTGATAAGGCCGTAATCCGCCACCTGATAAAGGTCGCCCCCATTGAGCCGTAATTTGCTACCTAAAGATAGGTCGATTAACCAATGATTCGATACGTTGTCGTGAATTGACTGATTGAGTGGAAATGATCTTGAATGATCCGACTGACATGTAATCGACTAGGTCGATTGATCTTTGCTTTAATCTGGGATTGTGAAATGATTGATTGAATGGAATTGATCGTGAGTGGTTTTGTTGACGTATGATCGACTGGGTCGATAGATCGAAATGTCGATATATGATATGATTGCTTGAGTATCTATTGTAAATTGTACCGACTTGTCGGTAGGATCTGATGCTAAGGTACGTCTTCTCGACCTATGCGTGTTTAGGCAGCCTTTAGTATAATAGTTTACTAATCGGGCTTAGTGGGGTAGAACTCGCCGAGGCGTAGTCTCATCGAGTTGGGGAAAACATTTCGGATCCCGACGAGGAGCCGAGGAGGAGGAATTTGTGAATGAGAACTCGCATGTGAAATTAAGGAAGAGAATGATCTGAGTGGAGGAATCAGAAGAGGATCAGGATGATCTCGAGTATGACTTAGACGAGGATTGAAATCCCATCTCTTTGTGAACCCTTTTGTATATGTGTAGATAGAGTGAGACTCTGAAGTTGCGAATAGTTGTGAAGTGCTCTGTCTAATGCCATGTATAAAGGTTTGGTTGTAAATTTCAATATGAAAAGTATAGCCTGCTTTTCTATCCCATTGTTTTATTATCTGGGGATTTATAATTGCTTCCGCATGTGCTTAATGAATGAAAGGGTCGGCGATATATAGTCCTGGGATATCGCATATTAAAATCGACCAAGAGAAGGATGTGTGCGTGCCCAAGGATCGGGGCGTGACAAAAAACTTGGGGCAATCATGGGAGAGAATCCAGAAGCACAAGGTGAGAAATTGAAGGCGATTCCACAACAGTAGATTCTAGAGCATTCCACCATACTAGTTTCTAGAGAACAAGCACCAGACCTGAGATCTTGCATCCCAACAGATTGCCTAGTGCCAATTCCTATGTAGATACACCAAGCTCATTCGGTTTTTAGATAGTTATACATAGATGGCATGTCACAGCTACACAAAAACAACACTTCATGATCTAATCAGTACACATATAGGAGCCAATCCCTACAATATACAATCTAACCCGCAAGGTAAAGGTCATTAAGATTGATCCTAATTGATTTAAATTGGACTTTGGATCAATGATCATAAGACTCTGTAGAAAACTAAGATCCAAAGTGATGGATTCTTAAATCTTAATTCGTATTAACACCTGTATGTTATCTTTGAAAAGAGGGAATGAAGCTCAAAAGCGTAAGAACAAAGCACCAGTACCACCACAAAGAAAAAGCACATCATCGAAGAAGCTCTCATGCCTCTTAGAGAAAGTTAACTAGAGAAGCATCTGGGGAATAAGTACAGGAGAATAAAAAAAACGCAAAACTAGATGATGACAGTGAAAAGAAGAGGACAGGAGGATGAAAAATATAGAGAAGGTAAAGAGCTGTATGCTATGATGTAAAAGAGAATTCTGTCCCCAGTCAGAAAAAATGGGTGCCATACAAAGGTGTTGGCATTGTGTTGCACTGCTGTTTGTGGAGGCACAGCAGACCTTCCACCTACGCCAACCCAAGCTCTCATGAAGGTAGAGCCCACTTTTAACTCCAGCAATAAAAGGTCATTCTTACTCTAGAGGAAAGCTTATGGATTCTCCCAAGTCTATATAAAAAGTATATTCAGCCTTGCCACAACCACCGATTAAATCTTCCATCCAATCTAATTTAGGATGAGGGCAACACCTCATTCTCATTTATAATCCCCTTATAATCCAATCCCCAAAGTTAGCCCTAATTAGCAGCTTTGGCCTTTAGATATTGTTTCAGACATAAAATGGGTCATACAAAATGAGAACTGGAGCCTAATTTGGTTTACTATGAGAGTGAGTGCTAATTAAATAGGCGAAGTAGGATATTTGGGACTGGGATTAGAAATCCCATTCTATATCTCCAATGATCCTACTCCCCATCCAATTGAGAATGATTTTGATGTGACCAACTTCCATCGTTTTAATTGCACCTTATACAGATAGCAATCCTAACAACGATTGTCAAGGTAAAAATCTTGTATAGGTATAATTGATAGCCACTAGTCATAATGCTCTGACTAATCCAGGAGTAACTGATCAGCATTCAGCATAGCATAACAAATACCATCAATGAAGAGCGAAAATTCCAGCAGCTTGTCACCCAAAAGCAGAGACGAAAAGGTCAATATTTGGACATAGGTTAACCTTGATGACCCCATTCATTCCGAACAATGTGTGCAAGATTTCTCTAATATTACAAGAAAGCTTGGGAGCAACTAAATACAATAATAACAATTTAACATGTATGGATGTCCAAGTATCAGTGTCATCAAGTACCAGCCAACAAAACACATGCTGTGTTCATGCAAGGGAGAAACTCCACAGCACACCCTAATTGCAATGGAGAGGTACCACTTGTAATCACAGTTCATCTTTAATTGATTATATATTAGTTTGTCAGTGGGTAGACGAACATCAATTCCCAAATTAGCATTATGAATCGCTCCTCCAGCACTCAATCTCAATTTCTCTTCTCCCTGGTTTCTTTGTTATGCAATAAGTATAATAAGTAAGGCAACAAGGAAATACCTATAAAAGATAATGCAAACCCCAAAAACAAATCTACTAAAAAGAATAAAAAACAAAGAGGAGCCCCGACTCTTAACTTCACTAAACCTTAAAAAGGCGATAAAACAAAATAAAACTACTTGACTAAGACAAAGCGCCTTTTTCTCTTTGTCATCAATTCCCAGAAAACTGACGAAAGAAAAGCAATCAATGTCATCATGGCACAAAGTAAACGCTAAGGGAGTTACCACAAAAGAGAATATTGTCGTCACGGTGATTTCAGCAGCCCCACTCCCAAGCAACAGTCCCAGGAAGATGTAGAAGGCCATCCCAACTATCTGCAATTGCAAATTTACGACATGAGATGGATCGACTCTAAACTTCAAAAGCGATTGATCGATCATCTGCATCACGCCCTACACATTTACTACTGAGAAAACTAAAATCTCCAATCCCAACAATCGATGAGCTCGCGCATCGGAGCGACGTGGTTCTAAAATGCAGATGAAGCTGAGAGACCACAGGAAAGACGCGTTTGTGCGTTTACCTGGAGCGGATGGAGAGGGTGTTGCCAGCCGTGGCGTCGCCTCGTCGCCGTCGCCGTCGTCATCTCTGCCGCGCCGACCGACCTGCCCGCCTGCCTGCGGTGGATGGGCGGTGTGAATGAGGGCTTCGATTTTCGGGCCTGGGAAACCAGCAGGAGACCCGACTAGTAGCGAGATAGAGATCTACGTACTCAGGGTAGAATTCTACGTACCCCCAAGCGTCCCGGGACTCTTTCAAGCCAAGTTCTCTCATCTGCGTACGCCTAAAATTCGACACGTCGGGCGATCCATCGAGAGATGGGCTTCGAAAACTAAATAATTCCAAGTGTTCCAAGTCTGACAAATTCGGAAAGGCTTTCAATTTTCCACAACTATAAATAGAAAGCTGCGATAATCCAATGGGAAGCTCGTGACACATTCAAGCCGATGGCAATACTCAAGGAAGAGTATCTTGAGACGGGTTAGCTGGAAAAGATGGGGCAAAGACTGCCCCGGGCAGGTGATGGTTAGATTTGTTAAGCTGACGGGCAGTTCTGGTAATTCTCGAAGCTTTTCACAACCTGAAACGTGGAGCAACTCTAGCGCAATCAATTCGCATATATTACTAGGTAGTCGCTCCAGGTTTTTGCAATACTCAACGTCCAACGCTTGGAGTTTTGTCAACATTCCAATGCTTTCAGGTAATTTTGTAATCAATGTCCCTCTTAAGTGTAGCGCGACCAATGATGCCAGATTTCCAATAGAGTCAGGTATCTCTATTAATGAGTGGCAGTAACATAACTTCAACCTTTGCAGAGATGCTAGATTGCCTATGGAGCTGGGGATGTGGACTAATAAACAATGAGTGGCAATAATAACCTTGAGCTCCTTCATGGCACCAATGGATTCAGGCAATTTTGTTATGCCAATTTTAAAAATATGCAAGACCCTCATATTTTGCAAATTTTCAATACTTGTAGGTAATTTCGTAATCGATGTAAATGTTAAGTCCAGCTCGATCAATGATGCTAGATTTCCAATAGAAGGATGAAGCTCTTTCAGATTCTCACAACATTTAAGATTTAAAATCTCCAACCTTTTGAAAGTGGACAAGTCAGGAGTTCTTTTCAAAAATTTACACCAGCCGAGGTTGAGAACTTTGAGCTCAGTCGCCAGCTGGAAGAAAGAAAGGATATGTCAGTGTAATTGGACTGTCGCAATCTGTGATTTTTTGCTACTCCTTATGTTTTCGATTTTTTAGAATTCCTCAAAAATTACCTGTGCTCCTCTACTCCTTCACGGTTGTCTTATTTAATTTTAAATGCCTCTTTTAGTAATGTTTGGCCATGTCAATAGATAAATGTTTTTTAGGCACATCGATTGCAAATGAATATTAGAGTGTACGAGTGCTAACTACATTTATTTTTGAATAAAATTTCAAAGGAGATATTTTCTGATTAAACACAAGCAACTTTAATTATCAAAAACCGATGACAAATTCAAATGGAAGAGAGATGCATTCATCGGGCACTATGTTTTCCTTCAGTAGTATCAAATTAAAGAGAAACGGCTAGTTTAATTGTGAAAATCAATTTTCAAGTGTACAAAGAAAAAAATGGTATGTTAAAAAAATACTTCAATGCCTTCTTTACGTCTTACCTTGAGTGGATCCCATCCTCCCCAGTCCTCCGAAATGGCACTTTCTGATAGATCGAGTACAACTAGTTTTTTCGGATGAAAGTTGTCCGCAACAAAATTTGATGGATAGCCCTTCCATTGAAGCCATCTTAATTTAGGAAGTAAGCTTTGGAAATCTCCGGTGAAATTCACACCATCCGCTTGAAGGAACCTCAAGTTGGTCAATTCTTTAAATCGTTCAGCTGCGTATCTTTTTCTCTTACTACATTTGCCAAGAGAAAGGGCCTCGATCTTTTTGGTGCCCTGCAGCTTGGAAACATTGTGGACCATAAGTTTTGAATGATGAGATGACACCAATTGATATAAAATAAAATGCATTGATTTCAATTTGCTGTCATACTACTACGGTGTAGGCTTCTCACTTTGATTTTTGTGAAATGAAAGGTTGCAATTGCATATTATTTGTCTAATCTATGTAAAGATGAGAAGCTAAAGCGATAGTTTCCAAACTTTTTCCTTATCCAACTATACCTTTCGCAATTTGGACCTTATGAATTTCCAAAATTTGGGTTCATTTGCAATTACAATGGAAGGCCTCTCTTCATGCATATACTAAAATATATTTATCAAAATTAATGCCCTTTATATGTGAAATAACACTTCCTTTACTCACATCATTTATATGCGAACCAATACAACTCTAACCGTTCAAATGCATCTACCAACCCTGCCATATATAAAAAGAAGCTATCAACTATTATGAAAAGTCTATACAACACAAATAATGTATGTTTAAAAGGGTTATATTGCATGGTTGCTCATCTATCATAACTAAATACAGACGCCACATCAACAAATTGGTGGTGTCAACAAGTGATTGACCACAAATGACTCGATTGCACAAAAAAGTGAAAGAGGACTATATTCAACAAAAACAAAAATAGATGGGGGACTAAACTGCACAACCAATAATACCTAAGGGATACACTCAACCCAACTTAAACAAATACAGGAACCAAGATAGCTAAATCGTCACAAATGGATGGTCTCATTTATGATACCAGAACTCATAAGAAGTCAATACTTAGTAAAAGAAAAAAGAAAGAAAAGACCTCCCAAAAGACGAAAAGACTAATCCAAACATAAAACAAATGCATCAAATAAATATCGCGGAAAGCATGGCCGAAACATTCTACAAATGTCAAGTTTTATCTAAGAGTACCCTATCAAACATTCTGCTTTTGTAGTCTTGTTTTTGCATTGAAGTTACCAAAAGGAGAGTATCCTCATCATGATACTACCATGTAAATATATATATCAATTGTCCATAACTAACAAATTGCTTCTCAATTATGATCTTGAATCAGGCAAATACTGCAATTAATCAAAAGAGCTCCTTTGCTAGTAGATGCAACAAGTTTTGGGGACTCAGAGTGACAGTTATTTTTATTTCAAACAAGAGGGAAGATGCACCCACATTCACCAACTAAGACAAGTAAAGAAAACTCTTACCTCATTGTTATCAAGCACATCTAGGGCTTCCTCATAGATCCACAATCTACTACGCTCTTGAGGCTCATTTGGATTTTCTAGACGAACAATTTCCCTTCCAAGATCTCTCAGTTGATCATGCATCATTAGCTTACTGCCTCCGTCAATTTTAATTAGGGACATAAGACTCAATACTTCAATCCCCCTCTCCGGAAAAAAACCACAGGCATCCCACATGTAAGTTGGATTCTATTTTTATGATCCAATGAAAATGCAAGCAATATCCAAAAATATTTTGTTTTTCCTCATGATCTAATGCTTCATAACTTATCTTCAATGTCTCTTGCACTTTCTTATCGGGTATTTTTTCTAATTTTTTTAATGTATCTTTCCATATGTTTTCTCTCTTTCTACATAAGAATGAACCTATAACTTCTAGAGCTAATGGGAGCCCACCAGCAGTAGATATGACATCACGGGAGATATCTTCATAATCACTTGGAGGAGAATCCTTTTGAAATGCATGTCTACTGAATAAAATCAATGATTGATCAAAAGACAACTCATTGAGTTGGTATGTGTGATTTGCACTAGCTTGGTCAAGAACATCCTTGTTTCTAGTTGTTATGATGATTATACTTCCTACTTTAAACCAATTACGGTCAACCAAATATTTTAAGTGAGCACTATCATCTATATCATCAAGAAAAATGAGTGCTTTCTTATGTGCAAATCGAGATTTGATAAGATGGATCCCCTTGTCCACATTAGACACATCACATGGACTTCCTATGCTAGATATGAGCTGCCTTTGTAGGCATTTAATACCCTCACGCTGGTATGCTTCTCGACAATCTGCCACAAAGCTATGATGCTCAAACTGACCAAAGAACTTGTTGTATAATACCTTTGCAAGAGTCGTTTTACCGATGCCACCCATTCCATAAATTCCGATAATCCATGTACCATTGAATTTAGCATCTATCAAGCTCATAATATGTTCGATACGATCATCAATCCCAACCAATTGTTGGGGAACAATTAGCTGAAATGTTCCTTTTAACTCGCTTAGAACTTTTGTGACAACAATTTTGACCAATGCTCCTTCATGCCTGTCAAATAACAATGAATATCGGTATAGGATAGCAATATGTGTATTCTTTTTGAAAAAAGATCTATTTATGAATAATTAAACAATGTTTTGTAGGAGAATAAGGTACCCATTATCAATTTTCTCCAATTCCCATCCTTTCAAGGTGCTAACTTCTTTGAGTGCTTCTTCCCATTCCTTCACAACCGTTTCCTCCATATTCTTTTTATGTGCATCGATAGCTTCCCTCAATCTCCCTGTAGGATGTCGCACTTGTGAGGGTTCCACTTTGTAAAATATGGGCAACACTATTTGCTCTTTACTCCTCTTGCACTCTAACATTTGAACCAACTCACGAAGGCACCATTTGCTGGAAACGTAGTTCTCAGAAACAATTGGGATAGAGATCGTGGACTGCGTAATGTTGCAGAGAAGCTCCGGACCAATCTCCTCACCAACACGGAGCTCATTGTTGTCTCTGAACACATGAATTCCTACATCGATAAGACTAGTATAGAGATAGTCGGTGAAATTTTTGCATGTGTCTATCCCTCTAAAGCTCAAGAACACTTCGTAGGTATTCTCTTTTGGCAGTTCATCTCCCCTTTCATGATCTCTTCCATACGGAGCAGTCAATGAGGAAGACAGCCCGGAATTCGGATCTTCTGAGTGAGTGGGTTTTTTTCTTTTACAATTCGATTGGCGATTTAAGTTGAAAGGGAAATGAAGTGACGAGAAAACAAAGGAATTGGAGAGACAGGAAGAGAATGGAAAGAACATTTTCCTTTTTCTTGATTGGATGGACATCATGGAGTGATTGGCCAACGAGATTCTTATTCTGTTTTTGAAAATAAGAGATTGATCAAGCAGAGCCTTAAAAGAAAGCCAGCCTTCACGGTCCAGATCTGCGAATCGCACAAATTTCTTTCATGACTCAGTTAATTCAAACGAAAAAAAAAAAACAGAACTCTCAAACCTCTTGCTTACTCAGAAGAAAATGGAGCAATCAAAGTAGGAAACAGAAAAGAGCAAGGAGTCGGTTGACTGCCTGAGGAGTGCTCAAACAAGACAACCCTGGTATCTCCACTGATTTTCAGCCTTTGAAGTAGGATTTACTAACACGCGAAATTCTTTAATATGTGTGCTCGAACTGTCACGCCTCGACTCTGGGTAACGTGACCATCCTTCAATCTTGGTCGATTTTAAAATGCGATATCCCAGGACTACATATCGCCGACCCTTTTTCATTTTTAATAGCACATGCGGAAGCAGTTATAAAATCCCCAGACAATAAAGCAATGGGATATACAAGTAGGACTAGGAAATTGAACCTGAAAACCAACACCCTTATGTTCACTCGAGTTGCTTCTCATCCTTCCATGAGAGTGTGCCATTCATATGATATTTACAGTACTTGGAGATTTGCATAAATACAAGTGTAATAGAAAACTTATGGAGTGGATCATTTTTTTTTTTTCTGGTTCCATGCAAACATGTTCCATGAAACGAATAAAGTTAAAGAACTACTCGATGGTCCCCATAGGAGTCACTCTTTTCCCATTTCATTCTATGACACGATATTCAAAACCTTTACATCTTCTTCGATAAAGAAAAGGGATTTTAGACAACAATTGACCAATGAAATCAATCAAATGCTGAGATTAATAGGAAATATGAGATGGTGTCAAAAGATAAAAGCAAAAACAAATTAGACAAAGAAATAATCCTATGTTGCCACTTAGAAGCACCTATAGTAAATTGAAAATGGGAAGAGACCATGTAAAGATAACTTCCATCAAATTTGAAATTTTACTATCATCGAAGAAATACATTATCCTCAATATCTCAAAGCTTCTCATTGAGAGAGATGTCAAAACCAGTTGGAATCAAACACATTTCAGTGACAGAAACTATATAGGGAAATGACATCACAACAGAGTGTCTTATGGAAATGAAATCAAAACATCAACTTGGAGAGAAACTACGTCTCTCTTGAGGAGATATAAAATGCAGTTACCTAATTGAATGAAGCTCCCCAGAAACAGGTTTTTAGAACCGTCGATGGCCAAGATTGGGTCCAAAAGAAACACGCTCTCTCTGCTGAAGATGAAATTCAAATGTGAAATGATATAAAAAAATAACATCCATTCGCCTTTTCTATGGAGAGCCAATGTTATCCCCAATGTTAAAAAAATATAAGCACCAGCAAAATTATTAATGCCAAACAGATTTTAACATGCTCATTCTGTTGCATTGAGTGCACATCTTGTGCTGATACTAACTCCATTGGCACAAGTTCTGGACCCTGAGAGCTAAAAAATCTTCAATGAAAAGGAGGGATGAAGAGGAAAGATGAAAAGACCAACATAAATTCCTAATTCCTATGCAGAAAGTGTACTCGTTGTATCATTTCAGTCCACACAAGGCCCAGATCTAGCCCCCTTGCAATATAAGCAATCAAATTAAAGCCAGCTGCACGAGAGATATGATAAACATCTTCAGTCCCACTTCAGGCCATAATGTGAAATAGCATTATTCCGCTTCTCTTTTGTGGTGAGAGATCGAGGGACGCTCAAGGGGAGAGAGATCATTCGTTCAACTAAGAACATTATCAAGCTCTCAAAGCAGCCTTATGAACCAACGTTTCCTTGTGGATTTGGTGGCAACTTTTCTCGACAAGATCGAGGAGCTTTTCTAAATTTGTCGCCCACAAATTCAAGATGATATTGCTGTCCTTTGTCATCTGGAAACAGACAACTCCCATCGGCCGGTCTATCTGTGCCACTAGGGACTTGGAAACAACCATTTTGGAGAGATGCTTTTAAGATTCCTAAAATGGTAATATAGAACAATCAAAGCTCTCTACAACAGTGGTAACAGAACCCAAAAACAGAGCTCTTTTCCTTGAGTGATTCAGCTACATAGATTTTCAGAACACAATAAGAAAGCTCTAATCGCAAGATATACTTTGGTAACACAGGAAATGGTGAGTGATAGCAAAACTCCTCCCACCCTTCTAAAGGGCATTGGAATTTTAGGCTCCATGGGACAATAAATGGTTTCAAAACGCCAGACAATGACACTTACAGCTACAAATTTCATGAGCAGAAGTTGACAAAGTGAAGTCCAGACATATATATTGGTCAGAAATGTTTACAAAACGAAACTACGAAGACAACAGTCTCAACCTCATGACAAGCCTTTAATTATCAAGGCACCAAAACTTCTTTTCCATTTTTGGGACTTGTATCCAAGTCCAGCAACCATGCCGCATAAGGATCACAAGCAGAGAGGCTGCTCAGGGTTAAATGAAGGCTCTAGGCAATCATTCATAAAGATCGACATTGATGAAGAATATAAACAAATGTTCAACATAATCAACCCATATGCTGAGGTATAACAGCTCTGCAAGTCTCTTC
Organism: Eucalyptus cladocalyx; assembly: GCA_017140615.1. NCBI lineage: Eukaryota > Viridiplantae > Streptophyta > Magnoliopsida > Myrtales > Myrtaceae > Eucalyptus > Eucalyptus cladocalyx. The sequence continues at coordinate 11,699,533 of CM029518.1, forward strand.
GAGGTAATCCTTGAGTAATACTTTGAAAAGACATCTTTTTATCAATTCTTCCACAGAAATAAACTCCAAGCTTCCACAAAAGGGTTCCAAAAGCACATCTTTTTAATCAATTCTTCCAAATCTCGCCAACTTGAATAATTCGTTACCCGTGAGAAGTTAAATTCAATAGATAATGCAAAAAAAAAAAAAAAAAAAAAAAAAAAAGGTGTCAGACCCTAAAAGAAAATCATTTACAATATAGCGCATCCACTAACTCAACAATGTCACGCACATTCAGTACTCATGGTACTAAACCACCAAGTTGAGGCGAAAACACGCTAAGAACCCCCTTATTGAGTTGCCCCAATGCCACCCACCTAGGACTATCAGGTGAGCCGGCAATCGACCAGCCAATTACTCGCTGCAAATCTGAAAGCGGGGACGTGAACTCACCATCCCAACCGGCGAGAGTCTCCGACGACGATCGATTCGGAGACCTAGGAGAAGGGGAAGAAAGAGGAGAGAGAAAGAGCGCTCGGTGAACCCCTCACTCGCGAAAACTTCCACTCGTCTGTTTCTCCCTCTCCTCTCTCCTCCTCCTCTTTGAACACACTGATGCGAGAGCAAATTAAATTAATAAATAAATAAAAGAGCAAAAAATAAATAAATAAATAAATAAAAGAGCACGGGGAATAAAAATGAAAATGGATGAAAATGGAGGGGAAATCGGGGGATCCGAAAAAGAAGCGAATCGAATCCGGATCGGATTGGGCCGTCCCTGTCCTTGGAAAAGATCCAACAGCCGATAGAGATTCCGGCCCAAAACTTCGCCAGACGGCCCATGGAGCCTGAGAATTACTTGGGCTGGGCTGGCCTGCTTTGCAATGAAGATGAGATCTCCTTTCTTTTCTTTTCCTCCAAGGCGACCGGTGGGTCGCAGCCATCTACACCATTCGGATTTCACACTTGATTTGACTTTGCATGTGAACGGAAATCAAAAGGGTGGTTGGAAATTTAGAGTAAAGGTGAGAAACGAAAGCTCACTTGATCAATATAAAATCGGAAATGAAATAGGATTAGAAATTTAAATCGCTTGAATTGAATATATTAGTGAATTTTGAGCCAATTGATATATTTTCCTCTTAATATGGTACGAGACTACTATTTGTGTCCTTTTTGGTATTCAAATAAGAAAAAGAAATTTCATGCCAAAAGAGTAAGAAGAAGCCTTTTAAGTAACCATTCTTGACAACGGTCGGCCAAAAATGTGTCAACTCTATTAAGTCCAAGAATCGAAGGCTAATGCTCTTAGGTTCCTAACGACTAGCAAAAGTTGCAAGCTTTCCATACAATCTTGTATGTAAACACAACATTCAGTTTCTCAATTGATATTGGTCGGTTGACGGATGCTATTACTATATTCCCTCCTCAAAACATAGTTCCTTTTGAACAACATCTTATTCCATATTGATGAAGTCTGAATTTGAAAATTTCTGAGAAATTCTCGTTGTTCTTTTTCATTGTTCAAATCATAGAATTGCATTGTGTGGTTTGGCCTCTTTTTACAGTTTCTCAAAAGATTCGCTTGTCATGATGCATTGTTTTGTCAATTCAAAAGGGAAGGTTGGGAGTACATGGGATGCTACTTGATCAACAACTTTTCTGATCTTTGGCTCGAGAAAATTTTCCTACAACGACGGCTCTGCTATATTTGACACTTTGTCTTGATAAAAAACTTTTGTTCTCGTCATCTTCGGCTTCCAAAATCGCATTTTCTCATGGCTAATTGTGCGGGATTATTAGTGGAATTTGTGAAGAGCATACATAGGATTAGTGTGACGCAACAACGATCTTCTCTCTTCATGAGAGCTGTTTCTATTGGTTTTCTCTATCGCAAATGCATTTTGCATTTCGGGGCAGATGTTTATATATAGATGCTGACATCACACACTATAATGTTGTTCTCTAGCTTTGAGGGTTAGACGCTTGGTACAAACAAAGCTCAATTGATTCCTAAACGACATCAACCGAAAATGCCTTTTGAGTCCCAATTCTTCTCTGTATTTTTTTGGAAAGACTCGCAATGCCCCCGATCCCCTTTTTCACATCATGCGAGTTATTCATGGAATTTGCGAAGTATAGATATGGGATCCATGTGATGCAGCGCTGATCTTTTCTCGTCATGAGAGTTGTTTCTAATGGATCTTCTGTTCATGTAGAGATGTTGAGCTAACACACTGATGTGATCTTAGCTGCGATATTGGTCCAGCAAGATCATAAAGCAATCAATTTTATTGCCCGGAGTGGAAATTCAGATTAAGCAATATGACATTTTATACAAGTGATCTGAGTTGCAATATGTTCTAATCTAGTTATAATGCAGAATTTTATAGATATTAATTAGTCAAAATATTCTGGTCGGTGGCTGGAATGATCAAGAAATTGTATAGAATAGAGACTAAAGAATTTAAGAGATTGCAGCCCATGATCAAATCGTCCTCCTTAATCCAATTATAATTGGTTTGAGCATTATGGCATCGCGTTCATTGCCACCCCATCCTGCAATCTGTTTCGGCAACATCCTAGAGCCTGAGTAATTTCACTCCCATCAAAAGACAGTTGTGAATGCATCATTTTAAAAGGGAATAAACGATAAGTACAGGCTTTCTTCGTTTTCAATCGCAGTCTCAGTCATCAACCACTCAAGAAAGTATTATACTCAGTGAAGCAACAAAGCTAGTAACTCACTATACAGTCCATGTGTATCATTCGCAACATCTACTTCCCACCTTTGTTTGCGCTAAAAAATCACCCCCTCGACAAAGAATGGAGATCTAAGGGGCGACCTCGACCTGAGATTATGGCAGAAGCCCGGCCAAAATGGCTAAGCGCTAATAATCAGAGGTTCTGCGTTGCAACTCCATTTTTTTCGAAGCAAAGGATCCATTTCCAACACCACCATGTCCTTTGACTGGGTGAACCAACACGCCCTTCTCGTTTTGGTGCTCTTCGAGTAGGAATCAGATACTCGCTTATCGTAATTTTTAATGACTTTGCTCTGACCAGTCCATTCTCGATTACTTGTAACTGCAATCAATCTTGAGCGTCACTCTTCAAAGCCGGATGATCTTCCATCATTTTTGCAGTGTTCAATACAGGTTCCAACAACGACAACTGCAATGTCGCGTACGTGTCAAAGGATGACAACAACAACTGCAACACCACTACACCGCTTCTCCGTTCACCACCCTAAGCAACGGACCGACGGCCTTTTCCGTCGCCACAGCTGGCGAGTATTGCTCGCATCTACACTTTCCTAATGGCGACCATTGCTCTCGTGGCCAAAAATTGGTGGTCACCATCAGTGAAACTTCCACCGGCCCAACCTCTAGTCCAGCGGGATCTCTGTCACTACTAGACACAACCACCGGCAACACCACATCTCCGCCACCACTTGGAAGTGATGCTTCATCTCTTGGTGTCACACTGCTAGTCTTGTTCATGTGCATTGCCATAAGCTTATTGTGTAAGTGCATAACACATGAGGGTCATTGTAAATACCGGTGGACTTTAGATAGATGGTGAGATGTTGCTACTCGTCATAAAGTGAATAAATTCGTTAAAAGGCTTCTTCTCACCATTCCAGCAATGATACATACAGATAACCTTGCTCAAACTTGTAATATAGTTCATGTGTTTTTTGGAAACACATTTATGGTTCTCCTCTGAAATTTTGAAACTCGGCTCTTTTCGCAGTTCTAATATCATGAAGACCAAGATTATCAAAGTAAAAAAAAAAAAAAGAAAGCAGCAGCAGACAAAAAATTTGCATACTGGAAAGTCAAAATAGAACATCACTCGCCAGAATAAAATCTTCATTGCAGTAATGAAAAAATCCCAGCATTGGAATGACAAACGAGCTGAAGAGTAAATTGCGTAGTAGATTGGAGAAACGAAGTGAATCTTCTTAGGATCGAACTCAACACAAAAACAGTTCATTCGAGAATTTGAAAGGACGTTGAAACTACGAACTCATACCCTAGGAGCTTGAAAGAACCTGGCGAATTTTGGGGATTGAGAGCGCCATAAATCCAGCTGTGTTGATCTCTCTCCTTTGCCTATGTGTTTTTGTACATTTACTTTGTGAAGAAAGTAGAATGGTGCTTTTCACTAACAAATGAGTGCCATTTACTAGTGAGCATGACTATTTCCAGAGCCAAAAGATGTAGACAGCTTTTCCCTATTTTTCAGTTTCCACAAAGCAAATGAAGGAGCTGGAATTTTAGAGAACAAAGGTCCATCCCTAAGAGGTATCAACTTGAAGAAAAATAACGTCCCTTGAGGAGATAAAAAGTGCAGATATATTATTGAAATGAAGCCCCTTAGAAACAGGTGCTCATTTTGAATATGAAATGAAATGGAAAGTAGCATTAATTAAGCCTTTAATCTAGAGAGTTATCCCCAATGTTAGAAAAAACACAAGCACCAGCAATATTTGTAATGCGAAACACAATTCTGTAACAAGGCGCTTATTTCAATCCAAATGAGTGCACATCTTGTGCTGATACCTGTTCCACTGGTACATTTTCTGGACCCTGAAAGCCCGCAAATCTTCAATTAAAAGGAGGGGGTATAGAGGAAAGAGGAAAGATGAAAAGACCAAACTCCATTTCTATAGAGAAAGTGTATTCAGTACATCATTTCAGTCAAAACAAGGCCGGGATTTGGTCCCCCCACAAAATATACAATCAAATTTAAGACAGCCACGCGAAAGTTCTATGATGAATATCTCCAGTCCCCACCACAATGTGAAACAGCATTCTTCGGTGAGAGAGAGGGAGAAGGGATATAGGCCTTGAGAGGGGAGAGATCATTCATTCAATCAATTCAAGCTCTCCAAGCAGCCTTATGAACCGTGGTTTCCTTGGGGATTTGGTGGCGACTTTTCTCAACAAGGTCAAGCGGCTTTTCCAAATTTGTCACCCGAGTTCAAAATCTCATTGTTGTGCTGTTTTGGAACTGACAATTCCCATTGGCTGGTCTATCTTTGCCATTGCCACCAGGTACTTGGAAACAACCACTAAGGAGATGTTTCTCAGCTTCCTAAAATGGTAATATAGAAGTAAGAGGTCAAGACGATAGAATATCATACCAGCGTGTATAATTATCATTATATGGTCTGTCTGTCAAATGATAGTGTTGATTTAATGTGATTGATTAATTAAAGCTCTTAAAAACTGCAGTAAGAGAACCCAAAAACAAAGCTCTTCTTCAAGTGATTCAGCAACAAAGATTTTCTGAACACATTAATCAAGATCTCTACAAGATATATTTTGTAACACAGGAAATGGTGAGTGTCAAACACTAGCATTTCCAAAAATAAGCTCCTCCCACGTTAGTGAATTTCAGGTTCCATGGGACAACAAATGGTTTCACAATGCCAGACAACACTTACAGCTACAACAAATTTATGAGCAGAAGTTGACTAAGCCAAAAAAAAAAAAAAAAGTGTACACATATATGTCAGCCATAAATGTTTACAAAACAAAACTATGAAGACAACATTCTCAAATCCATGACAAACCTTTGCTTTCAACGCACCAAAATCTCTTTTACACATATTTTGGAACTTGTATCCAAGTCCAGCAACCATGCCCCAATCAGGGATCATAGGCAGAGAGGCTACTCAGGGTTAAATGAGGGGTCTAGGCAATCATTCATAAAAAGTGACACTGATAAAGAATATCATTAAATGTCCCACGTAATTAGACCTGGATACTGAGGCATAACCACTCTGCAAGTCTCTTTAAGGTAATCCTCAAGGAATACTTGAAAACCACGAGAATATTCTGCAGAAAATAAAGTAAGTCACATCTGAGCAATACTTCAAAACAATGATAATATTCTGCAGAAAATAAAGTAAGTCACATCCAAGTGATGATCCATTGAAAAGAAGAAAAACGACAAGTTCTGTAATTACATGTTCGATGATTCTCTAAAGAGGCTTCTAGCTAAAGGTAGTTTGTCTCGCCTAGGAGAAGCCAAAATTCTTCTTTGGACTATGATTGGGCCCCATCTAATTCTCAACAAGTGCACCTCCTAGTATGTTTTCTCATTCTCCAATTCATCTTTGAAAGTACTTTAAAGAGGAGTCCGTTGGAGCCTCCACTGTAACCAATTGTTTCAGCTGCAACCTGCGTTAAAAATATCAAAGGCACAGTTGACCAAATCCTATGGCACATTATTGAGATATTGCAAGATCTACAAACAATTACCTAGAACAATCCAAAGATGGTACCTGAATTGGGGAATTTATGAGAGATGTTTATTGAAGTTGCATTAAGAAGGCTTGACTGCATAGGATCATGAGGTGATAAAACCAAGTACCAGCAGATTTTCCTTAGAACCTACATTTAATTAAATCATAGAAGGAATAGCTGTGCCCTGAAAAACTCAGTGAAGACTTAACAAGGAAAGAGCTTCACCCATATACATAGCACTGGGTTGCCCTTTACTGATAGAATCTCATATATCGCCTTATAGTATTGACAAATCTCAAGGTAATCATTGTTATGTGAGTAATACCTACATGGTTAACCACATCAATGGGAGGCAAACTAAGATGTGAGTTCAAATCTATCAAGTACATCTGGAACATCAGAGTTTGCGATAAAGCTAGAAAGAAAGAGGAGTATGTGCCAGATATATAAAGCCATATAAGTTCATGGTTTGAACCACAACCTGAATACTAGGTGGCATTTGATCAGCAACAACAAATTAGTTAAAAGATAGTGGACACAACATTAGAAAAGCAAAACACCAATTTATTATATCATGAGTCATCATATATCCATTTCAACTCCAAGAGAGACAGAATATCAGCTGGCGCTTGTTCCACAATGTTTTCACCTTCTTTAGTCTTTTTCTTCTGTATGGAAGGATCTGCATCAAACACTCGTGGGTTGATCTTCCTGGAAATGATATGTGCACAGACATACTCCTTGCACAGATGAACCTGCAAAATCCATCGATCAGAAAACCAATCGTAGTAATAATGGATAAATGGCTAAAAGCAATACAAAATACCCACACTTGTTAAAAAATAAAGGCAATTTTTTCCGTCTTTGCCATTGCTCCAAAAGTTTCTACCCGCATTTCAAACCTGTCATAGGAATGTTGGATGAGGGAAAACCAATTACAAGATCAGTGACAACAGAAGTCAACTTCTCGTTATCCCCAATTCTTGCATCAAATCAGTAGCTTATGCTACACGACCCTGTTCTTCCTTTATTTTTGCAAGTTTCTTGATCAACTGTGCTCTCTCAATTTCAAAATATACCTGAGTTACGAAACTAGCTACAGAAATCACGAACTAAAGGCAGATTGCTGATGAACATAAGCTGCAACAGGGTATGATTTCTCACATATTCACCTTCCCAGCAACAACAGAGTTAAGTGTCTTGATAAGCTCTATCTTGGTCTCTAGATCAAGTGTCTTGTCAACATATTACAAAGCTTGCTACACCATTGCTGTCATAGCCTGTGGATAAGAAAACAGTGACATGTAGGTCACTATCCAATCAAGTCAATGACTTGATTATGTCTAGATCACAATTAAAACTTTGATTTGAACTATTTGATTAACAGCACGGAAAATTTGTCACTCTAGAATGAAAATATGGTCAAAAAAGGAACCAAAAGGGACAATAGCAACATACAATACAAATACAAGTATCTCTATGAAGAGGTTACAAGCCAATTGAAAACTCGGAAACAACACAAGCACTATAAGATCCCCATAAAGGATATTTCATGAAATGTATTGTGAACTAGACATGAAAAAGAAGTAATGCGACTCATCAATGAATAGGGGAACAAAAAGTAAAAATTTGGGGCAATCATTGTAGAGAATCCAGAAACAGAAGGTGAGAAACTGAAGAGGATTCCACAATACCAGATTCTAGAGGATTCCACCATAGTAGATACTAAAGCACAAGCACCAGGCTAGAGATCTCGCATCCCGACAGATTGCCTAGAGCCAATTCCCATGTCAATATGCCAGGCACATTCTTTTTTTAGATAGTTATACATAGATGGCATGTCAAAGCTACACAAAACAAAGTTCATGATCTAATCAGTACATATATGGGAGGCAATCCCTGCAGTATAAAATCAACCCCTTAAGGTAACGGTTGTTAAGATTGATCCCAAAATTATAGAAATTGGACCATACATTGGATCAATGATTGAAAGACCCTACAGAAAATTAAGGTCTAAAGTGATAGATTCTTTATTTTTTTCTATACTATCACCTGTATGTTATCTTTGAAAAGAGGGAATGAAGCACGTCACTGAAGTACATCTTAAAGAAAGTTAACTAGAAAAGCATGTAAGGCAAAAGTAAAGAAGAGAATAAAACAAATGCAAAACCGGATGATGGCAGTGAAAAGAAGGAGAGAGGAGGATGAAAGAAATAGACAAGGTAAAGTGCTATACGTTGTAACATGAAAAAGAATTCTGCCCCCAGCCAGTAGAGGTGGTTGCTGTACAAAGGTGTCGGCATTGGGCTGCACTGCTGTTTGTGGAGGCACAGTAGACTGTCCATTTACCTCAACCCAAGCTCTCATGAAGGTTATTCTTACTCCGGCAAAAAGCAATCAAATCTTCCATCCAATCTAATTCAAGATGAGGGCAACACCTCATTCTCATTTATAATTCCCTTATAGTTCAATCCCCAAAGTTAGCCCTAATTAACAGGTTTGGCCTTTAGATATTGTTTAGATGTACATTGGGACATGCACAATGAGAACTGGAGCCTAATTTGGTTTACTATGAGATTGATTGCTAATTAAATAGGCCAAGTAGAATATTTGGAACTAGGATTAGAAATCCCATGCTACATCTCCAATGATCCTACTCCTGATCCGAACTGGGAATAACTTTTGATGTGACCAAGTTCCATATTTTAATTGCATCCTACACATATAGCAATCCTAAAACAATTTTAGATCTTGCATAGGTATAATTAATAGCCACTAATTATAATGCTCTGACTAATCCGGGAGTAACTTATCAGCTTTCAACAAACCATGACAATGAAATACCATCAACAAAGAGTGAAAATTCCACCATATCACCCAAAAACAGATATGAGAAGGCATATTCTTGGACATAGGTTAACCTTGATGACCCCATTCACTCCGAACAATATGTATATGATGCTTCTTTTATTACAAGAAAGTTCAGGAGCAATAAAATACAGGGAAAACAATTTAACATGGATGAATATCCCAATATCAGTGTCATCAAATAATCTTGACTCCTTTGTATCACTTGAAGAGGAAGGCAAAGAGTGCTTTGAACTGGGAAGACAAAAGTTCATGCCCCAAGAACTAGGTACACAGCTGAACACAATAATCTTGGCTCTTGCATTTTTAATTTGACTTTCGCTACCAACAAACCTAACACATGCTGTTGTTCATGCAATGGAGAAACTCCACGGCACACCCTAATTGCAATGGAGAGGTACCACTTGTAATCACAGTTCATCTTTAATTGATAGTATATTAGTTTGTCAATGGCCAGATGAACATCAATCCCCAAATTAGTATTACGAATCGCTCCTCCAGCACCCAGTCTCAATTTCTTTTCTCCCCAGTTTCTTTGTTATGCAATAAGTATAATAAGTAAGGCAACAAGGAAATACCTATCCATCTCTATAAAAGACAATGCAAATCCCAAAAACAAATCTACTAAGCAAAATAAAAAACAAAGAGGAGCCCCAACTCCCGACTTCACTAAACCCTGAAAAGGCGATAAAACAAAATAAAACTACTTGACTTAGACAATGCACCTTTTTCTCTTTGTCATCAAAGACCAAGGATATTATCTAATTTTTCAACCATTCACTCCCACACGTTTAACTTCAATTCCAAAAGGAGGGTGGGCCCATCTTGTAAAAGTACAAGTTCAAAGTTTTTTCCTAGATAGTACCCCAAACAACAATGTCCAAATCATCCACAGAACTTTGTGCGCTACTTTCCTACTCAGTTCATGCACATGCCACATACTGAATTCTATCTATTGAGTTCGATGTCTCCTCCAAAGCTAAGCGGTCAGATGTTGAAGACTCACTGATATCCTGCCAGAAGGGATATCTCCCAGGCCAATCTCTTTGCTTTATTACATATCTATTTGTATACACATACAAAGGTGCCACCATTAAACTTCCACAGGGATATCAACCCCAACCTTCCTTCCATCATCATCCAAGACAAAAGAGAAAGAAGAAGTAACTAGGTAGGCGGATCAAGCATCGAAATTGGAAGGGTGAGCTTGAGGAATTGGCACAAAAGTCCCCAAGCACCATCGCTTCGGAGCCTCTTCTTCTTTCTAGTACACTAGACGAACAGAAACATCGCCAAGAACACCTGAAAATCGGGGGAAATATGTGGAAAATCCCATCAATTCTCAGAAAACTACTGAGCTAGCTACTACGACCGGGGTTCTAAAATGCAGTTGAAGTTGAGACCGCAGGAAAGCTCGAGAGACTTGTGCGTGCATTTACTTGGAGCGGTTGGAGAGGGCGTTGCCAGCCGTGGTGTCCCCTCATCGCCGTGGCCGTCGTCATCTCCACCAAGCTGACCGACCTGCCCGCCTGCCTGCGGTGGATGCGCGGTGCGAACGGTGGCTTCGATCATTGGGTCTACTCACAAACTTGGAGCTCGATATTAAAGAGGAAGGCCAATGGTCAAATGGTAAGCTTTGATAGTCCGTGGGGAGCTCTGGGACACATCCAAGCAAGTTCTCTCATCTGTGTGGGCCTAAAATTTGACACGTAGGGTGATCGTTCGAGAGATGGGCATTTAATAATATCTAAAACTTGCAAGTGTTTCAAGTTTGATAAATTCCTCAAGGCTCTCAATCTTTCACACCTTGAAATTATGAGCTTCGATAGTCCAGTGGGAAGCTTTGGGACACATTCAAGCCAATGGCAATTATAAAGAACGAGTTTCATGAGGCGGGTTAGCTGGGAAAGATGAGGCAAAGACTGCCCCTGGCAGGTGATAATTAGATCTGTTAAGCCAAAGGGCAGTTCTGGTAACTCTCGAAGCTTTTCACAACAATTAATGTCAAGCTTCTCTAGCGAAATCAATTTACATATATTACTAGGTAGTCGCTTGAGATTTTTGCAATCCGAAGCTTCCAATTTTTGGAGTTTTGCCAACATCCCAATAGCATCAGGCAATTCTGTTATGCCAATTCCATAAATATACAAGATCCTTAGATTTTGAAGATTCCCAATGCTTTTAGGTAATTTCATAATCGATGTCCATCCTAAGTTCAATTCAGTCAATGAAGCTAAATTTCCAATCGAATCAGGAATCTCCGTCAATGAGGTGCAGCCATCTAAGAACAAGCTATGCAGAGAAGCTTGATTGCCTATGGAGCTAGGTATGTGGGCTAACTTTTTACACTGATTGGCAAGAATGACCTTGAGCTCCTTCATGGCACCAATAGATACAGGTAATTCTTCAATTGCCAAACCAGGTATGTGTAATTGGGTTAATGAAACCAAGGAGCCCATGGATTTAGGAAGTTGAGAAATTTTACAATGACCGAGAGATAGACACTCCAACTTCATCAAACAATCACTCGAAATAGGAATCTCTTGTATACTAGTGCATTCTATGTTAAGGTCCCTCAATTCTACCATTCTAACTATTCTTGCTGGTAGATTCTTGAGTTTTCTACAACCGAAGACATTCAAGGAAACAAGAGTCTTGATGTCCCTAATAGAAGGACAAAGCTCTTCTAGATTCCAACAATCTGTAAGAATCAAAATCTCCAACCTTAAAAAAGTGGACAAGTCGGGAGTTCTTTTCAAATATGGACAATGCATGAGCTTGAGAACTTTGAGCTTGGTTGCCATCTGAAAAAAAAAAGGGTACGTTAGTGCAAGTGGACTGATGCAACCTATGATCTTCAACTACTACTTATGTATTTTACTTTTTAGAATTCCTGAAAAATTACCCATGTTCCTCTACTCCTTTATAGTTGTCCTATTTAATTTTAAATGTCTCTTTAGTAGTATTTGGCTACGCCAACAAATAAGTGTCTTTTGAGCATATTGATTGCTGGACTAGAAAGCATATTGATTGCAAAAGAATGTTAGGGTGTACGAGTGCTAATTGCATTTATTTCCAAATAACATTTCAAATGACATATTTGATTATTAGATATAAGCAACTTATATGGGAAAAGTACACTATCAGTGCAAAAACTCGTGTATGACGCTCACTTTGGTGCCAAAAGTTTTGGTTGGATCACTTAAGTGCCAACAAATTTGAAAAACGATTATTTCAGTGCAAATGCCGATGAAATTGGCTGGAAATCCGACGTGATACTTTTTTATTAATTTTTGAAGTCAACGTGGCTCGTTGGAGAGTACAGTTAGCCATCCAAACAAAAAAACGATGCCGTTTCCTGTCTTCACCCAACTTAGAAACCCTAAATCCCCAAATTGAGAGAGAGAGAGAGAGAGAGAGAGAGAGAGAGAGAGAGAGAGAGAGAGAAGGAATGTCGTCTTCTTCTTCCTCGAACACCAACACCAGCAGCGGCACTAGCAATGGTACCAGCAGCAGCACCAGTAGTGGCACTAGTAATGGCACCGGCACCACCACCACAATTAGCAGCGCACCAGCGGCACCTTCGACCCCTCTTCTCCTCCTCTTCCTCCTCCGTCCTTGCTTCCTATTCTTCTTGCCACTTCTTGCTTGAACAACAATTTCAATCTCTCCTCACTCATTTGGTTGAGCAACTATAATGGTGGCAAAGCGACGGTGGCCGAGCGATGGCGGGTGAACGACAGTGGCCAAGCGGCAAGCGGCGAAAACCCTAATTTCAATCCCCGAAACCCTAATTTCAATCCCCATGAGCTATATGGCGTTGTTTCTGTGAGGATGTCCACGTATAATGGCAAAACGACGTTTCTTGAGGAGGATGGAAAATGACGTCGTTTTAAAGCGACCGCAACTTTTTTTTTTAAATATAAAAGTCACGTAATTAATTTGGCTAGAATCTCTTGTCTAATGGCACAAAATGAGCGCCGTACACAACTTATGGCACTGACAATGTACTTCTTCCAACTTATATTATCAAAAATGCATATGACAAATCCAAATGAAAAAGAGATGCAATCATTGGGCACCAAGTTTTCCTTTAGCACTATGAAATTAAAGAGAAATGGCTAGTTTAATTACGAAAATCAATTTTCAAATTTTATATGTACAAGGAAAAAATGTTAAGTTAAAAAAAAAAAATACTTCAATGCCTTCTTTACATCTTACCTTGAGTTGAACCCATCCTTCCCAATTCTCCGAAATTGCACTATTTGACAGATCAAGTATAACTAATTTCTTCAGATGAAAGTTGGCCACAGTGAAATCCAAGGGACACTCCTTCCATTGAAGCCATCTTAATTTAGGAAGTAAGCTTTGGAAGTCTCCGGTAAAATTCGCACCATCCACTTGAAGAAATCTCAAGTTAGTCAATTTTTTAAATTGGTTAGCTGCGTATCTTCTTTCATAACTCCATTTGTCAAGATGAAGGGCCTCAATCTTTCTAGTACCCTACAATTTGGACATTGTGGATTATAAGTTTTGAATGATGAGATGAGACCAACTAATATAAAATAAAATGCACAGATTTCAATCTACTGTCTTACAACTATGGTATACACTTCTCCCTTTCAATTTTGTGAAATGAAAGGTTGCAGTTGCATATTATCTATCTAATCTATGTAAAGATGAGAAACTTAAGCGATTGTTCCCAAAATTTTTCCTCATCCAACTATACCCTTGGCAATTTGCACCTTTTGAATTTCCAAAATTTGCGTCCATTTGTAACTACAATGGAAGGCCTCTCTTCATGCATACACTAATTCAAATATATCTATCAAAATTATGGGTGTGCAACCGGACCGAATATACCTAAGAACCGGACCGACCCACTCGGAAAACAGGGTTGGGAACCCGTTCTTGTTGAAACCGGTTCGCAAAATTCGAAACCAATTTTGGAACCAGTTTGGGAACCGATTTTGTAAGTAGAGAGCCAAAACCTTATTTTTTTTCCCTGATTTCTATTCTTACTCTAATAATCACACGACGTTTTTCCTTTGGGCTCTCTTAGACATGCATGGAACTCCTCCTTCGTCATTCCTCTTCCTCACTCGCTTCCCTCCCTCACCGGCTCCCTCTCGCCTAATTTCTCTTTTGTAGGAGGAGTTATGTTTGCATAAATGAACAGTTTCATGTAATAGTTGTGAGAATAAGACTAATATTAGACCCATGATTGTTACTAATGTTTATGCAATGTTATGATTTTGCTTTGTCTTATGATTTTATTTATTATAATTGGCTCTGTGAATCCTTAATTTTTCATTTAGTCAAAAAGTTCATGTATTTATTTATTACAAGTGCTTAATGTTTTAATACAAATTAGGAGGATTACGTTTTTTCTCGCGTATTAATTAAAAAATTCGAAATTGTATAAGGATATGAGAGGTTACAAAACAGGTTACAGTGGAAACAGGGTTGACCCTGGAACCTGTGACATCACAGATTTTCAGCCTTGTTTTCTATTGAATAAATTGGGCATTCCATTGGCGCGCCTATAGGCTATTCTTAGAGTTGATTACTCTCAAGATAACTAGATTATTCAAGGAAGCTATTAAGAAATTTTAAGGCAATAGACTTGAGAATTCAACCATGAATCGGCTTCTCGATCGTGCTCATCTTTAGAGACAATTACGACACAGTTAAAAATCAAATTGAGATTAGAGATAGGTCTGTTCGATTGAGATGTGTGGCCGATCGTGGGTGACTCCACTAAATTGGAAAATTTTCGTCAACCGGCACTAGTTTGATTTCTCTATCGTTTTGGTACCCTATGTCCGTAATTGAATCATTGAGATTTTCACAACAATTGAGAGTCGCCATTGAGTCAAGTGGGTTCATTGTGGCTCAAAGAAAATCGACCATGGGTCATTTGCCCTAAAAAGTTATGAAAACTACCTAGTAGCCTATGCCACGCTAAAAATGGGCATGGAAATTAACCACCAATTCAAGTCCAATTTCAGAAATTGAAAATTCTATCATGTCACAATAAATTCTAGGAGTGTCGACTCAATTTTAGAAGATTTTTCTAACAACCGAGACTTTTTGAGAAAAAGTCGTTGTAGGATCTCTTTCGTTCAGAAAATGCCGAAGATGGTTTTGGATTGCTAAATGGAAATGAAAGATGGATGTGTGGGTGAGGAAAATTTTCAATTTGATAATTGAGATATCAATTAAATTTATGGAGGCCAAATGAGAGTGAATCAAGAGAGAATTGATGTGCAATTGAAGCCTTTTTG
Source organism: Eucalyptus cladocalyx (assembly GCA_017140615.1). Classification (NCBI taxonomy): domain Eukaryota; kingdom Viridiplantae; phylum Streptophyta; class Magnoliopsida; order Myrtales; family Myrtaceae; genus Eucalyptus; species Eucalyptus cladocalyx. Next base: position 11,714,927 of record CM029518.1, read on the forward strand.
CTAAGAAATTCGTATGCCCCTCATAATTTGTGACTTATGGACCAACTCAACTCTCTAGAAGGGGTATTTTAGGCTGAAATTGTGCTGGTGGGAGACAGTTATGGTTATGGATCAAGATGAGGGGACAAATGAGATATTTGTGTGGAAAATGTAACCAAGTGGCCCCTCCATCTCTCTCTCTCCCTCATCCTTCACCCTTGCTGCTATCCGAGACTTCCTATCGATTCTTCTTGGTTGTGCAATGCCACCACAAACCAGGGGAAGACGAAGACTAGCTGCTGCTCCATCTTGGTTCTGCTTCTCCACCGAGCGAGCTTGCTAGCCCAAATCCCCATGCCCATGATCATTTCTTCTTCACCCTCTACTGAATTGCTAGCAGCATGCTCGAAGGAGCCCACACCTCCATCGAGTTCCTCAACTGTTGCCACGTCTGAGCTTTCTCCAAGCTCGATCAACCAATGAAACGTTTCCCCAGCCGTGTTGACTCCCTTGCTAGCGAAGCCCACCATCATCCGTTTCCTTTCTTCGAGCAGACAACATCTTCCACTCACTTCTCTCTTTGCCAGCGCCATTGGTTGAGGCTAGTAGTCGATCGAAGACATCAACCGAAACTACCGAGCTCCTCTCCTTCGTTGCTCCCTTTGTCCATGTGTCTTTGGCTCAGCACTCAGCCCACGATTTGGCTAGCAAATCTTACGAGCCTAATGGCCTAGCAAGCAGCCCACAATTCGGCATCTTCAAGCCCAACTCTCCACAAGCCCAGCCCAAGTTGGTTAGAAGCAGCTCAATCCAAAGTAAGCCCACAACTTGAAGCCCAAATCAGCGAGGCCTAAGCAAGTTTAGCACATTTTTAGCCCATGTTGGGCACGCAAAGTAGGTCCAAGCCCGTGGGTGTTGTCATAAGCTTAAGTTCGGCCGCCGTCCCGGTGTTCCGATCTTCACTTTGCACAAGTGAGTTTAGCTTAGTAATCCTTACTTAGTTTGCTAATGATGCTTAAGAGTTGATTAGTGTTAATTAAGTGTGATTAGGTGATTAGATGAGTTTAGATTAATTAGATTAGTGATTTAATGATGCATGTTATGCGGTTAGACTTAGCTATTAGCAAGTCGATAACTTATAGTATTTATTAAATGAACGAATCGAGATTTTTCCTAGTTTGTCTCGGCTTTCAATTAAGCATTATGGGCCTAAATTGGATTTTTAGTATTTTTTTATTAATTTTCGAAATTATTTAATTAATGATTTATTTTTCGGAAATTAGCCAAGGATAGCCGATGACTGGAATTTTATGCTGATTGTCGTGGTGCAGTCCGTTTATTTAATTGAGTTTTATTTTTGCTGAAATGAATTATTTGTGATTATAAGATTATTTTCCTGAATTATTTAATTTGGACAATTAATTGGAAAATAACCGGGTGTCGGTTGACAGCACCAAAATATTTTGGTGGACTACATATAAGTGTGGGATTTGTGGAACTAAAATTATAATATTTTGGCTAAGGTCGATTGTGTGCCCACGCATGTGTACTTTTGTCTTAAATGAATAAAAATGAAAAATTGATTGTACTCGAAGTTCCATGTTATATACCGGCTCGGTGACCCTATATGTCATTTTGTAGAATGGACGGTATACAATACCGGTTCGGTGACCCTATAGGTCATTTTGTAGAATGGACGGTATTCAATATCGGCTCGGTGACCCTATATGTCATTTTGTAGAATGGATGATATGCCATAACGACTCAGTGAATCATTATGTCATTTTGAAGAATGGATGTTATGATGAATATACTCGGTGACTTAATATGTCATTTTGAAGAATGAATCGTGTAAAATACTAGCTTTGGTGACCCCATAGGTCATTTTGGAGAATAGATAGTATTGATTGAAATGACCAACACTAGTTTGTTTGACATGAAATTAACTAGGTCGATTGATCGATGTATCGATCTATGATATTATGATTGGGTGCCTATTTGAACTGTGCTAATATGTAGGTGGAATCTAAGACCAAGGTAAGTCCTCCAACTTGTGTGTGCATAGACAGCCCATGTGTATTGGTTTACTAATCGAGTCTTAAAGGGGTAGAACTCGCTGAGACGTTGTCTCAATGGTTATTGTATAACCATTTCAGGTTCCTAGATGGCAGCACCTCCACCTCCTCCTGTCCTATGCACTTCGATATCCTAAAGGAAGTCACAGAGATAGAGACCCACTTCCCGATTCACCCTCATCCTGAAGGACTAGAGTACATCTTAGTTTAATCGACCGTTTGGGTTGACATGGGCAAGGACGCCCCGAGGCCCCACCAATATTGATCATGGTACTGTGAATACCATGATGGGCGAAAGGAGGGTCTCATGCTAGAAGATGATGTGCCTATGTTTGTTATGGAGGAAGCATTTGGGAAAGGGACGCTGATCATAAGGATGGGTTAGTAATAGATGCCAAGGACCCAAAGCTCAAGAGTGATAACAACTCTCCAGTACTATCAACAGTAGAGTCTAATTGGAGTGTGCCAGAAGAAGGGGAGATAGTTGAGTAAGAGGAAGGACTAGAGGAGAACTAGGAGGGGGAATGGCTAGAGGAGGATTACCTGTTGGAAAACCCTGAGGAGGAGGAAGAACTAGAGGAAGACGAGGAGCTAGAAGAAAGTGAGCTTAGTGAAGAGGAATCTGAGGAGGATTAGGATGATGATCCTGAGTACGACCCGGATGTGGATTGAGATCCCATTCCTTTTGTGAACTTTGTGTATATGTGGATAGGTGTGAGACTAGACCCTATGAATAGTATGGTAAGATATATTATGAGGTGTGCATGTATAAATGGTTGTTGATTTCAATATGAAAAATATGGCCCATACTTTTCTATCCCATTATTTTTTTGTCTAGGGATTTATTATATGTTTCCACATGCGTATTAAAAAAAAAAGGGGTTGGCGATGCGTCCTGCAACATCGCTATTAATTGACCAAGTGAGGGATGAGCACGCTTTTGAGGATTGGGGCATGACTAAATCGGACCGGAAAAACATGGTGGATCGGATGCAGGGTCCAATACAAACAAGGTTGAATACAAAGTCCAAAAAGGGGGAACCCGTTATAATATGGTCGGGTATGAAATCTAGGTCTAGACCCTATCTACCTTGGACTTGATCACCCCTAATCAAAATTCATGCCATTTTTATGTAAAATAACACTACCTTTACTTTATCATATATATATGAACCAATACAACTCTAACTATCCAATACATCAATCAAACTTGCCATCAATATGAGTATCAAAATTAAAGAATCCCAATTGTAGAATTCCTTCCCTTTCTTGGTTTAATTTGTTTGCAATTCTTCGTATTAAAATGAAAACAAGAATGTCATGCAAAAGGTATGCATGTGTTTTACATTTCTTTGTTATCATGCATTTCTTTGGTGAGGGTTTTTCATTATACGTGGAAGGAAATTTGATAATATCGAACATTCTATTTATGATTCTTTTTTTTAGCTATAGATGTTTCATGCTATCTTTTCATTTTGTGTTGATTTTGTTACAGTGAAGTAGTAATCATCTAAATTTTGCTCATTTTTACAATAGATTAATGAGATCATATGTATAAATAGATTGGACAAGATTGATAAATTTGTATTCTTAAGGAACTAAGAGTTTTCTGAATTTTTCTTTTGTTTGTAACCTATTATTTTAGAAACTCAAATTTGATTTTTTGTTTTGTTTAAGGACATAGTAACTAATTCTATTCTTTTATTTCCAGGAATATGTTTGGAACAAAAATTCATTTGATAAATTTTTTGTACCCGAGAATAGATTTGGAATAAAATCAAATAGTATAAAAACATATATATATTTTTTTGTTCATGGGAATAATTCCAGAATCAAGGCAACCCAAATTTCTTTTTTCTATTATTCTTTTCTTCTTGTTCTTCTTCCTTCTCTCTTCTTCTTCCATCGTTGTCATTGGTCACCGCCATCGCCGTTGACGCCACCACCTCTATTGTCCATTGCCATTGATTGCCATTGACCTCTTGGGCAAGGTCCGGATAGCTCACCAAAGGCTTGCCTAACCATCGGTGAGGCTTAGGCGATTGAGCCTCGCTCGAGCCTCCCTCAATAACTGACGAGCCTTGGCTGGGCGAGGCCGAGCTCGCCCAGCCATCGATAGGGCTCAACCTTGCTGAGCCATCACGAGGTCCGCCTCGCCTTGGCTAGGCGACATCGACCTTGTAGTGGCTGACGAGGTCAAGCCTTGCCTAGCTACCAACAAGGCTTGGCTGATGAGGCATGGCCTCGTCGGGGTCGGCAATGCTCCGATGAGGTCGTTAGCCTCGTTTGGCCAATTACTAGTCATCCAAGGTCGGCAACTAGCCAAAGCTTGTGTGACATCCCGATTTTCCAATTCTGGTTTCAATTAAATAAGTCGGGCATTTCATCTTCGCGTTTATAACTTTCTTCTCTGAGTTGGCCACTCACGAGATAACTAGTCTATCGGGTGAAGCCGTTAAGGAATCTAAACGCAATAGACTTGAGAATTCGACCAGGAAACGACTGCTTGACCGTACTAATCTGCAAGGGTCATTACGGCACAGACCGATTAGAGACCGGAGATAGGTCGATTCAATAGAACCATGTAATTCAGTGTGGGTGATTCCACCTAATTGCACAATTCTTGTTGATCGGCACTAGACCGATTTCTCTATCGTTTTGGTACCCTGTGTTCGTATTTGAAATCTCGAGATTTCTACGATAATCGAGAGTCACCAATGTGTCGAAGATGCACTTTGTGGCTTGAAAATAATCAACCACAGGTCAATTGCACAGAAAATTCCTAAAAGCTACCCGGTAGATTAGGATACGCTAAAGTCACGCCAGATTGAATTTAACCGTGAAATTGAACCCGATTACAGAAATTGGAAGTTCTGTCAAGTCACAATTCATTTTAGGAATGTCGACTCATCTCCAGAAGATTTTTCTACAAACCGAGATTTTTGGCGGAAAAGCAAAGTAAGGCCGTTTTTGTTCGGGATTGTCAAAGGGCTGTTTTTAATCGAATCTTTGAGATGTAAGTTGGATCATTTGATGGGGAAATGTCATGAGAAGGCCGAGGACACATGGGTTGATTTAATTGAGCTTCAATTGGATAGAATTGAGTGAGAATTGATTGAATTTGAATGTATGAAATTCGTATACCATGGGGGGAGAGCTATTTTGCACCTATTGGCAAGGTTGTGGAGGAAGATTGAGGAGAGAGAGTGGATGATGTCATGTGATGTCATGGTGGGGGCAAAGCAAGTGAGGTTTAGACAAGTGTTGAGCTCTAGTGAGCCACCAAGGAGGCCCCCTCTTCAGCAGACCATCTTCTTCCTTCATTCAAGGCTTTCTCCATGGTTGAGGCTTAGGAAAAGCTCAAGAGAACCAGAGGAAACCGAGCTCACCAGTCCCTCCATCGTCACACGCCCGGAAGGCCATCGTCGGCCATTTTCCTCCCTTGTTTTCCCCTCGTTCCAGTTTCTGCTCCAGCTGACCTTTCACCAAAGATTCGAGTTAAAAGTCGACTTTCCGGATGAATCAGCAAACGCTCCACCCACTTCCGTGACAAGGACATCCAGTCCGTTCCGGATCATCCTACCTCTCGCCGGAACGATTCTCCGGCCGTCCCGAAATCCTGAGAGAAGCTGCCGCTCGCCGGACCGTCTGGACTCGCCCGGTTCCGCCTGTTCCGCGTTTTCTTGCTGTTTCGCCCCTTTCCGACCCTTCCTTTGCCCATCCCAACCTCCTACAAGATCCCCAAGACTCCCGGGAGCCGCTGGTTGCCAACCACCCGCTTGCCGGAGCTCCAATCAGCTCGTTTTCGCCGTTGAAGTTGCTGGTTTCTTCTCTGCAGTTCAGCCCAGATCAGAAGCAGAAGACAGCAAGAAGTTCCAGACTTCGTGGCCCGTTTTCAGTGTCTTCCCGGCCTCCGTTGGTGTCATCGCTTTGGGGTTTATCGACCGCCTTGGTGTCGTGGTCGCTGTGAACTCACCGGTGCGCAAAACCGGTGAGTTTATCCTCTAATTCTTGCTTAGTGAGTTAATGACGCTTAATGGATGTTTAGATTAGTCTAATTAGGTTTATGTGATTAAATTAGATTATTTTAATGTAAATTAGATTAGTTGCATGATTAGTTTAATAAATATTTAATTTGGGCTAATTATATGATTAAATCAGTGTAATCTTGTTTAAGACATAATTAATTATTTTTAATTAATTTATTATTTCGAATTTTTAAATATTTATTTTATTAAATTATATTATTATAATATAATATTTAATTATTAATTTTCGGAATTAAATTTAATTATTTAATAATTTCGAAAATTATCCGGGATGGCACGGTTGTTAGAATTTCGTGATCGATCCTTGAAGTGCGGTCGGTTTGTGTTAATTGTATGTTTAAATTGAGAAATTGAGTGATTGATGATTATGGTTAATTATTCCAAAAGTGTGGAATTGAGTGATATTGATGAAGTTGTGGTATTTAACTTGAAAATACCCGGTGTTGGCTTTTAGCACCGTAATTGGTTTGTATGACCAGATTGAATCGATTGGATTGATTGATTGATTGAATTGAGATATGAGTTGGTTTATTATTGAATGATAAGCTTTGATGAGCATTTGGTTTATATATATATGTATCAGCTTGGGCGAGCAATTATGATATACATATATATATAGTCAAGAAGGATCCTCACAGTCATATCATAGTGGAAACACTAATGAAGACGACTGCTACGGAATCAATCTGGACAGAGATTAAAAGACATCACATGCAGATACTATTACAAACGGCGCAAAAGGCTACACACCGAGCGTAGTAGACATACACTTTGTTCACGATTACTATTCATACAATGTTCACTATTCATACACTGTTCAGTACTGTTCACTCTACACTGTTCAGCACTGTAGCACCCTCTATAAATACACCCACTCGACATAGAAGAAGGGACCTCGAAATTTTCCAGATTTCTCTCTCCTTCTCTCTCCCTCTCACTTGTAAACCATCCTCTCTTCCATCTCCATCCTCATCTCTTCCATCTCCAAGCTCTCTTACCTTGTATCCCCTGGTTTCAAAGTAAGTTAGTTTTCACATACATAGTTTTATACGGGGTTACCAACTTACATGATAGTTGGTTAACCATTTCTTGTAATACAAACATTAATACTCCCCGGAGTGCGGATTACCGCCTAGTGGATGACTTGATGCTTTAGTTTCTGCATCTTTCAATACATGTAATTTCAGCTTTTCAGCTTTATATAATACAAGTTCATACCACCTTCATGGTTGGTTTTTGTTTATGCATACTCTTACTTTATATTTTATATATTGCTTTCGGTCTTTACATTATTTTTAATTCTCGCGATTTTATTTAAGTCATTTATTTTCTTGTTCTTATACATCATTTTTTTTTAAGATACATCATTCCCTGCTTTCATATAGATCTGTTAATCTGTTATACTTCCTTGTTCTCTCATATAGTACTCAGATCTTACCCCCTTTATGGTATCAGAGCCAAGTGGGAAGGTATAGATAGTCTTTGTAAGAACATACACTTAGATCGAGAGCCATTCGTTGGCATCCTTCTTGTTTCTACAGAGTGGTCTAGGCCGTAAGTCCCCGAGTGGTCATTAGACCGTTGGTTTAGCTCTGTAACGGTTGAAGAAGGAATAGTTCCGATCTTAAGTATGAGCTTACATAGAAGATCTACATCTTCCTCTAGTTCTCTATCACAAATGGACTCAGATCCAAGTCCTATACATAGAGAAGAAGTAAGAATAGAAGATTTTAACAAATCTATAGAAAATTGGGAAATTCCTAAAATACAGCTTAAGGAAATATACAAACAATCAAAGTTGAAGTTTTTCAAAAAATCAGACTATGTCATATCCACCGAAGAAAGAGATGTCCCTCTTTCTAATTCCTATGAAAAAATATATCTTTTAAACAAAGAATCCATCCAAAAACACAAACAAAAATACAATTACATTCATATAGGACTAGTCCAAGTAGGAGTCAAACCTCTTACTAAAGAATGTCTTAATACTTCAATTCTGTTAGTGTTAAGGGATTCACGTCTTTTAAACTATGATGAATCCATTCTTGGTACTGTAGAGACAAGTCTCTGCAAAGGACCCATACATTTTGATTGTTATCCCAATTTTTCTGTATCTCTCAAAGATAAGAACGTTCTTAGAGCCCTAACACTCCAAATCAAAACCCATAATTACGAGTGGCAGATGGTTCTATTCCTTTAGCCCTTGTTTATAGAATCCATTATAAAGCCATGTCCTCCGCCTTTGGAGAAAATGCTTTCAAACATAGTCCTCGAGGAGAAACACTTCTCCTCCAAACTGACATTTCTAGAGCTAATACAACAATTCCTAGGTCTATTAATTGGAACCAAGTTACTTTACTAGAACAATGGGAATTAGAAAACCAAATTCCCCAACAAGTTGTCCAAAATACAGATCCGACTAATGTCATTCAACATCCAGAAGGAAGAGTGACCATTAGATTTCCTAGAAGGCCTTTTGATTCAAGATCTAGTCCTTCTTTTCATAATTCTTATACGAGGTCCATAGATCTTAATCCTAATCTTCCTCCTATAATCACCATTCCTCCTAGTACATACGTAAACACTCATCCTCCTAGTATACATAGAGACACTCCCACAAGAGATACAACACATTTTCCTCCTTCCACCAGTAGAAGTAACCATGAGACACCTCTTGAACCAGAAATTAGTGGTTTAGATAATAGATCAGGCATTTCCAGGCCAGTTTATCAACAAAATCAGCCTGAACCAGCCGAACCAGCCTTAGGAAATACAGATTCTCCTCATCATTCTACTACCTACTCACAAATGATAGATGCCGAACTTAATGCTTTAGAAAAACATTTTGAGCCTAACAAAGCTTTTCTTAATAAAGAATTTAATTCTGAAAACAACAAACAAATCGAGAATGGTTCTTCAAAACCTTTGCGATGAAGCAAAAGACATCAAACAAAAATATTACGACTACATATATGAATATGAAGTCCATATATTTTTCTTTGATTGGCTAGAAGAACAATTCCTTGAGCCAAAAGAAATATTTGTTTTAGATCATCATTATAAGTGGAAACTTGATAATTGTGAAACCATAGAATCCAATCATCCACCCCTTAGGAGAATAAAAATACAGCATGGAGATAGTGAGGTTACAGCCACTCCTTTTAGACTTCCGGACAAAGGAGACTCTCTACACCCACAAAGTTATTGAACAAAACAATTTTACTAATCAACATTTAGTAACCATAGGAAAACAGTTGAATAGGATAGAATCCACCTTCCAGAATCCTACTCGAAACTTATTACACCACAAGTTGACACTCTCAAAAAACCCATTTTTAAAGCCTTTGAATTTCCAAAAAATCTTAGCCCGAGTTTGCCAAAGCTATAGAACAAAAGAAAAAACTCTTAGGAAAATCAAAGATGGAACCACGATCCTATACTAGACACTCCTAAATTCCAGAATCTTATCATTAGAGACACTCCTGACCAACCCACCATTAATACCCTGACCAAACCCTCTGATAATCCTGATAATGAGTCAGTCATTGAGATTAACAGACTCAATTGGAGACAACCACAGAAGCTTTATTATACTAGAGCTACCCCACCAGACATTGCCCAAGAAGAATCATCGCAAAAAAATACAGAATAAATACTCTCCGACGCCATCTATGAATGGAACATTGATGGTGTTGCGTAAACCAATGTTATGAACATTCTTAACAACATGGCGATGCTTGCTAATGCCTACAAAACACAGCAAGATGTTTCGACCATGCTTGTTGCTAATCTTTTAGTAGCTGGTTTTCTTGGACAACTAAAAGGTTGGTGGGATAACTACCCGACGATGAACAAAAGACACAAATTTTAACCGCTTATAAGGTAGATGATTTTGGTCAACGCATGGATGATGATCAAGGTCATCTCATCCAAGATGCGGTTAATACCCTTATCTATTCCATTTCACAACACTTTGTAGGAGATCCTTCACATATTAGGGATAGAATAGTGCTGAACAGTGTAGAGTGAACAGTACTGAACAGTGTATGAATAGTGAACAGTGTATGAATAGTAATCAGTGAACAGTGTATGAACAAAGTGTATGTCTACTACGCTCGGTGTGTGTAGCCTTTTGCGCCGTTTGTAATAGTATCTCGCATGTGATGTCTTTTAATCTCTGTCCGCATTGATTCCGTAGCGATCGTCTTCATTAATGTTTCCACTATGATATGGTGGGAGGATCCTTCTTGATCTTGTATTGAGATTTGGAAGATCCACATTGTGATTCTTCCGCTTCGAGAGCATCGTCCGAGGATGTTGCAGTATTCATCTCTCGTTTTTGACCGCTTTGGCTGCACTTGCCATGGATTTTTCTGTAAAAACGATGTATTTGATGGGGATGCGATTATTTGGGTTTTTCGGCTATTTAGCCATGTTTTAACCGTGACTTCGGATCCTTGATCAAGAAATCTGAATCCATCCCACCATTTTGTTTTGTATTTTCGGACAAGTACTTTTGGTACACCTGGTTTATTGGATGTATTGTATTCAAATTCCCATCTTTGTTACCCAAGAGATTCTGAATATTATAAAGAAATGCATAAGGCATGGGAACCTTATATCATGAGGTGTTGGTATGAATTTTTCACGAAAACCTTGTATCCTTGTTTGACTGTGGGGTGTAATATTATGTCCAAAGGACCAAAGAGATCCCACCAGGAGTCAAACTAGTTTGGTAAGCTTTGTCTTGGGAAGTTGTCTTTGAAGAATAATAACCAGGAGTGTTGGAAATTTGTATTCTCGAAAAAAGACGTTCCACCAAGCTTGTTGGTAGTCCCGGTATGTATATGAGGAGGAGTATGGCAGACTTTGGGTAAGTCTCGGTTTGGAATTTTCTGGATGTATGGGGTGAGGCTCCCCGGTGTGAGGGGTGTATAACTTTACCGATGGATATAGTGGAATAAATGATATTTTCTGTATTGGTTTTATCGGCAAAGTGAGTGAACCTTGCCGATTCTGTTTCCACTAAAATTTGCTCATAATAAGCAAGGGTTTTGTTTGTATTGTGAGGTTTGAAAAGCCAATTTTTTGGAAATATGTTTTCTGCAAATTTGATTGGATCTTTATCGAAGAATCCATCTTCCACAGTCAATATTTTTTGAAAAGATGTTTTGGGGAAAAATTTTGATCTTTGATAAATAGGGGTTGCCTGAGACTTAATAACCACCTCATTCGAAATTCTTTTGTATTCCGCTTGTTTTTGTGTAGCAAGCGGGGAAGGATTGTTACTTACCTCTATGGCACTTTGGATGGCTCTTTCTTTACGTTTTGTAAAGACTGGGCAAGTAACAATAGTGTTTCTTTTGGTAGTATGTTGGCTAACCGATTAAAGGCTAGCATGGGTTCGGATGATATTGGTTCTGTTGTCAAAGGTGTTTCTTTGTAAGAATGTTTGGTTGTTTTTACGCCATTTGGAGCCATGTCTTGACGGATGTTAAGCCTTTTGGCTTTGGTGGTGTATTGGAGGGTTCGGCGGTGGCTTTGCCTTTGCCTTTATCTTTGTCTTTTTTGGATCTTGGCATATTGGTATCCCCTGTAAAAATTCTCTTGTGAGAAAATCAGGCAATGAATTTGAAGAACCATTTATAAATTCAATGTCAAAATCGAATCGAAAGTATGGCTTGCCATCGGCAAAAATTTGTTTTGATGCAACATTTAAAACGTCTTTTTGTAAAATGTCTTTGGCTGATTTGCAATCAATTCTCAAGAGAAATTTTTGATTTAATAAATCTCCTTGGAATTTTGATATAGACAAAACTATAGCAAGTATTTCTTTTTTGATTGTCGAATAATTTTGTTGAGTGGAATTCCAATGTTTTGATATAAACTGAATAACTTGTTCTTTGTTGTTATTGACTTGTTTGAGAATGCCACCGTATCCTAATTCTGACGCGTATGTTTCTACTATTTTGAAAGTGGAAGGGTCAGCAAGATGTAAGCATGGTATATCTTTCACATGCAATTTTATTTGTTTGACAATGTTTGTATGGACAGAAGTCCATGGTGGAGGATCCTTTCGTAACCTTTGATGTAAAGGTTTACAAAGGATGTTTATGTTGGGAAAGAAATCTAGAATATAATTGAGACTACCCAAAAACCTTTGTAATTGGGTTTTGTCTTTAATCTCATCGGGAATTTATCGGTAAAAGAGATTGATCTTTCTATGGGAGTGATGGTGCTTAAATGGATGTAATGACCTAAAAATCTAACATTGGTCTTGAAGAGTGCAATTTTAGTAGGAGAGACTACAAGACCGTTTTGTATGATTATATATATATATGTATATATTGCGGCAGCTTTTGGTGAGCTATAGTATACTATATTGAATATTGCGGCAGCTTCTGGTGAGCTAAGATCGTTTTATCAGCTTGTGCGAGCACGATCTATCTATCAGCTTGTGTGAGCTACCATCTATGTATATATCAGCTTGTGCGAGCTACCATCTATATCAGCTTGTGAGAGCATTACATCCATTTAAGCTTGTGTGAGCCGTGACTGTATTGATGGATGAATAGATGGTATGGTTTAATAGATGGTATGGATTGATAGATATGTGGATCGTATGATATCAATTGGATTGATTGAATTGATAGACCGATGGGTGTGTCGGTAGTTTCAGCTTGTGCGAGCATTGTTTGAATATGAATTGTCGACGTGCGAGGAAAGGGCGAGGCGAGGTAAGTCCTCTATCCTATTTGTGTGGCTAGAGCGCCCGAGGTGTATTTTCTTCCTAATTGAGTTTTAGAGGGTAGGACTCGATGAGACGTAGTCTCATTGTCACGCCCGATCCTCAGGCACGCACACATCCGTCTCACTTGGTCGATTTTATAATACGATATCCCAGGACATTGTATCGCCGACCCTTTCATTTTTAAGCACATGCGGAAGCAGTTAAAATCCCCAGACAATAAAACGATGGGATAGAAAAGCAGGGCCATATTTTTCATATTGAAACTTATAACCAAACTTTTATACAAAACACAAACAAATTCATAACTATTCACTTGAAAAGAAATTCTCGAAAGAAGATAGACTCTCAGCCCATCCAGGCCATACTTAAGATCTCTCTCGGTATTATCTTCTTCTTCCAAAAGTCTTTCTACTCAGGTTTCACCTCCGAGTTCTCCTTCTCAGATTCCTCCTCAACTCCTCAACGAGGTCCTGAAATGTTTTTCCCCAAACTGGGATGAGACTACGTCTCAGCAAGTTCTACCCCACTAAGCCCAATTAGTAAACTATTATACTATAGGCTGCCTATACACGCATAGGGCATAAGACGTACCTTGGCCTCATATTCCACCTGCAAGTCAGTACAATTCATAATAGGCACCCAAGCAATCATATCACTGATCGAAGCATCGATCAAATCGACCTAGTCGATTAAATGCCAACAAGACCACTCACGGTCATTTCTAATCAGTCAATCAATCCACGACATCAAATCAAAGCATTGAATCACTTCAAGTCACACTCAGATCAAATCATCGATCAATCGACCTAGTCGATTACAAGCCAATCAGACCATCTCATGGTCATTTCCAATCAATCGATCAATTCACAACATCAGATCAAGCAATGATCAATCGACCTAGTTGATTACACGTCATCACGACCCATGCTCGGTCAGCATATTCAATACTATCTATAAAGTCCTATCAAATCAGGACTGCTCACCCAAAGCTGATAAATAAATAGCATAGCTCGCCCAAAGCTGATAATAAGGTATACTGCTCACCCAAAGCTGGCATATCGCCCGAAGGCCGATATAGTATACTAGTATACTGCTCACCCACAGCTGACATATCGCCCGAAGGCCGATATAGTATACCATATGCTCACCCAAAGCGATAATATATTGCTCGCCCAAAGTTGATAATAAGGTATCTTGCTCACCCAAAGGCGACATATCGCCCGTAGGTCGATATAGTATAAGATACTTGCTTCACCAAAGCTGACATATCGCCCGAAAGCGCCGATATAGTATACCATCTCCACCGTCAATATTCTCATTATTTTTATCGTACCCGATAAAATAGTTGTGTGGATACACGATCGGCTTTAGCCAAAATATTATAATTTCCCTTTTCATAATTCCCACCATTCTCTACAGCCCACCAAAACACTTTTGGTGCTGTCAACCGACACCGGTTATTTTCCAATCAATAATCAAAGATTATTCCATTAAAGGATCTCAATTTCATAAATAATTCAATTCAGCACGAACTACAACTCGATTAAATAAACGAACTGCACCATGACAATCGCACGAAATTTCGATCGTCGGCCATCTCAAACTTAATTTCCGAAAAATAAATAAATAAATAATTAATTTCGAAAATTAATTATTTAATATTAAAAATTCTGTTTAGCTCAAAATAAGGTCCAATTAAATAAATGAACTTCACTACGATCATCAGCTTAATATTCCAGTCACAGGCCATCTTAGTTGAATTTTCAGGAAATAAACAATTATTTAATTAATTTCAAAAATTAATTAATATTAAAAATTCAATTTAGCTTAAAATAAAGTCCGATTAAATAAACGGACTTCACCACAGTCATCCGCATAATATTCCGATTCCGGACCATCTCCCTTGAATTTTTGGAAAATAAATAATTATTTAATTTAATTCCGAAAATTAATATTTAAATGCCCAAAAATCTCACTTAGGCCCGAATTGCCAAATTGAAGCCCGATTAGGGATCGGAAAATTCCCGAGATGCTTCCAATAAATAGTAGACCACGTCTACTTGTTAATTGCATAATCAATTTATCTAAATCGCATCACAATTGACTAATAATTGCTAATTTACTCTAATCTAACTACCTAAACATAATTAATTAAAACTAAACCACCCTTAAGCATAATTAGCTAACTAATTCAGGATTAGAGAGATTACTCATCAAATCGCACGCAAATCGAATCAATCCGACGGCGGCGACGCGAGGAACAATTGTTCCCAAAGCACGGCTCGGGTTCGGGGCTGGGAAACGGCCCAAAACGGCCCAAAACGGCCCACGAACAGCTGGATACCCACTCCGTGGGTTTGCTGGTTCGGTCGCAAAACAGCAAGAAAGAGAGAGGGTTGGGGGTGGCAAGAGGTCGGGAGAGCGGGTGGTAGCTTGGCGAGGCCGAGCGGTGGCCCACGGTGGCCGGAGGTGGCCGGATCGTGGCCGAACGGAGCTGGACAGAGGATGGGCAGCAGCTGGACGGCGCACGGCGGGGATGGCAAACGCGAAGGGGCGGTGGCGGAGCGCGCGGCGTGCGCGGGTGGTGCGGACGGCGGCCCGGCGGCGTGCGGCGAGCGGCGAGCGGGCGGCGACGGAGCTGCAGCTTCTGGTCTTCCTCCGCTTCTGGTTCGCTTGAACGGAAGGGGGAAGGGAAATGTCGAGGGAGAGAGATGAGAGAGAGGAGGGGAGATAAACATTGACTGGTCAAAGAGTAGAAAAGAAAGAGAGAGAGAGAGAATGGGCGGTGGGGAATCGCACGAGGGGGAGGGGAGAGGAGAGAGGAGAGAGAAAGAAAAGAGAGGGAGAGAGAGAAAAAGAAAAAAGGAAATGCATATTTCTTTATTTCAATTTTCCTTTTCTCTTTTCCTTTTCCTTTCAATTTCTTTTTGGTCTTCAATTTTTTTTCCTCCGATAATTTCTTTATTGAAATTTCGGACCCGTCAATAAATTGACGAGCGATATGACAAGAGGATCCTATTTACCGAGTTAAATTAAACCCGAAAATCTGGATGTCACATTTATCGGTTGTGGGATAATATTTCGGTCCTAGATGACGGTTGTGGAGGACCCAGGAAGTCCTGGAGTTCGGAAGGTGGAGGCTAAAGAATCGGCGAACGTGTCGACAAGTTGGTCATAGGACAGTTCCTAGTTGTTGAGCCTGTCTATTTTGTAGACAATCCAAAGATGTGTATATAAACCTATGCGTTTATAAGAAAGCTTGTTTGGTTGTGATTGATTGCGCTTTTCTATCCCAAGTTAAATATTGTTAGGGAATTTGTTTCGCTTCCGCATGTGCAATAAAAATGAATGGGTCGGCGACGTGTCGGGAAGTTGCATTTGTATCGACCAAAGTGGGATGTTTGCGCGCTCAGAGGATCGGGCGTGATAGCTTGGAAAAGAAGAGAAAGAAAAGAAAAAAAGGAAAAGCAAAAAAGGAAAAGAAAAAAGAAACAAATAATACAATTATTAAAAAAAATTGAAAGAAAATGGTTTGTATTAGAAATTTTGAGGACAATGCCAAATGTAATTCTATTTCGGAAATATAAATTTTGGCCAGTTACCAAACGTCTTCAAATATTTAGAAATTATTTTCGGAAACAGAATAAAAAAGAATTATATTTGATTAGAAATTATTCTCGGGAGCAAAATGGTTACCAAATGCATCCTTAGGTGACCAATTGCAAATAATGAGAGTCAATAGTACAGATTTGTTTGGTGCAAAAATCTGCTCACTAAAAAGCATTGGTAGCATTTTTTTTTCCTATAGTCTTGTTATTTTGTTATGTTTTGTATCCCCATGTTTGTTTAGCTTTTCATAATTAACGATACTAATGACATTTGCGCATGCTTTTATAGATCATCCATATGTTATAATTGCTTTTAGTGGATATCTAACTTTCATGCCAATGATGAACATTGATCATTACATAAAATTCAAAACCATATTTACTCTGGTTAACAATACCAAAAATCCCGAACCGGTAGATTTGTTCCGCACTTACCCCACACTAATTTTATGTTACCAAAAATTTCAAACTGATATGCATGTGCCACATTTACCCTAAACTAGTTTTTGTTTCACAAAAATAAGATTATGATATAAATGTTAACTAAATCTTTGCTAAATAAGATGCTCACTTTGAGTTGAACAATGAACAAATAATTATTATAACATGATGGCCTAAATTAAACAAATAACTATTATCTGGGGATTAATAAAAAAAAATCATCTATCGTCACAAAGAAAAAAGGATCTAGCAGATTCACAGAAAGAAGCTATCTACTATTATGAAAAGTCTATACAACGCAAATAATGTATGTCTAAACGGTTACATTCCATGGTTGCTCATATATCATAACTAAATACAAACACCACATCAGCAAATTGGCAGTGTCAACCAAAGATTGACCATAAATGACTCAATTGCACAAAAAGGTGAAAGTGAGAGGGCCATATTGAGCAAAAACAAAAATAGATGGGGGACTAAATTGCACAGCCAATAATACTTAAGGGATACACTTAACCCAACTTAAACAAATACAGGAACCAAGATAGCTAAATCATCACAAATGAATGGAGGTCTCATTTATCATATTATAACTCATAACAAGTCAATACTTGGTAAAAGAAAAAAGAAAGAAAAGACCTCCCAAGAAACGAAAAGACTAATCCATACATAAAACGCATGGATCAAATAAATATGCGGGGCAAAGCATGGCCGAAACAATCTATAAATGTCAGATTTTCTCTAAGAGTACCCCGTCAAACATTCTGCTTTTGTAGTTTTGTTGTTGCATTGAAGTTACCAAAAGGAGAGTATCCTCATCACAATACTACTATGTAAAGATATATCAATTGTCCAAGAAATTGCTTCTTAATTATGTTCTTGAATCAGGCAAATACTGCAATTAATTAAAAGAGCTCTTTTGCTAGTAGATGCAACAAGTTTTGGGGACTCAAGAGTGACAATTATTTTTATTTCAAACAAGAAAGGGAAGATGCACCCACATTTACCGACTAAGACAAGTAAAGAAAACTCTTACCTCATTGTTGTCAAGCACATCTAGGGCTTCCTTGTAAAACCACAATCTGCTACGCTCTTGAGGCTCATTTGGATTTTCTAGACGAACAATTTCCCTTCCAAGATCTCTCAGTTGATCATGCATCATTAGCTTGCCATCTTCATCAATTTTAATTAGAGACATAAGAGTTAATACTTCAATCCCCCTCCCCGGAAAAAAACCACAGGCATCCCACATGTAAGTTGGATTTTGTTTGCATGATCCAATGAAAAAGCATGCAGTATCCAGAAATATCTGTTTTTGCTCATGATCTAATGCTTCATAACTTATCTTCAATGTCTCTTGCACTTTTTTTATTGGGTATTTTCTTTAATTTCTTCAATGTATCTATCCACACTTCTCTTGTCTTTCCACATAAGAATGAACCTATAACTTCAAGAGCTAATGGAAGCCCTCCGGTAGTAGAAACAACATCACGAGAGATAACCTCATAATCACTCTGAGGAGAATCCTTTCGAAATGCATGTCTACTAAATAAAATCAATGATTGATCCACAGACAACTCATTGAGGGGGTACATGTAGCTCGCCCTAGCTTCATTGAGAATGCTCCTGTCTCTAGTTGTGATGATGGCTACACTTCCTACTGCATACCAACTCCCGTCACCGACCAAAGCATTCAAGTGAGTATTCTCATCCATATCATCAAGAAGAATTAGGACTTTCTTACTTGTAAATCGATATTTGATGACACCTATTCCCTCATCGACATTAGACACATGACACGAAGTTCCTATTATATCAGAAATGAGTTTGTTTTGTACCCATTCAATACCCTTGCGTTGAGATGTTTCTCGAATATTTGCCACAAAGCTACTATACTCAAAATGATTAGCGAGTTGATTGTACAACACCTTTGCAAGAGTTGTCTTACCGATGCCGCCCATTCCATAAAGTCCAATAATCTTTGTATTGTTAAATTTACTATCTATCAAGCTCATAATGTCTTCGATATGATCATCAATTCCAACCAAATGTTGGGGAACAATTAGCTGAAGTTTTCTTTTTAACATGCTCATAACTTTTTTGACAACAATTTTGACCAAAGCTCCTTCATGCCTGTCAAATAACAATGAATTTCAGCATAGGAGGGGATACATACACACAAACGTATTCTTTTTCAAGAAAGATTTATTTGTGAGAAATTAAACAATGATTTGGTGGAGAATAATGTACCCGTTGTCAATTTTCTCCGATTCCCATCCTTTCAAGGAACAGATATCTTTAAGCGCTTCTTCCCATTCCTTTATGGACATTTTGCTCAAATTTTCTTTATGTGCATTGATAGCATCTCCCAAACCCCTTTTAAGATGTGAGGGCTGCACTTTGTAAAATATGAGCAACACTATTTGCCCTCTACTTCTCTTGCACTTCAACATTTGAGCCAACTCGCAAAGGCACCATTTGCTGGAAGCATAGTTCTCAGAGATAATCGGGATTGAGATTGTTGACTGAGTAATGCTGTGGAGAAGCTCCGTACCAATCTCCTCACCTACACGCAGCTCATTGTCATCTCTGAACACATGAATTCCTACATCAATGAGGCTAGTATAGAGATAGTCGGTGAAGCCTTTGCGAGTATCTTTCCCTCTAAAACTCAAGAACACTTCATAATCATTTTCCTTTGGCCTTTTGGTTCCATCTTCATAGTCACTTACATGTGGAGAGGTCAATGAGGAAGACACCTCATAGATTGGATCTTCTAAACAAGTGGTTTCCTTTCTTTTCATCTTGAAAGGATTGTAAAAGAGATTGATGGAGAAAGAAACAGAGGTGAGAAATATGGAATCCCAGATCTGGGAATAGCCGAAACGTCTTGCGGGACTCAAACTTGGAGCTACATGCAAACAAAAATAGAAACTCTCAGGCAACTCATCAGAAGAACATGGAAGCACCAAAGCAGGAAACAGAGAAGGGCAAGGAGTTGTCGACTAGCTGAGAAGTGTTCAAACAAAATAACCCATTCTGTGATCTCCCCTGATCTCAGCCTTAGATGTTGCCATGTTGGATTACCAACACAAAACACTCTCTACTGTGCGTGCTTGAAGAACACTGATTGCCGAGTGCTTAAAGGATGCTAAGTCATCGCACGCGTAATCTTCGCAACATTATACGGAAGTTACGGGGAGCCTATCTTGACTTGCTTTTTCTTTTAAAGGAAAAGTAGAAAAGAAAACCAACTTGCAATAAAGATGCTCCTACTCATTGCTTTTTTGACGGTGCGCTCTTGGACAATGCTGAGTGCTTGAAGATTGCTGAGCTACTGCACCAGTGATTTCATCATCATTCTGTGGAAGGTGGCGCTGCATGCCACCTGCTCAAATGCTTTGATTGAAATTTGAGATCTAGCAAGACTTGACTTGCTTTTCCATTAAATAAATGGAATAGTCGAGGAAATATAATGGGAAGGTGAAGGGAAGCGAGCAAGACACCAGGAATTTGCTCCAACAAGATGCAAGAAACTTCCGGCGGGTTTTTGAGTGAGCTTCCTTGAAACCCTCATCACCTCCATGCTGTGTTCACATTATTCGGTTTTGTGGATGTGGGGACTCGAATGTTATTATGATTCTCTGGCGTTCAACAAAGTACAAGAGTTGTTGGATCAGACCCGCAAAAGAGAATCGATAACTAAATATTTTGGGATGATGAATAAAATCAATGCTGACGCAAGTTCCGCAGGAAATGGATGCACGATTTCCGTGGATTGATGACTAAAAATGAGCCTTAATTCTGCCTTCTTCTCGGTAGAAATTATTCCAAAAAAAAAAAAAAAAGATGATAAAGTGAGAGCATCTTACACTTCTTGTGGACCTTCCATGGATTGTGGTCATTAGGCGGGTTGGAAATTGGAATATGAAAGAAAACCAAAGATATCTGGATATATCTCTAATAAGAAGAATGTTCATTTTGACCAATGCGATGGAATAATATTTGAAAAATGTCTGGTTTGTCCAACTTTATAGAAGGTGACACAAAGGTTAAACATATTTTGGACCCCATGTTAATTACGTCAACATAAACTAAAAGCTCAATCCCTTTTAAGAGTTTGCCTAGTTGATTGAGAAGTCAAATATTTTCATATTTAAAACTACTCTTAATTGAAGTGTGATGTTTAATGGGCCTTCAAGTAATCAAACAGTCGGATTTTGTGCCTGACTATTTTATATAAGCGGTCGGCTTATATTTTCCCCTCTCTGGCTCTCTACCCAATTGATTCTCCAGAGCTAGGTTTAGCCCGATCAAATTTCCCTTTTCTTGGTGATGTGAGATTGGATACTTTGGAACACGGACTCATTATTTAATTAAAGCATTTCCGTGTTAACCGAAGTCCTTCCTAACATTTCTGAAGGTTGAAGCTTTTCTTTAAGCTGCAGGCATTGTTCTTTTCAATCGGTAGCTACAACTACAAGAAGCTTCAAAGAGGTTTCTTCCTCAATTTTTTTTTTAATTGTCCCTCATAATGTCAAATGAGATAATAATTAAATTCTAATGCTATTAAATATCAATCATGGTCTAAGTCATGTGAGTTCCCTTAAATTAGTCCAGAAGCAAAAGATATTGTCATATGATTTTATTAATTTCTCACTTACTAAGATGGTCATCCAGAAAGGATTATTTAAGAGATTCATTTTGGTCAGTGAGATGGATCTTTCATTACTCTTATTAACAAACACAAATACTATATAAAGAGATTAATGAAATGATTAA
This sequence comes from Eucalyptus cladocalyx, assembly GCA_017140615.1. Taxonomy (NCBI): domain Eukaryota; kingdom Viridiplantae; phylum Streptophyta; class Magnoliopsida; order Myrtales; family Myrtaceae; genus Eucalyptus; species Eucalyptus cladocalyx. Next base: position 11,736,612 of record CM029518.1, read on the forward strand.
TGCGGCGATTGAGGGGGTTGAATTGATTGTTTTAAGAACATTGAAACTTTTTCATGGAAAAGATGTGATGTAGTATGCTGCCTTAGGAGGGAGAATTGGTTGTTTTAAGAAAATTATTATTATTATTATTATTATTATTATTATTATTATTATTATTATTATTATTTTATTTTATTTTATTTTATTTTATTTTATTTTTCATGAAGAACGTGCATCGGGTATTGCTGTAGGAAGAAAACAATCATGCAGAAGCAGTACCTTTCTATCCAAATGATAATAAAGGAGTTAGAGAGATCGAAGAGATGCAAAACAGATTTGTTGTGGCTTGAACTTCCACTTGACCTACTCCTCTCGCAACAAGGTTGAGTAACCCTCGAGATTTTACAGTTTTGCAGAGGATGCTACTTTTACACTCAGCTCAGTAGATGATTCTACAAAACACGAGTACCTCTTACAACACTATTGACTTACCAACTTCCTAGATTATTAAAAGTGCAGACTTCTACGATGAAATACGATCAGAATTACCCAGCTTCTAGACACAAGACCATCTAAGAGAGTTTCAAGCTTGAGTCAACCTAAATTGACCCAAACCATATTAAATACATAAGGTGAGAGCTGGTTTAATCCCAGCCCTATGTCAAAATTTCTTTTTTTAATTCAAAAGTAAAATTATTAACTTAGTTTCGAAACCCAAACATGCATTTACCAAATAATTAACATAATATTACCTAAGAAATTTATAAAATTTCATTCATAAGAAGTTTGTGCCACCTAACTTTAACTGCTCATAACTTTCATGACTTTCGTCTTAAAATTAAAGATAGTTGACCTTATTTTGGCCACTTCTCGATACCGGCACCCTTGCGTTTGTTGCTTTGAGCAAGTTTCCATTGACTTCACTAGATCTTTTGAAGATAAATATTTTTAAATTTATTATATATAAATATATAAATAAATAAATAGAGAGAGAGAGAGAGAGAGAGAGAGAGAGAGAGAGAGAGAGAGAGCTATTCATTCAAAATTATTGAGAAAACAATTTAATTGAATCATAATGTGAATTGCATGCATATTTAACTTTATTATTATAATCCTAAACTGCATCGTCGACTTAACAAAAAATAAGATAATCGGTCAAAACAAATTAAATTATGTGTTTTCCGCGTGATCGCGAGTCATACATATCTCAAGTGTGAGATTGGATTAGATGATTTTTTAGATCACAATAATTTATAATTATTTGGTCGCAAATTTTATTTCATGTGAGTTCTCTTTAATTAGGCCAGAAGAAAAGGATATTGTCATGTGATTTAGTAATTTCCCACTTACTAAGATGGTCATCCATAAAGGATTATTTAAGACATTCATTTTGGTTAGTGAGATAGGTTTTTCATTGCTCTTATTAACAAACACAAATAGGGTATAAAGAGATTAATGAAATGATTAACGCAACAATTGAGAGGGGGTGAATTGATTGTTTTAAGAAAATTGAAACTTTTTCGTGGAAAGCTTATACAATAGTATAGTGTAGGAGGGTGAATTGGTTGTTTTAAGAAAATTAATTTTTTTTCAAGAAAAATGTGGATCGTGCATTGCTGTAGGAGGAAAACTATCATGCAGATGCAGTACATTGTATCCAAATGATAATAAAGGAGTTAGAGAGATTGAAGAGATGCAAAACAGATTTGTAGTGAATCGAACATCCACTTAAACTACTCCTCTCACAACAAGGCTGAGTAATCCTCGAGATTTTACCGTCTGCAGAGGACGCTACTCTTACGTAAAGCTCAGTAGATGATTCTACAAAACACGAGTACCTTTTATGACACTATGACTCACTTAACTTCCTAGATTGTGAAAGCACACGCTTCTATGAAGAAAAATTATCAGAATTGCCTAGCTTCTAGAGCATATATACTAAGGCTTTGGCAATCAAAATCAAATTTATGATAGGATAAAATTTATCCTATCTTACATTTGGTGCCTGCTCAAGATAGGAAAAAGTCGGATATAAATGAGATATAGACCGGATAAAATTATCTCATGGGGAAGGTAGGATAAATGTGGATATGATTTTTAACATTCATAATAGAAAAGTTATTTTTCTGGAATAACAAACTTCTTAAATTAACAAAACTAAAATTATATTTCAATATAATTAAATTTGAATTCTAATATAAGAAATTCAAAATAACAAAAAGATAATAATTTAGTTATTTTAAATTTAATCATTTTTATTTATATATTCGAATTTAATTCTATTCTATAATATAAATTCAATATATAAAAATAAATATATATTTATATGTATTACATCTTTTAGGTATTTTAGTATTTAGGTATATTAGTACAGTTTAATTCTTTAATAGAATTTTATTAGAGAATGATGGAAGGGTAAGAAAGAAATAAAAAAGAAATTAATGACAAAAGAAAAATAAAATAAACAAGCAAATAAAAATAGAATAGGCAAGAGTGTTCTGAGAGTTTTTTAACATTTTAATTTGAAAAAATTTTGGTTCATACATACTAATATACCATTTTTACCCAAAAAATGTACATGATAGGATGTGAATATATTCAATTTTATTGCTGTAATTACTAAACAGTGGAATGATATAGCAAAATCCCTTAATTTCATATCATATTCTATCCAGTCCTATTCTAATTAACAATTCATATGAATGAATGTAGCCTAAGAGTGTTTCTAGTCCGAATCAACCTAAACTGACTTGAACCAAACTAATTACACCTGGGGAGAGTTGGTTTAAGCCCAGCCCTTTGTCGAAATCTCTTTTTTTTATTCAAAATAAAATTATTAACTTAGTTTCGAAACCCAAGCACGCGGTTACCAAATAATTAGCATAATATTACCTAAGAAATTTATAAGATTTCTTTCATAAGAAGTGTGTGGCATCTAACATTAGCGGTTCATAACTTTCATAACTTTCATCTTAAAATTAAACACAGTTGACCTTATTTTGGCCACTTTTCGATTCCGGCCCCCTCGCGTCTGTTGCTTTCAGCCAGTTTTCTAGTGAATTTGCTAGGTCTTTTGAACATGAATATTTTTAAATATATTATATATAGAGAGAGACCTATTCATTCAAAATTATTGAGAAAAAAATAATTTAATTGCATCAGAATACTAATGTGAATTCATGCATATTTGACTTTAAACTCCATCACCGACTAAATGAAAAATTAGATAATCGGTCAAAACAAATCAAATCATGTACTTTCTATGCGATCCTGAGTTGTATCTTAGGCGTGAGATCCGATTGACTGATTTTCCGTGCAATCGCGAGTTGTATTTTGAGTATGAAATCGGACTACAGAAATTAGGAAATTAGGAAATTAGGAAATTATTCTACTCCACGGATACTTGAAATTTTTTTGGATATGACAATACCGACAAAGATAACAAAAATCAATCAAATTAGATAGCATAATATTCAAATTGATGTTGCGCAAGATCGTTACCTAATTCAAATAGCGACATTCCAAATTTGAATTCAGAACGACAGATACGGAATCGCGGTGGTGGATCACGGTGGACCGGTCACGGTGCTTCTGCTCAATGATGGCGACCTCGACGTGGGTTGGTGCTCACGTGGCTTGGTGATGTTCATGCAGCGGTTAAGAAAACCAGCAGCAGCAGCAACGTCATTGGTGTTGGGGCTTTGCGGACTTTACACTTGCGATGGCGAGTGGTTCACCTACGATGGACGAAACTGTAACAAGCACGGCCAGCGAAGGAGGACAACAATGGCAAGGAGTCGTCGCGGATGAACTTGAGTGAACACTGCTAAGGGGCTGCAAGGCTTCTCTGAGATTGCTGGGCTGATGTCACCAAAGCTAACCATAAAGTTGGAACTTATGAAAAGCGTTATTTATAAAGCATCATTAAATCCGCTAGTGTCGATGAAGATTCACCGTTACAGGAGCTGTCTTGCACTCGCTTGGATTGATGCAGGGGCGTTGGTTTGTTCTGGACAGCCTGTGAAAGAACAGTCGAGCACAACAGACAAAACAGCAGCTGCCGGTGTCGGGTTTAAAGAAACGGGACAACAGCGGAAGCGTGGTGGCCTGGCCAGTTGTTCGCTCGAAGGGCTCACCAAGGGCTTGTAATTTCGCCAGGAACCTGCAAAGAATTAATCAAGAGACCACGGGGCTGCCCTGGCGTGCAAAGGACTTGCCGAGGGGTGCTTCATCGTTGCCGGAAATTGGCCATATCAGACTGGACTCCAGATAAATCGCCTCCCTCTCTATTGGGGTCCACACCTCCCACAACTTCTCTTCTCACATTCCATAATCTTGACCAAACTTTCCAAAATGCATGTCCGCACATGTACCCCAAAGATTATTGCCAATTATTAATTATCAAATCTTGGCAATAATATGAAATTATTAATGTGGCACACATGATTTTGGTCACCTAAAGAATAATGAGCTTAGCCAAAGTTGCTAAATTAAAGCTTAGAACTTTCAATTCAACCTCATCCATCGACGGTCCAATGCAAATGCAATAAAAAAAATATCCCAAGTAATAAATACTCTTACAACTATATGCTATGCAATTTAATTTTAATATTTTTGTTTGGGTGTTAAAAATTAATCATTAATTTTTTTATGCAATAAACAACTAATTGGGCCGTAAAAATTTAGATATTAATAGCGATACTTATCTATCAATGTATTGTTTGATCACAGGCAATGTTAAGTCAGATAAATATTTGACACCTAATTCGATGGCAGATTATATAGTATTAATCCCTGAGACCCAATGTTTAAACCTCAACATCTTCTCTTATAAAGAAAGGGGATTTGAGGTGACAAATGAATGATGAAATCGATCAAATGTCGAGATTAATAGGCAAAATGTGATGGTTTCTATATTTCGCTAGCCAGAAGATAAAATCATAAATGAATCAGATGAAGAAATAATTGAAAGTTGCCACTTGGTAGCACCAATAGTAAAATGAAAATGCAAGTGACTATGTAAAGAGAACACATTATCCTCAATATTTCAAGCTTCTTACGGTATTATTACCCACATACATGCCAAGATTTGAGAGAAATGTCAACTGGTCAACATTGAAACACATTCCAGTGACTGAAAGTTCAGAGAGAAATGACATCACAATAATGTCTTTTTGAAATGACATCACAACATCATCCTGGAGAAAAGCTTAGTCTATTGACGATATATAAGCTCGCTAAAAAAAGGTTTTTAGAATTGCCAACAATCAAGATTAAGTCCAAAGGAAATAGGCTCTCTCTGCTGAAAGCAAAATTCAAACGTGAAATGAAATACTAAATAGCATTCGTTCGCCTTTACTTTTGAAAGCTAATGTTATCCCCGATGTTAGAAAAACACTAACACCAGCAAAATTTGTAAAGAGAAACAGAATTTAGTAACAAGGAGCTTGCTTCTGTTGTAATGAGTGCACATCTTGTCCTGATACAAGTGCGCCTTTGAGCATGGTTTTAAGCATGGTTTTCTCATTCTCAAATTTATCTCTGAAATTACTCCAAAGAGCAGTTTATTGGATAACCTCCATTGTGACCAATCGTTTCAGTTGCAACCTGCGTTAAAATAACAAAGGCACGGCCAACCAAATTCGATGGCAGATTATCGACCTATCGCAAGAAAATGCACAACCAAATACTAGAAACAATTCAAAGATGTACCTGAATTGGGGAATTTCTGAGACATTTTTATCTTCTAAAGTATTAAGAAGGCTTGATTGCAACCAATCATGTGGTGACCGAACAAAGCACCAGCAACTTTTCATTAGAACCTACGACTAATTAAATCACATAACGAATAGCTGTGCCTTGAAAAAGTCAGTGAAGACTTGACAAAGCCTCATATGAAAGAGCTTCACTGGCATCCACTGCTCTGGGTTTCCCCTTCGCTGAAGGAATCTCATGCGTCGCCATATAGCAACGACAAATCTCAAGGTAACCATTGTAATGTGAGTAATACTTACATCGTTAACCACATGAATGTGAGGTAAGATGTGTGTTCAAATCCATTAAGTACATTTCTAACATCAAAGTTTGCAATAAAGATAGAAAGGAAAACGAGAATGCGACAGAAGAATAAAACCATGGCTTGAACCACAACCTGAATACTAGGTACCGCTTGATCGGCAAAATTTTTTTAGTTCAAAATAGTAGATACAACATTAGAATAAGTAAAGCACCAATTCACCATATCATGAATTCTTATTATATCCGGTTGAGCTCCAGAAGTGACGGAATATCAGCTGGTGCTTCTTCCACAATACTTTCCCCTTCTTTAGGCTTTTTAATTGCCTTCTATACAGTTAGCAATCCTAATAACAATCGTGAAGGTAAAAATCTGGTACAGGTATAATCAATAGCCACCAGTCATAATGGTCTGACTAATCCAGGGGAACTTATCAGCATTCGGCATAGCATAACAATGAAATACACTCAATGAAGAGTAAAAATTTCCACCAGCTTGTCACCCAAAAGCGGAGATAAAAAGGCAAATATCTAGACATCGGTTAATCTCGACAATCTAATTCACTCATATTAAAGGTGTGACATCCCAAATTTCTTATTCTGTTAAATGAGACGGACTTTTCATCGACGCGCTTATAGTTCAATTCTCCGAGCTAATCACTCACGAGATAACTAATCTATCAGGTGAAGCCGTTAAGGAATTTAAATGCAATAGGCTTGAGAATCGACCATGAACCGACCGTCGACCGTATAAATCTGCAAGAATCATTACGACACTGTCGATCGAACAAAGATCAAGTAATAGGTCGATTCGATCGAGATATGTAATTAGAGTGTGGGTGATTCCACCCGATTTCAATATCCTCGTCGACCGGCACCGAACGATTATTCGTCGTTTTGGGTACCCCGTGTCCGTATTTGAAACTCGAGATTTTCACGACAATTGAGAGTCGCTAATGTGTCGAAGATTTATGTCGTGGCTTGAAAATAATCAACCACGACCAATTGCACCGAAAATTTCCTAAAAGCTACCCGGTAGATTAGGACGCGCTCAAATCGCGCCAGATTGAAATTAACCGTGATTTTAAACCCGGATTCAGAAATTGAAGGTTCGGCATGTCACAATTCATTTTAGGAACGTCGACTCATCTCCGAAGATTTTTCTACAAACCGAGATTTTGGCGGAAAAGCAAAGTAAGGCCGTTTTTGCTCGGGATTGTCGAGGGCCGTTTTTAATCGAATCTTCGGGAGGCAAGTTGGATCATTTGACGGGGAAATGTCATGAGAAGGCCGAGGACACATGGGTTGATCTAATTGAGCTTCAATTAGATGGAATTAATTGGCAATTGAGTGAATTAAGTGAACAAATGTTCAAAATTCGAAATCCCCTTGGCACACCTCATTTTGGACCTATTAACTAGCTTGTAGGGGAGCTAGAGGAGAGAGAAAGAGGCTGAAGGGTGGGCCGGCCATGGTGGGGGCAAGGAGAGAGAGAGATTGACAAGTGTTGAAGCTAGAAGAGCTCTTGGGGGGCCCTTGCTTCAGCTGAAGCTTCTCCTTCCTTGAATCCCTCGTGCGGCAGCTTTCTCCATGGTTGAGGAAGGGAAAAAGCTTGAGAAACCAGTGGAGATCGTCCAAGCCGGCCGTCCGAAGCCCCGCAAGCCCACCGGAGCGCCTAGCTCGCCCGCCGCGTCCGATCCGTGCAGCCGCGAGTCCAGCCGCCGCTCCGCCTTTGTCCCGCGTCCTTTGGCCGTCTACCTCGCCGTTCGACAGCCACAGCACCGCCTGGGAGCCGCCCGAAGCTTCCTCTTGCCCGTCTGACCTCCCCATCGCCGTCGCATGTTAAAACGCAAATTGCGCAAACCCCAAGATCTCCATAACTAGAACAAGAACATACATAATCGAGTAGAAAGAATCGACGCACCTGTTTTGGGATCCATTGTTCTTGAAGCGGAAGCGGAAACACAATGTTCCACGCGCAAGTCCTTCTCCTCTATTGCCCTCCGTGACATCGGGCTCAATGAGGCGGCCCTCACGTGTAGCGTTAGGTAAACGCCCTTAGGTGAGGATACATGTGAGAATTAGGGTTAGAGGAGAGACTTGAGCACTATTTATAGAGTTTCCAGCCAGTCCCTCTCATTACGGGCCGTGCTCAACTCGCCCACACTAGCCAGCCCATATTAGACTAATTAAGAAACCTTCTATCTCATCTTAGACCAAACCCCGTAAAACGATAAATGTTAAACGGTAAATTACAATATCAATTAATGTAGTCCACAATTAGAAAAACTCTTACATTCTCCCACTTGGACTATATTAATTGAAATCGTACCTTATGTGCGCACATTGTTCTAGAGATAATTCTTAATAGTCAATCCTATCCCATAAAGTCTCAAACACCGAATCATGGCGGAATCGCATGTATACACACAGTAACCTTCCACGGTCACGAGTGCTCTCAACTTTATTGATATGGATTCAATATGGTAGTGTGCAAATGGATAACATCTCTCATAGAGAGATCCCATTTGTCAGTCACCATTCTCTTACCTTAGGCGACACAAAAACTTGTGCCACAAGAGAATACTTTATGGTTCCAATGAACCCACATATGTCTTGTCCTTATGGTTAACCTTTCTTTATGTATCACAAGACATATGCACAAGGCTAATAACCGGATGCCCGGATGCCCCTAGCCTTCACTCAAGGTTTAAACAATACCCTGAGACTTTTAACAATATATATCAACATAATAACAATCCATTCAAAAAAAACATTTTATTGAATGCAAAAGTTGACATATATGTATCAAACTGTTACTAAATTGTAACAAAACAGATGTAAACTTTATTCAAAGAAGAATAAAATACAGTTCCCACTAAATAACAGCATCCCAAGACGCTCCTAGGCCCATACTAATGACATGTCGATCAAAAACACACGGGCGTAGGCCTTTAGTTAGTGGGTCTGCAACCATATCATCGTATGAATATAATCTACTGCAACGTCACCATTCTGTACTGATTCTTTTATAGTCAAAAACTTGACATCCATGTGTTTAGACCCCTTTAAACTTCTGTTGTTATTAATAAACAACACTGCAGAGTTATTGTCACAATATAACTGTATGGATCTATCCACAAAATCATAAACTGATAACTCTCTAATGAGGTTCCGGAGCCAAATAGCTTGAGTAGCAACTGAAAAACATGCTACAAACTCCGCTTGCATGGTTGAAGAAGATATGGATTTCTGTTTCTCGCTCTTCCATGACACCGCACCTCCCGCCAACATAAATATGTATCCAAATCGTTGATTTCTTATCATCTTGACAACCAGCAAAATCTGCATCCGAATACCCAACTAGTTGCAAGTCCGGAACAAATCTATAAATCAGCATATAATCTTTTGTTCTCTTTAAGTACCTTAAAACCTTCTTGGCAGCAACCAGTGATCGTGTCCGGGATTAGACCGATATCCGCCTAGAAGCCCCGTTGCAAAAGCAATATCGGCCTAGTGCAAACTTGAGCATACATGATGCTTCCAAGCACACTAGCATAAGGTACATCTTTCATTTGAGTTTTCTCAAAATCTGAATTAGGGCATTGTGAAAGACTCAATTTATCACCCTTAACAACAGGAGCAATTCCTGGTTTGCAATCTTGCATACTGAATCTTTCTAAAATGCGATCAATATACGCCCTCTGAGATAAACCCAATGAACGGCATGAGCGATCCCTATGGATCTCAATGCCAAGAACAAAAGACGCCTCACCAAGGTCTTTCATGTCAAAATTTTTCGATAACATCCGCTTTGTCTCATGCAGTAAACCAATGTCACTACTAGCAAGCAAGATATCATCTACATAAAGTATGAGAAAAATATATTTCCTCCCACTGATCTTGGTGTATATGCACCGATCTACTTTGTTCTCAATAAATCCAAATGAAGTAACAACACTATGAAACTTGAAATACCACTGTCTAGAAGCTTGCTTAAGGCCATAAATAGACTTTTTCAATCTACAAACAAGCCGACATGAGTCATCTGCTACAAAACCTTCAAAGCTGCACCATATAAACCTCCTCATCAAGGTCTCCATTTAGAAAAGCAGTCTTAACATCCATCTGGTGTAACTCCATATCGTAATAAGCTACCAATGCTAAGATCACTCTAAAAGAATCTTTAGAAGAAACTGGAGAAAATGTTGCTTCATAATCTATTCCTTCTCTTTGAGTGAAACCCTTAGCTACCAGCCGGCTTTAAACTTTTCAATCTTTCCTTTGGAATCCCTTTTAGTCTTAAATACCCATTTGCAGCCAATAGGTTTACAACCTTCAGGTAATTCAACAAGCTCCCAAACACCATTATGTTTCATAGATTGCATCTCATCTTTCATCGCATCTAACCACAAATCTGATTGAGGACAGGAGATGGCTTTATTATAAGTCACGGGATCAATAACACAGCCTATGTCATAATCATGCTCTCCCAAGTAGACTAGATAGTCCGGGTGGTATAGCTGAACGTCTTTCTCTAGTTGACCTTCCGAGTGGAGCTACTTCATCCTCATTTAGAATATGAGGAACTTGTGGAATTTCTTCAGAACAGCCTCAACAACAGGATCATGGGCCACAACAGCTCGGTTGTGGCGCAAGAGGCTCCATAATTGTCTGCACAGGATGAGATAGGGATCCAGTAATCCCCATCAAACTATCAACTTCGATAGCTTGTGAGCAGCTACCCTTTTCAGCTACATCAAATTCCAGAAATTTTGCAGTCTGAGATTCCACAATTCTTGTACCTCCATTAGGGTTATAAAACCGATACCCCTTTGAGTGATCTGGATAAGACACGAAGTAACACCGAGTAGTTTTGGAATCCAGCTTACTCAATGTTGGATTATATAACTTCACTTCGCTGGACATCCCCAAACTCTAAGATGATTCAAGCTAGGTTTACGTCCAGTCCACAACTCAAAAGGAGTCAATGGAACCGCTTTAGTAGGAACACGATTTAAAATATAAAGGGCTGTTTTCAAAGCTTCTCCCATAGAAAAGTAGGTAAATTTGTCCTACTAATCATACTTCTCATCATGTCCATAAGAGTACGATTCCGCCTTTCAGCTACACCATTTTGTTCAGGACTACCGGGCATAGTAAACTGACTTATAATCCCATAATCCTCTAAGTATTTAGCAAACGGCCCTTTAAGTTGTCCAGCATCACCATGCCTACCAAAATACTCACCACCACGATCAAATCTGACAATCTTAATAACTTTTCCCAACTGTTTCTCCACTTCAGTCCGAAAAACCTTGAATTTATCTAGAGACTCGGACTTTTCTTTAATTAAGTATAAGTATCCATATCGAGAATAGTCGTCAATGAATGTGATGAAATAAAAATTTCTGCACAAAGTAGCTGTGTATGGTCCACTAATATCAGTGTGAATAACCTCCAACAAGTCTGAACTTCGTACAACAGATTTCTTCTTTATCTTAGTCATCTTACCTCTGCAACAGTCTACGCAAGTCTCTTGATCATCTTTAAGAGTAGGCAAGATATCAGCCTTTATTAGCCTTTCTACTCTTTCTTTAGAGATATGACCAAGACGTTTATGCCACAATGCATAAGACTGTTCCTTAGGTAGAGGTCTTTTGGAAACAACCTTTTCAGCTGAGTAAGCAACGTACATGTCGTTGGGAGATAAACTCAATCGATATAATCCATCGGATAAATTGCAACACCCAATCTTATTTGAATCATAAAACATGGAAATAGTATTACTCTTTATTTCAAAAGAATATCCACACATGTCCAAACAAGACACGAAACTAAATTCCGCCTAAAAGAAGGAATATAAAAAGTGTTTCTTAACACCATACGAAAACCAGAGTCTAAAATTAAAATAACATCTCCCACGAACTCTACGTCAACTCCAACGTTGTTTCCAACAGTGAGTTTTGATTCATCCTGATTTGGCGTCCTTCGATTTATGAACCCCTGAATGGTAAATGCAACATGATTAGTTGCACCACTATCTAGCCACCAAGAATTGGTCGGAACTTCAGATAGATTGGATTCATAAACAAATGCCAAAGAATCATTATCTTTAGGCTCACTCTTATTTCTCTTAGACAACCAAGCCTTAAACTTGCTGCAACGTCTCTTCACGTGTCCTCTCTCCCTACAAAAGTAGCAAAGAACACCATCCTTCTTGGTGATTGCCGTCTTAGGACCCAAAGTGTTAGAAGGACCTGCTCCTTCAGAATTTTCTTTATTGTTGGAAGGACCAGCTACTTCTGAATTGTTTTTATGGGTATAAGTTTTCACCTTCTTACCCTTGTCTCTAGCGTAACTAGAAGCATAAAGAGCAATATGTCCTTTATCTTTCTTCAATTTCTCTTCCTCTGCCACCAACCTTGCAATCAGGTCATTAACAGACCAGGTTTCATCTTGGGAACTATAATTGGTCTTAATAATCCCAAAATCAGGATGAAGAGTATTTAGAGCTTGATGGACAATGCAAGCGTAAAGAGGAATTTCAACATTGAGAGCCCGAAGCTTTGTTTGCAAATCAACCATCCTCAGAACATAATCTCTTACTCCACCAGAACCATCATACTTCATAGTAAAAAGTGTTTGCATATGTGTCCCTATCTCAGCATTAGGCGACACACGGTTTCTAGCCATCAAAGCTTCCATCATTTGCCTAGCATTGCAGTCTCCAGCAAACCACTTTTTAAGTGTTCCTGAATGGAACGCTTCATGGACAGCAAGCAAATTCTATTGCTCTTTTCCCATGCAGCAAAATTTGCTTTTTGAGCCTCTGTACTCTCGGCAGTCAAATTTGCCGGCCGATCAGTAGTAAGAGCCATATGAACATCTGTCATCTCCATAGCAAACAGAAAATCCTCTTTCCATCTCTTAAAATTCGAACCAACAAGAACCTCAATAGTGACGGAGTTACCATTTACAGAAAAGGTGACTGAAAAACAAGCAATGTATATAATTAGCATCATGTGAGCATTATGTAACTTGACACACAAGTACACATCCAAAGAGTTACATGCAAAATCACATAATCACCTTTGGGCAGAATACATGACAAGCAATTGTACACTCCCCACATGATAAGGGTTATGAGAATATATTCCAATTTTCATGAATTCATCACCTTTGGGCATATGAACCATTAGGATCGGTCACTCCTCCACCACACTATCATGTATCCCTCCATGAACTAATACACAATCACCTCCTTTGGGAGTATAACTATGCATTAGACCAGGAGACATCCCAATCATGTATATGATATCGAATTTCTCAAATCCAATCAAGTGTGCCACTTTGGCGGTCACAACTCAATTGAATCCTTGAAACTCTCTCATACCAGGGATATAAAATTTTCATCTCACATAAACCATACATATGTGATTTTAACTTTAGTGACAAAGGGTAATCACTAAAATCACATATCATGCTAATTATATTGTTTTATTCATTAATAAAAATAAGCTTTATCATATATTATTAATGAATAACACTTATAAAGTTCATGTGATAACATACCTGTATCCCAGCACCTGTATTTTCAAGAACACAGAAAATACAAGAAAAATACGCGAAAATACACTAAAAATTCACCTATTTTGGGCACTGCATGTATTTTCACATCCATAAAATCATCAAATATATAAAATAAATATACCATGACGTAGGAAATAGTCATACGAGTCCATCGCCGCCGGCCACTCGCGAATCGGAGCCTCCACGCGCCCGCACGCGCCGCCGAGTGCGCGGCGCGTGGAGCACACGCGCAGCGTGTTCGACGCGCAGGAGGCGCGTGGCCGCGCGTGGGGCGCGTGCAGCCTCCTCCGTCGACGCGTCGCCCACGGTTTTCTTCGTATCGTCGAGCCCAATCCGAATATATAATTTAATTTAATTTTTATTGAACTAAAGATCTCGAAAATCACAAATTAGGGCAAGATCCGTACTAATTAGGGCTAATCCGAACAAATTAGGGCAAAATCATTTGCGTTCGTGTTCTAGGATTATGGAGGCTCTGATACCACATGTTAAAACGCAAATTGCGCAAACCCCAAGATCTCCATAACTAGAACAAGAACATACATAATCGAGTAGAAAGAATCGACGCACCTGTTTTGGGATCCATTGTTCTTGAAGCGGAAGCGGAAACACAATGTTCCACGCGCAAGTCCTTCTCCTCTATTGCCCTCGTATCACTGGCTCAATGAGGCGGCCCCTCACGTGTAGCGTTAGGTAAACGCCCCTTAGGTGAGGATACAGGTAAGAATTAGGGTTAGAGGAGAGACTTGAAAGACTATTTATAGAGTTTCAGCAGGTCCCCTCTCATTACGGGCCAGCTTAACTCGGCCCACACTACCACCCCATATTAGACTAATTAAGAAACCTTCTATCTCATCTTAGACCAAACCCCGTAAAACGATAAACGTTAAACGGTAAATTACAATATCAATTAATGTAGTCCACAATTAGAAAAACTCTTACATCGCATGCCCATCGGACCCCATTTCCTCCTCTGTTTTCCCCTCGTTCCAGTTTCTGCTCCAGCCGACCTTTCGCCAAAGATCCGAGTAAAAAGTTAACTTCCCGGTTGAATCAGCGAACGAGCCACCCATCTCCGCGAAGACGACATCCAGACCGTTCCGGAGCACCTCGCCGCTCGCCGGAACGATTCTCCGGCTGTCCCGAAATCCTGAGAGAAGCCGCCGCTCGCCGGACCGTCTGGTTCCGCCCTGCTCCGCCTGTTCCGCGTTTTCTTGCTGTTTCGCCCCATTCCGACCATTCCTTTGCCCGTCCCAACCTCCAGCAAGATCCCCAAGACCCCGGGAGCCGCCGGTTGCCAACCACCCGCTTGCCGGATCTCCGATCGGCCTGTTTCCTCTCCGTTCAGCTGCTGTTTTCTTCTCCCGGTTCAGCTCAGATCAGAAGCAGAAAACCAGCAAGCCGTGTGATCTTCGAGGCCCGTTTTCAGTGTCTTCCTGGCCTCCGTTGGTGTCGCCGCTTTAGGGTTTATCGACCGCCTTGGCGTCGTGGTCGCGTGAACTCACCGGCGCGCAAAACTGGTGAGTTTATCCTCTAAACCTTGCTTAGTAAGTTAATCATGCTTAAGGGGTGTTTAGATTTGTCTAATTAGGTTTAGGTGGTTAGATTAGATTATTTTAATGTAAATTAGATTAGTTGTATGATTAGTTTAATGGATATTTAATTAGGGCTAATTGTATGTTTAAATTAGTGTAATCTAATTTAAGCCCTAATTGATTATTTTTAATTAAATAATTATTTCGAATTTTTAAATATTATTTTATTTTTTATATTATTATAATATAATATTTAATTATTTAATTTTCGGAATTAAATTTAATTATTTAATAATTTCGAAAATTTTGCGAGGATGGCCGGTCGTTAGAATTTCGCTGATCGCAGCAAAGTGCGGTCGGTTTGTGCTAATTGTATGTTTAAATTGAGAAATTGAGTGATTGATGATTGTGGTTAATAATTCCAAAAGTGTGGAATTATGTGAAATTGATGAAGTTGTGGTATTTAACTTAAAAATACCCGGTGTTAGCTTCTAGCACCGTAATTGATTTGTATGACTAGTTTGAATCAATTGGATTGATTGATTGATTGAATTGAGATATGAGTTGGTTTATTATTGAATTATCCGCTTTGGCGAGCAATTGGTTTATATATGTCAGCTTGCGAGAGCAATGATCCATATTTCAGCTTGTGCGAGCTATCATCTATGCATATATCAGCTTGTACGAGCTACCATCTATATCAGCTTGTGTGAGCCGTGATTTATTAATGGATGGATAGATGGTATGAATTGATAGATGATATGAATTGATATATGGTATGAATTTATCGACGTATGAGTTGCATTGACGTGCAGGAAGGACTGAGGCGAGGTAAGTCATCTATTCTCTTTGTGTGGCTAGAGCACCCTGGGGCTTATTTTCTTCTTAATCGAGTTCTAGGGGGTAGGACTCGCTGAGACATTGTCTCATCCCGGTTGTGGGATAATATTTCAGGTCCCTAGATGGCGGATCCTCCGGAGCTTTTTGATAGACCAGTGAGGGTCGCTGAGAGGATTTTTGACTTCGCCAATCCCGACTGAAGAGCTAGCGAATGGACCTGTCTAGCTGATCTTAGGACAGCCTAGTTTTTGAGGACTGATCTTCTATAGATCTTTTGTTAATAGCCTAGTCCTGTAAATCAACCGGTTTGATATGTATAAAAAGTATGTGGTTGGTTTTGAAAATGTGATCCCGCTTTTCTATCCCAATTGAGTTTTGTCTCGGGGGATTATTTATCCGCTTCCGCATGTGCAATTAAAAAGAATGGGTCGGCGACGTGTCCTGGGAAGTCGCTTTTCTATCGACCGCAGCGGGATGTGCGCGTGCTCGAGGTTCGGGGCGTGACAAAAGGAGTGTAAGATACTTCCTTTGTCACAAGAAAGTTTGGGAGTAACTATATACAAGAAAAAACAACTTAACAGGTATGAATATCCAAGTATCAGTGTCATCAATTAATTTTGACTCAAGCACTTGACGAGGAAAGCAAAGAGTGCTTTGAGCTAGGAAGACAAAAATCCATGCCCCAAGAAATCAGTAGACGACCGAACACAATAATCTTGGCTCCCGCTTGTTTAATATTCCTTTCGCCACCAGCAAACCTGATACATGCTGTGTTCACGCAAGGGAGAAAATCCACAACAAACTCTTATTGGAATGGAGAGGTACAACTCCTACTTATTGTTCATCTCCAATTGATTAGTATTTTGACTCACTCCTCTGGCACCCAATCTCAATTTCTTTTCTCCCCGGTTTCATTGTTGTGTAAAAGGTATAATAAGTAAGGCACCAAGGAAATAACTATCCATCTAAAACAAGAAGAATTTATCCCTATACAAGAGAACTCAAATCTTAAAACAAATCTACTAACCAGAATAAAAACAAAGTGGAGCACCGATTACTCGACTTCACTAAACCCTGAAAAGATGATAAAAAAACAATATGCCTTTTCTCTATCATCACAGACTAAGGATCTCTATTTGTCAATTCTCACACACATGTTTACTTCAACTCCAAAGGCAGGGTCCATCTTGTAAGAGTACATCAACGTATTTTGCTATTACCTGCCTTGCCTACTAGATAGTACCACAATGTCCAGCTTATCCACATAGCTTTGTGCATTATTTTCCTACTCAGCTGCAAGAGTTATTTCCGTTCTTCGTTAATGAGAACTTCCAATTAGTGTTCTTGATAGGATGCAACATCATGTGATCTTACATTGACTTCATGGATCAGGGAGATACTTATTGATAATTAATCTTAGTGAAATGCTTCCTTTAAGTTATCCAGTAATCTTTCAACGACTTCTATCTATTGAGTTTGCTATCTCCTCCATTTTTTATCTTTCAAGAGAAAGCCACAACACTAATTGTTGGAAACTCACTTTGCACTACTTGGGTGCTGAATACTCACTGATGTTAATTAATTTCACTTCCATAAGTAAATACAAGCACCCTGCCAGAAAGGATATCTCAAGGTTAACTTTGTGCTTATTACCCACTCTTTGTTTGCACATGAGCACCATTAAATTTCCACAGGAATATAAACCCCAACCTTCATTCATTAAAGAGTTCCAGAGGCACATCTTTTAAGCAATTCTTCCAAATCTGCCAACTTGAATAAATTATTATCCATGGAAAGTTAACAGCGGATAGGTAATGGTGTCAAACCCTTAAAAAAAAAAAAATCATCTGCAAGATAGTGGATCCGCTAAATCAACAATGCCACACATTTTCAATAATTATGGCACTAAACGAAGAAGTTTATGTAAGAACAATGAAAATCCCCTTATTTAGTTGCTCAATACCATCATCTAGGACTAGCACGTAAGCCAGCAATCAACTAGCTAATTACTTGCCGCAAGGCTCAACCCAGCAGACTGGCAACTCGAAAAGCGGGATCCAAATTTCACAGTTAAACAGAGACAGGCTAAGCACAAGGAGATACTTCAAAAGCGTGGCTGAACACATAGCAATTAGCAAATATTTACCCACCAATTGTTCGACAAAATTTCTCACCAAGAAAATGCTCCTACCAGACCTGCGTGCATCCCAGGCACAACCTCATCCCCAATGAAAACAAACTTACAGAGAACAAAGTTGCAACTGAAACCTAGCACATGGGCCTTACACCTGGTCGACCCAAACCCGCCCTCACGTCTCAGAGTCAAGTCCAGGTCCTCGACCTCCGCAACATCGGGAGTCATGATCTTCTCAATGATCAACTGAGCGATCCTTTCACCCGCACCGACGCCAATCGAATACTTCCATGCCAAACCCGATCTAAGCGCTGGAATAACAAATGTACAAGCGATTCGATTCAACCCTCGTCGATTATCCAAAACAAGGTACCGAGAGAATGTTTTGAGGTAAAGAAGTCACACATTACATATCCGAGCATTATGTTTCCTTTGGGTATTGCGATGCTCAGACCGGTAGGGATGAGCGCTTTTCCTCTAGCCGGCACTTACCGTCTCATCTCAGCTGCAACGTTTTTTAATCCACGAACGAGGAATCACTCCACATTCAGAAGTGTCGAGCTGAAGAAGATGGTGATGGGGGTTATGAGTCGATGACAACACTCCAGTCCATGAAATGGCACAAAAACAAGAGTCCTTCACGAGCATAAGAAAGAGGAACGATTGGCTTAAAGACGAGAGAAACAAGAATGATAATTTTTCAATTATTATTATTATTTATTTTTTTCAAAATTGATCTCTTCTTCTTTAAAGCTTACCATGTTGCCATTGTCGAAATGCCCACAATTAAAATGATTGCAAGTAGGATGGCAGATAAAGAAAAGGAAAAAAATCGAAATGAAAGAATTGTACAAAAGAAAAAGAAGATGGGATTCAAGGTTTTGTTAAGAAAACAACAAAAAGAGAAAACTGATTAGTGTTTTCAAAATTGGTACAACTCCAATTTGCCGAAAATTGTCAACTATAATCGACAAGGTCTTCTTCATCAAGTATATTATTGGCTAGTTCATTTTCAAAAGAGTTTAATAGATTTTTTTACTAGAATTGATCGGTGTTGACAATTGCTCTTTCTAATCAATGAAAAATTAGATTTTATCATTAGTTGATCCTTGCCGTAATGAATATAATAAACCGTTTCTTACATTAAATTTGGTTAAACAAAATATTTTGAAATTTTTGAATATCTCCTTTTGCCAAACAAAAATGTTATCAATGCTTTATAGCGGCTATTTTTTTTTTCCTTTTTAAAAATTTTAATTAGTTTTCTAGGTACATGACAAAAAGGGATCTTCCAATAATGACCAAAATATTTATTGACTACATGAATGACTTTTAAGTGTATCATATGATATTTGATGTAATTTCCAAATCATTGACTACACGAACAATGGGAAAAAATATTGAAAATTACGAATATTTCTCGATTGACTTATGCTGATTGCTAAGCAAATCTCACCGTGGCATTCTTCAATAAAATGATAAATAAATCCATTTTGTTGGGAAAGTACTCGTTATTTATTGGGCACTATTACTTCTACAACTAAAGCTAAAGATATGCCCACAGCTTTTTCTCCGTGAACAAACAAAACTCCCCAGGTATGTAGATAGCCTATTGCTGAAATAGACCAAGGATCACCCCAATCATTTCCTCTTCCCAATATTTTTCAGCTTCTGTGACGAAGAATGGAGGAGATAGAACTCCAGAGACCAAAGGCCCCTTCCTTATTGAAGTATCGACTTCAAGAAAAACGTTCTCCCTTGAAGGGAAATGACAAATAGCATTCATTAGCATTGCAAGCGCCAACAAAATTCATAATATAAAACAGAATTTAGTGATGAGGCACTTATTTCAGTATGAATGAGTGCCCATCTTGCTGTGTACTTTCCAAATTCCTACAATACATTTTTCGGTCTACTTTAACTCCAACTTACGATTTTGAGACCTATAAATCGATCTACAATTTCAGTTGAACCCACATGATCTTCGGCATGGCTATGATGTACAAATCCCGACAACAAAACATAGAAATGTACTTTTTGCTAATTTATAGGTATATGAATGGAATTTCTCGGATTCGACTTGGTTAGAGATTTACTACTCGGAGCTATTCTTCTATCAATCAAACGCAAAATTGGAAAATGCATTCAACACAACGTTCATGAGCAACTTATAAATAATCGCTCTATTTCTTCTATATTATTTGTGTTGATGTAAACTTTGGATTGTCGTACTTGACACGAGCTTTTTTGTACACTTGCAAAAAATGAAAAGAGATGAAGTATCGAAAGCTCTACATAATGATATTAATGAAGTAATCAGCTTTTAGAGGGTAGAGACGAAGGGTTTTTTCACTCGAGTTGCTTCTCATCCTTCCATGAGAGTGTGCCATTCATTTGATATTTACTAGACTCGGAGATCTGCATACATGGAAGTGCAATAGAAAACTTAAGGAGTGGATCATATTTTTTTCCTGGTTCCATCCAAACATGTTTATGAAACGAATAAAGTTCAAGAACTAGTCGATGATCCCCATCGGAGTCACTCTTTTCACATTTCACCTTATGACACGATATTCAATACCTTTACATCTTCTTCGGTAAAGAAAAGGGATTTCAGACAACAATTGACCAATGAAATCAATCAAATGCCGAGATTAATAGGAAATATGCGATGGTGTCAAAAGATAAAAGAAAAAACAAATTAGACAAAGAACTAATCCTATGTTGCCACTTAGAAGCACTTATAGTAAATTGAAAATGGGAAGAGACTATGTAAAGATAACTTCCATCAAATCTGAAATTTTACGATTGCCGAAGAGACACATTATCCTCAATATTTCAAAGCTTCTCACCGTATTACACACACATGCCAAGGGTTGAGAGAGATGTAAAAACCAGCTGGAATCAAACACATTTCAGTGATAGAAACTATATAGAGAAATGACATTACAACAGAGTGTCTTTTCCTTGAGTGATTCAGCTACATAGATTTTGATAACACAATAAGAAAGCTCTAATCGCAAGATATACTTTGGTAACACAAGAAATGGTGAGTGATAGCAAAACTCCTCCCACCCTTCTAAAGGGCATCGGAGTTTTAGGCTCCATGGGACAAGAAATGGTTTCAAAATGCCAGACAATTACACTTACAGCTACAAATTTTATGAGCAGAAGTTGACAAAGTGAAGTCCACACATATCTATTGGTCAGAAATGTTTACAAAATGAAACTACGAAGACAACATTCTCAACCTCATGACAAGCCTTTAACTTTCAAGTAACCAAAACTTCTTTTCCACTTTTGGGACTTGTATCCAAGTCCAACAACCATGCCCCTTGGGGATCACAGGCAGAAAGGCTGCTCAAGGTTAAATGAGGGCTCTAGGCAATCATTCATAAAGATTAACATTGATGAAGAATATAAACAAATGTTCAACATAATCAACCTATATGCTGAGGTATAACAGCTCTGCAAGTCTCTTCGAGGTAATCCTTGAGTAATACTTTGAAAAGACATCTTTTTATCAATTCTTCCATAGAAATAAACTCCAAGCTTCCACAAAAGGGTTCCAAAAGCACATCTTTTTAATCAATTCTTCCAAATCTTGCCAACTTGAATAATTCGTTACCCGTGAGAAGTTATATTCAATAGATAATGCCAAAAAAAGAAAAAGAAAAAAAGGTGTCAGACCCTGAAAGAAAATCATTTACAATATAGCGCATCTGCTAACTCAACAATGTCACGCACATTCAGTACTCATGGTACTGAACCACCAAGTTCAGGCGAAAACACGCAAAGAACCCCCTTATTTAGTTGCCCCAATGCCACCCACCTCACCTAGGATTATCAGGTGAGCCGGCAATCGACCAGCCAATTACTTGCTGCAAATCTGAAAGCGGGGACGCGAAGTCACTATCTCAATCGGCTCCCAGAAATCAGAAGGGCGTGCTCGAGGAATCGGCGACAGTCTCCGACGACGATCAATTCGGAGCCCTAGGAGAAGGGGAAGAAAGAGGAGAGAGAAAGCGCGCTCGGTGAACCCCTTACTTTCGCAAACTTCCACTCGTCTGTTTCTCCCTCTCCTCTCTCCTCCTCCTCTTCGAACACGCTGACGCGAGAGCAAATTAAATTAATAAATAATACATAAAAGAGCAGAAATAAATAAATAAATAAATAAAAGAGCACGGGGGAATAAAAATGAAAATGGAGGGGAAATCGGGGGATCCGAAAAAGAAGCGAATCGAATCCGGATCGAATTGGGCCGTCCCTGTCCTTGGAAAAGATCCAACAGCCGATGTAGGTTCCGGCCCAAAACTTCGCCAGGCTGCCCATGGAACCTGAGAATTACATGGGCTGGGCTGGCCATCTTTGCAATGAAGATGAGCTTTGCTTTCTGTTCTTTTCCTCCAAGGCGACTGGTGAGTCGCAGCCAGCGACACTATTCGGATATTACATTTGCTTTGACTTTGCATGTGGACGGAAATAAAAAGGGTGGTTGGAAATTTAGAGTCAAGGTGAGAAACCAAAGCTCACTTGATCAATATAAAATCGGAGATTGAATAGGATTGAAAATTTAAATTGCTCGAGTCGAATATATAGGTGAATTTTGAACCAATTGATATATTTTCCTCTTAATATGGTGTGAGACAACTATCTGCTCATTTTTTGTATTCAAACGAGAAAGAAATTTCATACCAAAAGAGTAAGAAGAAGCGGTGAAGTCTGAATTTGAAAATTTTCGCGAAATTCTCGTTCTTCATTTTCATTGTTCAAATGATGGAATTGCTTGTGGGGTTTGGCCTCTTTTTATAGTTTCTCAGAGGATTCACTTGTTGCAATGCATTGTTTTGTCAATTCAAAAGGGAAGGTTGGGGAGTACATGGGATGCTACTCAATCAATGACTTTTCCGATCTTTGGCTCTAGAAAATTTTCCTATTACGACGGCTCTACTGTATTTGGCACTTTGTCTTGATCAGAAAGTTCTGTTCTCGCTATCTTTGACCTTCAAGATCGCATTTTCTCATGGCTAAGTGTACGGGATTATTAGTGGAATTCGCAAAGAGCATAATAGGATCGGTGTGACGCAACACCAATCTTCCCTCTTCATGAGAGGTGTTTCTAGTGGCTCGTCTATCGCGAATGGATTTTGCATGTCGAGGCAAATGTCTTTGTATAGATGCTGAGGTTACACACTGAAGCACAGTTCTCTAGCTGTTGAGGTTCAGACGCTTGGTCCAAATAAAGCTCACGTGATTCCCGAATGACACTGACCGGAAATGCTCTTTTAAATCATAGTTCTTCCATGTTCTTTGGAAAGATTCACCGGCCACTATGCAAGTTATCCGTGGAATCGAAGGGTAGGTATAGGATTGGTATGATGCAACACTGATCTCTTCTTGTGGCGAGAGCTGTTTCTAATGGTTTCTCTGTTATGAATATAAGCAATATTGACATTATATACAAGTGATTTGAGCAGCGACATTTTCTAATCTATTTATAATGCAGAATTCTCATGATAGTCGCAATGCCAAAGTCTTATAACAGTCACTGGAATGATCAACAAACCGAATAGAATAGAGACTAAGGAATTCGCGAGATTGCAGCCCATGATCAAATCATCCTCCCTTAATCCAATCACAAATGGTTTGAGCATTACGGGTCGCATTCATGCCCACCCCATCATGCAATCCTTTTAGGCACTATCTTAGAATCTACTAATTCCACTCCCACCAAAGGACAGATGTGAATGCATCATTTTGACAGAGAATGAATGATCAGTACTGGCTTCCTTTATTTTCAATCACAGTCTCACTCACCAACCACTCATAAAGTATTATAGTCAGTCGAAGCGACCAAGCCAATGTCTCACTGCACAGTCCATGAGGAGCGTTCCCGACATTGGCTTCCCACCTATGTTTGTGCTCGAAAACCGCACCTTTGACAAAGAATAGGAAGCATGGAGATCTAAGAGATGACCTCGTCCTGAAATTATAACAAAAGCCCGGCCAAATGGCCAAGTGCGAAAACTCAGAGACTTCGTTCTAGCCGTTGCAACTCCATTTTTTTCAGGAGGAAAGGCGACGAATTATCCAATGAGATATTCTGCAGGATGAATGATCAATTGTAGCAGCACCGTGTACTTGAACTGCGCCAAGCCAATGCAGCCTTCTCATTTTGGCGCTCTTCGAGTAGGAATCAGATACTTGTTTATTATAATTATTAAGGACTTTGCTCCGACCAGTCCATTCTCAACTGCAATCAATCTTGAGCTTCGAGGGCCAAAAAAATAATCTTGAGATTCACTTTTTCATGCTGGATGATCTTCCATTGTTTTTGCAGGGTTCAATACAGGGTCACATGATGTCGCGAATGTGTCAAAGGATGACAACAACAACTGCAACACCGGCTTTCCATTCAACACCCTAACCGATGGACCGGCCATTTTTTCTGTCACCATAGCTGGCGAGTATTACTCACATCCACACCTTTGCCACTGGTGACCATTGCTTCCACCAGCCCAACATCCAGTCCAATGGGAGCCTTGTCACCACCGGCCCCAACCACCTGCACCACCAAATCTCCATCAACTCGTTTAAAGGATTCCTCTCACAATTCCTACACGATTCATATAGATAAAATTGCTCAAACTTGAAGTGATTCATAATTTTTTTGGAAACATATATAATTCTCCTCTGAAATTTTGGAATTCGGCTCTACTCACAGTTCCAATATCATGAAGACCAAGATAATCAAAGAAAAAAAAAAACAAAGAAAGCAACAGGAGACCAAAACTTGCGTACTGGAAAGTTAAAACAGAACATCACTCATTGGAACAAAATCTTCATTGCAGTAGTGAAAAAAATCCCAGCATTGGAATGACTAATGAGCTGAAGAGCAAATCGTCTAATTGGAGAAACAAAGTGTATCTTCTTAGGATCGAACTCAATAGGTAAAAAGTTAATCGAGAATTTGAAATGACTTTGAAACTACGAAGTCATATCCTTGGAGCTTGAAAGAACCTGGCGAATTTTGGGGATTGAGAGCACCATAAATCCAGCTGTACTGATCTCCCTCCTTTGCCTATGTGTTTTTGTACAATTGCTTTGTGAAGAAAGTAAAAGGGTGCTTTTTACTTAGTGGGCATAACTATTTGCATAACCCAAAGATGTCGTGGCCACAGCCTTTCCCAATCTTTTCAGTTTCCATGAAGAAAAGGAAGGAGCTGGAATTTTAGAGAACAAGGTCCATACCCTATCAGGTATCGACTTGGAGAAAAATAACGTCCCTTGAGGAGACAAAAAGTGCATATATATTATTGAAATGAAGCTCCTTGGAAACATGCGCTCATTTCGACAAATGAAATGGAAGGGTTATCCACAATGTTAGAAAAATGCAAGCACCAGCAATATTTGTAATGCGAAACACAAGTCTGTAACAAGGCGCTTATTTCATCCAAATGCTGACACCTGTTCCATTGGTAGAAGTTGAGGACCCTAAAAGCCCACATATTTTCAATTAAAAGGTGGGGGAAAGAGGAAAGAGGAAAAGACCAAACTCCATTCCTATACAGAAAGTGCATTCAGTATATTATTTCAGTCCAAAACAAAGCCAGGATCCGGTCCCCCCGCAAAATATGCAGTCAAATTTAAGACAGCTACGCAAGAGTTCTATGATCAATATCTCTAGTCCCCACCATAATGTGAAACAGCATTCTTCAGTTAGAGAGAGAGAGAGAGAGAGAGGGAGGGAGGCCTCAGGGGAGAGAGATCATTCATTCAACCAAAAACATCTTCAAGCACTCAAAGCAGCCTTATGAAACATGGTTTCCTTGGGGATCTAGTGGCAGCTTTTCTCAACAAGGTCAGGCAGCTTTTCCAAATTTGTCCCCTGAGTTCAAAATCTCATTGCTGTCCATTGCCGTTTCCAAACTGACAATTCTCATTGGCCAGTCTATCTTTGGCATTGCCACCAGGTTCTTGGAAACAAACACCAAGAGGAGATGCTTCTCAGCTTCCTAAAATTGTAATATAGAAGTAAGCGGTCATGATGATAGAATATCATATGAGCTTGTATAATTATCATTATATGGTCTCTCTATCAGATGATAGTGTTGATTTAATAAATTTAGGCATGTGATTGATTAAAGCTCTTAAAAACTGCAGTAAGAGAACCCAAAAACAGAGCTCTTCTTCTTGAGTGATTCAACAACAAAGATTTTCTGAACACATTAATCAAGATCTCTCACAAGATATACTTTTGTAACATAGGAAATGGTGAGTGTCAACACTAGCAAAAAAAGCTAAGCATGTTAGAATTTCAGGCTCCATGGGACAAAAAATGGTTTCACAATGCCGGACAACACTTACAGCTATAACAAATTTATGAGCAGAAGTTGACTAAGCCAAGAAAAGAAAAAGTGTACACATATATGTCGATGTTTACAAAACAAAACTATGAAGACAACATTCTCAAATCCATGACAAACCTTTGCTTTGAACACACCAAAATCTCTTTTACACATATTTTTGGAACTTGTATCCAAGTCCAGCAACCATGCCCCAATCAGGGATCATAGGCACAGAGGCTACTCAGGGTTAAATGAGGGGTCTAAGCAATCGTTCATAAAAAGTGGCACTGATAAAGAATATCAACAAACGTTCCACATAATTAGACCTGGATACTGAGGCATAACCACTCTGCAAGTCTCTTTAAGGTAATCCTTGAGGAATACTTCAAAACCACAATAATATTCTGCAGAAAATAAAGTAAGTCACATCTGAGCAATACTTCAAAACAACGATAATAATCTGCAGAAAATAAAGGAAGTCACATCCAAGTGATGATCCAATGAAAAGAAGAAAAACGACAAGTTCTGTAATTACATGTTCGATGATTCTTTGAAGAGGCTTCTAGCTAAAGGTAGTTTGTCTCGCCAAGGAGAAGCCAAAATTCTTCTTTTGACTATGATTGGGCCCCGTCAAATTCCCAACAAGTGCACCTCCTAGCATGTCTTCTCGTTCTCCAATTCATCTTTGAAAGTACTTTCAAGAGGGTCCATTAGAGCCTCCACCGTAACCAATTGTTTCAATAGCAACCTGCGTTAAAAATATCAAAAGCACGGTCGACCAAATCCTATGGCACATTATTGAGATATTGCAAGATCTACAATCAAATACCTAGAACAATTCAAAGATGGTACCTGAATTGGGGAATTTCTGAGAGATGTTTATTGAAGTTGCATTAAGAAGGCTTGACTGCATAGGATCATGAAGTGATAGAACCAAGTACTAGCAGATTTTCCTTAGAACCTACGTTTAATTAAATCACAGAATGCATAGCTGTGCCCTGAAAGACTCGGTGAAGACTTAACAAGGAAAGAGCTTCACCCATATACATAGCACTGGGTTGCCCTTCACTAATAGAATCTAATATATCGCGTCATAGTATTGACAAATCTCAAAGTAATCATTGTTATGTGAGTAATACCTACATGGTTAACCACATCAATGGGAGGCAAACTAAGATGCGAGTTCAAATCTATCAAGTACATCTGGAACATCAGAGTTTGCGATAAAGCTAGAAAGAAGGAAGAGTATGTGCCAGATATATAAAGCCATATAAGTTCGTGGTTTGAACCACAACCTGAATACTAGGTGGCATTGGATCAGCAACAGCAAATTAGTTAAAAGATAGTGGACACAACATTAGAAAAGCAAAACACCAATTTGTTATATCATGAGTCATTGTATATTCGTTTCAACTCCAAGAGAGACAGAATATCAGCTGGTGCTTGTTACACAATGTTTTCACCTTCTTTAGCCTTTTTCTTCTGTATGTAAGGATTGCATCAAACACTCGTGGGTTGATCTTCTTGGAAATGATGTGTGCACAGATGTACTCCTTGCACAGATGAACCTGCAAAATCCATCGATCAGAAAACCAATCATAGTAATAATGGATAAACAGCTAAAAGCAATACAAAGTACCCACACTTGTTCAAAAATAAAGGCAATTTATTCCATCTTTGCCATTGCTCCAAAAGTTTCTACCTGCTTTTCAAACCCGTCATAGGAATGTTGGACGAGGGAAAACCAATTACAAGATTAGTGACAACAGAAGTGAACTTCTAGTTATCCCAAATTCTTGCATCAAATCAGTAGCTTTTGCTACACGACCTTGCTCTTCCTTTATTTTTGTAAGTTTCTTGATCAACCATGCTCTCTCAATTTCGACATATACCTGAGTTACGAAACTAGCTACAGAAATCACGAACTAAAAGCAGATTGCTAATGAACATAAGCTGCAATAGGGTATGATTTCTCACATATTCACCTTCCCAGCAACAACAGAGTTAAGTGTCTTAATAAACTCTATCTTGGCCTCAAGACCAGGTATCTCGTCAACATATTACAATGCTTGCTGCACCATTGCTGTCACAGCCTGTGGATAAGAAAACAGTGACATGGAGGTCACTATCCAATCAAGTCAATGACTTGATTATGTCTAGATCACAATTAAAACTTTGATTTGAACTATTTGATTAACAGCACGGAAAATTTGTCACTCTAGAATGAAAATATGGTCGAAAAAGGAACCAAAAGGGACAATAGCAAGGTACAATACAAATAAGGTATCTCTATGAAGAGGATACAAGCCAATTGAAAACTCGCAAACAGCACAAGCACTATAGATCCCCACAAAGGATATGTCATGAAATGTATCCTGAACTAGACATGAAAAATAAGTAATGCAACTCATAAATGAATAGGGGAACAAAAAGTAAAAATTTGGGGCAATCATGGGAGAGAATCTGGAAACAGAAGGTGAGAAACTGAAGAGGATTTCACAATACCAGATTCTAGAGGATTCCACCATACTAGATTCTAGAGCACAAGCACCAGGCCAGAGATCTCGCATCCCAACAGATTGCCTAGAGCCAATTCCCATGTCAATATGCTAGGCACATTCTTTTTTTTTAGATAGTTATACATAGATGGCATGTCTAAGCTACACAAAACAACAGTTCATGATCTAATCAGTACATATATAGGAGGCAATCCCTGCAGTATAAAATCAACCCCTTGAGGTAAAGGTTGTTAAGATTGATCCCAAAATAATAGAAATTGGACCTTACTTTGGATCAATGATTGTAAGACCCTACAGAAAATTAAGGTCTAAAGTGATAGAACCTATCTTTTTTCTGTACTATCACATGTATGTTATCTTTGAAAAGAGGGAATGAAGCTCAAAAGTAGAAGACAAAAGCACTATTATCACCACAGCAGAAGCATGTCACTAAAGAAGCTCTCGTACCTCTTAAAAGAAAGTTAACTAGAGAAGCATCTGAGGCAAAAGTAAAGAATAGAATAAAACAAATGCAAAACTGAATGATGGTAGTGAAAAGAAGGAGAGAGGAGGATGAAAGAAATAGACAAGGTAAAGTGCTATATGTTGTAACATGAAAGAGAATTTTGTCCCCAGCCAATAGAGGTGGTTGCTGTACAAAGGTGTTGGCATTGGGCTACACTGCCGTTTGTGGAGGCACAGCATACGGTCCATTTACCTCAACCCAAGCTCTCATGAAGGTTATCCTTACTCCAGCAAAAAGCTTATGGATTCGCCCAAGTCTGTATAGAAAGAATCTTCAGCCTCACCACAACTACCAATCAAATCTTCTATCCAATCTAATTCAAGATGAGGGCAACACCTCATTCTCATTTATAATTCCCTTATAGTTCAATCCCCAAAGTTAGCCCTAATTAACAGGTTTGGCCTTTAGATATTGTTTTAGACGTACAATGGGTCATGCACAACGAGAATTGGAGCCTAATTTGGTTTACTATGAGATTGATTGCTAATTAAATAGGCCAAGAAGAATATCTGGGACTGGGATTAGAAATCCCATCCTACATCTCCAATGATCCTACTCTTGATCCCAACTGGGAATGACTTTTGATGTGACCAAGTTCCATCTTTTAATTGCATCCTACGCAGATAGCAACCCTAAAACAATTTTTAGATCTTGCATAGGTATAATTAATAGCCATTAATTATAATGCTCTGACTAATCCAGGAGTAACTTATCTGCTTTTAGCAAAACATGACAATGAAATACCATCAACAAAGAGTGAAAATTCCACCATATCACCCAAAAGCGGAGATGAGAAGGCATATACTTGGACATAGGTTAACCTCGATGACCCCATTCACTCCTAACAATGTGTATAAGATGCTTCTTTTATTACAAGAAAGTTAAGGAGCAATAAAATATAGGGGAAACAATTTAACATGGATATATATCCCAGTATCAGTGTCATCAAATAATTTTGACTCCTTTGTATCACTTGAAGAGGAAGGCGAAGAGTACTTTGAGATGGGAAGACAAAAGTTCATGCCCCAAGAACTAGGTACACGGCTGAACACAATAATCTTGGCTCCTACGTTTTTAATATGACTTTTGCTACCAACAAACCTAACACATGCTGTTGTTCATGCAACGGAGAAACTCCATGGCACACCCTAATTGCAATGGAGAGGTACCACTCGTAATTACAGTTCATCTTTAATTCATTGTATATTAGTTTGTCAGTAAGCGGACAAACATCAATCCCCAAATTAGCATTATGAATCGCTCCTTCATCACCCAGTCTCAATCTCTTTTCTCCCCAGTTTCTTTGTTATGCAATAAGTATAATAAGTAAGGCAACAAGGAAATACCTTTCCATCTCTATAAAAGGTAATGCAAACCCCAAAAAAAAATCTACTAAGCAGAATAAGAAAACAAAGAGAAGCCTCAACACCCAACTTCACTAAACTCTGAAAAGGCAATAAAACAAAATAAAACTACTTGACTTAGACAAAGTGTCTTTTTCTCTTTGTCATCATAGACCAGGGATATTATCAAATTTTCAATCCTTCACTTCCACATCTTTAACTTCAATTCTAAATGGAGGGTGCACCATCTTGTAAAAGCAAAAGTTCGAACTATTTTGCTAGATGGTACCCCAAACAATAATGTCCAGCTTATCCAGAAAGCTTTGTGCATTACTTTCCTACTCAGCTCATCCACATGCCACAGCTATTGACTTCTACCTGTTGAGTTTGCTGTCATCTCCAAAGCAAAGCGGTCAAGTGCTGAAGACTTGCTGATATCCTGCCAGAAAGGATATTTCCCCAGGCTAATCTCTTTGCTTTATTACATATCTCTTTGTACACACATACAGAGGCGCCACCATTAGACTTCCACAGGAATATCAACCCAACCTTCCTTCCATCATCATTCAAGAAAAAAGAGAAAGAAGAAGTACCCAGGTAGGCAAATCAAGCATTGAAACTAGAAGGGCGAGCTCGAGGAATTGCCACAAAAGTCCGCGAGTGCCATCACTTCGGAGCCTCTCTTCTTCTTTCTATAACTGGTCTTTTCCGTCGGATCTATTGCAGTACACCAGATGAACAGAAACATCGCCGAGAAAACCTGAAAATCGGGGGAAATATATGGAAAATCCCATCAATTCCCTGTGACCAAAGAAAAGCAATCAATGTCATCATGGCACAAAGTAAACACTAAGGGAGTTACCACAAAAGAAAATATTGTCGTCACGGTGATCTCAATAGCCTTGCTCCCAAGCAACAGTCCCAAGAAGACGTAGACGGCCACCGCTAGGAAACTGAACACCGCCATCGCAACTATCTACAATTGCAAATTTACAACATGAATTCGATCGACTCTAAATTTCAAATGCGATTGATCGATCATCTGCATCATGCCCTACACATCCACTCGTGGCCGATCTAGAGCATTTAGAACGTCGCCAATGGAGGAATTTGACTAATACGTGCTAGCCTCAGCTCAAAACAACAAAGCTATGCTCGTGACCTTGGTCAACTCACCAAATCTTGACAGAACCATGGCAGCCAGCGCGACGTCCATCTCCAACCGCCCACTCGATTGCTGCCAAAACTACCGCGCTAGTTACTACCGAGCAAACTAAAATCTCCAATTCGGACAATCGATGAGCTGGCGCGCCGGAGCGACGTTTACCTGGAGCGGATGGAGAGGGCGTTGCCAGCCGTGGCGATGCCTCGTCGCCGTCGCTGTCGTCATCTCCGCTATGCTGACCAACCTGCCCACCTGCCTGCAGTGGATGGGCGGTGTGAACGGTGGCTTCGATCTTCGGGCCTCGGAAACTAGCAGGGCGACTGACTAGTAGCGAGAGAGAGAGAGAGAGAGAGAGAGAGAGGGAGAGAGAGAGAGATTCCATGGTTCCATGGACGTCCAGCCGTCCTTCTCTTCTACCCCCGTAGCTCTTGACGTTTGCTAACGCTCGAAATATAACCAATAAGGGCGCTGGGTCTCTTTAAAGCCAAGTTCTCTCATCTACGTACGCCTAAAATTTGACACATCCGGCGATCCTTCGAGAGATGGGCAGTGAAAAATACTAAATTTTCGTAAGTGTTTCAAGTCTGACAAATTCTTCAAGGCTTTCAATTTTTCGCACCATGCAACAACAAGGTTCGATAGTCCAATGGGAAGCTCTGCGACACATTCAAGCCAATGGCAATCGTAAAGAGAGAGTTCCTTGAGACGGGTTAGCTGGGAAAGACGGGGCAAAGACTGCCCCTGACAGGTGATCCTTAAATCTTTTAAGCCGAAGGGCAGTTCTGGTAATTCCGGAAGCTTTTCACACCTCTCAAGGAGGAGCTCCTCTAGCGCAATCAATTCGCATATATTACTAGGTAGTTGGTCCAGGTTTTTGCAATACCAAGCTTCCAACTTTTGGAGTTTTGTCAACATTCCAATGGCATCAGGTAATTTCATTATGCCAGTTCCAAAAATACACAAGATCCTCAAATTTTGCAAATTCCCAATGCTTTTAGGTAATTTTTTCATCGATGAATATGCTAAGTTTAGCTCAATCAATGATGCCAAATTTCCAATAGAAGGATGAAGCTCTTCTAGATTCACACAACCTACAAGACTCAAAATCTCCAACTTTTTGAAAGTGGACAAGTCGGGAGTTCTTTTCAGAGATTGACAAAATGTGAGGTTGAGAACTTTGAGCTCGGTTGCCTTCTGAAAGAAAGAAATGATACGTCAATGTAATTGGACTGTCACAGCTTGTGATTTTTTGCTACTCCTTATGTTTTCGACCTTTTAGAATTCCTCAAAAATTACCCGTGCTCCTCTATACCTTCACAATGGTCCTATTTAATTTTAAATGTCTCTTTTAGTAGTGTTTGGTCATGGCATTAGATAAATGTCTTTTAAACATATTGATTGCAAAAGAATGTTAGGGTGTACAAGTGCTAATTGCATTTATTTCCGAATAACATTTCAAAGGAGATATTTGCTTATTAGACATAAGCAACTTATATTATCAACTAAGCACATGACAAATCCAAATGAAAGAGAGATGCAATCATCGGGCACCATGTTTTCCTTCAATACTATGAAATTAAACAGAAACGACTAGTTTAATTATGAAAATCAAATTTCAAATTTTATATGTATAAGGAAAAAAATGTTAAGCTAAAAAAATACTTCAATGCCTTCTTTACATCTTACCTCGAGTGGAACCCATCCTCCCCAGTCCTCTGAAATTGCACTGTATGACAAATCGAGTACAACTAATTTCTTCGAATGAAAGTTGACCGTAGCGAAATTCGAGGGATAGCCCTCCCACTGAAGCCATCTTAACTTAGGAAGTAAGTTTTGGAAATCTTCGATGAAATTAGTACCATCCACTTGAAGGAACCTCAGGTTGGTCATTTTTTTAAATTGTTTGGCTGCGTAGCTTCTTCCCTCACCACATTTGCCAAGAGAAAGGGCCTCAATCTTCTGGTGCCCCTGCAACTTGGAAACATTGTGGACCATAAGTTTTGAATGATGAGATGCGACTAATTGAAATAAAATAAAATGCATTGATTTCGATTTGCTGTCATACTACTATGGCGTAGGCTTCTACCTTTCATTTTTGTGAAATGAAAAGTTGTAGTTGCATATTATTTATCTAATATATGTAA
The DNA here is from genome assembly GCA_017140615.1 of Eucalyptus cladocalyx. Classification (NCBI taxonomy): domain Eukaryota; kingdom Viridiplantae; phylum Streptophyta; class Magnoliopsida; order Myrtales; family Myrtaceae; genus Eucalyptus; species Eucalyptus cladocalyx. Next base: position 11,770,732 of record CM029518.1, read on the forward strand.
AGATGAGAAGCTCAAGTGATTGTCTCCAAACTTTTTCCTCATCCACCTATACCATTCGCATTTTGCACCTTCTGAATTTCCAAAATTTGCGTCCATTTGCAAATACAATGGAAGGCCTCTCTTCATGCATATAGTAATTCAAATATATTTATCAAAACTCATGCCCTTTATATGTGAAATCACACTTCCTTTACTCCTATCATGTATATGCGAACCAATACAACTCTAACCATCCAAATGCATCTATCAAATTAGCCATCGATATAAGTATCAAAATTAAAGAATCCCAATTGTAGAATTTCCTCACTTTTTTGGTTTACTTTGTTTGCAATTGTCAATATCAAAATGAAAACAAGAATGTCATTGCAAAAGATACGTGTGTGTTTTATGTTCCTTTATTATCATGTGTTCCTTCAATGAGGGTTTTTCATTATACATGGAAGGAAAATTGATAATTACAATCATTATATGTGATTCTTTTTATTGCTACAGATGTTTGATGCTATATTTTCATTTTCGTGTTGATTTTGTTACAAAGAAGTACTAGTCATCTAAATTTTGCTCATTTTTACCATAGATTTCTAGAATCAGGCAAAAACAATGATTAATCAAAAAAACTCTTTTGCTTAGAGAAGCAGCAATTTATGGGGACTCAAGACTGATACTTATTTTTATTCCAAACAAGAAAGGGAAGATGGACCCACATTCACTGACTAAGAAAAGTAGAGAAGACTCATACCTTGCAATTGTCAAGCACATCTAGCGCTTCCTCACAGATCCACAATCTGCTACGCTCTTGAGGTTCCATTGGATTTTCTAGATAAACAATTTCCCTTCCAAGATATCTCAATTGGTCATGCATCAATAGCTCTCCATCTTTGTCAATTTTAATTAGGGACATATGAGTTAATACTTCAATCCCCATCCGGGGAAAAAATCACAAGCATCCCACATATAGGTTGGATTTTGTTTATGTGATCCGATGAAAAGGCATGCTATATCCAAAAATATTTGTTGTTTCCTATAATCTAATGCTTCATAACTTATTTTCAACTTCTCTTGCACTTTCTCATGGGGCACTTTCTTTAATTTTTTTAATGTACCTTTCCATACACCTTCTCTCTTTCTCCATAAGAACGAACCTATAACTTCAAGAGCTAATGGGAGCCCCTCAGTAGTAGATACGACATCACCAGATATAACCTCATAATCACTCAGAGGAGAATCCTTTTGAAAGGCATGTCTACTAAATAAAATCAATGATTGACCTAAAGATAACCAGTTGAGTTGGTACATGTAGCCCACCCTACCTTCATCGAGAATGCTTTTGTTTCTAGTTGTGATGATGACTATACTTCCCGCTTCAAGCCAACTACCGCCCTCGACCAAAGCATTCAATTGAGTGTTATCATCCATATCATCCAGAAGAACTAAGACTTTCTTCCTCATAAATCGAGATTTAATGACACTGACTCCTTCATCGACATTAGACACATCACATGAACTTCTTGTTATGTCATGAATGAGTTGCTTTTGTACGCATTCAATACCCTTACGCTGGGATGTTTCTCGGATATTTGCCAAGAAGCTATGACAGTCAAAATGACTAGAGAGTTTGTTGTATAACACCTTTGCAAGAGTTGTCTTACCAAGGCCGCCCATTCCATAAATTTCAATAATCTGTGTACCATTGAATTCAGCATCTATGTTGCTCATAAGTTGCACATGATCCTCGATTCCCACTAACTGTTTAGGAACATTTAGCTGCAAAAGTCTTTTTAACTTGCCCATAACTTTTTTCGCAATAATCTTAACCAATGTTCCTTCATGCCTGTCAAATAACAATGAATATCAGTATAGGATAGCAATATGTGTATTCTTTTTTTAAAAAGATCTATTTATGAATAACTAAACAATGTTTTGTTGGAGGATAAGGTACCCATTATCAATTTTCTCCGATTCCCATCCTTTCAAGGAGCTAACTTCTTTGAGTGCTTCTTCCCATTCCTTCACAACCATTTCCTCCATATTCTTTTTATGTGCATCGATAGCTTCTCTCAATCTCCCTGTAGGATGTCGCACTTGTGAGGGTTCCACTTTGTAAAATATGGGCAACACTATTTGCCCTTTACTCCTCTTGCACTTTAACATCTGAACCAATTCATGAAGGCACCATTTGCTGGAAACATAGTTCTTGGAAATAATTGGAATAAAGATCATGGACTGCGTAATGCTGCAGAGAAGCTCCGGACCAATCTCTTCACCAACACGGAGCTCATTGTCGTCTCTGAACACGTGAATTCCTGCATCGGTAAGACTAGTATAGAGATAGTTGGTGAAATTTTTGCGTGTGTCTATCCCTCTAAAGCTCAAGAACACTTCGTAGGCATTCCCTTTCGGCCTTTTGTCTCCCCCTTCATGATCTCCTCCATGCGGAGCATTCAATGAGGAAGACGCCCTGGAATTCGGATCTTCTGAGTGAGTGGGTTCTTCTCTTTTACAATTCAATTGGCAATTTAAGTTGAGAGGGGAATGACGTGAAAAGAAATGAAAGGAATTGGAGAGAAAGGAAGAGAACGGAAAGACCATTTACCCTTTTCTTGATTGGATGGACATCATGGAGTGATTGACCAACGAGATTCTTATTCTGTTATAAAATGAGAGATTGATCAAGCAGAGCATCGAAAGAAAGCCAGCCTTCGCGGTCCAGATCTGCGAATCGCGCAAATGTCTTTCATGACTCAGTTAATTCAGACGAAAATAAAATAACTCTCACACCTCTTGTTTACTCAGAAGAAAATGGAGCAATCAAAGTAGGAAACAGAAAAGAGCAAGGAGTCGGTTGACTACCTGAGGAGTGCTCAAACAGCAGAACCCTGGGATCCCTACCGATTTTCAGCCTTCAAAGTAAGATTACCAACACACGACATTCTTTAATATGCGTGCTTGAACAATGTTCGAGTTCTTGTCATCCAACGGTCCAAAACTCTTCATGCTAATCGAACTGCTGTGAGGCATGCCGCGGAAAGAATAATCATTGCACGCGTAATTTCCGCGGCATCGTTGACTTGGAGACACGCGATACTCAGCGGCGTCGTGACTTGACTGGCTTTTTATATTAATAAGAAAATGTGGAAAAGAGAACTGACGAGCTCCTGACGTGATCCCTTGAGAAAATATTGGGTGGTCTGGGACCACCACGTCAGCGTGGTCCCGGACTACTCACGCGGCGCCACGTGTAAGGGGAGGGAACCAATATTTTCTCGTGATCCCCACGATTCGCACTATATTACTGGAAAGGTGCTTCCAACCTATCCACGCGCTTTCATTGAAATTTGAGAGATCCAGGACTGGCTGAACTGGACTTGACTTGCTTTCATTCTCTTATACACTGCTAATTTACACGAGTCAGACAAGAGCGTATAAATCGGGGGATTATATCAAGTCCAGTTCAGCCAATCCTGGATCTCTCAAATTTCAATGAAAGCGCGTGGATAGGTTGGAAGCACCTTCCCAGCAATATGGTGCGAATCGTGGGGATCACGAGAAAATATTGGTTCCCTCCTTACACGTGGCGCCGCGTGAGTGGTCTGGGACCACGCTGATGTGGCGGTCCCGGACCACCTAATATTTTCTCGAAAACAAAAGCTTAAGCCGCAATAAATGCTCTGACAGGAGAGAGAGAGTGTAGGCTAGGAGGAGAGAGGGCTCAACAGGCTAGGAAGAGGAGAGAGAGGGGAAGAAGGCAGAAGGCACCAAGTGGACCCACCGCTCCACATGGCACTCGTGAGTGGTCGGGGACCACGCTGACGTGGAGATCCCGGACCACCCAATATTTTCTCGCAGGAGGCTTTTTCTTTTTTATATGTCTAGAAAGGTAACTCTAAAATAAATCTTTTTCAAAATAATTTCCTTAAACTAGGTTTCTCCATACTACTTTTTACTTAAAAATTATCAAATTGTTATCATCCACCCAAACCACTTGTATCTCTCCCCTTAAATTAATAGCTTTTAACATTTTGCATGAATTTTATTCTTTTGGTGTTGTGTTACTAAATTCCAGGCCAACAATGCTCCATATTCAAATGGTAATTTAGTGATACTTTTTTTTTTCCTTTTATGTCATCTTTTGTCAGACTTTTTATTTCATGTTGACATTCTTCGCCAACATGTTCTTCACCAAAATATAATTTTTCACAGCACAATAGAGGAGGATTCAATATTAGCTTATTTAGCATTAGAAAATGTGATTTGAAAAACTGAAGCTATAAAATGGAGAGGAACTGCATTAAACACGACAACAAGGAGTGATTACGTTGACACCTAGTGTATTATAGCTATATAATATTAGCTTACCTTTGCTGCTTTGGCAACCAGCCTAGCTTATAAAACCTCCTAAGAGCATGTACTCACTTCTTTACTCATAGGTACAAACATTCTTGACCGAATTTTCCCAAATGCCCGTACGCACATCTACCCCAAAGATTATTGCCGGCTATTTATTATCAAATCTTGGCAATAATATGAAATGACTAACATGGCACACATGATTTCAATCACCTAAAGAATAATTAGGTTGGCCAGACTCGCTAAATTAGAGTTCAGAACTATCAATTCAAATTCATCTATCACCGGTCCAATGCAAATGCAATAAAAAAAATTAAATAATAAATGCTCCTAAAACTATATGCTATGCAATCTATTTCTAATATTTTTGTTTAGATGTTAAAAATTAATCCCTAATTTTTTTTTAATGCAATAAAAAACTAATTGAGCCACCGAAATTTAGATATTAATAGCGACACTTATCTATCAATGTGCTATCTAATCACAAGCAACGTTAAATCAAATAAATATTTGACACCTATTATCGGCACAAACATTTTAAATTCCTAATTCATTCAAACAACCCCCCGCCCCCCGCCGCTCACAAAAACAATATTTCATTCATTAGTTAAATATGTCCCATGAAAAGTTCGGGTACTATATGATGCTTTCTATAGGAGTCATTCTTGCCCCACTTTGCTCTGAGACCCAATGTTTAAACCCTTAACATCTTCTCTTGTAAAAAAAGGGGATTTGAGACAACAAATGATTGATCAATTTAATCAAATGCTGAGATTCATAGGCAAAATGTGATGATTTCTATATTTCATCAGCCAGAAGTCCAAATCTTAACAGAGTTGTAAAACAAACACATTATCCTCAATATTCAAGCTTCTTACTGTATTATTACCCACATACATGCCAAGAGTTGAGAGAAATGTCAACTAGTTGACATTGAAACACATTCTGGTGACTAAAAGTTCGGAGCTAAGTCCATTGACAGTATATAAGCTCCCTAAAAAGAGGTTTTTAGAACTGCCAATGGTCAAGATTAAGTCCAAAGGAAACAGGCTCTCTGCTGAAAACAAAATTCAAATGTGAAATGAAATACAAAATAACATTCACTCGCCTTTACTTTTTAGAGCTAATATTATCTCTGATGTTAGAAAAACACTAACACCAGCAAAATTTGCACAGAAACAAAATTTGGTAACAAGGCACTTACTTTTGTTGTAATGAGCGCACATCTTGTTCTGATACCAACTCAATTGGTACAATTTCTGGACCCTGATAGTCCAAAAAATCTTCAATTACAAGGAGGGGGGAAGAGGAAAGATGAAAAGACCAAAATATATTCCTAAGCAGAAAGTGTATTCTGTATCATTTCAGTCCAAAACAAGGCCCAGATCTGGTCCACCTGCAAAATGTGCTATCAAAATTAAGACAGCTACACGAGAGTTCTATGATATCTTTAGTCCCCACTTCAGAGGACAATGTGAAACCGCACTCTTCAGTTTCTCTCTTTTGGTAAGAGAGGGGGAGGCTCAAGGGAAGAGAGGTCATTCATTCAACTAAGAACATCTCGCAAAGCAGCCATATGAACCATAGTTTGCTTGTGGATTTGGTGGCAGATTTCCTCAACAGGATCAAGGAGCTTTTCCAAATTTGTAGCCCATGAGTTCGAGATGTCATTGCTCTCCTTTGTTCTCTGGAAACAGACAACTCCCATCAGCAGGTCTATCTTTCCCAGTAGGGACTTGGAAACAACCATTTTGGAGAGATGCTTTTCAGCTTCCTAGAATGGTCCTAGAACTAACAGGTCATGCTGATAGAATATCATATAGGCTTGTATAATTACTACTATGCTGTCTCTCTAGCAGATGATAGTGATGATTTAATAGATCGAGGCATATGAATAATTAAAGCTCTCTACAACAGTGGTAACAGAACCCCAAAAACAGAGTTCCTTTCGTTGAGTGATTCAGCTACATAGACGTCTGAGCAAATTAAGAAAGCTCTAATCACGAGATATACTTTTGTAACACTGGAAATGGTGAATCATAGCAGAGCTCCTCCCACACTTCTAAATAGCTACGACAAATTTTATGAGAAGTTGACTAAGCATAGTGTGTATGCATATATATCGGTCTGAAATATTCACAGAAAAAACTACAAGCACAACATTCTCAACCTCAAGACAAGCCTTGGCCTTCAAGGCACCAAAACCTCTTTTCCACTTTTTTGGAACTTGTATCCAAGTCCAGCAACCATAACCTACAGGTATCAGGGGCAGAGAGGCTGCCCAGGGTTAAATGAGGGGTCTAGGCAATCAGTCATAAAGATTGACATTGATAAGAGAAATAAATAAATGTTCAACATAATCAACCTGGATGCTGAGGTATAACAACTATGCAAGTTTCCTCAAGGTAATCCTAAAGTAATACTTCAAAACGACAATAACATTCTGCAGAAAATAGAGCAAGTTGCATCAGCATGATGATCCAAAGAAAGCAAGGAAAAAAAAACGACAAAGTTTTGTAATTACATGTTTGCTTATTCTCTGTCTATGATCTTCTGCTGCCTTCTTAACAAGTGCACCTTCGAGCATGGTTTTCTCATTCTCAAATTTATCTCTGAAATTACTCCAAAGCAGTTAATTGGACCTCCATTGTGACCAATTATTTCAGCTGCAACCTGCATTAAAATAATAAAGGTACGGCCAACCAAATTCCACAGCAGATTATCAACCTATTGCAAGAAAATGTACAACCAAATACAAGAAGCAATTCAAAGATGTACCTGATTTGGGAATTTCTGAGATATTTATATCTTCTAAAGTATTAACAAAGGCTTGACTGCAACTAATCATGTGGTGACCAAACTAAGTGCCAGCAGATTTTTCTTAGAACCTGCGACTAATTAAACCACGGAATGAACAGCTGTGCCTTGAAAAAATCAGTGAAGACTTGACAAAGCCTTATACAAAAGAGCTTCTCTGGTATCCGCTGCTCTGGGTTTCCCCTTCACTGATGGAATCTCATATATCGCCATATAGCAAACCACTGTAATGAGATAATACTTACATTGTTAACCACATGAATGCAAGGTAAGATGTGTGTTCAAATCCATTATGTACATCTCTTAAATCAGAGTTTGCGATAAAGATAGAAAGGGAAAGGAAAAAGAGAATGCAACAGATGAATAAAACCATGGCTTGAACCACAACCTGAATACTAGGTAGTGCTTGATCAGCCAAAAAGTTTTAGTTATAAAAATAGTAGATACAACATTAGAATAAGTAAAGCACCAATTCACCATATTATGGGTTCTGATTCTATCTGTTTCAACTCCAGAAGTGACCGAATATCAGCTGGTGCTTCTTCCACAATACTTTCCCCTTCTTTACGCTTTTTCTTCTCTTTGGAAGGATCTGCATCAAACACTGGGGGGCTGATTTTCTGGATCTGTGCATGGACATAGTCCTGGCAATCTAAGCTTAAAAGAACCTGCAAAACCATCCATCAGAAAACTGATCATAGTAAGAGAGCATAAACGGCTAAAAGCAATACAAAAATCCCGTACATGTTCAAGGATAAAGGCAATTTTCTCCGTATTTGCCAATGCTCCAAAATTTTCCACAGCAATTCAAACCACTCATAATGTTGGACAAGGAAAAACCAATTACAAGATCACTAGACCCAGAAGTCAACTTCTAGCTCTGCAATTCTTGTATTAAATCAGCAGCTTCTGCTATAAGACCTAGTTCTTCCTTTAACTTTTGCAAGTTTCTTTATCAACCGCACTCTCTCAGTTTCGACATATAGCTGCATAATGAGACTCACGAAACCAAAACAGATTGCTCATGAACATAAGCCACAATAGAGTTTGATTTCATTTTCATTGTCCCAGGAGCACAGAGTTAACTTTCAATTGAACTATCTAATTAACAGCATTAAAAATTATTCATCTAGGAAGAAAATAACTTAAAGAAAGTTGAATTAAATCTGATTAACAGCAATAAAAATACAATCATCTAGAGGATCCCAGCCAATTGAAAAAAATTGCAAACAGCATGAGCACCAGGCCTGAGTTCTAGCATCTCTAGAATCACAAGAGCGAATACCCATATAGATATGCCAACGAGATTCATTTTTCAAATAGTCATACATGATGGCATATTACGACTACACAAAACGACAGTATAAGATCTAGTCAGTGCACAAATGGGAGGCAATGCTGCAGTATAAGTCCTTATAAATCAAACCCCTAAGGTAACCATTATTAAGATCAATCCCAAATGATTGAAACTGGACCAAACTTTGGATCAATAATCATAAGACTACACTGCTGATGATGGCAAAAGAAAAGAAGAAAACAGAATGAAAGCAAAGCCAGATGATGGCATTGAAAAGAAGAGAGAAGGGTGAAAGAAATAGACAAGGTGAAGAGCTATATGCTATGACCTAAAAAAAAGAAAAAAACCGTAGCAAGAATAGACGGTTGCAATACAAAGGTGATGGCATTGTACTGCACTGCTGGTTGTGGAGGCACAGCGGACCTCCCATATGCCCCAACCAAAGCTCTCATGAAAGTAGAGCTCACATCCAACTCCAGCAATAAAAGGTTAATTTTAATCCAGGTGGAAGCATATGGACTCTCCCAAGTCTGCATAGAAAGTATTTTCAGCCTTGCCACAACCACCAATTAAATCTTCCATCCAATCTAATTCAGGATGAGGGCAACACCTCAATTTTATTTATAATCCCCTCACTGTTCAATCCCCAAAGTTAGCCCCAATAAGCAGGTTCAGCTTTTATATATTGTTTCAAACATACAATTGGTCATGCACGACGAGAAATGGGGCCTAATTTGATTTATTATGAGGTTGAGTCCTAATTAAATAGGCAAAGTAGGTGGACTGGGATTAGGAATCCCATCCTACATCTCCAATGATCTTACTTCTAATCCAATCTGGGAATGATTGTTGATGTCACCAACTTGCATCTTTTTAATTGCCTCCTATACAGTTAGCAATCCTAATAACAATTGAGAAGGTAAAAATCTGGTACAGGTATAATAAATAACCATCAGTCATAATGCTCTGACTAATCCAGAGGAACTTATCAGCATTCAGCATAGCATAACAATGAAATACACCCAATGGAGAGCAAAATTTGCACCAGCTTATCACCCAAAAGCAGAGATAAAAAGGCAAATATCTGGACATCGGTTAATCTTGACAATCCAATTCACTCATATCAAAGGAGTGTAAGATACTTCCTTTGTTACAAGAAAGTTTGGGAGCAACTATATACAGGAAAAACAACTTAACAGGTATGAATATCCAAATATCAGTGTCATCAAATAATTTTGACTCAAGCACTTGATGAGCAAGACAAAGAGTGCTTTGAGCTGGAAGACAAAAATTCATGCCTCAAGAATTCAGTAGACGACTGAACACAATAATCTTGGCTCCCGCTTGTTTAATATTCCTTTCGCCACCAGCAAACCTAACGCATGCTGTGTTCATGCAAGGGAGAAAAACCACAACAAACCCTTCTTGCAATGGACAGGTACAACCCATACTTATTGTTCATCTTCAGTTGATTAGTATTTTGAATCACTCGTCTGGCACCCAATCTCAATTTCTTTTCTCCCCCGTTTCTTTGTTGTGTAAAAGATATAATAAGTAAGGCACCAAGGAAATACCTATCCATCCAAACCAAAAAGAATTCATCCCTATACAAGAGAACTCAAATCCTAAAACAAATCTACTAACCAGAATAAAAACAAAGTGGAGCACCGATAACTGACTTCACTAAACCCTAAAAAGATGATAAAACAAAATAAAACTACTTAACTTAAACAATATGCCTTAATCTCCATCATCACGGACTAAGGATCAGCTGCGTCATCTTGTCACCCACCTTCACTTCAAAGTCGACGTCCGAGTAATTGAACAGGATCACCCCAACCGGGCCTCTGTAGTCCGCATCGATCACGCCCACGCCGACGTCGATCTAATGCTTCCACGCCAAACCCGATATCAGGTGCTGAAGCAACAAATGTACAAGATTCAATGTCAATCATCCAAAACAAGGTATTTAGACAATGTTTTGAGATGAGAAGTTGCACATTAGCTACTCCAGCACATGTTCCTTCGGGTGCTGCGATGCTCAGATCGGTAGGGACGAGCGCTTTTCCTCACGCCGGTACTTCTCGTCTCAGCCGCGCTGTTTTTAATCCGCAAACGGAGAAACCCACGTTCAGAAACCATCGCGATTTCTCGACATGGACCGAACTCGAAGCTCTAAGGAGAAAAGTAAAGTTTGGGGTCACGTTTTTCACCTCCAAATATCGTAGCACGCGGAGAGAGGGGGGTCGCTCGCGAAGGCAAGACGGCCTCCCGGGAAAGCGGCTCCCTGGCAGATCCCATGACGCCATTATTGGTAGGATGGAAAACAAAAATAGGCAAAAAAAACAAATTGAAAATGAGAGAATTGTATAAAAGAAAGGGAAGATGGGGTTTGAGGTTTTATAAAGAAACAAAAAAAGGAAAATGCATTAGGGTTTTCAAATTGGTGCCGCTCTAATTTGTGAAAAATTGTCGATTAAAATCGATGGAGTCTTCTTCATCAAGCATACGATCACCACCCTAACCGTAATGAACATCACAAACTTTTTCTTATATTAATTTTTGTCCAATCAAATGTTTTGGATGCTTTACAGTAATTTTTTTCCCAGAGAATTTTAATTAGTTCCAAGTATGGGACGAAAAGAAATCTTCAAATAATGGCCAAAATATTGATTTTTGCATCATCTCAAATTTTCTCCACACTTGAAATAAGGCGTTGATCATTATGCTTCAACACTAATTAAATTAACTAAAGGTAGTAAAACATGTTTCAGGTTGCTTTAAACTAAAAATCAAAATTTGAAGAAAAAAAACTTTTTACTTCTCATAAATAAATAATTGATCGTGTTAATGAGGACCTCAAGAATAACTTTTAAGTGTATTTTTTTGATGATTTATGTAATTTCCAACACATTAATGGCATATATAACAAGAAAAGTTACTATAGTGAAAATCACGAATTTTCTTCGACATGCTAAGTAAGTTCTATAATCACATTCTTTAATAAAATGATAAATACATTTATTTTGAGAAGAAAGTAAAATGGTGCTTTTTACTTACGGGGCACAACTATTTTCACAGCCAAAAGGTGTCGTAGCCACAGCTTTTCCTAGTTTTTTCAATTTCCATGAAGAAAACAAGGGAGCTGAAAATCTAAAGAACAAGGTCCATCCTGTATAAGGTATTAACTTGAAGGAGAAAAAAAAAACATCCCTCAAAGAGATAAAAGGTGCAGTTATCTTATTGAAATGAAGTTCTCTAGAAACAGGATGCTCATTTCAAATGTGAAATGAAATGGAAAAGTAGCATTCATTAAGCCTTTACCATGGAGAGCTAATGTCATTCACAATGTTAGAAAAACACAAGCACCGGCAACATTTGTAATGCGAAACAGAATTTAGTAACAATACGCTTATTTCAGTCCAAATGACTACACATCTTGTGCTAATACCTGTTCCATTGGTACAAGTTTTGGACCTAAAGGCCCATAAATCTTCAATTAAAATGAAGGGGTAAAGAGGAAAGATGAAAAGACCAAACTACATTCCGATTTTGAAAGTGTATTCAGTATAATCCGAAACAAGGCCCAGATTTGGTCATCTTGCAAAATACGCAATCAAATTTAAGACAACCACTCGAGAGTTCACTGATAAATATCTCCTGTCCACACTTCAGACCACAATGTGAAATAGCACTCATTGGAGGGAGGGAGGGAGGGAGGCTCGAGGGGAGATAACATTCATTCAACTGAAAACACCTTCAAGCTCGCAAGGCAGCCTTATGAATCGTGGTTTCCTTTGGGATTTGGCAGCAACTTTTCTTGACAAGGTCAAGCAGCTTTTCCAAAATTGTCTCCCCCGAGCTCAAAATCTCGTTGCTGTCCTTTGTCGTTTGGAAACTGACAATTCCCATTGGCTGGTCTATCTTTGCCATCGGGGACTTGGAAACAACCATTAAGGAGAGATGCTTCTCAGCTTCCTAAAATGGTAATATAGAGGTGAGAGATCATGCTGATAGAATATCATAAAATCTTGAATAATTATCAGTATATGGTCTCTCTATTAGATGATAGCAATGATTTAATAAATTGAGGCATGTGATCAATTAAAGCTCTCAACAACAGTAGTACGAGAACCCAAAAACAAAGCTTTTTTCCTATAGTGAAACAGCTTCAAAGATTTTCTGAACAAATTAATCAAGATCTCCAGCAAGATATACTTTTGTAACACAGGAAATGGTAAGTGTTAATACTAGCAGAAAAAGCTTGCTCAACTATTTTTAGCAATATAGCAGAACTCCTCCCACACTTCTAAAGTGCATTAGAATTTCAGGTTCCATGGCACAAGAAATGGCTTCACAATGCTAGAAAATGACACTCACAGCTACAACAAATTTATTAGCAGAAATTGACTAAGCCACGTGTATGGAACAAAACTTTGAAGAGAACACTGTCAAATCCATGACAAGCCTTTGGCTTTAAACACGCCAAAACCTCTTTTACACATATTTGGAACTTGTACTCAAGTCCAGCAGCCATGCCAATTAGGGATCACAGGGAGAGAGGCAGCTCAGGGTCAAATGAGGGGTCTAAACAATCACTCATAAAGAGTGACATGGACAATGAACATAAACAATTGTTCCACATAATCAAACCTGGATAATGAGGCATAATAGCCCTGCAAGTCTCTTTAAGGTAATCCTCCAGCAATACTTCAAAACAACAATAATATTCTGCAAAAAATAGAGTGAGTCACATCTGAGTGATGAATCCAATTAAAAGAAGAAAAATGACGAGTTCTGTCATTACATGATTGATGATTCTTTGAAAAGGCTCCTAGCTAAAAGTAGCTTGTCTCACCTAGGAGAAGCCAAAATTCTTCTTTTGACTATGATTGGGCCCTGTCTAAGATTTTCTGATGCCTTCTCAACAAGTGCACCTCCTAGCAAGTTTTCTCATTCTTAAATTCATCTTTGAAAGTACTTTAAAGAAGTGCCCATTGGATAACCTCCACCATGACCAATTGTTTCAGTAGCAACTGTGTTATAATAACAAAGGCATGGTCGACCAATTTCTATGGTGCATTATTGAGATATTACAAGATGTACAAACAATTACCTAGAACACTTCAAAGATGGAATGGGAATTTATGAGAGATGCTTATTTTCTAAAGTGGCATTAAGAAGGCTCAACTGCACAGAATTATGTGGTGATAGAACTAAGTAGCAGCAGATTTTCCTTGGAACATGCATTTAATTAAATCACAGAAGAACAGCTGTGCCTTGAAAAACTCAGAATAGACTTAACAAGGAAAGAGCTTCATCAATATCTTTGGGTTGCCCTTCACTGGTGGAATCTCATATATTGCCTTACAGTATCGACAAATCTCAAGGTAATCATTTATACCTACATTGTTAACCACATAAATGCAAGGTATAATGAGATCCGACCTTCAAATTTATTACGAACATCTAGAACGTCAGAGTTTGCGATAAGGCTAGAAATGAAGAAGAGTATGTGCCAGATATATAAAGCCATACAAGTTCATGGTCCTTAATACAATGTGGCAATTGATCGACAAAAACAAAATATTTAAAAGATGGTAGACACAACATTAGAAAAAGCAAAACACCAATTTACCACATCATGAGTCATAGCATAACGGTTTCAACTCCAGAAGAGTTGGAATATTAGATGCGTTTGTTCCACAATGTTTTCAACACCTTTATACTTTTTCTTCTCTTTGGAAGGATCTACATCGAACACGCGGGGCCTGATCTTCCTGGAAAGGATGTGCACAGACATAATCCTAGCAATCTATGAACAAACGAACCTGCAAAATCCATCGATCAGAAAGCCAATCACAGTGATAGTGCATAAATGGCTAAAAGCAATACAAAAAATTGTTCTTGTTCAAAAATAAAGGGACTCTTTTCCATGTTTTTGCCATTGCTCCAAAAGTTTCTACCTGCATTTCAAGTCCATCATAGGAATGTTGGACAAGGAAAAACCAATTACAACATCAGTGACAACTGAAGTCAACTTCTAGTTATTCCAATTTCTTGCATCAAATCGGTAGCTTCTGCTATAAGTAGGGTCTTATAGCACAGAAAATTTGTCACTCTAGAATGAAAATATGGTCGAAAAAGGAAGCAAAAGGGACAATAGCAAGGTACAATACAAATACAGGTATCTCCATGAAGAGGATCCCAACCAATTGAAAACTTGCAAACAACACAAACACTATAAGATCCCCATAATGGATATATCATGAAATGAATCCCAAACTAGACATGAAAAAGAGGTAATGCAATTCATACAAGAGTAGAAGAACAAAAGTAAAATTTTGGGACAATCATGGGAGAGAATCCAGATACACAAGGTGAGAAACTAAAGATGATTCCACAATATTAGATTCTAAAGGATTCCACCATACTAGATTCTAGAGCACAAGTACCAGACCTGAAATCTTGCATACCAACAGATTGCCTAGAGCCAATTCTCATATAGATATGCCAAGCACATTTGTTTTTTTAGATATATAGATGGCATGTCGTAGCTACAGATAATGATGGTTCATGATCTAATCTGTACACATATAGGAGACAATCCCTGGAGTATAAAATCTAACCCTCAAGGTAAAAGTTTTTAAGATTGATCCTAAATGATTAAAATTGGACCTTAGTTTGGATCAATGATCATAAGACTCCACAGAAAATTAAGGTCTAGAGTGATCAATTCTTAATCTATTTTCTGTACAAACACCTGTATGTTATCTTTGAAAAGAGGGGATGAAGCTAAAAAATAGAAGACAAAAGCACGAGCGTCACCATAGCAGAAGCATATCAGTGAAGAAGCTCTTGTGCCCCTTAAAAAAGGTTAACTAGAGAAGCATCTAGGGCATAAGTAAAGAAGAGATTAAAATAAACACAAAACCAGATGATGGCAGTGAAAAGAAGATAGAAGGATGAAAAAAATAAAAAAGATAAAGAGCTATATGCTATGATGTAAAAAAGAATTCTGTCCCCAGCCAGAAGAGATGGTTGTCGTACAAAGATGAGAGCATTGTGCTGCATTGTTGGTTGTGGAGGTACATCAGACCTTCCATTTCCCACAACCCAAGCTCTAATGAAGGGAGGGTCCACTTCCAACTCCAGCAATAAAAATGTTATTCTTACTCTAGCGAAAAGTTTATGGATTCTCCCAAGTCTGTATAGAAAGTATCTTCACTTTTGCACAACCACCAATTAAATCTTCCATCCAATTAATTTAGGATGGGGGCAACACCTCATTCTCATTTGTAATCCCCTTATAGTTCAATCCCCAAAGGTAGCCCTAATTAGCAGCTTCGGCCTTTAGATATTGTTTTAGACATACAATGCATCATGCACAATGAGAACTGGGGCCTAATTTGGTTTACCATGAGGTTGAGAGCTAATTAAATATGCATAGTAGGATATTTGGGACAGGGATAATAAATCCCATCCTACATCTCCAATGATCCTACTACTGATCCCAAGTGGGAATGATTTTTGATGTGACAAACTTCCATCTTTTTAATTGCATCCTATGCAGATAGCAATCCTAAAAAATATTTACAAGGTAAAAACCTTGGATAGTTGTATTAATAGCCATTAGTCATAATGCTTTGACTAATCAGAAGAACTAATCAGCTTTCAGCATCACATCACAATGAAATAGCATCAATGAAGAATGAAAATCCCACTAGCTTATCACCCATAAGCAGAGATGAAAAGACAAATACTTGGACATTGGTTAACCTAGACAACCCTGTTTACTCCGAACAAAGGAGTGTAAGATACTTCTTTCATTACAAGAAAGTTCAGGAGCAACTAAATACAGGGAAAACAATTTAACATGTGTGAATGTCCAAGTATTAGTGTCATCAAATAATTTTGACTCCTTTAATATCACTTGAAGTGGAATGCGAAGCGTGCTTTTATGTGGGAAGACAGAAGTTCATGCCCCAAGAACACAGAAATTCAGCGGTCCGATTGGGGTTCTAAAATGCAGCTGAAGCTGAGAGACCGCATGATAGCTCAAGAGATGCGTGCGTGCGTTTACCTGGAGCGGATGGAGAGGGCGTTGCCAGCCGTGGCGTCGCCTCATCACCGTCGCCATCGTCAACTCTGCCACGCCGACCGACCTGCCCACTTGCCTGCGGTGGACGCGCGGTGCGAACGGTGGCTTTGATCTTCGGGCCTCGGAAACTTCCATGGACGTTGAGCCATAGTTCTCTCTACCCCCCTCGCTCTTGAGGTCCGCTTGCGGACTCGAAGCTCGATATCAAAGAGGAAGGCCAATGGTCAAATGGTAAGCTATGATAGACCAATGGGGAGCTCTGTGACACATTCAAGCAAGTTCCGTCTTTTGCGTACGCCTAAAATTCAACACGTCGAGCGATCGTTCGAGAGATGGGCATTAAAAAATTTGGAAATATTGCAAGTGTTTCAAGTCTGACAAATTTGTCAAGGCTTTTAATTTTCTGCAGAATGAAATAAAAAGCCCCGATAGTCCAATGGGAAGCTCTGGGACACATTCAAGCGGTGGCAAAATGAAGAGCGAGCTTGTTGAGACGGGTTAGCTGGGAAAGACGGGGCAAGGACTGCCCCTGGCAGGTAACATTTAGAACTGTTAAGCCGGAGGGCAGTTCCGGTAATTCGTGAAGCTTTGCACAATGATGAAGGTTGAGCTTCTCTAGCAAAATTAGTTTGCATATATTATTAGGTAGTCGCTCCAGATTTTTGCAAACCAAAGCTTCCAACTCTTGGAGTTTTGCCAACATCCCTATGGCATCAGGCAATTCCGTTATGTCAATTCCAAAAATATACAAGATCCTCAGATTTTGCAAATTCCCAATACTTTCAGGTAATTTTGTAATTGATGTCCATCCTAAGACCAACTCAATCAGTGATGCCAAATTTCCTATCGAGTCAGGGATCTCTATCAATGAGGAGCAGCCATGTAAGAACAAGCTTTGCAGAGATGCTAGATTGCCTATGGAGCTAGGAATATGAACTAACTTTTTACACTGATTGGCAAGAATAACCTTAAGTTCCTTCATGGCACCAATGGATTTAGGTAATTCTTCAATTGCTAAATCATGTATGTGTAATTGAGTTAATGAAACCAAGGAGCCCATGGATTCAGGAAGTTGAGAAATTTTACAATGACTGAGAGATAGACACTCCAACTTCATCAAACTATCACTCGAAATAGGAATATCTTGTATACCCATTTCTTGTATGACAAGCCTTGTCAATTCTGCCATTCTACCTATTCCTTCCGGTAGCTCCTTGAGTTTCCAACATCTAGAGGCATCCAAGGAAACAAGAGTCTTGATGTCCCCAATAGAAGGATGAAGCTCTTCTAGATTCCAACAATTTTCAAGATTTAAAATCTCCAACCTTTTGAAAGTGGACAAGTCGGGAGTTTTTTCAAAGATAAACAATTTGCGAGGTTGAGAACTTTGAGTTCAGTCGCCATCTAGAAGAAAGAAAGGATATGTTAGTGTAATTAGACTATTGCAACTTGTGATTTGTTACTACTCCTTATGTATTTTACTTTTTAGAATTCCTCAAAAATTACCCATGCTCCTCTACTCCTTCACGGTTGTCCTATTTAATTTTGAATGTCTCTTTTATTAGTGTTTGGCCACACCAACAGATGAATATCTTTTAAGCATATTGATTGCAAAAAAATGTTATGGTGTACAAGTGCTAACTGCATGTAATTTTGAATAACATTACAAAGGAGATATTTGCTTATTAGACATAAGCCACTTATATTATCAAAAAAGCACATGACAAATCCAAATGAAAGAGAAATGCAATCATTGGGCACCATGTTTTCCTTTAATACAATGAAATTAAAGAGAAACAGCTAGTTTAATTATAAAAATCAATTTTCAAATGTTATACATACAAGAAAAAATATTGTTAAAAAAATACTTAAATGCCTTCTTTACATCTTACCTTGAATGGAACCCATCCTCCCCAATCCTCCGAAATTGCACTTGCTGACAGATCAAGTACAACTAATTTCTTCAAATGAAAGTTGGCCGTAGTGAAATTTGAGGGACAATACTTCCACCAAAGCCATCTTAATTTAGGAAATAAGCTTTGGCAATCTCTAGTGAAATTCGCACCATCCACTTGAAGGAATCTTAAGTTGGTCAATTCTTTAAATTGTTCAGCTGTGTATCTTCTTTCATAACCCCATTTGTCAAGAGCAATGGCCTCAATCTTTCTAGTACCCTACCATTTGGCAACATTGTAGATTATAAGTTTTGAATGATGAGATTAGACCAATTGATATAAAATAAAATTTACCTATTTCAATTTGCTGGCATACTACTATGGTGTACACTTCTCCCTTCTTTGTGAAATGAAATGTTGTGGATGCATATTATTAATCTAATCTATGTAAAGATGGAGAAGCTCAATCGGTTGGTTCTGCGCTTTTTCCTCATCCAACTATACCCTTCACAATTTGCACCTTTTGAATTCATAAAATTTGTGTCCATTTGCAACTACAATGGAAGGCCTCTCTTCATGCATCCACTAATTCAAATATATCTATCAAAATTCATGCCCTTTGTATGTGAAATAACACTACCTTTACTCTATCATGTATTTGTGAACCAATACAACTCTAACCATCCAAAAACATCAATTAAACTTGCCATCATATAACTATCAAAATTAAAGAATCCCAATTGTAGAATTCCCTCACTATTTTGGTTTACTTTTTTAGCAATTCTCCATATCAAAATGAAAACAAGAATGTCATTGCAAAAGGTATGCATGTGTTTTACATTCCTTTCTTATCATGTGTTTCTTTTGTGAGTGTTTTTCATTATACATGAAGGAAAATTGGTAATATCAAATATTCTATTTATGAATTGCTACAGATATTTGATGCTATCTTTTCATTTTCGTGTTGATTTTGTCACGGTTAAGTAGTAGTCATCTAAATTTTGCTTACTTTTACCATAGATTTCTAGGATCAGGCAAACAACAATTAATCAAAAGGACTCTTTTGCTTGTGGAAGTAGCAAGTTATGGGGACTCAAGACTAATACTTATTTTTATTTCAAACAAGAAAGGGAAGATGGACCCACATTCACTAACTAAGATAAGTGGAAAAAACTCATACCTTGCAATTGTCAAGCACATCTAGGGCTTCCTCATTGATCCACGATCTGCTACGTTCTTGAGGCTCATTTGGATTTTCTAGATAAACAATTTCCCTTCCAAGATGTCTCAATTGATCGTGCATCAATAACTTTCCGTATTCATCAATTTTAATTAGGGATATAAGACTTAATACTTCAATCCCATTCCCAGGGAAAAAATCACAAGCATCCCACATATAAGTTGGATTTTGTTTACATGATCCAATGAAATAGCATGCAATATCCAAAAATATTTGTTGCTCCCCATAATCTAATGCTTCGTAACTTATTTTCAGCTTCTCTCGCACTTTCTCATGGGGCACTTTCTTTAATTTTTTTTAATGTATCTTTCCATACGTTTTTTCTCTTTCTACATAAGAATGAACCTACAACTCTGAGAGCTAATGGGAGCCCCCCAGTAGTAGATACAACATCACGAGAGACAACTTCATAATCACTCGGAGGAGAATCCTGTTGAAATGCATGTCTACTAAATAAAATCAATGATTGATCCAAAGACAACTCGTTGAGATGGTACATGTGGTCTAGCTTGGTTAAGAACATCCTTGTTTCTAGTTGTTATAATGACTATGCTTCCTCTGGAAATTCTTGCACTACTGTGATGTCCTTGATCTTCAACTCTTCAACTGTGGTATCCACGTCAATTGTTAGGCAACCTTGACAACCCTCATCTAACAAACAGGTTACCTCAAGTGACGAGATTAAGGAAATCAAGGTTCTTCCTCAACTCCCAGAAAACTGGAAACTTTCACCCACTAACGGGTTAAATTGAATCACTTTACGATAGCAGTCCATCTTAACTTGTTGCTTGGTGAGCCAGTCCATGCCAATTATCACATCGAAGTCATACATGGCTAGAACTAAAAATCTATCTTCCCCTTTCGCTCACCAATCACTAACTTGCAACCAGGACAACCCAATGTAACTAACACATCATCCTTTAATGGTGTAGATATACTAACCACTGACCCCAACAACTCAAGACTCAATCTACCAGCTTAACAAATTGCTCAACTATAAACAAATGAGTTGCGCCAAGATCAAATAAAGCATATGTAGCATGGTTGTTTAGTGAAATAGTACTTGTAACCACATCAGGCGAGTCATCTACCCGTCCTCTAGTGATGGCATACACTCGTCCTTGAGGATTGGAGCTCGAATTATCATCCTTTGCCATTAATCACCGAAAGTAAGAATGCTAGCCAAGACCAACTTTATAAGCCTTCTTCAATGCAAAAGTAGATACATTGAACTGTTACCACTAGAAAGCTCTCAATCATCCTTTCTTTAAATGTGAGAAAGGACATGAGGAAATAGATATCTCGTGGAAATCTATCCTCTAATGGACGTAGCTTTCCCTTCTTTCCTTTTCTCAATGTCTACCTTTACAAATCATTACATATTTCTAATATAAATATAGAACAATAACGTCAATCACAATTATGATGTGAGTAACGATGCGAAAGTAAAATCTTATTAGATCATTTATCAAAGAAAAAATTTCAAATAAAAATCTAAAGTATTCTCGTTTTTTCAAATAAGGAATCAAAATGGATTTTATTTCAAATAAAGGGTTGAAGTGATCAAATCATCTTAAATAAGTGCCTTTGGCTGACCAGTGACTATTTTGAACATTGGAGAAAGGATATTTTGATAAAAATTAGTTTTTTTTGTTTTTTCTTTTTCTTTCTTTCTTTCTTTCTTCTTCTCCCTTCCCAATGTCAGCCATGGTTAAGGTCATTGGACTTAGGCGAGGGCCACCCTTGTCGGCGTCGGGAGAGGGTCACCCTTGCTTGGGCTGATGAGGGCAGCCCTCACCAACGTTGGGCAACCCTTGCCCCACCTAGCCCAAGCGAGGCAACCCTTGCCCTCGCATGGGCTGGCGAGGGTCGCCCTCACTAGCATTGGGAGAGGGTTGCCCTTGCTTGCAGCTCTCGCATGACACCGACAAGGGCAACCCTTGCATGACGTCGAAGAGGATGTGGGTGGCCTTCGCCTGAGTCCGGTGACCTATGGCATGGTTGATGGAGGGAAGGGGTATGGAGAAAGAAAGAAAGAAAAAGAAATAAACTAAAAAAATTAAAAGACAAAAATGCCCTTTGGTCTAAAAGAGGTTAGGCCCTTTTTGAAACTAATATAGCCACTTTAGGCCCACATTAGAAAAAAAGGTTTCAATTGATGCTCTTATTTGAGACGATTTGGCCACTTCGGGTCCTCATTTAAAATAAAGTCCACTTCGGGCCCTTATTTGAAAAAAAACAATAACACTTTAGGTCTTTATTTGGAATTTTCGCATTATCAAATAACATTACAAACTTTGTAAATACTTATGGAAATGAGATATTGGAGTTTGTCAAAGTTACTTTATGATTAGTTATGATAATCTTTATACCTTCAAAGGCTGTTTTCTCCTCATTATATATTTGATTGGTGGATTGCAGGTTATTAAATTCACTCAAATAAGAACTTTAATAAAATTAATTCTATAAAAATTAATTTAATAGTGAACTCCCGATTGGGTTACTACTCATTGGGTGAAAAAAGTCTCTTCTTTGAATTGAGTATCTAATTCACCTTTTCTCTTGTCATTGTTGTTTCTACTTTGGGCAATAAGTACTCTTTTTTTTTTTTTTTTTTTTTTTTTTTTTTTTTTTTTTTTTTTTTTTTTTTTTTTTTTTTTTTGTGGGTGAAGCAATAAGCGATGTTCTTTTGGGAAAAAAAAAACCAAGAGAAAGAAGAAGTAGCTCAATAGGGATAGTTGCACAAAAGCAGGACCCTATTTTTTTTTTAATATCATTACATATAATTAATAGCCGAATCCCTAACCTTTTAGAATTTTTTTTTAAATGAACTTGCAAACTTTTCAACTCACGGAAATCTCATGAAACAAGCGGACGTGCGCATCTACTTAGCTCAATAAGGCTCATCCAACCAAGGCTTTACCATTTGAACAGTAAACGGTCATGCTCAATTATTGTAATAATATTTTTTTTCTCTTCTAACAACTCTAAGCAGTCTTTAATTTGTCCTTGATAATGGCAATTGCATCCACTGACTGCTGAACCAACTTTGAGCCTGTGATCTTTCGTTCTCCGACCTCATCCCAACACACTGGCATCCTGCATGCTCTGCCATACTACGCTTCAAAAGGAGCCATTTGAATGCCCTGCTAGTAGCTGTTGTTGTAGGCAAACTCGACAAGATAAAAATGTTCCTTCCAGCTTCCTTTGAAATCCAACACACAAGCTCGCAGCATGTCTTCGAGGGTTTGAATTGTTCTCTCAGATTGGCCATCCATCTGAGGATGATAGGCCGTACGGTACTGTAGATTCATTCCTAAGGTAGTTTGTAAACTCTTCGAGAAGGCAATTGTGAACCTCGGGTCTTCAGTCTAATGTAATTGTCATTGGCACTCCATGCATACGAACAATCTGATGCACGTATAATTCTGCATGCTTGTTCAAATCAAGGTTCTTCCGTACGATGATGAAGTGAGCTGACTTTGTCAATCAATCGACCACTATCCACATGAAATCATTACCCCTCCGACTCCTTGGTAATCCCAAAATCTCGAGATGTTGTAGAAGTCCTCTTGGCTTACAATCCTATGCCATTACTTGCCGACATGTCAGAAACTTGGCAACATGCTTGGCGATATCCGCTTTCATACCGAATCGCCAATTGTGTTGATGCAAATTTTGATACATCTTTGTACTGCCTGGATGAATGCTGTAACTGCTATGATGAGCTTCTGACAAAATCTCCTCCTTAAGTGTTGCATCGTCGAGTACACACAATCGTCTTCGGAACTTTAGTGTTCCGTTTTCAGAAATTTGAAAGTCAGCCTTTCTTTTTTTGGTATCCTCTTGCAGGATTTTCTAAATTTTTGGGTTTGTTTGTTGAAGCGTCTTGATTCTGATCTGTACTTCTAGCTCAATTTTGAGGTTGGCCATAAGATTTGCAAGGTGGCCTACCTCAAACTTGAAAACTGAATCTCAAGCTCTCTCAAGTAAAATCCATTCCTTGACCATCATATGCACAACTGAATATTTCCGACTCAACGCATCTGTGACTTTATTATCCTTTCTAGGATGATACAGAATATCACAATCATAGTCCTTCAGGAGTTCCATCGAGCGACACTGTCACATATTCAACTCTTTTTGAGAGAATAGATACTTGAGACTTTGATAGTCTATGAAGATATGGAATCTTTTTCTGCACAAATAATGTCTCCAAATCTTCAAAGCAAAAAAAATTGCTCCGAGTTCTAAGTCATGCGTCGAGTAGTTAAGCCCGTGAGGTCTCAATTGACGGGATGCGTGTGCAACAACCCTTCCATGTTGCTTTAACATGCAACCCAATCCTTTAAATGATGCATCACTATAGATCTTATATCCTCCAGGACTAGATGGAATCTTCAACAAGAGTGTGGTAGTTAGCTTCTACTTAAGCTCTTGGAAACTACACTCACACTTGTCTGTTCTCACAAATTTCTCTTCCTTCTTTAGTAGTCGAGTCAACGGTGAAGCTAGTGCTAAAAACCCTTCCATGAACCTTCTGTAATATCCTGCTAATCCCAAAGAGCTTATGATCTTTGTACTATTGTCTGTCTTGGCCAATTGATAACTGCTTCGATCTTGGTCAGATCCACGGAGATTCCTTCGCCTGAAATCACATGACCTGGGAATGCCATATGAGTTAATCAAAACTCACACTTACTAAACTTGGCGTACAATTCATGGTTCCTTAGTGTTTGAAGCACCATCCTCAAATGCCTTTTGTGCTCCTCAGGACTTCTTGAGTACACTAGGATATCGTCGATGCACACGATTACAAATTGATCCCAGTACTCTTTAAACATTTGGTTCATTAGATCCATGAAAGCAGTTGGGGCATTCGTCAAACCAAACGGCATTACAGTGAACTCATAATGGCTGTATCGAGTACGAAACGCTGTCTTCAATATGTCCTCATTTATGATCCTCAACTAATGGTACCTTGTTCTCAGGTCTATTTTACAAAATATCGACGCTTCTTGCAACTGGTCAAATAAGTCATTGATCCTCGGGAATGGATACTTATTATTGATCGTCACCTGATTAAGTTGACGATAGTCGATGCATAAGCGCAACAAGCCATCTTTCTTCTTCAAGGACATAATTGGTGCTCCCCATGGTGACGCATTGGAACTTATGAATCCCTTATCCAAAAACTCCTGCATATGCACCTTCAATTCTTTCATCTCTAACAACACCATTTGGTAAGGAGCCTTAGAGATTGGCTTTGTCCTGGGTGCTAACTCAATCACAAACTCGATCTCCCTCTCTGGCGACATGCATGACAATTCCTTTGAAAACAAGTCTAGAAATTCTTGCACTACAGTGATGTCCTCAATCTTCAACTCCTCAACCGTCATATTCACGTCAGTCGCTAGATAACCTTAACAATTCCCATATGACAAATGGGTTACCTCAAGCGACGAGATTAAGGAAATCAAGTTCTTCCTTGACTCTCAAAAAATGGAAACTTTCACCCACTAACGGGTTAGACTGAATCGTTTTACAATAGGAGTTTATCTTAGCTCGTTGTTTGGTGAGCCAATCCATGTCAATTATCACATCGAAGTCATACATGGCTAGGACTAACAAATTTATCTTTCCCTCTCACTCACCAATCACTAACTTGCAACTAGGACAACCCAACGCAGCTAACACATTATCCTTTAATGGTGAAGATATGCTAACCACTGACCCCAACAACTCAGGACTTAATCCTACTAGCTTGACAAATTGCTCAACTATAAACGAATGAGTCGCGCCAAGATCAAATAAAGCATGGTCTGTAACCACATCAGGTGAGTTTTCTGCCTGTCCTCTAGTGATGGCGTACACTCATCCTGGAGGATTGGAGCTCGAATTATCATTCTTTGCCATTAATCACCGAAAGTAAGAATGCTAAGCAAGACCAACTTTATAGGCCTTCTTCAATGCAAAAGTAGATACATTGAACTGTCTACCACTAGAAAGCTCTCAATCATCCTTTCTTTAAATGTTTGAAAGGACATGTGGAAACGGATATTCCGTGGAAATCTCTCCTCTAATGGATGTAGCTTTCCTTTCTTTCCCTTTCTTAACGTCTACCTTTACAAATCATTACATATTTTCTAATATAAATATAGAACAATAACATCAATCATAACTATGATGAGAGTAATGATGCGAAAGTAAAATCTCATTAGATCATTTATCAAAGAAAAGATTTCAAATAAAAATTTGAAGTATTCTCGTTTTTTCAAATAAGGGATCAAAATGGATTTTATTTCAAATAAAGAGTTGAAGTGATCATATCATCTCAAATAAGTGCCTTTGGCCGACCGGCGACTATTTTGAACATCAAAGAAAGGATATTTTGGTAAAAATTATTATTTTTTGTTTATTTCTTCTTCTTTTTTTCCTTTCTTCTTCTTCTCCTTTCCCATCGCTGGCCATGGCTAAGGTCGTTGAACTTATCCAAGGGCCACCTTTGTCGGCATCGGGAGCGGGTCACCCTTGCTTGGGCTAATGAGGGCAGCCTTTACCAACGTCGGGCAACCCTTGCCGCACCTAGCCCAGGCGAGGTGACCCTTGCCCTCGCATGGGCTGGCAAGGGTCGCCCTCACTGGCATTGGGAGAGGATCGCCCTTGCTTACGGCTCTCGCACGACACCGGCAAGGGTGACCCTTGCATGACGTTGGAAAGGGTGTGGGTGACCTATGCCATGGTCGATGGAGGGAAGGGGAAGAAGAAAATGCCCTTTGGTCTAAAAGTGGTTAGGTCCTCATTTGAAATAAGTTTCAATTGATGTCTTTATTTGAGACGATTTGGCCACTTCAGGTCATTATTTAAAATAAAGTCCACTTCGGGCCCTTATTTGAAAAAATAAGAGCACTTCAGGCTCTTATTTGGAATTTTCCCTTTATCAAATAACTTTAGAAACTTTAAGTAAATACTTATGGAAATGAGATATTCAAGTTTGTCAAAGTTACTTTATGATTAGTTATGATAATCTTTATACCTTTAAAGGTTGTTTTCTCCTCATTATATTTTGATTGGTGGATTGCAGGTTATAAAATTCACTCAAATGATAACTTTAATAAAATTAACAGAATTTGTTATCACAAACATATGACCTTTGTTCTTAGATTTTATTTGGTGTTGTCCCGTTTTCTCGCACACAACCTTGACCATTGAAACCAAAAAAGAAAAAAAAAATCGTTAATTAAGTACTTATTGATTTCTTATATGATCATTTTGAAGAAAATAATTTTTAAATAATTCATTTTTGTGAAATTAGCGGACTCTAAAACATTTTCTTTTTAGTGTATTTAATGTTTTAGGACCCATCACAATTGAGATGAGTGGACACGGAAGAATCCTTCGATGATTCTCAATTTTTCGTTGAATTTATTTAAAATCTATTTATTTTAATTTTTGTTTTTTTGGTCCTCTTCACTCTCTACTTGCTTTTTATATGGATGGCAGATGATAAAATCATCCATAGTTTGGACAGCTGCCGACGACACTAATTCCCTTTTAATTTGTCTAAAACTTCAAACTAAGCACCCTCTCAGTCCTCATTAGCATAAACGCTGAAGGTGATGTTCTTGCATTGTCATACTTTTTCGTGCCTTCGTTAGGTACTTAAACACGGACGGCTACGAGGGCGGATTTGGGACCGCTCAGATTGATCAGATCTTATTGAGCATAGAGTCCGACTACAATGAATGGGCAGCCAACTTTGCTTCTCTGGTGGTGCATCCGCATGATGCCCTCTCGGTCAAGATGTTCACCAAGTGCTTGAGAAGGATGAGGCTTGAAGCCGCGCTTTCCTTAGCCAGGGCGGTTTTCCTGTCTGACAATAGAGAGGTCCTCGGGAGAATGACGACCCCATGTACTATAATTCAGATCACGAACGACGTCATTGTGCCGAGCTCGGTTACCCATCACATGCACGACAAAATCCAGGGGAAACCGACAGTCGAGATGATCGAAGCCAATGGCCATTTCTCTCAGCTCACGACACATTTGGCAGCTTCTCGATGTGTTGGGTGAAATCTTGGGGTTTGAGTATCATTAGCAGATGATTAAGCTCTTAGATGTTTAAATATATACTTATGCCCTTGACTGGACTAGAATTACCCCTCTTTCTTTTATCTTTTAAACTTTTTTTTTTTTTTTTGGGGGGGGTGGGGATTTTATGTATAAATAGTAGGTGAACAAGGTCGAAGCAAAATGTCCAGGTGGGGTATGTTGTGATGTGGTAATTGTGGATGTGAATGGGAATGCGTGAGATGAGGATTGGGGTTTGTTGATTCCATGTCGTTTGTCTCTTTAGATTAGTTGTTATGGTTGGATTGAGTAGTTTGCATTTAAACCATTTGGGCTTGAGCTGTTTCGACTGGATTTTATTTGATCTCGAGGAGAGAGTTTTCGAATAGGTTATTCGCACAAATGTTGGGAAAAACTTTCCACCACAAAGCTGTAGGACCCTATCCTCGTTGTCTTGTCTATCACATGTTCAAAGGGAGCTATCCGAAGAAGTCACCTAGATACATCTGATAGATGAGACGAGACTAACGAAAGAGACAAAGGATGCTGGCTTTAGGAAGATGGGAAAAATACCATATTCAAGTTCTCGTATTTTACACTTAATTCTTTTTTGCATCCTTTATTTCTAAGAATCTACCATTTTGTGTTCTCAAACAAAAATTTCACGCGGAAAAAGGCTCAGATTGCTTCAGTTCTTGTGTACCTCAATAAAATTAAATCCACTATGCTTCCACTATGCCACTATGATATTCCCAAGAATTTCTCATCCCTCCCAATCTAAATAAACCTCCAAACATAATAATATGATTATTAGAGATGATCAATGGATAGGTCCTTGAGTCAAGCTAAAAATATAGCCTAGGCTCATCCATTAACAAAAACGTGTGTGTGCACATGTGTATTAAACAGGTCCAATATTCAGTGGTTGATCTCCTATCATTTGGAGACCTTGTCCAGTCAGCACAAGAGAATCCTTCAACCCTGATATGGCCATGGGTGGTAAACAATTCCATTCCTTGGAGGCTTCTCCAAATACCTCAAAATTTGAATAACTGCATTCTAGTGAAATGTACAAGGGAAGACAAAAACTGACTTATCACACTAATTGGAAAG
Organism: Eucalyptus cladocalyx; assembly: GCA_017140615.1. NCBI lineage: Eukaryota > Viridiplantae > Streptophyta > Magnoliopsida > Myrtales > Myrtaceae > Eucalyptus > Eucalyptus cladocalyx. The sequence goes on from CM029518.1 coordinate 11,799,612, forward strand.
GCAAAGTGTAGTCAAGTAATTGTGAGATAATTTAGCTTACGTACCAATCTTCTATATCTATAAGGATTATCAAAATCTATCCTCCCTCGCCAACCAGTTTAACCCCTTATTGTCTCAGTGAGCAAATATTAGACATATTTTCATTGTGACAGAATAATACCTTTCGGTAACTATGCCATCTCAATTCCTAGGAAATACTTCGACTTTCCTAATTCTTTAGTTTGAAAATATTATTGAAAATAGGTCTTGAGTTATCCCTCGCAATGATAATATCATCAACATACACAATCAAGAACAATTTTTCTCCCCTATCAAGGAAAGAATGATCATATCCACATCTAGATAGTCCAAAAGAAAGTACAACCTTAGAAAATCTTAGAAACCATGCCCATGGGGTTGCTTCAAATCATATAAAAACTGTTTAATTTACAAATCAATCCCCAAGACTCCCCATGAGCAACAAACATCGGATGTTGCTCCATATAAAATTCTTCATGAAGAGTACCATGAAAAAAAAAAAAAACATTTTTGACATCAAGTTGAAACAAGGCCAATTATATGTAGCTTTAGGAGAGATCAAAATATGAGTAAAAATAAGTTTCGCAACAAGAGAAAATGTATCAAGATAGTCAACCCCATATACCTGAGCGTATCCTTTGACAACAAGTCTTGCCTTTAAACGAGCAAGAGAACCATCGGGATTGACTTTTATAGCATATACCAGTTAACAACAAATAGTAGCTTTGCCTGAAGGAAGAAGTACCAAGTCCCAAGTTTAATTAACCTTGAGAGCCTTTAAGTCTTCTTCCATCACTATCTTCCAGCAAAATTTTGTAATGCCTCGGCTATAAACTTGGAGACAGGATATTGTTCAATAGTAGATAAAAAAAAAAGAGACTAAAAAGCAAGATACATAAAAGAGTGTGAAACAAAGTTTGCAATAGAATGTTGAGTACAAGTACATGTACCTTTGTAATGTGCAATGGGGAGATCAAGATCAAATACAAGAGGAGGGGCAGCTAATGCATAGTTTAAGTACATATAGCCCCTTGCCTCACGTGCTCTACCAATCGTCCTCTTCATAACCAAATCCTTGAAAGTACAAAAATCAAGATAGAATGTTACTAAACACCGAATTTTTTTTATTAATTTACCGATAAACATGATGTTAAATGGAAATTGTGGGAGATAAAACACTAAGGACAATGGTAATGAAGGAGTTGGATGGACTGTGTCAATCCACTTAACATGTGTAGATGATCCATTGGCTATAGTAACTATGGACGAAGATGGAGTAAGAGAGGAAAATATACCCGAAAGACCTGACATGTGATTAGAAATCCTAAATCAATGATCAAAGGATGAGAAGAAGCTGAAAGGCATGTAGTAGCATTATCAATCCGTACCAAAATAACGATGGAAGAAGCAAACTGTGAAATCTTAAAACTGGTTGTACCAAGAAAATTCCTTATCAAGCATAACTACCACCTTGCATTCAAAAAGACTGTAGAGGAGAGTTAGTACTAAAAGCTGTATTTGCAAATTAGTGTTGCCAATTTGGTCTCCCATGTAACTTGTAATAAATTTTTTGAATATGACCGGGTTTGCCATAGTAATGACAAGTTCGTGTGGCCCCTAAGCTATTAATTGACATGTGAGATTGTCCATAAAGATGCTATTGACTTTGGCTTCTCTTAGTTCATGTGCCTCAACCTCCCCCTCAGCCAACACGTCTATTATATCCTCCATGGTTTCCTTTATCATACCTATACACACTACTAGTTCAAGTTTAGGACATAATAGCTGCACTATTTATCATAGGTGTATTATCTAAAGAAGATTTATGAAATATCCAAAGAATCCAAGCAAACATCTCTGTGAATGATGCAATAGTATCTCATCCAAAAATCTAAGACCTAACGGTTTCATATTTTGGACCAAGGCTTCTTAGGAATCCTATTACAACTAATCGTTCTTTCTGAAGTTGCATTTGTTCAACATTGGCTGAAATAGAGAGAACATCATTCAACTCCTCGTACATTCTCTTAAAGTCAGCAAAGTAATGTGTAATAAAACATCCATTCCTTTTAGATCAATAGAACTCCCGTGATAGGAACAAGTTATTTTGGCCATAATATAACATATTCAAATACTCCCACAATTCTTTGACTACATCAATACGAATTGCTGGATCAACTATATTATTCTCTATAGAGTTTAACATCTGACCAAGAATACATGCATCAATAACATTCCAAGTTGCATCATCTCTAGGTTTAGGCTCAATCAATTGTCCATGTTGATTCCTACCTATCAAAGTAAGTTTCACAATCTTCTTCCATTGATGGAAGGTAGGATTACCCTCAAACTTCTTGTCAGTAATTCGATTAGACAAAGAGGAAATCACCTCCGTCATCAAAGAACTATTCTTCTAAGGATCATCCTCAATTTTACTCATTGTCAAATCATCCATCCCCCCATAATAATAAGTGAATTCTTACAATAGTTTTCTTTAGACGACTCAGCCTCAATAATTCAATAACCCAATATTACCACATAAAGAGTCTCCATGACCTACAAACATCACCAAATATGTTAAAACCAGCCAATATATCTACAACAATCAACAAATACCAATACCTGAAGACATCCTCAAGAGGCAGAAGAAAATATATCAACTATACCAAGAGATGACCAAGTCTAATGACCAAATCAACAACTTATCAGGTCTGGTGACCAAATCTGATGACTCAAGACGTCATTTAGACCTTGCAGTGACCAAATCCTTCAATTGTGTGGTGACCCAGCAAATTAGTGTGCGTATGATAACTATTTTATTTTTGTTCCAGACTTGTTTCTGGAATATAAATATGTTTGGTAAAACATTTTCATTTTTCTATTGTTAGAACAAAGTTTTATTTTAGAAATAGGTTTGGAACATAAATGAGAAGTAATTTTTTTTTATTTATTTTACTTTTTTTTTGAAAAATTTTGGAATAGAAATGAAAAATAAAAACTCTTCTCATTATTCATCCTTGCTACTAACCAGTTGTGCACCCTACCGTAGTTGCCAACAATTTGTCATTGTTGCCAGTCGCCTCCACCCACCACCACTGGCCGGCTGCCGTCGCCAGTCCTAGCTTGCCACTCACTGCCTACCTACCATTGTTTGTCGAGGAGGGAGAAAATTTATGTCGTTAATAAACGAACTTCTATTTCAAAAACAAAAAGGTTTGTATTACATATTTTTGCTTAAAAACTCATCCATGAATAAAAATAGAAAAATTTCTTTCTATTCCTTCTATTACATAAATCAATTTCTAGCCACAATGGTTACCATTCGTGCCCTTAGTGACCAAGACTAGTGAGCCACGTGAGGTAACCAGTAACTCCACGACCTAGCGAGCTGTACAAAGGAGCCGCGTGAAAAAGCCACACGATGGAGGTCATGCAAGGGAGGGGTTGTGCGAGGAAGGAGTCGTGCAAGGAAGCACAAGAGAACGCGTGAGGAAGCGTAAGTGAGGGATGTTGATAAGGACAAGCTGCGACATTTATGACTGACTGTTCCAACGAGTGGTCAACAGCGATGAATGGCTAGTCCATTGACTAAGGTTAAGCTCTAGGCTTTAATACCATGTGAGAGGAATTAATTATTGTATTATTCAGTAAAATCATATACACACACATCAAAATAAGTCATAAAGGCCACTTTACCCTTCATACTTCTAACAATACACACATTCTTGGGATGACATGGCTTGAGCATGAGTATCTCATTATGATTACAAAGTGCCACTAACTTGATTAGTATTATAATGGTCTGGGCTTGGCCACTAACTTGATGACCACAAAAACATATACATTATGATTACTACACATTGAAAATAAACAAACTACCTTTAGGACTCACAAACTTTAACTAAATATGTTCATGAGGCTCATGTGTATCCACAAGGTCATTGGCATTTATCACATGTTTCAATCACCTTCTTTGTCTCCCTCTCTCGGAACCGCAACTTACTAGCTACTCTCCCCAATACTTTACTACAAGGTTTGCCAACTCAATTAGCCACTTTCCACTCGTTCATCTTGCCACTCTCCTCAATTTCGACTATATATTTTCCCATGAATGAATTTGATGAGTAAAAAATGAGCCATAAATATTCAACATGTATGTGATAAAATCTTCGCCTCGCCTCTCTCCATTCTCTCAACCCATCTAGAAAATAAGTGAGACAATCTCCACCTTGACTCGATACTTGTTACTAACCAGCAATAATTTGGCAAATACCATCTTGAAAACGTTTCATTAATGCATTTGAAGATCATACTGTTCCTATAACCTCCCTAATCGAGCTCTGTTCAACCAATATATTAATGTAGAGTGGTTAAAGAAATGGTCTAATTTCAATACAACATGGAACAAATCTATGATTTAGTTCTGTCTATAATTTTTTGGATTGTGCCGATGGTATTAATCTAATGTAATTTGCACACGATCAATGAGATTTGAATAGATGACTTATGATTTCTGAACTATAAATCTCCCGACCTCCAGCTTTAGAGAGATTTAGGCACTACGGTCAGTTAAATGTCTGTTAGAATTGTATTAGTCAACATTTTCTTAACAAAGGACATTTCCATTTTGTTTATAACGATGTGACTTTTAACCTCTCTATTTATGAATGTGACTAGTAGTTAGCAACTTCCCCACATAGATAGCGACATGCACAACATAGTAGGTTAGAACCTAGAAAGTAACTAGTAGTTTCTTTCACGAGTTTAGAAATCTTTTTAGGTTTAGCATTAAAAATTCATTATTTTTATTGAGTTATTCACACGAAATAAGTTCGCACATAGGAAAAAACTACGAATTTATAAAATATTTGTACATGATCAGATTCCTTTTCACTAACGACAAAGATAGATATGTATGTATGTATGTATGTATGTATGTATGTATGTATGTAATTTGCAATTTTAATATACTATATGGACTATATAATATGTAATTATGAGCACAAAATGGGATCCGATGCCAAGTAAGTGACTAGTACATTAATGTAGTGTGGTTAAAGTAATGGTCTAATTTCAATACAACATGGAACAAATCTATGATTCAGTTCTGTCTAGAATATTTTGGATTGTGCCGATGGTATTGATCTAATGTAATCTGCACGTGATCAATGAGATTTGAATGGATGACTTAAGATTTTTGAACTATAAATCTCCCGACCTCCAGTTTTAGAGCGATTTAGGCACTACGGTCAGTAAAATGTCTGTGTTAGAATTGTACTAGTCAACATTTTCTTAACAAAGGACATTTCCATTTTGTTTATAATGATGTGACTCTTAACCTCTATATTTATGAATGTGACTAGTAGTTAGCAACTTCCCCACATAGATAGCGACATGCACAACATAGTAGGTTAGAACCTAGAAAGTAACTAGTAGTTTCTTTCACGTGTTTAGAGATCTTTTTAGGTTTAGCATTAAAGATTCATTATTTTTATTGAGTTATTCACGCGAAATAAGTTCCCACATAGGAAAAAACTACAAATTTATAAAATATTTGTACATGATCAGATTCCTTTTCACTAACGACAAAAATAAATATGTATGTATGCATGTATGTATGTATGAATGTAATTTGCAATTTTAATATACTATATGGACTATATAATATGTAATTATGAGCACAAAATGGGATCCGTTGCCAAGTAAGCGAAGCATGCGAAAGTATAGTAACCTGCCTTCGCTTCCGATCATAGAACAAACTCCAACCAAAATCAACATGGATGACTACATTGAACAAATGGTGACCTAATTGCTGAGGCCAGCATGACATCAAAGTGAGCTTCTCATGGTTTAGTTCCGCTAGTCATGGCACGTTCATTGGATATTTCCTCCGCCTTGCATGCCTAATCATCATCCGATCATCTTCCGGTCCCTTTTGGGCAGATTGATTCTCCGTAACAAACTTAGTTCATTGCATCAATCAGAAGCACCGTGCGGGTTCGAGATAATATGTTTCTCTCGACTCGGGATGAAGAGGCATCTAACCCCAAGCAAACTTGAGTTTCGGGCATTGCATAGTTTAACTAGAATTACAAATGTTTCTCTCTCTCTTTTTGACTTGTACTCTGTCTCTTTATAGAGAGTGGGAATAACTAAGGATGGTGGGCTGATTTTCTTTCCTCATTTTTGTCCAAAGATGAATTTAACCTAATGTCGATCCCAAAAAGGAGTAATTGAAATTATTTAAGAATGCCTTCCTTTTCCTCTTTCCAGTTAAGTGGGGCCCGTCGGCTAATATGTCTAAGAACGACTTGATTATCTTTGTGTGTGTGTGTATGTGTGTTTTCTTTTTTAATTTACAAACGTTACCAATCAAGATAGTGCCGAAAAGCGGCCGGTCTATGGCGTTGTTGCTTTTCGCGAAAAAACAGTCGGATGGTTCCAAATTACAGCTTTTTCTCTGGTCGTTGATGACACGTGCATTGTCGTCGTCAGTTCCCTCTTCTAGACATGGGGCCCTTTAGCTGTGCTATCTGTAAAAACTTTTGAGAATATGTTGGTGAAGATTCATATGCTCCTTGGATGATAAGATTTGTGTTTGACTAAGCTTGGGGCAACGATTACTTCAGTTATTAAAGTTGAAATCAAGATTATAGTGTTTTTAGGATGGGGACATTGAGGATATCATAAAGGGTATTAAGAAAATATTTGAAATTTTTTAAAAGATGCGAAGTTCCTCGATAACTCATTAATATTATTTCTTTTTTTCACCCATCATGAAGCATGAGATGGGAAGGTGCAATTCAAGCTTGGTAGATAACTATAGTCCTCGATGAACAGATTTAGGCACAATTCCAAGTTCGCCCCATAACCAATTTCATGGACTGTACGATATCCACATCAACTTATTCTTGTAAAATGATCCTTTTTGGTTTGATATCAGATCATATCGGTACTTGCGAATTACATTGTCTTCGCTCTTGAATCAATTTTCATAACCTTAGTTGATAGGATCGTTGTGATTGGGAGCACATAAAAACCTTTTGGACAATTTACACAATATGTACCTTGACTTTCAACCTCCATTAACAGGAAAATTAACGGAGAGTGAAGGTGTTTTTTTTTTTTTTTATCAAAAGAATTATCGTTCATTACCAAAATAATACGTGATAAGAAATCTAAAAAATCACAATAATAAAACAAGCCTATAAAGCTCCAAAGCATGTTAGTAGAGATAATCACAGGCTCGTCCTTCAATGACTGATTTGTGACTACATCCAAGTGAAAAGATTGGCCGTAGATCACTAAATCATATAGCATCATCAGTGATAAGCACACGTTGAGATCTCCATTTATAGTTATGACTTGGATTTTTGGTGGTGTGCATTTAGGTTCGGCGGCCCCAACATTATCATTGTATAGAAATAACATAAACATTTTGAAAAAACCCAAATCTAATACCTGTGAGAGCAAGCCTTATAATAAATGTGAAGCACTAAAGCTTTTAACTAAAACGCATTAAACGAGCACAGAATTGACGCCGAAGCTGCTATGAAGACCATTAAAACTGAAGATGGTGTACTTGTTCAATAAAACTTCAAAATCTAAAATTAGATCGAAGAAAAAAATATCCTATATATAAGATTGGGAGAGCAAAGTTCTCAAATCTAAAACTAAATTGGGAAAATAAGGGGAGGGAAAGATCTAGGTCAGATCTATCCCCTTCGGAAGTGGAAGAAACGAAAAAAGGTTCAGAGAAGGAGAGACAATAGAGAGTAAAGGTTAGGAATATCAATTTTATTAGTGAATGGCTTATCTCTCTCTCTTCATAAATGAATGGCTTCTTTAAAGCTTAACAAAATCTCAGTTTGAGTCATGAAAAGCAGAAAGAGATTCATAATACGCACATGGTAGTGATTTGCTGTCACATTACATTATCATCCCCACGTGATGAAATTGTCGCACAACATGTGCATACTTTCTTTCGGTCAACTGGGAAGTTTTACTTATCACTATACACATATAAAATTATAATAATATTCATGCTTAAAATAATTTAAACAGTATATGTGCTTGATATTCAAGTATTAGCGGCTCAAGTAATCGGACATCATAATAGATGCCATCCATAAATTTAAAATTATTCAAGTCACTTCATTAAGTAATTCGACGTTTTGTAAGGCTACTACGACATTAATTCACAAGGATTAAATAATATAATAAATCTAATATCAAACTCTATTCTCCAATATCATTTGAAGTCTTGCAAGCATTTGGTCATGTCATTTTTAACATGGTTAGGAAATGAATTACATCCTCTATTTAATTCTTTGGATTTTGATTTTGTACGTTTTCATTTTGATTTCATACTTTGTTATATATAACTCTGTGGATTTTGATTTTTATCTCATTTCAATTTGACTCATTTCTTTCTAGGATACTTTTCCAAAAGGTTTTCCTATTGTACGACGACCAAATTCAATCCTAAACTTTTTGATTTAGCCAATTTAGTCCTAAATCTATTGATGATTTCTCAATATTGTCTGTCAGCTCAATTTGGTAGAAAATCATTGATGTAGACGCTAGTCATCCTCCATGGCACAATTAGCATTGAAATGGATAATTTTTGTAACATTTTAAAATTTTCCAATTTTTTCTTTTTTTCTTTATATTTGTTTTTTGTTTTTTGTTTGTTATACCTATTTCCCGTTGCTTATCATCAAAGCCTCGGCAATGGTTGACGGAGATCGCTGGCCATAATGAGGACTTGTAGAGAAAGGGTTGTGACACTCACTATTGCTGACGAAGGCATTGGGTGGGGGCTGCAACACCTATAGAAAAAAGGAAAGGAAAGAGTAGGCAAAAAAAGAGAAAAATATTTAAAAAATTCAAAAATCATTAAAGCCAGCAGCCACGCAGCGCCGGCGTGCCACGTAGGATGGTTGATGTTGATTGAATTGTCACATTAGCGATTTTTTATTAAAATTAGTCGAAATGACTAAATTAGAAAATAGTGAAAAAATTTAAAATTAAATTGGCCAAATTAAAAAGTTCAGGATTAAATTGGCTATTATATAACAAGTCAATGATGTTACGAACAATTTTCCCTTTCTCTTTTCATCAAAAAAAAAAAAAAACATCTAATATCCTTTAATCTAGCGGACAGAGAAAGACCACATAAATCAACTCTCGAAAACCGGGGCACCAAAACTAGTGGTTTGAGAAAGAGGACGGTGACATAATAATGTACGTTCGTAAAATGAAATCCCGATATCCATGTATAATGAAGTTAGATGGATAAGCTCCAGACGGATGCAACATGTGTTCTAACAAGAGACAACAAAGGCCTGAATATTCCCTTTCAGAAGACAAGGTTCATTGCTGATTTTCCAATTGGGTTCAAGAAATAAATAGCCACGACGACTATAATTCAACACAATTAATCTTTGTGGGGGATGATATGCAGCATACTAATTTGTGGACCTCAATTTGGACACTGAAGTCAACCTCGCTAAATTTTCCCAGCCGTTGGCATTGAATTGTGGCTGTCTTAGCACTCTTGGAGCATTATAGTACGTCGTTTTTTCTTTCTTTTTTTCCAATTGGGTTCAAGAAATAAATAGCCACGACGACTATAATTCAACACGATTAATCTTTGTGGGGGATGATATGCGGCATACTAATTTGTGGACTCAATTTGGACACTGAAGTCAACCTCGCTAAATTTTCCCAGCCGTTGGCATTGAATTGTGGCTGTCTTAGCACTCTTGGAGCATTATAGTACGTTGTTTTTTCTTTCTTTTTTTCTAATTGGGTTCAAGAAATAAATAGCCACAACGACTATAATTCAACACAATTAATCATTTGTCGGGGATGATATGCAGCATACTAATTTGTGGACCTCAATTTGGACACTAAAGTCAACCTCGCTAAATTTTCCCAGCCGTTGGCATTGAATTGTGGCTGTCTTAGCATTTTTGGAGCATTATAGTACGTTGTTTTTTCTTTCTTTCATACCAATTGGGTTCAAGAAATAAATAGCCACGACGACTATCATTCAACACGATTAATCTTTGTGGGGGATGATATGCAGCATACTAATTTGTGGACCTCAATTTGGACACTAAAGTCAACCTCGCTAAATTTTCCCAGCTGTTGGCATTGAATTGTGGCTGTCCTAGCACTCTTAAAGCATTATAGTACGTTGTTTTTTCTTTCTTTTTTTCCAATTGGGTTTCAACACGATTAATCTTTGTGGGAGATGATATGCAGCATACTAATTTGTGGACCTCAATTTGGACACTGAAGTCAACCTCGCTAAATTTTCCCAGCCGTTGGCATTGAATTGTGGCTGTCTTAGCACTCTTGGAGCATTATAGTACGTTGTTTTTTCTTCGAGCATTATAGTACGTTGTTTTTTCTTTCTTTTTTTCCAATTGGGTTCAAGAAATAAATAGCCACGACGACTATAATTCAACACGATTAATCTTTGTGGGGGATGATATGCGGCATACTAATTTGTGGACTCAATTTGGACACTGAAGTCAACCTCGCTAAATTTTCCCAGCCGTTGGCATTGAATTGTGGCTGTCTTCCTTTCAGCATCGTTTAGCGCACGCTAGTCACTTGCATGCATGCTTTGCTGCGGGATTTTCTCCTTTCTTGCCATCTTTAATTTAACCCGCGCAATGATTATCTCATTAAGCAATTGAAAGGGCCCATTTCCAATTGGTTATCTTTACCGACCCAAAAACATTGGTTATCTTCACATAATTATCACCATAATTGAAAACTGGGTCAAATAAAATTCATCTGATTTAGTATATCACCAAATGTTATTAGAAAAGAAAAAAAGGAAGGAGAAAAATTCAGAAAAATTGGGTTCCACAAATTTTAAAGTGCCTTTTAATTCTAGTACATGCATTTAAAAAATTATGATGCTAAATATGAAATGAAAGTTTGGTTTCGAACTTCAAAAAGTAAAAATATACTTCCTCGAGTATTGGGGCTGGAATTATCATCATTTATTATTAATTACCAAAAAGTAAGAATGCTAAGAAAGACCAACTTTATTGGCCTTCTTAAGCTTCATTCATTTCATGAGAATGTAATATTTCTAGAAAATGTCTTTTAGGAAGTCATTTTCCCAAAAATGACAATATTTTTTGTATTTGACTAAAATTTAAAAATGAACTAGAATATATTTTTTGCTGTTTTGTAAGGAAATCTTTTCCTCCATATACATATTTCAATAATTTTTTTATTTTATATTTATCAAACTATTTTTAAAACTATTTTCTTATTATTTTTTAATATTTTATTTTTAATATTTTTCTTTTTTCCTTTATTTTCTTCTTCCTTAGCCAATCACCGCCGACGATTGACCATAGGTGAGCTCGAGCTTGCCAGATTCCAACAAGGCCTGAGCTCACCCCACCGGCCTTGTAGATTTGGTGAGCTAGGTGTGGCTCCAGCCTTGTTTAAGGTCACCAGATGTCGGCAAGGCTCAATCTCTTCAGCTTGTGGTTGGCACGGGTTGGGAACAAATTCAAGGAAGATGAAAAGAAAAAGGAAAGGAAAGAAAAAATTAAAAAATTAAAAAATTAAAAACTCGATTTAAAAATAAAAAAGAAAAGAATTGTAAAAAAAGGAAAAAGTGTTTGGTGAAAGGAGATATAGAAAATGTTTTCTCTTATTTGAAAAGCGGAAATTTTTTTCCCTATTTTAGAATACTTTTTTTCTTTGATGGAAAATATTTTTTGATAGTTAGTTTATTTTTTGTGAACTAAATACTAAAAATTTTAAAAATTATTTTTCTGAAAATTATTTTTCAAAACGAATGGAAATTACATGCAAAAAGTAAGTACATTGAACTGCATTAGAAGGCACTTGATTGTCCATCCTTTGAATGTCGGAAATGACATGTGGAAACAAATATCCCACCGGAAGTCTCTCCTCAAATAGATGTAGCTGTCCCTACTTTCCCTTTCTCAACATCTATCTCTCCAGTTCATTCACACTTATGAGAGTAAGGATGCATGTATAAATCTCATTAGCGATCATTAGTAAGAGGTGGACGTTATGACAGGAAAGAGAAACAAGACCCCATATGGAGAAGTAGTCCTTGATAGATTGTAACTCGTGCTTTTCATATTCAAGCTTGTCAAAGTTACTTTTATGATTTTTTTTTTTTTTTTTTTTTGTTGTCCTTGTTTCCTCCTTGAGTCATGCTCTCATGTATTCTTTGTTTATAAAGCAATAAGTGATATTATTCTGGCAAAAGAAAAAAAAGAAGAAGAAAAAGCTCAATAGAGAAAGAAGTTGAAGAAAAACATTACCTCATTAATATCTCAACCTAGGAAGCATCAACACTCTCGGGATGTGTCGAATATCCGACACATATCCGACACTTTCCGATACTTAGTCAACACATGTCGGAAAATAAATATTTGGTCAACTTTCTCAATACTCTCTGATATTCAAGTTGGAAATCCGACACATTTTAACATGCAAGGTCAATTTTAAAAATTTTCAATAAATGATAAATCAAAATATATGTGCAAAAAAAAAAAAAAAAAAACAATGTGCCTTGAGTTGGAGATTTTACTTGGGACCTTATGCTGAACATCAACCAACGGCCAGTGCACATCACCGTTGCTCCATGGCTAGTCCTCAAATCCTCCACCAGTGGTTTTTCTTTTTCTCACTCGCCGGCGACTCCTCAAGCTCCTTCGGTCGCTTGAGCTGGGCACACCACTGCGGCGTCCATTCCACTTTTGATAGCTTGGCCTGAGATAAACACTCTTAAAAAGGGACGGCAGGATTACTTCCATGCAGTAGAACATCAGGACAAGCGTGGCGACAGTTAACCATGGTGGTGGAGTCAAGTTGCTCTGTGGCCCTTCGTCGGTCACCTATGCCATTAAAGCTTGGTGTTATGTCGACCTCGCTACAGCAGTGGGCAGTGCGACTTTATGCACGGTCAAGCTATTATTTAGGCGTCAGTAATAGTCGAGGGACCCAACTCAACTGTACTGTCCTATTGGCCGTTCCAACTTCATAAATGTGAATGCTAATGTTAAAAGGTAGAATTTAATAAATATTAAAGGAGGATAAATTTATCACATATATATTAATTTAAAATTTTTCATGATATTAATCTTTTATATATCGAACCCCAAATATGTATAAAAAAGTTTTACAAAGAAAAGTAATATCTTAATTTGGCAATCCAAAAAGAGAATTGATAACAAAAATGGTTTTAATCGATGGTAAATTTTATTTTATTTTTGGTAAGGAGATCGATGGTAAAATATTCATGCCTATGTAATCCAAAATTTAATCATTCGTGCATGTATAAATATCGTAGCGCCACAAGAGAAGCTTTTTCCTTTGGGGGATTGACTGAACATAATAAAAATTCTAGCTAAAAAAGTATATATATTCCATACGTTGCTTTGTCATTCAATTTTTATACTAAAAACAGGTAATATAGGACAGAATTATAAGATGTTACTGAAAGAAAGAAATTAGAAAAAAAAAAAATGTCCACGCACAGTGGCAGAGGATGAAGAGGTTGTCTGGTCCATTCTCTTTGTTCCTTTAGGCAAATAACCTCTACTTCCTCATTCTTGTTATAGCTTGACGGACAAAAATATATTTATATTTACGAAATGAAAAAATGCAAAACAGATTTGATTATCAACAGCCGACATTTAGTACTAAAAATCCAACGACCAAGTGTGAAAAAAGGATGAAGGAAGGGGAGCGTTGAAGAGCAATCAACGAGAGAGATATTAGCAACACCCATATTCTTGTAAAGGCCATCTTTCCATAGAAAGTGAACCCACAAGGGATCCTAGTGTGCATGATTAAGAATCGGAAAGGAGCATACCACTTGTCACCAATGTGGAGTGGACACAGCAAATTCCAATTAGGCCAAGCTACTTGGCTAATTGGGGTCACGATACAATTTTAAGCATTCTTCTTGAGCTTTGCTAGCATAATAGTCATTAGGGTAATGTGAAAATAATAATCTATTGGGAGCCGCAAATTCTTTAAAAAGTAGATTCCACAATAATTTATAATTATATGTGATTTGGTTTTTTGTAATATAAATAAGTTATAATTCTTACAGCACATTAAAGACTGTCACACAATCATTTTTTTCTTTAAAGTCATTCAATTTGGAAAGAAAGGAGTTTGTCAAAAAGTGCCTTAAGGGCACATTCTAATATCATGATTATCCTTATGAAGTGCACAATTAAAAATACTTTCACTCATTGAAGTCTCAAATTCCATTGCAATCAATGCCATAATGTTACATGTCCAACCTATTAATTTTGATTCCGAAAGCCTTTAGTGATATCATTCTATAAATAAGAGGAGAACCATCGTCTAGTAAAAGTATAGGCCAAAAACTTATTAGCATTATACCAATATATATATATGCTATGTTAAGGTCATTGATTGCTGGGATTAGTGAAGATTAGAAAAGGCTTAGAGAGTTTTGGGTTGGCATATTACTTTTTTTTTTGGTCAGTGGTTGGCATATTACTTTGACAGCCGGAAATTGTTTTGGTTTGGAAGCGCGATAACTAATGAGACTCCCTGAAAAAAGACCTTAGTTAGTATATTTTTACATCATATTGTAGCCATAATGATGCATATTTTATCATAATTTTCACATGAAATTATCATTACCAAACAAACTCAAAAATGTAATTTTCTCATTTCTTCTAACTCTCACTTTCCATGAAACATAATTCACCCATAAATTTTTTTCTCTCTCTATTCAGATATGTTTGACACACGAGTCCAGAATATGAATTGCTTGTTTTTTCTTCAAATTTTATGGATTATTGGAATGAAGTTGAAATTGTCAAATTGAAAAAAAAAGAATAATATTAATAAATGATGCATTAATATTTTTAGTGTAAATTCATTCTAGGCTTTTATTAATATTTATTTATTTGTGAATTTGAATCAAATTAATTTGATTGAAATAATGTCAAAAATGATAATTTATTATGTATATAAAAATATATATTTAATGTATAACATGTCATAATTCTTTGTTTTTTAATAAACGACATGTTGGTGTGTCGTGTCATGTCTGTATCGCGTATCGCATATCGATGTCGGTACTACTTAGATCTCAACTAAATATCTTGGGATACTGCGGTGTTGGTGCTATTTGGATTTTAACCAAACCTCTTGAGACACGTGAGGCTCCTCATATATAAATTTTATTGTTTGAACACTAACGAGTCATGCTCAATCATTGTCATAATTATTATCTCTTCTTTCCCATAAATAGTGCCCTAACCACATCATTTCCTCTACACGCCGTCACTCCTCTCTCTCTCTCTCTCTCCCTCGTTTCTTGTCCTAGTTCTTCCCACAAAAAAATGGTGATGCCAGAGAAGGGCCTCTCGAACCCCCTGAACGCGAAGCTTACCGGCTCGGGCACCGAGACTGTGGCTCTCGCTCACGGTTTCGGATCAGACCAGACCGTGTGGGACAAGATCCTCCCTCACTTGTCTCATCATTTCAGGGTCCTCACCTTCGACTGGTGCTTCTCGGGAGCTGTCAAGGAGCAAGAAGGTCTGTTTGACCCTGTGAAGCACTCGTCCTATGAAGGTTTAGCCCGTGATCTGATCTCTCTCCTCGATGAGCTCGATTTCAAGTCCACAGTCTTTGTCGGCCACTCCATGTCCGGCATGATCGGTTGCATCGCCTCTGTGAAGAGGCCTAACCTCTTCAAGCACCTCATACTCCTTGCTGCTTCTCCTAGGTAAGTAGAGATGTATTTGGTAATGATTAGAATAATAATTTTTAATAAGAAATGATTTTTATATTTTTATTATCATGAACAATTTTTGAGAAAAAGAACGCGTTTGATAACTTTCTAAAATTTTTATTCTTGGTATAGACATACATTTGGTAAAATTCTTAGATTTTTTATTTCTTTTAATTTGTTAATTCTTTTATTATTTTTTAATTATTTTTAATTATTTTTCCTTTTTTCTTTTTCTATTTTTTTTCTCTTTGGTTGGTTGTTGGCCATCATGGTGGTGGCCGGCTAGGTGATGTCCGACGAGGTTCAACCTCGCCTAGGCAACACGACGCTGGCCTCACCCTAGCCTGGCAAAGCCCAGCTTCATGCTAACTAGGGAGGCCAAGCCTCACCGCAGCTCAAAGTCTTCAAGGGTCAATGACGTTCCAGCAAGGTTGCTCGCCCTCGTCTGGCCAATCGCTGGCGCCAATGACCAATCAAAAGGAAGAACAAGAAGAAGAAAAGAAAGAGAAAATAGAAGAAAAAATAAGAGAGAAAATTTGATTCTAGAAATTATTCCTAGGAACAATAAACTATTTTTTTTCTTCTTGTTTCTATTCCAAACTATTCCGGGAACAAAAATATAGATTCCTAGGAATAAAAGTTTTACTAAACACGTTTCTATTCTTTTTACATTCCCCAAAATAGACAAAAGAACATAATTTTTTGTTCTGGCGAATAGAAATGTATTTTACCAAACAGACCCTAACTCAACATATTCCTCCCACCCAAAAGAGAAAGGAAGAAGAAAGTTTAATTTCTCATGCAGTTTGTTCATTTGAATCAGCACTTTTTTTTTTTTTTTTTTTTTTTTTGGGGGGGGGGGGCGGGTCGGGGTTTGGTTTACTACGTTTTGGTCTCTTCAAGGAAGGTACCAATTTCAGTCTCGCCTCTTTGTTCGATTTGGCAGGCCTCATCATATGTCTCATCGATATTGCTAGCAATTATTCTTGGTCAGTATGTTTACCCAATGGTCAAAAAATGAAAAAGAAAAATAAATCTTTCATATATTCTAATATTAATGATATTAAAAAAAAAAACAAGACTTTCCCCTCATGGGTTTGTCCCTTTACTTGTAAATTCCATAGTTGTAGATGTTTAGTTTTCCTTGAGTTTGTTTATGGCGTGTGAATAAGGAAGCTATGTTGTTCAAAAGCACTTTCTTTTCACCATGACAAAGTTCTAGTATGGTTTACCGCAAAAAATATGGATTAAGGTTCCGTTTCTATTATTTAAAAAATGATCATTTATATTAGTTTTAAAAATGAATAAACAAAAGATGTTTTCATAATCTATGAAGATGTTCAGAGTTAAATTATTGTCAGTAATGAAAATATTTTTTATTAACTAATTATTTCAAGCAATATAAGCTATTATTTTAAAGAATATATTTTTAAAACCGTTCGTTTTTGGCTAAATAAACGCATTCTAAACAGAACATAATCTTAGTTAGGATCATAGGAGGGGTATTCCATATATTCTCATCTACGAAGCTTAAAGATAGGTTAAAGAGAAGATAATTCCATGGCACCTCCACTATTAAAAATTTTGTGCAATATCGAAATTTTTTGTTGTCCTTCGTGCTAACAAGGGAATGTTGAAGAAACACAATTTGGACATCTGTCATAGATAAACGATTGATTCGGCTCGAATGAATGATGGTTTGGACCGATTTAGTCAAAATTAATGGATAAAATTACAGGAAATAAATAAATTTTAAGCTTATTGGAGTTTAGTCGTGAGTAAGTATTTGAGACATTTATGTTTACTAGAGGACATTAAAAAGATTTTATATGATGGTGTACCGTTTGCTCACACATCACCTTGACTGTTGAAAAAAAAACTCATGAATTAAGTACTTATTAATTAATTACATAATCATTTTATGAAAATGATTTTCAAATCATTTATTTTTCTTTTCGGCGAAACAAGTGAAGCTTGAAATAGAAATCATAAAGGCTTTTTGTACTTGATTTTCCCTATAGCAAGGATTAAATACATAAAGTTATTGTTTGGGGTATTTAAGGTGCATTTAGTAACATTTCTATTTTAGAGAACAATTTCTTTTTAAAAATTCTCTTTTTCTATTTATATTTCTTGGAACAGTTTCTAAGTCAAAGAACATATTTGGTAACTATATAGAATTTATATTCTCGAAATAGAAAAAGAATAGTAATACATTTGATACGATCACAAATTTTTTGTAATATAAAATTTCTTTTAATTTTTAATAATCTTTTTAGACTTTTCTTTTTTTCCTTTTTTCTTCGCCAGCGGCAAGAAATAAAAAGAAAAGAAAAAAAAAAGAATCATTTTAAAAATTGTTCTTGTTAAGAAGCTACTTTTTTTTACTTCATGTTTTTGTTTCAAATTTGTTCCTCGACTACTTTTCTATTGTAGGGAATAAAAAAATTAATAGACATTAACTGATTTATGTTTTTTTTCGGGAATAAAAAATAGAAAAATAAAGAAATATGAACATTAACAAATAAGCCCTTAATGTTTTAGGGCGCATCACGAGTGAGATGAGTGGACACAGAAGAATCGTTCGATGATTCTCAATTTTTCATCGTCTTTATTTAAAATCTTTTATTTTGATTTTGTCTTTCTCGTCCTCTTCGCTCTCTCCTCACTTTATGGATGGCAGATGATAAAGCGATTCGTGGCTTGGACGCTTGGACAGCTGCCGACGGCACTAATCCTGTCTAAAACTTCAATCCCGTTTGTAGCATAAAGGCCAAAGGTGATGTTCTTGCAGTGTCTTACTTTTTCTTGCCTTCATTAGGTACTTAAACACGGACGGCTACGAGGGTGGATTCGGGACCGCGCAGATCGATCAGCTCCTAGCGAGCATAGAGTCTGACTACTACGGATGGACAGCCAACTTTGCTTCTCTGAGGGTGCAGGGCGACCCCCTTACGATCGAGGTGTACACCAAGTGCTTGAGAACGATGAAGCCTGAAGTTGCGCTTCCCTTAGCCAGGACGATTTTCCTATCTGACCACAGAGAGATCCTTGGGAGAGTGACGACCCCGTGCACTATAATTCAGACCACGAACGACACCGCAGTGCCAAACTCGGTCGCCCATTATATGCGCGACAAAATCCAGGGAAAATCAACAATCGAGATGATCGAAGCCGATGGCCATTTCCCTCAGCTCACCGAACATCTGCAGTTTCTCAATGTGTTGGGCAGAATCTTAGGGTTTGAATATAATTAGCAGATGATTAAGCTCCTAGAATTTTCATCATATGATTATACCCTAGACTAGACTAGAAGTCTAGAATTACCCTCTTATTTTTATATTTTATACTCTTATTTTGTTTTTTCTCTTTTGGATTTTATGTATGGATAGTGGGTGAGTAATGTGACATCCTGATTTTCAACCCTATTTTCGATGAAATGAATTAGGACATTGATGCGTCTATAGCTTTTTTCTTTGAGTTGGCCACTTATGAGATAACTAATCTATCAGATGAAATCGTTAAGGAATCTAAACATGACAGACTTAAGAATTCGATCATGAATCGACTGCTCGATCGTGATAATCGATAAGGGTCAATACGACTCTATTTTAAGTGATTAGTGATTGGATATAGGTCGATTCGACAGAAGCACACAATTAAAATGTGAGTAATTCCACATGATTGCAAAATTTGCGTTGAATGGCATTAATCTAAATTTATGTCGGTTTGGTAAGCGGTGGCCGTATTTGAAATCTCGAGATTTTTACGACAGTCGAAAGTCACTTATGAGTCGAAGATATACAATGTAGCTTGAAAATAATTTACTACGGGTCAAATGCGCTAAAAATTCCTAAAAGTGGGTGAGTAATCTTAGGGTTTGAATATAATTAGCAGATGATTAAGCTCCTAGAATTTTCATCATATGATTATACCCTAGATTGGACTAGAAGTCTAGAATTACCCTCTTATTTTTATATTTTATACTCTTTTTTTTCTTTTTTGGATTTTATGTATAGATAGTGGGTGAGTAATGTGACATCCCGATTTTCAACCTTGTTTTCGATGAAATGAATTGGGCATTGACGCGCCTATAGCCTTTTTCTTTGAGTTGGCCACTTACAAGATAACTAGTCTATTAGATGAAGTCATTAAGGAATCTAAACGTGACAGATTTGAGAATTCGATCATGAATCGACTGCTCGACCGTGATAATCAACAAGGGTTAATACGACACTATTTTAAGCGATTAGTGAGTGGATATATGTTAATTCGATAGAAGCACACAATTGAAGTGTGGGTAATTCCATCTGATTGCAAAATTCACATCGAATGGCACTAACCTAAATTTTTGTCGGTTCGGTAAGCGGTGCCCGTATTTGAAATCTCGAGATTTTCATGATAACCGAAAGTCGCTTATGAGTCAAAGATGTACAATGTGGCTTGAAAATAATTGACCACAGGTCAAATGCGCTAAAAAAATCCTAAAAGCTTCTCGGTAGGTTACGTTACGCTAAAATCGCGTTCGGTTGAAATTAACCACGAAATTAAACCCAATTTCAGAAATTGAAAGTTCTGGCATGTCATAATTTATTTTAGGAACGTCGACTCATCCTCCAAATAATTTTCAACGAGCTCGAGATTAAAATCAATTTCGGAGAATTCAAAAACAAAGGAAATTCAGATGGGCCAAATATAGGGGATTTTTGGCCTCCAAAGTGAGCTACTTGGTGAAGGGAAATTGTGGAAATTGTGTGGTTTCCTCCCCAGCAAATTTGACCGCTATTTGGAGTGAATTAGTGAAGAATTGAAGCCCCATTGGATGAAATTCGTAGGCTAAAGGGGCTGTCACATTTTAGTCTTCATTTTGGCTTCAATTGGGGTAAGTTGGTGTTGAAATTGGCTTTGAGTGACCAATTAATATTTTTGGCTAAAGATGGGCTAAAGATAAGGGTGAATAAATACTCAAGTTCTTAGATTTTTATCCTTGACTTTTTTGTCCCCCTCATCTAGCTTCTCTTGCACGTTTGTTGCTTCCCCCTTCTTCTTTGTGTGCCAGTTTCTTCCCCCCGACCCTTCTGTTTTTGCTTTTTCTTTCAATTGTTTCTTCGAAGCTCTCTCCACCGTCGCCTATTCCCTCCATGTCAACCCCACAATCACTTCTCTCACTACCACTCACCAACACCCCCTTCATTCTCCCTTTCCGCCACCACGTCCGCGACTCACCCCCACCAATCAACCCAGCGAATTACCCTCCTCGACATTGACGCAAGCTTGCTCCCTTCTTTTCATGCAGCATTCCATAAAAGCAACCCCACGATCTCCTCTCATGCTGCCAACTGTCAGCCCATTGCCACCAAGTCAAATATTCCAGCAAATCTTCTAAGGTTGACTCCTGTAGCCTCATCGACGTCCCCTTCTCTCGCGGAGTCAGCCAGCCATTTTCCTCGACTTCCTGCCTGAATCACCGCTATAGCCCACACATTCCAGCCCAACGTTTACGCGTCTCCACCCCTCTTGAAGCCAGCCCAGTTTTCCAACTCCGCCATTGCCACGCCATCAAAGTCCGTCCAACCTGCAAGCGTCAGCCCTATCGAATCGAGCCCAGCAATTTCATTGTGGGCCTGCAAGGCTTTTTCAGCCTCGATTTGGTCTCCTTTGGCATCGTTGTAGGCCCGAGTTTCAGCCACTGTCACACTGCCACCGTCGTGAATAGGTTTTTGCGCTAAACCAGTGAGTTTACTCACTAAACTTTGCTTAGGGAGTTAATGACATTTAAGGGTGATTAGTTTAGGTTAAGTATGGATTAGTGGTTAGTTAGAATGGATTAGTGATTTAATTATCATTTTGTGCATGTTAGGTGGTTAGAATGGATAGATTAGAGACTAGATAAGTTGTACTATTTATCTAGATAGGTTTAAAAAATTTTCCTAGCCATTCGGGCAGTTAATTAAGCGTTTCCAACCTAAGATTACATTTTTGGTAATTAATTGTATTTATTTAATTATTTATGGTATTTATTTAATTATTTATTATTTTCCAAAAATTATACCTGAATAATCGATGACTAGAATTTCGTGTTGATTACAATGGTGTGCTTAGTTTATGCAATTGAATGATATATTGTGCAAATTGAGTGGAAATTGTAATTTTGGGTATTTATTCCAAAATTGTGTAATTTTGGTATTTTGTTCAGAAAATATCAAGCGTTAATTTTTAACGCCAAAAATATTTTTAGGCATTGTAATAAATAATGGGATTTTTTAAAATGAAGATATCATATTTTTGGCTTAAACTTACCATGTATCCACACACGATTATTTTTATCGGGTATTTTTAATACAACAAAAATAGACCAAGTTCATTATTTTAATTGAGGAATCTATGTGCAAAGCACAATGTCCTTGGCTGGTATTGGATGATTGTGTGATGGTTTATTGTCATGGCAAGGTGACTAATGAGAGATGAATGTGACAAATGTTGTGTTGAGGGAACCCAATGGGTTATGAGCCGGTAAAGAACTAAGTGCTACACGATAATGAAATCTCGTGTGAGCCACCTCTAGTATCTTATATCATTGCTTATTGTAGTCAAGATCTAAGTGCTACATGGTAACTTGAGTCACAAAGGAGCCACCTCTAGAAACCTTGCAGTACTGGCTTGCATAGTCAAAAACTAAGTGCTACACAATAGCGAGACTTTGTATGAGTTACTACTAGAACATTATACTAGTGCTTTTTATAGTCAAGAACTAAGTGCTACACAACAACATGACTTTGTTGGAGTCACCTCTAGTACTTTGAGCTATTGCTTAGTATAGTCGAAAACTAAATACTACACGACTGTATGAATTCATGGGAGCCACCTCCAATACCTCGCACTATGACTAATTATGGTCAGGGACTAAGTGCCACGCGATGTCGGAACTTCGTGGGGAGAGGGCACTCTAGAACCTTGAGCCTGGTTTTGAGTATTGAGTTGGAATATTAAGTGAGGATGTTAAGGTTGGATTGAGAATTTGAATTTTGAGAGTGAATATCGGGCGTGGATGGAACCATCGATATGAATTGTCCGCGCCTGATTATGGGAGGAAATTGTGTGACACGATATGAGACATGTCATAACGATTTGACCTTATAATCGAAACCCTTGTGAGCAATTGTTTAATTGATTGATTGATTAATTAACTAAGATTGAAATAAGACGTTTTAAATGCTCGAGTGTTGTTATTGTGCTTGTGTGATATATGAATTGTGCTAACATGTAGGAAGAAACTAATGTGAGGTAAGTCTTCTTTATTGTGTGCATAGACTGCTTCTAGGCGTATTTCCTTCCTAGTCAGGGTTTAGAGGGTGAACTTGCTTAAACATTGTCTCACCCCATCGTGGGCTTAACCTTTCAAATCCCTAGTGTGAAGAACCCGAAGCTTGAGGCGGAAGGGTCAAGAGCATGAATGGCTCAGAAGTTCTTTTGGAGATAGACCTCATGTACTTAAACCCTAGAGTTGGCCTCTGTTTGTAAACTAGATTGTGGTTTTTCTTAATGTGTTTGATTCGAAATTGGTTGTCTAGCTTTTCTATCATATGTCTATTGTTGTTAAGGGATTAGTTTATATGCTTCCGCATGTGCATAATCAATTGGGTTGGTGACGCGTCCTGGGACGTCGCAAATTTTATCAACCACCGAGGGATGAACACACACTCAAGGATCCGGGCGTGACAAGTAAGGTTATAGAAAAATGCCCAAGGGGGTATGTTGTGATGCGGTATTTGTGGATGCGCATGTGTGAGTTGAGGATTGGGGGTCTATTGATTACATGTCTTTTTGTCTCTTTAGATTAGGTACTATGTTGGATTGAGTGGTTTGCATTTAAATCATTTGGGTTTGAGCTGTTTGGCCGGATTTCATTTGATTGGTGGAGAGAATTTTTGAAAAGGTTATTTAGGAGTAAGTACACTATTAGTGCCAAAATTTGTGTACGGCACTACGGCAAAAGTGTCAAATCAAAGAAAAAACGATCACTTTGGTGCCATTGATGAAAGAATCCGGCCGAAATGATTATGTGGCATTTATATATAAAAAAAAATGATGTGGCAAAAATTGAAGAAGACTATCCACATGAAATGACATAAAACAACCCCATTTTCTTTTCTTCATAAGAAACAACCTCATTTTATGCCATTCCATGTGGACTCACTTACAAAATGATGTTGCATTGCTCTATGGCCAAAACAACGTTTTGAAAAATGAGTAAAATGGGGTTTGTACAAGCAAGCATATGAACTACGAATCTTGCTCGACGCCGGTCATAGTTCGCTCACCCACCATCAGTTGGCCACCGCTGTCATTCATTGTCGTTCACTAGCTATGTCCCCAACTCTAGCTCATTCAGGTTTCTCATGTTCTCTATGTGAATCAATTTAGTGAAAAATTTAAGGTTCCAATGAGGAAAATTAGGAAGCGGAGGGAAAATTGAGGGCTCGGCTTAGGGGGAAAGTAGTGGGGATCTCACTTTGTGGGGATCGAATAGAAAAATTTAGGTTTTCTTTTGTGGGACTGAATAGAAAAATAAGGTGCGAAAGGGAAAATGGGGGCTTGACTCAGAGGGAAACAATGGTGGGACTTTACTTTGTTTAATTAGCTGGATTGCTTCTTTGGGGGACAAAATGTGATTGAATTGAAAAATGGATAGTGGGGAACTTACTTTGTTTAATCAATTCGGCTTCCTTTGTTTCTGTAAAGGGATCGAATTGAATAAATTGGTTGCATTTGTTTCTTTGACAAAATGACAAGGACTTGCATATGAAGTTGTTGATTTTATCATATAGTCCCAAAAACTAATTACTTTTTTTTCCTTGGTGTTGACACCTATTTTTAGCAAATCTAGGAAAATAAGGAAAATAAAAATTGCATTGGAACAAATAAAAAGAAAAAATGGGGAAAATTGATTTGATTGATTATGCATGGAAGTTTGAAATTCTGATGAGTATTCAGATTTTGATAAATGCATAAACAATTGAAAAATCAAGTGAATAAGAGGCAAGAATTTTGCAAAATGGAAAAATCAAGCGGGATCGAGCTGATTGCGAAATCACGTTCCGATTTGCAGGTTTGATTTAATGCAACAGAGGATGGAAGTTTAAAATTTTCCATAGAAAGCGGCTGATCGAAACCACTATAAAAGGGGTTGAAAGATTCGTGGGGAGATGGTAGAGCACGTGCGAAAAAAATTCGGGGATTCGGAAAAATCAAGAGAGAATTCGTAAAAAGGGGATTTCTCCTTCGTTCTTTGAGAGAGCAAAAGGAAAAAGCCTTAGAAGAGAAAAAAAGTCAAAAAAGTCAAAAAAGAAAAGAGGGAAGAGACGTGAGGGTAGAGAGTGCAACGATAGAGAGAGAAAGAAAAGACGTGCAAGCGAGAGAAAAAAAAAAAAAGAAAAAGATGAAGCACCGTTCATCTCCTTCGTGAAGACACCTCAGCCGGTGTCCACTTCCACGACGCCCGCAGCAATCGCCCGCTGTCCTTTGCACCGGCCACCGCCTCAGCCCACCTCCACGGCCACACATCCGCCAGCCACCGCAGGCCCGCGACCCGAAGCCCGCTCGCCGCTGCGCCGTCGCGAACCCTCGCACCGAGCCCCCGCTGCGTCCCCGACACCGCCACGCCCCGACAATCGTGCTCCCACCCTCGCCAACGCCGCGCCACGCTCCGCCCGCGACACCACCTGTCGATCTCCGAGCTCCGCCGCACCTCCGCACCGCCACCTCGCCGGGTTCGCTCATCTCCCGCCGCCGCGCTTCTCCGCCCCGGCGCCATTGTCGCGACTTCCTTCCCTGCGCCAATGACGTCAGCTCCGCGGATCCACCGCCCGAGCTCGAGCTCGCCGCCGTCCATCGTCGATTTACCCCCACCCCTTAGGTAGTTTTTGTTCTTTTTATTTTATTTTATTTTACTTTTATAGTTTAGCTTATTTTATTTGTTATGTTATTTTTGCTCATTTCATTTGATAGCATTTTTAGTTTAGCTATTTACTTTGTAATTGTGGATGTTAATATTTGTGAACTTAGTATGCATTATCCATAGGGATTTTGTCTGAAATTAATGTAATTATTAATTTGATCCGAGAGACATCGGATCATTTTTCTAATTATTTTTTAATTTCTGGGCTTTTTTTGATAGAATCTCAATCATAATAATTACTTAATTTGGTCCGTAAGACTTCGGACCAGATTTTTTAATTATTTTAAGTTGTTGTGATGATTAAGGTTAAAATAATTGTTAATTTAACCGTGAGACGACATGCTATTTTTTCAATTATTTTGATCATTTATTTAGTGATTATATTAATTGTTTAGATTTAGCCATTGTTTAACAATTATTCAACTTTAAAAAAAAATAAAAAATAAAAAAATAAAAAATCAAAACATTCAAAAGATTTGCATGAGCATATAGGACATTAAGGTTTAACATAATAGACACGTAGGTTTAATTAATCAAATTTTTAGGATTATATTTCTAGGATTGCATTTTTTTTGATAATATTTTTAGGATTGCATTTCTAGATATTTTAAAAGAAATAAGTTAGGATTAGACTTAAATAGCCTTTTTAGAGTTTTAGATATAATTGGCACATTTTCATCCTCTTTTTTAAAATAAAAAAAGTAAAAATAGTCTTCTAAGACAGAATAGGGTTTAAGTCAAATTAATCCTAAAAATGGATTAGAAGATTATTTTTAGATAGATTAATTAGGGTTTTCATAAATTCTGAATTTAAATAAAAAATGCAAAAATACTAGATGCATGTTAACTAGTTTGCATAATAGAATCATTTAATCAGAATTTGTTAATTAGTAAAATTAGGTCATGAGGTGCATGTTAATTAGTTTGCATAATAGGCCAATTTAATTAGAATTTGCATATTAATAAAATTAAGTCATTTAGTTTTAAAATGCATTTTTAATAAAAGAATTCTAATTTTTAAGAAAATCCAAAAAAAGTTGTTTGCTTGCTTTGTGTGATGCAATTTATTTATTTGAATGTTTTAATAATGGATGAGTACCCGTGTGACCACCACATTTGCATGATAATGATTTAGTTTAAAATAAATCCAAGTTGCCTGCAAAAATATTTTGAAAATTAAAAAAAATGGTACCGAAAGGGCATTAGAAAATTCTAGTGTAACCAAGTCCCGTACCCTTAGTCTGGTTTGTAGAAGTAAAATAAATCTCCCTTTATTTTACTTAGGTGTCTAGTCGACCTACCATAAACCAATTAGTGGCGACTCCTAATTAATAACCTCTTGCATGTTTAAAAATTTAGACTTAAGTCGCGATTTGGTATGGGCTTGGGAGAGCCCGAGCTAAGTGTAAAAACTTAGCAGTCCATTAACCTAGTTTTAGGTGGTACACCCGAAAAATAGGTCGCGACAGCTTGGCGACTCCGCTGGGGACTTGTGTTAAAACACTTAGTGGACTTAGGCCAATTTTTCTTTTCCTTTTAAAAATGTTTTTGCTTGGCAGCGATGATCCCAGGTACGTCCCTAACATTTCTAAGGTGTTACATGTTCTTGCAGATGGGAGGTATAAGGGGAGTAGTCTCTGCTAACCTTTGTCTTGCAGGTTTGAGTGTAGGATTAATGATTTATTTTTCCACGATTAGAAGTGTTGTTTACATTTAAACTTTTGTGCATGTCTTATTATTTTTAGCACTACACTATTGCACACAATACCTGTGGTCGGACCTGGGCTGCGTTAGGATTTCTAGGATAGTGTTGAGAAGGATACTTCCTCCAAAGCGAGACTGCTATGTAGAGGTTGACATTCTCTTCTCCGAAAGTCTTTTCATGGTGTCGAATGTGTTTATCCATATTCGCGAGACTGCGTGACTATTGGACATTCCATTCGACTGAGCCGGAGTTAGGGGGACCTGACACGTTAATGCGAGACTGCAACGATCAGATCATCCTCTTAGCTCCACTTTGTTAAGCCATTTAGATAGAAATCGAGCCTCACATCTCATGTGCATGTCTATGTGATTGCCATGAATTTTCCTTGGTGAAGTAAGTCCTCTATCCTTATATCATGCAATTTATTTTTTGAGTCAGTCCATGGCAATATAGGTCAATCATTGAATTTAATTCTTTTGTTAGTTAGAAATAAAATGAGGGAATTGCCATGTAATGAATCATTTGGAAAATAACAAAAACTTTGGAGAATTTATTTTCAATTCATGTCTTTATTGTTCTCATTATGGAGTTTCAAATCTTGGCCATTCCTAATTTGTGTTTAGGAAATTTGGTTCTTGCTAGGGTGTCCTGTTTTATTTTCCTAGTTATTTTTAGGAAATTCCCTTCTTGCACAGACTTTTCATGAATAAATAAAAAAATAAAAATAATGAAAATAAAATCGATTAGATCATTGTCATGGATTGACTCTCCATTTACACCTCATGCTTACATGTTCCCATTTATCCCCTTTAGGTGATTATGAAGCGATCTCGCTCACCCATCCGTACGCGGTCGAGAGTTAAAATGGCAGATCGAAATGAGGCGCTGGACCATATCATTAACAATATGAACAAGCAAATTGCACACCACCAAAATCAAGTCAATAAATTGTCTGCTACTTTGACTTTTCTCATCAAGCAAAAAGATTGCGATGACATAAGTACTCCATCTTCAATAAGAATCTGCGACTCAAGAAGAGAGCCAAGAGAACTTTTGAATCGTCTCATTTTCCCGAGGTAGCT
Organism: Eucalyptus cladocalyx; assembly: GCA_017140615.1. Lineage (NCBI taxonomy): Eukaryota > Viridiplantae > Streptophyta > Magnoliopsida > Myrtales > Myrtaceae > Eucalyptus > Eucalyptus cladocalyx. Next base: position 11,828,177 of record CM029518.1, read on the forward strand.
GAATTTGATGCCACCATGAAGAGACTCGTGACATATCTAGAAGGAAGAATCTCTGATTTGAAGGGTTCACATCACACGAGCAAGGAGGGTGAAGAACTCAAGCATACATGATTCATGGTCCTAGTTAGTTCACCTTCCTTGTTTAATTAGGGGATGCTCGGTTGCACCTCCCCGCGTGGGAATTCTTATTGCTTTTTAGGAATTGTTTTTGCTTTCTATGAATCATTTTCGATGTTTTCTCTTTTTAGGGGTTAGGAATCATAATTTTCATTCCAATAATGTAATTCATTTGATTCGATTCAATGAAATTACAATTTTATTTCAAATTTTGAGGACATGACGGGGTACTCCAAACCAGTCCAATGACGATATCCAATCATGAAAAAATATCACCCACGGAAAAATCCGAGGGCTGGACTTTCTCATGTTTCCTCCCAAAAACTTTTTCGAAAACAAAAAAGCATTTTGTTGTCAAAAAATTCCCAAAGCTTGTAGCAAGGTTAAATTTGTTTGTTTGATCGACTCATTTACTTCTTGCCTCGAGCATAATTCTATCACTTGGGATATCTGAAAAAGCGTATCAAGTTTCAATGATTATAAACCCGACTTGTGATCAACAGACTTAGAGCGCACTTGCAGTGAAAAAACAAATTTGGGGCAAGTAAAAGAGGACCATCATTCTCTGGTGGAAGAGATGACCAATTGGGGGCATGACAGGTCTTGGTAGCGACCTGATTGGGATAAAGTCTCGACCCGAGCCAAAATGGATGTGTAATTCGAATTTACTTTAATGTTGCATAGTATCATACTGATGCACGTTCTCTTGTGCAGGGGTAAAAGTGGATCTTCAGTCTTGAATGATAGGGACAATCTAAAGACATCAACTGCTGAGGCAATTCCCATTGTAGAGGAATCCTTGAATGAATGCTTAAAACCATTTTGCAGTATAGAAAACTGTTTGAAGTTGACATGCTTAAAGCTGTTGAGTATTTTTTTAAAAAAAGGGTTTTGCATGATGACTCTTACATGTTCCACTAAAGAACATCAAGATGGACTAATTTAATGAATGATGTGGAATTGGTTGAGCATACTAAATGAGACGAGTCGGGATGATGAAAGGCAAACCCTATCCTATACACAGTCCGATATTCATGCACTTGTGAGATGAGCGCAGGAAGGTTCATATCCATAAGGTAAAGAGTTTTCTCGCAAAAGGTACGGCAACCGAAGTGATGAGAGGCAATTCATTTCTCTTTCCCAAAAACTACAGGTGATCAATTGCTTAACCCTTTTGAGCCCATATACTTATGGATATTCTTTTCAAATCACCCCCCGTCAAGAATCACCACACATCGGGGCAACTAAGAGATCAAATGGCATAATGAGGTGAGGAAAATGAATTGAAATTTTCTTACTCTCACTTGCATCAATCTTCAAATCATGCTATTACATTGAATTCATGTGTTAATTTAAGTGCCTTAAGATGACGAAGAGCATTTCTTTCTCTATCCTATATACTTATATCCTTTGCATAGCCCACTTGAGCCTAAAATTTCATTTCTTTTAAACCCAGTTGATGATCATCCCCCACACTGGGGTAAGGCAAAAGGCAGATGAAGACTCTTGAAAAGTTCGAGTGTCATTCAAAGTGTAATTGCTTGACACATGCATTGTGCGCAAGAATTGAATTCAAAATAGAATTAAGGGGCATGAAAAAGCAATGTGCCTGGCAAAAGTAAGGCCGATGCCCATGAAAAGAAGTGAAGAAAAAAATGCATGAGAACTAGGGGCATAAAAAAGCGGTGTGCCTGGTAAAAGTAAGGCCAATGCCTATAGATGAAAAAAAGAGTCAAGATAGGTGACTGTCAATTACAAGAATTGAATCCCAATGGAGCAATAGTCAAAGAACTCAAATGCGGAGTTTCTACAATCAATGGGAGACTTCATGAAGACAATCCCCCGATGGTGAAAAAGAAAACTGGTGGCAATGCCAAGATGATCATCAACTCACACCTTTTACACACATTTTGAGCCTAATGATCCTTTCATTTCTCAACCCATGAACCCAACTTACGTTACGTCCCTTACAAAGTCTCTTCAGATTAGGGCATTTGAATTAACGTATGAGTTCATATGTTTATAAGCATCGCTCGAAGAAGTGCGAGCAAGATTATTTCTTTGTCATTTTGCAGGATTCTTGACTTGTAAACCCGGAGATGATTACAAGATTGTTCATTTAATAGCCTTGACTCAAAGAGTCCCTTTGTTAAGCCGTTGACCAAGCTCACATTATGGTCCTATTAAAGACCTCTCAGATTGGTAAAATTGTACCACTTGCGAGAATACTCTGACCCACGTCGATATGACAAAATTGAGTGATTCGCATAAAATAGACATTTTAAATGAGAGTGAGTGAAAGTCCTTTCTAACCGAAAGTCTCTCATTTAGTATTCTTAAGAAATCCATGTCATGAGTGAAGATTGTCTTGAATGATAATTCTCTCCGGTGGAAATTTGGGTGATGCAAAAGTCATTATGCATAAACCCCGATTGAGTTGATGAAAACTTCACTGAATTTTGAAATGTGCATTCTAGAGTAGCTTAGATTGCTTATCTCTTTGATGAATGCATATCAATTTTTGCTCTAAATCATGTCCGATAGGTAATTGAAGTTCCTTTCAGAATGTTTCATGATATTAGAATATGAGAAACCTCCACCATGAGGTGAAAGACTTCCACAAGATATCTAAATTCCAAAAGGCTTATCCCGAAGAATTAGAGATATCTCCGTGTAAGTATCTCTACCATACTTTAAAACACTTGTCATTGTGCAGTATTCTCCCTCGAGTGCATCGACACTTGACTTGGTCAAGTTGTCCTTTTATATTGACTGGCGTGCTTTCGTAGCCGAGTCCCTTTTAATCAACACTCGATGGAGTTGTCCCCCAAAGATTTTTCTCCGATTCAATCGATTAAGGCGACCGAAGAATGATTTGGGTCGATGGGTCGGATGATTTTCGTCGGTCAAGGCAAGGCTGGGCGACCGAAGAATGGTTCGGGTCCTAGCCAAGCAAAACCTTAGTCTATGCGACCGTAGAATGGTACGGGTTCTAGACAACATTTATTGCTCTAACAGTACGGGTCGACTTAGTAGAATGGTACGGGCCCTAGACAACCTCAGTTCAGGCGACCGTAAAATGGTACGGGTCCTGGAAAATCTTTTTTCCGTTTAGGCGACCGTAGAATGGTACGGGTCCTAGACAACCTCAGTTCAGGCGACCGTAGAATGGTACGGGTCCTGGAATACAAATCCCCGTTTAGGCGACCGTAGAATGGTACGGGTCCTAGACAACCTCAGTTCGGGCAACCGTAGAATGGTACGGGTCCTGAAAAATCATTTTTTCGTCAAGGCGACCGTAGAATAGTACGGGTCCTAGACACAACCAAACAATGCCATACTAGGCGACCGTAGAATGGTACGGGTCCTGGCAAAGCAGTCTCTTTGTGAAGTCATGTTACTATTCTGGGCGACCGTAGAATGGTACGAGTCCCGGACATGTAACACCAATCTATCTTGAGTTACTCTACCATCCCCGAAGGTAAGTAATTCCAGGTAAGTTCACTTATCATTTGCATAAACGTTTCCATGCATCATATAAATTTCATTTCAAAATGGGAGTCATTTTCCAAAAAAACAAAAAAAACAAAACAAAAAAACAAAAACAAAAAGTCATTTAGTACATTTGCACGATTAACATTTAGGTCTCAACTTGTCTTTGAAGGCAACCTCTACGAGCTCACCTTCAAAGAGGGGCAGCTGTTGACACCTATTTTTAGCAAATCTAGGAAAATAAGGAAAATAAAAATTGCATTGGAACAAATAAAAAGAAAAAAATGGGGAAAATTGATTTGATTGATTATGCATGGAAGTTTGAAATTCGATGAGTATTCAGATTTTGATAAATGCATAAACAATTGAAAAATCAAGTGAATAAGAGGCAAGAATTTTGCAAAATGGAAAAATCTGAGCAGAATTGAGCTGATTGCGAAATCACGTTCCGATTTGCAGGTTTGATTTAATGCAACAGAGGATGGAAGTTTAAAATTTTCCATAGAAAGCGGCCGATCGAAACCACTATAAAAGGGGTTGACCGCACGTATTTAGTAGGGATTCGGAAAAATCAAGAGAGAATTCGTAAAAAGGGGATTTCTCCTTCGTTCTTTGAGAGAGCAAAAGGAAAAAGCTTTAGAAGAGAAAAAAGTCAAAAAAGTCAAAAAAGAAAAGAGGGAAGAGACGTGAGGGTAGAGAGTGCAACGATAGAGAGAGAAAGAAAAGACGTGCAACAGAAAAAAAAAAAAAAAAGAAAAAGATGAAGCACTGTTCATCTCCTTCATGAAGACTCCTCGCCCGGTGTCCACTTCCGCCGACGCCCGCAAAGCAACCGCCACTCGTCCTTTGCACCGGCCACCGCCTCAGCCCACCTCCACGGCCACACATCCGCCAGCCACCGCAGCCCGCGACCTGAAGCCCGCTCGGCTCGCGCGCGCCGTCGCGAACCCCGCACCGAGCCTCGCTGCGTCCCCGACACCGCCGCGCCCCGACAATCGTGCTCCCACCCTCGCCAACGCCGCGCCACGCTCCGCCCGCGACACCACCTGTCGATCTCCGAGCTCCGCCGCACCTCCGCACCGCCACCTCGCTGGTTCGCTCATCTCCGCCCGCCGCACTCGCCCTCGCGCGCCCGTTGCCGCGACCTTCCTCTCGCCCGATGTCCAGCGGATCCGCTGCCCCGAGCTCGAGCTCGCCGCCGTCCATCGTCGATTTACCCCTACCCCTTAGGTAGTTTTTGTTCTTTTTATTTTATTTTGTTTTACTTTTATAGTTTAGCTTATTTTATTTGTTATGTTATTTTTGCTCATTTCATTTGATAGCATTTTTAGTTTAGCTATTTACTTTGTAATTGTGGATGTTAATATTTGTGAACTTAGTATGCATTATCCATAGGGATTTTGTCTGAAATTAATGTAATTATTAATTTGATCCGAGAGACATCGGATCATTTTTCTAATTATTTTTTAATTTCTGGGCTTTTTGATAGAATCTCAATCATAATAATTACTTAATTTGGTCCGTAAGACTTTGGACCAGATTTTTTAATTATTTTAAGTTGTTGTGATGATTAAGGTTAAAATAATTGTTAATTTAACCTGTGAGACGACATGCTATTTTTTCAATTATTTTGATCATTTATTTAGTGATTATATTAATTGTTTAGATTTAGCCATTGTTTAACAATTATTCAACTTTAAAAAAAAAAAAAAAAAAATAAAAAAATCAAAAATCAAAACATTCAAAAGATTTGCATGAGCATATAGGACATTAAGGTTTAACATAATAGACACGTAGGTTTAATTAATCAAATTTTTAGGATTATATTTCTAGGATTGCATTTTTTTTGATAATATTTTTAGGATTGCATTTCTAGATATTTTAAAAGAAATAAGTTAGGATTAGACTTAAATAGCCTTTTTAGAGTTTTAGATATAATTGGCACATTTTCATCCTCTTTTTTAAAATAAAAAAAGTAAAAATAGTCTTCTAAGACAGAATAGGGTTTAAGTCAAATTAATCCTAAAAATGGATTAGAAGATTATTTTTAGATAGATTAATTAGGGTTTTCATAAATTCTGAATTTAAATAAAAAATGCAAAAATACTAGATGCATGTTAACTAGTTTGCATAATAGAATCATTTAATCAGAATTTGTTAATTAGTAAAATTAGGTCATGAGGTGCATGTTAATTAGTTTGCATAATAGGCCAATTTAATTAGAATTTGCATATTAATAAAATTAAGTCATGTAGTTTTAAAATGCATTTTTAATAAAAGAATTCTAATTTTTAAGAAAATCCAAAAAAAGTTGTTTGCTTGCTTTGTGTGATGCAATTTATTTATTTGAATGTTTTAATAATGGATGAGTACCCGTGTGACCACCACATTTGCATGATAATGATTTAGCTTAAAATAAATCAAAGCTGCCTGCGAAAATATTTTGAAAATTAAAAGAAATGGTACCGAAAGGGCATTAGAAAATTCTAGTCTAACCAAGTCCCCGTACCCTTAGTCTCTGGTTCGTAGAAGTAAAATAAATCTCCATTTATTTTACTTAGGTGTCTAGTCGACCTACCATAAACCGATTAGTGGCGACTCCTAATTAATAACCTCTTGCATGTTTAAAAATTTAGACTTAAGTCACGATTTGGTATGGGCTTGGGAGAGCCCGAGCTAAGTGTAAAAACTTAGCAGTCCATTAACCTAGTTTTAGGTGGTACACCCGAAAATAGGTCGCGACACTTGGGTGTAGCATCGACATGGATGAGAATCAAGTAGGCATCATTGTTTACTATGGTAGAGAGTTTGTTATTGGCCCCGAGGACTAGGAATATACTAGTGGAAATGAAGATATTATTTATGTCAATGTTCGAAAGCCATCATATATTGATTTTGTGAGGGATTTTGTGTATTTTTTATGATGCAAAGTGTGAAAACTACATTACTATGTTCCTGGGAAGGAATTGAATGATGGCTTGAGATTTTTTAATGACGATAATGGTATTAAGGATATCATTTATCATTATCTTCACAGCAACGGAGCTAGGGTATATATTGATTATTATAGTGATGATGAGAATGGTGATGATGAGGATGAGAATAAGGATGGAGATGAGTAGACCACCACCGAAAGAGGAAAAGTGAGGGATCCTACTCAAACAAGTAATTAGGTTGGGGATATGTTTAAGTTAGATGGAGGGCAAAATGAGAGGGAGAGAAGTCATAATGATAGAGATGAACAAATAGGAAGATGTTCTAAAATCTTAGATAAAGATGTGGGCGATGAAGACTTCATTGGATTAAAATGGGAAGTTGCTTTATTCAATGAATTGGAAGATGAATATTTGATTTTAATAAGTTTCCCAAGTGATGAAGATGATGATGAACTCACACAGTCAAGACAAAAGCAAAGAGAATTTCTCAGAAATTTTTTTGCAGCTTTAGGAAAGAGGCCTAAGCCAGTAAATATGGATAGAGCTCCAGCTGAATGTAATACAAGTGAAAATGAAGAAAGTTGCGGTGATGAAATTGCTAGTTAGATAATGAGCTTGGCAATGATAATGAAGAACCTACTCGTGGATGAAAAAGTAAGTACCCTTGCTATGATATGACAATTGATAAACTTGTTTTGTCTGTAGACATGAGATTTGACGATGCCAAACAGTTAAAGGAATTTGTTGTCAAGAAATCCATTGCTGAGTAGAGGAGTGTTGAATTTATTAGAAATACGAATGGATTTGTGAGAGATAAGTGCTCACAACCCAATTGTTTATGAAAGCTCTATGGTGCATTGAGTAGGAATGGGTCATTGTAGATTAAGTCCTTCAAGGAGAAGCATACTTATCCAATTATATTTAACAATAAAAGGATAATAAGTGTGTGGTTATCGAAGCATTTTTTCAATACTATCAAAGCAATGCCCGAAATCAAGAGTCCTCGGTTTCAGGTATTAGTGAAATGAGTAATTAGTGATTAATGTGTCGAGGAATCAATGCAAGAGAGCTAAGCTAAGGGTGATGAAAATATTGATGAGTTGGTATAAAGAAGAATATGTATAGGTATGAGATTATGCCGACGAATGCATGCTTCAAAACCTTTCTAGTAGGATATATGTAAAGATTGTGGAGAGGTTAATCCATAATCTTAGGCCTAGATTTGATAGATGTTATATCTATTTTGATGCATGCAAATAGGGCTTATTGGCTGGTTGTAGAAGAGTTATAGGATTGGATATATGTTTTCTAAAAGGTTTATGCAAGGGGAGTTGTTGGCTACTATGAGGAGAGATGCCAAGAATCAAATATTTCCGATAGTTTAGGCGATGGTGAAGATAGAGAACAAGGATACTTGGTCCTAATTCCTAAAAAATTTAATGACTGACCTTGAGATAACCGATGGGGGAGGATGGATATTCATGAGTGACTAATAGAAGGTAATACCATTGTCAATTAATTTTCCCTTTTAATATTAATCACTTGCATATTTTTCTTGACTTGTATTTATTGTTTTGAATTTTTGTAGGGACTTATTCTTGCATTAGCTGAATTGATACCACATGTTGAGCATAGAATATGCGCAAGGCACATATACTTAAACTGGTAAAAAAAACTTCAAAGGAGATAAGTTCCAGAAGCAGTTTCGGCAAATAGCAAAGAGTAGAAGCATGGTTAATTTGAGATTAACTAAGCAAGGATTGTCGCAACTAACAAAAAAAGGTTTTAATGCACTCTTTTAAATAGAAGCTAAGTACTAGTGTCGGACATTCTTCAACAAAGAATTCAAATGCAATATCATTAATAATAACCTTAGTGAAGCTTTCAATGGCAGAATTTTAAAGGCCAGATGCAAACCAATTATCAACATACTTGATGATCATAATTAGATTGCATAGGCAAAGAGATGAGGTTACGAAGTGGACTAGAGATTGTGAACCTAGGATTGTGAAAAGATTGAATGCAAATGTTGCTACTAGTAAGTTCTACCATCCATTTTGGAATGAACATAATGAATATGAGATCATTCAAAATCATGATAAGTATGTTGTCAACCTAGATAGAAAAAAGTGCTCATGTCGAGCCTAGCAACTGAATGGAATTCCTTATGCCTATGCCATTTATGTTATTCGGATGAAGTAAGAAAACCCAGATGATTACCTAGATGATTGGTACATAAAAAGCTCATACTTTGTTTCATATCAATTCATGATGTAGCCTATCAGAAGTAGTAAATTTTAGTAGAAGACAAATTATGAAAGTCCGCTATCTTTGCCACTAAAGAAGCAAATAGGAAAGCCAAAAAAGAGATGGAGAATGTAGTAGGAAGAGGCATCAAGTCAGAGGATGAATAGGACTGGGGTAAAGATGATATGCTCCTATTGCATAAGAAAGGGCACAATAAGAAAGGTTGTGAGCTAAAAAAGCAATATTAACAACAAGATGTAATGGATGATTTAGTGTTAGGAATAAGACCTACTGAAGAGCTTCTTGTTAGGCCTATTGAATGGAGGATAGAAGGCCCTACTATAATGCCTACTGAAGGACAAATAGAAAACCATGCTGTGAGGTAAGTATCTTTTTTACCTCAATAACTTTTCAGTTTATATTCAATAGAGTTTGATGGTTGACCTATACGTACTGGCTTCACTTGTGCTTTTCCTCTATCATGCACTTATAATTAATTTAAGAAGTTTTCTCCATTTGTTTTCACCATGAAAATAAGTATGTCTAATTATTTATTCTAGTTGGTCATAATTCTGATATAGTACATTATTGTAAGGTCTACTAAATGGCCAAAAAAAGGCCATGTTGTAGGCTCAAGTGCAGGAACAGGGACTGAAATGGGCAGGACAACAACAATAATTCAGTCTACTGTTGAGCAAATGAGAAAAAAATATTTTGTCAGTTATACATCATTGTGTTTGTCTTTAATAGGCTAAAACTTTAAATTTGTTATGTGTTTTAGGTGAGAAGACGAGCACTTGCACAAGTTGCACAGGTTGCTCCCCCATTTGTTTTTACTGAAAATTATGCATTACAGCGTGTAAGAGGGGTTCTTGGAAAAAGATTAAGGTAATATGGTCATAGGATTTATACAGATGAACATACTAGAATGACTATTTTGAATGTAAGATTTGCAGGCCTCATGCATTTAATTTGTTGTACTTCAATTCATTTGGTTGATAATATAACTATGTTCTTGTAGCATAGGAGAGCTTCAGAGGTACTTATTTCTCAAGGTGAGCTAACTCAAGAATTAAGAGCACAATCAAATAAGAGTGCTCCAAATAAGAAGACAACAGATATAACTCCAAAATAGACAGTCAAAAAGAACCCAGCACCAATTCTATCTCAATCAACTGATCATGGGAGTAATAGTGATCATATGGACCAACACATGACACGTGCTAAAACAAAAATAGCTGCTGTCAAGAACAAGGAAAAGTATGTGATAGAAAGGCAGTTAAAGAACCTGCACATCCAGTTTGAAAGAGTGCTTGATTATGAATCAATTCAAAACTCCAAAAGTAAAATGATATAGGAGTGTTATGCATATTAATTGATGGGAAAGTGCTGGACATGGTATCTTTTTATGTTTTCTTTTTCTAGGAAGGTGCTAGATATTGTGTCTTTATTGATGGTAGTTGCTACCATTGTTTTTTGAAGAATGTGCATATTGCCATTGTTTTTTTTTCTTTTTAAGAGGGTGTTAAACTTTTAGTGATTAGGAAATAAAGTCATACATGTTTTTCTTTTGTAAAAAATCAATCAATGTCAATGGCAATAGTTGTTTTTGTTATTTTCCCTTATGTTTGTTTCAGCTAGTAATGCTGGCAAGACAATTATGTTGTATAATTTTTTTTTTTGTTGGTGCAATGTCCTTATGAGGTTGATATTGTTTTTAGAAGTGATGTGTGCATATACTGTTACTTGTTATTTGTTAAAGTTGTGAATGCTAATGAATTTGTGGGTTCTGGTTGTATGTGCTGGTGCAAGAACAAAATGCACTAGCTCGCACCTTGGTATAGTTATAGGTGCTGCATCTCTTTGCATGAGCAATTTTGGGTGCTGGTGCATCTTGTTGCAAAAATACTTGTATGGGCTGGTGTAAGAACAAGATGCACTAGCAACCTAACTAGTGCAACAAGATGGACCACAACTGGTGTAAATCAAGTGACGTTTGAAACTAACATGTTTTAAAAAAAAAAAAAAAAAAACTTGTCCAACACAAGTGATCACTTTGTAATCGCAACTAGCACTTTAATGATCACTTTTATAAAAACTTAACACTCAAGCGATCACCATTTACAACCTATGACATTGAAATAGTTAATCGTGAATTTGCCACAATCCCTTAATTTCACCATGATTTGCAATAATAGTTACAACAAACCAACAAACCATTATATCTAAAGCAAAAAACTAACAAAAACAAGCATTGACAATATACAATTAAGCAAGAAAACTTTTAAGTGCTCACAACTAATGCATTTCAACTCCAACATTTCATTTCTATCATTGATTATAAAAAACCTTATGCTCCATACAAAAATTATAGCAAATCAAAAACACACTTTGCTTATAAATAATCCAATACAAGTACATATTCCACGTCTTTGACTATAGTAAATATACAAAATTTCTCATTACTTACTTCACATTTGAATAGACTACACAAGAGAATAACAACACAATCAACAATTTCTTTCAATTGTCAGCCTTGAAACCTCTATCTTCAAATTATCGACCAAAGATGTTAAATCCTTCATTTGAGCTTGCATTGAGTCAACATCTTCCAACTCGTCCATTAATGTAGGTGGAGGTTGATGTCGGCCTTCAAGTAACTCCAAAATTACCTTTATCACTCGATTAGAGAATTTTCAATCAACCTATTTGAAATATTTGCACTTTGAGTCTTCTCTATATCTGCCACACCCATGGAATATTCTCCGAGATTCAACCGAGTCCAAGATGTTCTTCTCGGACTTGGTGACCCACAATAACAATAACACTCACCATCTAATTCGCTTTTTTCGCATGAGTGTGAGCCATTGCTGAAACTTTTGCCCTCCATCTACAATAGCGAGATGACAATTTTGGGAGAAAATTAAAGTATGCACTCAAATTAGGGATTTAGGATTCTTACTTGGGGAAAAAGATGATAAACGGCATCATTTTGTTGCTTGTATATTGATTGTACTCTCCAACAATCCACGTTGACTTCAAAAATTAATAAAAAAAACTACCACGTCTGATTTCCAGCCTTGGCGTTAGCATTGAAATGATCGTTTTTCAAAATTTTTGGCACTTAAGTGATCCAAAATAAACTTTTGGCACCAAAGCCGTACACAACTTTTAGCACTGATAGTGTATTTATCCCGATTATTTGCTAAAATGTGGGGAAATACTTTGCACCACAGAGCTACAACGAACCTAAGGCGTGAATGACAACGATTTTGACCAGAAATTGATTTTTAGAACAGAAATAAATTTTTCTATTTCTATTTTTAGATGAGTTTCTGAGCAAAAAAGGAATTTGGTAACGACACAAAATTTCTATTTCGATATAGAAATTCGTTTCATAACAGTATAAAATTTCTATTTATTAAAACAAAATTTTCCTTTTAGAGCAAGTGAAATGTCCATTCTCACAAATTTCATATGTTTATGAACCTAAATACACTATAAGAGTTGTTATATCGAATTTTCTAAATTTTCAAACAAATCCACCCAATAGGCAATTACGGTCAAATAATATGCTCATTAATAGTCTCCATACAATAGAAAAAAGAGATCTAGATGCATTATTCTTGAGCATGATAGCTGAAGGTTCCCAAAACTCTGGTAGAATGAAGGCGAGCAACCATGTCAAGTGCTTGAATTTTGGCTTTGAATTATGAATAAATAAGCACATTGGTAGACCTAAAATCCCTATGGATTATAGAAAGCTGAACCTTTTCATGTAAATATTCAAATCCCCTTCATGCTAGTATGTCACGTCGATCGCCACCATGATCTATGATATGCATCCAATGCACACATGCTCAATGCATGTTCATTCTAGTCTATGTGTAGTTGTTTTAGAAAGAAATAGAAAGAAGGGTATCGAGCAATTTGTGGCAAATTTTACAAAATCAGTGAAATTTACGAAGTGTGATGGAGCTTGTCATAAAGGATCATTATAGATAAGGGAAATCCTCAAATACAACATCACATTACAAAAGCAAAGATAGGAAATCTCTAAATACAACATAATAGGAATACATTACAAAAGTTGAAAACATGATTTTATGGAAAATCCAGCATTTTATGATCCCTTGCCATTTTATTGACTATTTTTTCTAAGCGTGTTCATCTTAGTTTCCTCTTCGATCAGTGTATCACCTATAACCTCATCTTGTGTAGGTCTAAATGGGTACTCTGGATCTTCATATAAGGAAATTTTTTTATTCCTCTTATCTTGATCACGGATGTAATTATGGATAGCATAATATGCAATTACAATATGTGTTTGCTTTTGAATTGCAAATACAGGCACATGTCTCAAAATAAAAAAGTGATTCTTTAATGCTGGAAATGATCTATCAATGACATTCATTAGTGAAGAATGTCTATAATTGAACAACTCTTTTGCTATTCTTGGTCGTCTTACTTTGCCCCTATAATCATTTAGATGATACAATTCACTTTTAAAATAAGTTAAGAATCTTGGAATTGATGCATAAACAAAATCCACAATATAATATTTGCCTATAACAAGGTATTCATATATTAGTTGTGATTTGTAAATGCAATACAATCTTAAAGAAAATTACTTCTTACAGAACAAGTAAGTATTTGATAGTGGTCAATGAAATTCCAAGCAATGAGTCTCGAGTGCTGCTTATAGCACCTGACAATTGTTGGCAGATCCTTTCCCAACTAGCATACACAAAAGTAAATTTCATATCAAACAAACATACACACATTCCATTCCAAGTGGTAACTCATTTTCTGCCTCTAAATGAGATTTGCTTTCGACATAGGTATAGAAGCATGAACATGAGTACTATCAATAGAGCCCATGCAACAGTATTGTTTTAGCAAAGACTAGTGTTGTACAATATTAGCAACAAAATGAAACTGATGTTGTAAATGAATGTATGAAAATCCTACCTTGAAGTAAAATTTATGATTGGGATCCATAAAAATCTCATTTAGGATAACATCAAATGAATGTGGTACGATAATCTCTTTTACAAATATGAGAACTACTTTTAACACTATAGTAAAGGACTTGCTGATAAGTGTCCTAAACATTGGAATCTCTTGCATAAATTTCTATTCGAGTTCTTGTGACAAATCATAAATAAAAAGATCCTAATTTGTTCATCTATCTGTATGTATCGACTATCTTCCAATCAACCTTTTGTCTTCATCAAGTCACAAAGGTTAAGGAAAACGTGTCTCTCAATTCTAAAAGTTTCATATATTCTATATATATGTCCATGAAGAACCTCCCTCATCCATTCGGATCCTAACAATATACTATCCCTAATAAGTTTTCTCATGTGCATAGACATATCCACTGCAATAATGTACAACCATGTTATCGGTATATCAATATCAAAATCATCAAAATCTAGTTCAATCAATTCACCTGTTACTACTTGATCACTATACATGCTACTTTTATCCCCCTCCATATTACTTATGCTATCACATGAAATAAAAGATAAACACAATATATAAGTAAGGAATCTAATAATAATCAACAATAGCCATAAATTTTTCGTAAATGCATCATAAAAATGGCCAAAGTATTTCAAATACATAAGTCATAGAGTGAAATTAAACCAAATATATAAATCCATAGCATATTGCTTAATATCTACTTAAAGAAATTCAAGAAGTCCACATCTCCTTTCAAGTACCAATATGATGCAAGCTTCTTTCCAAGTGGCATTAAGGCATGATTGGTTCACAGCTTTGTTGTAAAGATTCTGTTCCAAATCAGGCATACCATTTAGGACAGTAACCATGGCTCCTATGGAGTAGGGGTCTATAGGTAATAGGGCATCTAAGATCACAGAGCTACTTGTGGATTGACCGATCCTGAATTTAATCATTTATTAAATGGTTTTGCAAGTGCCACTAACATTGTATGTGTTACTCTTTCTCCCCTTCCTACACTATCACCACTGTTATCACCATTATCATCTCTCTCCATGGACACTATCACTTCTTTTGCATTTCTTGTTGCATACTCTCCAGTAGCATATGTATCACCAAACACGATACACAAATTAGAATATTGAGGAAACCCATCCTTCCTGAATTTAGGCCATTCACTATTATCCTGGAATTTTTACAATAATGACATATGTTAGCAACATAATCGAAGCTTACATCTACAATAACAACAAAATGACCCAAGTAAATTGATACATTGATGTGAGACTCCCACATACTTTGATCTTTCACAACAATCATATTATTTATATTATCTCATCCAAATCTAGATTGTGACAATAGCTTCTGGAAACTAGTATACTCTCTCTTCATTTTGTTGACCATGTTCTTCAATTGAACTATACTAAAATGAAGTCCCATCTATTTATTGAATTCGGTATACTTGTTTTGTTGTAGGTAGAGGTGGTGCAATTTCCCTTTTTTACCTTTGTTACCAACAAACTTACAAGCTCATTGGTCAAAAACTCAGTCTACTTTGCCATATAAACCTCTTTTTAAGAAGCCATTTAACCTTAACTAGTTTAACATCAAATGAGCCGTATCAATGTACCAGTTCAAGCACAAAGACTTTGATGTCAATATCACATCGATATAATATTCTATGACTATTAATCAAACAAAATGCACAAAGAAAATTAAAAGAGAATCATCCTCATATAAGATTGTACAAACAACCATATAATGCAAGCAAAAGAAACATTCCTTTACATCAATGCCCCAGCTATTTGCTCATAATAACTAGTAGTGAACCCGCTACAAGGTGCAGTAATGGCTATTTTTTTTTTTTTTCAAAATTTCTCATTCTGTCAAGCATCAAAAAAGTAGGAAATCATGGATGAGCAATGCATTGCATGGCTAATGTACCATACATCTATGCAGATGCTAGAATACCACTGGTCACAACTTTGTCCCAGCGAATATATACATTTTTGTGTTTTCGTCAAGGATCCAAACAGCTATAAGTGAGCTCCATGAAATCAAATTAGAAAAGAAGGCTTATAGGTTAATGTTTCAACAGTTTATTGGCATCGATCCAATTAATACAAATAGGATAGTGCACCACCACGTCTGTTATAAATGTCTTTCCATTGTCTTGCACATAAAACAATTACAATGATAATATACACCAGCCCATAGTAGAAACATTTGATAAAGAAAGACATTTAAAAGCTTAATTTCACACTCGATAAAAGCAAGGCTGAAGGAGCCTTACTTGACCACACTGAAATTATGCTGACCCTATTTGAATTCATTACTAACAACAAATGCTCGCCTAAGAAAAGGAAACATTTACTTAAGAAATAAAGTATTTTCTTCCTCTTGGACCTTTCTCTACAATTTCCGTATTCACCTCTAAGGAAGCATCTTAGAGGTTTTTCTTTTGGGTGAAATATCTCCGCTTAATCTCACAACATTCAAAAAGGAAACTCACATACATGACAAATGCATAAACTTCGCGAGTTTAAGCATTATACAAACACACCACGGAACTCCTAAAACTACCTATCCTAGATTAACAACGGTTAGGTTAAAGAGAAAATAATTTTTTTGCCGACTGTGACCACAAAGAAAGGCAAACTCATCTCCAAAACTGCGCAAACCCATCTCTAAAGCAACACAAATCCCCTGAAAATGCCAATTTCGTGGCGTTGTAGTCCAATTCACTAGCTCAACAAGCAAAGAACCCACTTCAATTATCCACATGTAGAGTAGCCAACATATCCATAAAACATCTACGACCCCAAAACACCAAGGAGCTGGAAATGAACCGAGCCATGGTGAAAAGGGAGAAAGAGAGGGAGCGCAAGAGACCTATAATCGGAGGCGGCGGTGCGGAAGTTATCAGAGGTGAGGAAGGCCTTGGCAGTATCGATGTGGCGTTGATTGTCGTCGAGGGTGCTGTTGTACTTGCTCTTGATCAACTAGGAGTTCGCCACCACCAAGCTGTTGTCGTCAGATGCAAGATCAACCAACGCTGGTCCGAGCTGAGCCAACTGGGGCAGCTTGGAGTCCTCCGGCAGCAATTGTAGATCCAAGGGCGGCATTGAGGGGGTCGAGCTGAGTGAGGCATAGATCCGAGGAGAAGAAGGAGAGGCGTCGAAAGAGGAGAAGAGGGTCATCGAGTTGAGCGAGGCGTAGATCCGAGGAGAAGAGGTAGAGCTGTCGGTGGAGGAGAGGAGGAGAAGAGTGAGAAGCGGAGGAGAAGGAGAGTAAAAATCAGTTTTGATTTCTACTCCAAAAATAGAAAAGTAAAAAAATTTTACTTCTGATTTTTATTCTAAACCTATTTCTAGAGTAAAAATATGTTTTTAAAATAGAAAAATGAAATAATTTTACCAAATAGATTTCTATTCTAAAAACAAGTTCGAAACAGAAAAATAGCTCTGGAACAGAAATAGTTAGATTATCATGTTCGCCCTTATTCACCATAAACTCCTTGTTGTCTTGCTCATCACATGTTTTGATGAAACTATCTGAAGAAAGTCACCTAGACACGTCTGATAGACAAGACGAGACAAACGAAAGAGACAAATGATGTTGAAGTTAGGAAGATTGGAAAAAAACCAAATTCGAGTCCTCATATTTTACACTCAAACGAAAACTTCGCAAGGAAAAAAACTCGGATTGCTTCGATTCCTGTGTACTTTAATAAAACTAAATCCACTATGTTTCCAACATGCCATTATGATATTCCGAACAAGTTCTTGTCTCTCCCAATCTAAATAAACAAGATTATAACCAGATTATAAAGTTTCACTAACTTGATGAATATTAGGATAGTGTCATGGTTAGGATGGCATGATTACATTGAAAATGTCCAAAATACCTTTAACACACACAAACTTTAACTAAATCTATTCATAAGGCTCATGCATATTTACAAGGTCATTTGATATTTATCAAATGTTTCAATTTCCTTCTTTTTGTCCATCTCTCATAACCGCATATTACTAGCCACTCTTACCGGTACATTACCCCAAGTTTTGCCCACTCAATTTAGCCACTTTCGACTCATTCATCTTGGCACTCTCCTCAATTTCAACTGTACATTTTAACCATGAATCACTTTGACAAGCAAAATTATTAGGGGAGGAAGGGGGGGGGGAGGAAGGTAAAATAGTAATTTTGTGTAATACAATGGCAAAAACATAAATTCATAGCATATAAATTCTTTTGGGATATTAATTGTAATGATTATTTGTTAGTGATTAAGTTAGATTAACCGAAGGAAAACTAGGATAAAAAATCTAAGTATTGTACAATAGGGGTTATTTTGTAATTTCAAAAGGTTAGAGGTCTCATCTACTAAAACTGAAAATTTTAAGAGTTGTTTCCATGTTAAGGATGCTTATGATATTCCCTAGCATCTGATAGCTTTTGTTGATAATTTTAACAAGTTTTTTTAAAAAAAAAATTAACTTATTGGTGTTTGAAGGGACACCATGTTTCCTATCTATTTATTGAAACGTAAAATATTGTCCCAACATTATCAACTTTCTTCTATTCATCATCCAAATCAAGCCATCTGTCTCTCACTTAAACACACACATGCTCTTAATTCGTGCCATTGAATTAATATCTAAATTGACATTATTCATGACATCGGCCCATTAATACTTAAATGATTGCAAACGAAATCAAGCTTCTCATGCAATCACTTGCCTTGGCCAAATCATGATCTAATACTACTACTATTCATCATCTTCTTCACATAACTATCTCTTATTCATTTTCTTCTCTATTAGAACCAAAAGCCTTATAACTTAACCCTACTCCAAATCCCTTGATTTTATAACTATGCAAGTTAAGATCAAGAAGTTCGAGATAGATGCCCTATTTAAGCAAACAAGGTTCTTTGAGGTTGAAAGGGCTAATAGAACACCTAGAGAGGGTGAATAGGTGTGAAAACAAACTTTAACAACTATTTCAGAACATAGAATTATATCGCAACAAATAAAGTAAAGGAGTTCAAGGAAGAGAAAAATAAACACAAGATTTATAGTAGTTCGGCTAAGATCAAGCCTACGTCCACTTTCCCACGCTGACAACCTTCTGACTGGTTTCCACTATGAATCGAAAGAAAATGTTATAGCACTGTAATCTCAAATTTTCAGTGAGGTGTCTCTATTGTTCTCACAAGATCACTCTCTAGAGTTTCTCACTTTCAAATACAAGTTTAAGCACTAAATGATGAAGGACAAGAGAATTGGAAGCTTCAGATTTTGGAATTCTCCTTTCACGCACTTTTTTCGAATGACTTAAAAATCCTTCTTAAATACTCCTCCATGCCTTGTCAACTGTTGGCACTTTCCAAAGGACTTCTTTCAATTTGCCTATTGGACTGAATCAATCAAGGAAATCTCGAGCCGTTTGAAGATTGAGATGAAAGCCCATCAATCATGTTCGCCCATACAATCAGGATCTTGGTTTCTATAAGTAGATTATTTCCAAATAAGCTTGCCTTCCAAAATGATTTGCTTCTTCAAAATTGATTCCAATTAAGATAACAAATATAGAAAGTAATATTTCAAACCAAAAAGCCGGATGTATCATGTTCGTACTAAAACTTTGAAGAAAATAATCCTAAGTTTGATTAAGTCTTCATTCTTGTGTTCAGTCTGAAACTTGTCAGAGTGGATAGACTTTTGATGTAAGATGTACTGGCAATCTTCATAGGAGTTTTCTCGAGCAATCTCCCCATTTTTTTATGGTGGCAAAACTTTCCTACGGATTTAAAACATATATCCTGCAAAATGACACTTTAGCAGTACATGATAACTTATGAAAATAGATTGTTATAGATCTGGATAACATCGGTTCTGCAACCACAGAAAACACATTAATCTTGACAATTTAAATAAAGATTCAATCCAAATCCATAATCACAATCACAAAAGGTTACTGCAAAATATAAATATTCAACACAATCAGTTCAAACAAACAAATTAAATCTGCTTTCATTCTCCCCCATTTTGTCAACATCAAAAAGAAAGAGAAAGTCAACATATAAAGATAGAATTAAAAGATAAATGCGATCAGAGTTGTCTAGGAACTCAAACGAGTCGGAAATCCCCCAGCGACTACACTGCCCCCTCAAGTTTCTCTTGGCATTAATGATAAACATTCTCGACCTTGGTTGCAGTCTGTGAAACTTGTTGATTCAAGGTCTCAACTTGAGTGTCTAAAGACTGTACCTTACCAATGAGAAAATCTAAAGTAGATCTCAAGGTAGAGTGAAGCTTCTAGATCTCAACCTCCATCGCATATTGCTGAGCTTTAACCTCCTAAAATGAGCCCTGCTATCCTTGGATAGTTTGCATCAAGTTTTGTTTGAGTACTAGCTTCAACGAAGTGAATTTGTGGAGAATTGAGAGATGAAATCAATTTGATCGAGGATAGTTTGTTTTACACCTTGACTTGGAGTAGACTCTTCAACCTCAGCTTCAGGAAATTGAGATGCAAAAACATCTTTAGGGTTGGCAAGAGATCTACTTATGCCATCACTTGCATTAGGTGGAGAAGAAGTCCATGCTTTCTCATGAGCCCCCCCGTGTTTCTGTGCCTATAGGTGGAGAAGAAATTCCTTCTTCTTGTACCTTTTCTTTTTTTCAGAACGAGAGTGATGTTTTGTCTCAATTCGTACTCCTTCAGGGTCATCCATAGTTTCTTCAAAGTCCTTTGATAATGTTACTACAACAGTCTCTCCATCAAAGTCATTGTTTTCATCATCCTCACATTTCTCTTCAAAATCACCTTCTTCTTCTTCTTCTTCTTCTTCTTCTTCTTCTTCATCTTTAGCTCCTGCTTCTTCTTCTTCTATTTTTTCTTGTGCTACTTCTTCTTCCTCTTCTTCATATTCTCTGTGTCCTCCTTCTCTTTCCTTTGATTTCTCAAAAGCAACAAAGCCTTGAAGATTTCTTAAGGCAATGGTAGAAATGGTCAAATCATCTTCATCCTTTTCATCCTGCAGGATAAGTGATCTCATTTTCTTTGTAGTTTCTTGCATAACTTCCTTGCCTTTGCGCTTTCTTGTAGCAGCAAATCCTTCCTTGATTTTGCTTGAGGATTCTTCTTTCAAAAGCTCAATGGCCTTAGTTAGATCCTTTAGCCTCATTTTTTATATCATCTTTGTTCATATTTCCATAGGAGCAATAGTTCTTGAACAAAGCGAAGAGGAAAATTGGATCAAAAAATGGCATAATAGCTTTGTAGCCAAGGCAGAGTAAGGCAATTGGCCTTTTTCTTTCATTATAGTTCTATACATATGCAGCAGGATAGTATGAGGAAGTCAAAAATGAATCCCATTGCAGATTGCCCACATGATTCTTACCTCAAATTTGGAAACATCAGTTTTGGAGGCTGCCTTAGGTCTAAGGCAATTGATGACAATTTTGTGCAATAGAATGTTGGAGGCTGGCAATCGGGAATATGTGATACCTCCACTTGGTATTCAGTCCTTTACTAGAAATCTAGTGGCTTGACCTATGGAGATATTGATTGGTTGAAAACCACTTCTTTCCACTCCTAGAATATCGGCTAGAATGTCAACATCCACAACAAAGGTTCTATCACAAACAGTAAACTAAATGTGATTCTGATCAAGGAAAGACATTTTTGAGTAAAAGTATGCTGTCAATTTCGGAGAAGCCACAGCTGTCTCAGCAAAAAACTTTTCAAGTTGAAGAATGGCCAACTTTTCCCTCAAGTTAACCTTTATCAAGTCCAAAAAGTCAAAATCTATTGTTCGAGGGTGTATCACCCTCTGTTTAGCATTTGGACATAAACCCTTTTATGCTCCTTAGAACAAAACAGTTTCGTTCTTTCACTAGGGACGTCAGCAAGGCACACCCATCCTGGGTTGAAAATTTGTAAAGATCCGCTCGTCGTCATCCTTATTTTAGGCTAATTCTCATAACTAAATCTAGGATCAAAAGGAAAATGAAGAAAAGCCTTTTCTTCCTATCCTTTAGGCACCACTCCTATTCTTTCCATGGCTCTTAAAAACATAATTTTGTTCCCATGCCCATGGCCTTTCAGAAAACTAGTGATAAAGGACATTCCAATCAAATGGAATCACCCACACTTTGATCACATATTTCAATCAATCGACATATCTCTAATCTCTGATCGATTTTCAACTGTGCTACAATAACCATTGTAGACTAGCATGGTCAAGTAGTCGATTTTTGGTCGAGTTCTCAAATCTATTGTATTAAAATCTCTTAACAGTTTCTCCAGATAGACTAGTTATCTCGTGAGTGATCAGCTTAGAGAATAGAACAATAGGCACCTCATTGAAAAGCTCAAATGAAAATAGAACCTAAAATTTAGGATGTCACAACTCTTCCCCTCTTATAAAAATTTCGTCCTCGAAATTTAAACCATTATAAATCTTTAAACAAAAAGGTAGGGGTACAATTGTCTCATCAAATCTTCACATTCCTAGGTTGGTCATTTTGTGTCGTGGTGTTGTCAGACCACTTTCACCAACGAGATCGTCTTGGTGCGTAGAACTTGTTCACAATCTAAACCGATCTTTCCATGTAAAACACTTTGTTATCCACATCTAATTCTTCCTCAACATCGACATGTGAAAGACGCCATGCACTTGTACGAACCTCGGTGGCAATGCAAGATGATACGCTAGAGTCCCTATCCTTTCCAGAATCTCAAAGGGACCTACGTACCTCGGACTCAACTTCCCTTTCTTACCGAACGTGAAGTACACTTTCAGAAAGACGTGCTCACCAACTTGAAATTCCAATGGTCTCCAGCGCTTGTCTACGTAACTTTTCTAGTAGCTCTGAGCGGTCTTTAATCTGTCTCTAATAACAGCAACTGCATCCACAGACTGCTGGACTAACTCCAAACCTGTGATTTTTTGCTCTCTCACCTCATCCCAACAAACTGGTGTTCTACACACTGCCATACGACGCTTCAAAGGGAGCCATCTAAATGTTCTGCTGGTAGTTATTGTTGTAGGAAAACTCAACGAGATGAAACTATTCCTCCCAGCTTCCCTTGAAGTCTAACACGCAAGCTCACAGCATATCTTCGAGGATTTGAATCGTCCTCTTAAACTAGTTATCCATTTGAAGATGATAGACCATACTGTATTGTAGCTTTATTCCTAAGGTAGTCCGCAAACTCTTCCAAAATGTAGTTGTAAATCTCAGGTCTCGATCAGACGTAATCATCACCGGCACTCCATACAGACTAACAATTTGAGGCACATACAACTTTACATGCCTATCCAAATCCAGATCCTTTTGTACAGCGATGAAGTGAGCCAACTTCGTCAGTTTATTGACCACTACTCAAATGGAATCATTACCCCTCTGACCCTTTGGTAAGCTTGTCACAAAATCCATTGTATTATGTCCCCATTTCCACTCGAGAATCTCAAGAGGTTGCAAAAGTCCTCCCAACTTACAAAGATGTGCCTTCACTTGCCAACACATCAAACACTTGGTGACATGCTTGGCTATGTTTGCCTTCATACCAGACCACCAATAATATTAACGCAAATTTTGATACATCTTCATACTGCCAAGATGAATGCTATAACTGCCACGATAAGCTTCTAATAAAATTTCCTCTTTAGGCTTTACATCATCAGGTACAAATAATCATCCTCGGAACCTTAGTGTTCCATCCTCGGAAATCTGAAAATAAGTTTTTCTCTTATCAGTATCCTCTTGCAGGATCTTCTGAACATTCGGGTCTGTTAACTGAAGTGTCTTGATTTTGATTTGCACATCGGCTCAATTTTGAGGGTGGCCATAAGATTCGAAAGGTGGCCTAGCTCAAATTTGAAAATCGAATGTCAAGCTCTCTTGAGTAAAACCCATTCCTTAACCATCATCTGTGTGACTGAAGACTTTTGACTTAGCGCGTCTGTGACCTTATTCACCTTTCTATGGTGATACAGAATATCACAATTATAGTCCTTCAGAAGTTCCATCCAGCAATGTCTCATATTCAACTCCTTTTGAGAGAATAGATACTTGAGACTTTGATGGTCAATGAAGATCTGGAATCTTTCTCCACACAAGTAACGTCTCCAAATCTTTAGAGTGAAAATAATTGTTGCAAGTTCTAAGTCATGTGTTGGGTAATTTAGCTCGTGAGGTTTCAACTGACGAGACGCGTATACAACAACCCTACCATGTTGCATCAACAAGCAACCCAGTCCTTAAACGACACATCACTATAGATCTCATATCCTCTAGGACCATAATGTATGGTCAACACAAGTGTGGTAGTCATCTTTTGCTTAAGCTCTTGGAAACTATACTCGCACTTGTCTGTCCACATGAACTTCTCTTCATTTTTCAATAGTTGAGTCAACGGCAATGCTAACGCTGAAAATCCTTCCACGAACCTTATGTAGTAACTTGCCAAACCCAAGAAGCTTCTGATCTATGTCACTATTTTCGGTCTCGACCAACTAAAACGCTTCAATTTTGGACGGGTCCATGGAGATTCCTTCGCCTGAAATCATGTGACCTAAGAACGCTACACGAGTCAACCAAAACTCGCACTTACTGAACTTAACACACAATCCATGAATCCCTAGGGTCTGAAGTACCATTCTCAAATGCCTCTCGTGCTCCTTAGAACTCCTCGAATACACCAGAATATCGTCAATGAACATGATCACAAACTAATCCAGATACTCTTTGAACACTTGGTTCATCAGATCCATAAAAGTAGTTGGAGCATTAGTCAAACCAAACGGCATTATAATGAACTCATAATGGCTATATCAAGTACAAAACGCTGACTTCGGTATGTCCTCCATTCTGATTCTCAATTGATGATACCTTGTCTTCAAGTCGATCTTTGAAAATATCGACGCTCCTTGCAACTGGTCAAACAAGTCCTTGATCCTTAGCGAGTGATACTTATTCTTGATTGTCATCTGATTAAGTTGACAATAGTCAATGCACAAGCGCAACAAACTATCTTTCTTCTTCACGAACAGAACTAGTGCTCCCCAGGATGATGTACTAGGATGTATGAATTCCTTATCCAACAATTCCTGCACCTGCACCTTAAGTTCCTTCAACTCACAAAATGACATTCGGTAATCAGCCTTAAAGATTGGCTTTATCCCGGGTGCTAACTCAATCACAAACTCTATCTCTCTTTGTGGCGGTAGGCTTGGCAATTCTTTCGAAAACACATTTAGAAATTCTTGTACCACTACAATATCTTCAATCTTCAGCTCCTCAATTGTGTATCCACGACAATTGCTAGGTAACCTTGATAACCCCTGTCTAACAAACGAGTTCCCTCGAGCGACGAAATTAAGGAAATGAGGGTCCTCCTTGACTCCCGATAAACTCAAAACTTTCACTCACTAACGGGTTAAACTGAATTGCTTTACGATAGCAGTCCATCTTAGCTCGTTACTTGATGAGCCAGTCCATGCCAATTATTCCATCAAAATCATACATAGTTAGGACTAACAAATCTATCTTCCCCTCTTGCTCACCAATCACTAACTTGCAACCAAAACAGCCCAATGTAGCTAACATTTTATCCTTTAACAATATAAATATGCTAACCACAAACTCCAACAACTCGGGACTCAATCCTATCAGCTTAACAAACTATTCAACTATAAATGAATGAGTCGCACTAGGATCAAATAAAGCAATGCAGCATGGTCATTCAGCGAAATCATACCTATAACCACATCCGGCAAGTTCTTTGCCTATCCTCTAGTGATGGCGTACACTTGTCCTTACGTTAGGGGTCTGTTCTGTCCTTCCTGTTGTGCAATCTTTGGCACAAACCTTTTATTCTAATCCATCAACGATGACGACGGTAACTGCTGTAGTCCTCTTGGCCTTTTAGGACAATCTCTGGCTAGGTGATCCCGTTGGCTACACTCGAAACAAACACCCATCCTCAGATGGCATGGGGCTGAACCATGTTGCCTTCCACAAAAACGACACGCTCCATTTTGATTCAGCGCTAACTTGCCTATTCCACCCTTTCTATTTGGTGAAACATGGAACCTTCCTCCAATCATGGGTTACTTCCTATACCAATTCCCATCTCTATGTGAACTAAACATCGGCTTGCTCACTCAAACTTCTCTCTATTAGCTAGGCCCAACTATCCACCTCATTATAGTCCTTCAAATCAAGTGATACTAGTGGGTTCTTCAGTTCTAGTTGGAGGCCGTTCCTAAACCTTCGGGCTTTGTCTTTGGGATCTTCCACTAGTCTTGGAGCATACTAAGATAGCTCCGCGAACTTGGCCTCATACTGATCTATTATCAGCATTTCTTATCGGAGTCGCTAAAATTCCTCCATCTTCTATTCTTAGCCACTACCCGAAAAGTAGTTGCTATTGAAGGCTCTGAGGAAAACATTCCACACCGGGACTACGCCTTTCGGGAATACTGTACCTCTGGTGGCTTTCACCAAGTATCCATGTTACCTTGCAGCCGGTATACTGCCAGGACAACCTTTTCCTCCTCATTGCACATCAACAGTGCAAAGGCTTTCTCTAGGTCTTAGATCCAAAGTGATGTAGTCTCGAGATCTCCTCCTCTAGTGAACCTCGGTAGGTTTAGCTTCAAGAACTATTCTACCAACTTGTGAATTGGTCTCTCTCTCTCTCTCTCTCTCTCTCCATAACTATATTCCCAGCTAGAATTTCGACAAGTGCGGCAGCGACTACGGCATCGATGGTGGCGGCAACGGTAACAGTAGCAGTAGCTGTAACGGTGATAATAGTGATAGCGGCTTGATTTTGGGCTTGCTACCCCATCAG
This sequence comes from Eucalyptus cladocalyx, assembly GCA_017140615.1. NCBI lineage: Eukaryota > Viridiplantae > Streptophyta > Magnoliopsida > Myrtales > Myrtaceae > Eucalyptus > Eucalyptus cladocalyx. Next base: position 11,854,810 of record CM029518.1, read on the forward strand.
TGCTCCCATTACTTCAAGCGCCTGCATGATCCCTTCGATCTTGGGATCACTAAGGGTTGCTACCCCCAACACCAACAAGAGATGGTGCTACTCCACTAGCGCTAGCTTAGGCTGGGCTTGACCACAACTCCCTCGGATACCGACCCTCGTTGGCATCCTACCCCGAGTAATAGGTCTAATGGTTCTCTTTGTAAGAGTCATCTACTCTTGATCACTCATTATGTAGATTCTTTACAGAAACCTGCTTTCCAATTTCACATAGAATTAGATGCTAAGCAATCCCAAACAATCTACCAAATAGCTATCAATGACATGCATCAGCATGAAATAAAAGCCATTCATACTAATTATCCCTTAAACCATCGTACCTTATCACTTCAACTATCGACCAACTCTGGTACCACTCTGGGCGAGGATGTCATGCCCTGATCCTCAAGCGCGTGCTCATCCTTCGGTAGTCGATTAAGATGCAACGTCCCAAGATGCGTCACCGACCCATTCATTTTAATGCACATGTGGAAGCATATAACTAAATCCCTAGATAGCACAAAGATGGGATAGAAAAGCAGGACCACACTTTCACAATCACAACACACCTTTATACACAACCGACTAGTTTATATACAATACTAGTCTAAAGACAGAAGTCTACAAAAGACCGGCTCTCCAAAAGAAGTTGTCCTAAGACCAGCCAGACGGACAATTCGCCGATCCTTCGGTCTCCATCGGCTCTAGGGGCATCGGGTCCTCCACCACACCATTAGGAGGGTTAGCTGCACCCTCAACTAGAGTGGCATCAACTACCACAGCACGGATGTCAAAACCGGAAGGGACCCACCCTGAATCCATTGGATCCGTAGCGAAACCACGCTCTGAATCGATAAGGCGCCCAATAAGGTGGGCCCTCTTCGACCCATATAATGGTCACTACCAATTCATAGACCTAGTGACTTCCCTGATCAAGGTAGTTAAAAACCCGCTCGGTAACCCTCATGAGCTGGCCAAAACGTTCTGGAGGAACTGTCATCTAAAGACCTGAAAAGATTGAGCCCACGACGGGATGAGACAATGTCTCAACAAGTCCACCCCTAAATGAATAAGAAGGAAATATGCCTAAAGGCAGTGTATGCATACACAAGACCGAGGACTTACCTTACCTCAGTTCCTTCCTGCACATTAGTATAATTCATATACTCAATCAATTCAGTTCAATTCAAACCATTGATCAATCGATCCACTCAAATCAATATAATCAATACCATCTATCAATCAATACCATCTCTTAATTCAATACCATTTATCAATTCAATTGATACGACCACTGCTCACACAAGATGATATAGATGGTCTTAGCTCTCAAGTTGATATAGATGGCCATAGCTCTCACAAGCTGATATATAGATGGTAACTCGCACAAGATGATATATAGCTCACCCAAGTTGATTTAGTATACTACTCTCACAAGCTGAAAATTTAACAATGCTCGCACAAGTTGACATACAATGCTCTCACAAGCTAATGATTCACCGTGTTAAAAATACCCGATCAAAATAATCGTGTGTGGGTACACGATCAACCTGAGCCAAAATGCAATATCCTTCTTTTCAAAAATCTCACTATTTATATAGTGCATAAACACATTTTTGGTATTGAAAACCGACGCCCAGTATTTTCTAATTAAAATACCGAAATTCCACAATTTTGGAATAAATGCTCAAAATTACAATTACCACTCAATTTGCACAAATTAGCACTCAATTAAATAAACCAAGCACACCATTGCAATTAGGATGAAATTCTAGTCACCGGATATATTGATATAATTTCTAGAAAATAATAAATAATTCGATAAATACCTAAACTAATAAAATAAATACAATTAAATGCCAAAAATAGAAAATTATGCCAAAAATGCTTAATTAAACACCAAAACAGATCCGAAACATTTCCGAACCAATCTAGGTAAATAGTACAACTTATCTAGTCTCTAATTAAGCCATTCTAATCACCTAACATGCAAAACCAAATAATTAAATCTCTAATCCATTCTAACTAACCACATAAATCATACCTAGCCTAAACTAATAAACTCTTAAGCATCATTAACTCCCCAAGCAGAGTTTAGCAAGTAGACTCATTAATTTTGCAATCCGGTGAGTCCACAACGACGGCAATGCAAAGACGGGCGACAAACCTCCTAGTGGTGACACCCACTAAAGCCCGAAAGAGGCCCGAAACGGTCCACGAAGGCTCACGACTAGCTGGGCTTCTCGATTCTATCCAAGGACTAACCAACCAACCTGGAAAAGGGCTAGAAATAGCAAGGGTTAGGCGAACTAGGCTGCAGCGGGCAAGTAAGGGCAACGGCAAGCAACGACGGCTGTTAGACAGCATCGATGGGGCTCCGGCTGAGCCCTATGGTGACCATGGTGGCTCGGGGGCACGGCTGGGCACAACTGGAGGTGTAGGACAATGGATAATGTGCGACGAGCTCGCACGAGGGCGCAACGGCGAGCGGTGGTCCTGGCGGCTTCGGCAAGCGTGCGACAACTAGGGGGAGCTTGGCTTGTTTCTCTACAATTTTAAGCTTCTAAAATGTGTCAACAATGGAGAAAGTAAGCTGCAGAGGAAGAAGGAGACAGCTGAATACTTGGAGAGTCCCTCCTTGGCCCAAAAGTCTTTTATCTCATCTCTTTGGTCTCTTGGCAAGGCCCCACCAGCCATGGTTATCATCTATGGCCCCTTGGCGGCCCCAAACTTCTCTTAAAAGCTTCACCAAGTGGTCCAAAATGTTGTGGACCCTTGGCCTACGAATCTGGACACATTTCCCCCAAATTCACTTCAATTCTCCTTCAATTAGATCTAAATCGGAGTCCATAAATACTAGTAAGGTGCCCACACTTTAATTCACATTTTTCTCACCAATTGAACCCACTTGAACCCCAAAAATGTGAACAAAAATGGCCCTTTGATTTTTTCGGTCAAAAATGGCCCTACTTTGAATTTTCGCCAAAAATCTCGAGTTGTAGAAAAATCTTCGGAGGATGAGTCGACGTTCCTAAAATGAATCATGACATGACAGAACTTTCAATTTATGAAATCGTGTTCAAATTCGCAGTTAATTTTAATCTAACGCGATTTTAGCGTGACCCAGCATACCAGATAGCTTTTAGCCATTTTGAGTATAATTCACCCATGGCCGATTATTTTCAAGCCACAATATACATCTTTAACACATTGGTGGCTCTTGGTTGTCATGAAAATCTTGAGATTTCAAATATGGGCATAGAGTACCAAAATGACAAAAAAATCGATCTAGAGCTGTTTGACGAGAATTTTGCAATCAGGTGAAATTTTCCACTTTGATCACTTATCTCAGTTGAATCAACATATCCCTAATCTCTAATCGATTTTTAACTATGTCGTAATGACCCTTGCAAACAAGTACGGTCGAGCAATCAATTTCTGGTTGAATTCTCAAATCTATTACGTTAAAATTCCTTAACGGCTTCTCTAGATAGACTAGTTATCTTGTGACTGATCAGCTTAGAGAATAGAATTATAGGCGCGTCAATAAAAAACCTGATTTATTCAATTGAAAACAAAATTGAAATTCAAGATGTCACAACTTTAATCTCACTTCTCGAAAAAAAAAAAAAAAACACAGGCATCCGACATGTAAGTTGAATTTTGTTTGTGTGATCTAATGAAAACACATGCAATGTCCAAAAATATTTGTTTTTTCTCATGATCTAATGCTTTGTAACTTATCGTCAATGTCTCTTGCACTTTCTTATTAGGTATTTTCTTCAATTTCTTCAATGTATCTATCCATACTTCTCCTATCTTTCTACATAAGAATGAACCTATAACTTCAAGAGCTAATGGAAGAACCCCAGTAATAGAAACAACATCACGAGAGATAACCTAATAATCACTCCGAGGAGAATCCTTTTGAAATGCATGTCTACTAAATAAACTCAATGATTGATCCACAAACAACTCATTGAGTGGGTACATGTAGCTCGCCCTAGCTTCATCAAGAATGATCTTGTCTCCGGTTGTGATGATGACTACACTTCCTATTGCATACCAACTCCCATCACCGATCAAAGCATTCAAGTGAATATTCTCATTCATATCATCAAGAAGAACTAGGACTTTCTTACTTGTAAATCAAGATTTGATGACACCTATTCCCTCGTCGACATTAGACACATGACATGAAGCTCCTATAATGTCATAAATGAGTTTGTTTTGTATGTATTCAATACCCTTGCGTTGAGATGTTTCTCGAATATTTGCCACAAAGCTCCCATACTCAAAATGATTAGCGAGTTTGTTGTATTAATACCTTTGCAAGAGTCATCCTACCAATGCCGCCCATTCCATAAAGTCCGATAATCTTTATATCATTGAAATATACCATCGGTGAAGCTCATAATGTCTTTGATACGATCATCAATTCCAACCAATGTTGGGGAACAATTAGCTGAAATTTTCTTTTTAACTCGCTCATAACTTTTATGACAACAATTTTGACCAAAGCTCCTTCATGCTTGTCAAATAACGATGAATTTCAGCATAGGAGGGGATACACACACACACACACACATATTCTTTTCAAGAAAGATGTATTTGTGAGAAATTAAATAATGATTTGTTGAGATTAATGTACCCATCATCAATTTTCTCTGATTCCCATCCTTTCAAACAACTGACTTCTTTAAAGGCTTCTTCCCATTCCTTCACAACCATCTCAGCCAAATCTTCTTTATGTGCATTGATAGCATCTCCAAATCTCCCTTTAAGATAGCGCACCTACGAGGATCCACTTTATAAAACATGGGCAACACTATTTGCCCTCCACTTCTCTTGCACTTCAATAACTGAACTAACTCACGAATGCGCCATTTGCTAAAAGCGAAATTCTCAGAGATAATCGGGATCAAGATTGTGGACAGCATATTGCTGCAAAGAAGCTCCAAGCAAATCTCCTCACCAACACGAAGCTCATTGTCATCTCTAAACACGTGAATTCCTGCATCAACAAGGCTAGTATAGAGATAATCAGTGAAGCCTTTGTGAGTGTCTTTCCCTCTAAAGCTCAAGAATACTTCGTAGGCATTCCCTTTCACCTGTCCATCTCCCCCTTCATGACCTACTCCATGCATTGGGGTCGATGAAGAAGATCCCCCGAAGTTCAGATCTTTTGAGTGAGTGGTTTCTTTTCTTTTACAATTGGATTGGCAATTTAAGTTGAGAGGGAAATGAAGTGAAAAGAAAAGAAAGGAATTGGGGAGAAAGAAAGAGAAGGGAAAACCGATTTACATTTTCTTGATTGGATGTACATCACGTACTGATTGACCAAAGAGATCCTTATCCCCTTTGAAAATAGGAGATTGGTCGAGCGGAGCCTTAAAAGAAAGCCAGATTTTTTCAGTCTAAATCTGCGAATTGCACAATGTCCTTCAGAACTAGGTTAATTTAAACGAAAATAAAGAACTCTTATCCCCCTTGCTTAACCAGAAGAAAATGGAGCAATCAAAGCAGGGAACAGATGAGCAAGGTGTCGGTGACTAGCTGAGGAGTGCCCAAACAACACAACCTAGGATCTCCACCGATTTTAAGCCTTCGACGCTTTATTACCAGCACACAACGTAATCTTATATTCTTGCCATCTAACGGTCCAAAACTCTTCATGTCAATCGAACCGCTATGAGGCATGCCACGGAAACAACAATCATTGTTCGCGTTATTTACGCAGATCATGGCTTTTTCCTTTTCTATTTTTGGTCAAAGCGGCATCTTGGAGACACGCAATATTCAGCATCATCATGACTTGACTTGCTTTTTAAATAAATAAGACAAAGTAGAAAAGAGAACTGACGACCAACACCCCCACGCTCCTGCTGTGATCTCCTCCGATTCAAGCCATCTTACTGGGAAGGCGCCCGGAATCTATCTACGTGCTTCCATTGAAATTTGAGCTTGGACTGACTTGACTTGCTTTCATTCTCTTATATGCTGCTAACGTACATGAGTCAATGACAAGGGCATTAAGAGTGTCAAAACTTGACACAAATGAACATTTAAGTACCAAAACTTAGAAAAGTGACACTTAAATGTCAAAGTCGGAGCAAAATAGATCAATTAAGTGCTAATAGCAAGAAAATTCAGTCAAAATGCTGACGTTGCGATTTTCTGGCGAACTTAGTGCAAAACGACATCGTTTTGTATGCTGATGTGACTAGACAATACTAAAACAACATCATTTTAGTGCTAACGTGGTAAATAATTAATATTAAAATTAATTAAATTAAACTTAAAATATAATAATAATGACGACAACGACGACGACGACGATGACAGGAGGAGGAGGAGGAAGGTAGCTGATGGCTAAGGGCTCAACCCTCGCCACTGCTACCACCTCCCCGCCGTTTGTGGAAGGTGGGAGAGGGTCAGTCAAGGCTGCCGAGCCCTGGCCAGGGGCTGGCGACCCCCGCCAACCGGCGGCAAGGGCCTGCATGCCTAGTCAACCAGCAGCAAGGATCGGAAGAGACCATGTACTTCAAGCGAATCTGAAATTTGATAAGAGTCCTCGAAGAAAAACATCATCCTCAATATTTCAAGCTTGTCATTGTATTACTCACATACAAGAGTTGAGAGAAATATCAAAACCAGTTAACATCGAACACATCCAGTGATAGCAAGTCAGAGAAATTACATCACAACAATCTCTACTGTGCATGCTTGAACAACGCTGAGTTCTTGCCATCCAACGGTCCAAACTGCTGCGATTGCGATGCATGCTGCACGAAAAGCCTAATTATCGCATGCATAATTTCCACGGCATTGAGCAGAAGGGCGTAGAGCCATGCAGGCGCCTTTTTATAATAAAATGAGCACAACTTCAACTTAACTTCATTTTTCTATTATTAAAACGATTAGAAAATAAAAAGCAAAGGGCAACCATTGTAAGCATAATGTCCGCAGCGTTATGCGGTTGGTGCATTGAACCTACTTATGTAGGTGCACCTTGACTTGACTTGCTTTTCCAAGTGAATGAAGAATTGAAAAGAAAACCAGCGAGCAATGTTGATGCTCAGAGTGAGGTCAGTCGAAGATTAGTGCACAGTTTCTACGAAAGACTGGATTTGGGTGAAACTCTGTTTCCAGATTTGGATAGAGCTACAAGCACATTCAGACATTTCATATATCAATAATGACTGGAGAATCTCTAGTATATGGGAATTATCGAGGCAATTGGTAGTCGATTGATAGTAAATACAAGAGGTTTTGTTCGTCTTTACTTGGGTAAGTTAGAAAATTATGACGATCTTGTTTGCACAATCAACAACTAATTGAACTTAAACGTTATGTTAAATCCATATAATTACGTACATGAGGTGATTCCACTGGTCTTCTTTTTCCTTTTCATAGACTCACAAGGCATTATAATTGGCTCCTCTCGAGTTGGTGGCATTGCAGGTTTATACATTTGGTGTCACATTTAGAAATTCTTGGCCAATGAGTTCCCTGCACCGTCGAATAATTATTTAGTGAATACCAATTACCTTTTTATTTCATTTGATGTTTAGCTTTTTATTTCATGTTAACATTTTCGGCCAACGGCTTCTCCACCAAAGTGCATTTTTCTTTTGCGCAGTATTAAGCTTTGTTTGTCCTTACTATGCATTCTTGAAATATACTGATTGCAAAGTGCTTAAAGAATGCTGAGTCATTGCACACATAATATTCACAGCATCATGTGGAAGTTGCGGGGAACCTCTGCAGTACTTCTTGACTTTGCTTGCTTTTTATTTTAACAAAAAAGTGGAAAAGAAAACCCACTTGCAATAGAGATGCTCCCACTTGCGTAATTTCGTTAGCATTATGCGGAAGGTGCGTGCCACCTCCACAGGTGCTTTGGTTGAACTTTGAAATCAAGCACGACTTGAATGGACTTGCTTTTCCATTAATAAATGGAGTCTTTAGGGAAATGTAATGGGAACGTGAAGCGAGCAGGACACCAAAATTACGTTGCTGCATGCTAAAATGGAAGGGTAAAGTAGTGTGAAGCACAAGCTATGCGAGGAATTTGGGAAAATTGGTGTGGCTGAGCAGGGAATTTTTGGAATTGAGTAGTGAATTACGGTAGAGGTTCGTGGAGGATTGACGACAACAGTTCCAAAGCTAACTTAAAGGCTTGGACAAATGCATTTTCAGCATTTGCTCTTCACCGGTATCTGTAATGAAACCCCGTGGCACCCCAATGAAAAATCCTTGTCGACATGATTTATGCTAGATTATCCGTAGCTCTCACTCGTAATGGGCCGACCTTGATCTATTCACTTTGATGAATGTCGTGCTAAATTCTATTCATTTGTTGATCACTTAATTTTAGGAAACTATTCGCAATTTGTCCTACATCAACCAATAAACTTTTGAGATTTTCAAAGGTGGGATTTTACATAAAGAAATTGCAACTATATCTAGATAACTGTTTACACGAACAAATACAATATCACTTCATATATGGAATGGAATTGCTTGCTAAAAATGAAATTCAAAATTGGGCCATTGCCTAATCCCCATGAATGAAACTATTATCTTGTATTGCCTATTTAAATAATGAAATGAATGTTGGATTTTATTTTTGATGATAACAGATCTATCCAAGTGCCTAGTTTCTTTGGAATGATAGACATTCAGCTGATTTCAGTTTCAATTTCATGAAGTGACCATGAAATTGCTCCCATAAGATGCAAGAAACTTCCATCTGGTTTTTGAGTGAGCTTCCTTGAAACCCTCATCACCTCCACGCTATGCTCACATTGCTCTGTTTTATGGATGTGGGGACTTGAATGTTATTATGATTCTCCGACGTTCAAGAAAGTGCAAAAGCCGCGGGATCAGACCCACAAAAGAGGATCCATGACTAAGGCCCAAAATCCCCCTAATTATTCCTTTCGGTCTTGAAGCAAGCTGTGTGTGGCAGAATACCCTTCTTTCTTAAACTAGTCCATTAGTTGGTCTACAATCTCATTCATGCTGTCATATCCTCCTTTTAAAACAAATAGACAGCACAAGCTAGTGGAGAGGGGAATAGATGGTATCTGGATGACTAAGTTGCTAGGTCGTGGATACCTTAGCCTTCCAAGGGTCAATTCAACATGTTTCTCTCCATGGCATGTTTTGTTATATAAACAAACACATCAATATCGATTGTCCACCGGAGCATGTTTTGGATAATGGCCGATGCCCATCAATTGGAAGTCAAGCATAGTTCCATCCATTTGTTGAATAAAATTAATGTGTAGTTGATTTCAATTGATAATGTTGGCGTGATTTTCTCTCCTATCTTTAGAAAGGAGATTTGTTAATATTGTATTCCTATAATTCCGAGATCTCTTACTTTTTCTAATTTTATTCTTTGCTTGTTTCCTTAGTTGTGGCAACCTTTTATGTACATATGGTTGAACAATAGCAAATGCTCAATACAAAAAAAAAAAAAAAAAAAAAAAAAAAAAAAAAAAAAAAAAAAAAAAAAAAAGGAGAACAAAAGCTTTGTCCGAGGATGTAGGCACATTGTCAAACCTCGTAACCTTTGTGTCTTTTGTTTTTCTACATGGTATTAGAGCGGGTTATGACCTGATTATTTGAAGAACTCACCTCATCCTCTTAGTGTCATTTTTTTTTTTTTTTTTTTTTGGGTGAGCACCATGACAATTTCAGAATTAGAGTCTTGGAATGCTTCCCCACAAAGGTGTGAGCTCTGAATCGGCGAAGGCTGTGGTGCATGAGGGAAATAATCAACATCTTACATCTATTTTTCTGAATTGAGGGAATTTTCTCCCATGGTCACGAGCGGTAACTATTGCGCTTGGAGGCCGATCAAGGCTTGGACATATTATTGGGCAAACTAAAGCCCCTGATGAAAGTCATCCAAATTTTGAAGAATGACAAGCAAGCGATCATAGCATTATGACTTGGATCTTCAACTCAATGGAGCCTAAAATCTATGAGATTTTTGCTTACTTAGATTTGGCCAAAACGTTGTGGGATTCGTTGTCTGAGGTGTATGGTCAAGCCAATAATGCATCTCGAATCTTTGAGCTTCAACAAGGTCTTGCTACCTCTAGGCAATGTGCAAATCAATCATTCACTGAACATCTAGGGAATATAAAAAAACAGTGGGATGAACTCCGTCAATACAGACTTGCAACCCAGAATGTGCGTGACTATGTGCAAAGGGAAGAACAAGATAGAATTTTTTATCTCTTGGCAAGCCTAAGGCCGGAGTTTGAAGACACCAAATGTGACATTCTTATGAGGCCGCAATTGCCATCCTTTAATACCGTTTGCTCCATAATACAAAGTGAAGAAACAAGGAGGAGAGTCATGCATTTTGACTCAATTGTGGCACCATCAACAGGCTCATTAAAACACTTTGCAAACACTGTTAGTTCCAATGCTAGGCAAAGCGATGGTGGTACTCATTTGTCAAAGGGAAAGGAAAGAAGCCTCTTCGTTTCCATTGCGATCATTGTGATTGAGATGGGCGCATTCCAAGGAATGATGTTGGATTCTACATCCTCAACTATGTCCAAATAAGGACAAAGGTTCGAACGCTAAGATAGCAATTCAAGGGAATACCATAGACTTCCAATCCAAGTTGGAGTCTCTAGCACTGCAGGTTCAGCAACTACTTTAGACACATGGTTCAGGTCTCTCTAGCACTGAATCCGTAAATTTGGCTAAGACTTCTCGTAATATTAGTGCACTTTCTGTTGAGTCTAGAAATCGATTTATTGTTGATTCTGGTGCCTCAAATCATATGTGTAATTCCCCACATATTGTATCCAATACTATTACTAGCTCTTTGTATCCACTGATCACAGTAGCTAATGGAGTGCAAGTGCCAACTCAAGGTGTTAGGCAACTGAATGTGCTTTCGAAAAAAAAAAAAACTGAGGCTTTATTGATTCCAGGATTATCTTCTAATTTAAAATCTGTGAGCAAATGTACTAAACAATGGAATTCTAATGTAATTCTTACTCCACAAAAGGTGTTGTTCCAAGATCGCAATACCAAGAGGATGATTGGTGAAGGACAACTTCAAGATGGCTTGTACACCTTAGATTTGCATGGCAAAGCATTGGTGGCTAGGAAGGGGAATGTGGATACCTCTCGTCTATGGCATTGGCGCATGGGTCATCCTTCAGATTGGGTGTTGCAGTCCTTAAACATGTCTTTGACTCATGATTCTAGTAGTTATGATCCATGTCACTTTGTTAAGCAACATAGGTTGCCTTTCCCTAAACATTTGCATAAATCAACTGAATTGTTTGCTTTGGTACATTCAGACATTTGGGGATATTCTCCTGTTGATTCTAGAGAGGGTTTTCAGTATTTTGTTACCTTTATTGATGATAAGTCGAGAGCTACCTAGCTTACCTTCTTAAGTACAAAAGTGAAGTGCTCACAGTTTTCCAAGATTTTTGCAATATGGTGAGTAATCAATTTAATACTTCTGTGAAGGTTCTTCATACCGACAATGGTACGAATACACCAATCAAACATTTCAGGATTCTTTGCGAAGCAAGGGTATTATTCACAAGACAACATGTGTGGGTACTCCACAACAGAATGGAATAGCTAAAAGAAAAAATCGTCACCTAGTAGAGGTCACCCGGGCCTTGTTATTCTTTGTAGATTTGTCTAAATCCTATTGGGTAGATGTAGTTTTGACTAGTTGTTATTTAATTAATAGACTCCTAGTCGAGTGTTAGGGTATATAACTCCTCTGGAAGTGTTGTATGGGTGAAAAGTTGATATATCTCACTTGAGGATTTTTGGGTGTGTCTATTATGTTCACTCTCAAACTGGTGGAAAGCTAGATCCTCGTGCCAAGAAATGTGTGTTTGTTGGTTATTCATATGTCAAGAAAGGCTACAAGTGTTATGATTCTTACACAAAGCGTATCTATATTTCTCGGGATGTTGTATTCGATGAAACTCACATGTTTTTTCCTAACAAGAGCCACATTTAGGGGGAGTGCACAGATTATTATAAGAAGCTTTCCTATGAATTTGCTCCTGTTCTTATGGATGTTAATGGGACCGGTGAAGCCAAAGTCAACAATGGGGGTGTTGAAGCCAATAATGGGAGCTATGATTCAAGTCATGAATTTGTAAAACAAAGTGCTTCGGGTCACGAATCTATAGATGAAGAAAATTTAGAAGTGGATCAAGAGATTTGAGGCAATTGTTGTTCCAGAAGCTGAACCTAGAATTTCCACTAACGGGCTGATTAATGAAAGGGCAACGGATGTAATTCCGTTATGAAGATCATCTCATGTCACTAGACCCTTAACTCGACTTCAAGATTTTACTAATTATTATTCGGTGCAACATCCCATTCAAAAATTTGTTGGATATGACAAATTATCTCACAATTTTTGAGTTTCTTATCTACTATTGAAGAACAACAGGAACCTCACAACTATGAGGAAGCAAGGGAAAAAACCATATGGGTTGATGCAATGAAGGATGAACTTCAAGCTTTAGATCGAAATCATACTTGGGAACTTGTACAACTTCCAAGAGAGGGAAGAAGTTGACTGAAGATGGCGGCTTCGTTGGTTGAGTTGTTTTCGTTGGTTGGTTGCCGATGGATCTATAAGATCAAATATAACAGAGTGAAGGACGCTCGGTGGGTGATGGATTAGTTGAAAGGTATAAAGCGAGGCTGGTTGCAAAAGGATACACTCAAACATATGGTATAGACTACAAAGAGACATTTGCACTTGTGGTTAAAATGAACATTGTGCGTGTTCTTATGTTAGTAGATGTTAATTGTGGATGGTCCTTGTTCCAAATGGAGATTTGGAGGAGGAGGTTTATATGGATCTTCCTCTTGGTCACCCCTTGCATAATAAAGATGGAACTATTTGTAGGTTGAAGAAGGCCATATATGGTCTCAAGCAATCACCTAGAGCTTGGTATGGTAAACTAAGTGCTGCACTCATCGAGGTTGGATTCAAAAGAGGGACAACAAACTCGTCAATGTTCACCAAGGCGGATGACAAAGGTATAGTTGTTGTACTTGTTTATGTTGATGATATTGTGATTACAGGCAGTAATCAACCTAGAATCGAAGCACTTAAGTGGCATTTGAGCAAGGAATTTGATATCAAAGACCATGGCAAATTGGGGTACTTTTTGGGTATTGAGGTGGCGAGATCTCACAAAGGATTATTTTTATCTCAGAGAAAACATGTCATGGATTTGCTGAAAAAGACTGGGAAGTTGGGAGTTAAACCGGCCAACATTCCTATGGAGTATAATAGTAAGTTTATTTCATATGACACTCCATTACATGATGTTGGGCAGTTTCAGCAACTTGTTGGACGGTGTATTTATTTGACTATCACTAGACCTGACATAGCACATACTGTTAGTTACATAAGTCAATTTATGCATAAACCAACTCGAGGGCATATGGAGCTAATAAATCATCTACTACGGTATTTGAAGGCCACACCTGGGAAGGGAATTTTAATGAAAACTAATGGTCACACAGAACTTGTTGGCTACACTGATGCAGATTGGGCCGAGAACCCTGCAGATAGGAAATCTACTACTATCATGCTCCGATCCTAGGGCACACACACATCCTTCCGCTTGGTCGATTTGAAATGCGATATCCCAAGACTATGTATCGCCAACCCATTCATTATTTAAGCACATGCGGAAGCAGTTATAAATCTCCAAATAATAAAATAATGGGATATAAAAGTAAGGCCACATTTTCATATTAAAAACTCATAACCACACTTTTATACATAGCATAACAGGCTTTCATTAAACTTCACAGTACTATTCACCAAGGTCTAATTTAACAAATCTACAAATATTCACAAGGTTTTCAAAATGAGGGAGGTCTCAATCCTTCTACAAGTCGTACTCAAAATCATCCTCTTCACCCTCCTCTGATTCTTTGCCAGGCTTTTCCTGGGATCCTCCTCTTGAAGATCTTCCACCTAAGGGTTTGAAATTGTTTTTTTACAACAACCAATGAGACTATGTCTCTGCGAGTTTTACCCCCTAAGACTCGATTAGAAAACCAATACACCACCAAGTTACCTAGCACAACACGAGTCAGATGACTTACCTTGGCATCAATTTCCAACTTGCAATTTAAGGTTATGCATATATGCCTCATATATTGCATTTAAACAATCAATCAAGTCATAACCACTAGATCAACTCATTGATCAATCGACCTAGTCGATTCACAAGTCAATTAGACCATCTTTGGGTCACTTCACTTCCCCTCATCACACCTCCAGTAGTACACTTAGTCACAGAGCTTCATTAATGCTCTGGGCGTTACTTCTGCCAAGGTGACGTGTAATGGATAGTACTTGTGCGTTCTTTAAGGCGTTGTTTTCACCAGTGATATCCTCCATCATCGAACCATGTATGTCCATACTGCTGCATGTAATAGACAGTACTCGTGCGTTCTTTAAGGTGTAGTTTTCACTAGTAACATCCTCCATCATCAAACCACGTATGTCTCATTACACCGTTCCTAATTGGTTTCAGCCTAGAATTTCCCAATTCACTTTCACAGTTCCCTCTGCTTTACAGCTCATCAATGCTAAATAGTCATACTTGGCCATCAACCAATCCATCACTCAAATTCCTTCAATTTGGGATAAGTCCCTAATTTGCACAACCAATTCAATTTCACGCAATATAGATCTCAAATAAATAAGCAGATTGCACCACGACAATCAGAACAAAATTCCAATCACCGGCCATCCGAGTGAATTTTCAGAAAAATAATTAAATAAATAAATAATTTCGAAAAATAAAAAATAAATAAATAAATAAGATAAATTATATTTAGCACAATATAAAGCTCAATTAAATAAACGGACTACACCACGATCATCAGCATAAAATCTTGGTCACTGGCCATCCTAGTTGAATTTCCAGGAAATAAATAATTAAATTAATTAATTTCGAAAATTAATATTTAATTCCTAAAAATTCTTTTAGGCCCGAATTGCTTAAATAATGGGATGGGAAAAATCCCAAGATGCATTCAATAATTAATAGGACATGTCTACCTACTAATTACACCATCAATTTAATAACATGCATCGACGAGTTTCTAATTTAATTATTTTAATATAATCTATTCATCTAATTGCAATTAATTAAATTTAATTAACCCTTAGGCATATTAGTCTACTAAGAAAGCATTAGTGAGTAAAACTCACTTGCACTAAACGAAGGCCGGGACACCGAGATGACGAAGCAACGGCGGCCGAACTTGGGCCGGGCCAAGAACTTCGCAAGTCTGAAGAAACTTTGGACTTCAAGATTGGGCTGACTTCTTTAATCACTCGGGCTTGAAAATACTGAATTGTGGGCTGCTTGCTGGGCCAGAATTAAACTGAAAATGGGCTCTCTTTGGGCTGAAATGAGCCAAAATCTTGCTGGGCTTCAATTCTATGATGGACTGGACTGGACTGATCGAGCACGGATTGACGTGGGATGCTCAACTAATTCGGTTGAGGAAAAGAATTGAAGAAATTGGGGTAGCTTCGGTCTTCATGGACAACAATGGACGAGGAAGCAGCTTGGGGTCTTCAATTCGGTGGAGTATTGACCGTGGGAGCTGCAGCTTGGACGCGTGGCTGCTGCGGGATTTCGGTGGAGAAGCAAAATCAAGATGGAGCAGCTTCGGCGTCGTTGGCAGCTTGCGAGAAGACACGGAGCAACAATCCGTTGGACGTGTGGCGAGCTGGGAATTTCGGTGTTGCAGCTGGCGGAACACCGAAATTGCAGTGGTCCAAGACGAGGGGAGGGCTTCAATCGAGTGTTGACCGAGTGAGGTTTGTAGGCGCGCAAACCGGTGAAGCTGAAATCAAATTGCTGCCGACAAAGCCTAGTGGAGGATGCGGCTTTGATCTTCGGTGCAGCTGTTCTTCGGTCCAATCTTCAATGGACTCCTCTGGGCATGCAAGGATGTGAAGATGGCCGTGTGGATGAAGGACAACACATCAATGAGTCAACAACTCAGCTTTGTTGGACTCTTTTGTGGACCGAATTTGGCAGAGAAATGAAGCTCCGTGGATGAAGATGGAGTCCTCGCTGGGTTGTTTCCAAGGAGCTCCGGGGAATTGAAAAATAAAATGGAGACGTGCGTAGGAGGGGATAGGGAAGGCAAGCAATTGGAGGGCAGCTGGATTTCTAGCTCAAGTAGACTAGAATAGAGCTTAAAGTCCACATCTCTATCCACCCAATTTAATGCAATGTCCCCTAATTCTTTCCACATCTTAAATTCCACAAAAATATCCAAATTGAAGTCCAATTTCTAACTCCATTTCAAATTCCGAATTTCACCAATTAAATTCAATCTCCTCACTCAATTTCCCAAATTGAAGCCCAATTTCGATAAAGAAAAATCCCAAATGATTTTCTATAAATCCACGACACACAAAGGCTCGGCCTGGGAGTTCAATTTTCCATTAATTTAGCCAATCTGAATTTCCATTGATTTTCCGCAACGTCCGAACCCATTTTCCGTAAAAATCTCAATACCTCCGAAAAATCTTCTGAGACTGAGTTGACGTTCCTAAAATAGCTTGTGACACCACCGAACTTTCGATTTCTGAAATCTGACTCAAATTGACGGTTAATTTCACTCCGACGATTTTTAGCGTGACCTAGACTACCAGGTAGTTTTCAGAACTTTTTAGGGCAATTGACTCGTGGTCGATTTTTTTCGAGCCACAATGAACCCACTCAACACATTAGCGACTCTCGATTGTCGTGAAAATCTCGAGAGCTCGATTACAAACATAGAGTACCAAAACGACAAAAAAATCAAATTAGTGCCAGTCGACGAGAATTTTCCAATTTAGTAGAGTCACCCACGATCGACCATACATCTCAGTCGAGCCAACCTATCTCTGATCTCAATTTGATTTTTAACTATGCCGTAATGACCTCTAAAGATGAACACGGTCGAGAAGCCGATTCTTGGTCGAATTCTCAAGTCTATTGCCTTAAAATTCTTTAATAGCTTACCCAGTTAGCCTAGTTATCTCGAGAGTGATCAGCTCTAAGAACAACCCTATAGACGCGTCAATGAAATACCTGATTAATTCAATAAAAAACAGTACTAGAAATTCTGGATGTCACAACTACAGGGTTTTGTACTTTTGTGGGAGGAAACATTGTCACTTGGAAAAACCACCGCGTCAATGGAAAATGCCTGATTAATTCGAAGAGGTGAAGGGTTCAAAACAGAGACTAGGTGTATTAAATTATGGATGTCACAACTATAGGGTTTTGTACTTTTGTGGGTTCCTCCAATACAAAAAAAAAAAAAAAATACATTGTCACTTGGAAAAGCAAAAAACAAATGGAGGTTGCTGTTCGAGCGCAAAGGCAAAATATCAAGCCATGGCTACTACTACTAGAGAAATTGTGTGGTTGAGACTACTACTTCAGGAATTGGGTTGCGATTGCGTGACCAAGCCTACAAAGTTGTTTTGTGATAATCAGGCTGCAACTCATATAGCTTCAAATCCAATGTTTCATGAAAGGACCAAACATATAGAGGTGGATTGCCAATTTTTGAGAGAAAAGGCACAAGACAAGACAATTGAGACCCCGTACATGCAGAGTGAGGATCAATTGGCCAATGTTTTTACCAAAGCATTACCCAATGGAGTATTTCAAGAAATGATAAGCAAGTTGACCTCCGATGAGGTCTTTGGCCCAACATGAGGGGGAGTATTGGCGTGATTTTTCTCCTATCTTAAGAAAGGAGATTTGTTAATATTGTATTCCTATAATTCTGAGATCTCTTCCTTTTTCTGATTTTATTCTGGTTGTTTGTTTACTTAGTTGTGGCAACCTTTTATGTACATATGGTTGAACAATGGCAAATGCTCAATACCAAAAAAAGAAAAAAAAAAGAAAAGGAGAACAAAAGCTTTGTCCAAGAATGTAAACACATTGCCGAACCTCGTAACCTTCGTGTCTTTTGTTTTTCTACAGATAATGACTCCTATGGTAGCAACAACGCATGATTTAACCTATGCCTATGGTCTATTTAGCAAGTATGCACCGTCGTGATAAAAGAAAAGCTGCTCTGCTTGGATATATCGAGTGAATCAAGAGAGAAAAATTCTGAATTCCCTCCCACTTCTTCTCGCGAAAGTTACAAAAATTTACTTGATTTTCCTCCCCTTACCCTCCTTCCCAGTACCCTGGAAAATCAAAGCATAAACATGGAAGGATGAAATATAGAGCAGCCTTGCTTTCTTCTCATAAGACTGTTTACCCCAATATGGCCTCGAGTTGATTAAATTCTTAATATATTCTAACTAACTCGGATCATTATATATTCCTCGTACCTGCAGGAACACTGTATAAATGTAGATTGGCGTCATAACAGGAAAACTGGCTTTATCGAATATTAATTCGGGTTGGTTTGCGCAAAATGGCAAAAGTGATACATACGAGTCCTAGAAGGGGCAAATTCAAATAAGAGAAAGCAGGCAACAACAATTTTTAAAATCCGGCTTTATTTAATTGACCAAAAAGAAATTACAGCAGCCTTTATTCATTTAATAAAAACACAACCAAAAAGGAGAACTTGGGTTTTTGTCATGGACTTATGCCACACCACGTACACGAAACCAAACTTGCCTAAATCATGAATGTAGGACAACCAAAATAATTTTTTCGTGACAATAGTAGACCTCGATAAAACAATTGTCATGTCATCCTCAAAGCCTCGTCTTATATTTTTCCCGATCTTTGTACTTTATTTTCAAATGCCCAATGAGATATAGAAGTTGCTACGTGCCCTTTCCATTGAACTAAATCCCAACTTCCATTTTCTCATCACTATAATCTTGTGATAGTATAAAAGTGAGGAAAAGTATCAAAAAAGTCCTAAACATATTACATTAGTACTAATTTATTCTTAAATCTTTTATTAATTTTGACTTGATATTGCTAACATAGACGTCGATTAGCTCATGTGGCTCGATTGTCGCTAACATGGACGATTTTAATAATATTATAATATTTTAAAAATAAAT
Source organism: Eucalyptus cladocalyx (assembly GCA_017140615.1). NCBI lineage: Eukaryota > Viridiplantae > Streptophyta > Magnoliopsida > Myrtales > Myrtaceae > Eucalyptus > Eucalyptus cladocalyx. The sequence continues at coordinate 11,873,951 of CM029518.1, forward strand.
ATTTTTTCCTTTTCTTTTTTTTCTTCTGCTACTTCTTCCTCTAGTCAATCACCAAACATCGGCAACTAGCTACTGGCAGCCCTCGCTAGAGGCCGTAGAGGGGGCCTATGCTAAGCCGGCAAGGCTCACTCTCATCGGATCTAGCAAGGGTCGAGCCTCACCCACCCTCTACCTCTCGCTAGGCTAGCTAGGACTTGAGCCCTCACAAGCGCAACCTCATAGCCTTTGGCAAGGGCTTGAGCCTCGTCATATCCGACAAGGGCGAGAGGAATCTATCTAGGCAAATGGATGTAGGAAGTCTAATCATTATCAACCAAAATGAACGAAGCATCTTTGGAAATTGGAAAGTTGAGGTCAATAGCTGCCACCCTTGTGGCCTTTGGCAAGGGCCACTAGTGGTTGGCAATTTCGACCTCAACTTTGTTGGCACTTGCCTCTAGCCGGTCACCAAGGTCCAATGACTAGCTAGAGGAAGAATGAGGAGAAGGAAAAAGGATAAGAAAAGAAAAAATAATAATAAATAATAATTTTAAAAAATATTTAGATATTACTAATTATGTTATGTCTGCTAATAGGCATCCATATCAACAATATTCGGCTAATATTAGTTCAAAGAACTAACTTGACACTAGGTCTAAAAGTTTTGGACTAGATTAACATTAATATAATAAGTTTATGACTAAATTGGCATCAATACAATAAGCTTAGAACTTTTCTAACACTTTCCCCCGTAAAAGTGCAGTTTGACTTTAAGTTTTGCAACATAAAACCAAAAGTGCAGGAAGTCCCGAGCCTTATTACCACTTAAATCAAGGTTACCTCTCACCCAAGTCACTTTTGTCTCTCTCTCTTTAAATTTATAATTTGCAACATTTTACATAGCACATGTAGAAATTCTAGCCAAAGGGTTCTCCACGATCGAATAATTGTTCAGTGATACTTTTTATCTCATTTTTTTATTGAACTCTTTATTTTAAGTTGACGTTCTTATTTTTCATAGCTTTTAGTAAAGATTATCATTTAGTTAATGGTATTTATGATCGGTGACTGGATACTATGAACCGACTATATTACGAGAACATTACTTTGACCAATTTTATTGTTACACAATATTCCATCACAACGAATTGCTTTTTCTTTTTCTAACGTAGAAGTTATTTGGTTATCGTGTTTAATATATTGCCTCAAATTACAAATAGAAGAAAAAAATCATAAAAGGATGACTGTTACATGTTTTGTTATGGAAGAAACAAACATATGCTTCTAGCAAAAAAAGAAAAAAAAAAAAGAAAAAGAAACTAACATGTGCATGTAATAAAATTAATTCAAATAGTGAGAAAGTGAACAAAAAGGCAAAATTAAACACGGAGACTCATACCCCCCCCTCCCCCAAAAAAAAAAAAAAAAAATACGGAGATCCTGTGCTTTTGGTAAGCTGGTTGGGATTGGCAACTGGGGATTTAAGTTAATAGAAATGATTAACTAGTACCCCCATGATTTCAATTCACAATATGCTACATAATAACCCCCACAATCAAACCTCCCATTTATCTATTAGCTAGTGATGAATGGTTTCAAGATCAATTCGGGTACCACTTGAATCTTGAAACTAATAATCTACCCTATTGAAATCGGTTCCCTGATTTTTTAGACTTAAAACTTACCTTGCATATCCTGAAATCTGGAACCTACCTTGTCAATCCATTTCTAAGAGTCAGCTCTAAGATTTACTTGAGAATCGGCCAACTTCATTTCTTTTTTTTTTTTTTTTTTCATTTTTTTATTCTTTTTTTTAGTTAAACAAAATGAAAATAAATGCAACAATAAGAATTCCCATCTGTCAATAGCAAAAATCCTTAAAGATGAACATATAATATTAAATAAATAATAAAAATTTCATAACACATAACATAAAACCTAAATTATAGAAATTTATATGTTCCTGATTAAGGATCAGGAGCCGAACTATACAATATTGATCCAATTTTTTTGGAATCGATAACCACAAAAATCTAGAAATGGACTGGTTTCTATGGCCTATTTTATTTTCTCAGTGATTCTTTCATTCCATATTTCTTCATTTTTTAAAGTGGGAATAATGCTACCTACCTAACCATAAATAGTTTCACCTTAAATAGAATATTTTTAATTGCAATGTAATCTTTCCATACAGTGAATTGATATTTTAAGAGCAACCTTTCTGAATGAAACTTATGTTATACTTAAGGGATTACAATTTATTTTTATTGAATGGAATTTTCATTTAACTATATGTTATGCCAGTCTAATTTTCTCAGTGATGCTTTCATTCCATGTCTCCATTTTTTTTAAATGGGAATAAGCTAACTTATCTATATATAAGTTTCACATAAAAAAGAATATTTTTTAATTGCGACGTAATCTTTCCATAAAGTGAATTGATGCTTTAAGACCAATCTTCCTGAATGAAAATAATGTTAAAGGATAAAAAAATTATTTTTATTGATCAGATATTGTATAGTTATTTATTTTTAAATTCTAGTCAAACTTGTGATAAAACGAATGTATGTAAATTTACTTGCAATGTACATTTGTTTTTAGCCATTTACAAATGTAGAATAAATAATTCCACACTTGTAATTTGTATTTGGAATTCAAAGTTAATAAATTATTGCATTTGTGGAGTAACAAATCTATAAAATAAACTTGGTTGATTGTGTGCAACTCTTCTTCAGATTTAATATTTGTGATAAATATATTAAAAAGAAAGGTTCTGCAACAAGCTAAAAATTAATTCAAGGCGAGATGTAGAAGTGACTGGGATGAAGGCGTAATGAGAAGCAACCTAAAAGCATGATGTGGCATAGAAACTCTAGTTTGGGAAATAGTTTAAAAAGAGATCTATTTAATGAATTAATTTTATAGAAAGATCCATCTTGGATAAATAAATAAATAAACAAATAAAGTCGTAGAAAGATTCTCTTACTGATATGGTTAGCATGTTCTCTTTTATTACTCGTTTAGATGATTCGATTTTAACATCTTTCGGTAGTTGAGATTAACAAGATTTTACCTTTTATGATAAAAAAAATTAACAAGAAAAATTATCCAAAAAATCCTAAATATATTATATGGTGGCTAACTAAGTTTTCAATTGTACCAAATTAATTATAAACCAATTATATGACAGTCAATTTAATCATAAACCTTTCAATTTAGTTCTCAACATTTTAGTTCTCAACATTTTGGCTATATGTTAATTTAATCTTAAACCTTTTAATAATTTGTTAATTTAGTTATTTTGGCCAATTTTGACAAGAAAGTGTTGACTACGACGTGGTAGCCTAGTCAACACTAGTCCTCCTACATGGACACCCAAGACTAGTGAGGGGCAACCTTTGTCAAGCCTCACTTGAAACCAGGAATGTCGATCCTTGTCAGCCTTCAAAGACCTCGCCTTTACAAGGGTGAGCCGCTTAGCCAGTGAGGTTGACTCTTGCTAAATCTGGCAAGAGTAAGCTTGCCAACCATCATGAAGGCCTAGCAACTAGTGGAGGAAGAAGGTTAATAAGAAAACAAAAAATTAAAAATAAAAAAAATTTTGTAAAAATCCATATATCCGTGCCGGTAGTGTTATGTAAAATTGCTAGAATTCATGTTAGTGATTTTCAACCAAAATTAGTCGAATGGATTATATTGCCAAATTGTCAAAAGGGTTATGACTAAATTGATCAAATTGAAATATTTATGACTGAATTAACATAATTGTAATAGGTTTAAGATTTTTATGGTAATTTTCTCATACATTTATATATGATAATTATCAATCTAAATTGGGCAATGTAATAAACACAATTCATGTTGATTTCCATGTATTCCCCATTTTATAGTCTATATACGGTGCAAGCGTTTCCAAATCGTGAGGGCCAACTATGGACATCCATTTTGTCTATACCTATATTTGCAGCCAAAAACAAAAATAAGATGGAAATATTCAATTCCATATCATGTGTAATTGCATAGAGCAATATTGTGATCTGGATTCAATTCCATATCATGTGTAATTGCATAGAGCAATATTGTGATCTGGATACTACGCAAATAACGTACATCGTATCATAATCAATGGATGGCATATTTACATCACATGGACCTCTTGATCCCCACATTTTGATTATATGAACTTGAAATGAGTTCGGATGAAAACAAGGATACAATATCAAAGCAACTTGAAAGTTAACAAAGAGTAATTAATGGACTAACAAATTAGCGCTTACTCAAAATAGTTTGTCACTGCATTGGACTGACCAGTGGCACTTGAAATCGTCGGCCACAATCTCAATAGGACCCATTGATGGTTGCGGCTCTTCACGCACCGAGTTGACCAATCTTTTGTCCCTCATTAGGCGTGACATAAAGTTTCAATCTAGATATTTTCAAGCCTGAATCATCTCAGGATGGACTCAAAATGAAAATTAGTTATATATCAGGTGGGAGCAGGTTTAAGCCCGGCCCGATGTAAAAGTCTCCCCTTCTGTTGTTTCTAAAACCTAATTATTAATTTTGTTTCAAGACCCAAGCATGCAATCACCATATAATTAACACAATATACTTTAAAAATAAGAATAAATACCACCAAAAAAAAATTCTAAATTATGTCCACTATATTACCAATACTCTGAACTTTTTTTTGGAACACCAAAAACCTTAAACTTGTCTATTGTGACACAATTCCCTCAATATTTTTTATGTTACAAAAAAACCCAAATGCAGATATATGTGAGACATATACCTTCTATTTCAATTATATCATAGTATGTTTATCACACTGATGTAAGTTTATGATATTTTATGACACCAAAAAAAAAAATGATATAATTGTATCACAATGGGAAGTTGAGGGTTTTTGATGATATAAAAAAATTGGGATATTTTATGTCACAATTTGCATTTTTTTTTGGTGATATTAATCATAAAAGTTAAAGACAGTTGAGCTTATTCGCTATACTCTTAGCCACTTTTCCGAATCCTGTCCCTCCAATGTTTGTTGCCTTCCGCAAGTTTTCTTTTGAATTTGAACATGAATATTTAATTCTATCTAAACTCTTTTTTTTACTCTTAACTGTTTTAAAGATATTTTTAATTCCTTGAATATGTATGGGCCAGTGTGGGCTTTGCATGTCTTTTGGGCCCAAACCCAATTGAGCTCAAGCCACTTATGAAAAATATTGAGAGAGAGAGGATGCCATCCATTCAAAATCGCTGAAAATAATAATAATTTAACTGCATCAGAACTCTAGTGTGAGTGCGTGCATATTTGACTTTATATTTCAAATCCCAAACTCCATCACCGACTGCGCGGAAAATAAGATAATCAGTCAAAGCCAATCAATTCATGTGCCTCAATGCAGCCTGTTACCTGTATGATCTCAGGATTCAAATCACCCCCTTGACAAAACAAGGAGCTAGTCTTTTTTGGGGGGCGACCTGGGCTTCAAATCGCAACACGAGCCAAGCTGAAAATGGCGGACGCGAAAATCACAGCCTGTCTGCTCGGGGTCGTGGTCGCGTTTTTATCGTGCGCCAAGGCGACGAATTACACAGTGGGAGGTTCTGAGGGATGGAAGATCCCTCTAGCGCCGGCGCGTATTCCGATTGGGCAAGCCAACACACGTTCGAGGTTGGCGACGTTCTAGGTGAGTCAGAAATCGGTTCTCGCCCGACATTAATCTTTCGAATTCACATACATTTACGAGTGCAAAGTATGCATGATATCTAAATTTATGTTGAAGAAGATCCAGAACTATGGCAATTTCAGTTCGTGCACCTTTTGAGCTTGTTTTGTAAGTAGATCTCTCATCAGAAAGTCAAACAACGTTTGAGCACAGATCTGGTCAACATGTCAAGAAATGAAAGGTTTGAATGTGATCAGACCAATCCATCTCTGCCCCTGATCTGGGGTACTTGCGTTGACCATGATCGATAAGCTTTCACTCTTTGATGCTCATGATCCTTCAATTTATTTATTTTTTTCCCCTTTTTTTGGGGCAGTGTTCGATTTCGACTCGAGCAACAACGACGTTGCGGACGTGACCAAGGAGGACTATGACGCCTGCAACACCGACTCCCCAATCACAGTCCTGTCCACTTCTCCGGCTAATTACTCCCTGGATACCGCCGGCGACTATTACATCCTCTGCACCACCGCAGGCCACTGTTCCCAGGGTCAAAAGCTGGCCATCACCGTTGCGGAGCCTCCGAGCGGCCCGACCTCCAGCCCACCGGGATCCCCACCGCCGCCATCCCCCACCACTGGTGCAACCACATCTCCGCCAAGTGTTGGCTCGTCTCTCGGTATTGCACGTCTAGTCCTGCTTGTGTCCATTCTCATGGGCTTATTGTGTTAGCTCTTCTCTTAGATAGAGTTGGAAATGTTGGTACATTGTGAGATGCTGTTGCAGAAGACATAGCGGATGAATTCATTGCCTTTCTTTGGAATAAGACAGTGGCATTCGTGAGATAGAAATAATCAATAAGCAGTTTGGAGAATCTTGGGTTGGATTGAGTCGGCTCTGGATCTTGATTTATGTCGCCATTTGGCTTGTTGATGCAAAGAGAACATGATGACAGGAGTATTACTACAAATTAGAATTTAATTTACTAGAACTTCTTAAGTTACTATATTATAATAATAATACAACAATGAAATTTGCTGACATGAAATTACTAATTTATTTTGACAAATACCATCAAATATGAAGACTTTATCATTCACAAATCAAAAAATGTTGCGGATTTATAAGATTTTCGATACATAAAAGCATCGTCGACACCATTCAATCAGCACATCCATCGTTGAATAAATTGATGAGAGCTCTAATTTTTAATGAAGATTTCAGCAACAAAGTCAGACAACAAGAGAATACTTAGCATACATACATACATACATACATACATACATATATTAGCTTGATAGCTTCATTTTTTTTTTTTTTTTTTTGGTGAGATAACTTATGGTTTGAGCCTATCACAGAATTCTTTGAGACCGAGAGGAACAACGATGGATTAGTTAGCGGTTTCACTTGCAAGGAAACTACTTGTCTTTTGCTAAACGTAGTCGCTCAAGCAAAATTAACAAATGCTTCTTTCCGATTACTATCGGTGGCGACCAATGGCCGGTCCTGCCGGACAAGAGACGACCACGCTTGGACCACAGCCTGGCCCATTCGTCTGATCAAGGCTGGGCTGGGCCAACCCAACATGGACCTCGTCCCGTGCTGGCCAATCAAGTCAAATGGGCCAGTCCCGCCTATCGACATCTCTAATTAAAACGTTAGCAAAATATCTTAAACCACACACCATGTCATTCACGCGGATCATCCGAGTCAGATGGCCCTTATATGGTTGATCAGTTTGACAGAACCATTAAAATATTTTCAATTTTTGAACTAATAGTAATCAACAGACACGTGTCTGCAAAATAAAAATCTGCTTTCCGATTTGCATAAATTTGGAGAAAAAAAATGAGAAATTAATGTAGAGTGAGGGAACGGAACTAACAGGCAGTAACCAAGTTTGCTAAAATAACTCAGTAACCTTCAATAATAAAAAAAATTTAAGAGTTAAAACTTTTATGCGAGAGGCCACGCAAGGAAATATATGGCAAATGACAATTGATAACCTAAAGTTCCACACTAATCGTTCCGTTCAATGCATCGAATACGAGGCAACCGGCCCAACTCGTGGAATTATACAGAACACGACATGCTGTGATAATTGATTTTCAATTTCAACACAAGAGCCAACGCATCGAACCAAGCAACACTAGTATCTTCAAACCAAGCACACTCTAAAATTGGTTTCAATTTTTCATTATAATGAACATAGCTCAAACTGTGGAGAATTTGCAAGAAGTTGATGTAGGGGTGAATACCTAGGTGGAGCCTGATAAAAAGTATCTTTGGATCTCTAAAGGATATCAAATTATGCAAAAACACATTTATCTTGAATAATTTGGTGACATCAATAATTTATCATTTGACACATTTATTAAGATTCTTATGTTTGGTGACACACTTATCATTTGTTAGATTCTATCAAGTATTTCTTTTTAAGCCAAAACAACATCATATTTATTTCACTTAAGCTATATAAGCGCCATGTAAACACTAGTTGTCTTCCATTGTCCATGTAGGAAAATGTTTAATGATGCTCATAGGTGGAACCTTGACAGAGGTCACACAAGTACAAGTTTGAGTTTTGGTATTACAAAAAAATTCAGATTAATTATGTCACAATGAGTATAATTTGGAGTTTTTGATAATTTTTCCCTTGATTAAACTACCTTCAACTTGAGACTTGTCGAAATTAGGAAAAAGAAAAAGATAATGGAACGATACATTGTGTTGACATCCGATGACCACTACCGAAATCTCACATATTGCTTTTGGCAATAGAATTTATATGCTCCAACTATGAGGTTAAGCAATTTAAAGGTTCTAAACCCACTTGCATACAAAAGGAGACGTTGAAAAAGCCTCTTATTAAGCTTACACATGAGAATGATGTGAAAAATGTTTTATATCACTTGATAATGGGATTTAAATGCTCTTTAAATACATATGATCTTCTTTCACTTTTTAACAATAGTTTTTTTTTTCAGATGGACGTCCTCACAGCCAAATTGCCTAATCCTAAGAGCGGTCTTCAACTGGAGTTGATGGCACGACACAAGATTTCAAGACTCCACGACAGCTAGCGATGTTTTGTGGCGTTGACCCCAAAAATACATTAGCGTGCTTCCACGACCTCATTGCTTCTTTTATCTCTTCCATCGTTACGATTTCTTTTTCTTTTTTTTCTTACAGCTTTTTCCTTTATTTCAATGGGATTAGGCTTTCGTACTGTTTAAATACAAATTTGACGCTCATGGACTTCACGTAGCAAAATCGATTCCCAAAAGTCAAAAAGATTTGCCCAACTGGTCGATGATGCTCCGAGCACAGATTCATTCCATTGCATCACACTAAAAATAATGTGTTACGAAGGCTCCTTGTTTAAAATAATTAATTAATGAGAAATGAATAATTTAAGCACAATTGTTGGTATTGAATAATGTAATTAATTAATAAAAAATATTTTCATAATTAACAATAATTCATCTTACTATTTTTTGAACGATGACAATACTTTCGTTTGTTCATTTTTGTATATGATGCAAACAATTATGTTTTTAAAATATATTTTTTGAAGTCATATTTCACGAAATATATGAAGTATTCCCCTCTAAAATACAATCGACGTGAAAGCCCCACGTCATCAACATCCTACGGGAGCACCAAGCTTCTGCTGACCCGACCCGTTCCACCTGTCGCATATTCAACGGTGGGGGCTCCACCAAGGGGTCAACGCAATGCACGACTGTGATCATCCCACGAGCTCCTGTAATTTTTCTTCTTTTAGTGAGAAACGATTCTATAAAAGTCGAAGCCCTGGATGCTCTAAGAGCAAAGACGGGTGTTCAAATTCAAAAACAGAGAGGCTAATGGCAAGGCATTCAAATGGTTGTACTTTCATGGCGGCGCTACGATGACGGCAATTATGGCTATGCTATTGGGATCTACCGTGCAAACACTAGCGCCGCTGCCCGAACATCCGAAAGGGACGGTGACTTACACCGTGGGAGATGTCATGGGGTGGACCATACCCGCAAGCGGGGCTGCTGGGTATCAAACGTGGGCTAGCAGCAATACCTTTGAAGTCGGAGACATTTTAGGTAGGCTGATAAATGACATTTTAGTATAAAATTGAATAACATTTACTACACCGAATAGCATCTTATATGCAAGAGACTCATAAAATGTTCGGGTTCGTTGTTGTGGTTGCAAATGGCACGTCAGAAGGCCAATCCCTCTTGCTAAGAACTTGAAGATCGAAGAAGCAATTTCCAATGCTCATTACAAAAAAAAATTTACCCCACGTTAGTTTTCGTTAAATTTTATTCTCAAATTATTAAAAAATTGAATTTCAAAAGTTTCAATTTTTATGATTTTTTTGTGGTATTAACCTCTTTTCAATGTCATAAATAAAATACATATCAAAAAATTTTTGAAAATTAGTCAATATTACTTATATGGATATTCTTTCAATGTTTTTCTTTTAAAATGATCCTTTTTTTTTTTTTTTTGTCTGTCATACTCAAATTCTCAATGTATTGATTTTTTTTTTTTTTTTTTGCTGAAGTAAATAATTACAAATAAAGCTTATTTGTCGATAACTAAATAACGTAAATAATGTTGTCTATACTTGATTTTAGTATTATATCTATTCACTCTCTAAAATTAATAGTGGAAAAGGTCATTTTGAGTGAGATTTTCTTTGTATTTATGGCATATGCCCTAATATATATATATATATAACAAAAGCGCTCTTTCTATTTGTTTAGTTTTTTTGAACAAATTCTATTTGTTTAGTTTAACCGCTAAAAACTTGTTCCATCTTAATCAACAGCTTGTTCTCTGATCTTCATGCAGTCTTCAACTTCAACAATGGAGCGCAGGACGTGGCCGAAGTCACGGAGACGGCTTTCGGCTTGTGCGACTGGGCCAAACCCCTCTCGATCTCCACCGTCCCGCCGGCAAGGATCACCCTCACCACCGCCAGCCAGCATTTCTTCATCTGCACCGTCCCCGGCCACTGCTCGTCTGGCCAAAAGGTTGCCATCAACGTCACCACCGCCAGCCCCTCTGCCACTCCGCCGCACCTTCCTCCTCTGCCGCCCCATCCCCCAAGGCAGCCACCCCTTCTCCCCCGCCTCTACCCTGACGTCCTCCGCCGCCACTCCGACTTCATCGCCCTCTGCCTCCACTTCGTCGTCCTCAACTGTTTCTCCACCGAGCGGCACTGTGACTCCGACACCTTCCACAGTGAGTCTTCCGCCTAAAGCAGCGACTCCATCACTCTCCGCCACCCCGCTGCCCTCCAGCACGGCTGCTCCACCATCTTCAGTGCCGGCTCCCTCAGCGGTAGCGGCATCTCCCACGGGAGATGCAGTTCCTCCTGCCCCAGGGAACTCGGCAGCATCACACAGCATCACCGGTGTTTCTGCAGTAATTTTGACAGCGGCCGTAGCTCTGTTCACTTTTCCGTGATTTTGGCGGAGTCATTTTTTTGGTCATTAATTTGGTTATCATATTTTCATTTTTCTGGTTGCGGAAGATGAAATGATGATGTGAATCGTGATCTTGGAGTTCTCATTCCCATCCCCTTCCTATTGAAGATAAAGAAGGTTTCCTCGCGATGCTTGTGAATGTCATATGCCATGCAACGATGAAAAGAAAAGCAGGAAATGAAACAAAACTTCATTGCATGACCAAAGCAGTCCAAATCTCAAGGAGTTTCTTCATCTCCATCAGAAATCAATTAATCAAACAAAGAAGATGTTTCCAATGGGCACTTTTGTTATGATCTGCTACTTTCCCAGGAAAAAACCAACAATCATTCCTTGATTCCCACAAATACAAGCAACGGAAGGCCAAATTTCTTGGGTTATCAGCTGTAGCAACAGCATTGCAGCAGAGTTTCCACAAGAGAATCTCATCTATGGGGGCAGACAAAGTTCCAACACAAGTTTCTAATACCTCACCGACCACTCTGGAGCAGCTTGAAGACTTTTGGTTGTTGTCATCCGCTTCATCTTCTGTTACATTGCAAAGTGGTATGCAGATTTAACGAAGAAAGCTATACTTCTATTCCAGGGCCAGATCACTCTACTTCATTTCTCCCCAGCCAATATGACTTTCGTGCACCGTGGCCTCTTAAACATCTGCAATTATCCTCATCAGCCTGTGGGAAAAAAGAGTGAATCATCTGCAAAAAGGAGATGGGACAACACAGGGCATTCCTTCTTCAGTTTAAGGCCTTTGTTCTGACCTTCCTGCACAGCATTGACTAAGCTTACTTCCCATGGCTCGCGGAAATCCACTCCAAGATCGCGAAGCCCTCACGGTCGATTCAAGACACAAATACTTATATCAAAACCACTGGCATACTGTACAATTTGCCATTTCTTGAAATCTCTTCTGATTCAAAATCGTGGTGTAAGAACCGGTTCATGTAGAAATTCCCTAGTGGTTCAAGAGAATCCATATAAAGTAAAAGAATGGGTCGTACGTTGTCATAACCTCAGACCAATCAATTGAATATTGATTAATGTGTAATTGATCGATTTTTATTTTGTTATCTCTTCATTATTTAGGGATAAATTAATGGACAAGACATCAGCTGCAAACAAGAACAAAAATGGCGATAAAGGGTCACCTTGACGTTTTCCTATGGAAGGACAAACCTCCAATGAATTCATAGAAGAGGTGGAGATGTTGGTGCATGGAGAGATGCTGTTACATCACATATAGTGGATGAATTCATTGCTTCTTCTCCGGAATAAGGTAGTCATTGATTTGGTTTTAGGGATTCTATGGAGAATTTTGAGTAGGTTTGACTTGGCTGAAGTCCATCTGGACGGAGACCATTCAAGTGGTACGAGATAGTTATCTCGATTTTGGATGTTGTTTCATGTCGCTGTTTGACTTGTTACAGAGAGAAGACGATGAGAGGATGTATTGGTTAAAATTGAAATCGAATTTACTATTGCTTTTAATAATACTATATAACGAAATAATTGAATTTGATAACATGAAATTATACATATATTTCAGAAATTACCATCAAAATAAGACTCCACCATTCATGGATCAAGACATATGTTATTCCAGCTAGCGGATCTGTAGGATTTTTGTAGTGAGTAAGATTTTTGTAGTGCATCAAAGTAGAAAATGTTTTCATCGTTAGTAACAATCTATGTCAATATTTTCACGAATGATGATAAAATCTCTATTAATTTATTTTTGTAAGCGATACAAGTAATTCCTTTTTGAAAAATGTTTTCCAAATAACTAATTTTTTCATGAAATGAACAAACTTTAATGGATAATTGTTTTGCTAGATAAGTTCATTCAACAACAAAAACATACCCAAGATCTTGGGCTGGCCCAATCCCATATGGGCCTCGTGACTTGCCAGCCCGTCAAGTCAAATGGGTTAGCGGGCTAACTAGCATCTCTAATTCAAGGGTATTTAAAAAAATTGAGTAGTAAATGGGTTGTAAATGGATTCATAATTTACTTATACCTAACCCGACTTTATGACTCTCTTATCTTACTCTTATTCAACCATGCCCTTAGTCACTTTACACATAAGTTTTCCTAGATTGAATTAGACATAGAAGTGTTTTAGTAATAAGGGTCGTGGTGGGTCAAATATAAGTCTTTAGTTTTGCATTACATAGTATTAGATCAAAACGAGTTAGATGGGTCTATTTAAGTTGAACAATTTTCAATCCAATCCAAACCAGACTTGATTTGCCCGTTTAACCGATCTACTTGATGCCATGACACAAATTATCACGACTTGATGATAATCAACAAAGGTTTGTGACGTTGACCTAAAAAAATCACAAAATTTTGTTATAGTCAACGAGACAAAAAATACCAAATCAATGCACTTGTGCCATATTTCTCAAATTAACTTTCATGTCACGAGAAATTTTAAACTGGTACACTTATGCCATATTTACTCAAATTAATTTTTGCGTCTCAAGAAATTTTAAACTAATCACTCACGCCCCATTTACCCCAAATTCATTTTTGTGTTGTATATATATCCCAAACTAATTCACATGCTAGAAAAATCTCAAAGTGTTATTCTTGTTAACTTTTGTCCAATTTTGTGACGCAAAAATTAGCTTGAAATTAATAGGACACATATATACCAACTTGAAATTTATTATAACACAAATATTAATTTGGAGTAAATGATGCCCGACTATATAGGTTTCTTTGTGATGCGAAAATTAATGTGAAATATATATAGTGTGAGCGTATTGATTTAAGGATTTTTAGTGGTATTTATCAGCTCTATTCCATTTTTGTCCTACACCTGATTTTTTTTTTCGGGAAAAATCAACCAATTTACCCCCTGTGAAAGCCCCTCCACGTCCGGCTGATCTCGGACCCGTCTCATTGAATACGTAACGTGCTTCCACGTTCTCGTTTGCTTTCTTTTTTCCTATATTCCAATGGGGGCTTAGACTTTTTCTTGTGCTGTCTAAATACAGATTGAAAGTTCGAAAAAAACTCTTTGTGCACGCCCTCGTATTGCGCTTCACGTAGCAGATCGAACTCCCCCCAAAAGTCAAAAAGCATTCGCTAAGTGGGTTCTCTTGAGGATTAGATTGATTGTTCATTGCCATGGAGCATTAACATTTAAAAAATGATTATGCCGTTCGAAAACATATAAACCTTTAAACCTCAAAGCACCGTCGACAGATTGATTTGATGAAAAGCCCCCATGTCATTAAAGAATGATCGTTAAGGAGTCAACGCAGTGCACGATGGCAATGACCATTCCACAAGCTGCTTTGATCTCTCCTTTTTCCAGTCAAAATGGTTCCTATAAAAGAGGAAGCCCCGGGTGCTGCGAAAGAGCAAAAGGGGGATTCGAATTCGAAGATTTTCGTGAGCAGGAGGAGACAGAGAGAAGAGCAGGGGCGACCTGACGTTTCTCGAGAACACGGAGAGGGCGATGGCGAGGCGTTTGGGCGGTGTTTTTTCGCAGCGGCGGCAGTGGTGATGGCGGCTCTTTTGTCAGGATCTGCTGCGCAGGTGCCTGCGCCGCCGCCGGAGCATCCGAAAGGGGTGGTGACTTACACGGTTGGAGATGCCATGGGGTGGACTATACCTGCGGGGGGCGCGGCCGGGTATGAAGCTTGGGCTAACAGTCAGATCTTCGAGGTTGGAGACATTTTAGGTAAGTTGAGACCAGATATTTTAGTGTAAATTTGGTAGAGAACTACACTAAGAGACATTTCACTTTGAAATGTCGTAGCGCCTTATAAGTACGCTGGATTCGTTATTTTGTACATCCCATACGCAAGAGTCATAAATGTCGAATTTTTATAAGTGATTATTTTTAGATAAATATTTTTCAAATTATTTTTTTTTTGTGAAAAAATGGAGTCATCATCAAATTTTGATTCGATTGTACAATCGCACAAAGATTTGAAAAACAAAAATGCATTGGTATCTGTTTTTGCGGCAAAAAAATCAGCATAAACATTGAGAGTATAATAAGAAAAATTCATACAAATAATCTTATCTATCATTAATTTGAGCATCATTTGTATCCATTCTTTGAAATAAGGCCACTTGAGTGAAATTTACTTCACATGCGGACGTAGTATGTTCCAATTTTCTTCGTTTAATTTCACGAAAAAACACTTTTAATTTTTAAGGAACAACTCTTGGCATGCTAATTCTTAGGTCCAAATGACGATTTTGTCATCTCCATGCAGTCTTCAACTTCAACGACGGAGCGCACGACGTGGCTGAAGTGACGGAGACGGCTTTCAATTCATGCGACGGCACCAACGCCCTCTCCATCTCCACCGTCCCGCCGGCAAGGATCACCCTCGCCACCACCGGCCAGCATTTCTTCATCTGTACCGTCCCTGGCCACTGCTCGTCAGGCCAAAAGGTTGCCATCAACGTCACCGCCCCCAGCCCCTCTGGCACTCCCCCGTCATCCTCCTCAGCCGTTCCGCCGCCCAAGGCAGCCACTCCTCCCTCTGCTGCCACCCCGACGTCCTCCACCATGGCTCCAACTCAGCCGCCCTCTGCCTCCACTCCGTCATCCTCGGCGGCTTCTCCACAGATCGGCGCCATGACCCCGGCACCTTCCACCTCAAGTCCTCCACCTAAAGCAGCGACTCCATCGCCTGCCACCACCCTGCCGCCCTCCAGCACGGCTGCTCCACCATCTTCAACCCCAGCTCCCTCGGCAACGGCAGCATCTCCTGCTGGAGATGCGGTTCCTCCCGCCCCAGGGAACTCGGCAGCATCGCTTGGCGTCACCGGAGTTTCTGCAGTAATTTTGACCGCAGCTGTAGCTCTAATTACTTCTCCGTGATCGTTGCAGAGTCAACTTTTTGCTATTAATTTGGTTATTACATCTTCTTTTTACCGGTTGCGGAAGATGAAATGATGATGAGAATCGTGATCTTGGAGTTCTCGTTCCCCGTCCTTCTTCTTTTGAGAATAAAGAATATTTCGTCACCATGCTTGTCAATATTTCATGCCATGCAATGATGAATAGAAAAGCAGAAGAAGGCAATGTCTCCTTTTACTTTTCTGTCCTTTTGACTTTCATTGCTTGACCAAATCAGTACAAATCTCAAGCACGCTTTAATCATACAAAGCCCAATTTAATGTCTCTTCTCCTTCAAGTTTACCTAATACAGCACTGGAGCGAATATGATCTCCACCGGTCATACATAAGACTTTAGGTTATACCAGGAAGTGTATACCGTGATTTTTCTGTCTGTCGATGACTGCACGCATTGCATGACAGATGTGAAGAAGTAGACCGCTATCTTGGCAATAACGGGCCAAGCTAGTATTGACGGTGGATCCCCCTGCTAAGTAAGTTAGTCCAAGACCAAACACATCTGCATCTTTCACAGCTAGGTACCAAATGGTCGGTGGCCTCCACTTCATGACAGAACACAAACTCAGAGCTTATACTAATCTTCCTGTTACATAGGTTATCAGCTGCAGCAACAGCATTGCAGCAAAGTCTCCAAAAAGAATCTCATCTTTCTAGGGCAGTCGATATTTCACACAAGTTTCTATACCTCACTGATTACAGTGTGGCAAATTGAAGACATGGGTTTTTGTCATCTGCTTTTTTCTTCTGTTACATTGCAAAGCGGTATGCAGATTTAACTAAGAAAGCTCCCACTTCTATTCCAGAACCAGATCACTCTTTATTTTCGTTTCTCCCCTGGCTAAAGTGAGTTTCGTGCACCATGGCCTGTTCCTCTCGATGTATCTGAGAACTTATGAAATCAAGGATACAGAGGATGAAGATGGAGAATGATAACAGATGATTCGTGAAGAAGTTTTCAATTCTTATTTCACTGTATCTTCATCTATTGAACAACAGAGATATTGAAGAGAACTACAGCACAAGCCTTCTAAATCATCTAGTTTTTCTTAACCTTTAACTGAATACATTCGCTCTCTATATATGGAAAGAAAAGAAGAAGACTAACTATAAGAGAACAAACTAACTAACTTCAACTAACAAACTTTACAGATGAAAATAACAGAACAATAACCTTGCAACTTGTCAATCCGTGTCTTTGACATTTGCACGATCTCCACCGTTGATGAACTTCATTATCCATGAGTTATCAATGTCCTCAGCTCATTCACTTCTCGATTTCCTCTTGATGATCCACATCTATCATGGTCAAGGACTTGGCAATCCGTGGTTGACTTCTTGATACAGCGAATACAGTTTTGATCTTGATTCTCTAACATTCCCCCTCAAATTGGGAAGAGTGAAAGATTCCATTCCCAATTTGGTTCGGAGAGTAAGATGAGACAAGCGAGAGAGAGATTTAGTAAATATATCAGCTAATTGAAGATGAGTAGAGATATGCGAACATGAATAGATCCGAAGAGACTTTCTCACGAACAAAGTGAAAATCAACTTCAATGTGCTTGGTTCGGGCATGTAATATTGGATTGGCTGTGAGAGAAATTGCTGATCTCGTTGTCACAATATATATTGGTAGGTGACTGAAGAGAAATCCCTATATCTCGTAGCACAAACGTGATCCAGGTGAGTTCAGCAGTGGTTGAAACAAGTGCTCGATACTCTGCTTCAGTCGAGGATCTGGAAAATGTAGGTTGTTTCTTAGCAGACCAGGATAGTAGATTGGATCCAAGAAACGTGCGAAACCCTGTTGTGGAACGTCGTGTTGTTGGACAACCAGCCCAATCCGCATCAGAGAAACCATAAAGATGTACTGAACTTTGAGCATGGAGATAAATTCCAAGATGTATAGTACCTTTGACATATCGAAGTACTCTTCTTAATTGCTGAAAGTCTCTTATAGTCGGCTGCTGCATTTTTTGACAGAGAAGATTAGTAGCAAATGCCAGGTTTGGTCGAGTAATAGTTAAGTATTGAAGAGCACCAACCAAGCTTCTGTATTCCATAGGATCTGTAAGAAGATTTGCAGTGTTAGCCATTGAAATTGATCGAAGAGGCAAAGGTGTTGAGATTGGTTTACAGTCTGCCATATAAGCTCGTTTCAACAAGTCAGTAGCATATTTTGTTTGACACAGAAAGAGGTTCTGTGAAGTTCTTTTGGCCTCAATGCCCAGAAAATAGTGAATATACCCAAGGTCCTTCATATGAAACGAAGACTAAGTTTCGAATAAGAGTAGTTAAGAGATGTGGTGAACTTCCGGTCAAGATGATATCATCAACATATAGGAGTAATAGGACTGTATGTGAGTTTGTATGAAGAACAAATAAGGATGGATCGGCTGTGCTGCAAAAGAAACCATTTTCGAGTAAAAATTTACTGAATTTATCAAACCAAGCTCTTGGTGCTTGTCGAAGACCATATAGGGACTTGTGAAGCAGACAGACATGGTTTGACTGTTGGGGATTGATAAAGCCAGGTGGCTGTTCCATGTATACGATCTCATTCAAATCTCCATGAAGAAAAGCATTCTTAACATCAAGCTGATGTATTGGCCAATGCCTAATCATAGCCAGAGACAACACTATTCGAATTGTTGTGTGTTTCACAACTGGACTGAAAGTCTCAGTGAAGTCAAGTCCTTCTTCTTGGTGAAAGCCTTTGGCGACTAGAAGAGCTTTGAGTCTGTCAAGGCCTCCATCTAGTGTGAGTTTGGTCTTATATACCCACCTGCAGCCTATTACATTCATCTGGTCAGTTCTAGGGATCAATGTCCATGTTTGATTTTCAGCAAGAGCATCCATTTCTTCTTTCATAGCCCTATACCGGCTTCATTGGCTAAGGCCGACTTGATAGACCGTGGTTCCATAGGAACTAGATAGTCAAGCGAATAAGCATACTTTGGATTTGGTTTTCGAATCCCGAGACTTTAGTCGAGTCTCGCATATGATGATTATTACCGTACCTTGAGAAGAAATAGAATGGGTTTGGAATTGGAATGCCTTGAATCGAATTACTTTCAGTCAGTAGATCATTGTGTGAGGATAAAGAACTACTGGCAGTATATTGTTCCTGAGAAGTAAACTGATCTTGAGGCATAGCATCTATTGATGCCATGACAAATTGTCCTTCTATCATTGTCTCATCTTGCATATTGCTTGAGGAAAAGGGATGAGATTGTTGTATGTGATATGAATGATAAGTATTGCAATCATGGAGACCAGGATGGATCTGGTTGTGGCGGTCTGATGAAAGGATCCAGTAGCTGGTGACTTGGTTCTTGATGATTCGAGGAAATGTATTCCTTCAATCCATTGTTTGTATAAGTTTGTATAATGTCCATATTCATGGACTATCTTCTGTGAAAAAGGATAAGAATACTCATCAAAGACAACATGCCTACTGATGTATACACGATTATTAGTTGGAACCAAACATCGATACCCTTTGTTCCTGAGAAGTAAACTGATCTTGAGGCATAGCATCTATTGATGCCATGACAGATTGTCCTTCTGTCATTGTCTCATCTTGCATATTGCTTGAGGAAAAGGGCTGAGACGTGATATGAATGATAAGTATTGCAATCATGGAGACCAGGATGGATCTGGTTTGTGGCAGACTGATGAAAGGATCCAGTAGCTGGTGACTTGGTTCTTGATGATTCGAGGAAATGTATTCATTCAATCCATTGTTTGTATAAGTTTGTATAATGTCCATATTCATGGACTATCTTCTGTGAAAAAGGATAAGAATACTCATCAAAGACAACGTGCCTACTGATGTATACACGATTATTAGTTGGAACCAAACATCGATACCCTTTGTGATGATTGCTATAACCCAAGAAGATACAGGGAAGAGATCGAGGATCAAGTTTATGGCTTGTATACGGTCTTAGGCAAGGATAGCATGCACAGCCAAATACTCTTAAATGATCATACCTTGGCTGTTTATTATGAAGTTTGTTATAAGGAGTGTCCATCTGCAGCTTTGGTGTGGGAAGAATGTTTATGATGTAATTAGCTGTCACAAATGCATCCACCCAAAATTTTAGTGGAACTTTTGAGTGATAGAGCATGGCTAATCCCAGTTCAACAATGTGTTGATGCTTTATTTCGGAGACCCCATTCTGTTGTGGTGTGTGAGGACATGATATGAGTTGTCTTATTCCATGATGTATCAGATATTTTTGAAATCTATTGCTTATGAATTCTCCTCCTCCGTCACTTTGGAAGATTTTAATCTGATAATTATACTGTCGTTCAACTAACTTCTGGAATTGAACAAATATATCATAAAACTCAAACTTCAACTTCATGGGATATAGCCAGCAATATCGAGAGAAATTGTCAACAAAAATCACATAATATCTAAACTTTTGAAAGGAACAGATTGGTGATGGTCCCCATATGTCACAATGAATTCGTTCTAAGGGAAAACTTGATGTAGAATCAGAAATTGGGAAAGGTAGAGCTGTACTTTTAGCCATTTGACAGCTGCTGCAAACAATCTGAGATGATGAAACAAATTGTATAAGCTTCTGTTTTTGCAGATGTTTAACTACTTGAGCATTTGTATGAGCCAAAAGCCGATGCCATATATCTTCATCAACTGTCTTTTGCCGCCGAGTAAAGAAGACTTCGTGTAGTCGTGGATTAGCTTGATAAAGCCCTCTAATTTTCCTTCCGAGCTTCACCATTGTGTTGGTACTGTTGTCCTTTACATAAACACCAGTTTTGTCAAAGATAAAAGAACAAGGGAAGTCATCTGTGAGTTTAGACACTGAAAGGAGATTCTTCTTTATCTCTGGGACAATTAGAACATCGTTAAGAGGTAATGTATTGTTCTTTGTTTTGAGCCGGTGTTGCCAATGTGAGTTACGGTAAACATGATCCATTGCCTATCATAACAGTATCATGTCCTTGATATTTAGAAAGAGTATGGAGCATACCAGGATTGGCACTGATGTGAGCTGTAGCTCCAAAGTCAGGATACCACTCACTTCCTGTTGAGTCTTCGATATGCATAGCTGTCAATGCTGCTGGAATATCCTATGCTTGGTAGGAATTGTCAAACCGATACCAGCAGCGAAGAGCATCATGTCCAGACTTTTTACATATTTGACATTCTAGTCAAATGCTACTTGTTTCTTTTTCATCCTGCAAGTTCTTACTTGAGTTTGCAGAAGGATAAGTCTTGACATTTTGATACCTTTGTGAGTAAGTGGTATAGGGTCTAAACCCTTGGTTTGTTGTAGAGATAACATTTCTCTGTCTAGGGTGTTGATTTCCTTGCCCTGAACTGGAGATATCTGTTTTGTAATTCTGATATCTTTCAAAACCACGACCCCTATTGTTACCAGTTCGGCCACGACCATAACTTCGACCACCTCTGTAACCTCCTCTTTGAGATATAAATCCAGAGGCTTGAGAAAAGTAGTCTTCATTTGCGATATCTTTAGATTGAACCTGAAACTGTCTTTGTCCAAAATATGCCAAATTCGGGTTGAACTGACTTCTAGAAAGATTTTTGAGTCTTGATTCAAACCTTTCTAATTGAGCAATAACCTCATCATATTCGGCGAGGCTTCAAACAATATATGGTAGTCCGAAAGTTTTCATACTCAGGACCTAAACCTTCCAATACACCAAACATTTTGGTTATATCATCCACAGGTTTGCCTATTGCATTCAACTGATCACATATGGATTTATATTCCCTGAGATAATCAGCAAGAGTTTGTTCATGCTTGTGACATGTTTGCAGCTTCCCCTCAATTCAAACTCTCTAGCAATTGATTTCTCGTGTAAACCTTTTTAGAAGAGTTTGCCATACTTCGGATGATGTTTCTAATCCAATTATCAAGCTCAAAATATTTTCAAGAATCGCTCCAGAGATCCATGATGAAATCAACTGATCTGTTCTAGTCCAGTCAGTGTAATCTGGATTAATAAGATCAGTTTCACAACTTTCATCCTCTGTTTGCAGCATTCGAGAGGGTGAAGGAATATCTCCATTAACAAAACCAAACAGATCTTGGCTTTTCAAAAACCTTTGGATTTGAGCTTGCCACAATAGAAAATTATCCTCAGCAAGTTTGATTGTGACAAAGTTTGTGATATTCACATGTATCGAGAAAAGGATATTTTGGAGTTCTAATCGCCATTCTTATGATCCTTTGAAGAAAATGCTATAGTAATGCTATGTGAGCCCCGAGTCCTTATGAGTTTACCTTGATCCAGAGAACTTCATTGTTCATTCACTTCTTCCGACGTGATGCACGAACGATTCGGGACAGAATTCATTCGATGCATGTCGACCTTCCCGCTCCGATACCATGAGAACTTATGAAATGAAGGATACGAGAGGATGAAGATGGAGAATGATAACAGATGATTCATGAAGAAGTTTTCAATTCTTATTTCTTTGTATCTTCATCTATTGAACAACATAGATATTGAAGAGAACTACAACACAAGCCTTCTCGAATCATCTAGTTTTTCTTAACCTTTAACTGAATACATTCGCTCTCTATATATGGAAAGAAAAGAAGAAGACTAACTATAAGAGAACAAACTAACTAACTTCAACTAACAAACTTTGAGATGAAAATAACAGAACAATAATCTTGCAACTTGGCAATCCGTGTCTTTGACATTTGCACGATCTCCACCGTTGATGAACTTCATTATCCATGAGTTATCAATGTCCTCAGCTCATTCACTTCTCGATTGCCTCTTGATGATCCACATCTATCATGGTCGAGGACTTGGCAATCCGTGGTTGATTTCTTGATACACGGAGAACACGTTTTGATCTTGATTCTCTAACGTATCTACACTCTTATAGGTTTGGTGTTCCAGGATTTGTTTCATTTTCAATGAGAACTTCAAAATTCCAGGCTTCTACCCACGAGCTCAGTGTTGATTGGATGCACCTTGTAATCCCTACTAGAATTCACTCGTCTGTCTTTACATGCTAACAGATTTTCCATTGGCTATCTTCCATGGAGCTTCTCGTTTGATCAGTTCCTTTCCTTCCAAGATTCTACTCCCCAAGACATCCTCCCTTTTTCGTGTCTCCATGAAACTGCAATTAGGAAAGTAAAGTCCGCTGAGCCTCCCAACTTAGAATTCTGAAGGATTAGTTTGTATCCTCCAGGCAAGCTTGGCAAGGAGAGCTAGGTTGAACTGAGAGAGACTCTGAAACCCATGCCCCTTTCCAATTTAGCTTCGGTCAAGCTTCCCCAACTTCTCCACTGCTCTGTCCCCAACTTTTCTGTTGCCCGCGCCAAAGTTTAGACCCAGCAGCATCCACTTGCTGACACCACTTCTTAAGAAAGTTAAAGCAAGACATTGAGCAAGTGGGGACTGCATTTGCCACTGTTTTTCTGAGCATTTGTCTCCCAGCTTGAGATAACAAGAGAGATTTCCAGCCCGGAAGCTTTTTCCAACACCCTTTCTTTCGCATAACCCAGTGCCTCATATTTAGATCTTCCCAAAACACAGCATTCCTCCTTCAGTTTAATACCTTGGATTTGACCTTCCTGCATTGACTAACAAATAGGACCAGACATCAGCTACAAATAAGAGCAAATAGGGAGATAAAGGGGTATTCCTATGAAAGGATATATTTTTCCAGATCTTTTGCCATTTAGTAATAGTTCACAAGCCACAGATGTTACACAAGACATGAAACAACTCACCCATCTTCTCTCAAAAACCATTTTAAGCATAGCATATTCAAGGAAAACCCCTTTCCACACAGATTATATGATTTCTTCTTATCAAGTTTCATACCTCACCATTCATCTTTCCTTTTTTCCCTCAACTTCATATGATGGAATGCTTCATGGGCCACGATAATTTTATCTTGTATGAGTCTACCTTGAAGGAATGCATTCTGGAAAGGAGCTATGGATCGAGGAAAAGCACGTTTGAGCCTATTCATAAGGATTTTGGAAATGATTCTACGAATGAAGTTACATGAACTGATTTATTCCCCTACCGCTGCTGTCCCTCCGCTGTGCTCACCGCCCGCTCATCTGACCATCACCAACATCAGAGGCGCATCCACCTCCGGACCATGGGCGGAAGAGATAGAGTAATTGATACTTCTCACTAATTTACCCATGTTTTGATTTAAGAAAATTTCCTTCGATCAAAATCGGAGAAAAAACATAACCTTAACGAAAGTGACTCACTGCATTAGGAACCGAGTAGTAGACACCTCTCAAACATAGTCAAAGATTAAAAAGACGTTCGCTGTACAAGTGATTCAAAAACAACATAATTATGGATAAAAACAACAACATAATTAATCATGCCTCAGGTTAATGTATTAATGGTGCATGGTAGAGTACGGATGATTGAGATATCACCTATACCAACAAAAAAATCAACAAAATTGATGGAAAATTGATCGAGATTTAGGGGTAAGCATGGTCCGAGTTGAGCCGGTCCACCCCTAACCCTATGACTGACTTGCATAATGTTGGTCCTCAATTTTTGGGACCTAGGACCGATCCTATTAAGCCTGAGACCAAGGACCGAACAAACCCAATAGGTTCGGTCCGGTTTCAGGATCAACTTAGGAATAATTGTTTCATTTTTTGCACTCCCTGAAAAGGCAAATTTATCATTTCAAACTACATATCTATCGACAATGTAGTGTTGTGCAACCAAACTATAAATATCAATATATATTCAATAAATTTAAGATAAGGCAACAATAGAAATTTCATACCTACTAAAAGCAAGAAACCATAAAAATGATTAAGACCCCTCATGGAAATATGGGACAAGATGGGAAGTTCCTGTAATCCTCTATCAATAATACTTGTAACACCATATGTAAAAGAGTTACAAATATTATATTAGATATATAACATACATG
This sequence comes from Eucalyptus cladocalyx, assembly GCA_017140615.1. Classification (NCBI taxonomy): domain Eukaryota; kingdom Viridiplantae; phylum Streptophyta; class Magnoliopsida; order Myrtales; family Myrtaceae; genus Eucalyptus; species Eucalyptus cladocalyx. The sequence continues at coordinate 11,898,939 of CM029518.1, forward strand.
TATGTATGTATGTATGTATGTATGTATGTATGTATGTATAATATTTTAGATATATTATATATAATATATAAAGTCAAGATTGCTCCAGGTTGGACCAATCATAAACTTCTAGGACTGAGAACTAACCCATACAAAACTTATCCAGGAATTTCAGGATCAAGGACCGACCCAAATTCCCTAGGAACCGGATCGAGACTAGTAGGATTGGGCCAATCCAGGGTCGGTCTAGGATTGACCCTAGAGTGATGCTCACTCCTATCGAGATTATATAGACTATGAATTGAATACAACTCCTACGCCCATAGATCTGAGTGTTTCTTTATTACATTGTTGATTTGGTTCGGCAAAAGGATATTAAACAATAATACTCCTTCTCTCTCTCTCTCCCTCTTTCCCTCCTATAAAAACTTAATCACTATAAGGATCCGCACGCATTGCGATCGGAAGAAGCAGAAGGCAAGCTCGACTAAAAGGAGAGCTGAGTAGCAGAGGGGCGACCTGAAGGAGCACATGAAGATGGTAACTCGCGTGAATTTGATGGCGTGGTTGATCACGATGATCGTGGCGGGATTCATGGAGGTCGACACGGTGGCAGCAGCGACATACATGGTCGGAGATAGATTGGGGTGGACCGTCCCCTCCAACGTATCGTATTACCAGTCTTGGGCTGCCTCCAAGACTTTCATGGTTGGCGACAAGCTATGTATAAACCCCTCGTTTTATCTTGTTCTTTTTCCTTTGTTTTTTCCTACTCCTCTTACATATACAAGGTTTTCTATTTCATTGTAAATTTGTCGGGCAGTTATTGAAGCGATTTGCATGTATATGTGAGGATGAATCAGTTCCAATCATGACTTAATGTGTAATTTCTACAGTGGTATCGATTTTGTGCGTCGCATCATTAATGAAATGAGCATATTGATTTCAGCTTTCAATTGGACGGGGACGCACAATGTGGCCGAAGTATCAAAGGCCGAGTACGACAACTGCACCCAGGTCGCATCCGTTCTGGGCAGTCCGGCGGACATCCAGCTCTTGAAGGGCGGGTCTCACCATTACATCTGCACCGTCGATTCACACTGCAGCCTCGGCCAGAAGCTGTCCATCACCGTCGGATCGTCAACAGCCACTCCAACCTCACCGAGCAATTCCGCTTCGTCGACGGCTCTCGACTCCAGTGTCTTGGTCCCTGCATTCATTACCATCGCCTGTCTCAATTTACTGTGTCATAACACTCGTCATTGAATCGAATGTCGTCTTATGTTGGGTAAACGCAACGATGTCATCTCTATAATATATGGAAAATAAGGTCGATTGTCTCTTTCTTGGCCTATAAGAAAATAGAGTCAATTCATGCGAGTTAGATTGCCGCTGTTTGTTGATTTCGATCAATGGATTCCCCAAAACGTGAACTACCAGCGGTGAAGTGTACATATGTCTTTAGAGAAAAGTGAAATTTGTGTCACTTATTGGGGCCCTCCCTAATTACCCCTATTATAAAATAGGAAAGTTAAAAAAAAAAAAAAAAAAGGTGATAAAAATAAACTAACGTATCTTAAAACAATCCGCTTTCTCCACTTCACTCCCTTAACCACCTAAGCTTGAAAAGGTGTAGTGCGTGCAATAACGTATATAACGCTAAGATATGTCTAGTCAGTTGAGAGATGGACCCTCCGCAAGCTCCGTCACATACAATTTAACCGAACGAAGAACCCGATCCGACGGTCGAGAGAAGAAGCGATGAAGTCTAGTTAGGTTCAAATTCTGGCACTCCGCTCATCAAAGTTCACTAAAGAGAGTCTCATCAACCATACTTCAAGCCACTGTGTTCACTTAATCAAGGAGAAAATTGTCCAAAAAGTCCTTTACATATCGTATGGCTACCAATTCAATCATAAATTTTTCAATTGTGTCAATTTGATCATAACCTTTATTATATGGTAGTCAATTCAATTTTAAACATTTCAATAATGTCAATTTAATTTTAAACTTTTTAATGATTCCAACCAAAATAACCTAGAAAGTCTACATTGCTAAACCATTAAAATGTTTGTGACTATATTAGCAAATTGACAAAAGGTTTAGTACTAAATTGGTTATCATACAATAGGTTTAAATTTAAATTGACACAATTAAAAGGTTTATGACTAAATTAGTTGTTGCACAATAGATTTAAGACTTTTTGAACAATTATTCTCTTAATCAATTATTTATCAATCTTAAAATTGACACAAAGGAGTCATAAATAATGTCCAAAAAGATCAAAGCAAAGCAGCACACGAAAGAAGACTTTTGATAAGGGGTTGGCGGCGAGATACCTGGGGAAGTTTCTTCCTTATAATGCTGATGAAAGCGACGCAAAGATAAGATTGCACCATCTGAACTTAGTGGAGTATATATTCATCTATAAATCATCCAATGTCATCGGTCCAAGTATCGCTAGAGCATCAAAAGCAACCTAAAAAGTACTTAACTTGATCCTGCTTTACAATTTCTTCTGGCACTAGGTGAAGTGCTGCGATGCATAAGAGAGACCGATGGCTGATCACGACGTGACCCGAGTTGGATTAAAGAGCGAGCGGTTGGTGCGGCACTGAAAAAGATGGACTTCTCATCTTTGGGACGTAATGCTTACGCAGTTAATGCATTGTCTGTCATCACTGTTTAGGATATTAGCTATACGGGAATATTACCGACTTGACAAAGTTATAGGATTTCCATTTTTCCGAATATCGATTGCATAGAGCTCTACTCTCTTGAAAGAAATTCCATCCCCAAAATGCAAATAACAAAATGTTTTCAAAGGTGGAACCTATGCCTCAAAAATTTTAATGACTCCCGACAGCAAAAAGAAAATCAATCAAGTGGCCTGTGAAGAGCTTTGAGTAGCTTCTTGATCCATCATGTATTCGGTCGAAGGCCTCATCAAGTTAGTCGTCCATGTGCATGTACACATTAAAAAAGAAAAGTCTTTCTCTCCATCACTTGCTTATATCATCCTTAGCTCTCCCAAGTCCTTTCTCTCTCAACAGAAAATTGTATATTGTAAGCAGTGACGATACCTAGAAGCTTTCTAACACGATTTATATCAACGCAACTAATGGGCATGCCGCACGCATTTTAAGCCATAACTGGAACGAGATTGTCTGCGTGCTAAAAGAACAGATAGATATAAAACCGGTAGGGCAAGTTTGAGCTGTTTTGAGCAAGTGTATTGCTTTGCATGTGGATGTGCAAAAGAATACAACAGTCTTATCTTCCAAACGCCAACTCCAATTGAACTTGCAGAAAGAAGCATCACAGCTCTCTCTAATTGCTGCGTTGAAAGTTCTGAATTGGAGAGTTTAGTTGAATGTCCTTATTAATATTCTGCCAGAACTACACTACAGCATGCAAGATTTTGCAATCATTTGGAATTCTTAGTTCATTAACTTCCTGATCTTTGACGATGCTCAACATTGAAGTGAATGTCAATTAGGCCTGTTATGCCAGCAGTGATCTTTTGACCTACTTTAACAGGGCCAACACCTTGGGGAGTGCCTGCACAGTCAAGTCCAAGGGACAATATGCCAAAAAAGAAACAAAACATCATTAGACACAGAAAAAGCCCCTTCTGAATCTAAGGGAAGTCTGGGGAAAGGGAGTTGAGAAACTTTGAAATCTTGGTTTTTTTGTCTGGTTATACTACTGATAACATGCTAATAAACAGCAAAATAACATAACAGCAAGAAAATATCTGACTAGTGAAATGCGCCAAAAAGTGACACAAAAGATTGAAGCAAGTACCTGTCAGTATTACATCTCCCTCAAAAAGGGTCATAATAGAGCTAATGTGGCTAATAAGATACGGAAGCTTAAAAATCATGTCCTTGGTTGAACCCTTCTGCCTTATTTCATCATCCACCTGTAGTTAGAGTGAATGATCAGACTTAAGATCAGTCTGCAGAGAAGATAATCAAGCAATCTCTGTTATGTGAATGTAAGACTGAGAATTTGACACCTTGAGCCACAATTCCAAGTTGTCAGGGTCTGGCACCAAAGATTTGTCCAGCTGAGAAGGGTTTTGCAATCAAAACAATAGGCAAAATCAGAAAACTGTGAAAAGAGAAAACACTCAGACTAAAGTCAGACACTTGAAAATCCATGGTAAGCAATCCACAGAACTTGGTTCCTTAGGTAATCTTCTTAATCTTCTTCCAAGCCCACTGGCTGGCTAATCTCAAGTCAGAGTGCGTCTACATTGAATTCATCAGACAATCTAAACTGACATCATCTAGCAAAACCTATCATTCATCCCAGCAACCCATCATCCAGAATTTATCCTTCCGCGTTACCTCAATGTTGAATCTGATAAAAAGAAATTAAGCAATATCATTTCACTCACCACAGAGCTAATTGGTGTGAAAGTATCTTGGCCTTTTGCTACTGTCCATGGAAGACCTGCAGACTACCAACAAGAACAATTGGGAAAAGACAAAATCAATTTTATTTAGAGTTGTACGGATCCTCAATGAGAAAATTTTTCGGATCCACAGAAAAATGAGGAAAATGATATAAACAAAGGAGCTGAAAAGATAACAAAAGCAGGTTGGTCTCAGTTGACATCCACAGTATCGTAGCGCCAAATAAGTTCCAAGCAATAATCCATTTAATGTGCGGAGCTAATCAGCTTATTAAAAACTTTCCTGGGTTTATTGCAAGGACATGTTACCAAAGGAAAGGACTGACTCAATTTTTAACCATTAGGATTTGGCAAATAATAAAAAAAATTTCGAAAAAGTACCAGCCACCCAATCTTTAACAGCAACTTTTCTGAACCAAAAGATACAGCTAGAAGATAACTGAGCATGTAATATATTTTGGGAACAAGGAGAAAGGTAGGGCCACCAATCCTATCTGTAAAAGATTTAAGAAATAGAGAATACACCTTTGCTTTAGATTGGATTTCCCTAGCAGTCATATCCAGTCCAAGAGCATATCCTACAATTCATGAGCATACCAGCTTGAATACCTCCAAATATTGAAAAATCTTCAATCAAACTTAAAGCGCACAGATCAGAGCAACAAAATCACGAAAAAGATGGAATAGAAAGTCAATGACTGATTGGTTGCACATTCTAGTTACTCTGCGATCCCTGCACTTAGCATCATGATATCAGAAGCCAACCACATTCAGTATCCCGAACCTCCACAATTTATAGCAGTTGGGTCATAACTAGCTCCATTACAGAGCCACACAAGCAGTCACAATGTAATGCACTTCATGCACTATCCCAGGATCATAATGCGCATCTATTCTTCTATAACTGTGAAAAGGTTTGTGCTGCTTGCCCAAAACACAATCCAAACGACTAAAACTTGAGGAGGTAAAAAGAAAAGCATAGACCAACTCCATGAGCAAGTCAATTATTTATGCAAGGAATGCGTTCGTGAGCACCAATAACAATGGGGAAAAGCATTAATGGGAATTCGAGACAAGACTATACAGTTTCAGTTAGTCGACAAGATGACATCGCATAACTTTCTCTTGACCAGGATCACCAATTCAACAACGATAAAATGCTATCACACCGATTCAACAGAAGATAAAAAGGTACACATATTCATGTCCATGATGACTAACATACTACACAGTTCAGAATCATCCTCCGAAACAAGTCGCCGAATTCCCCTGTTCAGCTTCACAATCACCCCCCCATCTCCAGTGAAGTCGTATCACGATCCGACACAAATCATCCTACCATAACTATTTCGAGCCCGCCCAATGCCGAACAAACTCATTCCACATAAAAAGAATCCAAAACGTCCGAAGGCTCCACGAATCGCGACGCGAACGCCACTACAAAACGACAGCAGCAAAAAAATTCATCAAGCGCACGGAGCAATCGCGGAACCGAAGTACCTCCGACGTAGTCCATGGCGGCCGGCTCGGGCACGTCCCGGGCCTTCCGCCCGATCACGACCGCGAGCTCCACCTCGTGGTCGAGCGACAGCAGCGGCGGCGGCACCTCGATCGTCCCTCCGTTTTCCAAGTACGACGACGTCGGCTTCAGGAACAGCACAGGCTCCTAGGGTCACAGACGGGACACCGCGCGCGCGGATCGGCTTCAGGCACTCGGTCGCGGCGATCTCTAGAAATCGACCAAGGAAGAGAGAGAGGGAGAGAGGGAGAGAGAGAGTACCTTGGGAACGGCGTTGCCGAGCTCCTGGGCGTGGGCGGCGTAGTTACGGCCGACGGCGACGATCTTGGTGCCGGCCTGGAGCAGCTTCTGGAGTCCGATCGACGCCATCGGCGGTGCGAAGTAGGAAGAAGAAAGTGGATCGAGAGTGACAGAGAGGGAGAGAGAAAGTGCGCAGAAGAGGACGACAGAGTTGGTTTTTTTTTTTCAATTGTAGTCTGCTTCAAATTCTCTCTCTCTCTCTCTCTCTCTCTCTCTCTGTTTTTTGGCCCTTAATATGAAATGTCCATATATAGATGTGAAAATTTGAGGAGCTTGATTTCTAAGTCAAGATATTTGATCAATCAAATTTTAGCGATCCTATGCATAAAAGAAATTAGAACTTTTGATGTTATTTTATAACATGAGATCTGCAGGACTTATCGTTTGTGCATTAGAATTGAAAAGCCAAGTGACTAATTATGTATTTGGGTGTGTATATATGTTTGTGATAGAAAAAGAAAAAGAAAAGGTTGTAATAGTGTGTGGAGAAGATAAGAAATGCACTTATGGGGACAAATTGTTTAGAGATGTAAATTAGTTTAAGAAAAGAAACATAATGATAGTAAGACGATAAAAAGATTATGTATAATTTTTAAAGTAAATTATATTTCTTGAATTAGTTGACAACTACCTTAACTATATATGATATGACTTCGAGCATTTTGCTATATAGTATTGTTCTCGTACATCTTAACAGAAGGCATTCACATTATATGAAACTTTTAGATTCAAGCTTAAAATCGAAATGCTCTGTAAATTTGCAATCTATAAATGGTCATATAATTGAATTCTTATCGTGACATATTTCTATGTACATACCAAAAACACATTCTCCAAAGTGGTTCAAGTCATGCAAGAAAGTTTGATTAATAGTCGTTTTCATACCACGCATCAAGAAGAAACAACCAATCTGGTCGACGTAATCAGCTAGGCTTAGCCTAAATGAGGATCGAGATCCGGGGGTTTGGACGTATCAGGAGGCTTTGCTTTGACCTTGTATTGGCGTGTCGAGCCTCCCGCACGATCTCGTCAGACTTGCTCGGCATCGGAGTCGTGTGGTCCTCCTCTCGACGTCACGTGACACGTTTACCTGACTCATAACTGGTATAAATAAGGCCGCCGCAGCCGAAGGCGATGCGGATTGGTCACGAGTCGATGTCGATTCTTTCTAGATATTCAAAGTTAGGCGTGCTCTCCTCTCTCTCTCTGTCTCGACAAAATATGAGAAGGGCTTATCCAGAAGCTTAGGTCATCAGAGTTATGGTCGGATCTGATTGAAGAATTCTGACTTTCCATATTTTGGATATGATATTTTGATTCAACAGATCCCGTTGACATCGTTAGCATTATCGCACGACACGTGGCGATCGTGCACGCACTCATTCATTTCGATTTCATGTCACTTTCGAATTTCGGTAGTGTTGGTATTTTCGAAGCGTCGTTCATGATTTAGTCCCGAGTTGCATGCATGTGTAGATATTAAAATGATGGTGTAAGCTACACACATGCTCAATTTAGTGCAATATTACAATCATAGACTGTCCAAATGGCGTGGAGTGAAAATTAAATCTGCGTGCCCAGCCTCATAGACTGGAAAAATGGCCTTACCCTAGTACCATTCATTATCAAGTTTTTGGCAAAGAGATCGTCGGTCAAAAAAGGGATGCAGCCTTCCATTTGATCGCTCGTATAAGATATTGAGGGCACGAGTAATAACCACTTTATTCCAGAAATCAATTCTAGTTAAAAATTGATTTTTCCATTTTTATTCCCCATACGAGTTTCTGAATAAAAATACTCATTTGATAGCAATACAAAATTCATGTTAAAAAAAAAATATAAATTCGTTTAATAACAACATAAATTTTTTCCCTCCCGAGTAGCGATAGGAGGCGGCCAGTAGTAGGTGACCAATGAAGGGCATCTAGCAACAAGTGGCCAAAAGTTGGTGATCAGGCGACAAACAGTGACAAGAGTGAATGTTGGGAAAAGTTTTTATTTCTCACTTTTATTCTAGAAATAGAAAATGTGAAAATTTTAACTTTTGATTTATGTTCCAAACTTATTTTTGAAGAAAAAATTTGTTCCACAAATAGAAAAATAACATTATATTTTCAAACGGATTTCTGTTTCAAATCTATCTTCGAGAACAGAAAAATAAAAAAATAAAAACAAAGAAATAGAATGGTTATCATGTGTGCCTAAACCTTCTACAGAAGCACACTACTTAGCATCTATAGAAGATGATTGCTGAATTCTACATGAGAAGCTTGATCGTGCACAAGTTGGACACAAATATTCGAGCTATCAAATAAGGGTCTCAAGCAGACTGACAAAGATTAGATTTAATAGAATGGCATTCGTTGAGACGTGTACATTGGGTAAAAGATTCAAGACTTCATGTTTTTCCAATAGCGTTCCACGCGTGGATTTACTTGGACCGACAAAGAGTAAAATTCTCGGTGATAAAAATGCTTGGTAATGGTTGATGATTGCATATGATATATATTACCAATATACTTTTTCATAAATTTAGGGCATTACACGTATAAATTGCAAGACATGGCGTGCGATAAAAGCATCTATATCCCTATAGGCAAAAGATGTTAATGTTAGATGTTATCAATGAAATGCATCTAAGATGTTTTACTTAAGAAAAAAACTCCCTTTGAGCTAAAAATCAACCATTGTATACTACTATGTATTTGGATATACTTGCCAAAATCCTTGAATTTCAATCATATCCCAATCAGTTTGGGGAAATTGTCTAAAGAAATCCCAAATTTATTATATTTTTGCCAATTTAACCATAAACATTTTAATTGTTTCAATTGAGTCCTAAATATTTTCATATTTTACTAATTGAATCTATCCCGCTAATTTTGGATAGAAAATCGTTAATATGAACGTTGACCCTCCTATATAGCATGGCCGGCATTAACGTGGACAATTCATAATAATAATTTAATATTTTTTTCTTTATTTTTCTTTTCTTTTCCTTCTTTACTTTTTTCCTATTCTCTTCTCTTCTTTTTTTTTTTCTCTTTCTTTTACACGAATTAGTATTTCTACATAGAGTCGGTTTTAGATATATATAATAAGTCTATCTAATCAAGCGAAGGTTAAAATGAATGTCAGATAAAGAAAGTAGTTTTTCTTGATTGAATTGTTGATAAACAGTTAATTAGTCTTGCAAAATTAGTTGATTTTATTTTTTTTCATACATGAAAAATCCTTCTTATCTGAGTATATCATTTGTAATTTGACTTTATTTGTGAGCATTCATCTTTCATTGACTAACACAATGTATATGCAAATCATTGTTATTTGCTATTGTCTCATACAATGAAATTTACTCTAAATGGACATACGTCGATGCTATTATTCAATGTCTTGATTTTTTTTTTTTTTTTGGGGTAATGGACAATGTTAAAATTTCAGTATGAGGTATCGGCTCGCCATCTAACAGGAATGTATGTAAGAAGATATTTGCTCTTTTCTAACTTCTATCATATATTATAAAATTTCAACGGAAACATTGCTTTTAAATGAAAGTGCGTTTTATGACCAAAAATTAAAAATAGCGATATTGAATTAGTCTATTGGCTAAAGTGTGGGGTACATAGAAAATTTAAATTTCACCACGGCATCACGCAGGCCCCACTGACTATTAAATTTGATTTGCCTTGTTTTGGCCTAATGCAGAATCAGATTTTTCATGTTCGAAGAGAAATTTAAACTTGGATTTGGATTCCTCATGTAAATATTATTCCTTGAAATTAGTACAAATGGATTTCCTAGTTTCACCTGGTATGGAGATTTCATGACCATCTATTATAATAGATAAAAATTATAAAAGATAAATAAAACTTGCACAGGATCCTGACGCTTACTGCTACAACGCCAAAAAATTATCCTTCTTTTGTGTTAAAACATAAAACGATTTTTCTTACTTTAATGTAAAAGATGTCATTGTCGTTTTGAGATGATAAATAATGAGAGAGTGAGAGAGAGAGAGAGAGAGAGCAATTAAAAGTTCTTTTTTCATGGGGAGTTTCCCATGAAAGTGGCATAACATTACTTTAATCAATCAAGAGGTTGAATCTCTAAAGAGACGTCGAAGAATGTCACCAATTAAAAAAGTTTTCTAATGACTTTTTGTCTGTGTGTAGAGAGTACGCTACGCAGCAAGGCATCCTCAAGTGGCACCTCTCTTTCCTCCTGTAGGTTACTAAACAAAATCCTACATGATCCGACGATCGATATGTTTTGTCGCTGGCTCACGCTCATTAGCACCAGGCACAAATGACTATCGGCCGTTAGTTTTCTTGTCTACTTTTTTATTAATAGAGAGGCAATGATTGTCCATACTGGGCAGCATGCGCAATGCATCGCATGCGTAATGCTGCGGAAGTTCGGGGGCAATGATTTGGCCTTTCGGCGCTGCGAGCATCGCCCTTGGACCGTTGCATGGCGACAACTTTATAAAGCAAAGCCCCTTCATGGGTTCCACGCACCTTGTGTATAAGCTGAGAATCGGTCGAGATCACGGCAGTGGGTGGTTCGTGTCGTTTGACCACTCCTCAGTCAGTCGACTATTCCTTGCTCTTATCTATCTTTCGTCATTTCATTTTTCCAAATAGACATATACTATTCAAACGTTAATAACTTATAAATGAGTAATGAGAAAATTAAACACAAGCATTGAGGTCCCAATCTAACATTGATGGACCTTGACCAAGGCACTGGGGACCTGAGCACAGGCATTAGAGTCTCGGGTCCACAAAGGCTGCGTGCAAGAACCCAATGCCCTAGCCTAAGTGATTAATTATGTCTTTGGGTGTCCATATATATATATATATGCATTTGTGATAGAAAAAGAGAAAGGAAAGGCTGTAATAGTGCGTGGAGAAGATAAGAGATGCACTTATGGGGACAAATTGTTTAGAGATGTAAATTAGTTTAAGAAAAGAAACATAATGATAATAAGACTATAAAAAGATTATGTATAATTTTTAAAGTAATTTATATTTTTGAATTAGTTGACTACTACCTTGACTATATTTGATATGATTTCAAGCATTTTGCTATATAGTATTGTTCTCATACATCTTAACAGAAGGCATTCACATCATATGAAACTTTTAGATTCAAGCTTAAAATTGAAATACTCATTAAATTTGAAATCTATAAATGGTCATATAATTGAATTCTTATTGGGACATATTTCTATATACATACCAAAAACACATTCTCCAATAACGAAGTGGTTCAAGTCACGCAAGAAAGTTTGATTAATAATCGTTTTCCCACCACGCATCAAGAAGAAACAACGAATCTCGTCGACGTAATCAGCTAGGCTTAGCCTAAATGAGGATCGAGATTAGGGGGTTTGGACGTATCGGGAGGCGTTGCTTTGATCTTGTATTGGCATGTTGAGCCTCCCGCGCGATCTTGTCAGACTTGCTCGGCATCGGAGTCGTGTGGTCCTCCTCTCGATGTCACATGAGACGTTTAGGGCTGCATGGTTGCAACTTATTTCTGTTCCCAGGAACAAAAATTTCTGTTTTTTTGTTGCAGGAACAAAAAAGGAACAGAAACGCGTTTGTGTGCGTTTGTTCCTTTTTTATTCTTTTGTTCCCGAGGAACAAAAAGAAAAGCGAAAACAAAAACAAAAAAACTTGTTTCTTGTTTCTGAAACACAAATCAGAAACAAAAAAGGAACAAAATTGTGTTCCTTTTTTATTTCTTGGATAGTGCTCGAACAGGGCCTCCTCTCCCCCACGTGACGAGCTTCCTCCTGCGACCTGCGACAAGGGACGAGCGACGAGCGACGAGCAACGAGCTTCTCCTCCGGCGACCTGCGACGAGCTTCTCCTCCTCCGACTGCGACGAGCGTCTCCGCGGCGAGCATCTGCGACGACCGCGACGAGCTTCTCCTCCTCCGACCTGCGACGAGCGTCTCCTGCGACGAGCGTCTCCTCCTGCGACGAGAGAATTCCATCGTCTTCTCCGGCACCTGTCTCGACAGCCGCTGCTCCTTTACCAAGTAAACGTCGTCACTGCTCCTCCTTCACTGATTGTCTTCACTTCGGCGAGAGCTCGAGTGTTAGGGCTCGCTCGAGGCAGCGCTTGCCCAGATCTGCGAGCCGCTTGCTCGAGCGAGTCTCGCAGATCTGGGCGAGCGTTGCTCCCCAGATCTGCGACAGCAGCTCGTCTGCTCGCTCGAGATCTGGGCGAGCGAGCAGAGCAGCGAGCTTCGCTGCTGCTCGGGCTCGGCTCGAGCGAGCAGAGCAGCGAGCGTCGCTGCTGCTCGGGCTCGGCTCGAGCGAGCAGAGCAGCGAGCTTCGCTGCTGCTCGGGCTCGGCTCGAGCGAGCAGAGCAGCGAGCGTCGCTGCTGCTCAGGCGTCATGGTGATCCATTCATGCCTGACCAACCGTTGAACTTGCTGGGGTTCTCTTAGGTCAAGATAGTAATTGGAAGTGTCATTTTTGCGACAATTGAACACACTCTGCAGTCATGTTTGGGATATAGCATATGGTTCCATGTCCAAGTTGTTGAACTTGGGTACAACTGAGCCGGCTTTGAAGGAGAATGAGTATTGGACAAAGTTCTATGTAATGCCATGTTGAACGATGTGGAACCTTTGTGGATGCGTCTAGAAAATTGTCATGGTTGATGGCCTGAGTGCCTTCTGGGAAAAAAATGGGATGACTAAGGAATCCATAGATATCTTGACAAGCAATTCAATTCGACCTGCACCGACATAATTTATGGTTTTGATCAGTAATTTGCACACTGTTTTTCAGTTTTAGGCATTCTGAATTATTTCCTATTTGTTTAATCCTTGCATTGTTTTATGCTATCGTCATCTGCCTTCAAGCACTTGCTTTCTAGAATTCTTTAGGAGCTCTGAATTACTTTACATGTAGGTCTACACACTTTGTCATGTTTCTTGTTTACTTGCATCGACGGAATCCTTTAACAAACATTCTCCATGGATAGTTGATTCAGATGTATGATCAGTGCAACTTCAGTCATATCTCTGTGAAGATGCAAGTTCCGTCTAGTGTTGATGGCGAGTTGTTAACTCATATTATTATTGTTCAGAATCCTTTGAAAGACCTGCTTTGCAGACTCTCAGAGATGTTTCAGTCTATGTGTTCTCCCTTCAGGCAACTCTGTTTGATACCCGTGAACTTCCCTTGTAAGATGTGTTCAGCTAATATTCATATACACCATCTGGATGTTGTCTGATAAACTTGAAATTTGGGAGAGAAAGTGCCATTAAGATGTTAGGGTTGTCTAAAATCTTGATATCGGAGCTTAGAGGTTCTTTTGTAAACTTAACATATGGATATAGGGATTAAATGTGGCTTTTGGTTCTTCACATTTTAGAAATTGCATTCTCCTTTACCATATGGATAGCTAGGCTGCTTATAGATTGCTTAAAATAGGAAATGATGTGGCTTATTTCATGATGCTTAGGCACACGATCTCACATCATGCATCTGATTTCATTCCAAAGATACTAATGGAAAATATACACTTCGTCCTCCATCATGAAATTCCAATAAGTCTTCTTCACAAAGAGTTTAATAAAGTTGATGACCAGAGTGATCGACCATGTTTATATTGTGAGGACTCCAATACCATGATTGAGATCCCATGCTATATAATACATAAATCGGCATGTGTCCTGTTGATGATAACATAACTTGTGTACAAGGTCTCACCCATATCAAGGAAAGTGAACTACCGCAAGAGATGGATGTTCTGGTAATAATTATAGCTCATATCTCTTGAGTCAGGCCCGATTGGTTTGCTCAACTTTAATGGGTATTTGTAATTTTATTTTTTTCCATTTTGGCTCCCAGGATTGTTTTGTCAAAAGTTCAAACAGGAATCCTTCCTTTTTATTAGTAGTTTTCTAATCAAGTTTGTGCATCCAATTGTTGCATTGACAGGTGTCAGCCTTGGACAATAACATTGACAGGAATGTTAGCGATCACCGGTAGCTGGCTAATTTTGCATTCAATGTTGGTAACGACAATTATATCTTTGCTAATATGCTCATGGTGGTACATCTTCCTTTACTCTTACCCTAAGGTATGGCCATAGCCCTGTCACACATCCTGCATTAAGGGAAGGGGATAGATTGGTTCTGCAAGATTTGCTTTTCCTGTTTCAGGCATACACGGACATGATCGCTGAGAGAAGAAAGAGGGTAAGAAGTGGCATCGAAGATATATTTGGTTCGACAAAGGCTGACAGTATAGACCAAACGTCCAACTGATCATTAGCTGAAGCAGGAAGAAGAAGGATGAAGGGTGCAAAGTGCCGGTATCTTGCGGACTGATGAGGAATTTTTGAATGTCACAAGCATCTCATGGAATGAAAAGATCTGTATTTAACGTGAGCAGAAAACGTTCTTCAGTTTATAGTCGGTAGTATTGTATAATTGTGTTGCAATGAAAAAAATACATTTTATGTCTCGAGAAAATGTTGAAGAATGTCCTGAGTTGGAAGACAGCGTGAAATGCAAGAACTGCAAGATTCTTCAGAGTATGCACTTATAACTATGTTCAGAATGTTTGACTTTACTCACCATGAACAAAATTAAATTGATGAACATTTTATGATAATGAGAATTCAAAGTCAAGTTTACACTTTATTTAAAAAAAAAACAAACTGGAAAATTTTGGTACGGACTTAAAATATTTATTCCGTTCAAAGCAAATATGATCAAGTTTAGAATGTTTGTTTTCACTTAATATGAACAAAATTAAATTGATAAGCATTTCATGAGAATGATAATTCAATACCAAGTTCACATTTTATTAAAAAAAAAACAATTGAAAAAAAATTGGAACAGAAATTTTGTACATAACCAAACGTGTTTCTGTTCTTTTTCTATTCCAGAAACAGAATTTTTTTACAGTTACCAAACGTGTTTCTGTTCTTTTTCTATTCCAGAAACAGAAATTTTATACAGTTACCAAACGCATTTTTTTGTTCAGAAATTGTTCCCAGGAACAGAAATACTTTTTTCTATTTCTGTTTCCTGGAACAATTTTTAAACAGAAACGCAAACAAACGCAAACCTGACTTGTCATAACTGGTATAAATAAGGACAGTATACGTCTCTGAGTGTAAGGCCGCCGCACCCGAAGGCGATGCGGATTGGTCATGAGCCAATGTCAAATCTTTCTAGATATTCAAAGTTAGGCGTGCTCTCCTCTCTCTCTCTCTCTCTCTTTCTCTCAATAAAATATGAAAAGGACCTTATCCAGAGGCTTAAGTCATCAGAGTGACCACTCTTGCCGCCCTAGTGAAAGAGTAATGGTCGGATCTGACTGGAGAATTCTAACTTTGCATGTTTTGGATAAGATATTTACATTCAACAGTTCCCGTTGACATCGTTAGCATTATAGCACGACACATGGTGATCGTGCACACGCTCGTTCATTTTGATTTCATGTCACTTTCGAATTTCGGTGATGTTAGTATTTTCGAAGTGTCATTCACGATTTAGTCCCGAGTAGTATGTAAATAGATATTAAAATGATGGGGGTAAACTACACAAATGTTCGATTTAGTGCAATATTACGATCCTAGACTGTCCAAATGGAATGGAGTGAAAATTAAATCTGCATGCTTGGCCTTATAGACTAGAAAAATGGCCTTACCCTAGTACCATTTGTAACATCTTTGATTTTGACCCTTATTTTGGTCCCAACTAGGAAGTTAAGATAGGCCTTAGGTTAGTCAAACCTTCTTAGAAAATAAGTATGGACGAATGTGAACAAGTGTGAACAAATGTGAACATATTAAATAAAGTGGGGAAAATATTTTTTAATATCTTAGGATCTAAGTGTAAATGGTAGTCTTTGGAACTTGCAAAGCAGAGGTCACATGAGAGAGAGAGAGAGAGAGAGAGAAGAGAAGGTTAAGACAAATCCAACTTTGGATCAAGACAAGTCTACTTTATCTCTTTTGGATGTTAGCCAAAAAATAACTGAGACAAGTGTCCAAGCTAGTATAGAGCCTACTTAGGATCTTGGGAGATAAGATTGTACAGTCATGGATGACCCTTGATTCAATGCCAAGTGGGAACACTCCTATACTGAACTAGAACTTACTTTATTTAATTTTCAAAATTTCTAGACCTTTGTTATTTGCCAATTCTATAGAACTTTTTATGTTACAAATTTGGAGAAGCTTTTATTCATGAAAGTTGTTTAAAACATCTTGATCTATAACATTCTTAAATGTCATATTTTTCTGAGGTGAAATGATTAGGACAAAGGCCTAATCAATTATCGTATAAAACCTGCCCAGTATATTGAAAATGGTAACCAAGTTGCTTTCTTGAATTTATATAATATCTTGCTTTTAGAATTTTTACATGCTCATAAAAGTTTTGAATGACATCCATAACTATAACATATTAAAATTTCAAAGATTTAGATTTCGAAAGGAGTCTCTCTCTCTCTGACCGTTGAATCTGCTCATGGATGAATTTTTGGGTTGTATTCAATGAATTATTTCTCTTTCCACATAATGAATTTGGCTTGAATTCCTTCATGAAAAATGTTTCCTAAGGTCTTTTTTACAACATATTAACATTATATAATTTTTTGAGTCATTTTGATAAGGTAATGATACTGATTTCAAAAGTTGCTCAAAATTGTTTTTGCCTTAGAATGGAGAACCACACACCCAACTTGGAGGGTAAGGGAGCTGCACGCCTAACTAGAGGAAGAAGCCAATCTAAAATCTTCTTGGCTTGAAGATAATAATATCTTAAATGCTTTTGGAAGCTAGCTAATTATTGAGCTTAATTAGTCACATGCTCATGTGGTTGACTTAGAGAACAAGTTGTCTAAAGTTCAAGTTTCTTGATAACCAAATCTTAGGTAAATCTTAGAGTATGATGACCCTAAAAATGTAGCCTTGATGAACAAAACAATGACCAACCAATTAGAAGAAGACATTAGGCATTAAAAGGGCTTATGTGTCCCTTAGGTACCATTGGCAATAATGAGCCTAAAGTGAGCCTTGGAGGACAAACAATTAGGTAGACCAATTATAAGCCAATACCAAAAGGTCCTAGACGCCAACTCGAGAAGATAGGTAGGCCAACTCGTCATTTATTGTAATCATGAGTTTGCATAAAAATCTAATAGGAGGAAGCCTATAGATATGATAAGCCATCCTCACATTTTAAGGCTTAGCCTTTCTCTCTTTCCTCTCTCTTCCTCCCTTCTCTTTCATGCTCTTCTCTTTCAAGTCGCCCTAGACGCCGACCAACCACCAAAGAAGCATCTTGGAGCTAGGCCTAAAAAATAGTAAGTAGATTTTCCTAACTCTTCGATAGGGCGATGTGTTACGCTTATCAATTTTAGGATCATGTCATCGTTTGCTTGTTTTGGCTTTGTATTGTTATGCTTGTTGTGTTTCTATTGCTTGTTGTTGCATTAAGTAAGTCCATGATCCCGCATAAGTGTCGAGCACATCCAAATGTTGAAGGAAAGGTCTTGGTGACTATGGATAATGCTAAAACCTGAGCAAATGGTTCCAAGTCAAGGTCACGAGCCCAAATCGCATTCAGCATGAGTTTGATTTAATAAAACACAAGAGTTGTTCATTAGTTCACTTTGCATGGTACACCTTCGGGCCTTTCATTTGGCTAAAAGTTTAAACATAAAATGAATCGATTGATGCTTGAAATGCATGGACACGCAATGGACTTATATGTCAACGTTGAGGGGATGCTGGGTTGTTGCCTAGGGTAAAGCCCCGGATGCCGTCCCGATATTGAGATCGTGGATGATGCTGACTCGGGTGAGGCCGATGCTTGAGGGTCGCTTGGATGCCTCCTGATAATGAGATCAGGACAATGCCGGTTGCCAAGGGAGGGACCAATGGCTAGTTGTTACCGAAAGAGTCGATTAATTTCGACTAATATGATACTAAAAAAGAAAAATGAAAAGTCCACGTGTGGTCCATGATTGATACATATTGATGCTTGCAAAAGCTGGGTTTGTTTGATATGTATTGTTAAGTTATTGCATCAATTTGAGCATATATTTGAATTGGGTCACTTAGTGCTTGAATGAGTTTCATGAGATGCGAGCATCCCTTTTTATGACCGAAATGATAATAAGCCACAAATCTTTGGAAAGCTTGTTCATATGCACTAATTCTGTCTTTGATTCTTGAAAGCACCTAGACAGTTGAGAGCCTTTTATATGCATAAGCAAGGCAAGGCACGAACCTTGCTATTGATTTGCCATCAACAAGTGGGTGGTGATTTTGATTCCTTGACATCCTATAAGAGAATTGATTTGACGAGTCAAGATGTCTTTTCCTATTTCAATAGGAGAATCTATCTTGGCCTTCTCATCGATTTCTACTTATTGAATCATCGACTCACTCTTGTTGTTCGAACCATTTCAAATGTGTGATGGGTGAATCAAGGTCCAAGAAGGGAATGAACCTAGCGTGGGGGCCGCTTTTGGGAGCAACTCGGTAGAGGAGGTAGGCTACCCTAACCTTTTGATCGACTATGTATGGAGACAAAAATAAGTAGTCCAGGACTAGGATGGGCATGTAATCAAAACAACTTTTGATGTGGGAATATGTATATGCATATATGTTGCTTTTATTGGCTTGGCTTGTATATGTTTTGCCTAACTTCCATGTTTGTTTGTGTACGGAGATATGTTTGTGATTTGCTTCTGCATGTGCTTAACTAAAGATAAAAGAGTTTCGGGACGTTCGACGTTGCTTGGGGACATCGATGTTAACCCGTTGGGTCATGCTCTCGTGCCAGAGGTGGGACGGGGGTGTGACATCATATTTTTGGTATCGGAGCGGGGTTAAGCTACATGGAGTGATAAGGCACGTTGGGAGTTTGGCTAGTTAGTTAAAAAAAAAAAAATACCATGCATGTGTTTGCTTGAGTGATTTGTTTTTACTAACCTTAACCCCTCTCCCTTTGGTATTGCTATAGTTGTGCCTATTCTTTTGCATAGGTATTCTTTAGAAAGTCCAATAGAACACCATGAGTGCTCGAGACCGGTCGACTTCTAAAGGAAAGTCAAAGCAAGATCCTCGACTTGATGGAATACTGCAAGCCCTTGCGACCATATGAGGTTTAATGGAACAACAGGCACAACAACAAGTTAATGGTAATGGGAATGGTGGTCGATCGATGCAAGGACTAGTTGAACAGTTCCTGAAACTTAAGCCATTAAAATTTGCTGAAACTAGAGATCTTGAGGAAGCAGCATCATGGATCAATGAACTAGAAAAGATATTTGAACTACTAAAATGCTCTAATGAGGATAGAGTTAAATTGGTGGTGTATCAACTACAAGGCAATGCTAGCCATTGGTGGAAGGCAACTCAAGGGAGGATATTCCCTGATGGTGCAAGTTATTTCTAGAATGCTCTTATGGAAGCATTTAATGGCAAATATTTCTCGGAGTGTGCCCGTGACCGAAAGATGGAAGAATTTCTGCAACTCTGCCAAAATAATATAACGGTTGACCATTACAAAGCAAAGTTCTCTGAAATGTCCAAGTACACTCCCCGATTGGTTGAGGATCCAATAGACAAGGCTATGTGATTTCGAGATGGATTAAAGCTCGAAATACAAAGCCAACTTGTGCCATTAAATCTTAAAGATTATGGTGAGCTATATGAAAGGGCTTAGTTAATTGAGAAGGACACCATGGAACGAGCAATGAATCGACCTTATTATCCTGCCTTGAGAAGTGGGAACCAACGTTCGAGTAAGTGGCCGATGATGGGAGACAAATCTTTCTTTGTTCCTAATAAGATGAATCGTAATCAAAAGCCCCCTTTTTCTTCAAAAAATGGATGCCGCATTTGTGGAAAACGTCATGGGAATGCTCCCTATTATGTAAGGACAGGAGCTTACTTCGGATGTGGCCAACAAGGTCACCACCTTAGAAATTGTTCGTGGCGATAAGGAATGTAGCAACAATAGTCGCAACAGCCACCAATGAGGGTTGCACCTCAAGACAATTCTAACCGTCTATCCTCTCCAAGAAGATTGTATGCAATGAACCAAGAAGAAGCAAAGAATTCACACACCGTTGTCACAGGTACGGTTTCCCTGCAAAACCATGCCACATATGCATTGTTTGATACTAAAGCTTCTTGTTCGTTTGTTGTGGAACATTTTATGCAATTAGTTGGATTGAAATTTGAACTCTTAGAAGTTTGTACTCAATGTCTCTACTCCAATGAGAAATGAAGTGTTGTCCACCCTAGGATGTCAAGGGTGTAAAATGGGTATAGGTGGTCAGGAAGAAATTATAGACCTAGTCCATTGGCTATGTACGATTTCGACATTATCATTGAGATTAATTGGCTCATTAAACAACGAGTTCATGTGGATTGTTATGGTAAAACGATTCAATTTAATCCTCTTGAGCGTCCCAGTTATAAGTTTATAGGAAATGGGGGAGGACCCTCCATGTCCTTAATTTTTGCGTTAAAAGCCACTCGACTTCTTGAGGAAGGTTGCTAAGGATACTTGGCAACAGTGATGGATGTGTCCAAAGAAGAACCAAAATTAGAAGATATCCTAGTAGTATAGGAATTTCCTGATATCTTTCCAAAGGAGTTATAGGATTACCTCCAAGAAAGAGAGGTGGAGTTTGCCATTGAATTAATTCTGGGAATGAAGCCCATCTCTAAGGCTCCCTATCCATCTGTCAGAACTAAGGAGTTAAAAGTACAACTCCAAGAATTATTAGATAAATGGTTCATTCGTCCGAGTGCTTCACCATGGGGTGCATCAGTTTTATTTGTGAAAAAGAAGGATGGAACGTTATGTCTCTGTATCAACCATCGGCAACTTAACAAGGTCATTATTAAAAACAAATACCCTTTGCCGAGAATCAATGATCTGTTTGACCAACTCCAAGGGGCATCCATATTTTCGAAGATAGATTTATGATGGGATATAATCAACTCAAAATCAAGAAGGAGGATATTCAAAGATGGCTTTTGGACACGATACAGACACTATGAGTTCATCATGATGCCATTCGGTTTGACAAATGCACTAGCGGCATTCATGGACTTGATGAATCGAATTTTCAAGGAATATTTAAACCGCTTTGTTATAGTATTTATTGATGATATTCCCGTGTATTCTTGAAACCTAGAAGAACATGAACAACATTTAAAAATGGCGCTACAAACCTCTGAGAGCACTTTATGCAAAATTCAGCAAATGCGAATTCAAGCTCGACCGTGTGGTATTTCTTGGTCACATGATATTTGGTGATGGGATTGGGGTGGATTCGGCCCAGGTGGAAGCAATGCTGAATTGCCCAAGACCAACCATTGTCACAGAAAGGTTTGGAGTTTTCTTGGCCTGGCGAGCTATACAGAAGATTTGTGGAAAGATTTTCTTGTATAATTGCCCCTAACGTAATTATTGCGGAATGATGTAAAATTCAAGTGGATAGACAAATGTGAACAGAGTTTCTAGGAGCTTAAGTGGAAACTCACTACTGCTCTTGTCTTGATGATACCTTTCAAACCAAGAGGTTTTGAAATGTATAGTGATGCCTCTCATAAGGGCTAAGGATGTGTACTAATGCAGCATGGGAAAGTAGTGGCTTATGCATCGAGACAATTGAGGCCCTATGAACTTAATTATCCAACCCATGATTTGGAATTGATTATAATTATATTCACCTTGAAGATATGGAGACACTATCTTTATGGTGAGAAGTTTGTGATTTACATGGATCATCAGTTTGAAGTACTTATTTTCTCAAAAGGAGTTAAATATGCGACAAAGGCGCTGGATGGAACTCTAAAGGATTATGATTGTGAAATATTGTACCATCTCGGCAAGGCAAATTGAGTTACCAACACTCTTAGTCGTAAATCCACTATTACACAATTGATGGTCCAAGAATGGAAATTGCTTGAAGGAATTCATGATCTGGAGTATAAGCTTGAGATTGGCTATCTATTGAGCTTATGGGCTACTCTTTGGATTGAGTCAAAGGTATTATCAAAGATTTAAAACGTTATAGCAGATGGATACAAAAATCCAGAAGATCGTAAAAGAAGTTGCAGAAAAGAAGAGATTGGATTTTCATGTCACAAAAGATGGGATATTGAAATTTCGTGGGCAATTATGTGTGCCCAATGATTTAGAATTAAAAGAAGAAATTCTTTCTGAAGCTCACTACAATCAATACAACATACATCCCGATAACACAAAGATGTATCGGAATCTTCGACAACATTATTGGTGGAATGGCATGAAGTTAGATATTGCTAAGCACGTAGCAAAATGTTTGACTTGTCAATAAATAAAAGCGCAATATTGTAAGCCGGGAAGACTATTACAACCATTGGAAATTCCGGAATGGAAATGGAAACATATCACCATGGATTTTGTTCTAGTTTCATCGAGAAGTTAGAAGAGGGAACGATTTCATTTGGGTGATAATTGATAGACTTACAAAGTCCGCTCATTTTCTAGCAGTGCGGAAGAATTTCTCACTAGAAGAATATGCTGAGTTATATGTATGGCAAATAGTTCACTTGCATGGGGTGTCGGTGACTATTATTTAGATCGGGATTCTCCTAAAGATTTCATTTCAATTGGAATTTAATTTATTGCCATATTTTGGAGAAGTTTGCAAGCCGCCCTAGAATGAAATTACAGTATAGCACCGCTTATCATCCACAAATGGATGGCCAAACTGAAAGAACCATCCAGACTTTAGAAGACATGCTTCAAGCATGTGTTATAGATTTCAAAGGAAGTTGGGATGAGCATTTACATCTCATTGAGTTTGCATATAATAACAGTTACCAACAAAGTATCGGTATGGCACCATTCGAAGCACTCTATGGTCGAACTTGCAGGACTCTAGTGTGTTGGGATGAAGTTGGGAAAAGAATATCACTGGTCTAGAGCTAGTTCAACTTACTATAGACATCGTTCAAACTATCCGAGATAGAATGAGAGCTGCACAAAGTCATCAAAAGAGTTATGTTGATAATAGGCGGAAACCCCTAGAATTCTAGGTTGGTGACCATGTTTTCTTTAAAGTATCGCCCATGAAAGGTATGTCTCATTTTGGTAGGAAAGGAAAATTGAGTCCTAGATTTATAGGACCTTTTGAGATACTAGAACGGGTAGGGAATTTGGCCTATCGGTTGGCTTTGCCACCAACGCTTGCTCAGGTCCACAATATTTTCCATGTTTCAATATTAAGAAAGTATGCACCTGATCCAGCACATGTGTTAAACTTTGAGGAAATTGAAGTAGATGACAAAATGCTGATGCGGATTGTGGATTGAAATCAACAAGTTTTGAGAAGTAAGGTCATTTCTTTAGTTAAAGTAATATGGTAACACCATGGAGTAGAAGCGACCTAGGAGAGTGAAGAAAGTATGAGATAGTCATATCTATACCTATTTGAGCCAGGTACTTATTTAAATTTTGAGGAAGAAATTTTTTTAGAGAGGAATAATTATAACATCCTCGATTTCGACCTTTATTTTGGTCTTAATTAGGAGGCTAAGATAGACCTTAGGTTAGTCAAACCTTCCTAGAAAATAAGTGTGAACAAATGTAAACAAGTATGAATAAGTGTGAACAAATGTGAACGTATTAAATAAAGTGAGGAAAAAGATATCTTTAATATCCTAGGATGTAAGTGTGAAAGGTAAACTTTGGAATCTACAAAGGAGAGGTCACATGTAGAGAAAAAGGAGAAGGTCAAGACAAATCCAACTTTGGACCAAAACAAGTCTACCTTATCTTTTTGGACGTTAGCTAATAAATAATCAATACAAGTGTCCAAGCTAATATAGAGCCTACTTAGGATCTTGGGAGATAAGATTGTACAGCCATGGATGACCCTTGATTCAAGGCCAAGTGAGAACACTCATCTTTTAAACTAGAACTTACCTCATTTAATTTTCGAAATTTTTGGACCTTTGTTATTTGCCAATTTTACAGAGTTTTTTATGTTATAAATTTGGAGAAGCTTTCTTCATGAAACTTGTTCAAAATATCTTGATCTATAACACTCTTAAATATTATATTTTTCTGAGAATAAATGGTTAGGAAGAAGGCCCAATCAATTACCATATAGAACCTACCCAGTATAGTGAAAATGGAAACTAAGTTGCTTCCTCGAATTTTTATAAAATTTTCCCTTTAGAATTTGGACATGATTCCTTCATAAAAGTTTTAAATGACATCTATATCTACAACATATTCAAATTTCAAAGAGTTTTGTGAAGATTTAGATTTCGAAATGAGTCTCTCTCTGACCATTGAATCTGCTCATGGATGAATTTTTGGGTTATATTCAATGAATTGTTGCTCTTTCCACAAAAAAAAATTTGGCTTGGATTCATTCATAATTTTTTTTTCTATGGTATTCTATACAACATATTAAAATTATATAATTTTTTGAGTCCGTTTGGTAAGGTAATGGTATTGATTTCGAAAGTTACTCAAAATTGTTTTGCCTTAAAATGGAGAACTACACGCTCAACTTAGAGGGGAAGGGAGCTACACGCCAAAATAGAGGAAGAAGCCAATCTAGAGTCTTCTTGGCTTGAAGATAAGAATGTATTAAATACTTTTGGAAGCTAACTAATTAATGAGTTTAATGAATCACACTCTCTTGTGGTTGACTTGGAGAATAAGTTGTCTAAAGTCCAAGTTTCTTGATAACCAAATCTTAGGTAAATCTTAGGGTAGGATGACCCTAAAATATAGCATTGATGAACAAGGTAAGGACCAACCAATTAGAAGAAGATATTAGGCATTAAAGGGGATTATGTGTCCCTTAGGTGCCTTGGCAATAATGAACCTAGAGTGAGCCTTGGAGGACAAGCAAATAGGTAGACCAATCATAAGCCAATACCAAAGGACCTAGGCACCAACTCGAGAAGATAGGTAGGCCAATTCGTCATTTATGTGTAATCATGAGTTTGTATAAAAATCTTAGAGGATGATCCTATAAATAGGATAAGCCATCCTCACATTTTAAGGCTTAGCCTTTCTCTCTTTTCCTCTCCCTTCCTCCCTTCTATTTCACACTCTCCTCTTTCAAGTCGCCCTAGACGCTGACCAACCACCAAAGAAGCATCTTGGAGCTGGGCCTAAAAAGTAGTAAGTAGACTTTCCTAACTCTTTGATAGGACGATGTGTTACGCTTATCGATTTTGGGATCATGTCATCGTTTGCTTGTCTTGGCTTTGTATTGTTATGCTATTGTGTTTCTATTACTTCTTGTTGCATTAAGTAAGTTCATGATCACACATGAGTATTGAGCACACCCGGATGTCGAGAAAATGTCTCGGTGACTATGGACAA
Organism: Eucalyptus cladocalyx; assembly: GCA_017140615.1. NCBI lineage: Eukaryota > Viridiplantae > Streptophyta > Magnoliopsida > Myrtales > Myrtaceae > Eucalyptus > Eucalyptus cladocalyx. Next base: position 11,924,571 of record CM029518.1, read on the forward strand.
CGTTAAAGCCTGAGCAAATGGTTCCAAGTCAAGGTCACGAGCCCGAATCACATCCGGCGTGAGTTTGATTTAATAAAGCACAAGAGTCATTCTTTAGTTCACTTTGCATGATACGCCTTCGGGATTTTCATTCAGCTAAAAGTTTAAACATAAAATGAATTGATTGATGCTTGAAATGCATGGAGACACAATGGATTTATATGCCGACGTTGGGAGATGCCTGGACGTTGCCTAGGGTAAAGCACCGGATGCCGTCTCGATATTGAGATCGTGGATGATGCCAACTCGAGTGAGGCCGATGCCTTGGGGTTGCCCTGGATGCCATCCTGATAATGAGATTGGGATGATGCCGGTTGCCAAGGGGGAGACCGATGCTCGGTTATTACCGGAAGAGTTGATTAATTTCGACTAATATGATATTGAAAAAGAAAAATAAAAGTCCACGTGTGGTCCATGATTGATATATGTATGATGTTTGCAAAAACTGGGTTTGTTTGATATGTATTGTTAAGTCATTGCATCAATTTGAGCATATATTTGAATTGGGTCACTTAGTGCTTGAATGAGTTTCATGAGACGAGAGCATCCCTCTTTATAACCGAAATGATAATAAGCCACGGATCTTTGGAAAACTTGTTCATATACACAAACTCTTTGTCTTTGATTCTTGAAAGTACATAAATGGTTGAGAGCCTCTTATATGCATAAGCAAGGCAAGGCAAGAACCTAGCTATTGATTTGTCATCGACAAGTGGGTGCTGACCTTGTATCCGACAATCGACAGCAAGATGTCCTCCTATGGGAGAATTAGGGATTTCTACTTATTGAATCATCGACTCACTCTTGCTATTCTAACCATTTCAAGTGTGTGATGGGTGAACCAGGGTCCAAGAAGGGAATGAAACTAGCATGAGGGCCACTTTTGGGAGCAACTCAATAAAGGAGGTAGGCTACTCCAACCTTTTGATTAACTATGTATGGAAACAAAAATAAGTAGTCCAGGACTAGGATGGACATGTAATCAAAACAACTTTTGATGTGGCAATATGTATATGTATATGTTGTTTTTATTTGCTTGACTTGCATATGTCTTGCTCGGCTTCCATGTTTGTTTGTATAGAGATTGTTATTGATTGCTTCCGCATGTGCTTAACTAAAGATAAAAGACTTTTGGGATGTTTGATGTTGCCTGGGGCGTCGATATTAACCGCTGGGTCATGCTCTCATGCCAGAGGTGGGATAGGGGTGTGACACCATTCATTATCAAGTTTTTGGCAAAAAGATCATCAATAAAAAAGGCATGTAGCCTTCCATTTGCTTAATGTTAGAAAATATCAAGAGCGTGAATGATAACAATTTTATTCTAGAAATCAATTTCTGACTATAATTTGATTTTTTGTTTCTATTTTTGGATGAATTGCTGAACAAAAATAGTTGTTTGATAATGATACAAAATTTATATTCCTACAATATAAATTCATTTGATAATAACACTAAAATTTTTCCTCTTGAGTGACGGTGGGAGGCGGCAGGCGATGGGCAACCAACGGTGGGCGTTTGATAACAAGTGGTTGGCAACCGGTGGGTGGGTAACGGATGGTGACAATGAAAGATGATAAGATTTTTGTTTCTCATTTTTATTCTAGAAATAAAAAAAAAACTAAAAAAATTTTAATTGTTCCAAATTTATTTATGGATAAAAGTTTGTTTTAGAAATTGAAAAATAAAATTATGTTATTAAATGGATTTCTGTTCCAAACTAATCCTAAGAACACATTTAAAAAAAATAAATAAATAAATAAATGGAATTGTTATCATGTGTGTCCTATACTTCTACGGAAGCACACTACCTAGCATCTATAGAAGATGATTGCTGAATTTGGCACGGGAAGCTTGATTGTGCACAAGTTGGACACAAATATTCGAGCTATAAGATAAGGATCTCAAGCGAGGACCGACACAAATTTGATTTAAAAGAATGGCATCTGTTAGACATGTACCTTGGGTAAGAGATGTTTGTCCCATAACGTTCCACAAATGGATTTACTTGGACCCACATAGATTATAATTCTTGGTGATAAAATTGCTTGTTAATGGTTGGTGATTGCATATGATATATATTACCAATATACTTTTTTATAAGTGTATGGCATTACACATATAAATTGCAAGACATGGCGTGCAATAAAAGCATCTATATCCCTATAGGCAAAAAGATGTTAGGGTTAGATGGTATCAATGGAATGCATCTAAGATGTTTTACTAAAGAAAAAAGTCCCTCTAAGCTAAAAGTCAACCATTGTATACTATCTTGTATTTGGATGCACTTGCAAAAATCCCTGGAATCAAATTCCAATCATTTTGGAGAGATTGTCTAAAAAAATCCAAAATCTATTATACTTTTGCCAATTTAATTATAAACCTTTTAATTATTTTAATTGAGTCTTTAATACTTTCACGTTTTACTAATTGAATCCATTAGGCTAATTTTGGATGGAAAATTATTGATGTGAACACTGACCCTCCTATATAATGTAGTCAGCATTAATGTGGACAATTCATAATAATAATTAAATATTTTTCATATTTTGAATTTTTTTCTTTTATTTTCTTTTCCTTCTTTACTTTTTTTCCTTTTCTCTTCTTTTTTTTCTTTTTTCTTTTTCTCTTTCTTTTACACGAATTACTATTTCTATATAGAGTTGGCTTTTTTTTTTTTTTTTATATTTATAAAATTAGTTCGCCTTATCAAACGAAGGCTAAGAGGAATGTCAGATAAAGAAAGTTGTTTTTCTTGATTGAATTGTTGATAAACAGTTAATTAGTCTTACAAAATTAGTTGATTTTTTTTTTTTTGTCATACATGACAAATTCTTCTTATCTGAGTGTATCATTTGTGATTTGACTTTATATGTGAGCTTTCGTCTTTCATTGACTAACACAATGAATATGTAAATCATTGTTATTTGTTATTGTCTCATACAATGAAATTTACTCTAAATGGACACACGTCGATGCTATTATTCGATGTCTTGAAATAGTACTTTTTTTGGTGGGATGATAGACAATGTTAAATTTTCAGTATGAGGCATCGGCTCGCCGTCTAATAGGAATGTATGTAAGAATATATTTGCTATTTTTCTAACTTCTATCATATATTATAAAATTTCAACATAAACATTGTTTTTAAATGAAAGTGCATTTTATGACCAAAAAAATAGTGATATTGAATTAGTCTGTTGGCTAAAGTGTGGGGTACATGAAAATTTAAATTTCACCACAGCATCACGTAGGCCTCAGTGGCTATTAAATTTGATTTGCCTGGTTTTAGCCTAGTGTAGAATCGGATTATTCAACAAATAAGATTCTGATTCCTTGATTTTTCATGTTCGAAGAAAAATTTAAACTTGGATTTTGATTCCTCATGGAAATATTATTCCTTGAAATTAGTAGAAATGGATTTCCAAGTTTCACCTAGTATCCAGATTTCATAACCATCCATTATAATAGATAAAAATTATAAAAGATTAACAAAACTTGCACAGGATCCTGACGCTTACTGCTACAACGCTAAAAATTATTCTCCTTCTGTGTTAAAACATAAAACGAATTTTCTTACTTTAATGTAAAAGATGTCATTGTCGTTTTGAGATTATCAAAAATGAGAGAGAGAGAGAGAGAGAGAGAGAGAGAGAGAGAGAGAGTGTTAAAAAGTCTCTTTCATGTGGAGTTTCTTGTGAAAGTGGCATAATATTACTTTAATCAATCGAAAGGATGAAATCTCTAAGAACGACATCGAAGAATGTCACCAGTGGAAACGTTTTTCTAATGACTTTTTGTCTGTATGTAGAGAGTACACTACGCAACAAGGCATCTTCGAGTGGCACCTCTCTTTCCTCCTGTAGATTACTAACAAAATACTATATGATCCAACGATCGATATGTTTTTGTCGTTGGCTCGCGCGCGTTAGCACCAGGAGCAAATGACTATCGGTCGTTAGTTTTCTTGTATACTTTTTTATTAATAGAGAAGGTAATGATTGTCCATACTGTGCAGCATGCACCATGCATCGCCCTTGGATCGTTGGATGGCGACAACTTTATAAATCAAAGCCCCAGCATAGATTCCACGCACCTTGTGCATAAGCTGAGAATCGGCCGAGATCACAGCAGTGGGCAGTTCATGTCGTTTGACCACTCCTCACTCAGTCGACTATTCCTTGCTCTGATCTATTTTTTGTCGTTTCATTTTTCTAAATAGACATGTATTAATTGAATGCTAGTTTCTTACATATAAATAGTTGAAAAATTAGACACGGGTATTGAGGCCCTAGTCTAGCATCGATGGACCTCAACCAAGGCATTGGACCCAAGCACGGGCATTTGAGTCTCGCGTCCACAAAGGCCAAGCTTGAGAACCCAATGCCTTGACCTGAGACTCTAGTACCTCACCTTGACAGACCTAGGCAGGGGCACTAGGGACCAGATCTCCATAGATGCGAGCACAAGTGTTAAGGACCCCAAGCCTGGGAGTGGCTTGAGCATGGGCATCAAAGTCCCAACCCAGTCTCAATGGACCCAAGTGCAGGCATCGAAGGCCCAAGCATGGGCACTGGAATCTAGGGATCAACCTCAATGGACCTAGACTTGTGTGCTAGGGCCCCAATCTCGGGCATTGGGGACTCGATCTCAAGCACCGAGTTCTAGGACTCAACCTTGATGGACTTAGGTGCGGGTGCTAGCAATTTGAGCATAGGCATTGGGGTCCCAAGATCAACCTCGATGGACCCAAGCGCGGCATCGGAGGCTTGAGCATGGGCACTGGGATCTAGGGCTCGACCTCGATGGACCTAGACTTAGGTGCTAGGGACCCAGTCTCGGGCACTAGGGACTCAATCTCAAGCACCGAGTTCGAGGACTCAAGCTTGATGGACTTGGGTGCGGGTGCTAACAATTTGAGCATAGGCATTGGGGTCCCAAGATCAACCTCAACAGACCCTAGGCACATGCATCAAAGTCTTGGGCTTGAGCATGGGGGAACCAAACAAGGGCACTTAGGTCTTGGGCATGCTATTGATGAACTTGGGTATGGGCACTAGGGTCTTAGGCCTATACCTAGGGGGAACTTGAGCATGGGTATCAGGTTCCCAAGTCATACCTCAATTAGATCCATGGGGCACCAAGGCTTGGCCTCAATGGACATTAGCCCATGGCCCTTGGAACATGTACATGAGCATTGAGGTCCCAAGCCTTACCTCAATGGGCCTAGGAGGACCTAGGCACAAGCATTGGGTTCTTGGGCCCAACCTTGATGGACCCAAGCTTGGTCTCATTGAACTTGGGCTTGAGGGTTAGGGACTTAAGCCAAGCCTCAATGGACAAGACATGGGCATTGGGGCCCAAGGCTTGGCCTTGATGGACCTAGGGGCAGGCAACGAGTTCCTACGACTGGCCTTTGTGGACCTAGGATTGGCCTTGATGGACCCTTATGGACCTAATCGAGCTTTAGACTCAAGTCAGTTGCCAAGGTCCTATAATCATGCTTTGGGGATTCCATGCTCAAGCACTGAGTTTGTGATCCAAGCATTGATATCCAATCTTATTTGTAAAATGATTTTTTATTTTTTTTAAGAGCAAATAATTTTTTCTGAATTTAAATATAAATTTTATGTTGACTCATTTTCCTAAACAATTTTAATGTTGCAAAATGAAGAAAATATTTTCCTGGAACATATTTTACGAGAACCAAACGAGGTCTTCATGCATGATTTTTCATGTTTTGTCATTAACCCAGCACATAGAATATTTATATTGTATTTTCCTTTCTCGCTCGTTAATTTCTAGCAATAATAATGTAGTTGGAAAAAACATAGACTTAATGTAATTTAATAGAAAAAATTTACCTCAATTAATTTTAAAAAGCTATTGACTATTTCAAGTTTAGTGAAAGAATATTTGATTGATCGCAAAGGGTATCTCTGATTTACACTAAAATCGAAATAATCAATAGCTCTTAAAAATTAAAAGGTAAACTGTTTCTATTAAATTACATTAAGTCTATGTTTTTTTCCAACTACATTATTATTGCTAGAAATGATTGTGTGTGTGTGTATATAGTCATGAGATAAACAATAAATTAAAAATGACAACAAATGACTAGCAAATTGCTTGGCCTCTCACACGTTTGTGATTTACCAGTAGGTTTTGACAAGTGTTAACATTTATCCAAAATTACCTTTGTGTTAATAATCTATCCGTATTTGTTTATTATTTTGTTCACCAGTCGTTAAAGCTACTAACTTATTCACCAAATTACCCACTCTAATCTGACAAATTAACCAATATTTATCATATTAGTATTCCAAATAATTTTATTTACTTATCAACTTTTTATTTTGCTTGGTTTTAAATAATAACAAGATCTACTTATACTTCCAAAATATCCAACTATATGAATAGCTTACCAACATTTATATTAGTGACTTGCCAATTTGTTAAATTACTAACTAATATACGAAATTGTCAACCTTAATTTAACCATGTACGCAAGTTGGCATATCATACGACTCATACTGGTAAGTCAAAAACATGGGGAAAATCTTGTACTCAGAAAAGTTCTAAACTTATTATAAATATGTCAAATCAGTTCTAATCTTTTTAACTTAGTCAATTTAATCCTTAATCTTTTGATATTTGCACGTTGAATGTTTTAATATAATTAATTTAAGAGAGAGATAACACTGACTTGGATGAAGGGTGATGATTAGATAATCTTTAGGCACATAAGAAACCTAGCCGTGAGATAATTATTTTGGGCGTCACATTTTCTAGTTTTTAGAAAACGGTTTTGCTGTTCAACATCAGCACATATTGCCGTCCCCTGTTCTGTGCCAACTCTTCAGTCTGCTTTGCTTTAACCCTAGACAACAAGTATAACCAAATCGTTAGCTCGTAAAAGGCCTGGAGCGATTGTCTTGTAGATACCAGATGATTATACAAGACCGCGAGAAAAGTTTCCATTCGCGCATCAATTCTCACGAGCAAGTAAATAAGAAACTGCCCCACTTCGAAATCAAACCGAACAGCCCTATACTGATTTGATATAAGTATGTTTGGAAAAGAAAAGAAAGAACAGAAAGATCATGCTTTTCGAATACAAGGATGTAACATTCGATGGCTTGGGCTGTCGATGAAGTCGTTTTCATCAGCAAGCTCGGCGCCAAAACCCTCGAGCTCATCTAAGGTGCTCGAGACCCAAGCATGGCAACTAATATATTCGAGCATACTGCGGGCACTGTCTCTTTGAGAACAAATACCATCGAAATTCAATCCAGGGAGTGGTTGAACTGAGAAAGGGCTTCAACTCGTGCAGGTTGAATCTGGAGTTTCTTCACCAATTCGCGCGACGCCTCGTTTCTCGGACCATTGACTCCTGTCTAACACCACTCCACAGTTCCCTGCAAATCCGGAAATGTCGTATTACACATTTGACGCTGTCTTTTTCCGCTCTCTGCATCCGGCGCAGGTGAGATTGGTCGTTTTTTTTTTTTTCTTTTCTCTTTACAAGCAAGTCAAGGCACCTTCCGCATAATGCTGCGGTAATTACGCCTGCAATAATTGTCCTTACCATGCAGCATGCATCACAGCGGTTCGATTAGCGTGAAGGGTATTGGACCCGTTGGATGGCAAGAACTCGAATAAAGCTACAGCCCTGCATAAGTTCCACGCACCTTCTGTATTGGCTGAGATGGGTGGAGGTCATCGCATTGGGTGGGTTGTGTTGTTTGACCCCTCCTCAGGTAGTGGACGACTCAGATCAAAATCACATTTTCATCACTCTCAGCTGGTTTGGGCATAAGGAGCTCAGTGCGCAGAAGGAAGGAGCAAAAGAGATGAAGGAGTAGAGAAAGAGAAAGGAGAACGAAAAAAAAAACTAAAGAAAAAGGTCCTAGACCAAGATGTCCTTTCATGGCGAGAAAGATGGTATGTGATCAGTAGGGGTGAGCAGTTTTAGGTTCCGTTCAGGTTCCATCTGAAACCTAGAATCCACCCGTCGGAACAAATTTCCTAATATTTAGAATTTGAAATTTATTCTATCACATGTTCCAAAGTCAGTTTCAGAGTGTACCCAAATTTCATTTATATTCTTAATTGAACGATTGCAGTGAATTATCATCTCTAATAAGCATTATCTGTTACAATTCACTTATCACAACACGAAGACTATGATTTTAATTTAATAAAAGTTTCAATCATGGATATCGCTAGAGATGAAAATTCAGACTAGTAGTTTCACATTACACATTTATTATTAGACATTATGAAATGTCATAGGATTAAGTGAAGACATAGAACAAGAAAATATACAAAGACTTTTTAGGTTTCAATTTAAATTTAATCGTCGAAACAAATTCTCCATATTTTGGAACCTAGAATCTACCTTGCATATCTTGAAACTTGGAACCGAACTTGTTCCTATCGATCTAGTTTTCAAGTTATCGGTTCTATCCTTAATCCATGTTCACCCCTAGACTGATAAGCTGGGTGGTGAATTAAGACTAAGTCAACAATTTCGGAGGCTTCTTTGAGATGAGCACCAGTGTGGGGACTCTCTTAAGAAAAGGCATTCACATTATATGAAGCTTTTAGATTCAAGCTTAAAATCAAAACACTCCTTAAATTTGCAATCTATAAACACTCATCTAATTGAATTCTTATTGCGACATATTTCTATGTACATACCAAAAATACATTCTCCAATGATGAAGTGGTTCAAGTTATGCAAGAAAGTTTGATTTATAATCGTTTGAAGCTTTAGCCTAAATGAGGATTGAGATCCGGGGTTTCGGGCGTATCAGGAGGCGTTGCTTTGATCTTGTATTGGCGAGCCTCCCGCACAAAATCTCATCAGACTTGCTCGGTATCGGAGTCGGGGGTTCTCCTCTCGACGTCACATGAGACGTTTACCTGTCATAACTGGTAAGAATAAGGACGACATACGTCTCTGAGTGTAAGGCCGCCACAGCCGAAGACGATGCGGATTGATCACGAATCGATGTCGAATCTTTATAGATATTCAAAGTTAGGCGTGATCTCCTCTCTCTCTCTCTCCCTCTCAACAAAATATGAGGAGGAACTTATCCAGAAGCTTAGGTCATCGGAGTGCCCTCCCCCATGCCGCGCTAGTAAAAGACTTATGATCGGATCCGACTGGAGAATTCTGACTTTGCATGTTTTGGATAAGATATTTTGATTCAACAGATCCCGTTGACATCGTTAGCATTATAGCACGACACGTGGCGATCGTGCACGCGCTCGTTCGTTTTAATTCCGTGTCACTTTCGAATTTCGGTGGTGTTAGTATTTTCGAAACGTCATTCACGATTTATTCCCTAGTATGTAAATAGATATTTAAATGATGGTGTAAACTACACAAATGTTCAATTTAGTGCAATATTACGATCATAGACTGTCCAAATGGAGTGGGGTGAAAATTAAATCCGCGTGCCCAGCCTTATAGACTGGAAAAGTGGCCTTACCCTAGTACCATTTTTTTTTTTTTGTTTTGGTAAGGTAAGAATATATTGATAGTCAAAGGACAAATGTACACAAACGGCACCAAAACTTACACTCTCACTGCGAGCAAAAGAGTGGAAGGGGACCGCAAAAGCCTCAAGAGGCTAAGACAGAAAGAACGCAACAAAAGACACAACACAACTACCAGAAACAGCCACCGGACTCAAAGGACGCTTGGGAATCCGGGAGCCAGAACACCCGCACTGGAGACGACCGAGCAAGATCAAAAGATAACACCCAAGGGGTTACGTGAAGATAATAGGGTCGAGATTCCAACCCCTTTGAAGACGCCGATTCCTTGGATTGTCAGGGACATCCTTGTAGGTAATTGCTTTATCTTTAACCATCTTTATCAAATGATTCTTCAAAGCGGGAATATCAAGAGATTCCCCACGGAAAATCATAGCATTTCTCTTCTTCCAAATTAGATAGCAAAGAGCTCCAAAGGAATAGCGGGAGAGCCTATGAAAGAAGTCCTTACCCGCAAGGAATTTCATAGCCCAAGCAAGGTTTTCCGCCCAAGTGCCGTTCCTCCACGGCAAATTGCACCTAGTTGCCCAAAAGTAGATAATGGTAGTTGAAATATTGCAATCAAAGTACAAATGGTTGGTCAAGTCTGGCTGAGTATTACAAAAAGTGCAAGCTGAGTACTCAATCCTTCCATATGAGAGGAGAAAGAGACTGCGTAGGCAAGCGGTCTTTAGTAATAAGCCACAAAAGGAATTGAAACCGAGGGGCAACATCCTTATCCCACACAAAAGAAGTCCAAGGTGCTTTGGCTTTAGAAGTTCTGATGACGTTCCAAGCAGAAGCTACGGAGAAGGCCCCCGAGGAATCTTGACGCCACACAAGACGATCGTTATCAACCGAAAGAGGAGGAAGCGAGAAACCATAATCCTCTAACCGGGACTTACAGGATCTACCAGCATAAGAATATAAAAAAGCCACAGTAGCCTTTGTAGGAACGTCAGGGTCCAACAAAAACGATTGCGGAACTTGTAGATGAAGAGGGCCACAAGGCAACCAGCTATCGAACCACAATGATGTAGATCGGCCGTCGCCGACCTTCCATTCAAAGGATTGTCTACAACAGCCCCGAAGATGAAGGATCTTCTTCCAACTCCAGGAACAAACCGAAGGCTGAGGGGCAACCCAGAAGTTATGCTTCTTTAAAAAGTTGGAGTGTATCCATCGGCACCACAGCGATTCCTTATCCGTAAAGAGGATCCAAATAAATTTCAGCATTGAGGCTTTGTTACAATCCTTGATAGACCGAATCCCCAGGCCCCCTTCCTCCTTAGGCAAACAAACATCCGCCCATGAGACTTTTGCACCTCCCTTATCCAAGGAGGTGCCTTTCCAAAGAAATCTACGAAGAATGCTTTCAATATCCAAGATAACCGAAGAGGGCAAAGTGAATACACTAGCCCAAAAAGTCTGAATTGCATGAAGCACTGACCTTATGAGCTGAAGTCTCCCAGCAAAAGAGAGGAACCGTGGGACCGGGGAGCGGGCTCTTGCGGTAATGCGATCAATTAACTGAGTACAATCAGCCTTAGTCAACCTCTTTGAGATGATCGGCACTCCAAGATATCGAATCGGAAGTTTACCTTCCTGAAAGCCAAATTCTTGGAGGATTCTATTGCACAAAGCAGGTTCACCTCCCGAAAGAAAGATGTCACTCTTATTTTTGTTGGGGAGAAGACCACTCCATGAAGAGAAAATGTCGAGGCTTCTTTTAAGGATCATAGCCGATTTCCAATGCTTGGCAAAAAAGGAACACATCGTCGCAAAAAACAGATGAGTGAGCTTGGGAGACTTACATCTCCAATAATATTTGAACTCTTTAGCCGAAGACCTTTGGTTCAAAATTCCTGAGAAGATTTCCATGATCAGCGTGAATAGATAAGGTGACATTGGGTCGCCCTGCCTAAGGCCTCTGCCTCCAGGGAAGAAACCATGAAGCTCCCCATTAATAGAGATAGAGAATCTGGGTGTGTGTACACAAGCCATGATCCGACGAATAATCCACAGAGGAAACCGGAAGGCAGTAAGGGTAAGCTCTAGGAAATCCCAGTCAACAGTGTCATAGGCCTTGCGAAAATCCACTTTGACTGCACATCTTGGGAGGTATGGGTCTAAGTGGAAGCCTGCAAATAGCTCGAGCCAATAAGATATTATCCCTTATTCTTCTACCCTTCACAAACGCATTCTGGGATGGACTAACAATATCCTGAAGTACAGGCGCAATTCTATTGGCCAAGATCTTGGTGATAAGTTTGTAAATAGTGTTGCAGCAAGCAATCGGCCTTACCCTAGTACCATTCATTATCAAGTATTTGGCAAAAAGATTGTTAGTAAAAAAGGCATGTAGCCTTCCATTTGCTCGATGGTAGAAGATGCGAGGGCACAAGTGATAACCACTTTATTCTAGAAATCAATTCTAGTTAACAATTGATTTTTTTTCATTTTTATTTCCAGATGAGTTTCGAATAAAAATACTCATTTGATAATGATACAAAATTTATGTTTCAAAAATAGAAATTTGTTTAATAACCATACAAATTTTTTCCCTCTTGAGTAGCGATGGGAGGCAGTCGGTGGCGGGCGACCAATGGCAGGCATCTAGCGACAAAGCAGCCAACGGTCGGTGATTAGGTGACGGGCGATGACGAGAGTGAACGTTGAGAAGAATTTTTATTTCTCACTTTTATTCTAGAAATAAAAAATGTCAAAATTTTAACTTTTGATTTATGTTCCAAACTTATTTTTGAAGTAAAAATTTGTTCCACAAATAGAAAAATAAAATTATGTTTTCAAACAAATTTTCGTTCCAAATTTGTTCTCGAGAACAGAAAAATAGAAAAATAAAGAAATAGAATGGTTAACATGTGCACGATGATCTTCTACAAAAGCACACTACTTAGAATCTATAGAAGATAATTGCTGAATTTGGCACGAGAAGCTTGATCGTGCACAAGTTGGACACAAATATTCGAGCTATCAAATAAGGATCTCAAGCGAGGATCGACAAAGATTAGATTTAAAATAATGGCATTCGTTGTGTACATTGGGTAAGAGATTCAAGACTTCATGTTTGTCCAATAACGTTCCACACATGGATTTACTTGGACCGACAAAGAGTAAAATTCTTGGTGATAAAAATGCTTGGTAATGGTTGATGATTGCATATGATATATATTACCAATATACTTTTTCATAAGTTTAGGGCATTACACTTATAAATTGCAAGACATGGCGTGCAATAAAAGCATCTATATCCCTATAGGCAAAAGATGTTAATGTTAGATCTTATCGATGAAATGCATCTAAGATGTTTTACTTCAGAAAAAAAACTCCCTTTGAGCTAAAAATCAACCATTGTATACTATTATGTATTTGGATATACTTGCAAAAATCCTTCAATTTCAATCATATCCCAATTAGTCTGGGGAAATTGTCTAAGAAAATTCCAAATTTATTATACTTTTGTCAATTTAATCATAAATATTTTAATTATTCCAATTGAGTTCTAAATATTTTCACGTTTTGCCAAATGAATATATCCGGCTAATTTTGGGTGGAAAATCATTAATGTGAACATCGACCCCCCTATAGAGCATGGCCGGCGTTGAAGTGAACAATTCATAATAATAATTTAATATTTTTTTCATATTTTTATTATTTTTCCTTTCTTTTCTTTTCTTTCTTTACTTTTTTCCTATTCTCTTCTTTTCTTTTTTCTTTTTCTCTTTCTTTTACACGAATTAGTATTTCTATATAGAGTCGTTTTTTTTTTTTTTTTTATTATAGAAAATTAGTTTATCTTATCAAGCAAAGGTTAAAAGGAATGTCAGATAATGAAAGTAGTTTTTCTTGATTGAATTGTTGATAAACAGTTAATTAGTCTTGCAAAATTAGTTGATTTTATTTTTTGTCACACATGACAAATCCTTCTTATCTGAGTATATTATTTGTAATTTGACTTTATTTGTGAGCATTCATCTTTCATTGACTAACACAATGTATATGTAAATCATTGTTATTTGTATTGTCTCATACAATGAAATTTACTCTAAGTGGACATACGTCGATGCTATCATTCAATGTCTTGAAATAGTTTTTTTTTGGATAATAGACAATGTTAAAATTTCAGCATGAGGTATCGGCTCGCCATCTAACAGGAATGTATGTAAGAAGATATTTACTCTTTTTCTAACTTCTATCATATATTATAACATTTCAACAGAAACATTGCTTTTGACTGAAAGTGTGTTTTATGACTGATTGTTTTATGTGATGGGCTTAAGGCCCGTCCGCCCATGCTGGGCCTAAAAGCCCGGCCCACAGGATTAGGGCCCATGGATGGAGGGATACGATAAAGGGGTACGTTTCTATTTTTGAGAGAACGTATATAAGGGAGGAAAGAGAGAGACGAACACACCTTTTGGCATTTTCAACATACGTTCGTCTCTCCTCTCTCCCTTCAAAAGAAAACCAAAAGCTTAAGGCGACGCCGTCTTCCCTTCAAGGCCAATCGACGTCATCGGATCGAACAAGATCGTTTTTCTCTTCCTCTTATCGCGTTGGTATTTAATCTGTGGCTAACAAGGTACGCTCGATTCCGTGGTGTACTTTAGGATCGGTGATACTTGTTTTTTCCCGGGCTCGTCTTCTGCATTCGTTTTAGGGGTTCGATTTAGTGTCGAATCCGGTTTTTTTTTTTGGAATCTAACAATCCCAACATTGATATTAGAGCCCTAGTTCATGTTTTCCCGACCCCTTTCATGTTTTTTTGATTGATTTTTCGTGAAAATAATCGGTCGACACGGATCGGGGCGCAAAATCCCGACACCCAAGCACTGTTCGTCCATTTTTTCGAGTTTCTGTAAGTCGAAATCGATTTTTGAAGATATAGGGGAAAGGGCTTGTCGAGACGAGTCCGTCGACGGGTCGTGTGCCGCCGGGAGACGCTAGACGCGCCCACATGCGCGGCCAGAAGCCGCTGCGTGTGGGCGCCACGCACCGGTCGGCGAACCGGCATGTGCGTGCGGCGGCGGCGAACCAGCACGCGCCGGTCGGTGAACCGCGCGTGCCGCGTCACCGTGACGTCACGGTAACCGCCGGGATAGCGTCATCGCCGACGACCGTTGGCCCTGGTCACCGACCGGCAACCCGACCCAACCCGACCCACATGGAAGCTTGGTGCATGCTGCGCACGTGCCGGCTGACGTCTGTGTGACGTCATCCGGCGCACGCGCGCAGCACATGCCGATCGGTTCGTCCAACCCGGTTCGACCGGTCCGACCACTAGCGACCTGACCGTTGACCGTTGACCGACGACTGTTGACCGTTGACCCAAAAAAAAGAAGGAAAAGAATGTATTTCTTTTTCAATTAAGTCTATGTGGATTATATGTGATCCTTTATTTGTTCTGCATTTGTTGCAGGAACTATGCCTCCCCTCAGGTTGCCCACACCTATTCGCGCAATTACCGATGAACAAAAGGAAAGGCTTTCTAAGTTGATACCTGAGCTTACTAATCATCGATGGGAGAGTGGTGATTTATTTGATCACATCCTTGAACTCAACGGGAAAATTCAAAAGGTCATATGGAATGGTCGTCCTATGCCACAGTCAGAGATGGTGCGATTTTTCATGAACACCTTTCCACCTGAATGGGAAGAAGTGTTGAATCGCATATGGGATGTCAACAGAGCTGCTTCATATAAGAAAATTGTGATGGATTTTGTAGATGAATATTATTGGATTGTCACAAGGGAAAATATCAAGAAATTGAACAAAAGAGGATATTTCCCAGTTCATGTGCTGACTTGGTGTTAGATGTATTGGCTGATCTTTGTTAAGTGTGCTTCGTGGACATCTTATGTAATGTTTACTACCTGATTGTTGTTGATGTAACAACCTATATGTTAGTCGTATTATGTGAAAGCATTATTGTTTTATTGGATGTCAATTATTATTTGCTTTCTGTTATTACTGGTTGTTGTGGGTAGTTATAGAAGTTTTGTAGCTTCATAGAATTTATTTTGCATAAGACAATTATATTAATGATAGTTTTAAGTTAGGATTTTTGGAGGATGATTGGAAACTTAGTGACCTTTTGATTCTGAAACCTTACTTGAAATTGTTCATTAATATGATGGGTCTGTGCAAAAGGAATGCATAAATGATAGGCATTAATAATTCGTGCATATATGTCTAATGTGTTCAGATCAATGGCTTCAGCCACAAAGGGCATAGTTGCTGAGCTGAACAAAGGTGAAAAGCTCAATGGTGACAACTATGAAATATGGCACATGAAAATCCAATATGTGCTGGAAGAGCAAGAGGCACTAGAAGCTCTTAACGTGACTATGGTAGAACCTGAAGAAGGAAACACTGCGCAGCACAAAAGAGATAAGGAAGCATTTACTGTATGGAAAAGAAAGAACTCTCTTGCTCGCATTACGTTGCTGAGCAGCATGGAAAATGATGTCATGCGAGAGTTTAGGCGTTTTGACAATACCAAGGAAATGTGGGAAGCGTTAGCAGCTAGATTTGGTCATACTTCGGTGACCAAACTGAGACAGCTCACTACTAGGTTTGACTCTTATAAGAAGCCTCATAGTCAGACCATGAAGCAACATCTTAGAAAGATGTCAAACATGATTAATGAGCTGAAAGATGCTGGCCATGTCCTCACTAATGAGTAGCAAGTGTAAGCAGTGATTCGTTCCTTACAACAGAGTTGGGAGCATATGAAGGTGCACTTGACCCATAATGAAAATATCAAAACCTTTGAGGATGCAGTGCACCATCTTGAGCTGGAAGAGAACCGCCTCTTGGCAACTAAGCTGGATGCTGAACTCTATCATGCTAGTTCTAGCTCACATGGAGTTTCGAGCTCCAAGCGCAAACGCCCTAACTAGTTCGATAAAAGGAAAGGCAAGGAAGCAGGTCTTTCAGGGAAGAAACCCAAGTTTAACCAACATGAAAGAGGAAAGCGTCCTCGCATGAAGAAGCTTACAAGGGTGAAGTGTTACAACTGTGACAAGAAGGGTCATTATGCTCGCGACTGTCGTGAGCCAAAGAAGGTAAACACTCCTTGTACTTTTCAAAACTTTACTTATGTGTCGAGTTCTGTATTCTTGACTTAGTCTAATCCTTTGTGGACTGTAGATTCAGGAGTGACAGACCATGTAGCGAAGGATATAGGATCTTTCGTGGAATTTTGACGAGTACCAACTGGATCTAAGTGGGTCTATGTGAGAAACAACTCCAGAGCTGAAGTAAAAGGAATTGGCACATGCCAACTGAACAAGCGTGGTTGACGCACTTTATTCCTACATGATGTATTGTATGCTCTTGAGATTCGTCGGAATTTAGTGTCTATTTTAGTGTTGGTTAAACTATGTTTTAATATGAACATCTATAATAGAGGTGTGGATTTGTTTTTGGATACAAATTACTATGGTTGTTGTTATTTTCTGGATGGTTTCATTGTATTAGATATTGATTATGTTAATACAAATGTTTGTTATTCCCTTCTCACGTCTCCTAATACATATGATAATGATGTGAATGTGTGACATGCTAGACTTGGTCACATTGGCCAACAACGTATGAATAGACTAGCCAAAAAGGGCTTGTTGGGTAACATTGAAAAAGTCGATTTGCCCATATGTAAGCATTGCTAGAAGGGAAAACGACAAGGAAACCATTTGAAAAAGGTAAAAAAGCTGAATTTCCTCTGCATTTAATCCATTCTGATGTCTGTGGTCTAATGAATGTGAGAGGAAGGCATGGGGCTGTTTATTTCATCACTTTTATAGGTGATTATACTCGATTCGGATATGTCTATTTGATTTCTCATAAATATGAAGCAATAAGTTGTTTCAAAAGGTTTATGAACCTGGTAGAAAATCAATTAGACAAGAAAATAAAGACATTGAGATCCGATCGAGGTCGAGAATATTTATCTGATAAGTTCAGAAAATTATGTGATGAAAAAGGAATAGAAAGACAGTTGTCTATTCCGTATACTCCTCAACAAAATGGTGTTGCGGAGAGAAGAAACAGAACCCTACTGGAAATGGTTAGGTCCATGATGACGCATGCTAACTTACCTATTACTTTTTGGAGTGACGCCTTGTTAACTGCTGCCTATATACTTAACGGGTGCCTTCCAAATCAGTTACTTCCACTCCATATGAGTTATGGACAGGTAGAAAACCGGACTTAAGTTTTCTTAAGTCATGGGATTGTGCTGCTTATACACATGAGTCCTCTCACAAGTTTGGGAAATTGGGTCCCAGAGGAAAGAAGAGTATTTTCATAAGATACTCCGGACACTCGAAATGGTATGTGTTCATAGGTGAGCAGGAAAGTGGGAGTATAATTGAATTTGAATCACGAGATATCACATTCTTAGAGGATGAATTTCCTAAGAAGGGCGAAATAGGGGAAGATTACTCCCTATTTGAAATCTTGGATCAAGATAATGATATTATTGGAGTTCGTCCAAGTGGGAGTAATATGAAAAGTGATGAATCGAATTCAACTCATTCTCAATTACACCCACATGATGAGACGACATCATCATTATATAATCCTAGTGGGAGCATAATGGGGGAATGATATGCTAAGTGTACAATTTCCCATACGGCGAACAAGTCGTCAAAGTATTCCCCGTCAACGTTTTGACATTAAAAGGGAAACTTTTATGATTACTCTGCAAGATGAGGATGAGTCAAGAAATATTAATGAGGCTCTGAATTGCCCTAGTAAGGAAAAATGGATTCATGCAATGGAAGAGGAAATAGAGTCAATGAAATCAAACCAAGTCTGGGAACTGGTTGATCTTCCAAAAGGACGCAGAGCTATTAGGAACAAGTGGGTTCTCAAAATAATGAGAAAGGCTGATGGCTCGATAGAAAGGCATAAAGCTCGCCTTGTGGCGAAGAGGTATAGTCAACATGAAGGAATTGATTATGAAGATACATTTTCTCCTGTAGTGAAATTTACCTCGATTCACATTATTCTGGCAATAGTGGCTAGTATGGATCTTGAGTTACATCAAATGGATGTAAAGACTGCTTTCCTCAATGGAGAATTAGATGAAGAAATATATATGGAACAACATGCTGGTTTCATAGTGAAAGGCCAAGAAGAAAAGGTATGTCGACTTTTGAGATCGATATATGGCCTCAAGCAGTCATCAAGACAATGGTATATACGTTTTCATAATGCCATAATGGCATATGATTTTACAATGATTGATGAGGATCATTGTGTATATATCAAAAGATCCAAGGATCAATTTGTGATCATATCATTATATGTTGATGATATACTAATTGCCGGAAGCAATATGGAGTTTGTTAATACTATCAAGAGTTGGTTGTCTACGAACTTTGAGATGAAAGATATGGGTGAGACTGCATACATTCTTGGAGTTAAGATTTCAAGAGATCGTTCGAAGAGATCGTTGTCTCTTTCGCAAGAAACATATATAAATAAGGTTCTTGAACGATTTCGTATGCAAGATTGTAAACCCATAGACACTCTTATTGCAAAAGGTGAAGGATTGAGCCATAGACTATGTCCAAGGACTCCACAAAAGAATGAACAAATAAAACATGTTCCTTATGCTAGTGCTATTGGGAGCTTGATGTACGCTATGATGTGTACAAAACCTGACATATGTTTTGCAGTTGGAATGGTGAGTAGATACCAATCCAACACAGGTCAAGTATATTGAAAGCCATTAAAAGAATACTGAGGTATCTAAAGGGGACTGCTGATTATACGCTAAGTTATTAAGGAAAGGATCTGCGACTCTAAGGCTATTATGATGCTGATTGGGGAGGAGATTTAGATGAAAGAAAATCTACCTCTAGGTTTATTTTCTTACCGAATAATGGCACCATATGTTGGAGCAGTAAGAAACAAATGTGTATAGCCTTGTCCACGATGGAAATTGTGCTCGTGGCATTATCAGCAGCAGTATAAGAAGGTGTTTGGCTTAAGAGATTATTGGATCATTTAGGTGTTATTGGAAGTGCTGCAGATTCATTGTTGGTTAACTATGATAGCCAAGCAGCAAAAGTATACACCAAAGATCCAAAATATCATGGCAAGACCAAACACATAGATACCAAGTCTAATTTTGTCAAAAATATGATTGCACGAAAAGATGTGAACTTAAAGTACATATTACACATAGAATTGTAGCAGATCCTATGACAAAGCCAATACCTAGAGATGTGTTTTGTGACCATATGAAATCTCTAGGATTACGTAGAGGCGATGTCTTGAATATTGTAATTTCCCTAAGTGTTCACATTTGATGAATTTGTGTTTTCATCATTAATGCTTATGAATCTTTGTTTGATCTTTATGCATCTTAATGCTCAGTGCATTACTTTAAGTTGAGAAAGTATGTCGGACAAATATAAGATTAGCCCACTCACACGGGTAATCGCCTCTATTTACTGTGTGATAAATAGAGATTAGACTATTTTAAAGCTTATTATCTAAGTGATAATCGAGAGCTCAAACTTAAAATACGTGTGTCGCCTTAACTGAGTGTTAAGATGAGGACATAATACTTACTATGTCCGAAAGTAAAATACCCCACATATTTTACTTTATCTGTCTATGATGCTAGATGTGAGTTCTGATGAATTTTGTGAATGAGTAGATATGTGAACTCAAGTTAGACATTGAGTATGTCTGAACTATCATCTGTACGGTATTGAAGGTGTAGACATACGCTTCATGGGAAATGAGTTAATACCGTAATACGTATTTCATACTACATATGCATGAGACGACCAATAAGAGTGGCAAAAGTTTGATCTCAACTTTTATGCCGTGTGAGACTCTTGAGGAAAAGAGTTCCTCAATTTTAGTGCCCTCAGGACTCTTACTTATTCTCAAGATTTATATTTAGTGTTTGATATCTTAGGATGTTGTCAATGGTCATGAGTTGATTCGATCTAATGGGGCATTTCTAGAAAAGCAAGCTGAACTGAAATTGAGAGTTTGAAGGGAAAAGGAAGATCGAATTTGGAGAATCACATTGTAGTTTTGTATTCACTGGTCGACCAATTATGACTGTCTTTGTGATAATTATAATTGTGAATACAATATATATATCATTGTTTAAAAGAGATCAAGAGAGATATAAATGTGATCGATCGATCTAGGGTACTGCATACTAAATCTACTCAGAGTGTGATGCCCGTTATGAGCTGCTATATATTCCTAACAGATGTATA
The DNA here is from genome assembly GCA_017140615.1 of Eucalyptus cladocalyx. NCBI lineage: Eukaryota > Viridiplantae > Streptophyta > Magnoliopsida > Myrtales > Myrtaceae > Eucalyptus > Eucalyptus cladocalyx. The sequence continues at coordinate 11,945,432 of CM029518.1, forward strand.
GCAACGAGCTCTCAAAGTATGATGGTCGCACGGATTATTCACCGATATGAATGCTGAAGAAAGGTGAAAAGAATCATGTTCGGCCCACCATGTGCGAGTGGGAGATGATGGTTTTATGTGATGGGCTTAACGCCCGTACGCCTATGCTGGGCTTAAAAGCCCGGCCCACAGGATTAGGGCCCATGGATGGAGGGATACGATGAAGGGGTACGTTTCTATTTTTGAGGGAACATATATAAGAGAGGAAAGAGAGAGACGAACACACATTTTGGCATTTTCAACGTACGTTCGTCTCTCCTCTCTCCCTTCAAAAGAAAACTAAAAGCTTAAGGCGACGCCGTCTTCCCTTCAAGGCCAATCGACGTTATCGAATTGAACATGATCGTTTTTCTCTTCCTCTTATCGGCGTTAGTGTTTAACCTGTGGCTAACAAGGTATGCTCGATTCCGTGGTGTGCTTTAGGATCGGTGATACGTGTTTTTTCCCGGGCTCGTCTTCCGCATTCGTTTTAGAGGTTCGATTTAGTGTCGAATCCAGTTTTTTTTGGGAATCCGACAATCCCAACAATGACCAAAAATTAAAAATAGCGATATTGAATTAGTCTATTGGCTAAAGTGTGGGGTACATAGAAAATTTAAATTTCACCACGGCATCACGCAGGCCCCAGTGACTATTAAATTTGATTTGCCTTTTTTGGCCTAGTGCAGAATCAGATTTTTCATGTTCGAAGAGAAATTTAAACTTGGATTTTGATTCCTCATGGAAATATTATTCCTTGAAATTAGTAGAAATGGATTTCCTAGTTTCACCTAGTATCGAGATTTCATGACCATATATTATAATAGATAAAAATTATAAAAGATAAATAAAACTTGCACAGCATCCTGACGCTTACTGCTACAACGCCAAAAATTATCCTTCTTTTGTGTTAAAACATAAAACGATTTTTCTTACTTTAATGTGAAAGATTTCATTGTCGTTTTGAGATGATAAATAATGAGAGAGAGAGAGAGAGAGAGAGAGAGAGAGCAGTTAAAAGTCTTTTTCATGGGAGTTTCCCATGAAAGTGGCATAATATTACTTTAATCAATCAAGAGGAAGAGAGAGAGAGAGTAGTTAAAAAGTCTTTTTCATGGGGAGTTTCCCATGAAAGTGGCATAATATTACTTTAATCAATCAAGAGGTTGAATCTCTAAAGAGACGTCGAAGAATGTCACCGATTAAAAAGGTTTTCTAATGACTTTTTGTCTGTGTGTAGAGAGTACGCTATGCAACAAGGCATCCAGTGGCAGCGCTCTTTCCTCCTGTAGGTTACTTAACAAAATCCTACATGATCCAACAATCGACATGTTTTGTCGCTGGCTCGCGCGCATTAGCACCAGGAGCAAATGACTATCGGCCATTAGTTTTCTTGTCTACTTTTTTATTAGGGATATGTGCAACACGAGTCCTAAAACTTACAAAGAAAATGCAATTGAGTTCTAAAACTTACAAAAAGTGCAATCAAGTCCTAAAACTTATCAAATTTATTCAATTAAGTCGTAAATTTAACACCGTCGATTTGCGACGGAAAACGTAACGTGGCATTTTAAATAAAAAATTTTATACACGTGGCTTTTAACATTATTTTATTATTTTTTAAATTAGATTTAAAAATAGAAAAGGAAAAGCTAAATTTATATAAAAAAAACAAAGCTATGCAAAAAAAAAAAAAAAAGGCACCGCGGTCCCCCCGCCACCCATTGCTGGAGTGGCTAGCGATGGTCGCCGGCCCAGGCGGGTGGCTTGCTCACGCCGGGCAAAGCCTCGCCCGGCCCTCACGGGGGGCCGGCGACCATCGCTCGCCCTAGGCGAGGCCTCGCCGGCTCTCGCACGGGGTCGCGATGCTCGCCTAGATCTAGGCATCCCCGACGCGGGATCGGGTGGAGTCGTCGGTGGCGGTTGGGCGACGACGGTGGTCCCGGTGCAACGATGGCATTAGGGGGATCGGTGGAAGGACATCGGGAAACGGTAGCAGCCCAGCCTTTACCCAAAGGGTCACGATTGGTTTCTTGGGGACGGCGTCGGGGCTATAGCGGCACGGCTCGGTAGCAGTCCGATGCGGCGACGACGACGAAACCCTTGCCCTCGGAACCACTCACTCAAATCTAGACAACATTGGGGCACGGCGTCGGGAGTGTGACGAAGCTAAATCGAAACGCCCGGATGCGGGCGAGCATCACCGACCCGGGCGACGGTCGGCGAGGCCTCCCGGGGAGGGCGAGGTCACCGGCCCCCGTGAGGGCCATCGTGCCCAGATCGGGCGTCCTCACCCGACTGGTGGGGGTGGTCGGGCCTCGCCTTGGGCCGGCGGCCGTCACCGGCCCTTCGATGACCGTTGCTGGCCGCTCCGACAATGGGCGGGGCTGCGGTGGAAATGCCGGCTGGTGCCATTTTCTTTTTTTTTTTTTTTTTTTTTTAACATTTTTGTTTTTTAAATAAATTTTATTTTTTCATTTTTAGTTTTTAAATCCATTTTTAAAATTTTTGAATAAAAAATAATTTTAAAAAGCCACGTGGAAAATATAAATTCATTTAAAATATGACGTCAGCATCACGTTAGCATTTTCCATTAATAAATCGCGGTGTTAAATTTAGGACTCAATTGAATCAATTTGACAAGTTTTAGAACTTAATTGCACTTTTTGTAAGTTTTAGGACTCAATTGCACTTTCCTTGTAAGTTTTAGGACTTGTGTTGCACATATCCCTTAGGCAATGATTGTCCATACTGTGCAGCATGCGCCATGCATCGCATGCGCAATGCTGCGGAAATTCACCACCCACCTTGGTGGCGCTACTAGCGGCGAGCTTCTCCCCCTAATGCAAGGGGAGGAGTTCGATTCTCGAGCGTTGCAGGGTGACTTATCCGGTGGCACGTGTGTGGTGGCTAGCACGTGTTGCCCCCAGGGTTTACCCCCATTACCTCGGGCCTTTCGGGTTGTCCATGTTGGTATGGTGCGCGGATTCCTTGAGTCACAAAAAAAAAAAAAAAATGTTGCGGAAATTCACAAGCAATGATTTGGCCTTTCTGCACTGCGAGCATCGCCCTTGGACTGTTGGATGGCGACAACTTTATAAAGCAAAGCCCCATCATGGGTTCCACGCACCTTGTGGATAAGCTGAGAATCGGTCAAGGTCACAGCAGTGGGTAGTTGGTGTCGTTTGACCACTCCTCAGCCAGTCGACCATTCCTTGCTCTTATCTATCTTTCGTCATTTCATTTTTCCAAATAGACATATACTATTCAAACGCTAATAACTTATAAATAAATAATCAGAAAACTAGAAACGAGCATCAAGGTCCCAATCTAACATCGATGGACCTTGACCAAGGTATTGGGGGCTCGAGCATAGGCATTTGAGTCTCGGGTCCACAAAATCTACGCACAAGAACCCAATGCCTTGGCCTAAGAGCCGAATACCCTGCCTTTGGCACAGGCACCAAGGTGTCTGGCCTAACCTCAATAGACCCAGGTGGGGGTGCCAGGGACCAAGTCTCAATAGATGCAGGCATGAGTGTCAAGGACCCCTAGCCTAGGAGCGGGGACTTGAGCATGGGCGCCAGAGTCCTAGCCCGGTCTCAATGGACCCAAGTGCGAGTGCTAGAGACCAAACCATGGGCACCAAGGTTTAGGGCTCAACCTCGATGGGCCTAGGTTCAGGTGCTAAGGACTTGGTCTCGAGCATTGGGGACTCAATCTCAAGCACCAAGGTTTGGGAGTTAACCTTGATGGACCTAGGCGTAAGCACCAAGGAACCAAAGAAGGGCACTTAGGTCTTGGGCCCACCATTAATGAACTTGGGCGCAAGCACGAGGATCTTAGGCCTGGCTTGATGTACCCAAGGGGAACTCGAGCACAGGTATCAAGTTCCCAAGTCCTACTTCGATTAGACCCAAGGGGCACTAATGCCTGGCCTCAATGGACATTGGCCCGAGGCCTTTGGAACCTGTACATGGGCACTGAGGTCTCGAGCCCTACCTTAATGGACCTAGGAGGACCTACGCACAAGCACTGGGATCCCGAGCCTGACCTCAATGGACATGAGCTCGGTCTCAATGAACCCAGGCGCAAGGGTTAGGGACTTGAGCCCAACCTTGATGGATGAGGCATGGGTATCAGGATCCGATGCTCGGCCTTGATGGACTTAGGCACGGGCAATGGGTTCCTATGATCGGCCTTTGTGGACCTACGATTGTCCTTGATGGACCTAATTGAGCTTTAGACCTGAGTCAGTTGCCAAGGTCCCATAATCATGTCTTGGGACTTCATGCTCAAGCGCAAAGTTTCTGTTCCAAGCATCGATATCTAGTCTTACTTTGGAAAATTTTTTATTTTTATTTTTTAAGAGCAAATAATTTTCCTGAATTTAAATATAAATTTTCTGTTGACTCATTTTCCTAAACAATCCAAACGTCGGAAATGAAGTAAATATTTTCCCGGAACATATTTTACGCAAAACAAACGAGGTCTTCATGCATGATTTTTCATGTTTTGCCATTAACCCAGCACATAGAATATTTATTTAGTATTTTTCTTTTCCGCTCGGTCAATTCCAGCGATAATAATGTAGTTGGGAAAAAACATAGACTTAATGTAATTTAATAGAAACAATTTACCTTAATTAATTTTAAAGAGTTATTGATTATTTCAATTTTAGTGAAAGAATATTTGATTGATCAAAAAGGGTATCTCCAATTATATATATATATAATGATTTTCCAGTAGGTTGACAAGTATTAACATTTATCCAAAATTACCTTCGTGTTAATAATCTATCCGTATTTGTTTATTATTTTGCTCACCAATGTGTTAAAGCTACTGACTTATACACCAAATTACCAACTCTAATCTGACTAATTAACCAATTTTGTCATATTAATATTCCAACTAATTTTATTTACTTATCAACCTTTTATCTTGCTTGGTTTTAAATGATAACAAGATCTACCTTATACTTCAAAAATATCCAACTATATTAATAGGTTACCAACATTTATATTGGTGGCTTGCCAATTTGTTAAATTACTAACTAAATACGAAATTGTCCACCTTAATTTTACCATGTAGGACTCATATTGGTAAGTCAAAAACATGGGGAAAATCCTGTATTAAAAAAAAAAATTCTAAACTTATTATAAAGATGTCAAATTAGTCCTAATTTTTTTAACTTGGTCAATTTAGTCTTAAACCTTTTGATCATTTGTGAATGTTATTTATGTTGATTGTTTTAAAATAATTAATTTAAGAGAGAGGTGAGGGGTTCGCTTCGGTGGCCACCTTTCAACATGAAAGGGGGAGGTGAGGGGTTCAAATCCCCACATTCTCAGGAGGATGGGGGTAGGGACGTGTAAGTTTCGAGAGTGGGTTGCGACTCCCACACCCTGCAAGAGGCAAGGCACAAGTCTGCGAGTGAGTGTAGAGTAGGAATAGAGTATGACTGACAAAAAAAAAAAAAAAGTCACTTCCACAAAATGCTGCGGCAATTACGCGGGCAATAATTGTCATTGTCATTGCCGTGCAGCATGCATCCCAGCCCGTCGGAAGGCAAGAACTTAAACTCAACGCTACCGCCCTGCATGGGTTCCATCTGCATTGGCTGAGATCGGTGGAGATCATTGCAATGGGTGGATTGTGTTGTTTTGACCACTCCCATAGGAAGTTAAGGACTCCAATCAAAATCACATGGGCTTTGTTATTATAACAATTTTTAGGCTAGTATAAAAATAACGATTTATTGTAATTCACAAATTTAAAACTTTTAAATTTGTGAACCCCACAACAATTTATAATTATTTATTTTCATTATAGATTAATGATTGTTGCTTAATCATTTCTCTTATCACATTTCCATAACTCTCAGCCGGTTTGGGCATAAGGAGCTCACTGCACGGAAGGAAGGAGAAAGAGAAAAAGAATAAAGAAGAAAAAAACAAGAAAACCAAACAAAAGGTCGCAGACCAAAATGCCCTTGGACATGGCGAGAAAAATGGCATGTGGCCGGCAAAGATTTGAGCTGGGCGGAGAATTGAGACTACGAAAACTTCGGAGGCTTCTTTTAGACGGGCACCAATCTAGGGACTCTTTTGAGAAAACGTCTCCTGAAATTTTTCCTTTCCTTTTTTTGTAGTAGACAATGTTAAAATTTGAGTATGTGGTGTTGGCTCAAATAAAAATGTACATGAGAAGATATTTGCCATTGTATTGGTTTTGATGATATGTTAGAAACTTTCAACAGAAACATTCCTCTTTGTAAAGAAACATAGTGTGTTGAATTTATCTGTTAGCTATAGAGTATGGTGCCTAGAAAATTTAATTTTAACGAGGCATCACGCGAGCTATTCTAGTAACTATTAAGTTCGGAAAAAGTTACCCAAAGAGTTTTAAATTTATCGCACTTTTGCCGATCTTGTTCTACACTTTTAAATTGTGCAAATTGAGTTATAAACATTTTCACATTTTGCCACTGACAGTGGATCAATAGTGAACCTGCCCCATGATCTCCAACCTCTATGGACCCTCCCCATGGACTAACAATAGTGGGCCGCCCCATGGACTAACAACCTCCATTCATCCTGATCACGAGCATGATTCGCTCCAAATCTATCTTTGGATCATAAATCGTATCAACTCCTTTTGTATTTGGAGATGTTTAACAAAAATAAAAACTTCATAACAATGAAAATCTTGCATTCACCGCATCTGCCTGGCGTAGTTACCGGCATTGAGTGATAGTCCAAAATCCAAAGTGACGCTCCTTTCTTTGCGCTAAAAGAGAAAAACAAATTCCTTAAGAAAGACATCAAAAAATTTCACGGAATTAAAAAGCTTTCCCCTCACAGTGATGGTTGAATATTTTTTTAACCTGTGATACATGTACAAATATGTCTCTCTCTACATGCACATATATATCATACAACTTAATTGAGAAGATATTGAATCGAACTGAGCAAATCAGCTTGACATTTCACAAAATGACTGGATGCTAAAAAGGGTGTAAGATACTCTTATTAACAGGATAAGTACACTAAAAATGCCAAAAGTTGTGTACATCGCTCACTTTGGTACCAAAAATTTATTTTGGATTATTTAAGTGCCAACAAATTTGAAAAACAATCATTTTAATGCCAACACTGATCTAATTGGCCGAAAATTCGACGTGGCACTTTTTTATTAATTTTTGAAGCTAATGTGGCTCATTGGAGAGTCTAGTCAGAATCCAAACAACAGAACGACACCGTTTGGCGTCTTTTTCCTAAATAAGAATCCTAAATCCTCAAATTGAGAGAGAGAGAGAGAGAGAGAGAGAGAGAGAGAGAGAGAGAGAGAGAGAGAGAGAGAGAGAGAGAGAGAGAGAGAGAGAGAGAGAGAGAGAGAGAGAGAGAGAGAGAGAGAGAGAAGGCATGGGCTTCCTCCTTGTCTTCTTTCCCGAAGAACAACACCATTAGTAGTACTAGCAATGGCACCAACAACAGCACCAGTAGCGACCCCAATAGTGGCACCTTTGACCCCCCTTCTTCCTCCTCCTCCACCCTCGCCTCATATTCTTCCCACCACTTCTTGCCTAAGCAACAACTCACCTCGCTCACTTGGTCGAGCAACTATGATGGTGACTAAGCGACGGTGGCCGAGCGACGGCGAATGAACGACGGTGGCTGAGCAATGGCAATCGGTGTTGGGCGAGGATCGGATAAAGAATCCTAATTTCAGTCTCCATATGAGTTATACAGCATCATTTTTGTGAGGCTATCCACGTATGATGGCAAAATGATGTCGTTTAAAAGCCACCATAACTTTTTTTTAAAATAAAAATAAAAAGCCACGTAATTAATTTGGCCGGAATCTCTCGCCGATATCACTAAAGTGATCGTTTTTTCTCCGATTTAGCACTTAAGTGATCCAATGGAAACTTTTGACATTAAAGTGAGCATAGTACATAATTTTTAGCACTTCTAGTGTACTTTCCCCTATTAACAATTTTCCTGCAAAAAATATATAATAAAGTTTTCTAGTTACTTACCTCTGTATGTGCGCTCGGCAATCAAGGGTATTTCAACAACGTGTCCCGCAAACATTTATCAAGGACCCAGCTTTGTTCAAGCACGCACAGTAGAGAGAGTGTTATGTGTTGATAGTCCAAAGTCCAAGGCTGAGAATCGGTGGAGATCACAGCAGTGGGTGGATTGTGTTGTTTGAGCACTCCTTCAGTAATCGGTGACTCCTTGCTATTCTCTTCTCTTCTCTATTTCCTGCTTTGATCGCTCCATTTTCTGCAAATCCCAGATCTGGCACTCCATATTTCCAATCTCTGTTTCCTGTTTTCTTTTGAGGTTCGCTCCGTCAATCTCTTTTACTGCCTTTGCAGGTGATGGCGGAGCCGGAAAGATCCAATATATGGGGCATCTTTGTCAGTCTCTTTGGCTGCCTTCGTAGGCTTTTCTGCATCGAAAGAGAAGAACCCACTCGATCAAAAGATCCGACATACGTGGCGTCTTCCTCATCGACCCCTCCACATGAAGGAGATTATAAAGACGGAGACGAATGGCGGAGAGGAAATGATAACGAGGATCTGAATTTCAAGGCGTCTTCCTCATCAAACCCTGGAGGAGATTATGAAAGCAGAGACGAACAGCAGAAAAGAAATATTAACAAAGATCTGAATTCCAAGGCGTCTTCCTCGTCGGACCCTGGAGGAGATTATGAAAGCATAGACGAACAGCAGAAAGGAAATGTCAACAAGGATCTGAATTGCAAGGCGTCTGCCTCATTGACCCTTCCACATGAAGGAGATTATGAAGGCGGACACGAACAGCACAGAGGGAACAACTACGAAGTGTTCTTGAGCTTTAGGGGGATAGATACTCGCAAAGGCTTCACTAATCATCTCTATATTCGCCTTGTCAATGCAGGAATTCAAGTGTTCATAGACAAGATTAACCTCCCTATTGGCGAGGCGTTTGATCAGGCGCTTCTTTACACTATTGAGCAGTCTAAAATATCGATCCCGATTATCTCGGAGAACTATGCGTTTAGCACATGGTGCCTTCGCGAGCTGGCTCACATGTTGAAGTGCAAAAGAATAGAAGGGCAAATTGTGTTGCCCATATTTTACAAAGTGAAACCCTCGCACGTGCGAAATCTTGGAAAGAAATGGAGAGATGTAATCATTGCCCGTGATGAGAATCTGCACGAAAGAGATTTGATTGAATGGAAAGAAGCACTCGAAGAAGTCAGTCACTTGGAAGCACTGGAATCGGAAGAAATTGATAATGGGTACATTATTCTCCACCAAAACGTTGTTTGGTTTCTCATAAATAGATCTTAAATGAAGAAGAATATAAATATTGCCACCATATATTGAAATTCATTGTTTTTGACAGGCACGAGGGAACATTGGTTGAAATGGTTTTTAAAAAAGTTATGCGCAAGTTAAAAAGACTTTTTCAGCTAAATGTTCCAGAACAGTTGGTGGGAATTGATGATCGTGTGGAACAAATTACAAGATTGATAGATGCTAAATTCAATAGTACAAGGATTATCGGAATTTATGGAATGGGCGGCATCGGTAAGACAACTCTTGCAAAGGTGTTATACAACACACTCTCTTGTCATTTTGACTGTCGTAGCTGTGTGGAAAATATTCGAGGCAAGGGTATTGATTACTTACAAAAGAAACTCATTTCTACCATGATAGAAAGTTTTGATGATGAGTCTACTATTGATGAGGGAATCGGTATCATCAAATCTCTATTTACAAGAAGGAAGGTCCTCATTCTTCTCGATGATGTCGATGATGATACTCACTTGAATGCTTTGGTCGGAGACAGTAGTTGGTTTCTAGCAGGAAGTGTAATCATCATCACAACTAGAAATAAAAGAATTCTTGACAAGGTTAAGGCAAGCTCCATGTATCAACTCAATGAATTGCCTTCAGATCAATCATTGATTTTATTTAGTAGACACGCATTTCTAAAAGATTCTCCTCCGAGTGATTATGAGGTTATCTCTCGCGACATTGTATCTACTACCGGGGGGCTTCCCTTAGCTCTTGTAGTTATTGGTGATTTCTTATGCGAAATGAAAATGGAAGTATGGAAAGATACATTAGAGCAATTGAAGAATGTGCCTGATGAGAAAGTGCAAAAAATATTGAGGATAAGTTACAATGCATTAAAATTTGAGGAGCAACAAATATTTTTGGACATTGCCTGTTTTTTTATTGGATCATCTCAACAAAGTCCAATTTATATGTGGGCTGCCTGTAAATTTTACCCATGGAAGGGGATTGAAGTATTGAGCCTTATGTCCCTAATTAAAATTGATGAAAATGGCGAGCTATTGATGCATGATCAATTAAGAGATTTTGGAAGGGAAATTGTTCGTTTAGAAAATCCAAAGAAGCCTCAAAAGCGCAGCAGATTATGGAATCATGAAGAAGTCGTAGATGTGCTTGATAGGAACAAGGTAAGAGCTTTCTCTACTTCTCTTAGTCGGTGCATGTGGCTCCCTTTTCCCTTTCTTGTTTGAGATAAAAATTATTGTCACTCTTAAGTCTCCAAAACTGGGCGCTTCTACCGGCATAACAGCTTTTTTGGTTAATTGTTGCTCTCGCCTGATTCTAGGACATAATTGAGGAGCAACTTGTTGGTTATTGATGATTGATTTATATCTTTGCCACGTAGTATTGTGATGAAAGGACACTCTGATAATGTCAATGCAACAACAAAAGAAATAAGGTTTGGTAGAGCATTATCAGATAAAACCTGACATCTATAAATTGTTGGAGGTCATGCTTTTTCCACTGTTTGATGCACATATTTGAAGTTAGGATTCTTCTTTTGATTTCTTGTGAGGTCTTTTCTATCTTGTTTTCTTCTACTGAGTATTGACTTTTGATGAGTTGTTTGTCATGGTAAATGAGACCTCCATTCATTTGTGACAATTAGCTATATTGATTCTCGTATTTTTCAAGCTGGGTTAACTACATATTTAGTCCTCTAAGTATTACTTTGTGACGATGGATAGTTTTTTCAGTTATTCCCTCGGTGACATTTATTTGTCAAACATAGGCTATCATGTTTTATAATTATTTTGTCATAAATTTTATTGTAAAATTTTGAATGTAAAGAATTATCAAACCTAAAATATTTAACATGATATTTATTAAACTAGGGATTGAAGTATTTAACAACTTATTTTTTAAGATCATATGTAGATTGCTTATACTTCAATCACAAATTTACCATAAGAAATAATTTCTATTCTAATTTTTTTTTTTTTTTTGAAAATGATCATCACAAAAGTTCTAGAACCACGTATTCACATAAGAAGAGTTAATGACATCATTGTATTCTAAAACGTTTAAATGCATTATTAGAAATAGCTCTTATCGCTTTGTAATAGTTAAGTTTAAGTCCAAATATATATATAAGTTATCCATCATCACATAAATTTTGCGAAGTAACATAAGTCTGTCAAAAAGTGACAAATCAGATTTTACTAATGAGATTAATATGCGTAATACCAGTAAAAAGTAGGTAAATCCAAAGCAATAGCTCATACCAATAATTTTAAGTTTAATTTTTTGTGGTCATAAAAATAAATATAGTTTTGAATTTTGTGTGACGATTAATTTTCATTATTAGCATGAAAGTGGAAAGGTACTCAACTAAAACCAATTACAACACATGGATGATTTGTATGAGCATCAAACAAGCATTTGGAAGTATCATGAATATCTTTAACTAAAAAACACTAAATGTAAACATTGAGATGCAAAATATAATGAAGTTATAAGATTATTAAAAAAAACATGCTACCAATGCTTTTTAGCGACACCCATCGAAGGGTAGCTAGGTTGGTTAAGAGTCTCTCCTCATCGCCGAGATTGAAAGTTCAAAACCCGCAGTTGCTAGCATTGTAAGCATGGGACCATGGTGGTGGGGTCCTGTGCTAGTCTCTCCCGAGGTACCGACAGGCTCGAATGTGCCACCGGGCACTACTAGGGTTGTAGGCCTCGTAAGGGGGCTCGGTGGATCCTCGGTTATCAAAAAAAAAAAAAAAAATTTGTTTTTCAATGACCTTATCTTTTTTACAAATGATAATGTAATCAATTGAATAGAACATTGCTTAGAATCTGTAGATCTATTATAGGACCTTTTAAGCTTGTGGTATACCATGCCCTAGTTTTGGCATGGGGTAATCTTCCACACTCCTAAACATTTTTTTTATTAAAATAAAAAGATATCTATGAAGTTATTTACAAAAGAACAATAAATATACAATAAATTTTCAAAGAAAAAACAAGTACAGTCTCATCTAAAAAAAAAAAAAAACTTTGAGGGAAATCCAAACCGCCACACATATGCCTATCATGACTCATGATTTGTAGTGAATGTGCAATTCATCGCATAAAAAAAACGAATTTGAGTTCCAAATATATTTGGTTACAATGAAAGAGAAGGTAAAAGATTTGAGTTCCTTACGTATCCAATTTAATCAAACTCCATGTCCAATCTGCTTGTAAGCACAATCTCATGAAACTATGGGCAAATTGATCAAAAAGTTAGATGACTACTGTTTCACTGGAACAAAACATGACAGTGAAAGATAGCATCAAGCATATTTAGTAACAAAAGAGGAGCAAAAATCACTTTATATAACATTTAATATGTGATCGGTTTTTCATCCGTGTATAATGATAAACACTCATTGAAAAAACACTTGATAAGAAAGGAATGCAAAACAATGTATACTTTTGGGATGACATTCTCATTTTCATTTTGCTGCTCAGAATTGCAAACAAGGTACACCAACTAAAAGAGGGATGATTCTACAATTAAGATTCTACAATTTTGGGACATGTTTCGATGGCAAGTTTAATAGACGTATTTGGATAGTACGAATTTTGTTTTTTCTCATATAAAGGATGTTAGAAAGTCCAATCCAAAAGTTTAAGCTAATAGATGGAGAAATATCACATGAATATAAAAAGCATTTAGAACCGTTTGTCAAGCAGAGTAAGACAACACTTCAATATAGAATATGGGTTAGGGTTTTGTTTTTTCACATATAAAGGACATGAATTTCGATTGAGATATTTGAAGAAGTGTGTGCATAAAAAAAGGCATTCTATTGCAATTTTGAAAGAATGCAAAATTTGGGAATTCAAAAGGCCCAAATTGAGAAGGGCAAAAAGTTCGAAAACATCCTATTGAGTTTCATATTATCACATAAATTTGATCGTATGCAACCACAACATGTCATCACGAAGTTAAAAGTGAGAAGCCTCCACCATATATTGAGATTAGTCCAACTTTTATTGTCCAACTTTTCTTATATATAGTATAGTTGGTCTCATTTCATTATTCAAAACTTATTATTCATAATGTTTTCTAATTACAGGGCACCAATGAGATTGAGGCCATTTTTCTTGAGAAGTATGACCAACGAAACTACAAAAGTGAACAATTTCAAGAACTGACCAACTTGAGATTCCTTCAAATGAATGGTGTGAATCTCATTGAAAATTTCCAAAACTTACTTCCTCAATTAAGATGGCTTTGGTGGGAGCGTTGTCCCTCAGATTTTGCAGAGACCAATTTTCATCCAAAAAAATTAGTCGTGCTTGATTTGTCATGGAGTATGTTTTTGGATGACTGGGGAGGATGGGTTCTACTCAAGGTAAGATATACAAAAGGCATAACTCTTGTGAATATAATCACGTGTTGTTGAAGGTCCAATAGCACCAAGTTCTCATTTCTTTCATTTGGAAAGGTTTATTATCCTTCCTAAGATTAAGGATTTTCTTATAAATATAATAGGAATTTGTAGGCACCTAAATATACCATAAGCTTATGCCGCTAATATAGTGACTTGATAATATCTCACAATCGGTCGTGCTTAACATTGGACATACGGGAAAAAAAATGACTATTTTAATTAAAATCTATTAAAACTATAATGCCTATCTTGATTTTGTTTAGTCTAAATGCTTTATGGCTTCTAAGTGAACTTCTCCCCATGTAAAAGTAAGTCTATTTAGCAGTTCTTCTCATATTTCTATATCAATCTTCTTTCATGAGAAATGAAAAGTCATAACTATATGGGTATCGTTTGGTTACGTTCCCACAGACATTTTAACTGCTTTTTACATGAAAAACTACTTGAATGGTCACTGATAGAAACAATTATCTAAGAAACAATAGTCAACACTACTACCACCAAATGCTTTGCTTTTATATGTTATTTTTCTGAGTGCAAACCCGATGATATTTATTTTAGCCAAATTAGAAGATTTGCCTAATGCAATAAGAAAATATGGTTAGGACTGGTGTATCCCCAACATTGTTTCTGCAATAGATATGCCCAAGAAACATTTCTACGTTGGTGACGTAGCCAAACATTACTACTTAAGAAACATTTCAGTTAAAACAAACGTGAAGTAGTGGAGCATCATAGCAATTATAGCATGGGAACCGAGCTATAAAACTTGTAAATATATTTTTCAGAAAAGTCTAAATAAAAGGATTAGTGAAGCATGGGTAATTTTTAGGAATTTTAGAAAGTCCAAAAGCAACAAGAAGCGGTGGAAAATCAAGGTTGCAAAGGCTCAATCTCACTAAGGTCTCCTCTCTTTCTTTCAGATGGCAACTGAGCTCAAAGTTCTCAACCTCTCATATTGTCGTTCTCTAACAAGGACTCCAGACTTGTCTGCTTGTAAAAACTTGGAGATTTTGATTCTCGAAAGATGTTCAGAGCTAGAAGAGATTCATCCTTCTCTCGGGAACATCAAGACCCTTGTCTCCTTGAATGTCAAACATTGTATGAGATTGAAGGAGCTACCAGAGGGAGTAGGTAGAATGGAAGAATTGAAGGAACTTATCTTATATCAAACTGCTATAAAAGATATTCCTATTTCGAGAGGTTGTTTGATGAAGCTGAAGACTCTAAATGCTGCGTTTTGTAAAGAACTTGCTCAACTTCCAGAATCTATGGACTCCCTTGTGTCGTTAACTGAACTAGACCTATCTTTTTGTTCATCGTTAACTGACATCCCTAGCTCCATAGGCCATCTTCCATCTCTACAGCGATTATCATTACAAGGATGCTGGTTGTTGAGTGAGATCCCCAACTCGATCAGACAGTCAACATCATTGGTTGAGCTGGATTTAAAGTGGACAGGAATTTCCTGAGAGGATTGGGAATCTACAGAAAACAGGATCTTGGACATACAAAAAACTCACATAACGCAGCTGACTAGTAACATCTACAACATCTAGGTTCTTCTTCTTCCTTTTTATTGAATCGTCCTTTAGCAATCGTCCAACATTTATGCTGATTCGTGTGTCGGGACAGGAGGGAGGAGGCAATTCAGAAGCCACCATAGAGCAGCTGCTGAACATGGAGAAGCAAATGAGGTTGGTCGGCGAGGTCGCCGGGACAAAGAAGGTGGTGATGGAGATTTTGCAGCTGTGCTTCGAGGCAAAGGCCTGGAAAAACCCAGAATGACCGGATTGTTTCGTTGTCCAACTAATTAGCTAGTCAACTGCCGAGTGCTGGCTTACGTGTTAGTGACAGGCGATGGTATTGGGCAACTGAATAAGGGGATTCTCAGTGTTTTTACCTGAATTGTTGGTTTTGTACCATTAGTATTGAATGTGTGTGAGATGCACTATCTTGTAAATGATTTTCTTTTAGGGTCTGACACCTCTTTTTTCATTATTTACTGGAGTTTAACTTTTCATTGCAAAATAAATTAATCAAGTTGGCGAGATTTGGAGAATTGCTTAAAAGATGTGATTTTGAAACTCTTGAATGAAGGAAGGTTGGGATTTAAATTCATGTGGAAGTTTAATGGTGCAGCTATGTAATGGGAAAATCATCCAAAAACTCTTAAATCTATGTTATGACAATTAATTTAGTTCTCAATCTGACAAATTTAGTCCTAAAATTTTTAATGATTTTCCAATGTGGTTCTTCTAGGCAATTTTGTCTGAAATTGCTAATGTTGACGCTAGTCGTCTTACATGGTATGGT
Source organism: Eucalyptus cladocalyx (assembly GCA_017140615.1). Taxonomy (NCBI): domain Eukaryota; kingdom Viridiplantae; phylum Streptophyta; class Magnoliopsida; order Myrtales; family Myrtaceae; genus Eucalyptus; species Eucalyptus cladocalyx. Next base: position 11,961,509 of record CM029518.1, read on the forward strand.
CAGCAATAATGGGAGTGATTTTCATGTTTTGAATTTTTCAGAAGTTTTCTCTTTTATTTTTTGCCCTTTTTGCTTGTGGCTAGTCTTAGCGATGGTTGGTACTGATTGGATCGCCATGTTAGCGATTATGATTATATTGAAAAATCGTCAAAACGTTTAGTCTAAATTGACCAAAATGAAAAAAAAAATTATGATTGAATTAGCCACCATATAATTTATTTAGAACTTTTTGGACAATCATCCTGCTATGCAAACAAAGAATGGGTAAAAGGCAAAGAGTTAGCCTCGTGGTATTCTTTCTGGCAGGGTCCTTATATTTGCTAATGAAGTAAAATTGATTAATAGCGAGAACACTCATTGAAAGTTATCATTAGCAAAGAACAGACCTAACTCTTTCAGCTGAGTAGGAAAACAATGCACAAGGCTCTGTGATAAGCTGGACAAAGAGTTAGTAGGCTGGCCACTGTACTTTGATTCTATAGGTGTAAGGTATATGTATAAGGTGTATTACGGTCCTTTACTATGCAATAATCTTTAAATTAGTTTATGCTTTAATTCCTTTTACTCTCGCTTTCTTAAACTTTAAAAAAAAAAAAAAAAAAAAATGTTCCCTTTCCTTTCAATCCCAAACATACATAAGATTTTATGTAGTTTATTTGTTCCGTTTTCCCATCTTCCGTTGATTCTTCCAAATTCTACTTAAAGAAAAAACTATGTTTTATAGAATTATACTTTTGTTCTTTTACATCCTAAGTTAATCCATTAATATATCTATATGAGTTCATAATCTTTTCTTCCTTTGCTTTTATTTCGTGTATAATCCTCTAAAAAAATTTTCCCAATGAAATCCAACTTCGATCGATACATTCTATTTTTCTAAGATCTATCTTTTGTATGAGAATCGAATTTAGGGACAGAAAATGGAACGCTATGATATTATAGTCAAATGAGAAGATTAATATCAATAATCTTTATGTTATTTAACAGCTTTTACACCGCTAAGAGTAGATCCAAATGGTACTCTCTCTACCACTGGGTCAGCAAAAAAGTCGACTGTCCAAAAATCATGTATTGAGATTAGTATAACGTAGTGCCAATATAGAACGTGGCAAGAGATTGCGTAGTAAATTGCATATTGCTAGTGCGGGACGGAGCCGAGTTCTATTGAGAAAATCTTAGGCACAAGTCTAATGACACCTCACTTCTGCGCTAGTCCATTAGTTAAGCGACTCGTATACTCACAAGACCCACCTGTCCTCTCTCACTTCACCGTCTCTCTCTACGTTTGCTTCCACCATGGCCCACCATCCCATCACCCACGATTCGGCCAAAATCCTCCCCATTGCTAGCAAATCTGACGACGGCGATGATGCCAGATTGGGGACAAGCCTGCATGCTTCTTGTTGGGAATAACGGATCCCCGAAAACCGAATTCGACACCGAATCGAACCCCTAAATCAATGCGGAAGACGAAACCCGGGAAAACACGTATCACCGATTGTAAAGCACACCACGGATTCGAGCGTACCTTGTTAGCCACAGATTAAACACCAATGCTGAAGAAGAGGAAGAAATTCTGAGCAATTCGATCCGATGACGCCTTGAAGGGAAGAAGGGACGCCTTAAGCGTTTTCTTTTCTTTTTCTTGGAGAAAAAGAGAGAGGAAGGAGAGGAACGTACGTACGTTCTAATTTCCCAAGAGGTGTGTTTCTCTCTCTCTCCTCCCTTTTATACATTTCCCCATCCACGGGCCCTATTCCGTGGGCCGGGCATTTGGGCCCAACTTGAGCGGATGGGCCTTAAGCCCATCTCATAAATCCATCATCTCCCACTCGCACATGGTGGTCCAAAACCAACATGGGCGGACAGGCCATACTCATCCCCATCAGAGAAAAATCCAGCATAGACTCTCACTTAACATGATGGGCCGAACATAATCCTCTTTTCCTCTCTTCAACATTCATACCGGTGAATAATCCGTGCGACCAGCATACTTTGAGAGCTCGTTGCCATACATCTGTTAGGAATATATAGCAGCTCATAATGGGCATCACACTCCGAGTAAATTTAGTATGCAATACCCTAGATCGATCGATCACATTTATATCTCTCTTGATCTCTTTGTTTCACAAAGACAGTCATAATTGGTTAACCGGTGAATACAAAACTATAATGTGATTCTCCAAAATCAATCTTCATCTTTCCTTCAAACTCTCAATTTCAGTCCAGCTTGCTTTTCTAGAAATGCCCCATTAGATCGAATCACTCATGACCATTGGCAACATCCTAAGATAGCAAACACTAAATAGAAATCTTGAGAATAAGTAAGAGTCATGAGGGGACTAAGAAATTGAGGAACTCTCTTCCTCAAGAGTCTCACATGACATAAAAGTTGAGATCAAACTTTTGCCACTCTTATTGGTCGTCTCATGCATACGTAGTATGAAATACGTATTACGGTATTAACTCCTTTCCCATGGAGCGTATGTCTACACTTTTCAATACCATACAGATGATAGTTCAGACATACCCAATATCTAACTTGAGTTCACATATCTACTCATTCATAAAATTCATCAGAACTCACATCTAGCATCTTAGACAGATAAAGTAAAATATGTGGGGTATTTCACTTTCGGACATAGTAAGTATTATATCCTCATCTTAACACCTAGTTAAGGCGACATACGTGTTTTAAGCTTGAGCTCTCGATTATCACCTAGATAATAAGCTTATAAACAGTCTCATCTCTATTTATCACACAGTAAACAGAGGCGATTACCCGTGTGAGAGGGCTAATCTTATATCTGTCCGACATACTTCTCAACTTAAAGTAATGCACTAAGCATTAAGATGCATAAGGATTAAACAAAGATTCATAGGCATTAATGATGAAAACACAAATTCATCAAATTGTGAACACTTAGGGAAAATACAATATTCAAGACATCGTCTCTACGCAACCCTAGAGATTTCATATGGCCACAAAACACATCTCTAGGTATTGGCTTTATCATAGGATCTGCTACCATTCCATGCATAGTATGTACTCTAAGTTCACATCTTTTCGTGCAACCATATCCTTGACAAGATTATACTTGGTATCTATAGGTTTGGTCTTGCCATGATACTTTGGATCTTTGGTATACGCTTTTTTGCTGCTTGGCTACCACAGTTAACCAACAATAAATCTGCAGCACTTCTAATAATACCTAAATGATCCAAAAATCTCTTAAGCCAAACACTCTCTTACACTGCTGCTGATAATGCCACGAACTCAACTTACATCGTGGACAAGGCTATACACTTTTGTTTCTTACTGCTCCAACATATTGTGCTATTATTCGGTAAGAAAACAAACCCAGAGGTAGATTTCCTTTCGTTTAAATCTCCTCTCCAATCAGCATCAGAATAACCTTTGAGTTGCAGATCTTTTCCTTAATAACTCAACGTATAATCAGCAGTCCTCTTTAGATACCTTAGTATTCTTTTAACGGCTTTCCAATGTGCTTGACCTGGATTGGATTGGTATCTGCTCACCATTCCGACTGCAAAGCATATGTCGGGTGTTGTACACATCATAGCATACATCAAGCTCCCAACAGCACAAGCATAAGGAACATATTTCATTTGTTCCTTCTCTTGTGGAGTCCTTGGACACAGTCTATGGCTCAATCCTTCACCTTTTGCAATAGGAGTGTCTATGGGTTTACAATCCCATATTCTTCAATTCAAAATTAGAAGACAACCAACTTTTGACAGTATTGACAAACTCCATATTACTTCCGACAATTAGTATATCATCAACATATAATGATATGATCACAAATTGATCATTGGATATTTTGATATATACACAATGATCATCATCTATCATTGTAAAGTCATATGCCATTATGGTATTATGAAAACGTACATATCATTGTCTTGACGACTGCTTAAGGCCATATATCGACCCCCAAAGTTGACATACCTTTTCTTCTTGGCCTTTCACTATGAAACCAGCTGATTGTTCTATATGTTTCTTCCTCTAATTCTCCATTGAGGAAAGCAGTCTTTATATCCATTTAATGTAATTCAAGATCCATACTAACCATTATTGCCAGAATAATGCAAATCAAGGTAAATCTCACTACAGGAGAAAATGTATCTTCATAATCAATTCCTTCTTGTTGATTATACCCCTTCGCCACAAGGCGAGCCTTATGCCTTTCTATCGAGCCATTAGCCTTTCGCTTTATTTTGAGAACCCACTTGTTCCCAATAGCTTTGTGTCCCTTTTGGAAGATCAACCAATTCCCAAACTTTGGTTTGATTTCATTGACTCCATTTCCTCTTTCATTGCATGAATCCATTTTTCCTTATTAGGGCGATTCAGAGCCTCATTAATATTTCTTGGCTCATCCTCATCTCGTGGAGCAACCATAAAAGTTTCCCCTTCAATGTCAAAATATCGACGGGGAATACTTTGGTGACTTGTTCACCGTATGGGAGATTGTACACTTAGCACATCATTCCCCATCATGCTACCACTTGAATTAGGTAATGATGATGTCGTCACATCAGGTGGTTGCAATTGAGAATGAGTTGAATTCAATTCATTACATCTCATATTACTCCCACTTGGACGAACTTCACTGACATCATTATCTTGATCCAAGGTTTCAAATAGGGAGTTATTTTCCCTTATTTCGCCCCTCTTAGAAAATTCATCCACTAAAGATGTGACCTCCCGTGATTCAAATTCAGTTATACTCCCACTTTTCTGCTCACCTATGAACACATACCATTTTGAGTGTTCGCAGTATCTCATGAAAATACTCTTATTTTCTTTGGGATCCAATTTCCCAAACTTGTGAGAGGACTCATAATATAGGTAGCACAACCCCATGGCTTAATAAAACTTAAGTCCGATTTTCTAACTGTCCATAACTCATATGAAGTGGAAATAATTGATTTGGAAGGCATCCGGTTAAGTATATTGGCAGCAGTTAACAACGCATCACTCTAGAAAGTGATAGGTAAGTTAGCATGCGCCATCTTGGACCTAACCATTCCAAGAGGGTTCGTTTATTCTCTCGCAACACCATTTTGTCGAGGAGTATATAGAATAGACAACTATCTTTCTATTCCATTTTCATCACATAATTTTCTGAACTTATCGATAAATATTCTCAACCTCGATCGGATCTAAATACCTTTATTTTCTTGTCTAATTGATTTTCTACTAGGTTCATAAACCTTCTGAAACAACTTATGCTTCAGATTTATGGGAAATCAAATAGACATATCCGAATCAAGTAGAATCATCTATAAAAGTGATGAAACAAACAGCCCATTGCCTTCCTCTCACATTCATTGAACCACAGACGCCCAAATGGATTAAATGCAGAGAAAATTCAGCTCTTTTACCTTTTCCAAATGGTTTCCTTGTCATTTTCCTTACTAAGCAATGCTCACATATGGACAAATCGACTTTTTCAATATTGCCCAACAAGCCCTCTTTGGCTAGTCTATTCATATGTTGTTGGCCCATATGACCAAGTCTAGCATGCCACCATATTCACATAATTATCATATAAGGTAGAAGACGTGAAACAAGGAAATAACATATTGACATCACTATAGTCAACATTTAGTACAATAAAACCATTCAGTAAGTGACCACAATCATAGTAGTTTGTATCTAAACACAAATCTACACCTTTATTATGGAAGTCCATACCAAAAACCAAGCTTAACCAACATTAAGACAGACACTTAATTTCGACGAATCTCCAGAGCATATAGAACATCAAGATGCGTCCACCATGCATGTTCAATTGGCAGGTGCCAATCCCTTTAACTTCAGCTCTGGAGTTATTTCCAATATAGATCCACTTAGTTCCAGTTGGTACTCGTCGAAATTTCACGAAAGATCCTCTATCCTTTGCTACATGGTCTGTCGCTCCTGAATCTACATTCCACAAAGGATTGGATTCAGCCTATAATGCAGAACTTGACACATAAGCAAAGTTCTCAAATGTACAAGAGGTGTATAACTTCTTTGGCTCACGACAGTCGCGAGCATAGTGACTCTCTTGTCACAATTGTAACATCTCACCCTTGACATTTTCTTCACTTGATGACGTTTTCCTCTCTCTTGTTGGTTAATTCTTGATTTCTTGCAATAAGGACTTGATCCTTTGCATTCCACGTATTGAACGAATCAATACGTTTGCGCTTAGAGCTCAAAGCCCTTTATGAGCTAGAACCAAAGCATTGAAAATATCTATTTTCGACTCACATGCCGTCAAGCGGTCCTCTACCAGCTCAAGGTGGCGCACAGCATCCTCAAGATCTTCCATAACATGGTCAAGAGCTTCTAGTGCTTCTTGTTTTTCCAGCACATATTGAATCTTCATATTCAATATTTCACGATTGTTACCGTTCTTATCAGCAATTATATTCTTAGTTGCTGAACTATCGTTCTGAACACATCAGACATACATGCACGAATAATTAATGCCTATCATTTATGCATCCCTATTTGCATAGACCCATCATATTAATGAATAATTTCAAGTAAGGCTTCAGAATCAAAAGGTCACTATGTTTCCAATCATCCTCCAAAAATTCTAACTCAAAACTATCATTAATATGATTGTCATATGCAAAATCAATTATATGAAGCTACAAAAACTTCTAAAACTACCCACACTAATTACCCACAAAGAACCAGCAATAATAGAAAGTAAAATTTTAAGATAATTGACATACAATTAAAAACAATAATGCTTTCAATTAACACAATTAGGTAGTAATCATTACATAATTAATCAAAGAAATAAATAGGGAATGTCCCTTCTAATCTATCACCAAAACATCGAGAAAATTGAAGGCACATTTGCCAACCATGGAAAAACATTTGGAGAGCATTCATGTCACCACCAAGGCGCATTTACTCTACGCCATGTGGCGCTCAATCTAAGGGTTGAGGTTTTGGCCAACTCAATCATATAGTGCTCTCTTACAAAAGCTTCCAATAGCCTCTTATAACCAGGGACCACGTTGACCTCCCATAACCGATCCAACACTGCTTGCCATTCAGGTGGAAGAGTGTTCATCAAAGCCGGCACATTCTCAAAATCCGGCATAAGATAACCATTGTAGATGATTTCATGTATCATTTGATTGACTCACGACCACATGTGATACTAAATCACCATCATGCCACCGATAATTAGCTAATTTCGACATCAGCCTTTTAAGTCTTGCATTTCCTCGTCCGTTCTCGGGATTGCGGGTATCCTTGCATAACGCATCATAGTTCCTGCAACAAATGCAGAATTAAAAAAAGGATCACTTATAATCCATAATAAATATAAGGGAAAATACATAATTTTCCAAAATTCATGCAACAAATGCAGAATTAAAAAAAAAAATGGATTACTTATAACCCACATAGGCATGACTGAAAAAAGAAACAAATTCCTTTTTTTTTTTTTTTTTTTGGGTCAAAGTCAACGGTCAACGGTCGGTCAACGGTCAACGGATGTTCAACGGTCAACGAGTCGGGTCAACGGGCGCGCGGGTCGGACCGGTCGCGACGGTCGAACCGGGCGGGCCGGTCGGGCCAGTCGGACCGCTCGCGCGGACCGACCGCACGTGCCTCGCGCGTGCGGGGGATGACGTCACGAAGACGTCATCCGGCACGTGCCGGCGCGTGCACCGCACGCGAAGTCGGGTCGGGTCGCCGGCTGGTGACCGCTCCTAAACATTTTTTTTTAAATTTAAATAAAAAGATATCTATGAAGTTATTAACAAAAGAACAATAAATATACAAGAAATTTTCAAAGAAAAAACAAGTACAGTCTCATCTAAAAAAAATTTAAACTTTGAAGGAAATCCAAAACGCCACACATATGCCTATTGTGACTCTCATGATTTGTAGTGAATGTGCAATTCATCGCATAAAAAAAAAAAAAAAAAACGAATTTGAGTTCGAAATATATTTGGTTACAATGAAAGAGAAGGTAAAAGATTTGAGTTCCTTACGTGTCCAATTTAATCAAACTTCATGTCCAATCTGTTTGTAAGCACGATCTCATGAAACTATGGGCAAATTGATCAAAAACTTAGATGACTACTTTTTCATTGGAACAAAACATGACAGTGAAAGATAGCATCAAGCATATTTAGTAACAATAGAGGAGTACAAATCACTTTATATAACATTTAATATGTGATCGGTTTTTCATCCGTGTGTAATGATAAACACTCATTGAGAAAACACTTGATAAGAAAGAAATGTAAAACGATGTATACTTTTAGGATGACATTCTCATTTTCATTTTGCTGCTGAGAATTGCAAACAAGGTACACCAACAAAAAGAGGGATGATTCTACAATTAAGATTATGCAATTTTGAGACATGTTTTGATGGCAAGTTTAATAGACGTATTTGGATAGTACGAATTTTGTTTTTTCTCATATAAAGGAAGTTAAAAAGTCTAGTCCAAAAGTTTAAACTGATAAAAAGAGAAATATCACATGAATATAAAAAGCATTTAGAACCGATTGTCAAGCAATGTAAGACAACACTTCAATAAAGAATATGGGTTAGGGTTTTGTTTTTTCACATATAAAGGGCATGCATTTCGATTGAGATATTTGAAGTAGTGTGTGCATAAAAAAAAAAAAAAAAAGGCATTCTACTGCAATTTTGAAATAATGCAAATTTTGGGAATTCAAAAGGCCCAAATTGAGAAGGGCAAAAAGTTCGAAAACATCCTATTGTGCTTCATATTATCACATAAATTTGATAATATGCAACCACAAAATGTCATCATGAAGTTAAAAGTGAGAAGCCTCCACCATAATAGTATGACCATATATTGAAATTAGTGCAACTTTTCGTATATACAGTACATTTGGTCTCATTTCATTATTCAAAACTTATTATTCATAATGTTTTCTAATTACAGGGCACCGGTGAGATTGAGGCCATTTGTCTTGAGAAGTATGACCAAAGAAACTACAAAAGTGAACAATTTCAAGATTTGACCAACTTAACATTCCTTCAAATGAACGGTGTGAATCTCATTGGAAAATTCCAAAACTTACTTCCTCAATTAAGATGGCTTTGGTGGGAGCGTTGTCCCTCAGATTTCGCAGCGACGAACTTTCATCCAGAGAGATTAGTCGTGCTCGATCTCTCATGGAGTATGATTTTGAGGACTGGGGAGGATGGGCTCTACTCAAGGTAAGATGTAGAGAAGGCATACATCTTGAGATTAATTGCATGTTGTTGAAGGTCCAAGGGCACCAAGTTCTCATTTCTTTCATTTGGGAAGTTATAATACCCTTCCAAAGATTAAGGATTTCCTATGAATAGAATAGGAATTTGTAGGTACCTAAAACCATAAGCTCATGCGGTTGATATATTGAATTGATAATATCTCACAATCGGTCATGTTTAACGTTAGAGATTCTGGAAAAACTTAACTATATTAATCAAATATATTAAACGTATAACTACAATATTTGTGCTTATCTCGATTTTTTTTTAATTTAAATTTTTTTTGTCATTTAAGTGATCTTCTGCCCACTTAGAATTATGTCTTTTAGCAATTCTTCTTAGATTTCTATGTCGATCTCCTTTCATGAGAAATGAAAAGTTACAACTATAAGGGTATCGTTTGGTTACGTTCTTACAAAGATTTTAACTGCTTTTTACATGAAATACTACTTGAATGGTCATTGATAGAATCAATTATTTAATATAAAAAAAATCAACATTACTACTTCAAGATAAGTGCATTGCTTTGTAATAAGTTTTGTGACGACAAATTATATGTTATTTCTCTGAGTGCTTACCAGATGATTTTTATTTTAGCCAAATTGGAAGATATGCCTAACGCAATAAGAAAATATAGTTGGCACTTGTATATCCCTAGCATTTTTTGTTTTTTGCAACATATATACTCAAAAAACTACCAAGAAACATTTATATAAAACAAAGGTAAAATAGTGGAGAAAAAGAAATGACACATGGAAACCGAAAATTGTAACATGCACATGTTTTTCTACATTAAAAAAAAAACTCTATATAAAAGGAGTAGTGGAGCATGACCATTTTTTGAAAAATCTTAAGAAGTCTATAAAAAAAAAGAAAAAAGAAAAAAGCTAGCGGAAAATCACATGTTGAAACGGTCCAATCTCATTTATATATCCTCTCTTTCTTTCATATGGCAACCAAGCTCAAAGTTCTCAACCTCTCGTATTGTCGTTCTTTAACAAGAACTCTAGACTTTTCCGTATTTGAAAGCTTGGAAATTTTGAATCTTGAAAGATCTTCGGATCTAAATGAGATTCATCCTTCTCTCGGGGACTTCAAGACCCTCATCTCCTTGAATGTCAAACATTGTATAAGATTGAAGGAGCTACCGGCAGGGAGTAGGTAGAATGGAAGAATTGAAGGAGCTTATCTTGTATGATATTGCCATAAAAGAGATTCCCATTTCAAGAGGTTGCTTGACAAAGCTAGAGATTCTAGATGCCACGTTATGCGAAAAACTTGCTCAACTTCCGGAATTCATGGACTCCCTTGTGTCGTTAACTAAATTGAACCTAGATTTTTGTCCAATAACCAGCATACCCAGCTCCATAGGCCATCTACCGTCCTTGGAGCAGTTGTCATTACATGGATGTTGGTTATTGAGAGAGATCCCAGACTCGATCGGCCAATCAGAATCATTGACTGAGCTAGATTTAAAATGGACAGCAATTCTGGAATTTCCTGAAAGGATTGGGAATCTGCATAGAAGAGGATCTTGGACATACGTGAACTCAAATAACAAAATCGCCTAGTAATATTCAGAACATCTGGCTTTTCTTTTTTTCTTTTTTATTGAAACGTCCTTTGGCAATTGTCCAATATTGATGCTGATTCGGGTGGCGTGACAGGAGGGCGGAGGCAATTCAGAAGCCACCATAGGACAGCTGCTGAACATGGAGAAGCAAATGAGGTTGGCCGGCCACGGCACTGGGACGAAGTAGGCGGTGATGGAGATTGCGAAGCTGTGCTTCGAGGGAAAGCCCTGGAGAAACCCCGAATGACCAGATTGTTTTGTTGCCCAAATGATTAGCTAGTCAACTGCTGAGTGCTGGCTTTCGCGTTAGCGCCAGGCGATGATGGTATTGGGCGACTGAATTAGGGGATTCAAAGTGTTTTTACCCAAACTTGTTGGTTTAGTACCGTGAGTAATGTTTGTGTGCGGCATTGTTGAGATAGCGGATGCACCATCTCTTAAATGATTTGTTATTAGGGTCCCTCAGCTCATTTTTTGCAATTTTTATTTTATTTTATTTTTATTGAAGTAAACTTAACACAGGAAATAGTTTATTCAAGTTGGCGAGATTGGACGAATTGCTTAAAACGCGTGCTTTTTTTTTTTTTCTCTTTTTAATTGAAGTAAACTTTTCCCGGAGTAAACTTTTTATTGAAGGTTGCGGTTTATATTCCTGGGGACGTTTAGTGGCGCACCTGTGTAAACAAAGAATGGGTAAAAAGCAAAGGGTTAGCGATGTGACCTTTTTTCGGCAGGGTATATGTACTTATGTAAATATTCCAGGATCTTCAAGAGAGAGAGAGAGAGAGAACCAATAAAAACTAAATTTTTACCCAATTGTTTTTTTTTTTAATCATCAATGTATTAGAGTCAAGAGTTTAGACTTGAGTAACATGCACGGGGATACAAATAAGCTAATCTAACAAGTAAATTAGCTATCTCGGGGAATAATGATATATCAACTAACATCCCTAATATCCAATAATGTCTCTAAGGATATTATCTAATAGGAGAATCTCTAATTTCCATAAATATACTTCATCAACTTATGAAGTGAAATTGATTAACAACGGCGAGTCTTCATCACCTAAGTAGTAAAAAGTGAGTTTCCACCGTTGCCACTTAATGTCACTTGCTCCCAGAAGAAATCAAGAAAGAGACTACGGACTCAATAGGGAGAAGTCGCTGAAAGTTTGCTTAGTAACTTAATGGAAACATTTAACCAAGACTGGCCATCGTTAAACATCTCCCCGATCCATCGAGTCAATGTAAGATCGTGTGATGTTGCATCCTATGAAGTACGTCATTGGGAAGTCATCATCGACAAAGAAGAGAAGTAACTCTTTCAGCTGAGTAGGAAATCAGTGCACAAAGCTATGTGGACAAGCTGGACACCATGTTACTGGGCTGGCCATTGGATCTTCATTATACAGGGCGAAGGTAAATCTGTATGATGTATTAAGGTCCTTCGTATGCAGTGACCTTTCAATACGTTAGTGTTGGAGACCAAGAGAGGATCCCTTCCCCCCACCTTAGAAAGCCACTCGTCAATCGCTCTTTCTGTCGCCCAGCCCACTAACTCAGATTATTTTTCATATATGTATACTAAAACTGCATGAAGGCTTTACTTATTTTGCTATAAATAAAAATTTTCCTAAAAGTCTTCGCATGTATCACTTGAAATAATTAGTTAATGAAAAACTTTACATTATTGATCCACGATAAAAATATCAATCAAAATATTTTCATTATCCTTTGTATCCCTTGAAAATATTTTGATACATTTTCAACAATGAAAAAGATATTCTCCGTTCATTCATTTTTTTATTTTTGTGAATGATATAAAAAATTATTTTTAGGAAAATATATTTCAAATCATTCATTCTTTGTAAAACAAACATGTTTGAAGGAAAAAAAATGGAAAATTGTTTTCCGACTTTTCCTGTATTAGGACGACAAAAAACTAATTGATCGATAGAACAAGTTTTCAATGGATTAAAAATTAATGAACTTAGGAGGGAAAAACGACTTCACCATCTAGTGAGAAGAAAATTACTCTCTAAACCACCAAGCAAAGAAAAACTAACTATTTTCTTTGAAAATGATTGTCATGAAAAATATTTTTTTTTATCATGAAATTTTTGGTGAAATAAACCACCATTTTTTGAAAAAAGAGTTAGTAGTGGGCCAGCATGGGGTTGAGTGCCTCAAGTCACTACATTGATGGTTCAATTCTTAACGCTAGCATCCTTTAATTCAATCGAAATTACCCCCCCCCAAAAAAAAGTCCTAAAGTTATTACATTTATACTAATCTAAACCTTATAATTTGGCCCTTTTAACGATTTGCTAATTTAGTCCTAAACTTTTCATTGTATCAATTTAATCCTAAACTTTTTGATGATTTATCAATTTAGTTCTAAACATTTTACAATTTGCAATTTAGTTCTTTCCAATTATGGCATAGTGGTTTAGTTAGCACTAATCATTCTATGTGACACGATTAATGCTAACTACAATAATTTTTTAGATTTTTTTTTATTTTTTTCCAACCTTCACTTGGCAAGGGTCATAGCCCTTGTCCAAGCTGTCACTTGGGGTCAACAAGGGTCGAAATGCCCTTACTAAGACTAGGTAAGGGTCGCCAGCCCTCTCTTATGGCTAGTAAGGGTCGCCTAGCAACTTCATTAGCCTAGAGTTGGAAAAAAGGAAAATAAAAAATAATAATAAATTTAGAAAAATTGGAAAAATTTTAAAAATTTGCAAAAATTATTAACGTTGGCACCAATTGTGCAACTTAAGTCTGTCAGTGTTGACTAGACAATCAAGTTAGTGAATTTTTATCAAAATTGATTTGAAATGACTAAATTGGCAAATTGACAAAAGATTTAGGACTAAGTTAGCACAATTAAAATTTTTATAATTAAATTGATAAATTGTCAAAAGATTCAAAGCCATATTAACCAAGTTGAATAGATTTAAGACTTTTTAAAGACTTTTTTGATAATTTCATCATTTTCATAAAGCATGTAAAAAGCCGGTCCATGTCCGTATTTTTTTTGTCTGTCTTATTGTGCTATATATATATATATATATATATTCTAAATATGAAAATAAGGCTCTCACTTTTGGGGAATCAGTTTTTCTTTATGGAATTGATTTATTTCACATGCAATTAGTTTATTTTACCATGCGAAGGTTAAAAGGAACTGCTCAGAAAAAGAAATTATTATTTTTATTAAATTATTGATAAACAATTAATTTCTCCTACAAAGTTAGTTGATTTTATTCTCTTATTGTTCATAAAAGATTCCTTTTATCTTTTCTTTGCAAGTGTTCATCTTTCGTCATAACTAATACAATGTATTGGTAAATCATTGCACTTTGTTATTGACTAACTAAGAAGTACTAACACTTTCCGATAGCTTTTGTGTTATGTCAAATACTCCGACACGTGTCCAACATTCTTCCGACAATTGGTCAACACGTCTTTGGCCATCTTATGAGACATGGGCTATGTTGACATAGACAATTTTTAATGATATTTAAAAAAAAATTGATTTTTCTTTCTTTCTTTCTTTTTTCTTCCTTTCTTCCTCTAGTTGGTTGCAAGGCCTCAATGATGGCCGACAACCGACCCTCACCTTTGGCCAGTCGCCAAAGCCTAGCGATCAGCTAAAGGAAGAAGGAAGAAAAGAAAGAAAAATAAATAATAAAAATCTAGAAAATATTAAAATTTTATTAAAAAATTTATCCACATTAACGTCACTGTCATATAAGACAACAAGAATCCATGTTAGCAATTTATGGTCAAAATTAGTCGAATTGACTCATTTGGCAAAAAGTAATAAGTATTTATAATTGAATTGTCAAAATTAAAAGGTTTAAAATTGAATTGCCAAAAATGTAATAGATTTAGGATTTTTGGATAATTTTCTCTTAAAATTTCATATGAGGTGTTGGCTAGAATGTATACAAGAAGATATATGGTGTTGTTCCGACGGATGATATATCATTGAATTTCAATAGAAAAATCCTTTCTTTTAAAGAAATGAAATGATATGAAATAAATTTGCCAGCTAAACAATGTGGTATATGGAATATTTAATTTTCACCGCGGCATCGCATGTGCCGCTTTATTGACTAGACTTGTATCGCCTTGTTTTGGCCTATGATAGAATTAGATTATTCAACAAATAAGATTCTGATTCCTTGATTTTTCTTGTTCGGAGAAAAGTTTAAACTTGGATCTTAGGAAATGTAATATCTTGAAGCCTGTGAATATGTATTACCTTCTTTCACCGAGTATTTGGATATCATAATTATGTATTACAAAAATAAATCTGAATAAGTTTTACCAGATCTCTTTAAAAAATATTGGAAGTTGAAGTGACTATGCTTGCACAGGATTAGGACACCGGTGGTGGACAAATAGCGGACCGCCACCTGCGATCTTTAAGCCCATCATGGACCATCAACTTTCTTTTTTTATTTTGGTGAAAGGTAATTATATTAAGCTGAAACCAATAATTACATCAAAAACGGCACCAAAACAAATACTCATAATGAACAGAAGCATGAAAAATGGAAAGGAGCCGAGAGAAAAAAGAAGGGAAGCCAACAAGGCACAAAACGTGGTTAAGCCGCACAACTACAGCCACAACCAAAAGGACAAAAAACAAAAGAAGGCGACCGGCCGGCCAAACAAAGGCAACCGCAGCCAAAACCAAACAAAGCCAACAAGGCACAACCGCAGCCGACCATCAACCTTCTTTCATCCCTATAGATGGCTAGATTCGTACCGGATCTATCTTTGGATCTGGGATTGCGTCTTCAAGCCCCCAGTAGCACCAGGGAACTGGCGTCGTGGCACTTCTCTGTGAATCGAGCCGGAACCGATGGAGCCTATCTGGGATTCGTTGCACTTCTCTGTGAATCGAGCCAGAGCCGATGGAGCTGGATACGAACTGGCGTCAATGATTGACGCAAACAAAGGAACCGATTCAAGACGCATGGTAACAGAGTTTAGCGATCGCGATAATTTCTAGATTTTTTATTAAGGCCGAGAGAGTGTACCATGGAAACGGTGTTGCCAAGTTCCTTGGCGTGAGCGGCGCAGTTGCGGCGAATGGCGACGATTTTGGTGCCAGTCTGAAGCAGCTTTTGAAGTCCGATCTATGCCATCGGCTGGGCGAAGAAGAAAGTCAATAGAGAGTTGGGCAAAGAGAGAGTCTGCAGAAGAGGACGACGAAGTTGGGTTTTTCAATTGGAGTCTACTTTGATCTTTTTATTTTTCCCTTTTTCTTTTTTGGGCCATGAAATATCAAGGGATTGCAGGGCCTAAAATATCATTATGTTTTCAAATAAGGATATGAAGTGGTTATATTAGTTTTAGAAATAACTTAACTTTCTGACTGGCCAATAACATCTTCGTTATTTATCTTTTTTAAAAAATATTTTCCTTTTTCTAGTTTTTCTTTCTTCTTCGCTAGTAGCTGGCCATAAATGACGACTGGGCCCACAATTGGTCACCAATGACACCTAGAGAGGGCTAGGCGAGGGTTGCCCTCGCCAACCAAAGGTGAGGGAGGGCCTTGCCTAGGCGAGGTGACGCTCACCCAAGGTGAGGCCACCCTTGCCAACTAGAGGTGAGGCTGACAAGGTCTTGCAAGGCCTCCATACCGACTAGCGAGGGCTTGTAGGCCTTCATCGAAAAAAGAAAAAATAAGTAAAATAAGAAAAGAAATAAGAGAAAAATTAAAATTATCTTTGGATGAAAATTCCCTTGACTGATTGGAATATTTAGTTGGTCGGCAACTAGTAAGGTCAGGCCTTTATTTGAAATTTTTATGGCTACTTTAGGCTTTTATTTAAGACTAAGATGGTTACTTTAGACTTTTTATTTAATACAATGTCCATTTTCTACCATTATTTGAGAAAATAAAGGCACTTCAAGTATTTATTTGGAATTTTCCCAAATATCAATATAAATATAAATTTGAGGAGCTTGATTTCTTAGTCAAGAAATCTTATCAATCAAAATTTAGTGATCCTATTAAAAAAAGTAGAATCTTCAATGTAATTTATAACATGAAATAGATGAGATGTTTTATTTACGCATTAGAACTCAAAAGCCAAGTGATTAATTATTTATTTGTGTATACACAGTAAAGAATTATCGAAAAACAAATGCGTATGCGGGTGATAGAAAAAGAGAAAGTAAAGATTTGTGATGGAGCGTAGAGATGCACTTATCGAAAAAAAAAATCATGTTTTGTTGCCAAAAAAAAAGAAGAAGGAAAGAAACATGTTTAAAACTGCAAATTGTTTTACAAAAGAAGCAGAGTGATTGTAACATGATGAAGATTTAAGTTTAGTTGGTAAAGTAAATATATTTCCTGAATTAGTTGGGGATTATGTTGACCATATTTGATATGATTTCGAGCATTTTGCTGTATAGTATTGTTATCATACATCTTAAGAAAAGACATGAACATTATATGAAACTTTTAGATTCAAGCTTAAATTGAAATGCTCCTTGAATTTGCAATCTATAAATGTTCATCTAATTAGATTCTTATCATGACATGCTTCTATATACATACTAAAAACATATTATCCAATAACAAAGAGATTCAAGTTATACAAGAGAGTTTAATTATCAGAGTTGTCATACTAATGTATAAAGAAGAAATAACAAGTCTCGTTGACATAATCAACTAGGCTCAGCCTCAATGAGGGTGAGATTCGAGTGGTTCCTCACCTTCTCAATACGTCCCACGGATTGGAGCGGATCAGGAGGTGTTGCTTTGATCTCACATTGGCTTGTCGAGTTCATATCCTCCCGCACATTCTCAATTTGGACTTTCCCAATACCAGAGCTGGGAGTCCCAACGTCGCATGAGAGGTTTACTTGTCGCAACGGGCATAAGCAAGGACCGTGTATGTCCGCACGCCTAAGGCTGCCGTACCCGAAGACTATGGGGATTTATCACAGGTCGAGAAAGAGTAGGCTCTCTCTAGATATTCAGAGTAGGCTCTCTCTCTCTCTCTCTCTCTCTCTCTCTCTCTCTCTCTCTCACGCACGCACGCACGCACGCGCACAGAAAACAAAACAAAAAAGAACCTTAGCACTTCTTGTGAAACCGAGAATCGATCGAAAAAGCTAGAAAAGCTTAGGTTTCAAATGCGAGAAACCAAGATATCTAAGTAAAATTCATCAGTAGAAGGGGTTAGTAATTTAATAGTTACGATTGGATATGATTGCAGAATATGGAATTCGAATGGTTTGGATTACTATTTGATTCAATAGGTCCCATTGACCTCATAAGTATTATAGCATGATGCATGGTGATTGAGCATACACTTCTTCGTTTCAATTTCATGTTACTTTCGAATTTCAGTAGTGTTAGAATTTTCTAAGTGTCATTCGTGATTTAGTCCCAAATAGTATGTTGTAGAATTAGATAGATACAAAACGAAATTTTTTTAACTTACAAGATCATGAAAAGGGGTTTTGCTTAAGAGGTAGATAAGACTCAATTAATTCATTAAGTGCATCACGAATATGATTGAAGTAACTATTACAACACAAGGCTTTGTGTATAGCAAAAGTTCGTCTTGCTAAAAAGTTCGAAAATTGAAATTTTGGATAATGCAGAATCTTTATTAATTATTTTTATTTTTCCTTTTCTTTTTCTTTCTTTTTTCCTTCTTTTCTTTTAATTTTTTTGCTGTGGCTGGTGAGGATCGTCAAGCTCATTTTACAATCGTCAAAGAGTCCTCTATTTCGTCTGTTTTGATTTTTCTTTGATTTCAAGGTAGGTTTGCTTGATTGCTGATGTTACTCATAAGATCATTCGAGGATTCCTCTTCCAATTATATTGCAAAATTGAAGAAATTTTCTATATATGATTGATGTTAAGGATGGGATGCGATGAGATTTATGGAACAATGCTTTAATTGATGATGAATTTCCTCTTGAATGAAACTTAGGATGAGAAATCACTTGATAAATCATATTTAGCACACCTAGGCTTAAACTCTTCATGTGTGTTCCCATGTTGATTTTGCTGCCATTTTGAGGATGAAACCTCACACATGGAAGTGAGGTATTCTCTCCTCATTTAGTTTTAGACAATCCCAATAGGATCGAGGTGACTCCTTCACATAGAATGGTCATAGAATTAATCAAAATAAAATAAAAATCCAAACATTGCAAGAGGTAAGGGTTCGGGAGAACCTACACCCATTGAGATCCTTTGGTCCCCAACTTGACATGACCTCTAAACTTGCTTCCCATTTCCCTTCAAGATGGTTGTGACACTATGCCCAAGTCCATGGAGGCTGGCCTATGATCTCTAATAGTGATGCTTGAGTACTTGTCTTTCTTATGCCCAAGGCACCAGTGACCGACTTCAATCCATCGAGGTGGGCCCGGATGCATCGAATCTAGGCCTAGTTCCTTGACGACCAGTTCCACGGCCCATGTCTAGGTCCCCAATGGCCATGCCGAGGTACCTGGGTCTAGGCCAAAGTCACTAGCGCCTAGCCTAGGTCTTCTGTGGTTGAGCGCGGTTCCTCATTGGTCTGGGCTTAGGTCCATAGAGGCATGGCCCAACTCCTTTAAGGCCTGACCTGAGACCCTAGTGCTCATGTTCGAGTCCATGGAGGCTAGGCTTAAATCCATTGAGGCTAGGCCTAGAGCTTAGTGCTTGTGTCTAGGTCCCTCTAGGCTTGGCCTAGGTGCCTAGTGCCCATGCTCAATATCCGACTTCCTCGCCCATGTCACTAGTGCCTAACTTGGGTTGGGCCCAAATCCTTGGCATTCTAGCTGAGGTCCACAAAGGTTGGTTCAAGGCCAACTAAGACTCCGTGCCCATGCGGCATTAGGTCATTTGTGGCTAGTCTCGAGACCCTAGTGCTTGTGCTTGGGTCAATAGAGATTTGCCTTGGGCCCTTCGTGGCCTATTATAAAGATTTTTTTTTTTTTCAAAAATAATACTTGTGCATGCATCAACAACGAAATTGTGATTTCAACGTGACCACTGGAGCGATATATATTTTTATAGCAAAATTGTGTAATTTTTGTATTTTGTTATGGAATTCAAACCAAACACACAAAATGGGCTAATTTCAAAGAATCAGGAATAGAAATAGAATTAATCGATTTCTAGTTCTAAAGTCTCTTTGCTTTTGCTTGTCAACATGCTACTCACTCACATCTTCACTTTGCTTATGCACCACATGAAGTCCTAGGCCATGACCTAATCCAAGTACCTATGGTGCCGAGCTGGTTTATGGAGTCGCCTATTTTTTAGAGGTAGCAATTTAAGAAGAGAAATTGCTATGAATTGCAGCTTAGGTTGGGTCAAGTATGGATAGGTCGGATCTAGATTGCTAAAATTGTATAGCACCAAAATGGGTTAAATTGATCAATATGGGTCTTACCATTTTCAGTCAAACCCAAACCTGCCCAACCCATCCATTTAACGAGCTTATACTCCACTGAATAATCCTTGGGATATGAGCTAAATAGGTCCATTTGAATCAAACCATTTTGACCCAATTCAAGCTTGACTTGATCCACCTATTTAATGGGACTACACTTCACCGATTAACTCTTAGAATTTGATTAAGTGCTTTCCATCGAATTTGCCTTTGATTACTTTAAAACTTACAATTGTTTTTTCTTTCCCTTTCGAAGCCACCAATTTTCCCTTTGTGACAGAATTTTTATATATTTGCACTCACTACTTTCCTAGTCTAAAAGGATTAATATTACAAAAAATCTCAAACCAGTATACATGTAACAAATTTACCTCAAACTAATATTTTTTACCATAAAAAATCCTAAACAGTACACTTGTGACAAATTTATCATTCATTAGTTTTTGTTAAATTTTACCATCAAATTGCTGAGTTGGATGACATGTGACAATTGATGGGTGTACCGGTTTATGGTTTTACCCTTCGTTTGTTACAAGTGTACCAACTTGTATTTTTTCGTTATATCAATTCAAATTAATGGAAATTAATGGAGGGTGAATTGTCACAAATATACCAATTTAGGATGTTTGATAGTTAAAAAATTAGTATGGGCTAAATTTATTTCGAGTGTAATGATTTGAGATTTTTGGTGATCAAAAAATTAATTTGAAGTAAATTTAGCATGTGTATATAATTTTGGGATTTTTTGTAATATTAACCATTTCTAAAACTCGCAATTCCACCGAGACTCCCAACGGAACTCCCTTGGTTTCTTTCTTGATTCTTCTACCAATTTCTCCCAAGCTGTTTGACTCTATCTCCACCGATTGTGATCTCCACCCAAGCTCAAGTTCGGATTTTTCTCAAATCCCCCTACACTTTGTCTTTTAGTCGCAATTCACTCGACTCTCTTGCTTGCCGTGGAAATGTGCTTTGTCCGCCAGGAAAACCCGAGTTTCCCATCCTAAAGTCCTTCAAACATCGGCTAAACCTTCATTTCAAAGTCCAACCCAAGATAGGCTTTACTCATGGATTGTGATCCTCATCCTTAAGCTTGAATCTTATCCTTGCCTCATCTTTAAGATTCAAATTTCCACGATTCTTGGAATTGCAATCCATTTTGTCCGAGATTAGCACAGTCTCCAAGCAACCTTTGAGTTAGGCTCACTTCTCACAGTCTTGGAGTTAAGAATTCTAGCTCGTCTCATATGCCGAGCTGTCTATCGTGCTAGTTTTGAAGATGAGCCCCCATTCTGTTTGATATGAACATGCTTATTCCTAAATCTAAATGTCTCCAACATCTAAAGAGAAACGCAACAAAAATTGTGAACGCGGAACTATTTACAACTGAAGTTTTGGTCTAGGGGGCCAATTACATCGAAGTCCGAGTTCAATTCTTAGTTTCTTTTATGAAATGAATAATATATCTGATAGATAGACACGTTCTTTGATCAATAATGTGGTAGGCAACTAATCGCAAGCCAAAAATTGTAAGAAAATTTATATTTCCAAGTGGGATCCACAATCTTTTGTAATGTCAACTATTAATTATTTACATATGCGATTGATGTAGTCTAGGAATTATTTGATGGGGGCAAATTACATATAGACCAATGCAGTATAGAAATCCAGCTTTTGAGGTTGCCTACTGCATCTTCTAATCTTTGAAAGGGTCACCGCAAAATTATATCTGACCGGAAGCCAAGTCAAATAAGTCTCAATCTGCTTTTCACGATACAATTGCAATTGTAGGTGGAATGTGATCCCTCCTCTAGATTTGGAGGTCATTATGGGCTTTACACAGGTAGCCCCGATGAATCGTGCTACTTAGGAAACAAAGAAAGCAATTGGTTGTGATGTATAATAGTTTAATTGGTCGAAATCTTGATATTATAGTATAGTTGGTTCATAATATCTGATTGCTAATGACCGACAACTTCAAAGAGTGTTGATCGTTGGTTTTCTTAATAGAAATAGCAAGTCAAGTCAAGTCATGCCTTCCCCATAGGTGGGGAAGATTGTGGATTGATAATTGTAAATTTTCCTTAATATATAAGCAAATCCCACATAATCGAAATAAATATGTCATTGTCATTGACTCTTAGCACCAGGAGCATCTGAACGATGCTCGTTAGGTTAACAAAATCCTAAATAATCCAGCGATTGAGATGCTTGTGTCATTGACATGTACATTAGCACCAATAGCCTCTTCAGTGTTGTTCATTAGTTTTCTTGTCTGCGAAATGCTGCGGCATGCGTGCAATACTTGACCTTCCATATGGCACGCATCACAGCCGTTCGATTAGCACGAGAGGTCTTTGACCTTGGATGGCAAGAACTCAGCATTGTTAAAGCACATACAGTGGAGTGTTTTGTGTTGGTACTCCAACATCGAAGGCTGAAAATCGGTGAAGACCCCGGCAGTGGGTAAATTGTGTTGTTTGAGCACTCCTCAACTAGTCACAACTCCTTGCTTTTGTCTTCTCTTCTCTCTTTCCTGTTTTGATTGCTCCATTTTCTTCGAATTGAGTTCTGAATTACATTCTGCAATTCCCAGATTTGGGATTCCTTATTTCCCTTCTCTTGAACTTTAATATGGCTTTCTTTTGAGGCTCTGCTCCATCAATCTCTTTTGTTGCCTTTGTATTGGTACAATCTTCTCAGATGAAAATAAAAGAACCCACTCATTTAGAAGATCCGATACACGAGGTGCCTGCCTCATCAACCTCTCCACAAGTAGGTGATTATGAAGGTGGAACCAAAAGGCCGAAAAGGAAATGAGTATGAAGTGTTTTTGAGCTTTAGAGGGAAAGACACTCGTAAAGGCTTCACAGACTATCTCTACACTAGCCTTATTGATGCAGGAATTCACGTGTTCAGAGACGATAATGAACTCCGTGTCGGTGAGGAGCTTGGTCTGGAGCTTCTTTACAGTATTACCAAGTCTAAGATCTCGATCCCAATTATCTCAGAGGACTACGCTTCTAGCAAATGGTGCCTTCGTGAGTTGGTCCAGATGTTGAAATGCAAGAGAAGCATAGGGCAAATAGTGTTGCCCATATTTTACAAAGTGGGACCATCGCAGGTGCGACATCTTATAGGGAGATTGCGAGATTCTATCAATGCACATAGAGAGAATTTGGATGATATGGTTTTGAAGGAATGGGAAGAAGCGCTTAAAGAAGTCAGCTCATTGAAAGGATGGGAATCGGAGAAAACTGATAACGGGTACATAGTTCTTCACCAAACATTGTTTAATTTATCATGAATAGATCTTGCTTGAAAAAGAATATAATTATTGCAGAATTTATTGCTATTTGACAGGCATGAAGGAGCATTGGTTAAAATTGTTGTCAACAAAGTTAGGTGCGAGTTAAAGAGAACTTTTAAGCTAATTGTTCCCAAAGAATTGGTTGGAATTGATGATCGTGTGGAAGAGATCATGAGCTTGATAGATGCTCAATTCAATGATACAAGGATTATTGGAATTTATGGAATGGGAGGTATTGGTAAGACAACTCTTGCAAGGGTCCTGTACAACAATCTCTCTAGTCACTTCGAGCATCTTAGCTTCATGGCAAGTATTCGAGAAAGATCTCGACGCAAGGGCATTGAATACCTACAAAAGCAGCTTATTAAAGATATACTGAGAATTCCATATGATGTGTCTAATGTCGATGAGGGAATTGGTATCATCAAATCTCAATTCAAAAGTAAGCAAGTCCTCATTCTTCTAGATGATATGGATGATAATACTCACTTGAATGCTTTGGCCGGAGATAATAGTTGGTTTAGAGCTGGAAGTATAGTCATCATTACAACTAGAAATAAGAGTATTCTCAACAAGGCTAGGGTAGGCTACATGTACCAACTCAACGAGTTGTCTTTGGATCAATCATTGATATTATTTAGTAGACATGCCTTTCAAAATGATTCTCCTCAAAGTCATTATGAGTTTATCTCCCATGACATTGTATCGACTACCGGGGGGCTTCCATTAGCTCTTGAAGTTATAGGCTCATTCTTATGTGAAAAGACAGAAAAAGTATGGGAAGATACATTAAAGAAATTAAAGAAAGTGCCTGATAAGAAAGTTCAAGAGACATTGAGAATAAGTTACGAAGCATTAGATTATGAAGAACAACAAATATTTTTGGATATTGCATGTTTTTTCATTGGATCATATGAACAAAGTCCAACTTATATGTGGGGTGCTTGTAGTTTTTTCCCAGGAAATGGGATTGAAGTATTGAGTCTCATGTCCCTAGTAAAAATTGACAAAGACGGCAAGCTAATGATGCATGATCAATTGAGAAAATTTGGAAGGGAAATTGTTCGTCTCGAAAATCCAAAGGAGCCTCAAGAGCGTAGCAGATTATGGATTTACAAGGAAGCTGTAGATGTGCTTGACAATAACAAGGTATCTTCTCTACTTGTCATTGCCAGTGAATGTAAGTCCACCTTCTCTTTGTCGTTTGAGATAAAAAAATTATTGCCAGTCAAATTCCCAAAACTGCATGCTTCTACCAGCAAGAGTGCTCTTTGATTAATTGTTGCTGTTGCCTAACTCTAGGACATAATTGAGGAGCATTTTCTCCGTTATTAATGATTGATATGTCTTTACCTCATAGCATCGTGAGATGACACTCTCCTTTGGTTACTTCAACACAACAATAAAACTACAAACGTAATGTGTGACATAGCACTTTTGGAGAAAACTTGACATCTATAAGTTGTTAGGAGACATGCTTTTCCCATATAATTGTTTGATGCACATGTTTAGGGCGCACATGATAACCATTTTATTTCTAGCTAAATTATTTTTCTGTTCTCGGGAATAGCTTTACCAATTTGAGATTTTTATGACACAAATAATATCGAATAAATTTTGATAATTTTTCACATGAAAACTAGTTTAGAGTAAATGTGGCACGGATCTATCAATTTGCGATTTTTGGTGATATTAATTCTTTTGCTATTTAGAATTGTAACAAGGTACACCAGAAAATTAGGGAATTCTACATTTAAGATACTTTAAATTTGATACATATTTTGATGGCTAGTTTGATAGATGTATTGGACTGTAGGAGTCATTTGTTTCACATATGAAGGATATTCACACACAAAAGGGCATGAATTTTGGTAGATATATCTATAGTAATGTATATGAAGAGAGGCCTTCTATTGTAAATATTTTTTACTATTGTAATTTCAAAGTATGCAGTTTTTGGGAATTCAAAAGCTGCAAAATGCAAAGGGCATAATTGGAAGAGGAAAAGTTTGAAAGCAACCTTTTGAGCTTATACTTTTGCATAGACTAGACAAATAATGTGCAGAACTTGTCATTCTAAGAGTTGAAAATAAGAAGTCTACATCATCATTGTATGACGACAAATTAAAATCAATGCATTTTATATTGTATCTGTTTTGGTCTCATCTTGTCATTAAAAAATTACCGTCCATAGTTTTTCCTATTTGCAGGGTACTAGAAAGATTGAGGCCCTCCGTCTTGGCAAATATGGTAGGGAAAAAGATACACAGCTGAACAATTTAAAGAACTAACTAACTTGAGGTTCCTTCAAGTGGATGGTGCAAATTTCACGGGAAATTTCCAAAACTTACTTCCTCAATTAAGATGGCTTCAGTGGCAGGGCTGTCCACGGATTTTGCAGCGGTCAACTTTCATCCAAAAAATTAGTTGTGCTTGATTTATCGTGGAGCGGAATTTCAGAGGACTGGGGAGGATGGGGTCCACTCAAGGTAAGATATAGAGAAGGTATACATTTTTAATAATCACAAATTATTAAGGTCCAATTGCACCAAGGCTTAATATCCTTCCTCTTATTAAGGATATTTCCTCTAATATTTAGAGAAATTTATAGGCGCCTATATACACCAGAAGATTCAGCCCCTTAATACCTTAAATTAATAATATCTTAGCAACTAGTCATGCTTATTATTAGACATACTCAAAAAAATTAACTAAAATAATCAGCAAGTAATAAAGATATGACTAGAATATTGTGCCTATCTTGACTTTTTTAATCTAAATGATTTTTGGCTCCGAAGTTAGTTTCTCTCCATGCAAAAAGCATGTCTTTTTAGCAATTCCTACTATAGGTCTATAGGACATATTGCAATGGAACTCTTAAAGCTCATCATAAAAGTACAATTAAGTTTTAGTCGAGTTGATGTAATCAAGCCTCTCCGTAAATTTCATCAGACTTTAGCTTACTGAAAATGCTGACCGGTTTCTGTCATTACTTTTGCTCTCCTATGTGGCTGTTAATCTTAACTAAGGTGTGCAATCATGGCAAAAAGGATGTTGCTTTCCTAAATAAATTAATTTTTTCCCTGAACCATAATTATGTTATGTTAAAAAGGAAACTTCACGAAAAGGAAAAAGGTTCAAAAAATTGGAAAATAAAATAAAATAGTAAGGCATAAGATTCAATGTCAATTCTTCATCAATCAGAATTTTGGCCACAAGTTGGCCATTAATCTTCGTAGCAATCGTCAACGACTTTAAATGCTTTGATTTGCTACATGGGGTTTCTCAAACTCCGTAACTTCCTCTGATTCGAGCCGCAGTTCTGCTTTTGCCTTTTCATCAACTTGCTCATCATGTTTTTCGATTCGCATCGCCCTCGCTTTAAAGATCATAGGAACCTTGCTTGCGCCATGTTTATTTGAACAGGCGGCAAAATCCCGAAGGCAAAACCTCTTCCTTTTCTTCAAAGGCGGTCTCCGTTTCAGTTTGTTGACCCTCTATTTTCTTCTCCAACCAGGTTCTTCGATTTCCTGGGTTTCCGAGGCCTAGAGTTTTGCATCTGAGATTGGAGTTGAATTTCTTGTAATTGTTCAACCATCCGCCCCCTTTTTTTTTTCTTTCTTTTACAAAATCTGGTCAACAAACCACCTGGTCCATCGTTAACATAGATCCATTGTCTTTGGTGGTTGAAAAGGTATCTTCCGAGTTCGTCATCTGGAAGGTCCGACCATGTTTTCTTTTGGGAAATTTTCGCACGACCTACCCATCCTATTGGAATGATGTTCCTCAGACCGATCCCTAGACTAACAGGTCTTGTATACCCTACATAATAGTCGAATTTTCCTCTTAGGCTTACCTAATGTCTCATCAACCAAACCTAGTGTCCCAATAGTAGGATCGCCTTCCTCCTAGCGTTGCTTCAGAGATTTTTTATTTTTTTTCGTCAATTTCTTTTATGGATAGGCGATCTGCTCGAAGACACTAAGCTGATCTTCTTTTCCAACCTCATCACGAGCTGCAGTAACTTTGTCGCAACCCAGCTGGACCCTTACTTTCATCTTTTACTTAGCAACATCATGATCCTCTATCTCAATATTTGGTCGGCGACGCTGGCATAAATTCTTTTGAGGTCGTTGTTATTTTGGACCCTGCTGACACCATACTAATCATCCGAGGGAATGGGTCTGCATCGATTTCCATATTATCATTTCCTTGGTTATCGGCAAATTAATTTTCCCTTGCTGAATTGCATGTTGGATGGTTTTCTTAAAAACAATGCAATTAACTGCGTTATGACTCCATTGTCCCATTTAGAGTATCTTTTGTTTCCCAATTCTTCCTTGCTTGGAATAATCTGGCTTTCCGTCAAATTTATCAACCCATCTTTCAGGAGTAAAAAAAAAACAAATCATCCCATTTGTTGATGTCATACGAGTAATGCTGAGCGTCTCTTGCCCTAGCCTTAGTTGTTTCTTTTACTCAGGCAGGTTTAATGCTAGGCAAGCGTAAAGTTTATCAAGCACAATTTTTTGCTATAACTACTTCGGCATTCTCATCTCAGTCAAATTCAGGTGTCGACTCATAGTTGTTGACTAGAGCCATGTTCTGTTTAAATTCCATATGGGGTTTCTTATCTTTTTCTTTGAGCAATTGCTCGAAATTACGCACTCTTATTGCCAACTGAAACAAGTAGGCAAGCTCTTGGCCTTTCCAACCATTACCCAATGTTGAACTTCGATCGTTAAAGACTAAATTTGTGAAGTCTCTTTCAAGAGTACTGTTAGGTACCAATTTCTAGCGTTTTTAAACCTGACAATGAACTAGTCAATCGACTAATTGTTGTACTCGTACAACCTAGCTGAGTCAATTATTGACACTTCAGATACCATTCTGTAAAATTGAGTACGGAACAGTCTTTCCATCTCTGTCCAAGTATAAATCAAGTTTGTCGATAAGCTGGTATACCGGGTGAATGTAGTTTTCGACAGAGACAAACTAAAAAGCCTTAGCCTCAGAAATTCATTAGTCCTTACTTCCCCACACCCGGCAACGAAACGGCTGATGTGTTCGATAGTTGATTGGCCATCTTCACCATCCCAAATGGCAAAATTAGGCACTTAAAACCTTTGGTTAGGGTTGGTTTTCGACCCACGCAGGATAATGTTACATTTATATAGGTCTCAGGATGCCCCTTTTCCAATCCTAAATGCTGCCTAACTTCCTTGACCATTAATGCTGCATCTACTTGGGCATTTGGTTGGTTATTTTACCCCTCGGTAATGCTAGTCTCACTGGATTTTCTATATTTGCATTAATCGACCAGTTAGGCCTGGCAAGGACGTTAGCATTTGATGGCGCTATACCAACTGCTGGCGTCGCATTTTCAAATTCAGGCATTGGACCAAGCTGTTGACCGGCTTAGTTTGCCTTTCCATTGTTACCAACCTGGTTTTCCAAGCCAACACCATTCCCATTGGTAAGACCCTGGTCCAAGGACTCGGTCTTTGCATAATCCTTATGGTGGGTTGATAAAGAGAAGAGTTAGGAACATGCCCTCGCACCATAGAACTTCCTTGGATAAGTTAGTTGGATGCTCCTGGCTTAGACAAGGCATCATTCACAGTGTTAATAACCAACGGCTTAATCACGTTGAACATGTGGCTGACGATGTGATTAGCCAAGTCTTTATGCAGCTCCTCAAATAACATTCTCGTTGTGGCCATCATTGAGGTTTTGCTGCAACCTCTCTTGACTGCCCTTCAGTGAGACTTCGTGGTAGGTCTGCCCCCATCGTGTTAGCTTTCTTCTACCGCTTGGTTAACGGTTGAAGATTCAGTGGGCAGCAACTTCATTCCTAGTTTGTGGTACTGGGTCGTTACTAGCGAAAACGTCTGGCTCTTGTTGGTGTCCTGTTCTTACCATGACAGCTTCATTAGATCAACAAACAAGTCCCAGTGGCGTGCCAAAAACATGTTTCCCCAAAAAGTGTCAACAAAACACATTATGAAATGTGGATCGATATGAAATCTACAAAAAATGTGAAGGGTCCTCAGTTGATTCTTGGACAACAAATGCAAATTGATGAGAACATTAAAGATACGAAAAGTAAAGACAATCACAGCTAGTCATGTAAAGATAAGACAGAGCTGTTGGTGCTCATTGATTGATTGGCGGTTCTTTACTTGAATTACAATCCTAATATTTATAGCTAATAGAAGCCGTTATCAACAATTACAAATAAAGCAACTAACAACATATGAGACTTCTACAATTCAGCAACATCTATAGACAATCAATGTTACTAAAAATGTCACTACTTAACAATCATGGTCTCATCACTCGCCCCAATTCAACGGTCTCTTCCACAACTTGCAGCTCTTCTTCCTGATACTTACACCAGCCAATGTTTCTCAGCCATGATCATCAGTGGATTCGAGACTTGCAGCTACGACAACGGGTAATTGTGCTGACCGAAATTGTTAGCCTCATGGCTTGATCACCTATGTCGCTCCTGATTTACCAATCTTCACTTCAGTCGAGTTTTACTTACCGACACCTAATGGCCCAATACTTATTAATTTTCTCGTGTTGCTTGTTGACAACTCCTCATTGCCTTTGTCGATCATCCGTGGTTTAATCAAAAGGACTTAGTAAATTTCATCTTAGCCATGTCTTGCTCGGTTTTATTCAGTCCAAATCGACAGTCAAGGACTTGGGCAATTTTGGGTGTCTAACACGTTTACTATTTCCAGTTAAATTTTCTAGGTATTACGTTCACTGTGTCATCCAATTACACTTTCTGGCTCCCGCCGCAATGAGAATGAGTTTTAAGATAGTTCAATTTCAGTGTCCACTTTCACCTGTATTTCATTTCATCATCTCATTCTAATTTTATTAATGATCTGTTTCTACTCATTCTCTTTTTTCTTTCGATTTTTCAGCCTTTTCCTTTAATCTATGTAAGTTTTCAAGCCTTTTGTGACGTGGTACCACATCTATGTCGTGCCTCTTAATAAATTATATAAAAATACCATTTTTAACATTTTTCGATAGTCAAATTAGGCCAAACTTACAGAAAAACTCAATTACACCAATTGGATAAGTTTTAAAACTTAATTGCACTTTTTAAATGCTTTTTTAGACACTTACATGATAAGTTTTATGACTTATCTCTATCTTTGTATCCGTGAAAGTTTTATGACTTATCCCAATCTTTGTATCAATCTTATTTAAGAGCAACAGGACTGATTTTTGAATTATTATAACTTGTGTCATGCAATATTTATATCTTATAATTGTTGATTATTGAGGTCATCATATACCACAATATAAATTAGTGATGTTATATGAGTAATAAAATTATCCTTGCGATGGCATTTGAATATTATCTCATATCAACCTCTTTCATATACAGCACACATAACATTTAAAAATTATTTTCATAATTAATTTAGGCATTTCTCTTTAATTTCATACTATTGAATGAAACATGGCACCTAGTGAATGCAACTCTTTGTCATTTGCATTTTGATAACATATTTGCTCATGTCAAATCAACAAACAACGGTATCGCCATAACTTTTAAAACTAATTATATATTTCCTTTGAAATGTTATCCAAATATAATTAGCACTAGTACATCTCTAAAATTCTTTTGTAATGGATATGCTTAAAAAGCATTTATATATTGGTGTTGCCAAACACAATTAAAAGATACATTTAAAATTAAATAAGACAATGGTGCCGGACTAGGAAGTACGGGTGTTTTTTAGAACTTTATGAAGTTTAAAAAACTGGAAAAAATAAAAGCAACTAATGGAAAATACTTGTTGAGCCAATCCAATCTTACTAAGGTATCATCACTTCCTTTCAGATGGCAACCAAGCTCAAAGTTCTCAACCTTTGGCATTGTCATTATTTAAGAAGAACTCCCGACTTGTCTACTTTCAAAAGTTTGGAGATTCTAGTCCTTGAAGAATGTTGGAAACTAGAAAGATTCATCCTTCTATTGGGGACATCAAGACCCTCGTCTCCTTGAATGTAAGAAGATGTTGGAGATTGGAGGAGCTACCGCCAGAATTAGGAAGAATGAAAGAATTGAGGGAGCTTCTCATAAATGACACTGCTATACGAGAGATTCCGATGTCGAGAGATGGTTTGATGAAGCTAGAGACTCTTGATGCCTCGTTTTGTCGTAGAAGACTTGTTCAACTTCCAAAATTCATGGACTTCCTTGTGTCTTTAACTCAGCTGGACTTATCTAATTCATGGATTGAAGAATTACCAGAATCCATAGGCTCCCTCTTATCACTAACTCAGCTGCACCTACATATGACACGGATCAAAGAATTACCCAAATCCATTGGTTTTCTTAAGAAGCTTGAGATTCTTGATGCCTCCGATGCAAAGTTAGCCAACATACCTAGCTCCATTGGTCATCTAACATCATTGACTAAGTTGGACTTAAAATGGACAGCAATTGCAGTGTTACCTGAAAGCATTGGGAATCTACAAAGTTTAAGAATCTTGGATGTTAGTGCAACTTGCATAACAGAATTACCTTGTGCCATTGGAATGTTGGCAGAACTCCAAGAATTGAGTGCTTCACATTGCAAAAACCTAGAAGGACTACCCAGTAACATAGGCAAACTGGTTTCGTTAAACA
Source organism: Eucalyptus cladocalyx (assembly GCA_017140615.1). Classification (NCBI taxonomy): domain Eukaryota; kingdom Viridiplantae; phylum Streptophyta; class Magnoliopsida; order Myrtales; family Myrtaceae; genus Eucalyptus; species Eucalyptus cladocalyx. The sequence goes on from CM029518.1 coordinate 11,993,765, forward strand.
AGCTTGAGTTAGATAGGTCAGGCATTTCGGGCTTGCCAGAAAGCATTTCTATGCTCTCTTCTCTCCAAAACCTCAGCGTTCAATTTTGTGAAAAGCTTGGGGAACTACCAAAAGTGCCCTCTGGCTTAACGGCTTTAGGTATCACTTGTCAGAGTCCATCATTGCCACATCTTTTCCAACTGACCCTTCTCAAGAAACTCACTATTTCTGATTGCTACTCTCTTGAATGCCTCCCAGCGCTTCCCGTTGGACTATCGAGGCTTTCTATTACAAATTGCATAAAATTGAAAGTGTTGACGAATATGTCAAACTTGAAGCACTTATATGAATTGATTCTTGACAAGTGCCTTCAGCTAACAGAAGTCGCTGGCCTGGAAGGTTTACAATCCCTGTCCGACTTACGTTTACGCCATTGCCCGAAGATATCTAGGCTTGATGGGGTTGAGTCCTTGGAGTCTTTGCGAGACTTACAGATCAACGAGGCATTCCAGGATTCTTTGAAGTTAGCGAGCCCAAAGGTATCTCAGCTTGAAGGATTGCTAGATCTTTCAAATTTAAAGATTCTGCCGACAACAAAGGTTGCAAGTTGCACGAAACTAGATGAAATACAAGGCCTTGGTGGATCAAAATTCTCACAGATGTTGGATATCTCTGAGTGCGCATCCGCTAAACAATCCCTAGACCTTTCGAGTTCAAAACATCTGAGGGAACTACTTGTTAAGAATTGCAAGAATTTAACTGAAATTCAAGGCCTTGATGGACTAGAATCCTTGGAAGTTTTGGTTATCTCCGGGTGCACATCCCTTAAACAATCATTGGACCTGTCAAATTTAAAGAATCTGAAGAGTTTCTATGCTGCAAACTGTGAGAACCTAGTTGAAATTCGAGGTCTTGATGGATTAGAATCCTTGAGAGATTTGGACATCTCTGGGTGCACATCCCTTAGACAATCACTTGACCTATCAAATTTAAAGCATTTGTGGAAATTCTGTGCTGCAAATTGTGAAAACCTAGTTGAAATTCATGGCCTTGATGGATTAGAAACCTTAAAAAATTTGATATTTCTAGGTGCCCGTCGCTTAGACAATCGCTGGCCCTATCAAATTTATAGAAGATGAAGAATTTCTATGCTGGAAGTTGGGAGAATCTAGTTGAAATTTGAGGTTCTGATGGATTGGAATCCTGGGAAGATTTGGTTATTTTTTGGTGTACATGCCTCCGACAATGACTCAACCTGTCAAACTTAAGGCATCTAAGGAAGTTTGGTGCTGCAAACTGCGAGAATCAATTCAAAATTTGAGGCCTTGATGTTTTAGAATCCTTGGAAGGGATAGGATATCTCTGGGTGCACATTTTGCACAATCACTGGACCTCTCGGTTTTCAAACATCTTTTGGGCTGCAAACTCAAGAATCTAATTGAAAGTCATGGCCTTGACGGATTGGAATTGTTGGTAAGTTTGGTGATCTCGGGGCGCACACCCATTCAACAACTACTCGAGCTTTCAAGTTTGAAGAGTCCGGCGGAGTTCTACAGTGCTGACTATGGGAATCCAGATGAAATTCGAGACATTGACAGGTTAGAATCCTGAAAAAACTGGGACATCTCCAAATGCACGTCTATTCCCATAATTATTGGATCTTTCACATTCATAATGTTTAGTTGCCAAGTAAATTTTGCATGCAGATCCATCACGTATTTTCCATCATAATAAATTTTGCGAACCGAATCGTTGTTGATGTCAATGAAATTTGTCCACCGACAAAAGATTATTAGTTTGCATATCCTTGAATCCAATTTTATTGCTACACTCCTTCGACACTTCATTAGAGGCATTGTAGCTTATAGATACATAGGTTTCAACTCATATAGGTCACTTATTCATCCCGTATAGATTAGGGATTGAATTCGTTGACAATGACGCGATTTGACCCCTAATTGAAAACAGGAGTACCACATCATGGCACACCTTCAATGTTGTCTCCGTATCACAGCGTTTAGATACTACACATCCCGTAGTTTTAATATCTCAGGCCCCATGCCAAGGAATTAGGAGTCATGCATGCACTTTTTAAAGGTTAAGCATCGAATTTCCCCGTTCCTTGATAACTACGAAATTCGACCGCTAATTGAAAAACGTCTGCATTACATCGTCCTGCATCCATTTTTTCATTAGGTTTCTTCTGCACTTAGAAATTAGGGACATCACAGCACTAAGACCTCGGGACTGATAAAGCGAATTTTGATCAACGAAGGCACCAAAGCTCACAAACCAATTGAACCCTCACACCAGAACTCGACCAGTTTTTTAGGTAATTATTGGCCCAATTCTCCTGCTTGGTCGAAGATCCAGACGAACTCAAATAATTGCAAACTAGGTACCACGGCTAGCGTCTTTGATTTTATTTTCCAACGGGATATGGCTCTTGTGCTAATCCCAAGGCACAGCTTCCCAAGTTTGGGTTTTTCCAAGGAGGTATCAGTTGATCCCCTGTACCAAGAACGGTAGTTTTGGGCCTTCGAAAGGGGGGACTTCCCCGTATCCGTTTGGCCTGAAATTTTTACACAACCTATATCAACACGTCAACTTTCTCCCTTCAAGATTTCAGCCAAAATGGCTGAATGACCAGGGCGAATGTGTTGTTTCCGTGTGACTGCGCAATCTGCCCCTGTCTGACCCGAGATAACAGATCTCGCATTTTTCATTGGACTCAACCTTCTAACACCCATCCATTCTCTACGTTTCTTCACACCATTCAAGCCCCACCTGGCGGGAGAGCCACACCGCCCCACCTGGCGTACAAACGGGCGATCAGGGACACGGCAGGCCTGCAATTTTCAGAGGGAAAGAGTGAGCTTGAAAGCTTGAGTGTGGCAGCATTGATTTGTGACTCTTCAAGGTTCATTGAGTCGACAAAGAGCAAGAGGAAACTTGCTAGAAATGACCGTCTCTGCTGCAAAGGGGGCTGGAAACTTGTAATGGAGGGGAGGGAGCAAAATCATGATGGGATCTAAGAGGCACGAAGAAATAGAATGTGGGGGTTTTGCTTGGCCATTCCTTCTTTTGGTTTTTGAGAGCTTCAAAATATGGGAACTTGAGAAGAAAAAGCTAGTAAGAACCGTGAGCCAAAGAGGTGAAACCGAGCCCGAGTCGAGTGAGAAACGCGAGGGACAGAATGAGAACCGAAAGTAGAAGCGAGTTTGGCGTGGCCATGAGTTACTAGCCTCGTTCATCCCTTTCTCTTTCATCATTTCTAGGTTCATCCCTTAGCCTCATCTTCGTTTGGGTTCCAATTCCGTCGCCGGTGTCCCAATGCTCGGAACCAGAGTTTAAAACAAAAGTAACGGAGCTTGCCTTGCCCTTGCGTGCGTTGCTTTGATATTGTCATACCTTGATATTGGCGGTCTACTTTCCGATTTCAGTTACTTTGATATTGTCATACCTTGCTTTCGTGGAATTATCTTGATTGTTTGATCGCGATGTGTGCAGAGCTTATTGCATGAGCTTGAATATGCAAGGCCACGTATATTTGTATATCGAAGAGATAAAAGTGGAAAGATCATAGGAATAGACATTTTCAAATAAAAGAGAAAAAGGCACCAAAACAGGTGTTAGATAGACATTTAGCGTATGGTACAATGGCCTCCTGCGTTTTACTTGGCCTCTAACCGGCCCATATAGGTTAAAGGCGGCTCCAAAAGTGAAAGCAAATTTTCATAATAAATCGAGTCAAGCCATGTTGTAATCCGTATGGTTTCGAAGAACCCAAGCTAAGTATTCACGCCACCTCGTAAAAGAAATTGTTTGTGCTCACTTGGCATTCTGTTAACCACCATGCGGGTTTTGCAGCTTGGGAGGGTCACTACACATCTGAGGCTATTATGTGTTGCAAATTGGAAGAATCTGGTCAGTTTGAATATCTCTGATTTATAAAGTGGCTTGACTTTTCAAAGTGCAAAGAGTCTGAAAGAATTAATGCTGCAAACTGCGAGAATCTAGTTGAAGTTCAAGGGCTTCACCAATTAGAATCTCTGGAAAGGTGTCGTATCTCTGGATGCACATCCATTAAGAGATTCCATGCCGCGACTTGCTGAAATCTAGTTGAATTTCATGGTCTTCACAGGTTGGATTTATTGGCAAGATTGAATATCTCTGGGTGCACATATATTGAAAGTTACCGGTATATAGAGTTCGATGGAATTGCATGCTGCAAACTGCAAGAATCTAGTTAAAGGTAGATGCCTCGACTGGTTGGAATCTTTGGAAAGCTTTAGTATCTCTGGATGCATGTCCATTGAAAAATCGCTATACCTTTCAAGTGCAAAAAACGCCTTAGGGAATTCTATTATGTAATTGCCGAACCTGGTTGAAATTTAAGGTCTTGACACACAGGGTGGATGTGTTGGCAAAATTGGATAACTCTGGTTGCACATCAATGAAAGATTACCAGACCATTCCAGTTTAAAGACTTCAAGGGAAATACAAGCTGCAAACTGCAAGAATCTAGCTGAAGTTCGATGCCTTGACCAGTTGGAATCTTTAGAATGGCTTAATATCTCTGGATGCAGGTCCACTGAAAGATTACACACATTTCAAGTGCAAAGCATCTGAGGGAATTCAATGCTGCAAATTGCCGGAACCTGGGGGATATTCACAGCCTTGACAGCTTCATGATTGGTAAGATTGGATATCTTTGGTTGCACATCTATCAAAAGATTATCAGGCCTTTCTAGTTTAAAGTTGTGGGCAATTCATGCTGCAAACTGCAAGACTCTAATCGAAATTTGTGGCCATGACGGACTGGAATTATTAATAATACTGAATATTTGTGGTTGCACTCCCCCAGGAACATTACCAGATCTATCGTGCTTGAAAACCCAGATGCGGTTGAGCATCGACCCTGTGAGAAGCTGCATGACGTTCAAAGCCTAGAGAAATTTTCATCCTGCAAAAGCTTGTGCACTCAAGGATGCAAGTCGTCAGCAAAATTCCCAGATCTGTCACATTTAAAGATTTTAAGGAACTTGATAGTGACAAATTGTTGGGAACTTTAAGATGTCCCAAAGATCAAATGATCGAGTTACCTAGAAAGTATAGAAATTTCACAATGCTCGTCAATTGAGATTACCAGATTTGTCAGGGCATAAGAACTTGCAGTATTTGATTGCACTAGACTCTGACAAAATAATTGAGCCTCGAGGTCTTGGAGACTTGGAGCTTGTACAAGCTTTAGACATTTCAAGATGCACGTCACTAAAAGCAGTGCCTGAATTGTTTCGAACTTTCATCAGGATGTCCCTGAGATCATATTGTGGTGATAGTTCGATTCTGAAACAATTTATGTCCCTTAACATTTATGTTTTACAAGGCTAAACCCCAGTGTTGATTAAGGCAGGAATGAAGCTGGCAGTCCTGGTGAATCATCTGTGAGTGATTCATCTTCCCACACTATGGAGTGATTCGTTTTTCTTAGTTGGAAATCTTTCTCGTCATTTTTCACCCATTATGATTCTTTATCCTCAACATGATATGGAGAACCGGACTTTTGGATTAATAATCTTTTTGCAAGTAGGGTATTTGAAGATTGTCGTGCTTGGTCACTGGTCATCTATAACGTGTATGTTTTGCCTACAAGTTCTTTTGATTCTCATAATGCCAGGCATACTGGTTTATACACGACGATGATACTGTGGAGACTAAGATATTGAAACAGCAAGTGGCTCTTTAAGAATATCTCTATAACGTGACATCACATAAAGTAAGTTTGCCCTACTTGAAGTACACAGGGAAAATGACTGCAAGCCAAGGGGAAAATATCCATTTCTTTGACAGTTATCATAGTCGTCTCAGTTTCTTAAGGTTTTACTTGGTTGCCTACCCTGATTGGTTGAATTGGTTGTCATTGTTCTGCTATATTTTCACTGCTGCTCTCTCTTTCGTCTGTCCTTATATGACTGCTCAAAGTAATTCAATGATTAATATGTGGATTACTAAGGAAGCTTCTGGAGGCAAAGTACAAAACCACATAGGCAAAGGAGAGAGATCGTCCTGCTGGATTTATGGCATTCTCGCTCCATCGGGTCCTCTCAAGCTAATTTCACAGGATGTCTATTTGATATGCCACAAGTGTGCAAGAGTGAGCTCTTGGGTTCATTGTCTTTTTAAATTCCCGTGGAACTGTTTATGCCATTGAATTTGATTCTAACAAGATTCGCACCATTTATCCCATCGCCACGTGATTTACTCTTCTACTCACTAGCCATTTCAATGCTGGGATTTTTTAGCTAAGCTGATGAGGATTTTGTTCTGATGATGCTCTGTTTCGACTTTCCAGTATGCAACTTTTTGTCGCCTGCTGCTTTCTAATTTTTTAATATCCTGGTCTTCATGATATATGAACTGCGAATGGAGCCCGAATTTCACAATTTAGGGGGAGAACCATATACGCATTCCTGAGAAACTTCACAACCATTGCAAATGTGAGCATTGTGATCTGTATGAATCATGCTGGAGTTGCGAGAAGAAGCCTTAAATTTTTCACTTCATGACGAGTATCAACATCTCACAATTTACCAATGGTCTGTTGAACCTTGCGGAAACGTGGTTCAAATATAATTCACGAAATATAACTTTCACTATTACAATAATTTCTCACACCACATACAATACTCGGACAACTCTACACAATTTCTCTCACTCATGTGCATACATAGCACTCTCTACTCAACACACTCTCAAGACCCCTACACATACACCCACACACCCCTTGGACTTCTTACTCACACACTCTCTTAGTTGGACTCTAACTCTAAAATGAGGAGCAAGTTGCTCCTATTTATAGGATGAAAAGTTGGTGACTTTCCTAACTTTCTACACTATTCTAGAAGTATTATTATTATAGCTTGACAACTAGATTTCTATGGAGAAGTCTAGAAGTGGCGCAGCTTATGGTTTTTGCTAGAAGATTCTAGAGAAGGGAGAGTTCTAGAGAAATCTGGAGGAGAGAGATAAGGAGAATTCTAGAGAAAGTTCTAGAGAACTCCAGGAGAGAGAGAGAGGCGGTGATCTTCAACACTCCCCCTCACCGACTACTCTCTCTCGATATAGTAGCCGTGCTGAAATTGCTTTTGGACTCTTCAACTGTTTTCCTCCATTCAGCATATTGCGAAGCTTCCTCAGATGTCGATGGCTCTATGGCTTCATCTTCAATTGCTTCTCTTGCTGCGACTTTCCATTGAGTCTTGTGATTCTTGAATTTTTGTAATGCCAATTCATTATGTCCTTTAGTCTCCTTTTCCTTCTTACTCAATTCGGTCTTTGTATTCAGCATATCTCCTCCGAGAATTTTGAGATTGGAACTCACCCGATCAACCCTCTCATTCATGGCTTTCATTTCGTGCTTCAACCGATTCGGTCCCATCCGAAGCACTTCAATGTAGACCTCTTGATCCTTTTTCTCATAAACTTTCTTCTCCTTGATCTTATTCCACCTATCCTTGCACCATGGGATGTAGGGTGTAGATGGCCTCTTTTCCTCAAAGAAACCTTTCTTCTTCTCCTTCATGTGTTTGATATCTCTCTCGCATGACCAATTGGGAACATCATAGCGGGCTTGAGATCCTGAAGCTTCTGCAACTTCTTGAACTCACATCGGAACTTCTCTAGCTCCCTTTCTTTTGCCTCGAGCTCCCCATCCTTCTGCCTTATCATCTCATCCCTTTTCTTCAACATATTCTCCATCTTTCTCTTCTCAACTTTCAGCTTCTTTATCATCTCTTGCAGTTTCTTTTCACGATTGCTTATTGGCGTTGTTAGTTGCTTCTTCGAGTTCTCCCTTGGCTTGCTCTTATTTGGGGTCGTGATGGAACCTGTCGAATTATCCAACTCAACTATACAAGCTGTTGCAAGCTCTTCTCGTTCCTTCATCGCAAAGCGCTTGAAAGTCCCATTCTTCTTCACTTTCAATCTCCTTCTTGCAAGTGGTGACGACATTTCCTTCTTCCTGCCTATACCAACAGAATCTGGCAATATGTCCTACCTTGCCACATACATAGCACCGTTTGCTACGCCTTTTGTTGCTCTTATCTTCATCGTTATCGTCGTCGCGATCTTGACGAGCTCCCCCTGGCTGATAACCCTTCCTTTCGGGTTGCCTCCACCAATCTCCATGATCTTTCCATGGTTTGCCATCTCTTGCACCCGCTCTATTTCTATTTTGGCCCTTGAACCCTTTTATTACATGAAGAGGGCACTTTCATCCTCCTTAATTGAGACCTTAGGAATTTGTTTATCTAAGGCCTCTTGATTGGTCAATATATTTTCCAACTCAGTTAGAGTTGGCTCATTTGCCCATCCACGGGTGGCCGTAATAATACCATTATACTCCGCCTTAACCCGTGAATTATTATTCTTCTCATTCTTGTCTCGTAGATGGCATTCTCGTGGATCTAATTTTGAAATTTCTTCACAAATAGATTTAACTTTAGAAAAGTATTGACTTACCGTCATACTTTGTTGCGAGATTGAGAGGAGCTCATTCTCTAGGCATTGTAACTTGGCATCGTTTGTCCTCGCAAACAGCGTCGCCAAGTTATCCCAGGCCTCCTTCGGGTCTTCGCACTCTTTATGTGTGGTAATAATTCATCATCAACAGTCACGGCAAGAACGTAGAGAGCCTTACTCCGACTTGACGTTCCACTTTCTTAAATCACTATCATTTGTGGGTGGTGTGGTGTTGTTGCCGCCAACAATATCCCATAAATCTTGTCCAATAAAATAATACCGCATGCGGGTACTCCAATTATTATAATTAAAATCATTGAGCTTCTCCATCCCATTCACCGGACTCGAGAAATCCGCCATCGTGACTTGAATATAATGCCCCGCACTATACCAAGTAAGCCTGGTTCCGGACCAACCGACTTCACAATCCCAGCATTGTGCACCGCGAACTCCGACGTCCTTCGCTTCTTTGCTCCTTGGCTCGACGATCCCTGATCGCCTTGCTCACTTACAATGGTCCCTGACCACTATTTTCGCACGGCCTCCGACAACCTGGCTCTGATACCAATTGTTGAACCTTGCGGAAACGTGGTTCAAATATAATTCACGAAATATAACTTTCACTATTACAATAATTTCTCACACCACATACAATACTCGGACAACTCTACACAATTTCTCTCACTCATGTGCATACATAGCACTCTCTACTCAACACACTCTCAAGACCCCTACACATACACCCACACACCCCTTGGACTTCTTACTCACACACTCTCTTAGTTGGACTCTAACTCTAAAATGAGGAGCAAGTTGCTCCTATTTATAGGATGAAAAGTTGGTGACTTTCCTAGCTTTCTACACTATTCTAGAAGTATTATTATTATAGCTTGACAACTAGATTTCTATGGAGAAGTCTAGAAGTGGCGCAGCTTATGGTTTTTGCTAGAAGATTCTAGAGAAGGGAGAGTTCTAGAGAAATCTAGAGGAGAGAGATAAGGAGAATTCTAGAGAAAGTTCTAGAGAACTCCAGGAGAGAGAGAGAGGCGGTGATCTTCAACATGGTCCACCAGTATTTAGAATGGCTTAATATCTCCGGATGCAGGTCCATTGAAAGATTACACACATTTCAAGTGCAAAGCATCTGAGGGAATTCAATGCTGCAAATTGCCGGAACCTGGGGGATATTCACGGCCTTGACAGCTTCATGATTGGTAAGATTGGATATCTTTGGTTGCACATCTATCAAAAGATTATCAGGCCTTTCTAGTTTAAAGTTGTGGGCAATTCATGCTGCAAACTACAAGACTCTAATCGAAATTTGTGGCCATGACGGACTGGAATTATTAATAATACTGAATATTTGTGGTTGCACTTCCTCAGGAACATTTCCAGATCTATCATGCTTGAAAACCCAGATGTGGTTGAACATCGACCCTGTGAGAAGCTGCATGATGTTCAAAGCCTAGAGAAATTTTTATCCTGCAAAAGTTTGTGTACTCAAGGATGCAAGTCGTTAGCAAAATTCCCAGATCTGTCAAATTTAAAGATTTTCAGGAACTTGATAGTGACAAATTGTTGGGAACTTTAAGATGTCCCAAAGATCAAATGATCGAGTTACCTAGAAAGTAAAGGAATTTCACAATGCTCGTCAATTGAGATTACCAGATTTGTCAGGGCATAAGAACTGCAGTATTTGATTGCACTAGACTGTGACAAAATAATTGAGCCTCAAGGTCTTGGAGACTTGGAGCTTGTACAAGCTCAAGACATTTCAAGATGCACGTCACTAAAAGCAGTGCCTGAATTGTTTGGAACTTTCATCAGGATGTCCATGAGATCATATTGTGGTGATAGTTTGATTCTGAAATGAATTATGTCCCTTAACATTTATGTCCCTTAACAAGGCAAAACCCCAGTGTTGATTAAGGCAGGAATGAAGCTGGCAGTTCTGGTGAATCATCTGTGAGTGATTCATCTTCACACACTATGGAGTGATTGGTTTTTCTTAGTTGGAAATCTTTCTCTTGTCATTTTTCACCCATTATGATTCTTCATCCTCAACGTGATATGGAGAACCAGACTTTTGGATTAATAATCTTTTTGCAAGTTGGGTATTTGAAGACTGTCGTGCTTGGTCACTGGTCATCTATAACGTGTATGTTTTGCCTACAAGTTCTGTTTAATTCTCATAATGCCAGGCATACTGGTTTATACACGACGAAGATACATGGAGACTATAAGATATTGAAACAGCAAGTGGCTCTTTAAGAATATCTCTATAACGAGACGTCACATAAAGTAAGTTTGCCCTACTTGAAGTACCCAGGGAAAATGACTGCAAGCCAAGGGGAAGACATACATTTCTTTGACAGTTATCATAGTCGTCTCAGTTTCTTAAGGTTTTACTTGGTTGCCTACCCTGATTGGTTGAATTGGTTGTCATTGTTCTGCTATATTTTCACTGCTGCTCTCTCTTTCGTCTGTCCTTATATGACTGCTCAAAGTAATTCAATGATTAACACGTGGATTACTAAGGAAGCTTCTGGAGGCAAAGTACAAAACCACATAGGCAAAGGAGAGAGATTGTCCGGCTGGATTTATGGCATTCTCGCTCCGTGGGGTCCTCTCAAGCTAATTTCACAGGATGTCTATTTGATATGCCACAAGTGTGCAAGAGTGAGTTCTTGGGTTCATGGTCTTTTTAAATTCCCGGGGAACTGTTTATGCCATTGAATTTGATTCTAACAAGATTCGCACCATTTATCCCATCACCACGCGATTTACTCTTCTACTCACTAGCCATTTCAATGCTGGGATTTTTTAACTAAGCCGATGAGGATTTTGTTCTGATGATGCTCTGTTTCGACTTTTCAGTATGCAACTTTTTGTCTCCTGCTGCTTTCTAATCTTTTAATATCCTGGTCTTCATGATAGACGAACTGCAAATGGAGCCCGAATTTCACAATTTAGGGGGAGAACCATATATGCATTCCTGGGAAACTTCACAACCATTGCAAATGTGAGCATTGTGATCTGTATGAATCATGCTGGAGTTGTGAGAAGAAGCCTTAAGTTTTTCACTTCATGACGAGTAGCAACATCTCACAATTTACCAATGGTCCGCCTGTATTTAGTAGAAATAAAGATCCTCGTGTGTTGTAAACTAACATAATAAGCTTATGTCAATGGACATGAACAGGACTAGCAGTGTACCACCGAGAGATGAAGCATCACCTCCAGGTCGTGGCAAAGATGTGGTGATGCTGGTGGTCGGTGCTGGTAGTTGCAGAAATCCTGCTGGACTGATGGCAGGGCAGTGGCTGCTAATCTTTGGCCCGGAGAGCAATGGTCACTGTTAGCAAAGGTGTAGACTAAATAGAACTTGCCGGCGCTGTCAAGGGAAAAGGTGGCCGATCCATTGTTTAAGTGATGAATGGAGAAGCGGCAATGCAGTTGTAATTGTCACCCTTTGAAGTGTTCCCAGCGTCATGTGACCCTGTGTTGAAGTTGAACACTGCAAAAATAATGGAAGATCGTTGGCATTGAAGAGGGAAAGCTGAATATTGATCTTTTGGCCACGGAAGCTCAAGATTGATTGCACAAATACACAACAGAGAATGGACTGGTCCGGAGCAAAGTGCTTAAAAAATATGATAAGCAAGAGTTTGGTTCTTATTTCATGAGGGCCAAACTAGAGGAGAGTGTTTCCAGTTGATTTCAGTTCAACTAACGGTCATGATTTCTAAGCCACTACCTTCCTAAAAAAGATCAGGGCAAAAATTATCAGACAATTTAAACACGCTGTACAACCTTTCATTTCTTTATCTCACGTTGATTTGTCCTAAAGAAAATCCAAAAAGTTTCTTACTTGACATTACGTAGAAGATGGTATCTTCTTGGTTCTTCATATGACGTTTTTTCCTTATTTGGGCCATGGTACCTCATTTGATGGAGCACTGTAAATCATATTGATTGATATTTGAACTTCTTACAAGACAAATGGGGTTGCCATTGAAAAAACCTAATTGTCATCGCCCAATCTTTGAAGGATGGGAGTGCAATTTCACCTTGAGGATGGCGAAGGGGGCAGGAATAAATTTAATCCTACATTGCCTGAAGACAATGAGGTAATGTGCTGTGTGAAGTCTTAACTACCAACGAGGCCTTTTCTAGATGAAGCCCTCAAGGAACAAAACCTTGAGGGCATGGGGCAAGTGGCAAGTGAGTCTCGTAGTCCAAAGCAAACAATATCATTGGCAAGTGAGGTAAGAGGTCGGTCCTTACATTAACACTGTACTTTTTTGTGTTAGCTATTTTGGCTCTGCGCCTATGTTATAATTTTAGGTTGAGGTCACCCCTAAGATCTCCATGCTTTCTTTTATTTATCTAAGGATTGCATCCTATCAAGAGCACTAACCAAATCAAGAGAAGTTAGCATTAACAAAGAAGAGAAATAATTATTTACTCTTTAATACCAAAATACATAAGTTTTTGTTTTTCCTTCTTCTTTTTCATCTTTGTTTTATTCTTTTGTAAATCTACTTAAAGAAAGATTTATGTTTTATAATCTCCCAAGCCTCGAATTCTATTTCTGTTCTTTTAAATTCTAGGTTAATCCATTAATATATATATATATATATATATATATATTTTATGAGTTCACATTCTTTTCTTTCATTAGTTTTATTTGGTTGATGATCTTCTGAAAACACTTTCCAATGAAATCCATATTTGACTAAAACATTCTATTTTTCTAAAGATGTATTCATAGTATGAAAATCAAATTTAGGATGAGAAAATGGAACGCTATGATATTATTGTCAAATGAGAATATTAATAACCATAATCTCTCTTTACCAAAAAAAATAACCATAATCTCTAACTAATTTATTAGTCATTTTAACTTAGTGCAGTGTATCTAAAAGCTGCCGATGTTTGTATTTTTCATTTGTCATAGTTCCACTAATATTAATATAGGAAAATTTCAAATAATGGCCCAAAATAAAAAAAAAAAATTCTCAAAAGATTGCTTAAAAAGGATTTTGTCTCAATAAGAGACTAGAATGGCTAACGTAATCTCAAATAAAAGTCTAAATTTATTGGTCGGTCAATTCTTAACTGGTCGGCGACCATGTGCATCTCACATGTCAATTTTCAACTATAATTTAGGGCATTTTCATTTAAGGATTTTTTTTTTCTTTTATTCTTTCTTTGGTTTCTCTCCCCACTATGAGAGGTTCTCTCTCTTCCGCGAGAGATTATCTTCAGTTCATCTTTCCTCTTCTCATCTTCAGTTCATCTTTACTCCACCCCTTGGTTCCATCCATTCCTCTTCCAACTGACAAGCCCTTATTTGAGTCTTACTTAAACATTATTTGAGTCTTACTTAAACATTTCAGTCCATTATTTGAGATAAAATGAACCTTAGATCATCTTATGAAAAAATGGCTTCAATTCAAACTCTTATTTGAAATCTTTTATAATGACCTTTGTATAGCTCCATTTTTTTTATTATTTTTTGTCTAAATAATATAACTCGGACATCCGCACGATCCCCAATTGACAAACATGCCCTACTCATCTTTTTCTCTACACACATAAATCGCACCCTAATACGCAATGATCCTCTCTCTGTTTTGGGTCAACATAATTAAACTAATAGTAAATCAAAGGATACATGATTTTCTAGAAGTTACTTTAGTAAGTATTGAGATTACTACCTTGCATATTTCTAGCATTCCGTGCAGGTAAACACGGAACTAAGTTTTATCTGGTGCATTCTTGATCTTATTGTTAACTATCAAATCCCATTAATAACAAATAATAAAAAGTGGTTGGCAACGTCTTTGGCCTGTCACATATTAATAACTTACGGATAGGTTTTGACAAGGACCAACAATTTCCCCGACGTTACGTATTATTAGTAAACGTTCATTTTTTATGCCTTATCAACGTGTTAAAAGTTGTTACTTATTTATCAAATTACCAACTTTAATTTGACTGCTTTATAAACATTCGCCATATAATATCAGCTAATTTTATTCACTCGCCGATTTATTATCTTACTTGATTTTGGAAAGTATTACCATCTGTTTATGTTACGAAAACTACCTACTGCTTTAGTAATCTGTCAACATCTATTATTCTGGTTTACCAATGTGTTAAAATTAATAACTTTCCCTACAAAATTACCAACCTAAATTTGACTGATATACCAACATCCTTCACGATATAAAGACTTCATCAATTTTTGTTACTTTACCAACTTTTATCTTTCTTGATTTTAAAAAAGGTACCAACATCTATATGTACTTCCAAAATTACCAGTTACGATAATAATCTAACATCATTAATTTTAGTAATAATCTAACATCATTAATTTTGGTAAACTACCAATGTGTTAAATTACTACTTCTTTTCAAAATGACAACATTAATTTGACTTGTGTACTCATATTGGTACATTATGCGAAGGATGTTGCTAAATCTAACATTTGGAGAAAATGGTGTACTAATCATATGGTTCCAAAGCAAGTTGATTCGTCTGGACATGTCTCCGTGTAAGATTAGGCAGTAGAGAACTAATTTAAGATTTTTCATATTTTTAAGAAGAATACACCGGTGCAAAGGAAACAAAACCTTTTGCATCCTAAACTTGACGTGATCGTGCTCCTTTGGACCAATTCCTAACAGCTATAGAACGATTTGATCCCAAAAACAAACAAAATTCCAAATAAGAGCTTGAAGTATCTTATTTTCTCAAATAAAAGTCTAAAGTGAATATTATTTCAAATAAAGACCCAAAGTGCATTCGTTTTCTCAAATAAGAATGTGAAGTAAATATTGTCTCAAATAAGAATCTAAAATGACCATATTAATCTCAAAGAATGATCTCAACTCACTATTTGATAAAGGCAATTTCGTCTTTTAGTTTTTTTCCATTTTTTTTTCCGTAAAACAAACTGACAAAATTTTTATAAAAAAAGAAAAAGAAAAAGAACGAAATAGAGATAGGAGGGAGAGCTCCCTCTAGCTCTGTGGCCACCACCCCATCACGATAGGGCAACAATAATGGCCAATGGGGTCGTCGATACATGGGCAAGGGCCTGTGATCCTCGCCCACCAAAGGCAAGGCCCTCGCCAGAGGTGGGAGAGGGCAGCAACCCTTTCCCAAATCTGGGCAGGGGTTCCTTGCCTCACCTCGGCCTAGGTGAGGGTGGGCAAGGGTTGCCGGCCCTCGTGCGGGCATTGGTGGCCCTCGCCCGGCACCCCCGAGACCTCACCTCAAGTCTAAGGGTGCTAGGCAAGGGCCACCAACACCCGCATGAAGGCTAGCGACCCTTGCCCAAGCAGGGGTAAGGGCGAACAACTCTTGCCCAGATTTGGGAGACGGTTGCCACCCCCTTCCACCTTAAGCCCTCACCTTTGATCGGTGATGGCCACTAGCCCTCACTTAGGTGCTGGTGACCCGCCGGGCAATGACGTTGCCCCACCGGTGATGGAGTGGCAGCCATAGACAGGAGGAGCCCCTCCCACCTTTTTTTTTTAACTTTAATTCTTTTTTCAAAAAAAAAAAATTAATTTTAATTTAAATTATTTTTTGACGAAAATACCTTTGGTTGATTGGAATTTTTTGCCCGTTCGATGAGCCGAGGCCCTTTTTTGAAATAAAATAACCACTTTAGATTTTTCAATGAGACCGATATGGCCACTGCATACCTTTATTTAAAATGATGTCCACTTTATACTCTTATTTTAGAACATAAGTGCACTTTGGGCCCTTATCTAAAATTTTTTTCCCAAAAAAATGAGTAAATTTTGAAATAATAAATCATGGATCAATTTTCTTTTTCTTGGACTATAGGAGGCGACTAAAAATTATAAGATTCATCAGATTCAAATGAACTCGGACCTCAATTTTGATTTTGGTACATCTTATATGATACTCGCATAATTTAACGATTGTGATACACAAAGAACTCACATGAAGCCAATGCGATCAGTATTTTTTCCAACCCATTCTGAGTTGATGTAAATTAAATAAGTAATGGTCTCCATTTCGTAACAAAAAATGAAGAACTACGATTTTCCATGAGACAACCATTTCACCGAGAAAGTGAATAATAGCTCCCCATACGACCACCCAAATGTTTACAAGAATGTATATGCCAACATTATTTCGATAACCAATAAACATATAGTCTCAGGTGGGAATCGGTAGAAAATAGTCCCATTCTAGTTGAAAGAAAAACGCACATGCAGTATAGCAATCCACGTTTGACCGTGGCCTATTCCATCTCCTAATCTTTGACAAGGAGACTGCAAAATTGTATTTGGAAGACAAGACAAGTCAACGAAAATTTAAACCCAAAAAAAAAAAAAAACAAAAGTCAACGAAGTCTCCATCTGCTTACCACAGCACAATTGCCAATGTGGATGAGTGGGCTCCCCCTCCTTCTAGATACGGAGGCCATTATGGTATTTTCACAAATGGCCCCGATAGATCTTCCTATAACTCCCAACATATTTAATTGAAATAAATAACTAATTCAATATTTTACAACATGAAACTCAAGATTGCCCCAAATGTTACATATAATAACACTCCCTATATTTCTAATGCGACAACATTTATGACACGTTTTAACCATTCTATTCCCCGAAAACAATTTTTATTCAATAATGATTCCTTTTTTATTTTGTTCTGAATGAGTTTTTGAGATTTTGAAATCATTTCTAATCAAAATTTATATCTTTCCGGTAACCCTTAAATTTTTTATAATTTTTAAAGACTTTTTATGTTCTTTTTCTTTTTTTTTTTTTCCTTCCTCTTTTCTTCGGGATTTATGTTAAAGGAATAAAGTAATAAAATTAGGCAATGTTTGGCACATTACTGAACAAATTCTTAATTTTACAAATAAAGATTTCCCAAATTAAATAAAAAAATACATCCTCCACAAGTGCAAACAAAAGAGCAAAAAATGTCCAAAAAAATGACGAAACACAAATTAGGACGTGTGATAGAGTCCTCCTCCACGTGGCATCCCGTAAGGCATCGCCATATTCCCAGGAACAGGACCATAATAACCACGAGGCGGCGGCGGAGAGAAGCGACGCCGAGAAAGGGTCCTGCAGGCCCGCCGGTCGGACCGTCCTGTCAGGAGCCGGCAAGGCCAGGACCCGGCTCTCGGCCTTGCCTGGGCCTACCTGCGAGGCCACGCTGCTGCTTGCGCTGCCTCCAATTAATTGGTCGGCACTCATGTGCTGCCTCACGGCCCCTCGGTCGTACATACTGTTCAAGGGCAAGGGATCGAATCCGCCCGCCATGTCGGCTTTTTGCTTCGCTAGGTTGCTAGCCGTTTCGACTAGGAGGAGTTCCCAATCAGCTTTGGTATCGTCGGCTGCCGGCGTGTCCCATGCCGAATTAGCCTCAGGCCGTCCGGTCCATGCGAATGGTTCCCATGACCCGTTAGCGGTTGCACTTGGTGCGCCCGAGAACAAGGCCACAGCCAACTTGTCGCCCTGTTCGTCAGCTGAAACGCCAACGTCTCTTAGATCAATCAGTTCTACAGCGTGCTGAGGCTGCGGCTCGGGTTGTGGCTCGACCAGAGGCGCCAGGCCCGTGTGATTCTCTGGAGCAGGAAGCGCTCTTATCTCATTCATATTGGGTTCGGATCGCTCCTCAACTGGCGGATCAAGATTCGTTCCCCCGATTTGCTCGGGGTTATTCTTGCTCGTCCAATTCCTGTTCATCTCCTTCATCTGCCCTTCAAGAGTTCTCAGGACTTCATCAGTAACTCTCTGCACTTCAGGAAACTCGGACATTCGGGCGATCCTTGCGTCCCTGCACCAATTGTAGTGCCCCATGAGCTCATCGATCAGCTTCGCCGCGCTGACATAAGTATCGAAAGCCTTGAGGCATTCTCCATATTCCATCTGGGCAAATCGCTCTTGCAACACCTCCAAGGCCTCGCTGATCTCACCGTACAGCCCGAAGCTCTCCTTCAATACCAGGTAGAGCGAGACGAGCACCAATCGACTAGTTTTGGCTGCTCCGGCTGGCCTGCAAGCCAAAACCCGGTCGAGAATTCTCAGTTGGTGATTCAACCTGAGTGAAACTCTCTCGGGCCTCATTTCTTTGATCGATTTGATCTCTTTCTTTGTTGGACTTGACCTCCTGTCATGATCAAATTCATGTCTCTCTTCATATTTCCCCTGAGCACCAACACCACCACCCTCCTGTCTCTTCTTAAACACCGAAAACTCGACCTTCTCCTCAAGATACATAGCATAGAACCTCACGAAACCCGAATGGTCCCCCGAATTTGAGTGCACCTCGTCCCGGAAGTGTGACATGTTGAGCAGCCGCATCCCGTGGCGAGAAGCAAAGATGATCTCATCTTTGAAACTGGGATGGCCATCGACCATTATCAGGTGCACGAGCAGGAGGGCCTTGAGGGCCACCATCCAATCGTGCGTCTTGCTCAGCCGCCTCGAGATCAAGGCGATACAGGTGTCGAGGTACACTTTCGAGTGCATGGTGAAGGCAAGGATCGCCCTGACATGCCTCTCATCGGCAGGGTCCTCATCGTGGCTGGTGGCCTTCACCACCAGGATCTCGAGCTCCACCGCCAAGTTGTTCGAGACCTTAGCTATGCCGATGCTTGTCTGGTCCTTGATGGCCCCAATCGCCTTTCGGATGGCACTCGGCACCATCGAAACATGAAGACAACCTTCTCCAATCGAAGCGTGTCTTCGCTTGAATTTATCAAGAACAAACTATTAAAAAGCTTGAAGAAAATAGAGAAATTAGAGATGTGCAATGATGGGGACGGAGATGTAAGTATTGAGGTGAGGTTGAAGACATGGGATTTCAATGCTTGACAACAAAGCCATGTATATTCGTTGCTTGATATAAACCGAGGTTTATTTACCGATCTCAGTTACTTTGATGTTGTCATACCTTGCTTTTGTGGAATTATCTTGATTGTTTGATCGTTGATGTGTTTAGAGCATATTGCATGAGCTTGGATATGCAAGGCCACGTATATTTGTATATCTAGCGATAAAAATGGAAAGATCATGGGAAAAGACATTTTAAAATAAAAGAGAAAAATGCACCAAAACGGGTGCTAGATAGATATTTAGTGTATGGTAGAACGGCCTCTCAAGTTTTACTTGGCCTCTAACTGGCACATATAAGTTAAAGGCTGCTCCAAAAGTAAAAACAAGGTTTCATAATAAATCAAGTCAAACCACGTTGCAATCCATAGGGTTTGGAAGAACCCAAGTTAAGTATTGGCAACGCCTCATAAAAGAAATTGTTTGCACTCGCTTGGCAATCTGTTAACCACCTTGCGAGTTTTGCACCTTGGGAGGGCCACTACACATCTGAGGCTATCATTGTGTTGCAAATTGCAAGAATCTGGTCAGTTTGAATGTCGCTGGCTTATTCAATTGCTTGACTTTTCGAGTTTAAAAAGTCTGAATGAATTAATGGTGCAAACTGCGAGAAAAGGGCTTGACCGGTTAGAATCTCTGGAAAGGTTCCATATTCCTGGATGCACATCCATTGAGAGATTCACGCTGCGACTTGCTGAAATCTAGTTGAATTTTATGGTCTTTACAAGTTGGATTTATCGGCAAGATTGAAAATCTCTGGGTGCACATCTATTGAAAGTTAAGGGCTTTCCGGTATATAGAGTTCGAGGGAATTGCATGCTGCAAACTGCAAGAATCTAGTTAAAGGTAGATGCCTTGACCGGTTGCAATCTTTGGAAAGGATTAGTATCTCTGGGTGCATGTCCATTGAAAAATCGCTATACCTTTCAAGTGCAAAACGTCTTAGGGAATTCTATTGTGTAATTGACGAACCTGGTTGAAATTTAAGGTCGACACACAGGTTGGATGTATTGGCAAAATTGGATAACTCTGGTTGCACATCAATCGAAAGATTACCATACCTTTCCATTTTAAGGACTTTAATGGAATTTCAAGCTGCAAACTGCAAGAATCTAGCTGAAGTTCGATGCCTTGACCGGTTAGAATCTTTGGAATGGCTTAATATCTGTAGATGCAGGTCCATTGAAAGATTACCGGACATTTCAAGTTCAAAGCATCTGAGGGAATTCAATGCTGCAAATTGCGGGAACCTAGGGGATATTCAGGGCCTTGATGGCTTGGCGATTGGTAAGATTGGATTTTTGGTTGCACATCTATCAAAAGATTACCAGGCCTTTATAGTTTAAAGAATTTGTGGGCAATTCATGCTGCAAACTGCAAGAGTCTAATTGAAATTTGTGGCCATGATGGGCTGGAATTATTGGAAATACTGAATATTTGTCATTGCACTTCCCAGGAACATTACCAGATCTATCGTGCTTGAAAACCTTGATGCGGTCGAACATCGACCGCTGTGAGAAGCTGTATGACGTTCAAAGCCTAGAGAAATTTTCATCCTGCAAAAGCTTGTGTAATCAAGGATGCAAGTCCTTAGCAAAATTCCCAGATCTGTCAAATTTAAAGATTTTAAGGGATTTGATTGTGACAAATTGTTGGGAATTTTAAGATGTCCCAAAGATCAAATGATCGAGTTACCTAGAAAGTAAAGAATTTCACAATGCTTGTAAATTACCTAGAAACAAACTAATTGAGCCTCGAGGGCTTGGAGATAGAGATGTTTCAGTGCCTGAATTGTTTGGAGATTTCGTCAGGATGTTCATGAGATCATACAGTGGTGACAGTTCAATTTTGAGACGATTTATGTCCCTTACCTAGGGAAAATCTCAGTGTTGATTAAGGCAGGAGTGAAGTTGGCAGTCTTGGTGAATCATCTGTGAGTGATTCATCTTCGCACATTATGGAGTGATTCGTTTTTCTTGGTTGGAAATCTTTCTCTTGTCATTTTCATCCATTATGATTCTTCATCCTCGACTTGATATGGAGAACCGGACTTTTGGATTATTTATCTTTTTGCAAGTTGGGTATTTGAAGATTGTCGTGCTTGCTCACCGGTCATCTATTACGTGTATATTTTGCTTAGAGGGTCCGTTTGATTCTCATATTGCCAGGCATACTGGTCATCTATACGCGACAATGACACTGTGGAGACTATAAAGTAAGTTTGCCCTAGTTGAAGTACACAAGGAAAATGACTGAAAGCCAAGGGGAAAACATCCATTTCTTCGACAGTGATCATAGTCGTCTCAGTTTCTTAAGGTTTTACTTGGTTTCCTTCCCTAATTGGTTGAATAAGTTGTCATTGTTCTGCTATATTTTCACCGCAACTCTCTCTCTCTTGTCTGTCCTTATATGACTACTCAAAGTAATTCAATGATTAACATGTGGATTACTAAAGAAGTCTCTGGAGGCGAAGTACAAAACCACATAGGCAAAGGAGAGAGAGATCATCCTGCTGGATTTATGGCATTTTCGATCCGCCGGGTTCTTTCAAGCTAATTTCAAAGGATGTCTATTTGATATGCCTCAAGTGCGCAAGAGTGAGTTCATGGTTTCGTTGTCTTTTTAAATTTTCGGTGAACTGTTTATGCTGTTGAGTTTGATCCTAGCAAGATTCACACCATTTATCCCATCACCATGCGATTTACTCTTCTGCTCACTAGTTATTTAAATGCTGGGATTCTTTACTAACCCAATGAGGATTTTGCTCTGATGATGCTCTGTTTTGACTTTCCAGTATGGAACTTTTTGTCTCCTGCTGTTTTCTAATTTTTAATATTCCGGTGTTCAAGATAGAAGAACTGCAAATGGAGCCGAATTTCACAATTTGGGAGGAGAACCATATATGCATTCCAAAGAAACTTCAGAACCATCACAAATTTGAGCATTGTTATCTGTATGAATCATGTTGGAGTCATGAGAACAATCCTTTCAACCAAGTTTTTCACTTCACAACGAGTAGCAACGTCTCACAGTTTGTCAATGGTCCACCTGTATGTAGTAGAAAGAATGATCCTCATGTTGTAAATTAACATAATAAGCTAATGTCAATGGACATGAACAGGACTAGCAGTGTACCACGAGAGGTGAAGTATCACTTCCAGGTGGTAGCAGAAATGCGGTAGCACTGGTGGTTGGGGCTGGTAGTGACAGGGATCCTGCTGGACCAACGGCGGGGCAGTGACTGCTAATTTTTGGCCCCGAGAGCAATCGTCACTGTTAGCAAAGGTGTAGACTAAATGGAACTGGCCAGCGCCATCAAGGGAAAAGGTGGCTGGTCTGTCGGTCAGGTGATGAATGGAGAAGTGGCAATGCAGCTGTCATTGTCACCCTTTGAAATGTTCCTGGCGTCGTGTGACCCTGTGTTGAAGTTGAACACTGCAAAAATAATGTAAGATCATAGGCATTAAAGATGGAAAGCTAAAGATTGATCTTTTGGCCACGGAAGCTCGAGTTTGATTGCACAAATACGCAACAGAGAATGGACTGGTCTGGAGCAAGGTGCTTATAGAAATACGATAAAAGCAAGTATTTGATTCTTACTTCAAGAGGGCCAAACTGTAGAAGAGCGTTTCAAGTCGATTTCAATTCAATTAATGGTCATGACACGTGTACATGATGTTAATTGTTTGGCCCAAAAATGTGTTTGATTCCACTTCCTCAAAAATCAGGGCACAAAGTAAAATCAAATTAACAGACAATTTAAACACACCGTAAAACCTTTCGTTGGGAATAACGGATCCCCGAAAACCGGATTCGACACTAAATCGAACCCCTAAATCAATGCGGAAGACGAAGCCCGGGAAAACACGCATCACCGATCGTAAAGCACACCACGGATTCAAGCGTACCTTGTTAGCTATAGATTAAACACCAACGCTGAAGGAGAAGAAGAAATTCTGGTCCCGATGATATCAATTTGCCTTAAAAAGGAAACGGCGTCGCCTAGAGCGTTTGGAAGAAAAGAGAGCGTTTTTCTTTTCTTTTTCTTGGAGGGAGAGAGGGAGAGGAACGTACGTACGTTCTGATTTTCCAAGAGGTATGTTCTCTCTCTCTCCTCCCTTTTATACCTTTCCCCATCCACGGGCCCTATTCCCGTGGGCCGGGCCTTTTTGGGCCCAACTTGAGCGGATGGGCCTTAAGCCCATCTCATAAATCCATCATCTCCCACTCGCACATGGTGGTGCAAAACCAACATAGGCAGACAGGCCCTACTCAGCCCCATCAGAGAAAAATCCAGCATAGATTCTCACTTAACATGGTGGGCCGAACAGAATCCTCTTTTCCTCTCTTCAACATTCATACCGGTGAATAATCAGTGCGACCAGCATACTTTGAGAGCTCGTTGCCATACTTATGTTAGGAATATATAGCAGCTCATAATGGGCATCACATCCTAAGTAGATTTAGTATGCAGTACCCTAGATCAATCGATTACATTTATATCTCTCTTGATCTCTTTCAAATAATGATATATATATATATATATATATATATATATATATATATATATATATATATATATTGTATTCACAATTATAATTATCACAAAGACAGTCATAATTGGTTAACCGGTGAATACAAAACTATAATGTGATTCTCCAAAATCGATCTTCCTCTTTCCTTCAAACTCTCAATTTCAGTCCAGCTTGCTTTTCTAGAAATGCCCCATTAGATCGAATCAAACATGACCATTGGCAACATTCTAAGATAGCAAACACTAAATAGAAATCTTGAGAATAAGTAAGAGTCATGAGGAGACTAAGAAATTGAGGAACTCTCTTCCTCAAGAGTCTCACACGACATAAAAGTTGAGATCAAACTTTTGCCACTCTTATTGGTCGTCTCATGCATACGTAGTATGAAATACGTATTACGGTATTAACTCCTTTCCCATGGAGCGTATGTCTACACCTTTTATACCATACAGATGATAGTTCAGACATACCCAATGTCTAACTTGAGTTCACGTATCTACTCATTCACAAAATTCATCAGAACTCACATTTGGCATCTTAGACAGATAAAGTAAAACATGTGAGGTATCTTACTTTCGGACATAGTAAGTATTATGTCATCATCTTAACACCCAGTTAAGGCGACATACGTGTTTTAAGCTTGAGCTCTCGATTATCACCTAGATAATAAGTTTAAAAACAGTCTCATCTCTATTTATCACACAAGAAATGAGGCGATTACCCGTGTGAGTGGGCTAATCTTATATCTGTCCGACATACTTCTCAACTTAAAGTAATGCACTAAGCATTAAGATGCATAAAGATTAAACAAAGATTCATAGGCATTAATGATGAAAACACAAATTCATCAAATTGTGAACACTTAGGGAAAATCCAATATTCAGTACATCAGTCTCTACGCAATCCTAGAGATTTCATATGGCCACAAAACACATCTCTAGGTATTGGCTTTATCATAGGATCTACTACCATTCCATGTGTAGTAAATACTTTAAGTTCACATCTTTTCATGCAACCATATCCTTGACAGGATTATACTTGGTATCTATATGTTTGGTCTTGCCATGATATTTTGGATCTTTGGTATATGCTTTTGCTGCTTGGCTATCACAGTTAATCAACAATTAATCTGCAGCACTTCCAATAACACATAAATGATCCAAAAAAAAATCTCTTAAGCCAAACACTTTCTTACAATGCTGCTGATAATGCCACGAACTCAACTTACATCATGGATAAGGCTATACACTTTTGTTTCTTACTGCTCCAACATATGGTGCCATTATTCGGTAAGAAAACAAACCCAGAGATTGATTTTCTTTCATCTAAATCTCCTCCCCAATCAGTATTAGAATAGCCTTAGAGTCGCAGATCCTTTTCTTAATAACTCAGCATATAATCAGCAGTCCCCTTTAGATACCTCAGTATTCTCTTAACGGCTTTCCAATGTGCTTGACCTGGATTGGATTGGTAACTACTCACCATTCCAACTGCAAAGCATATGTCGAGTGTTGTATACATCATAACATACATCAAGCTCCCAACAGCACTAGCATAAGGAATATGTTTCATTTGTTCCTTCTCTTGTGGAGTCCTTGAACACAGTCTGTGGCTCAATTCTTCACATTTTGCAACAGGAGTGTCTATGGATTTACAGTCTTGCATACAAAATCGTTCAAGAACCTTATTTATATAGGTTTCTTGCGAAAGAGACAATGATCTCTTCGAACAATCTCTCGAAATCTTAACTCCAAGAATGTATGCAGCCTTACCCATATCCTTTATCTCAAAGTTAGAAGACAACCATCTCTTGACAGTATTAACCAACTCCATATTGCTTCCGGCAATCAGTATATCATCAACATATAATGAAATGATCACAAATTGATCATTTGATCTTTTGATATATACACAATGATCATCATCTATCATCGTAAAGTCATATGCCATTATGGCATTATGAAAACGTATATATCATTGTCTTGACGACTGCTTAAGGCCATATATCGACCCCCAAAGTC
This sequence comes from Eucalyptus cladocalyx, assembly GCA_017140615.1. NCBI lineage: Eukaryota > Viridiplantae > Streptophyta > Magnoliopsida > Myrtales > Myrtaceae > Eucalyptus > Eucalyptus cladocalyx. The sequence goes on from CM029518.1 coordinate 12,019,727, forward strand.
GACATATCTTTTTCTTCTTGGCCTTTCACTATGAAACCAGCAGGTTGTTCCATATATGTTTCTTCCTCTAATTCTCCATTGAGGAAAGCAGTCTTTACATCCATTTAATGTAACTCAAGATCCATACTAGTCACTATTGCCAGAATAATGCGAATAAAGGTAAATCTCACTACAAGAGAAAATGTTTTTTCATCATCAATTCATTCATGTTGATTATACCCCTTCGCCACAAGGCGAGCCATCAGACTTTCGCTTTATTTTGAGAACCCACTTGTTCTCAATAGCTTTGTGTCCTTTTGGAAGATCAACCAGTTCCCAGACTTGGTTTGATTTCATTGACTCAATTTCCTCTTCCATTGCATGAATCCACTTTTCCTTACTAGGGCAATTCAGAGCCTCATTGATATTTTTTGGCTCATCCTCATCTTGTGGAGCAACCATAAAAGTTTCCCTTTCAATGTCAAAACATCGACGGGGAATACTTTGGCGACTTGTTCACCGTATGGGAGATTATACACTTAGCACATCATTCTCCATCATGCTCTCACTTGGATTAGGTAATGATGATGTCGTCTCATCAGGTAGTTGCAATTGAGAATGAGTTGAATTCAATTCATCACATCTCATATTACTCCCACTTGGACGAACTCCACTAACATCATTATCTTGACCCAAGATTTCAAATAGGGAGTAATTTTCCCTTATTTCGCCCATCTTAGGAAATTCATCCACTAAGGATGTGACATCCCGTGATTCAAATTCAGTTATACTCCCACTTTTCTGCTCACCTATGAACACATACCCTTTTGAGTGTTCGCAATATCTCATGAAAATACTCTTATTTTCTTTGGGACCCAATTTCCCAAAACTTGTGAGAGGACTCATGAGCATAGGCAGCACAACCCCATGGCTTAAGAAAACTTAAGTCCGGTGTTCTAGCTGTCCATAACTCATATGAAGTGGAAATAACCGATTTGGAAGGCACCCGGTTAAGTATATAGGCAGCAGTTAACAACACATCACTCCAAAAAGTGATGGGTAAGTTAGCACGCGCCTTCATGGACCTAACCATTCCAAAGAGGGTTCTGTTTCTTCTCTCCGCAACACCATTTTGTTGAGGAGTATATGGAATAGACAACTATCTTTCTATTCCTTTTTCATCACATAATTTTCTGAACTTATCAGATAAATATTCTCAACCTCGATCGGATCTAAATACCTTTATTTTCTTGTCTAATTGATTTTCTGCCAGGTTCATAAACCTTTTGAAACAACTTATGCTTCAAATTAATGAGAAATCAAATAGACATATCCGACTCGAGTATAATCATTTATAAAAAAGTGATGAAATAAACAGCCCATTGCCTTCCTCTCACATTCATTGAACCACATATGTCCAAATGGATTAAATGCCGAGGAAATTCAGCTCTTTTACCTTTTTTAAAATGGTCTCCTTGTCATTTTTCCTACTAGGCAATGCTCACATATGGACAAATCAACTTTTTCAATATTGCCGAACAAGCCCTTTTTGGCTAGTCTTTTCATATGTTGTTGGCCCATATGACCAAGTCTAGCATGCCACCATGTTCACATTATTATCATATAAGGTAGAAGACGTGAAACAAGGGAATAACATATTGACATCACCACAGTCAACATTTAGTACAATAAAACAATCTAGAAAGTTATCACAACCATAGTAGTTTGTATCCAAATACAAATCTACATCTCTATTATGGAAGTTCACACTAAAAACAAGCTTAACCAACACTAAGACAGACACTAAATTTCGATGAATCTCCAGAGCATATAGAACATCAAGATGCGTTCACCATGCATGTTCAATTGGCAGGTGCCAATCCCTTTAACTTCAGCTCTGGAGTTATTTCCAATATAGATCCACTTAGTTCCAGTTGGTATCGTCGGAATTCCACGAATGATCCTCTATCCTTTGCTACATGGTCTGTCGCTCATGAATCTACATTCCATAAAGGATTGGATTCAGCCTATAATGCAGAACTTGACACATAAACAAAGTTCTCAAATGTACAAGAGGTGTATAACTTCTTTGGCTCACGACAGTCGCGAGCATAGTGACCTCTCTTGTCACAATTGTAACATCACACCATTGACATTTTCTTCACTTGAGGACGCTTTCCTCTCTCTTGTTGGTTAATTCTTGATTTCTTGCAATAAGGACTTGATCATTTGCATTCCCACATATTAAACGAATCAATACGTTTGCGCTTAGAGCACAAAGCCATTTCTGAGCTAGAACCAGCATAGCAAATGTCTATTTTCGGCTCAAATACCATTAGGTGGTCCTCTACTAGCTCAAGATGGTGCACGACACCCTCAAGATCTTCCATAATGTGGTCAAGAGCTTCTAGTGCTTCTTGCTTTTCCAGCACATATTGAATCTTCATATTCAATATTTCACAATTGTTACCGTTCATATCAGCAATTACATTCTTAGTTGCTGAACCATCGATCTGAACACATCAGACATATATGCACGAATAATTAATGCCTATCATTTATGCATCCCTATTTGCATAGACCCATCATATTAATAAATAGTTTCAAGTAAGGCTTCAGAATCAAAAGGTCACTATGTTTCCAATCATCCTCCAAAAAATCCTAACTTAAAATTATTATTAATATAATTGTCTTATGTAAAATCAATTCTATGAAGTTACAAAAACTTCTATTACTACCTACGACTAATTACCCAAGAACCAAGAATAATATAAAGCAATGGATAATTGACATACAATTAAAAACAATAATGCTTTCAATTAACACAATTAGGTAGTAATCATTACATTATTAATCAAAGAAATAAATAGGGAATGTCCATTCTAATCTATCAGTCAAAACATCTGAGAAAACTGAAGGCACATTTGCCAACCATGGAAAAACTTTTGGAGAGCTTTCATGTCGCCTCCAAGGCACATTCACTCGGTGCCATGTGGCGCTCAATCTAAGGGTTGAAGTTTTGGCCAACTCAATCCTATAGTGCTTTCTCTTACAAAAGCTTCCACCGCCTTCTATAACCCGGACCACGTTGACCTCCCATAGCCGATCCAAAACTGTTTGCCATTCAGGTGGAAGAGTGTTCATTAAAGCCGGCACCTTCTCAAAATCCGGCATAAGATAACCATTCCATATGATTTCTTGTATCATCTGATTGACCTTGATCACATGTGATACTAAATCACCATCATGCCACGATAATTAGCTAATTCGACATCAGCCTCTTAAGTCTTGCATTTCCTCGTCCGTTCTCGGGATTGCAGGTATCCTTGCATAACGCACATCATAGTTCGCAACAAATCGCGTAATTAAAAATAGATCACTTATAATCCATAATTAATAGAAGAGAAAATATATAAATTTCCAAAATTCATGCAACAAATACAGAATTAAAAAATGGATTACTTATAATCCACATAGGCATGACTGAAAAAGAAACAAATTCCTTTTTTTTTTTTTCCGGGTCAACGGTCAACGGTCATCAGTCGTCGGTCAACGGTCAACGGTCGTCGGTCAACGGTCAACGGTCAACGGTCAACGGGCGCGCGGGTCGGACCGGTCGCGACGATCAAACTGGTCGGATCGGACGGGCGGTCAGACCACTCGCGGCGGACCGCGACGCGTGCCTCGCGACGTCACGGGGATGACGCCACGCAGAGGCGTCATCCGACACGCGTCGGCGGCGTGCCTCGTCCACGAAGTCGGGTCAGGTCACCGCCGGTGACCGTCCGGCGAACGTCGTCGGCGATGACGTCATCGGTGGACGTCATCCGAGCGGTTACCGACCGTGGATGACGTCACGATGACATCATCCGTGACGCGGCACGCGTCGGTCCGCGGACGGCGTGTGCCGGTTCGCCGCCGCGCCGCACGTGCTTAGGTTCGCCATCGGCGCGTGTGGGAGCACGCTGTGGCGAAGCCAGCACTTCCAGGCGCGTTGCGCCCACGCGCAGCGGCTTCTGGCCGCGCGTGTGGGCGCGTGCGGCGTCGTATGGCGGCGTGCGACATGTCGCCGGCCTCGTCTCGACGTCGCCTTTCACCCAGTGCCTTCAGAATTTGATTTCGACTTACGAAAACTCAGAAAAATGGCCGAACAACGCTCGGGTGTCGGGATTTCTCGCCCCGATCCGTACGGCCAAAAGTTTTTCGCGAAAAATCAATCAAAAAACATCAAATTGATCGAGAAAACGTGAACTAGGGCTTTGATACCAATGTTGGGAATAACGGATCCCGAAAACCGGATTCAACACTAAATCGAACCCTAAATCAATGCGGAAGACGAAGCTTAGGAAAACACGCATCACCGATCGTAAAGCACACCATGGATTCGAGCGTCTTGTTAGCCACCGGATTAAACACCAACTCGAAGGAGAAGAAGAAATTCTGGTCCCGATGATATCAATTTGCCTTGAAAAGGAAACGGCGTCGCCTTGAGCATTTGGAAGAAAATAGAGCGTTTTTCTTTTCTTTTTCTTGGAGGGAGAGAGGGAGAGGAACGTACGTACGTTCTGATTTTCCAAGAGGTATGTTCTCTCTCTCTCTCCTCCCTTTTATACCTTTCCCCATCCACGGGCCCTATTCCCGTGGGCCGGGCCTTTTTGGGCCCAACTTGAGCGGATGGGCCTTAAGCCCATCTCATAAATCCATCACTTTCATCTTGGCTTGTGTTATAATTTCCGGTCAAGGTTACCCCAAAGACTTCCATGCTTTCTTTTATTTGTCTGGGGTCCTGCATCCTATCAAGAACATTGACCGGAAGTTAGCATTAACAAAGAAGAGAAATAATTCTTTCCTTTTTAATCCCAAAGTACATAAGTTTTTGCCTTTTCCTTCTTCTTTTTCTTATCTTCGTTTCATTCTTTTGTAATTCTACTTAAAGAAAGATTTATCTTTCATAATCTCATAAGCATAGAATTCTACTTCTGTTCTTCTAAATTCTAGGATAATCCATTAATATATCTATATGAGTTCCTATTCTTTTCTTTCTTCGATTATTTGGTTGCTGATCTTCTGACAAACACTTTCCAATGAAATCCATATTTGAATAATACATTCTATTTTTCTAAAGATATATTTATTGTATGAAAACCAAATTTAGGAATGAGAAAACGGAACACTATGTTATTATTGTCAAGTGAGAAGATTAATACCAATAATCTCTAAGTGATTTATTAGGCATTTTAATTTAGTGCACTGTATCAAAAGCTGCCAACGTTCGTATTTTTTATTTGTCATAATCCTCTAAAAATAATATAAAAAAATTCAAATAATAACCTAAAGGAAAGACTTTTTCTTAAAAGAATGTTAAAAAAAGGACTCTATCTCAAAAATGGCATGGAATATGCGAATAAGGGTTTAAATCGGCCAATTCTTAACCAGTTGGCAAGCATATATATTTCACATGCCACTTTCTAGCTATAATTGAGGGCATTTTACATAAGAGCCCTTTTTTTTTTTTTTTTGGTTCTTTTTTCTTTCTTTGATTTCTCGCTCCACTGTGAGAGGTTCTCTCTTATGTGAGAGATTATCTTCAGTTCATCTTTCCTCCACCCCCTTAGTTCTTCCATTTGACAAGATCTTATTTGAGACTTCCTTAAACACTTTAGTCTCTTATTTGAGATAAGGTAAACCTTGGATCATATTTTAAGAAAATTGCTTCAATTTGGACCCTAATTTGAAATTTTTTATAATGATTTTTGTATAGTTTTATTTTTTTATTTTTTATCTAAATACGGACATTCGCGCGATCCCCAACTGACAGACAAACCATTCTCATTTCTCCCTATACACACATAAATCACACGCTTGCACGGAGTGATACTATCGCTATTTTGGGTCAACAAAATTAAACTAGTTGTTGATCAAAGGAAACATGATTTTCTAAAAGTCACCTTAGTAAGTATTGAGTTTACGACCTTGCATATTGCTACCATTCCGTGCGGGTAAATACGGAACTAAGTTTTATCAGGTACATTCTTGACGTCATTGGTTACTATCAAATCCCGTTAATTTGAAAAAAAATAAAAAAAAAAAGTGGCTGGCAAGTTGTTTGTCCTGTCACACACTAATAACTTACCGGTAGGTTTTGACAAGGACCAAATTTTCCCAACATTCACCTATTATTAGTAAACATTCATTTTTATGCCTTATCAACTGTTAAAAGTTGTTACATATGTATCAAATTACCAACTTTAATTTGACTGTCTTATAAATATTCGCCACATTAATATACCAACTAATTTTATTCACTCACCAATTTTTTATCTTACTTGATTTTGAAAAGTGCTCCCATTTGTTTATACTACAAAAATTGCCTACTGCTTTAATAATCTACCAACATTTATTACTATGACTTACTAACATTTTTTTTTTAAACTTACGACGTGTTTAAATTAATAACTTTCATACAAAATCACCAACCTAAATTTGATTGATATACCAACATCCTTCACAATATAAAGACTTCATCAATTTTTGTTACTTATGAACTTTTATCTTACTTGATTTTAAAAAAGTACCAACATCTACATATATTACCAAAATTACCATTTATGATAATAATCTAACATCATTAATTTTGATAAACTACCAATGTGTTAAATTACTAACTTCTATTCATATTGACAACATTAATTTGACTCATGTACTCATATCGGTACATCATGCGAAGGATGGTGCTAAATCCAACAATTGGAGAAAATCGTTTACTAATCATGTGTTTATAAAGTAATTTGATTCGTTTGGATATGTCTCCGTGTAAGATTAGGCATTATAGGACTGATTTAAGATTTTATATCTTTTAGAAGAATGCACGGGTGCAAAGGAAACAATGCCTTTTGCGTCCTAAACTTGAAGCCATCTTGCTCCTTTGGACCACATTCCTAACAACTATATAGAACGATCTAATCCCCGGAAAAAAAAAAAAAAAAAGGAGAGAGATTTTAAAATATTAAATCATGGATCAATTTTCTTTTTCTCGGACTACAGGAAGCAACTAAAAATTATAAGATTCATAGGATTCAAATGAGCGCAAACCTATTTTTCAAATCCATTCCAATTAGATATAAAATAAATAAATAATGGTCTCCATTTCATATAAAAAAATAAAGAATTACGATTTTCCATGAGACAACTATTTCATCAAGGAAGTGAATAATAGCTCCCCATCCAACCACCCAAATGTTTACAAGAACGTATATGCCAACATATACTGTATAAATTAGTTGAATTATTTGTTTAGTTTTTGGAACAATACATCGTGATTTAGCCGGCTAAAGTGACGTGTCATTATTTGGGAAACCAATAACATTTAGTCCTAGGCTCGAATGAGAAGAAAATAGTATAGTCCATGCTAGCCGAAAGAAAACGCAAATGCAGTGTAGCAATCCACCTTTGACCGTTGCCTATTCGTCTCCTAATCTTTGATAGGGAGACTAGAAAATGATATTTTTCCGGCAAGCCAAGTCAACGAAGTCTTGGACCACCCAAAAAAAAAAAAAAGTCAACGAAGTCTCCATCTGCTCACCACAGCACAATTGCCATCATAGGCGAGTGGGATCCATCCCCCCTCTCTTCTAGAATCGGAGGTCATTACGGTCTTTTCACAAATAGCCCCCGATCGATCTTTCTAGAACTCCAACACATTTAATCTAAATAACTAATTAACTCATCCAATATATTACAACACGAAAACTCAAGATTACACGAATGCTGCATACATTACATTACAGTCCCTTCATTCCGATGCAATGACAATTAATTTCACAAAAGAAAACTTTCCCTTTATAAAGATACAAAAGAGCATCCTCCACAAGGGTAAACAAAGAAACGAAAAATGTCCAAAAAAATTTGACAAAACGCAAATTAGGCCGTGTAATAGGGTCCTCCTCCTTGTGGCATCCCGTAAGGCATCGCCATATTCCCAGGAACAGGACCATAGTAACCAGAAGGTCCAGAACCCATCTGATGCCCTTGCCACACCTGCTGCTCCTGCACCAGCAGGTGCTGCTTCCTCTCCACGTCCGCCATCTGCACGTACGGGGGCGGCGGCTGCGGGAGCGACACTGAGAACGGATCCTGCAGGCCCACAGGTTGGACCTTCCCGTCGGGGGCCGGCAAGGCCAGGACCCGGCTCTCGGCCTTGCCAGGGGCTACCTGTGTGGCCACGCTGCTCGTGCTGCCTCCACTTGATTGGTCGGCGCTCATGTGCTGCCTCACGGCCCCTTGGTCGTACATGCCGTTCCAGAGCAAGGGGTCGAATCCGCCTGCCATGTCGGCTTTTTGCTTTGCTAGGTTGCTAGCTGTTTCGACGAGGAGGAGTTCCCAGTCGGCTTTGGTATCGTCTGCTGCTGGCATGTCCCATGCCGAATTAGCCTCGGGCTGTCCGTCCCATGCGAACGCTTCCCATGACCCGTTAGCGGTTGCATTTGGTGCGCCCAAGAACAAGGCCACAGCCAACTTGTTGCCCTGTTCATCGGCTGAAACGCCATCATCTCTTAGATCAATCAGTTCTGCGACATGCTGTGGCTCGGGTTGTGGCTCGACCAGAGGCACCACGCCCATGTTGATTCTCGGAGCAGGAAGCGCTCTTATCTCGTTCATGTTAGGTCCGGACCGCTCCTCGACCAGCGGATCAATATTCGTTCCCCCAATTCTCTCGGGGCTATTCTCGTTCGGCCTATTCTGTTTCGCCTCCTTCAGCTGCCCTTCAAGAGTTCCCAGGATTTCATCAGTAACTCTCTGCACTTCAGGAAACTCGGACATCCGGGCGATCCCCGCATCCCTGCACCAATTGTAGTGCCCCACGAGCTCATTGATCAGCTTCGCCGCGCCGACATAAGTATTGAAAGCCTTGAGGCATTCTCCATATTCCATCTGGGCAAATCGCTCGTGCAACACCTCCAAAGCCTCACTGATCTCGCCGTACAGCCCGAAGCTCTCCTTCAACACAAGGTAGAGCGCCATGAGCACCAACCGACTAGTCTTGGCTGCTCCAGCCGGCCTGCAAGCCAAAACCCGGTCGAGAATTCTCAGTTGGTGATACAACCTGGCCGACACTCTCTCGGGCCTCATTTCTTTGATCGATTTGATCTCTTGCTTTGCAGGACTTAACCTCCTGTCTGTATCAAATTCATGTCCCTCTTCATATTTACCCTCAGTGCCAACACCGCCACCGTCCTGTCTCTTCTCAAACACCGAAAACTCGACCTTCTCCTCGAGATACATAGCGTAGAACCTCACGAAGCCCGAATGGTCTCCTGAATTCGAGTGTGCCTCGTCCCGGAAGTGCGACATGTTGAGCAGCCGCATCCCCCGGCGAGAAGCGAAGACAATCTCGTCTTCAAAACTGGGATGGCCGTCGACCACTATCCGGTGTATGAGCAGGAGAGCCTTGAGGGCCACCATCCAATCGCGAGTCTTGCTCAGCCGCCTTGAGATCAAGACGAGGCAGGTGTCGAGGTATGCTTTGGAGTGCGCAGTGAAGGCGAGGATCTCCCTGATGTGCCTCTCGTCGGCGGGGTCCTCATCGTGGCTGGTGGCCTTCACCACCAGGATCTCGAGCTGCACCGCCAAGTTGTTCGAGACCTTGGCTAGGCCGATGCTCGTCTGGTCCTTGACGGCCCCGATCGCCTTTCGGATGGTACTTGGCGCCATCAAAACACGAAGACCAACTACTCCGACCGAAGCGCCTCTTCAGCTCGAATTTCTCAAGAACAAAACTATCAAAAAGCTTGAAGAAAATGGAGAAATTAGAGATGTGGAACGATGAGGGAGGAGATGTGAGGATTGAGATGAGGTTGAAGACATCGTAGGTTTTCAAGGTCTATATGTCAAAGGTCGAAGTTGAGATAACGTGTTTGGTGTGGAAGTTCAAAAGGAGGGAACCGCGTCATTAATGGGCTTGTATCTGGCTTCTAGAAGAGGAATACGCTGTTTTCTTCCCAATTTGTTTTTTGGCAAGCATGTTAATTGGACAGCATATATTAAATTAAATAGTTTTATAATGTATCAACAGCACCTGTTAGTTGACCAAGAAAGTTCTTTTCTTTTCTGTGATGTGATTTGTTCATGAGGACCTAGACTTTTAGTGGTCTTACGTTCACATATTTCAAAACTAGCACCAAAGGGATGGGGAAAGGAGAAAGCCATGCTATATACCCCTCTACCATGATCCTAAACCTTCAGCCACCCTAAAAGCTATGGCCCTCCGGCCACCACCTCGCCTATATCGGTGTCGTGCATAGCCTATGGTTTATAGATCATGTAGATCAGATCATTTGGATCGTTAATCATGTGGGTGTCGTCATCGACTTACCCGATCTTTCTCTAAAGCAAAATCAAGGTCATCGGCCTTTGGAGGGATGGAGGGAGAGAAAAGAGAGTAACGATAAGCAAATGGAAGGGTTGTATGGTCTTCTTGAATTGAGAAGCTCTCAATTTGCCGAGAGCAATCTTTTTTAATTGTATAATCGTTCCTTTTTTTTTCTCTTTTCCTCAATGGATTTTGTCCTCCTGAAAAAAAGAAAGAAAGCAAGGAGAAAAAATTTGTGATTGGCAATGTGACACGGCTTTATGGTGCAAGAATGTTTTGTGAAGCTGTGACTCTTGGGAAAAAGGTCAGCACTTATGCATAAAAGAGAAAGTCAAACTTAGACTGCCCGCTTAAAAACTAGCCTTGAAGACTAACTTGTCCTAATTTGACGTGCTGCTTGGAAACTAAACCAGAATTTCCAAGAAAAGTTTCAGCATTCTCTTCTTTTGTTTTTTTCTCTCTCTCAATAGTGCATGTTTCCATTGAGAAGTTCATTTTTTTCTCAGAATTTTCGTTAGCTCTTCACATAATCTGATCTTTACAAAGAAAGAAAGAGATTGAAAAAAACAGTGAATTTTTTAGTCTTCACATAATCGGAATTTTTTCAGCTTGAAAATGCTCAACATTCTAGCAGTAATAACTTTGCGTGGATCCGAACCTTTTCTCATGGCGCAATCTAGTATTCCTATATTCAAATAAATGTCTCAACTTTTGTTATATTGTTTGATATTAAGATTTTTTCTATCAGATAACTTGATTTTTGCTGAAGTCGGGTTTTGATTAGGTGAATGTAATGACATAGATAAGTCTCCTTATTCTTCCAATGAAAAACATAAGAAGAAAAACTCCTCCTCTTGCTCCTCGCCCCTTCCTCTCAGCATCGTTCTCGCCAAAGATGTCGACCCTCGTGCCTTGCCACCAACGTCGAAACTGGCGATAGCAGTGTGGCTACAGATGGTGGCCGCTGAGTGTGGTTGCCGTCGGCGGTTTTGGTGATGTGATGTCCTTGGTGGCAATGGCAGCAGGCGAAGGAAGGAGGAAGAAGAAACACAAGAAGGAAAGGACAAAGAGAAAAAGCAAGGAAAGGGACATTTTCTTTTGTGTTGGGTTGGAAAATAGATAATGACTTAACTTTCCACGTCGTTGTTCACACCTAAATTAGATGATTGACATCAGCAAAATTACATGACATCACCTAAATCAGATGGTCGACATCAACAAAATCATACGACATCACGCGGAAAATCTAACATCAAGACACATTTTGATAGTGGAGATGCTTAATTGATCAAAAACAAAATTTAGTTATTTTGGCACAAATGATGACTATTCTATTCTAGAAATCAATTTCTATTCCCCATATAAGTTTTCGAGGCAAAATAGGATACAAAATTTCTATTCGCATTTAATTGATAACAACATAAATTTTTTCCCTTCCAAGAGGCAAAGGGCGACGGTTGGTGGGATAGAGGCAACCGGTCGGCGGCAGCAAGTAGCTGTGGGTAGCCGACAACACTTGACTGGTGATGAGTGGGCAGTGATGAGTGGCGGGCAATGTTAAAAGTGAGTGATAACAAGAGTTTTTTATTTCTCAATTTTGTTTTAAAAATTAAAAAGAAAAAAAATTACTTCTAATTTCTACTCCAAATATATTTTTGGAGTAAAAATTTATTCCATAAATAAAAAATAAAATTATATAAAATAAAAAATGGATTTTTATTCCAAATCTATTTTTCGTTCCATAAATAAAAATAGAAAAATAATAAAACAAAAAATAGAGTAATTATCGGATGCACTCTAGATTGCATAAGGAGGAAAAGTTTGGGTTCTCATGATGTCAATGTTCTTAACTTTGACCTTTTGAGTATGTTTAATACAACTTTTCTATAGTTGCTACTATTATGTAAAGCTATATTGTACGTTTGGTAAAAATTGCTCAAAATTGCAGCATCCTCAAAACTTAATCAATTTATAGTAGTTTTTAGAAGTTGTCTCACCCACTTGACTTATGCAGACTCGAGAGAACGGGCGGGCTTAGATCAATAACCTTACGTCAAAAAATTGGCGAGCCCACGTTAGTCCTGATGTTTGGGCTTGGCCCAAAACAGGCCCGCATATTGATCACCTGCCCAACTTTGCTTCGCCTAAGCCATGCCCCAACATTTCTAAGGAAAATGTTTTATATGGAAAACATTTTATGGACGAGCTTGAGCAACACGTTAGTCCTGATGTTTGGGCTTGGCCCAAAACAGGCCCGCATATTAATCACCTGTAATAGCAATGGTTTTAAAAAATTGTATTTTTTAAAAATACAAATATTTTTGGTCAATTAAAAATATTAAAATTTAATTTTTTGATAACTAAACAAAACGAATGGTGGAAAATGAAACGACAAAAAAAATGCCCGACTGCCTTTGCATTTTAGTTTTAGAATATCTAGGAGTATTTTAGCTTTTTTAGTCATGTTTTGTTTGTTAGACGAAACAAAAGAAATGGAAAAGGTCAGTTTACGCCTTTTTTTGTCATGTTTTGTTTGTTAGATGAAATTAGCGATTAGGTCAATTTACACCTTTATCACTTTTTGCTCTTTCAATGTCGGTAGAATTCATTACCAATATTAATCTGGATGCATTATCATTTTAATAATAAATGAGAATGAGCTTATTACAAAATTATTTCATTCATAAGCAATCACATAACATGCTTCCTACTATAATTCACATAACTTTGGATCTACTCGATCAAAAAGTAATTCGGTACCAATGAAAATGGATAATAATTTGTGTATTATCAATTTTAAATTTAATATTTTCAGCTATTTCGAACACCCAAAATGAATAAAAAATGTTTATTGTGTAAATCTCAGCTCAACAAGCAATACTCATCTTCGATTAAATTTCTCCTAAATAATTATTGAAATTAAGTTAGTTGCATTAGACAATCAATTATTCATTTTGCCCCAATTAGTTTTTTTTTTTTTTTTTTTTTGGGTGGAAAGTAGCAACCTTTATAATTCCAAGAAGGCGTGCCCAATCCTACTCTTGGTTCCCGCGAGTTTCTTCTCTCTGCTCCGCAATAACTGCAATCTTCTCCAACTCGGGCGATTCGACTCAGCCCGGCGATCGCGGCAAGCCCGGAGGGGAGAAGATGTTCTTCCTCCGGGTCCACTCGGTGGACACCGACCACCCCCTCGCCACCGACTACGGCGGCTTCTCCTCCTCCTCGCCGCCGCCACCGCCGGGGAGCCCTAGGTTCACCGAGCGGAGGGGCATGGTCCACCTGTTCCGGACGCTTTCGCACGCGCCCCTCTCGAGCCCCGGCGCCCGCTCCACCACCCTCTTCGTCGTCGCCGTCCCCAATTACTTCTCCCCCGACGACTTCATCCGGTTCTGCGGCCCCCGGGTCGATGACGTCTCCGAGCTCCGGTTCATCAGGTAAGGCTTCCATCGTTTCTGTTATCTCTCCTCCTCTTCTTTGGGACTTCTGACTGGTTTTTTTCAGTTGGTGAGATGAATTGGGTAAACGAATGTGAGAATTGGAGGAATTAGAATTCGCTGAAGAAAATCTAAAAGCTGGATTCGATTACTGAAAATTTGCTCGTGATTTGCTCATGATCATGCCTTAGGGGGTGTCCGATGATGAAAGTTCAATTTTTTGGAAGCATTCCGACGGTGGAACTGGGTTTTCCGATCTGGGTTCTTTTTTAAATGCTTTTTAATGGTTTTAGTGATCGTTGTGTTGCGAATTGTGCGTTTGATGTAGGAATGATGGGATGGAAGATAGGTACAGTGTGCTGATCGAGCTTACCGATCAAAAGGCTGCTGATGGTTTCTATTGCACCTTCAATGGCAAGAATTTCTCGCCTGCTGAGGTATTTGCAATTTTTGCACCTGTTATTTGCTGTGAGATCACATAGTCAATTTCTGTTTCACTTTTAATACTCATCTTCTGGACATTCAGGCTGAGGTATGCCATATTTTATTTCTGCATGAAGTGGACTATACGGAATCAGCTGATGTAGCTAGCACGCCCCCATCGGGCTTTACGGAGCTACCCTCTTGTCCAGTTTGTCTTGGTAAGCCATGCTAGTGCCCCCTTGCTGATTATATTTCCCTTGCAGTGAGATGAATTTCTAGAAAGTTGTTCACAGTTGCTAATTCTTTTTTTTTTTTTTTTTTTTAATGTCAGAGAGATTGGACCCAGATACCAGCGGAATTTTGAGTACAAATTGTGACCATTCCTTTCATTGCTCGTGTGGTACAAAATGGACTTACTTGTCTTGTCAGGTTAGGCATTCTTCTGCTGATACAGATTAGATGAATTTAGACTGTAATTTCGCAGCTACTGCCACTATCTTTCTGTTGATCTGCTGACTGTGGATTAGTTGTTGCTTTTTGATAATTAATATTAGCTATAGCAATTGCGGCAGTATTGTTTTTATCCTGAACTTTCACGTTTTTTCTGATCAAGTCCCTTGTGCATTTAATTTGTTAAATAAAGTCCTTCTACTTTTACAGATTTTCTAATCAAATGTCTCTGACACCAAATCAGGCCAAATTCAGCTGGTGTGACCATCAGATGTCTCTGTTGTGGGACATGGATGTCCATTGTTTTATCCATGTTGCACTTCGAGGTCATCTACATTGGCTAAATTTTTCCAGACATGTCCATGTGGGCATCTGCATATTTTATCGGCATCATACGTCGTCATTGTCGAACAGCCACTTCAGTTAAATTTGGTCATATTTAGTGTCGGGAAGACTTGATTGGAAAGTTTGTTAAAATAGAAGGACTTGATTAGGCAAATTAAAAGTATGGAGACATCATTAGAAATAGCGTGAAAAGTATATGAATGAACAGTAGAATTTTCCTTTACTCTATTGTGCTTCCTAAGTTCAGGATTTCTTTTAAATTATCATGACAATTATTTGGAGATCTGGAATAGGTGAATGTTGTGGCTTCTTGGAGTTATTTTTTGTTGATTATCATATTCTGACACAAGAATCTTTTCAATGTCTCATCATGTGTATTTGATCCAATGGTCCTGTCACTCCTGTATCAAATTTCTTGTGAGTCAAAGAGTGACAGAAGTAATAGCAGTGGCCAAGCATACACAATAAGTTATGTGTGTACTCACAAGTACAGGGTGATCATACTGATGTCAAAATTCTAATCTTTGACCTCAAACATATTCTGTCTTGAAACTAAGATGTTACATGGTCATATTTTACATTTCAAGTGATGTTCTAGTATGCTCTGTCCATGTGAATTTGTAGCAAAAAAGTACCTTTGAACTCATGTAATATCAAAAGGTTAAAAAGTGCCATATAGGAGATATATCAATGGACATGTGCATACTGACTTTTGCTTGATTCGTCAATCTTTATGGTTAAAATAAGTCAACATGATGTTCCCCCATGCTGGTGATGTCCCAAGGGTCTTCCTTTGATTTTATTGCAAGGTCCAATTACATTGCTAAAGATGTCAATTAGGGCACATATCTTGTTTTGATTGCAAGAAATTACCTTTATCAGAAATGTAGTTTCATTTTGCAACATCATCAGGGATGCCCCTCTGTTAACTGATTGTGAAGAAGATCTGTTTCTGTCCTTTATCAGGTTTGCCGACTATGCCAACAGCAAGATGAGGTGCCATCCTGCTTTATTTGTGGAACAATGGAAAATCTTTGGGTTTGTCTGATATGTGGTTTTGTTGGATGTGGAAGGTGATAGATCCAGTCATGATGTGCTGGAATTTTTGCTCACTCTATATGTTTAGTGATTGGATAGGCTGTCTTCATTATAGCTTTTCTTTTCTGGCTTTGTAGATACAAAGATAAGCACGCAATCAGCCATTGGAAAAATATGCAACATTGCTATTCTCTAGATTTAAGAACACAGCAAATTTGGGATTATGTTGGGGACACTTACGTTCACCGGCTTAATCAATCAAAAGCTGACGGCAAGCTTTTGGAGATGAATTCATACTGTGAATCACTTGAAGGAGATTGTGGTAGCTGTGGTTGTAGCGAGGATTCTGAAATTAGTGGGGCGCTCTTCAGCAGCAAAATTGAAGCAGTAAGTTCATGTGTCCTCTTATTTGTGTGCTGTGAATATCTTTGTTTTCTGGTTCTCTTTTCCCTGCAAAGATTTGGAGTTTGGACTCAGTTAAGTGAGATGTTTGAAGTTTTGAGTGCATGATGCTTTTACTGTTATAGGCACTGACAGATGATAATGAAAGATTCTGTTTCTGGTTTTGTGTTTCACATGTTCATTTTGTTGGCCAAATGTCACATGTTCATTATTGGGCCTGCAAAATGTATATTACCTCCATTGTAACTATCAGATTTTCTTCGTTTACTCTGACACTGTAGCTTTACTTTTTTGTAGATTCATGCCGACTATATTCATCTAGCTTCAACTCAGCTGGAAGTGCAAAGAAAAGTAAGCATGCATATACGGAGACCATTTCAATTCTCCCTTCTTAACATAGTCTTTTACATTTTATTTTTTTGACTGATCAGCCATGGTTATAAGCATTACTTGTGAAGGCTTCCCTCAATTATGTTTTTGCTTTAGGTAATGGTTTTTAAGTACACATATTTTAGGAGAAAACCATAATAGAACATTTGTTTGGTTATTTCAGATTAAAAAATGTTTCTCCATTTTGTTTTTCTTTTTTCTTTTTTTTTTAAGTGAATTCATTTAACTCTTGGAACTTTATGGGATTGTCAGAATTGTTGTGAAGAGAAGGAAAGTAATTGCACTCATGTTGTATAATCTCAGCTTCATTTGCTTTTATATGGTATACAACATTTTATACCTGTCAATTTGCATACTGCATGTGTCTGATGAGCTTATATAGGAAGTATAAAAGAATTAGTGGGCTTGCATCAGCTTCAGAGAATTGCAAAACTTCTACTATTCTTCTTTTCTTTTCTTTTTTGTCATTAATATGTCTGTGGGAGAAAATGAATTGAGTTTCCCTAAGGTGCCAGGACTCTTTTTGAATTGACTTGTTGTGATGGAGAGCCTTAGAAGGAACAGTATCAGAATTGAAAACTTGTTACTGTATCTGAAGTAGAATTACAAAAGCCATTAGTTTTTATATCAACTGCCCATGCTACAGTGGGTGATAGTGTTTCATTTCTAACCCATGTTTGTCATTTTTTGTTACATAGATTGCCATCATCCTTAGACTGACTTTAAAGAATACAATTTAAGTCCTTGAACGTGTCATCCCCTATTAATTCTTTTGTCTTTCTCTGTTAGCATTATGAGTCTCTCATGTTAGAAGCCAAAAGTAGAAAAGAAAATTTCAAACTAGAAGCAATTGAGAAAGCTGTGACTTCAAAGATTGAAGACATCCATAGTAAGCTGGGGAAACTTGGTGACGAAAAGAAGGCCGTGGCAGAGGTAAGGGTTTAGTCTTCTCTGTTTTGCCTTGTGCGATTTTGGATGTTTAAAGCTTGAGAGGAGGGCTACCTGAAGCCATGGCTGATTGTTGTTTTGCTCATTTTTCACATGCCTCAGTTTAAATATTACAATCTTGGACATAACAGTAACAGATGTCACTTCTTGTGGTTGCAGCTTAATCAAACTCTCATCAAGAACCAAGATATGATACGGAGAAAGGTTAAGGAAATTGAAGAGAGGTATTTTTCCTTGCTGATTTCTCTAGAAATAATCCCATCCATAGTCTCATAAAACCTAATTAGTAAAATGAAGCAGCATTGTAGTCATAGTTCATGTAAGGGAGGTTGGTCATGAGAGAGAAAGTGGAAACGGACATTCAACAAGATGAGAAAAAAGTGAGAATGGTATATCATTAAGAGGAAGTGTTCACATTGAATGGACTTTTAGATGTGAGGTGAAAAAAGGTGAAAGTTGGAAGAAGGAAGAGGAAATACAGCTTTTAATTCAACTATGTGAATAGTGACTATAAGTGACTTGTAACACATAATTAATGGCAAAAGAACAAAAGTCATTTTATGCTGAGTAAGAATTTATCAAATAGTTAATATATTTTCCTTTCACCATACTTGGGAAGGATAATTAAGTTTAAGTTAATCATTAATTGGAGGATGTGGCTAGAAGATGAAGTAGCTTTTGGTATTTTTTTATTGAAGTTCTTCTAAAAAAGTGGCGAGATCGAACAAACTCTAATAAGAGAAAGAGACAAAAAAGGGGAAAAGGGGAAAGGAGAGTATGCACCACGTATGGAGAAAGTTCCATTAGTCAGTGCTCCCCATAATTTTGTTCCTTTGTTTATATATGCTCCATCTCTAATTTTGTTTTCCTCTGAAGTTCTAGCGCTACTGCTTTAGAGGTTGAACTTTATTGACAGAAATCAATGTTAAAATCTTCATGGTGGTGGTTCAATTTCAAAGTACATTTTTACACACTAAAGAAATTTGTACAATATTCTGTGATGGTTCGGGACTCAAATTTTAATTGATACAGTTCAACATTGAAATTTTACTAATTCCAATTGAAATTCAAATGGTTGTTTATACTGCGTTATGTTGACATTTCCAACTTCCACAAAATAGAAAATAAAAGGAAACGAAGATACACTGGACAGGCTTAAAGCTTATTTGAGCTTCACATGTCAAGCAATGTAGGTGTAGATGCTTTTTAAGTACCGTAATATGCCTACAACATTTTCTTTGTAGAGAGATTCATACAGCCTTTTGAAGTATACTGGTCTTGTCCATCCTCATTGAAGTTATGTGGCTAGTTTCCTCAATAAGCATTATTATCGATTGTACGGAAACTTTTTCAGTAGATGAGTCCAGTCAGTTAAAGCTGTGGGGAATTTATTCTTTCCTTCTAATTTGACATGAATGAAGGACACATAAGCTTCTGTGCATCTGCAGGAAAACTCTGTCACTGAAGTCGAAGGATGAACAAATACTTGACTTAGAAGAACAGGTATATTCTTTTAGCCTTAAAACTGTAATAATTTGTAGGGTTTTGATATGATAGAGTGAAAACTCTGCACGTGCATGGTGGGTTGACAGTAGTATGTCCCTTGTCATCCTTCACAGATTAGAGACCTTAAGGTGTATATCGGAGCCCAGAAAACTCTCGATAAGATGAATGATGAAGATGGCATCAAGGGAGGAACCCTATTACCAGTGCCTTTGGAGCAGTCAACCTCAGCCAGAAAGAGTAAGAAGCCCAGTCGAAGACGGAAATAAGCAGGTTTCACTTTGTGTGCAGATGACAATTGACAAGTAGATGAGAATGGCTTGAATGTGTTTAATTATTTTCACTGTATCGACATTCATTGTAAGGATGAGGGAAAACTACTGTCAACAGCACTTCTCAATATCAGGTACTTATTAACATTGTAAATATACAGACGGTCAAACGATGAAAATTAAAGAAAGACCTTTCCCAGTTCAGTTGTTATGGTTCCATCTATCAAATCAAAGCATTCTTGAAAGTAATACTTAAACTATGTGACAAAATATACATGCATTTATATTTATTCTTTTCGGAACTAAATAACAAGTTTATACACCAACAGGAGATGAAAAGGAAATTTTGATTCTGCTAACAGCTCTTTGGTTTTTGATATTGGTATTGCTTCTTCTTTTTCATGATTAAGCACTTCGATTGACATTTTGTTGAATTCCGACTTATTATAACTCTTATAAATACTTCTTTTACCAAATTGCCTCCCAATGTTATTGGCAATCTCCTTTTATAATTCTTTGCTTGAATGTTTTGAATTAACAATTCTACTCTTATAGAAAAGTTGCTAAATAACTCATTCATATTAAGACCATCTAAGAATATATTAATTATTTTGAAAAGAGTATAAATAATTAATGTTAGGAGTTACTTGGACTAAGAAGAATGGGCATTGCAGGTTTTGTGGAGGGTTTGTCGAACATTTCTTAATTGTAGCACCTTCAAGATTACAACAACTTTTAGGAAATTGCTTCAGCCAATTTTGAGGTCTTGGACCTGCTGTGGATATTTGATTTTTAATCAACAATTTAAGGAAAATCAGCAATCTAGGCGGTTAAGATATGAATAAATAAAACCAAAATGAAGAATGCAAAAAATAATAACTTAAGGGACTTCAATTCATCAACTAATTGGAAAGGATATCCATTCAATGCGATGGGCTCGATCCAATTCGTCTAAGCCAAGACCATGGGCCATGGTCCATCCACCTCTATTAAGCCCAACTTGTATTGGTCGTAGTTTGTTCATTAGCCCTTAGTTCTCAACCGAGAACTCCTGGATTTCATTCCCCTCTTTCCTGCCCTGTTTTGGAAAGATGCATGACTGGACCACGTTCAGGTTACTCATGTGAAAATCACCGATGATCTAGGTTATAATTTGATGATTTGTAATGGCTTCATGGTTTTGGCACTGATTTAAGACGAAAACAAAACTTCGATTTATGACCAGATTCAATCTCTTTGGTGCACATAGACTATTTGATGAAATGTCTCTAAGATACGTCAGTGAAATAATTTTGATCTAAGTCAATTTGAAGAAATTTTAGCATACATTACTTGTTACAACTCAGTCCATTAACATTCAGATTCGATTCTTATTAAAATTCGTTGTTATCGTGACCAAATTTGAACATAAATTTTTCTTGTGTTTTTGTTATATGATTTCACATACGTTTCTGTGACATCTTTATGGTCTTTATCAATGAGGAAATTGCTGGTTAGATTCTCGATTTTCTTTGAAGAGGATGAAGGGCTGGAAGAAGGAAGAAGAAAATAATAATAATAATAATAATAATAAAATAATAATAAAAAATAATAATAATAATAATAATAAATCGAAAAGATGAAAAGAGGAAAGTTGATTTAAAAATAATAATAATATGGGTTTAGAGTGGGCTTTAATCTATCGATAATAAAAATCGGGCTTAAAGATGGACTTGCTGAAGTTGGAAGAGAAGATGGGCTGGAGCAGTTATCATGGCAATGGGTTGGGCTCAGTAGAGTTAGAATTGGAGGGGGCCGAATATAAAAGCCTGAATTGTGCTTATTACCCCAAATTCGTGAGACCAGCGTGCAGCTCATATCCGGACCCGGCTCGAGTCCCTATTTTCAGAAAATGATAAGAATTAAGTTTTTAAAAAAAAAAATCGAAAAAATGAAAATTTTGAAAATGGTTAGAAACAGAGACTCTTGATTAGGTCGCTAAGTTTAATGCTACATTTAGCTTAGTTTCTTTTAGTTAGTATACATATAGGTTGAAGGGGATTTTAATAAGAACTTTAATTTAGTTTAGATTTAGGTAGAGCAGTCTGTGAAAAAATGAATCGGACTCAATTTGAATTTAGCTTGGGTTGTTTCCCCAAGTCTTAATAACAAAGCCATGTGTATTCTTTGCTTGACACTCTAATGGGTCTACTTTCTTATACTTTACTTCTATCTATTGATTGTGATTTTTACTTTTCATTGATTGTGTACTCATGCATGGACATTATTTAATGGCACAAGTTAATTAAATAGTCAAAAACTATGTGGGTTTGATGTAGGAATGATGGGATAGAAGATAGGTACAGCGTGCTGATCGAGCTTGTCGATCAAAAGGCTGCCGATGGTTTCTATTGCACCTTCAATGGCAAGAATTTTTCGCCTGCTGAGGTACCTGCAATTTTTGCACCTGTTGTTTGCTGAGAGATTTCATATAGTTGATTTTCTATTTCACTTTTCGTACTCTTTGTCTGGACATTCAGGCTGAGGTATGCCATATTCTATTTCTGCACGAAGTGGACTATACGGAATCAGCTGATGTAGCTAGCACGCCCCCTTCGGGCTTTACGGAGCTACCCTCTTGTCCAGTTTGTCTTGGTAAGCCATGCTAGTACCCCCTTGCTGATTATATTTCCCTTGCAGTGAGTTGAATTTCTCAAAAGTTATTCACAGTTGCTAATTCTTTTTTTTTTTTTTTTTAATGTCAGAGAGATTGGACCCAGATACCAGTGGAATTTTGAGTACACATTGTGACCATTCCTTTCATTGCTCGTGTGGTACAAAATGGACTTACTTGTCTTGTCAGGTTAGGCATTCTTCCGTTGATACAGATTAGATGAATTTAGACTGTAATTTCTGAGCTACTGCCACTATCATTCTGTTAATCTGCTGACTGTGGATTAGTTGTTGGTTTTAAATAATTAATATTGGCTATGGCAATTGCGGCAGTATTGTTTTTATCCTGAACTTTCATGTTTTTTCTAATCAAGTCCCTTGTACTTCTAATTTGCTAAATAAAGTCCTCTTACATTTACAAATTTTCTAATCAAACGTCTCTGACACCAAACCAGGCCAAATTCAGCTGGTGTGACTGTCAGATGTCTCTATTGTGTGATGTGGATAAAATTTTCTAATGTGGACATCCATTATTTTATCCATGTCGCACTTTGAGGTTGTCTATGTTGGCTAAATTTTTCCAAACATGTCCACATGGGCATCCGCATATTTTATCAGCACCATAGGTCGTCGTCATCGAACAACCACTTCAGTTGAATTTGGTCGTATTTAGTGTCAGAAAGATTTGATTGGAAAGTTTGTTAAAGTAGAAGGACTTGATTAGACAAATTAAAAGTATAGAGACATCAATAGAAATAGCATGAAAAGTATATGAATGAACAGTAGAATTTTCCTTTACTCTATTGTGCTTCCTAAGTTCAGGATTTCTTTTAAATTATCAAGAGATTATTTGGAGATTTGGAATAGGTGAATGCTGTGGCTCTTTGGAGTTATTTTTTGTTGATTATCATATTTTGACACAAGAATCTTTGCAATGTCTCATCACGTGTATTTGACCGATGGTCCTGTCACTCCCATGTCAAATTTCTCGTGAGTCAAAGAGTGAAAGAAGTAATAGCAGTGATCAAGCATGCACAATAAGTTATGCGTGTGCTCACAAGTACAGGGTGATCATATTGATGTCAAAATTCTGATCTTTGACCTCAAACATATCCTGTCTTGAAACTAAGACGTCAGATGGTCATATTTTACATTTCAAGTGATGTTTTAATATGCTCTGTCCATGTGAATTTGTAGCAAAAATAGTACCTTTGAACTCATGTAATATCAAAAGGTCAAAAAGTGCCCAGTAGGAGATACATCGACGGACATGTTGATACTGACTTTTGCTTGATTCGTCAATCTTTATGGTTAAAATAGGTCAACATGATGTTCTCCCGTGCTGGTGATGTCCAAAGAGTCTGACTTTGATTTTATTGCAAGGTCCAATTACATTGCTAAAGATGTCAATTACAGCACATATCTTGATTTGATTTTAAGAAATTACCTACATCAGAAATGTACTTTCATTTTGCAACATCATCAGGGATGCCCGTCGGTTAACTGATTGTGAATAAGATTCTGTTTCTGTCCTTTATCAGGTTTGCCGACTATGCCAACAGCAAGATGAGGTGCCATCCTGCTTTATTTGTGGAACAAAGGATAATCATTTGGGTTTTGTCTGATATGTGGTTTTGTTGGATGTGGAAGGTGATAGATCCAGTCATGATGTATTGGAATTTTCGCTCACTCTATATTTTTAGTGATTAGATAGGCTGTCTTTATTATAGATTTTCTTTTCTGGCTTTGTAGATACAAAGATAAGCACGCCATCAGCCCTTGGAAAAATACGCAACATTGCTATTCTCTAGACTTAAGAACACAGCAAATTTGGGATTATATTGGGGACACTTACGTTCACCGGCTTAATCAATCAAAAGCAAGGGCAAGCTTTTGGAGATGAATTCATACTGTGAATCACTTGAAGGAGATTGTGGTAGCTGTGGCTGTAGTGAGGATTCTGAAATTAGTGGGGCGCTCTTCAGCAGCAAAATTGAAGCAGTAGGTTCATGTGTCCTCTTATTTGTGTGCCGTGAATATCTTTGTTTTCTGGTTCTCCTTTCCCTGCAAAGATTTGGAATTTGGACTTACTTAAGTGAGATGGAAGTTTTGAGGTGCATGATGCTTTTACTGTTTTAGGTACTGACAGATGATAATGAAAGATTCTGTTTCTGGTTTTGTGCTTCACATATTCATTTTGTTGGCCAAATGTCACATGTTCATTATTGGACCTGCAAAATGTATATTACCTCCATTGTAATTATCAGACTTATCTTCGTTTAGTCTGACACTGTAGCTTTACTTTTTTGTAGATTCATGCCGACTATATTCATCTAGCCTCAACTCAGTTGGAAGCGCAAAGAAAAGTAAGCATGCATATACCGAGACCATTTCACTTCTCCCTGTTTAACAGTCCTTTACATTTTATTTTTTTGACTGATCAGCCATAATTATAACTTATAAGCATCACTTGTGAAAGCTTCCCTCAGCTATGTTTTTGCTTTAGGTAATGGTTTTTAAGTACACATATTTTAGGAGCAAACCATAATAGAACATTAGGTTAGTTATTTCAGGTTAAAATTTTTTTGTCCATTTTGTTTTCTTTCTTTTTTTTTTTTAAGTGAACTCATTTTACTCTTGGAACTCTATGGGATTGTTAGAATTGTTGTGAAGAGAAGGAAAGTAATTACACTGGTGTTTTATAATCTCAGCTTCGTTTGCTTTTATATAGTATACAACATTTTATATCTGTCAATTTGCAAACTGTATGTGTCTAATGAGCTTATATAGGAAGTATAAAAGAATTAGTGGGCTTGCACCAGCTTCAGAGAATGGAAAAACTTCTGCTATTCTTCTTTTCTTTTCTTTTTTCTCACAAATATGTCTCTGGTAGAAAATGAATTTGAGTTTCCCTCAGGTGCCAGGACTCTTTTATTATTGACTTGCTGTGACGGATAGCCTTAGAAAGAACGGTGTATCTGAATTGAAAACTTGTTAGTGTATCGGAATTAGGATTACAAAAGCGATTAGATTTTATATCAGCTGCCCATGCTACTGTTGGTGATAGCGTTTTGTTTCTAACCCATGTTTGTCGTTTTTGCTACATGGACTGCCATCATCCTTAGACTGACTGTAAACGATACATTTTAAGTACTTGGACGTATTATTCCCTATTAATTCTTTTGTTTTTCTCTGTTAGCATTATGAGTCTCTCATGTCAGAAGCCAAAAGTAGAAAGGAAAATTCAAAACTAGAAGCAATCGAGAGAGCTGTGACTTCAAAGATTGAAGACATCCATAGTAGTTTGGGGAAACTTGGTGACGAAAAGAAGAACGTGGCACAGGTAATGGTTTAGTCTTCTCTGTTTTACCTTTTGCGAATTTGGATGTTTAAAGTTTGAGAGGAGGGCTGCCTGAAGCCATGGCTGATTGTTGTTTTGCTTGCTTTTCACATGCCTCATTTTTAACATTACAATCAGATGCAATAGTGTTCACTGGGATGTAACAATATTAGATGTCGCTCCTCGTGGTTGCAGCTTAATCAAACTCTTATGAATAACCAAGATATGATGCGGAGAAAAGTTAAGGAGATTGAAGATAGGAATGTTTCCTTTCTGATATCTCTAGATTTATTTAAATAACAATATCTGTCAACTTTGAAACACCGAACATCTTGTGTCAAAACAACCCCCTTAAAAAGAGGTTTCCGTCCACACATGCGTGCAAAATCCATGGTTGATGTATCTTACCATATCTTGTAATTAGCACAAATATTAGAGTTAGTTTCTCAGATTCATTCATGGGCATTCTGCATAACTATGTGTAGAAAATAGTTAATAAATAAAGAAGCCGTAGCATCCGTAGTCTCATACAACCTAATCAGCAAAATGAAGCAGCATTGGGCTTTAGGTGTGAGGTAAAAGAAGTTGGAAGAAGAAAGAGGAAATACAGCTTATAATTCAAAAATGTGAATAGCGACTATAAGTGAGTAGTAACACATAATTAATGGCAAAAGGACGAAATTCATTTTATGCTGAGTAAGAATATATAAAATAGTTAGTCCTTTCACCAAGCTTGGGAAGGATAATTAAGTTCAAGTGAATCATTCATTGGAGGATATGGCAAGAAGATGAAGTAACTTCTGATATTTTTTATTGAAGTTCTTCTAACAAAGTGGCAAGACAGGACAAACTCTAATAATTCCAATTGAAGTTCTTCATGGTCGTGGTTTCAAAATACTTTTTACACACTAGTGAAATCTGAACATTATTCTGTGATGGTTTGAGACTCAAATTTTAATTGATACAGTTCAACATTGAAATGGTATTAATTCCAATGGAAGTTCAATTGGTTGTTCAAACTGCATTGTGTTGACATTTAAACTTCCACAAAATTGAAAATAACAGGAATAGAAGATGCACTCGGTAGGCTTAATGCTCATTTAGTTTCACATGCCAAGCAATGCAGGTGTAGATGCCCTTTAGGTACCTTAATATGCATAAAACATTTTCTTTATAGAGAATATTCATACAACCTTTTGAGATACTCTTCTCGTCCATCTTCATTCAAGTGATGTGGGCTAATCTTCCTTGATAAGCATTATTATCAGTTGTACCGACACTTCCACAATATATGAGTACAGTCAATTTTAAAGCTGTCAATGGAACTTAGTCTTCACTTTTGATTTGACATGAATAAATAACACTACGATTCTGTGCATCTGCAGGATAATTCTATTAGTGAAGTTCAAGGGTGAACAGATGCTTAAATTGGAAGAACAGGTATATTTTTTAATCTTAAAAACTGTAATAATTTGTAAGGTTTTGATATAATATTGCGAAAACTCTGCGCGTGCGCCGGCAGTGTGTTGATAGTAGTATATCTTTTGTCATCCTTCACAAATCAGAGATCTGAAGGTAACGCCAGCCAGAGAGAGCAAGAAGCCCGGTCGAAGGCGGAAATAGGCAGGTGTCACCTTGTGTGCATACGCTTGGTAAGTAAATTGAGAATGGCACATGAATGTAGTTAATTTTTTCCATCATATTGACATTCGTTGTAAATAAGAAGGAAAACTACTGTTAGCGGCATTTGCAGATGCAAGGGGAGGCTGAGGGTGGTATTTCATTGCCCCCAGCGTTCTGTAGAACCTCTCTACTAGGGGTTGTGAATTGTGCAATTCCCTGACTTGCCCCAGGCCTCCTCTTCAATTGAGTCTCAGTGTCAGGTGCTTATTGACATTGTAAATATATACTCGGCCAGACGCTGAAAATTAAAGAAAGACCATCACCAGTTTAGTTGTTACTGTTCCACCGATCAAACCAAAGCATTCTTGGAAGTAATACTTTAAAAACTTACTGTAGAAACTACTTTTGCTCTTCAAAATTAAAAAAGTTCTAGCTCTCAGCTTCAGTTCTTCTATATGTTGTTCTATTATGGTAATATATTTATAATTTTTTGTCTTTGGAACAAAATAACATGTTTGTATACCAACCGTAGTTTTAAATGAAATGTCGATTATTCCAACTGTCCTCAGTGTG
This sequence comes from Eucalyptus cladocalyx, assembly GCA_017140615.1. Taxonomy (NCBI): domain Eukaryota; kingdom Viridiplantae; phylum Streptophyta; class Magnoliopsida; order Myrtales; family Myrtaceae; genus Eucalyptus; species Eucalyptus cladocalyx. Next base: position 12,047,468 of record CM029518.1, read on the forward strand.
ATGGTGGTATTACTACTTCTTTATTCGTGATTAAACACTTTGATCCATATTTTGTTAAGTTCTGACTTGTTATACCTCACAAAAATACTTGCTTTGCCAAGTTGCCTCCCAATGGCATTGGCAATCTCCTTTTATTGTTTTTTTCTTGAAGGATTTGAATTAACAATTTGACTTTAGTAGAAATTGCTATATAACTGATTTATTCTATCACTGTCCAAAAATATATGAATGATTTTGTAAAAGGTCAAAATAATTAATGTTAGGCATACCGAGAGTACTTTTTTGAGAGGTCCTTTGATACCATCTCCAAAAATACAACAGCTTCTAAGCGGCTCTTATTCCCCACTGAACTCACAGGTCAAGAACATCTGCTCATAAGAGGGAAAACCAAGTATTGTTCCCATTTGTAAGTGGAAATAATTCCGAATTTTGTGAAAATGTCCAGAGGAAACGGGTCCCTTAGTTTAACTTCGCTGTTGATTCTGCAAATTCAGTCGTTTAGCAGAATGTGCCTTTAAAGGTGCAACATCCAAAATTGCCATGGGTTGAACCCGCTGTATACGAATCAAATCAGACATTCTTGGATTGCACATCCAACTTCTGCATTTGTTTTAAGTGCAAGCGCTTTACGATGACAATATAGGCTCATGTGCTGAGAGAAAGTACCCTTTGGTGGCCGACAGTGTAGTAAGGGTAGGGTGATAGGAATATAGATGAGATCAAGAGAGGCTTATCGTCATGCTCCTAACTGCTCCTGTTCATTTGGAAGTGAAAAAATCAAGTCGTCAAACAAACTATAAAAGCTCCGGAAATAGCTCTGTCCCCAACGATACGGTGTTTAACCTACTTCTATCATCCTCAAAAAGATGGAACAACTCCTAAAAATTGCAGTCTAATAAGCAAAACGTCAAGATAGACTGTAGTGAAGTATTTACTTTCATCCAAGGTCTGAGTGCTGTTGGACTCGAATCGTATTCATATAAGGAACACAGGAAGAAGATGAAGTTTTCCTTTGAAGGCGAAAGAACAAGAAAGGAGAACCTTCTAAGTGCCAACAAGTGCTACTTCAGCAAATTAAAAGAATAAATAAAATACATAAGATAAGTCCTTTCAGCGTGACGCAGAAGGAACAAGAAAAGAAGCCACCTACGAAAACTAAACCCTCCTCCTATGATCCTTTAGCTTGCTAACTGAAATCAGATTAACCTGCCTTCACAACGCCTTCTTCGCAACATCCTAATCTCATGTTCTTTTTCACTTTCAGTCAGCCTAAATGAATATAATAAAACAAATTATCACCACTAGACTTGAGCAAAAGTTGATTTGGATGCTAATTGTACCACTTTAAGACAGACTGTACCAAACTATGTCCAGAGGAAGACCCTGAGATTGTAAAATCTACCCTCTGCAGCATCCCTCAAAACTTGCATCAAGTGTGGCGAAGGAAAGCCAGCTCAGCATTCAATGCTCAAAGTTTCATAGGGAGAGACATGGCCTGCACTACCTTTGGGGTTGATCTGAATTGGTTGCGCCAGATGTTGTGCTTGGCTCAGCACCATTTTCAGCAGGAGGAGAACCACCCCACTCCTTCAGATTTCAATGGATCAAGCACATAGATGCTTCCGTTGGTAAGCCCTAGTGCAAACTGGTTAGGTTGAGACGGATGTGCTGCAATAACTAGTGGGTAGACTCTCAAGCTGCCAAATACATCAGTGAGGAATGAATAACTTGTGAGACTATTGGAACTTCATGAATGAGACTTGCCATTTTCATAAAGGAATGAGGTTAACTGAGTAGTCATAACCAACTTACTTGGGATTTGGAGAGATATAAGCAGCAGGATTTATACGACATCTCAATCTGAGTGTAGAAGCAGAAAGAACACTGATGCTTCCATCTTCAAAGCTCACATATATTGATTGGCCATTGCATGAATATGTAGCATCTGTGATTGGAGCACTAGCTTCTCGAGTATCCCACTAGTTGTGATGAACAACAAATCAAAAAAAGTACATTTGGCACGAAGCAACTCATACTACCTAATATTTCACTAATTTTATGCAATCAGGATGAGATAAGAGATTGGTTTGTGCGCTACAATAAATATGTTCAATACCTGCTCGAGGCATTCTAGTTCAGGAGCTTTACAAGTGGCGATCTGTGTTTCATGAACCACCAGCAGATGTATCTGATCCACGTGAAATTGAACACGAGTATCAGCAAAAGGAGCTGCACCTTGCCCAGTCGGCATCTGCAGAAACTTACTAGCCTGCTTCTCCCATCCATCAGTGCTCCAAACACACAGCTGCAGTGACGATCAACAATTATCAAAGGGCACATCAAAATTGATTCACAAATGAAGCAATAAAAATTACACTTTATGTTTTTATATCAGAATCACAAAAAGCATCAGTTGTAAGCAACAACAGGTTTTTTTTTCCCCCGCTTAATGGGATGGGATTTAATTTGTCACCGCAAAAGATGAAGTTTTCTGGAAGCAATTATTCTGCCTATTTAAGGATGCCTTCATGAATTGACGTATGATGAGGGCATAAGCATCAAGATATCCAGAGTGAACATCAACCCTTTTTTCGGAGCAGGTTAAACTACATTGCTCTCTTTGCCCAAAACATAGGCATGTCTACATGGAAAGGAAGATGCAGCAGTGGTCTTGTACCTGAGAGTCAGCACCGGAAGACACGAGAACATTTAAGACATTAGAGAAGGCAAGGCTTGTAATTCTTTTATGATGTCCTTTTAGACTTGCCTTACACTGAGAAAGTGAAACAGTCAATATCTATAAATTTGTTGCGGATAATGACAAGGTTAACTTTCAACAACAATAAAATTAGGTGTCACCTTGGGACATGGAAAACAATAAATTTGAATAGAGGAGTCGTCCATTCCTATTGCAATAGTTAAATCAGCTCGAGGATCAAACGCCATAAATGTTGCGGATGGTGGATGAGACAAAAATGTTATCATCATCTGGATATTGGCAGGCAGAATAGTATTAATAACTTTATAAGTAAAAGTTGGACATATGTGCCAAGAGGCACTTGCCTCAATGGCATCTCCCTTCTAGAAAAAGGGAGAGAGCAACTTCGAATATTAGATTTCTCGAATGTTGAATAAAGCTCTTGCCTTGTTTTATTTAATAAGAGCAAAAAGATTACATTGAAGACAAATAAAAGCCCTTATCTCACTCAACAAGTAAAAAGGCAGCGGTCTGGTACCTGAGATTCAGCACTAAAAGACACGAGAACATTTAAGGAATTTGAGAAGGCAAAGCCTTTAATTATTCTCCGATGTCCTTTTAGGTTTTTCTAAATCTGAGAAAGTAAAATCGTCAATATCCGTAACTTTGTTGTGGATAATCACATGGCTAAGTTTCAACGACAGTGAAAACAGATCTCACCTCATCAACTCGACCACTGTGAATTTGAATAGCGGAGTTCTCCAATCCTATTTCAATAATGTCATTGTTTGGGGGTGGCGGGGGCATAAATTGTTGGATTCTCTGCGTATCAACAGGCAGGATAATATTAACAACTTTATAAATAATAGTGGGACACATGTGCCAAGAGGCACTTAACTTAGTGGCATCTCCCTTCTTAGGAAAGGGAGAGCGCAAGTTGGAGCAATAGATCTCTGGATGGGTTAAAAAAGCACTGCTTGTTTTCTTTAATCAATAATAGCAAAAAGATTCCATTGAAGACACAGAAAAGCCCTTATCTCGCTTAGCAAGTAAAAAGGGACACTCTGCACTTTTGACCAGATGATCCCCATGAAAATCGGAGCAATTGCTTTCATGGACCCATAACAATAAAGTTCAATACTTCTTATACAGGATAGAACCAATTAATTTTAGCTCCCATAAAAATGTGAAAAGGACAGAGTGCACGGTGCTCGCATATTCAGCACAAAGGGGTAGTTCATCATCTCGTGCCTTGAGGATTGTGCTACAAAAAACTGACAAGAGGATGTAAACATTAATTTGGGAAAATATTCACCTTGAAAGTCATCATATCGAACCAAGAGATCTTCCCCCCTGATGCCGACATTAGCCAAGAAATGTTCTTTGACAGTGCAAAACACGGAACTGCATCTTCAGGATTTGCACATGTATCATTGGTCATAAAATTCCCACCAGGCGGTTGCCATAACTGAGGTACTACACTAGTTGTAGCCTGCGAAACGAAGAATCAATGTAGTTAACAATACGCTCAACAACAAAAGAATTTGCCTCTTTTTATGGGGGTGGTGTTGGGGAGATTCCTTACCCTGCCCGTTATGTTTTGATCACTTTCTTCCCATTTCCAGAGCTTGTGTACAGCGTTCGATGATAATGCCAGAATGGCACGACCCGAGTTTGTATAGCTTAATCTCGGGACCTGTTTCATTTTACCAGCTTCAGTGGCAGCAATCAAATGTAATACCAAAGTTAAACAAAATGCAGAAGAAAGATGCCATAGAATTGGGCACTAATTCATAGATGCAGAAATCCATGCAAAGAGACTTGGTGACGATGCCTGCATATTTATCAGCATAGGCGCATGCACACGCACGCATATTTATATATACATACTGTATGCTTACATATGAATAGAGGATATGATGCACATGACATCTAAACCCAGTTGAAACAGTTACCAAAAGAAAAGTAGAACCTTCACTTAAACCGTCTAGCTGTCTATCTATTCTTTTGCCTCTAGTATTTTGTACATTTAGATTCAGCAGGTAAATTTCCACTCAAAGTTTCTGGGAACTGACAAGCCCAAAATAGCTTTCACAAGCTTAGCATTCCCCACAAGCATCAAAGTGGTGCAAAATGATATACTTTGCATGCCATGTATAAAGCCAAATTCATCCCGTGAAGAATCTGTCTTTTACCGCATATAACTGCATGAAAGTCCACAGAACAATCCATATTCCAAGCAAAGGCTTAAAAAGTCTCGTTGTGCAAATATACCATTACATTCCAAATCAGGAATCATCCATCATGCTATTCAACGTTATTATAAAATTCATGACCTCCACAGCCAACATAACTCAAGCACAATTGCCACGCAATAATCACAGATTTATTAATGTTGATCTTATCCTTTGCTGTTTGTATAGTTGAAGCAATCAGTCAACTATAAAATGCCAAATGAAGATATGACAAAGTCCTTGAGTGCCAAGGTTTAAGAGATAAATCATTGGACCACATGTGAATAAAACTAGTAAAGCAAGTGCATTAAATGCGACCCCTATTCAAATTTGTGCTTATCTAGTAGAAACATGACAGATTAATGTGGAAAAGAAATGCTGCATAAGAACGTCCTAATCTGGCAATCATTTACCCTTGTAGCCGTAGAGTTATCAGGTAGCCTTATGGACCGGCATTGTGATGGTTCATTGATTTTTGTCGGTTTCCAATTTCGTGATTCGTCTCCTGAGTCATCAGCAATTCCGGCCTTCACATCGGCCATGCTCTCACTGTCCTGTAGAGCTCAAAAGAGAGGATGTCATTGAAAGACGTCCAATAAACAAGCACATACAAATGCAATTATTGCATCATTTAAGTAGAGGTCATGTCACGACCTTCGCCAAGGCCAGATCTGGACGCTCGGCCTCCATTGCCATTGAACCTCTACATCTGGAGGTGATGGCCTTCCATGGCTGCCAAGCTCGACGTTGTGGCTGAGATCTCGGCGGCTTCTCGGCGGTCATGGAGGAGTCGCCGAGCTAGAACCGTTTTTAAGGCAGACGATATCTGGCGTGAAGTCGAGCTCGACCAGGTTCGGAGGCGGCCATGGATCAGCTTGAAGCAAGTGAAGGTGGACTAGATCTGGTGCGGCGTCGAGGCCACGACTCGGCTAGATTTGGAGCTCGGCCTTCAGAGCGGTGGTGTTCAAGGGTGGCAGCCAGCTAGTCCGAGGTCCATGGCCGATGGAACACCAAGGATTTTTTTTTTTTTTTAAATTCAAAATCCACAGAAAGGTGTTAAATTATGACTCGATGCGAGGAAAAAATGCCCCGCCCGCGGTGCTGCTGATGTAAAAAGAACTGGACAAAGATTTCTGAAAGCGGCAGAAAGGGAGCACAAGGATTAAAACAAGAGGCTTTTATTATCCAGTGGATAATACAAACATAGGAGGAGACGTTTATTTTAGTGGGTAGTGTTCCCAGAAATTCAAATCACAAATACATTTTTCTATTTCCATTTTCTCAACGAGCTTTTGAGGAAAAATACTTAGTTTGGTAGCACATAAAATTTCTATTATAGAAATAGAAATTCATTTGATAGCCTCAAAAATTTTGGGTGACAAGTAATGATCAAAGATAGAGGGTGGCGATGACCGATGGAGGGCAATGGGTGGGTGGTGACTAAAGGCAAGCAATAAGAACAAAATTTATAATTGTTTTTATTCTAAAAATAGAAAAGTAAAAAAAAAATTATTTCTCATCTTTATTCCAAATTTATTTTTAAGTTAAATTTTTTTTTGAAAATAAAAAATACAATTAAGTTATCAAATGGATTTATGTTCTAAACTTATTTTGAGAATAGAAAAATAAAAAAATAAAATCCTAATTGTGTTTACTTTTGGACCATCCTAAGCCTTTTATGGGTTTACCGCACCGACTTAGACATGCAAAAATCTCTACTCGAGTCAGAGATAATTTTTACGGATTTTTCTACACAAAACTTCAGTGGACTCCACATATTCTTGCCATATATATATAGGATTTTTCTCGACTTCTCTTCCAAATGGCCATCTAGAAATTGGATCAAACATTTTAATACCACCACTAGAAACTGTCTATTACCCAGGCTTGCCCCAACAGTAGCATTGCTAGAACCAAATATCGCGACTGCTGGTCGCAGTACAAGATTCAAGACATTTAGCAAGTTCCTCCCTATGAAGTCCGTGTGCTCTTAAAAAGGCTTACCTTCATAAGAGGTCCAGGAGTGATTCTTGAAGCATCAAAAGGCCGATTGTCCACTGTCCTTAGCAGCCTAATCCCATCAAAATTTGCTAAAATTGTGACACTATTGTCATTTGTTGATATGGCTAATAGAATTCCTTCCTTGTTAAATCTAATACAAGGTGAAGCCTGCAAATTTAGGGAGCCAGTTTAATAGAAAGGTTCGCCAAATTTAGTCAGAATAAATTAACAACAATGAATTACCGGCAATCCACCATCAGCATTGACACTCATGAGTAGATTATTATTGTCCATATCCCAAAATTTGACTGTGAACTCGTCTCCAGCAGCCAAAAATCTGTTTTTGGCAGTTTCAAACTACACAAACCCACCGTATCTCTTTCCAAGTCCATGATAGGTACACTTGACAGCCCCCTCTCTTTCATTCCATTCAACCAAGTATGACTCTCCTTCTTTATTGGTCCCACATGAGAACAACCTATAGCCAAATAAAAATCACTAAAATAAGTTATTTAAGTCAAAAAGAAAGACACGAGATGAAATCAAGCTTGAAAAGCAAGAAAAGCAACGCGGAAGGTCTGAACCTTGATCCATCAACGTTGTATGCTATTTTGGTAGAAGAGTGATCGGGTGCTCATAGTCAACTCTTGACCACATGTTGTCATAAAGCCAAGTCTTAATTTTCTCATCTATTGCTGTTGAGAAGATGAACTACACCAGAAAAATATTGTATAATCAATTTTAATACCATGCACAGATAGAGCACATCCACTTAAAAATCTAATTAGTAAAACATAGCATCCTAGAATGATGAGATATCAAAAAATACCTTTGTAATAAAGCGTACGCAACCATGAATGTTTAAAAAAAATTAAAAAGAAGAAAATAACATCGCCAATTGCTGTTCCACTCAGACACAATAAGCTCCCTTTTGTTATAAATTTAACCAATCATTATTGAAGGAGAAAACTAGGGGGGAACTAATAATGGAAGCAGAGGAATTTTCCTCCTGAACGTATAATCAAGCAGAAAGTCATTATTACGAAGACCTTTACCCAGTTGTTGATATTTAGTAGCATTGCTTGAAAGAATCAAATTTGCAAGTTGATCTTCGGACCATGTCACCATTTTTAACAAGCACATTCTAATCAAGACAGGTCAAAAGTTGGAAGACTCGCAAAATCCTTGAAATGAACAAGGTCCACTAAAGCACAGATTCACACTTCTCATACAAATTGAAACATTTTTTTTTACCTAACTGACTTTTAGCAAACAAAAGTCCAGTGTATAGTTAAGGGTATAGCTAATAAGCCAATTGGCCATGCTTGCAATGTGTCCTTGTTAGTACACAAAATAACCAGGTACCTGAATATTTTCTCTTTTGCATGGACAAACGGAATATACAGGCTTTTCATGACCCTGGAAAGTCTATTGCTTAGCCCCAGTCACTGCATCCCATAGCTGCATAACTACTAGCTTGGCAAAAAGGATCAAACAACAAAACAATGTAACACTAGGGAAAACAATTAGAATATACCTTGATCGTCCTGTCCTCTCCACAAGTAACAACGCATAACTGTTTGCTTGGATTTGAAAAGGCAAGATCATTAACACTTCCAACATGAGCCTCAATTTGTATTAGACATTAGTTTAATGTCAAAATCAAGTTGTACTCACATTTAGAAGGTAATTGTCAACATAACAAAGAAGCTTAATTTTTTTCTCCCTGTTTAGCGACAAACCTCAAGGTGGTTCCTCATGTCATCACCACCATGATACGAGTATATGTACACCATATGTTTGGAATAGGCAACACCTAAAGTGAAAACCACAAATCATCAGTACTAACAGCATGTGGACACTTCTTCCTAAAAATATTGCAATGAAGTATGGTTCTCGGCGCTCTAGTTTTTTCATCAATTTGCTAGTATGTATTGCCTAATTTCTTAAGTTAATATACAAGTAGAAGTTACATCTATACATACCAAAAAGGATTCCCTTAGGACTCCACATTACACGATTAACGGATGCTATATAGTCATTGGCCAGAGAAGCCTACAAAGAACCAAAACTCATAATCACATGTCCAAAAACGTGATGCCATGATTTTATTTAGAATTGAACTTCTATACCTACAGCGCCATTGAACATGTTCCCAGATCCCAAATCTTGAATTTTCTCAAAGTAATCCTCGCACCACTGCCTACTTCCCATACCATGGCATCGCCTGTATTTGTTCCCACTAAAAATTATTGATGCTAAAAATTTGAAGAATCATATCCCATGGTATAAAATAGATGAAGCTAGCTTTAAAAGAACATCAAAAAGCAATATTCCAAGCACCAAAGCATAAACTTATGGCCTCCAAAGGGAACAAGTATATCCAACTGAAGAAAAGCACGGAACATGGTCTTCATAAAGTAAGAAAGAAGTGCTAACCAAGCAGCAGAATTTGTTGCAGTGGATGAAAATCCATACTCTTTAACAAGTGAACATTGACTTAGGGTAATGACTACATTTCTAGGCAACTCATTTGAAGAATAAGAACTCTGACTAAGGCTCAGGCAATTGTATGAGACAGGCATAATGTTTATTGGTAACTTATTCACCTAATAAAAGGTCATAAAGATTACAAAACTAGTTAGTCCTTTAGAAAATTGATCAAAACCATGGCACTCGAAAGATGCAAAATTCATGTGAGAGCCCCTCTTTTAATAGCATATGTGAGCATAATGCATGCGCGATAGGAGAAGATGCAATCAACACCTTGCCAATCCATGCTCCTCATTAATACTGCCAATATTGACACCGATTGTTTACATGACAATACCAAACACAAAAAACACAGACATAACCCAAATATGACACGTCACCATACGTTTAACCAGTTGGTTGAGAGATATTGACTTGCTTTCACCTAATTCAATGGTTTGACATGTCTAATAGAAGTCATGATGAATTGCCACAACAACAAACACAATTAAGACAAGCAAACACAAATTGACAACCTTAGCCCTTTTGCCCCTTTTTCTCTCCATCATTTTTTCTTGCAATCCTTCTAATCCTCAATTATTTCTTTAAGTTAAGATCATGAAAGTTAAGGGTATCTAGAAACCTCAAAACTAAAAGTTTGTTATTGTTGGGTGATCTTGGGCTTATCTCACCCAAAAGCTAGCTTAAAAGGTTCCTTTACACTTATAAACTTACCACATTCTCCTTCCATAACTGATGTGAGATGACCCCTACACTCCTAATGATTCCCAATGCATGATCATATGCTGCAATAGCACCAAAGTGAAAGCACTTTCAAAAGGTTTATGTTCAATGGCATGCAAAGAAAGATAATTCAAAAAGAGAATCGCAAAAGAACGGGCAATATATTCCAACTTAACTTTAGAATTCGGGAAATTTGAAAATCCCTACTCCCACGAACAGAGGACTTAAAATAGCAAGAAGTAAATGTAACAAGTCTAACGGATCTAGTTATGAATGTTGAGAAAAGCGTTCCATACATAATAGATAATCGATCACCCAATAAAATACTTCTCTTTGTAGATGGAACCATCTTGTAATAACTAAAAAACGATAAAGAAAAAGCAAGATGAAATAAGTACTTCATCCGAGATTCCAAAAGGTCTTGATCTCTTCAAAACGTGTTCAGAATTTGGTGTTTGGTAGTCCATGGCTGAGTTGTTGGCTGCATGAGTCTTGGGACGCTTTAACATAACTGTATTGAAAAACAAAAAGTAAATAGAATGCCCCACTAAAATATGGAACTTTTAAAAATACAAAATCAGGATTCACAAAACATTTTATAGAAAGGTTTAGGATACATTCAAGACAATTAGAAAAAGCGAGTTTATTGAGAAAGTTTAGTTAGGATAGATTCAATGCTTACGGGATCTAGTAGGTGATACCTAGAGCTAGTATGCGAGAGTGCAATTCTAATAGTTTTTTAAGTTTGTCTAAACCAAGATTGTTCAGTGAAACCAATTGGCCATTATTACTAGGTGAGCGTTCCGCATTTTTCCATCCTGAAGCTCTGAACTCTTGAAGTTCTACAAATATCCTTCGGTCATCAAGTAATTCTATTATTGGAGTTCCACTAATGTTCAACATCCTTAAATTCTGCATATTCCCAATGCTTTTAGGTAATTCTTCAATGGCCGTAGAAATCAAATGCAACTTAGTCAATGATATCAACTTTCCAATCCAGTCTAGAATTTGTCTCAACGAGTGGCATCTCGACAATAACAACCACAATACAGACACAAGGGAGCATATGGAGTCTAGAAGTTGCACAAGTTTTTCACTAACTATAAGGTCAAAGTGAGACAGAGATGCTAAATTGCCTATTAAGTTAGGTATACGAGGTAACGATGCACAATAAGAGACATATAGAGTCTGGAGCATCTTTAAAGATTAAATGGATTCAGGTAAACCACCAATGGCCATAGAAATCAAATGCATCTTGGTCAATGACGTCAACTTTCCGATCCAGTTTGGAATTTGTCTCAATGATTGGCATCCCAACAATAACAACCGCAATAGAGACATTAGGGACCCTATGGAGTCTGGAAGTTGAACAAATTTTTCATATCCTGTTAGGTCCAGGTGAGATAGAGATACTAAATCGCCTATAGAGTTGGTTATGCGAGTTAACCATGCGCAATAAGAGGCATCTTAAGTCTTGACCTTCTTTAAAAATCCAAGGGATTCAGGTAATTCTTCAACGCTCATGTATTCCAAATCCAACTCAGTCAATGATGTCACATTTCCGATCGAATCTGGAATTTGTCTTAACGAGTGGCATCCCAATAATTACAACCGCGATAGAGACACGAGGGAGCTTATGGAGTTTGGAAGTTCAGCAAAAGTTGGCAGTCTTTCAACCCCAAGAGAGACAAAGATGTTAAATCGCTTACAGAGTTGGGTATGCGAGGTAACGATGTGCAATGAGAAGCATATAGACTCTAGAGCTTCTTTACAGATCCAACGGATTCCAGCAATTCTTCAATACTCGTGGATTTCAAATCCAGCTCAGTCAATGATGTCAACTTTCCGATCCAGTCTGAAATTTGTCTCAATGAATGGCATCCCGACAATGACAACCGCGATAAAGACACGAGGGAGCTTGTGGAATCTGGGAGTTGAGCAAGTTTTTTGCATTCTTCTAACCGCAAGTGAAACAAAGATGCTAAATCACCTATTGAGTTGGGTAAGCGAATTAATGAAGCACAAGAAGAGACATTTAGAGTCTCGGGCTTCTTTAAAAATCCAATAGATTTAGGTAGTTCTTCAATAGTCATCGATTTCAATTCCAGCTCAGTCAATGATGTCAACTTTCCAATCTAGTCTGGAATTTGACTCAATGAGTGGCATCCCGACAATGACAACCACGATAGAGACACGAGGGAGCTTGTGGAGTCTGGAAGTTGAATAAGTTTTTTGCAGTTGTTTAACCCCAAGTGAGATAGAGATGCCAAATCACCTATGGAGTTGGGTATGTGAGTTAACGATTCACAATGAGAGGCATTTAGAGTCTCGAGCTGCTTTAAAGATCCAATGGATTCAAATAATTCTTCAATACTCATGGATTTCAAATCCAGCTCAGTCAATGATGTCAACTTTTCAATCCAGTCTAGAATTTGTCTCAATGAGTAGCATCCCGATAATGACAACTGCGATAGAGACACGAGAGAGGTTGTAGAATTTGGCAGTTGAGCAAGTTTTTTGCATTCTTCTAATCGCAAGTGAGATAAAGATGCTAAATCACCAATCGAGTTGGGTATGCGAATTAACGAAGCACAAGAAGAGACATTTACAGTCTCAAGCTTTTTTTAAATATCCAATAGATTCAGGTAATTCTTCAATACTAGTGGATTTCAAATCCAGCGCAGTCAATGACGTCAACTTTCCAATCCAGTCTGGAATTTGACTCAATGAGTGGCATCCCAACAATGACAACTACGATAGAAACACGAGGGAGCTTGTGGAGTTTGGAAGTTGAATAAGTTTTTTGCAGTTGTTTAACCCCAAGTGAGATAGAGATGCTAAATCGCCTAAGGAGTTGGGTATGCGAGTTAACGATTCACAATGAGAGGCATTTAGAGTCTCGAGCTTCCTTAAAGATCCAATGGATTCAGGTAATTCTTCAATACTCGTGGATTTCAAATCCAACTCAGTCAATGATGTCAACTTTCCGATCCAATCTAGAATTTGTCTCAATGAGTGGCATCCTGACAATGACAACTGCGATAGAGACATGAGAGAGCTTGTGGAATCTGGAAGTTGAGCAAGATTTTTGCATTCTTCTAACCACAAGTGAGACAAAGATGATAAATCACCAATCGAGTTGGGTATGCGAATTAACGATGCACAAGAAGAGACATTTAGAGTTTCGAGCTTCTTTAAATATCCAATAGATTCAGGTAATTCTTCAATACTCGTGGATTTCAAATCCAACTCAGTCAATGATGTCAACTTTCCGATCCAGTCTAGAATTTGTCTCAATAAGTGGCATCCCGAAAATGACAACCACGATAGAGACACGAGGGAACTTGCGGAGTCTGGAAGTTGAGCAAGTTTTTTGCGTCGTTTAAGCCCAAGTTTGACGAGAGATGCTAAATCGCCTATGGAGTTGGGTATGTGAGTTAACGATTGACAATGAGAGGCATTTAAAGTATCGAGCTTCTTTAAAGATCCAATGGATTCAAGTAATTTCTCAATACTCGTGGATTTCAAATCCAGCTCGGTCAATGATGTCAACTTTCCGATCCAGTTTGGAATTTGTTTCAATGAGTGGCATCCCAACAAAGACAACCGCGATAGAGAAAAAAGGGAGCTTCTGGAATCTGGGAGTTAAGAAGATTTTTTGCATTCTTCTAACCGCAAGTGAAACAAAGATTCTAAATCATCTATCGAGTTGGGTATGCAAATTAACGAAGCACAAGAAGAGACATTTAGAGTCTCAAGCTTCTTTAAACATCCAATAGATTCAGGTAATTCTTCAATACTCGTTGATTTCAAATCCAGCTCAGTCAATGATGTCAACTTTCCAATCTAGTCTGGAATTTGTCTCAATGAGTGGCATCCCGACAATGATAACCCCGATAAAGACACGAGGGAGCTTGTAGAGTCTGGGAGTTGAGCAAGTTTTTTGCATTCTTCTAACCGCAAGTGAGACAAAGATGCTAAATCACCTATCGAGTTGGGTATGCGAATTAACGAAGCACAAGAAGAGAAATTTAGAGTCTCAAGCTTTTTTAAATATCCAATGGATTCAGGTAATTCTTCAATACTCGTGGATTTCAAATCCAGCTCAGTCAATGATATCAACTTTCCGATCCAGTCTGGAATTTGTCTCAATGAGTGGCATCCTGACAATGACAACCGCAATAGAGACACAAGGGAGCTTGTGGAATCAGGGAGTTGAGCAAGTTTTTTGCATTCTTCAAACTGCAAGTGAGACAAAGATGCTAAATCACCTATTGAGTTGGGTATGCGAATTAATAAAGCACAAGAAGAGACATTTAAAGTCTCGAGCTTCTTTAAATATCCAATAGATTTAGGTAATTCTTCAATACTCGTGGATTTCAAATCCAACTCAGTTAATGATGTCAACTTTCCGATCCAGTCTGGAATTTGTCTCAATGAGTGGCATCCCGACAATGACAACTGCGATAGAGACACGAGGGAGCTTGTGGAATCAGGGAGTTGATCAAGTTTTTTGCAATCTTCTAATCGCAAGTGAGACAAAGATGCTAAATCACCTATCGAGTTGGGTATGCGAATCAACGATGCACAAGAAGAGACAGTTAGAGTCTCGAGCTTCTTTAAATATCCAATAGATTCAGGTAATTCTTCATTGGCCATAGAACTGGAATGCAGCTCAGTCAATGATGTCAACTTTCCGATCCAGTTTGGAATTTGTCTCAATGAGAGGCATCTCCACAATGACAACCACGATAGAGACACAAGAGAGCTTATGGAGTCTGGAAGTTGAGCAAGTTTTCTGCTGTCATTTAACCCCAAGCGAGACAGAGATGCTAAATCGCCTATGGAGTTGGGTATGCGAGTTAACAATGCACAATGAGAGGCCTTTAAAGTCTGGAGCTTCTTTAAAGATCCAATGGATTCGGGTAATTCTTCAATACTCGTGGATTTCAAATCCAGCTCAGTCAATGATGTCAACTTTCCGATCCAGTCAGGAATTTGTCTCAATGATTGGCATCCCGACAATGACAACCGCGATAGAGACACGAGGGAGCTTGTGGAATTTGGGAGTTGAGCAAGCTTTTTGCATTCTTCTAACCGCAAGTGAGACAAAGATGCTAAGTCACCTATCGAGTTGGGTATACGAATCAATGAAGCACAAGAAGAGACATTTAGAGTCTTGAGCTTCTTTAAATATCCAATCGATTTAGGTAATTCTTCAATACTCGTGGATTTCAAATCCAGCTTAGTCAATTGTTCGTAAAATTCTAAACGCAAGTGCACGTATCGAACAAGTAATATAATGATGAGATAAAGTATCGTCCCACGGAGATCGATGATTAATAAACCAATTAAATACTAAAATAGACTAATTCTAAAATTTATCTAACAAATCAAAATATAATTAAGAATGAATTAAAAACAAAATTTGTAGACTAAATGCAGTAAAATCAATCAGATAAATATGTTAGAGCATCCGATTTCACCATAACCACTAGATATGAATTTCATATTGTTATAAATACAAGAACGATATCAAATATGTGATAGCGGAATTTCCTAATCTATTTACTATCCTATCTCTAGGTATAGCAAACCTACTCAGCTTATTAATCCACTATATCTCTATGTGAATTAAAATAAACATGAGTGCATTAAAAACTATGAATATTCCCGGTTTACAATGAGTCTTTTGGATCACCTTATCACCGAAAAAGCTACACAAATAACGGTATATTTCTATCCACGTTTAATTCATGATTATATATTATAATGAGCAATTGCATATTATCACCTCTCAGTCTCAAACATGCACATCAGATCATTCAAGTGGTGGCCAGTCACTCAAAAGCATTAAACGCAATAATAAATAACTCACATGAATGAAATCAATTGTAGAACATAAAAATCATGAAATTCACATCATCATGGTTAGGCTACATCGTAGCTCTAACAAAAGAAAATTAGAACATAGTAGAATAAGAAATAAAAATATAAATATAAATCAAACCCAGCATCTTGAATCAAAGAACAAGAATTCTGTCACCACTTTTGTCTTCTCTTCAAAATACTTGAAAAACTCTCAGAACAATGGAAAACGATCTAGCTCAAAAAAAAACCCTAGCTGCTCTCTCTCCCTATTTATAGGAAATCTAAAATATCTACTTGTAGATAACATTAGGGAACAAAATCAAGAATTTCCTGATTTGATATCCATCTTCCATATTTGCTTTTATTTGAATTCCTAATAATTGCCCTTCTTTTCCTTATCTTCTCCATATTTCATTATTCTGCATAAACAAGGAAAATTCAAATAATCGAAGGAAATTCAAATATTTTCTCACAGATAATGCATTAATTACTGCATAAAATAGGTAAAATAACTCTATTTTTTATAGAGTTATCATCAATGATGTCAACTTTCCGATCCAGTCTGGAATTTGTCTTAATGAGTGGCATCCTGACAATGACAGTTGCGATAGAGACACGAGGGAGCTTGTGGAATCGGGGAGTTGAGCAAGCTTTTTGCATTCTTCTAACCGCAAATGAGACAAAGATGCTAAATCACCTATCGAGTTGGGTATGTGAATTAACGAAGCACAAGAAGAGACATTTACAGTCTCCAGCTTCTTTAAATATCCAATCGATTTAGGCAATTCTTCAATACTTGTGGATTTCAAATCCATCTCAGTCAATGATGTCAACTTTCCGATCCATTCTGGAATTTGTCTCAATGAGTGGCATCCCGACAATGACAACCGCGATAGAGACACGAGGGAGCTTGTGGAATCAGGGAGTTGAGCAAGTTTTTTGCATTCTTCTAACCGCAAGTGAGACAAAGATGCTAAATCACCTATAGAGTTGGGCATGCGAATTAACGAAGCACAAGAAGAGACATTTAGAGTCGCGAGATTTTTTAAAAATCCAATCGATTCAGGTAATGCGTCAATACTCGTGGATTTCAAATCCAGCTTAGTCAATGATGTCAACTTTCCGATCCCGTGTGGAATTTGTCTCAATGACTGGCATCTCCACAATGACAACCAGGATAGAGACACGAGGGAGCTTGTGGAGTCTGGAAGTTGGGCAAGTTTTTTGCAATCATTTAACCCCAAGCGAGACAAAGATGCTAAATCGCCTATGGAGTTGGGTATGCGAGTTAACGATCCACAATGAGAGGCCTTTAAAGTTTGGAGCTTTTTTAAAGATCCAATGGATTCGGGTAATTCTTCAATACTCGTGGATTTCAAATCCAGCTCAGTCAATATTGTCAACTTTCCGATCTAGTCTGGAATTTGTCTCAATGACTGGCATCCCGACAATGACAACCGCGATAAAGACACGAGAGAGCTTGTCGAGTCCGGGAGTTGAGCAAGTTTTTTGCATCCTTCTAATCGCAAGTGAGACAAAGATGCTAAATCACCGATCGAGTTGGGTATGCGAATTAACGATGCACAAGAAGAGACGTTTAGAGTCTCGAGCTTCTTTAAATATCCAATAGATTCAGGCAATTCTTCATTGGCCATAGAACCCGAATGTAGCTCAGTCAATGATGTCAACTTTCCGATCCATTTTGGAATTTGTCTAAATGAGTAGCATCTCGACAATGACAACCACGATAGAGACACGAGGGAGCTTGTGGAATCTGGAAGTTGAGCAAGTTTTTTGCAGTCGTTTAACCCCAAGTGAGACAGCGATGCTAAATCGCCAATTGAGTTAGGTATGCGAGTTAACGATGTACAATGAGAGGCCTTTAAAGTCTGGAGCTTCTTTAAAGATCCAATGGATTCGGGTAATTCTTCAATACTCATGGATTTCAAATCTAGCTGAGTCAATGATGTCAACTTTCCGATCCAGTCTGGAATTTGTCTCAATGAGTGGCATCCCGACAATGACAACCCCGATAAAGACAAGAGGGAGCTTGTAGAGTTTGGGAGTTGAGCAAGTTTTTCGCATTCTTCTAACCGCAATTGAAACAAAGATGCTAAATCACCTATCGAGTTGGGTATGCGAATTAAGGAAGCACAATAAGAGACATCTAGAGTCTCGAGCTTCTTTAAATATCCAATAGATTCAGGTAATTCCTCAATACTCGTGGATTTCAAATCCAACTCAATTAATGATGTCAACTTTCTGATCCAATCTGGAATTTGTCTCAATGAGTGGCATCCCGATAATGACAATCGTGATAGAGACACGAGGGAGCTTGTGGAATCGGGGAGTTGAGCAAGTTTTTTGCATTCTTCTAACCGCAAGTGAGACAAAGATGCTAAATCACCTATGGAGTTGGGTATGCAAATTAATGATGCACAAGAAGAGACATTTAGAGTCTGGAGCTTCTTTAAATATCCAATAGATTTAGGTAATTCTTTGTTGGCCATAGAACCCGTATGCAGCTCCGTTAATGATGTCAACTTTCCGATCCAATCTGGAATTTTTCTCAATGAGTGGCATCTCCACAATGACAACCACGATAGAGACACGAGGGAGCTTGTGAGTCCGGAAGTTGAGCAAGTTTTACGCGAGTCATTTAACCCCAAGCGGGAGAGGGATGCTAAATCGCCTATGGAGTTGGGTATGCGAGTTAACCATGCACAATGAGAGGCCTTTAAAGTCTCGAGCTTCTTTAAAGATCCAATGGATTCGGGTAATTCTTCAATACTCGTGGATTTTTCAAATCCAGCTCAGTCAATGATATCAACTTTCCGATCCAGTCTGGAATTTGTCTCATTGAGTGGCATCTCGACAATGACAACCCCGATAAAGACACAAGGGAGCTTGTAGAGTCTGGGAGTTGAGCAAGTTTTTTGCATTCTTCTAACCGCAAGTGAGACAAAGATGCTAAATCACCTATCGAGTTGGGTATGCGAATTAACGAAGCACAAGAAGAGACATTTAGAGTCTCAAGCTTCTTTAAATATCCAATGGATTCAGGTAATTCTTCAATACTCGTGGATTTCAAATCCAAATTTCGGTCAATGATATCAACTTTCCGATCCATCTGGAATTTGTCTCAATGAGTGGCATCCCGACAATGACAACCGCGATAGAGACACGAGGGAGCTTGTGGAATCAGGGAGTTGATCAACTTTTTTGCAATCTTCAAACTGCAAGTGAGACAAAGATGCTAAATCACCTATTGAGTTGGGTATGCGAATTAACAAAGCACAAGAAGAGACATTTAAAGTCTCGAGCTTCTTTAAATATACAATAGATTTAGGTAATTCTTCAATACTCGTGAATTTCAAATCCAACTCAGTCAATGATGTCAACTTTCCGATCCAGTTTGGAATTTGTCTCAATGAGTGGCATCCCGACAATGACAACTGCGATAGAGACACGAGGGAGCTTGTGGAATCAAGGAGTTGATCAAGTTTTTGCAATCTTCTAATCGCAAGTGAGACAAAGATGCTAAATCACCTATCGAGTTGGGTATGCGAATCAACGATGCACGGGAAGAGACGAGTTAGAGTCTCGAGTTTCTTTAAATATCCAATAGATTCAGGTAATTCTTCAATACTCGTGGATTTCAAATCCAACTTAGTCAATGATGTCAACTTTCCGATCCAGTCTGGAATTTGTCTCAATGAGTGGCATCTCCACAGTGACAACCACGATAGACAAACGAGGGAGCTTGTAGAGTCTGGAAGTTGAGCAAGTTTTTCGCAGTCGTTTAACCCCAAGTGAGACAGAGATGCTAAATCGCTTATAGAGTTGGGTATGTGAGTTAACGATGCACAATGAGAGGCGTTTAAAGTCTCGAGCTTCTTTAAAGATCCAATGGATTCGGGTAATTCTTCAATACTTGTGGATTTCAAATCTAGCTCGATCAATGATGTCAACTTTCCAATCCAGTCTGAATTTGTCTCAATGAGTGGCATCCCGACAATGACAACCCCGATAAAGACACGAGGGAGCTTGTAGAGTCTAGGAGTTGAGCAAGTTTTTTGCATTCTTCTAACCGCAATTGAGACAAAGATGCTAAATCACCTATCGAGTTGAGTATGCGAATTAATGAAGCACAATAAGAGACATCTAGAGTCTCGAGCTTCTTTAAATATCCAATAGATTCAGGTAATTCCTCAATACTCGTGGATTTGAAATCCAACTCAGTCAATGATGTCAACTTTCCGATCCAATTTGGAATTTGTCTCAATGAGTGGCATCCCGACAATGACAACCGAGATAGAGACACGAGGGAGCTTGTGGAATCGGGAAGTTGAGCAAGTTTTTTGCAATCTTCTAACCGCAAGTGAGACAAAGATGTTAAATCCCCTATGGAGTTGGGTATGCAAATTAATGATGCACAAGAAGAGACATTTAGAGTCTCGAGCTTCTTTAAATATCCAATAGATTTTGGTAATTCTTCATTGGCCATAGAACCCAAATGCAGCTCCGTTAATGATGTCAACTTTCCGATCCAATCTGGAATTTTTCTCAATGAGTGGCATCTCCACAATGACAACCACGATAGAGACATGAGGGAGCTTGTGGAGTCTGGAAGTTGAGCCAGTTTTTTGCAATCGTTTAACCCCAAGCGAGACAGGGATGCTAAATCGCCTATGGAGTTGGGTATGCGAGTTAACGATGCACAATGAGAGGCCATTAATTTCTCGAGCTTCTTTAAAGATCCAATGGATTCGGGTAATTCTTCAATACTCGTGGATTTCAAATCCAGCTCAGTCAATGATGTCAACTTTCCGATCCAGTCTGGAATTTTACTCATTGAGTGGCATCTTGATAATGACAACCTCGATAAAGACACAAGGGAGCTTGTAGAGTCTGGGAGTTGAGCAAGTTTTTTGCATTCTTCTAACCGCAAGTGAGAAAAAGATGCTAAATCACCTACCGAGTTGGGTATGCGAATTAACAAAGCACAAGAAGAGACATTTAGAGTCTCGAGCTGCTTTAAATATCCAATGGATTCAGTAATTCTTCAATACTGTGGATTTCAAATCCAAATTCAGTCAATGATGTCAACTTTCCGATCCACTGGAATTTATCTCAATGACTGGCATCCCGATAATGACAACCGCGATAGAGACACGAGGGAGCTTGTGGAATCGGGGAGTTGAGCAAGTTTTTTGCATTCTTCTAACCACAAGTGAGACAAAGATGCTAAATCACCTATGGAGTTGGGTATGCGAATTAATGATGCACAAGAAGAGACATTTAAAGTCTCGAGCTTCTTTAAATATCCAATAGATTCAGGCAATTCTTCAGTGGCCATAGACCCGAATGCAGCTCAGTCAATGATGTCAAATTTCCGATCCATTTTGGAATTTGTCTCAATGAGTGGCATCTCCACAATGACAACCACGATAGAGACACGAGGGAGCTTGTGGAGTCTGGAAGTTGAGCAAGTTTTTTGCAGTCGTTTAACCCCAAGTGAGACAGAGATGCTAAATCGCCTATGGAGTTGGGTATGCGAGTTAACGATGCACAATGAGAGGCCTTTAAAGTCTTGAGCTTCTTTAAAGATCCAATGGATTCTGGTAATTCTTCAATACTCATGGATTTCAAATCCAGCTGAGTCAATAATGTCAACTTTCCGATCCAGTCTGGAATTTGTCTCAATGAGTGGCATCCCGACAATGACAACCCCGATAAAGACACGAGGGAGCTTGTAGAGTCTGGGAGTTGAGTAAGTTTTTTGCATTCTTCTAACCGCAATTGAGACAAAGATGCTAAATCACCTATCGAGTTGGGTATGCGAATTAAGGAAGCACAATAAGAGACATCTAGAGTCTCGAGCTTCTTTAAATATCCAATAGATTTAGGTAATTCCTCAATACTCGTGGATTTAAAATCCAACTCAATCAATGATGTCAACTTTCTGATCCAGTCTAGAATTTGTCTCAATGAGTGGCATCCCGACAATGACAACCGCGATAGAGACACAAGGGAGCTTGTTGAATCGGGGAGTTGAGCAAGTTTTTTGCATTCTTCTAACCGCAAGTGAGACAAAGATGCTAAATCACCTATGGAGTTGGGTATGCGAATTAACGATGCACAAGAAGAGACATTTAGAATCTCGAGCTTCTTTAAATATCCAATAGATTTAGGTAATTCTTCATGGCCATAGAAATCAAATGCAGCTCGTTAATGATGTCAACTTTCCGATCCAATCTGGAATTTTCTCAATGAGTGGTGGCATCCACAATGACAACCATGATAGGGACATGAGGGAGTTTATGGAATCTGGAAGTTGAGCAAGTTTTTCGCATCCTATTAGGTTAAGGTGAGACAAAGATGCTAAATTGCCTATCGAGTTGGGTATGCGGGTTAACGATGCACAATAAGAGGCATTTAGAGTATTTAGCTTCTTTAAAGATCCAATGGATTCAGGTAATTCTTCAATTGGCGTAGATTTCAAATGCAACTCAGTCAATGATGTCAACTTTTCGATCCAGTCTGGAATTTGTTTCAATGAGTGGCATCCAGACAATAACAACTGCAATAGAGACACAAGAGAGCCTATGGAGTTTGGAAGTTGAGCAAGTTTTTCGCATCCTGTTAGGTCAAGGCAAGACAGAGATGCTAAATCGCCGATTGAGTTGGGTATGCCAGTTAATGATGCACAAGAAGAGGCACATAGAGTCTGGAGCTTCTTTAAAGATCCAATAGATTCAGGTAATTCTTCAATGGCCATAGAAATCAAATGTAGCTCAATCAATGATGTTAGCTTTCCGATCCAGTCTGGAATTTGTCTCAATGAGTGGCATCTTGACAATGACAACCTTGATAGAGACGTGAGGCAACTTATGGATCGGGAGTTGAGCAATTTTTTGGCATTTTTCTAAGATCAAGGTGAGACAAAGATGCTAAATCCTATGGAATTGGGTATGCAAGTTAATGATGCACAAGAAGAGACATTTAGAGTCTTGAGCTTCTTTAAAGATCCAATGGATTCAGGTAATTCTTCAATTGGCATAGATTTCAAATGCAACTTAGTCAATGATGTCAACTTTCCAATCCAATCTGGAATTTGTCTCAATGAGTGGCATCTTGACAAAAACAACTTTGATAGAGACACGAGGGAGCCTATAGAGTCTGGAAGTTGAGCAAGTTTTTGGCATCTTGCTAGGTTAAGGAGAGATAGAGATTCCAAATCACCTATCGAGTTGGGTATGCGAGTTAACAATGCACAATAAGAGATTCAGGTAATTCCTCAATGGTAGTAAATTTCAAATGTAGCATTTTTAATGATGTCAGCTTTCCGATCAAGTTTGGGGTTTGTCTAAACGAGTGACATCCCAACAATAACAACCGTGATAGAGACACGAGGGAGCCTATGGTGTTTGGAAGTTGAGCAAGTTTTTCGCATCCTGTTAGGTCAAGGTGAGACAGAGATGCTAAATCGCCTATTGAGTTGGGTATGCGGATTAACAATGCACAATGAGAGGCATATAGAGTTTGGAGCTTCTTTAAAGATCCAATGGATTTAGGTAATTCTTCAATTGGCATAGATTTCAAATGCAACTCAGTCAATGATGTCAACTTTCCAATCCAGTCTGGAATTTGTCTCAATGAGTGGCATCCCGACAATAACAACCGCGATAGAGACATGAGGGAGCTTATAGAGTCTGGAAGTTGAGCAAGTTTTTCGCATCCTGTTAGGTCAAGGCGAGACAAAGATGCTAAATCGCCAATCGAGTTGGGTATGTGGGTTAACGATGCACAATAGGAGGCATTTAGAGTCTGGAGCTTCTTTAAAGATCCAATGGATTCAGGTAATTCTTCAATTGGCATAGATTTCAACTGCAACTCGATCACTGATGTCAACTTTTCGATCCAGTCTGGAATTTGTCTCAATGAGTGGCATCCCGACAATAACAACCGCGATAGAGACACGAGGGAGCTTATGGAGTCCGGAAGTTGAGCAAGTTTTTGCATCGTTTAGGTCAAGGTGAGAGATAGAGATGTTAAATCGCCTATGGAGTTGGGTATGGATTAACGATGCACAATGAAGAGGCATTAAAGTCTCGAGCTTCTTTAAAGATCCAATGGATTCGGGTAATTCTTCAATTGGTGGATTTCAAATGCAACTCGTCAATGATGTCAACTTTCCAATCCGAGTATGGAATTTGTCTCAATGAGTGGCATCCCGACAATGATAACCTCGATAAAGACACGGGGAGCTTATGGAGTCGGAAGTTGAGCAAGTTTTTGCATTCTTCTGTTAGGTCAAGCGAGACAAAGATGCTAAATCACCTATCGAGTTGGGTATGAGAATTAACGATGCACAAGAAGAGACATTTAGAGTCTCGGAGCTTCTTTAAATGATCCAATGGATTCAAGTAATTCTTCATATTCATGGATTTCAAATGCAACTCGATCAATGATGTTAACTTTCCGATCCAAGTCTCGGGGAATTTGTCTCAATGAGTGGCATCCCGACAATAACAACCGTGATAGAGACATGAGGGAGCTTATGGAGTCTGGAAGTTGAGCAAGTTTTTTGCATCCTGTTAGGTCAAGGTGAGACAGAGATGCTAAATCGCCTATCGAATTGGGTATGTGGATTAACGATGCACAAGAAAAGGCATATAGAGTCTGGAGCTTCTTTAAAGATCCAATGGATTCAGGTAATTCTTCAATTGGCGTAGATGTCAAATGCAACTCAGTCAATGATGTTAACTTTCCAATCCAGTCTGGAATTTGTCTCAATGAGTGGCATCCTGACAATGACAACCACGATAGAGACACGAGGGTGCTTGTGGAATCTGGGAGTTGAGTAAGGTTTTTGCATCCTGTTAGGTCCAAGTGAGACAAAGATGCTAAATCACCTATCGAGTTGGGTATGCAAATTAACGAAGCACAAGAAGGGACATTTAGAGTCTTGAGCTTTTTTAAAGATACAATGAATTCAGGTAATTCTTCAATAGCCGTAGATTTCAAATGCAACGTAGTCAATGATGTCAACTTTTCTATCGATTCTGGAATTCGTCTCAACGATTGGCATTCCAACAATAATAATTGCAATAGAGACACAAGGGAGCCTATGGAGTCTGGAAGTTGAGTAAGTTTTTTGCATTCTATCAAGTTAAGGTAAGACAGAGATACTAAATCGCCTATTGAGTTGGGTATGTGGACTAATGATGCACAATAAGAGGCATCTAATGTTTCAAGCTTCTTCAAAGATCCAATGGATTCAGGTAATTCTTCAATTCCTGTGTTTGATAGGTTTAGTTGAGTTAACGATATAAGAGAGCCCAAGGATTTTGGAAGTTGAGCAAGTAGTCCACAATATGAGGCATCTAGAGTCTCCAGCTTTGTCAAACAACCTCTTGAAATTGGAATCTCTCGTATATTAGTGTCATTTATGACAAGCTCCCTCAATTCTTCCATTCTACCTATTCCTAGTGGTAGCTCCTTCAATTTGTTACAATTTATGACAATCAAGGTGACAAGTGTCTTAATGTCCTTGATAGAATGATGAATCTCTTCTAGATCCTGACAATCTCTAAGTTCCAAAATCTCCAAGCTCTTGAAAGCGGACAAGTCGGGAGTTGTTCTTAAAGCACAATTTGAAAGGTTGAGAACTTTAAGCTTCGTTGCCATCTGAAAGAAAGAGAGATTACCATTTTGAGATTGGACAAAAAAGAAATACTTGTGCTTCCTACTCCTTCATAGCTATCTTATTTAATTTTAAATGTTTCTTTTCAGTAGTGTATTCACTAAGCCAGTATATAAATGTTTTTAAGCATATCATTGCAAAGAGAACGTTAGGATGTGTAAGTGCTAACTACAATTATTTGCAAATAAAATTTCATAGAAAATATCATATTTAGTTTTTCAAAGTTATGACTATGATGTTATTTATTGATTAGAGATATGCAAATTTTATTATCAAATTACAAATGACAAAGTCAAATGGAAGAAAAGAGATGCATTCATTGGTGCCTTTCTTTCAATATTATGAAATTAAAGAGAAATTGCTAGTTTAATTATGGAAAGTTGTTAAGATATAAATGTGTTGAGCTTTTTTAAATGATATATGTATAAGATATAAAAAAAGGTGTTGTATTAAAAATATTTAAATGTCATTTCAAGGATAATTTTATTATTCATATAACATTACTACTTTATAAATGTGTTGTACGGTGACTTCAACAATCAACAATAATAATTAATAAACATTGTGTGCAACACGTTAGAGCAGTTCACAAATTATTTCCATTACTCTTTAAGAATGAATATAGGATTTTAGTATGTATGTAAAACACAAGGGTTTTTGTTTCTCCATGAAAGAAGATCCATATATACATATAACAAGAATTGCTAAAAAGACAAGAAACCATATACAATATAGATTAAAGTTAAGATAGGCACAGCATTGTAATTGTATATTTGATAGATGTTAATTAATACAATTAAAAAAGTTTTTATTAGTAGGTTTGATGTTAAGCATGACTAGTTGTTAAAATATTAAGGGGCATAAGCTTTTGACATATTTAAGTGCCTATAAATTCCTCTTATGCTTAGAGGAAAATCCATTATATGAGAAAGGATTTTCAGAAGAAATAAAGGAGAACTTGGTGCAATTGGGGCCATTGATAACATGTGGTTATTTATAAGAGATATGTTCTCTACATCTTACATTTAGTGGGCCCCATCCTCCCCAGTCCTCTGAAATCTGACTATCCCACAAGTTGAGCACGATTAATTTCTTCGGGTGAAAGTTGGCCTCTTCAAAATCCAAGCAACAATTCCCCCATTCAAGCCATCTTAATTGAGGAAGTAAGTTATGAAAATCTCCAATAAGATTCACATTGTTCAGTTGAAGGAACCTCAAGTTGGTCAATTCTTTAAAGTTCTCAATTGTGTAGCTTTCTCCCTTATCATATTTGCCAAGACAAAGGGCCTCAATTTTATCAGTGCCCTGCAATTGAAAAACATTGTGGATCATAGTATTGGATGATGGGATGAGACTAACTATATATAAGAAAAGATGTATTATTTCAAATTTCTTGTCATACTATTATGATGTAGGGTTCTCACCTTCGACTTCATGACATGATAGATTGTGGTTACATATTACTTATCTAATCTTTATAAAAATGTGAAGCTCAAGAGGGGGTCCCTGAATTTTCCTCTACTAATGATGCCCTTCACAATTTGCATGTTTTAAATTTCCAAAAGTTGCATCCTTCCAAAATTACAATAGAAGGCCTCTCTTCATGCACACATTACTTCAAATATATCTATCAAATCTCATGCCCTTTATTTGGGAAACAACAAAACCCTAACTCATATCCTTTATATGTGGAACAACATGGCTCTTATGGTTCGAATACATCTATCAAACTTGACATCAAAACATGTATCAATACTCAAGAATCCCAATTGTAGAATCCCCCTCTTTTTCTTATGTATCTTGTTTGCAATTCTCAATAGCAAAATGAAAACAAGAATTCCATCCCAAGAAGTACGCACGTGTTTTTCATTCCTTTCTTATCATGTGTTTTTTCAATGAGTGTTTTTCATTACATGTGGAAGAAAACATATATCAAATGTTATATAAATGATTTTTACTTCTCTTTTTATTACTACAGATGTTTAATGCTATCTATTCATTTGTGTTGATTTTGTTACAGAGAAATAGCAGTCATCTAATTTTTTGACCAATTTGCCCATAGATTAATAAGACCTTGCTAACAGACAGATTGGACATGAAGATTAATCATATTATGTTAATATTACTTCTGTGCAAGCATATGGTTTTGAAGTTGTTTAATTTTATTACTAATTATCATTCTTTTATAAATTTCTAAAAAAGTTGCAAGTGTAAAGCTATGTTATCATTCAAATGTAATATTTGATGATTCTCTATATAAAAATAAGATCATGTATGTATCGTTAAAATACTTAACTTCCAAGTTTAATAAGGAAAATTTTTAGTTTTGATAATACTTCAACATTGAATTTTTATAATTATGGGATTGAAGATGTATGTTTGCTAATATATGTTTTGTTGAAAATACATGGTTCTCAAATCAAATTATAAAAGTATTGCTAAAAACATATCATTGCAAATATATATTCTTATAGAAGTACAATGTAATGTTGTAAACAAATCTATAATTTCATCTCTAAAAATTTTTGTTTACACTTTTCACGAAACCGTGATTGGGGAATTAATTTTCAGATATGTTTATGTATACATAAATATCAGGATCATGAATATTTGTTGGGAAGTGCTCATTACTCTTCTAAACGAAGTCATTTAGTTTTATGGTCTTTATTCTTGACCATACACTATTTGTTGAATGATAAAAATAGGATCTCCAAATAATATATTGCTAATATTATTTACTTCATGAAAATAGTTTATTTATTTTAAATAACTTGTACAAAACATGCCTATTCAAAGTATTACATTTAAAGATGCGTCACTTTTCGAATTTTTTAATGATTAGTTAGGCTCCATTGATTATATATACGGTTCGTTTGTTATTCTACTAATGTTTCTCTGATATCTCGAATTTAAAATAGAAGTACCCATCAATTATTGTCATTGACTTTATTATTGCATGAAAAGACATTTCTCTTTGAAAAATGACATTTAACAAATAGTACATTATTCATATTTTGATGAATAGATGCCTTCCTTGGAAGTTACATGCTTGGACCAGATACTCGTCTTCGCATTTTCAGTGGCATATTTGTAGATGACTTTATCTAACGGTTCATGTATTATATATAGTTCTTTTCTTTATTTGCACTTAGTGGCATCAGTTAATATCATTTACTTCTTTTATGTTTACATTACAGACACTTGAGAAGAAGCATAAGCTTATGGGATCTAGGTGTTTTTTTTTTTTGGAAAGGGTAAGTTTGAATAGACAAGTTTCTTCCTGTTTTTTTATAGTAATTTAGAAGGTATTTGTTTTGAAATATTATGTTTGTTATGTGATTTGCAATTCATCTTCTTTTTGCATTTAAATACATTGCATGACTACATGAAATTTTAAGCAAACTCAACTTCACTTATCCAATAAATTGTCTTACACAGAAATTCTTTCTTATACAGTAAATTCTCTTACACAGAAATTCTTTCTTTTTTAAAGATGAAATGCATGTGATATGTCCTTGGAGCTATGCCATTACTCATAACTCAACAATTTTCTGGCTAACTAGAAAAATGGAGAAATGCCTCTTCTCACTTGCAACGCCCATTTATTCTTAAAATTGAATGACCTTCCACATCGTGTCCCCGTCGACACATTATGCAACTATATGTTAATATTCTTTAGTTACTTACATTTGTATTTCCACTTCTTTTTTTTATTATTAATAACACATACTTCTTTATGCAGCTTCTTTTGCTTTTTTTTTTTTTTTTTTATTTTATGGGTGACAACTTCTTTATATTACGTCTTCTTCTCATATTGCATGGAAAGAATGCTTAGATTCTCTATTTTTCTAGTGTTGTAGATCCTAATAGTAGTAGAAGTCTTGTGCTATGCACAAGATTTAAGACTTCGCATTTTCTACTGTAATCTAGTATCTCATAATTTTTTAGGATTAATTAGAATGTAAGTATGTGATTACCAAATAACCTGTGCCATTTAGTTTTACACATTTATACGCTTTATTTACATATATGTTTTATAGCAATGGATTATCAGGGTACGTTTAGATTATTAAAACATGTATGGTTGCAGTAATGACTGTTATAGTATACCATGTTTACTCGCAATGAAAGTTATTGCAGCCAGATTATAATAACTATCACCCCGTTATGTAGTAGCTATTACTACCGGGGCATAGCTATTTCCCAAATACACGTCCTGTTTTCTCTCACTCTACCAATGTTATATTATTGACTGTAATCAACGTACATATTAATTATAACTAAAATCATTTATAGTAATTATGTAATGATAACATCAATTATACTTATCTTGACTTTAATCACATACCATATCATTAATAAATAGAATATAAATAATAGGCAAATAGTCGATGAAATAGTGATTATGTTATCTTGATAATTCATTATCACTTATTAGGTTAAAAATTATTTATAATATACTAATTAGCACAATATTAGTGGCTCCTTATTAGGTATGGTTATCTAAATTTTTCATAAGTTAATATTATGTATTCATAATAATATGATCATGTTAATTACTAATTATATTAATTATTGCTTAATTGTGCAATAATTATTATGTCAATCTTACTATTAATTATGTGACAAAAAATAGTTATGTTCATATGATCACATACCATATGATTAAGTTTAAATCATGATCACAAATTAATTATTAAATGATTAAAATTCATATATTAAATTTTAATTATCCATAATCACAATTTTTATATGTCATGCTTTAGAAATAGTATAAATAAAATAAACCATCATAGAAGAAAACAAGTATATGTTTAAAGGCATCTATTATATAACTACCTATATTTCTATAATAAGTATAGCGAAATGTATAATAAGTTACAACTATTATGATTGAAAAGGTGTGTGGATAGCCATTGTGACTAGAAAATATCTATCATCACAAAAAGAAGAAGAAGAAGTTATCAACTTTATAATAGGTGAATATAATAATAATAATAATAATAATAATAATAATAATAATAATAATAATAATAAAGTTAACATGCTTTACAAGAAGCGAATATACTAAAATTGTCGATGAAAGAAAGAGAAAGAATATATTGTTAGAGTGTTCTATTATATGACTACATATATACAAGTGATGGTTGTTAAGATTAAAAAGTTCTATAGATACTTAACATGAGAAACATTCTGTTTATTTCATAAGCGAATCATATTAACAAATCAATAAAAAAAAATAACATGATAGCTCATATTAAATAAGTTAATATTATAAACGTGCCAAATATGTGCTAAATAAAAAGCTTACTAAGATTTGAAGGACATTGAAATAGGCATTATAACGTGGTGTCAATTTATGACACATAAAAAATGGAGAAAAAATTGTTCAACAAGTCTTAAACCTATTATACTTTTGCCAATTCAATCCCAAATCTTTTAATTTTTCTAATTCAATCCTAAATATTTTAACTTATTCTCAATTGAGTCCATTCGACCAATTTTGGTCGAAAATTGCTAATGTGGCATTTTTAAAATAATTTTTATAATTTGTAATTTTTTTCTCTCTTTTTTTTATACTTTTTCTTATTATTTTTGGGGGGGGGGGGTCTAGGGCAGTGAGAATTATCAACGAGGGACTCTCACTAGCCACCCTCACTAGATTTGGCCAGGTGAGGGCCTGAGTGGGGTGATGCCCCCTCAGATTTGGCCAAGCAAGGGCTTACCAACCCCAAGTGAGGGCCCAAGCGGGTCGAGCCCTTGCTTCACTTTGGTGAGGGCGTCGTGGCTCTTGCCAATTTTGGGTGAGCGCTCAAGCCCTCGCTTTTGCCAACAAGGGCGTCACGGCCCTCACCTAGGTCAACGAGGATCAATCAGCCCTGACTATGGCCGGCAAGGGTCATCCAACAACCCTTGCCAGCCCTTAACTCCAACCCCCCCCTAAAAAAAAAGAGAGAAGTTTAAAAAAATTCAAAATTCAAAAAAATTATTAAAAAGTGCCATGTCAACATCATCTAACTACATTAATAATTTCCAACCAAAATTAGCCAGATAGACTCATTTGAAAAGGTTTAGGATTAAATTGACAAAATTAAAAATTTATGACTGAATTAGAAAAAATACAATAGGTTTAAATTTTTTTTAACAATTTTCCCAAAAGTGGATCAAAAAAATTATGTACCGTGATAGTACATATTTAACTAATAATGATATGATCATCAACTAAATCTTTGAGAAATAAGATGCTCACTAGGAGATAAATGGTGTGGAAATAACTGTAAAACGTGACAGCATATATTTGCCAAAGAAATGGGATTAATAGAAAAATTATCCATTGTCACAAAAGAAGTACTACCAAGAAAAGTCTACAGGACGAAAATAATATTTGCACATACATCATAAATAATTTGAAAGCCACATTGGCAAATTGACGGTGTTAACTAACGCTTGACAACAAAGGCTGAATTGCACAAATTGTGAAAGATAAAGGACTACGGTGAGGAAAATAAATAGTTAGAGGCATTAATTGTATTGTAAAGTTCGAAATCGAATTGGTCATTCTACAATAGATTTAGAACTTTTTGAACAAGTATCCCGTTGCAAGACCATATTGAAACTCAACTTCACATGTACACTAAAATTCTGCTACCCAATTTCCTTCTTTTGCTAAAGATGAAATTCATATCAGAAATCCTTGGAGCTATGTCATTAGTCATAACTCAATAATCCTCTGGCGACCTAAAACAAAGGAGAAATGCCTCTATTCAGATGCAACGCACGTGTAATCTTTATTGGTAAAATATAGAATGTTTTCCATTTCGCATCCGCCGGGAATAACCTTCTCATATTTATTCCTAAAATTGAATGAACTTCCAGAGTGTGTCCCCTTCGACAAATAATTTAACTATTTATTAACATTCCTAAGTTACTTCATTTGTCTTTCCACTTCTTTTTTTTTATTTCTTAATAACACGTACTTCTTTATGCAACATCTTTTGCTTCTTTTTTCTTGGTGATAACTTCTTTGTATAGTATCCTCTTTATAATGCAAGAAAAGAATGTTTAGACTCTCCATTTATCAAGTGCTGTGGATTGTAATAGTAGTAGAAGTCTACTAATATAATATCTTGTATTTTGGAGGATTAAGTAGAATGTGAATACGTAATTAACTCAATATGAATAGACTACCTTTTGTGGACGAACTTTAAAAAAGAGAAAAAAGAAAAAATACGCATGGATCAAAAGAAAATGTGAGATGGTGAGTTGCATGAGTATGTTGCGGGGTACTTTTGCTTAGTTACCAATTATTTCATCAATCGTTTGACATGTGTCCAATTCATTCCTTAAACCAATCGAGACACATGAAATGGGAAGAGCTAGAGAGAAATGGATCGGAGTGATATAGCATTCCATTCATATTTGATGGATAGTGTAAGTCATTGACCACCTCTAATTTTTGCAAATTGGTCAAATTTAAGACTAATAGAGAAAATTGAGATACTGAGACTAGAGTGCGCAGCAGAAGCTTATGGCTCTATTACTTCCATCTAAAACTATTTTGAGTGTCACTAGTGACGACTATCGTGATTGCAAAGGTGTCCCATTATGACTAAAATGTAACCATTATCACGAATATATATATATTTAAACATGCTTTACAAGTAGATGGATTAATAAAATTGCCCATCATAGAAGGAAAAAAGAATATATGTTTTACATGACGACATAAACTTCAATAATAAGTATTACAAAATGTATAATAAGTGATGGCCATTATAATTAAAAGTTTTAGGAATACTCATTATGAGAAAATATTATGTCATATTTTATAAGTAAATTATAATAACATCCAATAAAAAAATTATAACATGATAGCTCACATTTAACAATTAAATGATAGAAATGTACTAAATATGTGCTAAATAAATTGCTTGCTAAAATTTGAACAATGTAGAAATATTTATTATACCGTGCAGTCAACATTTGGTAAATAAAAAATCAATATAAGAATTAAGTCACATGACAACCCACAAATGATGATATAAAATTAAGTAAATCTTTTTGTTAACTAAGATGCTCACTAAGAGTTGAGCTATGTAGAAGTGATTATTATGGGATGATAGTGAATATTTGACAAATAAATGTTATTACGGAATTAACAGAAAAGTTATCCATTGTCACAAAAATAAAAAATAATAGTAGCAAATTCATAGAAAAAATTATGCACCGTTATAGTCTATAGAACGAAAATAATATTTGTTTAGAGGGTTATATTGCAAGATTGCGTATATATCTTAAATAAATATGAAAGTCATATTATCAAATTGATGGTGTTGACTAATGGTTGATGACAAAGAACATGATTACATAAATTGTGAAAGACAAAGGACTATAATATTAAAAAAAATTATAGATAGGGGACTAAATCACATAAATTGTAATACTTAGGAGATGAAAACTATACTTAACCCGATCCTAAAAAATATAGGACCAAGATAGCTATTCACCATAAATGAATGGAGGTCTCATTTATCATGGCAAACAACTCAAAAGAAAGTCAATACTCAGTAAAAGAAAAAATTATCAAAAGACCTCACAAGAAATCAAAGCAAAAATCCAAACATCATATACGTGCATCAAACATGTACGTGGGAAAAGCATGGCCGCCAACAATTTATAGAAATCAGCTTTTCTTTGAAAGTGCTCTGTTAAATATTATGCTTTTGTAATTTTGTAGTTGCATCGAAGCTACGAAAGGAGAGGGTCCCCATCACAATACTATGAGATAGAGGTATATATAATTCACCAACAACCAAGAAATTGGTCCTTAATTATAATCAAAACAATTAATTGGAAGAGCTATTTTGCTAGTAGAAGCGACAAGTTTTAAGGACTCCATATTGACAATAATTTTTTCTCTCAAACATAAAAGAGAAGATGGGCTCACATTCACTAAGCGAAGTAGATAAAATCTTACCTTGTTATTGTAAATCACATCTTCAGCTTCTTCAATAATCCATAATCTGCTACGCTTTTGAGGTTCCCTTTGATTTTCTAGGCGAACAATTTCCCTTCCAAGATCTCTCAACTGATCATGCATCATTAGATTGCCTTCTTCTTCATCAATTTTAATTAGGGACATAAGACTCAATACTTCAATCCCCTTCTTCGGAAAAAAATTACATGCATCCCACATATAAGTCGGACTTTCTTTAGATGATCCAATAAAAAAACATGCTATATCCAAAAAAATCTGTTGCTCCTCATACTCTAATGCTTCATAACTCATCCTCAACGTCTCTTGCACTCTCCTTTCAGGCACCTTCTTTAATTTCTTTAATGTATCTTTCCATACTTTTTTTGTCTTTCCACATAAGAATGAACCTATAATTTCGAGAGCTAAGGGAAGCCCCCCAGTAGTTAATACAACATCATGAGAAATAACCTCATAATCACATGGAGGAGAATCCTTTCGAAATACATGTCTACTAAATAAAATCAATGATTTATCCAAAGGCAACTCACTGAGTGGGTACATGTGGTTTGCTCTAGCCTTGTCAAGAATACTCTTGTTTCTAGTTGTTATGATGACTATACTTCCTGCTTTAAACCAACTATGGTCTCCAAACAAAGCATTCAAGTGAGTAATATCATCCATGTCATCTAGAAGAACGAGAATTTTCTTACTTTTAAATCGAGATTTGATGACACTGATTCCCTGGTCAGCATTAGACACATCAAGTGATTTTCCTATTATGTCAGAAATGAGTTGCTTTTGTAGGCATTCAATGCCCTTACGTTCAGATGTCTCTCGAATATTTGCCACAAAGCTACGATCCTCAAAACGACTAGAGAGTTTGTTGTATAATACCTTTGCAAGAGTTGTCTTACCAATGCCGCCCATTCCATAAATTCCAATAATCCATGTTCCATTGAATGTATCATCTATCTTGCTCATGATATGTTCAGCTGGATCATCAATTCCCACCAACATTTCGGGAACATTTAGATGAAAAAGTCTTTTCAACTCGCTCATAACTTTTCCGACAACAATTTTAGCCAATGCCCCTTCATGCCTGTCAAATAATAATGAATTTCAATTTAGGATGATAACAATTATATTCTTTTTCAAAAAAGGTTTGGTTAAAGGAAGTTATCAATTTTTGGTGGAGAATAGTGTACCCGTTTTCAACTTTCTCTGATTCCCATCCTTTTAAGCAACTAACTTCCTTAAGCGCTTGCTCCCATTCCTATGCAACAATATTGCCCAATTTCTTTTTATGTGCATTGATAGCATCTCTTAATCTACCAATAGGATTTCGCAACTGCGAGGGTTCCACTTTGTAAAATATGGGCAAAACTATTTGCTCTCCATTCCTCTTACACTTCAACATATGAGCCAGCTCGTAAAGGCACCATTTACTGGAAGCGTAGTCCTCTGAGATAATTGGGATGGAGATCTTAGATTGTGTAATACTGCAGAGAAGTTCCGGTCCAATCTCCTCACCAACACGGAGCTCATTATCATCTCTAAACACATGAATTCTTGCATCGACAAGGACTGGTGTACAGATAATCAGTGAAACCTTTGCGAGTGTCCTTCCCTCTAAAGCTCAAGAACACTTCATAATCATTTCCTTTCTCTCTTTTGGTTCCGCCTTCATAATCACCTACAAGTGGAGAGGACGATGAGGAAGAAGCCCTGGAATTCGGATCTTCTGAATGAGTGGGTTCATTTCTTTCCATCTCAAGAGAATTGGAGGAGCATAGCCTACAAAGGCAGTAAAAGAGGTCGAGAAAGACGCCCCACATATCAAATCTTTTAGGCTCCGCCTTCGTAATCACCTACAGAGGCAGTAAAAGAGATTGATGGAGCAGAGCCTCAAAGGAAAGCAAGAAACAGAGATGAGAACATATGAAATCCCACATCTGGGAATTGCTGAAATGTCTGTCAGAGCTCATTTTGTAGCTACATTCAAACAAAAATGAAGTCTAATTGACCAAAAAGGAGATTGATCGAGCGGAGTCTTGAAAAAAAAAAAAAGATAGATTTCACAGTCCAGATCTCGGAATGCAGAAGTCTCTAAGAACTCAAATCGAAACTCATCAAAGGAAAATGGAGCAATCGATTACCTAAGAAGTGTTCGAACAACAAATCCACCCACTGCCGTGATCTCTGCCGGTTCGCAGCCTTCGACTTCGGATTAACTACACTCAACACTCTCTCCCGTGGTTGCTCAAACGATGCTGAGTTATTGCCGTCCAACTGTGCAAGACCCTTTTATCCACGAAAACAGAGAAGACATTTGCCTCGTGGATTCTGCTTAGGTTGTCTCTTCACGCGGACCCACGTCGCTGCTCCTCTCCCCTTTGCTTGACCGCTACGGCGGGTCAGGTGCTCAGAAACCGAAGCCCGCCTGTGGCCCCCGCCTCGCATCTCGTTAATATCTTCGGCCACTCCGAATGTACCGAATTGCCCCCTCCAGCTCGCGTGGCGCACGGTCCGAGCAAGTTCCGTGTTCTCCCCGACCGGGGCGACTTGGGAGTTGGACTTTCGGAGCGATTTCTTTTGGCTTTTGGAAAAGGAGACGGGGACTCTGCAACGCTCCTCGACAGCGCCAACTGAGGCGGCTCCATATTTTGGCCTTTTTCTCTAATTACTAATAAGGTGTATTACCTTTTTCAAAATAAAAGAAAATTTTGGTGTGCAGGCCTTTGATAAAAATTTAGGTTGCACTTAAAAATATAATTGATGTTTTAACATTTAAAAGAATTAAAAATATGTACATTCTTTAAGTTAAATTATTAACATAATTGTATAATTATCTATATCTACATATTTTGAATCTTTTAAATGGTTTTGTTAAACAAAAGTTCGATTATGAGAATTGTGAGGGAATAGAAAGTAAAAATTAGCATATGAAGTAATTAGATACACAATGTGTTTTTTATCAAAAATGATTTTTTTATTCTTTTCTCAAGAATAGTACTTTTTATTATATTTTATTATATTTTTCTTTTTTTCTTTTTTTTCTTTTTTCTTTTTTTATTTTCCCTTCTCCTTCCTCTTTCTTTATGGCTGACTTACCATTGTCGTGGCCAGCAACCTACTGAGCGAGGTTGACTTTGGCCTTAGGCCGTGGCTCATTGAACCTTACCCAAAATTTGTTAGGCCAATATGCCACAAAGAGGAGGAATGAGAAGAGAAAAATAATAAAAATATAATAAAAGTACTAAAAAATTAAAAGAAACAAGACAATTTTATCCCGAGAATAGAACTTTTTGTTAAATTAAAGGATCTAGTGCATTCCTTTACGCATTTTTTTGTTCAGAAATTTTTTTTTTTTTTTTTGTAAAGTTTGTTCAAAAAAAAAAAGAAAGTTTGTTCAAAAATTGTTTCCAATAACAAAATCAGAAAAAACTATTTCTGAAAAAAAATTATTCTTCTTAGCAAAATCATTACCAAAACTAAACAATTGCATTGGTTCCTAATTTGTAATCATAACCTCTTTTGTATTTGGAGACTTGTGTCTTGCCAAATATTTTGCATTAGTGGAGAATTTATTGATATGCGAATTTACGTACTTGATTTGTGCTTCGTTGTTAAGAAAAAGCTAGAAGTCAAGCCAAATAAATTGTAAAGATCTCAAATATATTCAACATTTAGTCTAATAG
This sequence comes from Eucalyptus cladocalyx, assembly GCA_017140615.1. NCBI lineage: Eukaryota > Viridiplantae > Streptophyta > Magnoliopsida > Myrtales > Myrtaceae > Eucalyptus > Eucalyptus cladocalyx. The sequence goes on from CM029518.1 coordinate 12,085,872, forward strand.
CAAAAGTGAACGACTGCACCGGTTTCAAGTCGAACCTTACGTGCAATAACTCGATTTCCAACTTAACTCAACTTTTTTTTTTTTTTGCCAATGCTGAACTTAATTCATTTGTGAAAAATAAGCTACGAGTATGTGCCGGTTTAGATAAAACTGAAAAATAATTACTGAAAATTTTGAGTACTGAATTTCACATATGGACCATTTTAAGTACTCAAAATGAAAAAAAAAAAAAAATGTCGTTTGATTATCTCCGCGGCATAATGCGGGAGGCGCGGGGAACCTATGCACGTGCCAGCACGACTTGATTACAAAATGGGGCCCTGGAAACTATTTCTTTCCGACAGTGGAGCACACAAGGGCTTTCGTTTCTTTCGTCTCTTTTCGCAATGGCTTGATGGACTGCTCTGCAATAATATTCTGACAACACTCGAGCGCTTGTCGGCTTTTGTCGTTTTTTTATAGGTCATTTATTTATTTGATAGGGTATTTGTCACTATCTTTGTTATCATAATCACTTAAACAAGGTTATATTTGAGTATTACACTTAAAATCTTAGCCATTAGTAAGTGTATATTTTTTTTAGAAAAGAAGGTACTGCAAATGAAGCAATCTTAAGGTATTGTACGACTTTCTAGCCATTTTGCTTTCTTGGAATATAAGAGCTGTTCTCTCTCTTAATATTCATGATCCAATAAATATAAATCCTCCTCATATTAATGAAAAAAATGGAGAAGAACGACTCATACTCAGTATAGCTGTTTATCATTAGTGATTGGATATTATAAACCAACTATACTACAATATCACGACTTAGACCAATTACAATTGCTATATAATATTGCATCATAACCATTGTTTTATTTTTTTTCGGTTCCTATGTAGAAACTATTTTGTTAGCATGTTACCTTACCAAAAAAAAAAAACTATTTTGTTAGCATGTTTAATGTACTACCTTATATTAAAAAAAATTTAAAAAAAAGACCTGACAAAATAGTGGATATTGTAGTTCACAAGTATGACAATTTACTGATAACGTGTCTCATTGTGGAAGAAATAAACAAGTATCTACATATAATAAAGATTAAATAGCAAGGAGAAAGCAAATTAAATTTTAGGGGATAATATGAAATGCAATTTTTTCACATCATAAAGTTCATTTTTTTGTCTCCTAATGGTGATTTTACTAATTAGTTCGTGTGTTCAATGGATGAAACCATCCCTGAAAAAAATTGGAATCTAGGATGTAACTGAGGTTAAAGAAAATTTATAAATCATTTATATTGTCAAGAGTAAAGATACATGCATGCTCAAAGTTTCTCGAGGATCAAAAAGTGTAGAGCAAAGGATGAATTTAGTGTGGCCCTAAATATGTAGAGTGAATGAACCAACCTTCCATTATTAGAAAGAAATAATGGAAATTTGTCTACCTAGCTAGGGTTTCCTCATCATAATATGATCGCTAGTGACTATTTGTGCAAAGTCCATGATGACCTCATACTCTATGAAAATGTGTATTGCAACTTTTATAATATGTTTTAGCGAATACTTCACAGTTGCAGCATCTCCAAACTTACAATAGTTTTAGGTGTTACAATCGTAAAATATGTTTTATCACACAAAGTTTAAAACACTTCACAATACAATATGATTATGTTTCAATTACACCTATATCGATGTAATCAGAGATAGGAAAAAAAAATTATAGTCATTTATGATGTCTAAAGGAAATATATGTTCGCCTACTATTGTTGTGATCTCCACTGATTCTCAGCTTTTGACGTTGGATACGCAACACTCTTTAACGTGCGTGCTCGAACAATGCTGAGCAACGCATGTGTGGAAGGTGTTTTGATTCGAAGCACGACCATGACTCGATTTGACTTGACTTGCCTTGCATTTTTAATTAATTAATAAATAGAGAAGAAAACCAAAGGGTAACCATTGCACACGTAATTTCCGCGGCATTCTGCGGAAGGTGCGTGGAACCATCCCATGCAATGATGCAAGTGCTTCTTGACTTGACTTGGTTTTTTTATTAATAAAAGAAAAGGAAAAGAAAACTAACCAACAGGACTCCTATGCTCCCGGTGCTAATAGACATGAGTCAATGACAAAAACATATCATGACATAAATGTCAGTAGGAGGACACTGTATTAAGATATTCGAATCAGGAAAGTCATTAATTTCAATCCAAAATCTACTCTCTTTTTTCTCCTTCAAAAGAGATTACCCCAAAAAAAGGACATAATGCTGAGTTGCCATCCAACAATCCAAGACACATGCTGAAGGGAAAGGACAATTATTGCACACCAGCATTATGAAGTTGCATGTGCTTTTTGACTTGACTTACTTTTACTATTAAGAAAGAAATAGAAACGAAAAGCAACTATCAATTCCAATACTCTGAGTCGTTAAGCATATTCTCCACCAATTAATTTAATCAAAGTAGGTTACGATAACCCCTTCTCTCTCTCTCACTCTATATATATATATTTGCAGGATGCTGATGTGCATGGTCTATTTGCAGGATGCTGATGTGCATGGTCAATATGATAGATCCAACTTATAATATCACGAAGGTCCCTTACTCGTGCACATTAACTCCTAACGATCATGGCATGTGTATTGACATATAATTTTGAAGATGAAACATATTTTATTAGAAAATTAGAGGATGACCAGCAAATTCGTGCATGGAGTCACTTCATTACATGTCGTTTAAGGTCGATGGAAGATTTGATGCAAACATTTTATCAAAGATTGGAATTGCGTGAGACCTTTATACCAAATTTGAAAGGAGATATGAGTATATTAGCACATTGATCTATTAACAAGTCTGGAGAATCTATAATATATGGATATTGCATTATTGAGACAATTAAAAATCAATTGATAGTATATATGGGAAGATTTGTTTGTCCTTACTTTGGCAAGTTGAATGATCACAATGATTGCACAATTAACAACTAATTGAGTTGTTGCCTTACGTTAATAATCCAAGTCTTATGATTGACATCCTATGATAATCAGTGAACAATGAAATCCATAGATTTAAAAATTTCTAGCAAGTGCATGTGAAGCTTTGATTGAAATTTGAGATTCGATAGCCTTGACTTGACTTGACTTACTTTTCTATTAATTAAAAAAAAAAAAACTGATCGAAATTGTTTGTGATTGATGATTGGATATTATGAACCACTTAACGACGGTATCATGACTTAGACCAATTACATTGTTATATGAGATTGGATCATAACCACTACTTCTTGTTTTGTTTACCAAGTAGAATTTATTTTTGTTAACATGTTTAATGAGTACAAATGAAAAAAAGAGGAGACGTGGTAGTATAGTGGACATTGTCATTCCTGAGGACAACAATTTATTGATCACATGTATCCCTATGTAAGAAATAAATAAGAATATGCATGTAACAAAGGTTAAATAACAATAATAAAACAAATTAAATTTTTGGGAAAAAATATGAAATGCATTTTTTTTCTCATCTTAAATTGTATTTTTTTTATTCTGACAGTGCTTTTAGTAATTAGTGGGCGTGCTCGATCCATAAATCCCTCCACACGCAGCCCAGAGGAAAGATGAATGTTCGCCCACTGCTGTGATCTCCTCTAATCAGCAGCATTTTACTTGACTTGCCTTGCCTTTTTCTATCAATAAGAGAAACGCGAAAGAAAACTAAAGGGCAATGATTACCGCGTAATTTTCACTGCATTTTGCAGAAGATACCAGGGACCATCCTCTGCTTTCTTGACTCGACTTGCTTTTTCTACTAACAAAGGAAATAGAATTGAAAACCAACGATCAATTCTCGACCATCCAATTTCCACAGGGCAATCAATGCACGCGTAATTTCCACGGCAATTTGCAAAAGGTGAGTGGAGCCATCCAATACTAGTGCTTTTTCACTTGACTTTCCTTTTTTTCCAATTAATAAGAGAAATAGAAAAGAAAACTAACCAGTATAGTGATGCTCCCTATGCTAATATACACAAGTCAATCATAAAAACATCACTCGTTGCATTATTATTTCCACGGCATTATGTGGAAGGTGCGTATTCTCCGGCAACTAATTTTAATAAATAAAAAAAAGATTGCGATAGCGTTTAATGATGACGGTATGCATATTGACATATAATTTTGAAAAAGAGACCTATTTTATCATAAAATTATAATACAACCATCAAATTCGTTCATAGAGCTACCTTGTTACTACTATTTAATGCCCATCGAAGATTAGGTGTGGAAATTTCACTAAAGATAGGAATCAGGTGAAACTCTATGTCCTAATTCGAAAGGAGCTATGAGCATATTAGCACATTTAATCTAGTAACAATTGTGAAGAATCTACAATTTATGGATATTTGATTATCGAGACAATTAAAAATGAATTGATATTAAATATGAGAAAATTTGTTTGTCCTTGCTTGGGCAAGTTGGACAATTATGATGATCTTGTTTGCATAATCAATAACTAATTGAGTCACCACATTATATTAAATCCATCTTACGACGTAAACAATATGATTTTGATCAACCGTTCTTTTTCCTTTTCGCGGACTCGCAAGGCTTTGTAGTTGGCCACCCGAGTTGGTGGAATCTTGGGTTGATATTTGCGAATACATATTAATGCCAAACCATATCTTTACAAACCTTAATTAATCCAAACTCTGCGATTGACATCTCGCAACAACATGCAAACAATGAAATCCATAGACCTAAAGCTTTGAGCAAATACACGTGATGCTTCAATGGAAATTTGAGATCTAGCTCACTTGACTAGACTTGCATTTTCTATCAATAACAAAATATAGAAAAGAAAATTAATGAGCAATACTCTTTATAGGTCTCTATCATTAGCGATTGGATAATATGAACTAACTATACTACAATATCACGACCTTGACCAATCACACTATTAAAATATATTATCATGACCAAATGATGATCAATACTTTGCCTCAATTTACAAACGAAAAAAAGAAAAAAAGACATTATGATACGATGGACATTGTAATTTATGATGACGACATTGTACTGACTACATGTTTCGTATGGAAAAAAATAAACAAGATGATGCATATAATGATAATAATTACATTGTTAAAGAGAAAACGGAATATATTTTAGGGAAGAATATGGAATGCAACTTTCTCGCATGGTGGAGCACATTTATTTTTCCTAATGACGCTTCTAATAATTTGTGGGCGTGGTTGATGAGTAAATCCCTCCTGAGGAAAAAGGAATTTGAAATCCTAATTATCTACGAGGAGGAAAGTTGGTCACTTATTTAAGTTGTCTACACAAATGATAAATATTGGTTCAGACTCTTTTGAGGATCAAGAAGTATAGCAAGAAAGGATGAAATTAGTGAGGTCCTGGATTTTTACTTGGTTAGGAGGTAAATTATCTAGAGGAAATGAACGAAACTTCCATTATTTGAATGAATAATGGAAATCGTTAGGATTTCCTCATCATTTGAAAATATATGTGAATAAGTCAGTAATTTATTTTTGTAAATGAAAGATTGATGAAAGAAAAAAGGACAAATTTCTAATTCTCCTCTTCGGTGCAACCCATCGTCAAAGCTATGAGCCAATCAGCAAACCATCATCATGAAATGCTATTGCAATCTATTTTCTTTTAATTTATTTATTAAATTTAGTTGGTGGAGAATATGCACCTTCTGCATGATACGGCGGAAATAATAATCCAACGAGCGGATGTTTTTTTGATTGACTCGTGTACAAGAGTGTCGGGAGCGCAGGAGCATTGCTATGCTGGTTAGTTTTTTTTTTTTTTTTTTTTTATTTTTCTTATTAACAGAAAAAAAACAAAGTCAAGTCAAGAACCACCAGCATAGGATGGCCCCATCCACCTTCTACAAACTGCTGTGGAAATTACGCGTGCGGTGATTGCCCTGTGGAAATTAGACGGTGGAGATTCGATCGTTGGTTTTCGTTTCTGTTTTCTTTATTAGCAGAAGTGGTCCTGGTACCTTCTGCAAAATGCAGTGGAAATTAATGATTGCCCTTTGGTTTTTTTTTTTTTTTTTTGGTAAAAGTAAGAAATCCTTTAGTTTTCAGACAAGTCAAGTTAAGTGAAAGTCTTGTCAAAAAAAAAAAGTTAAGTGAAAGTCTTGCTCGCTTTGAAAAAAAGAAAAATATATAAATATAAATTATCATTGATAAGTAAAATATTTTTTATTAATTAATTATTTTAAATGATACAAATAATAATTTTTAAGAAAATAATTCAAATGATAGTGCAATCGGGTCCTTAATGTGAGTGAAAATATTTTAATTGCATGCGATTAAGGAATGTCAAATTGAGAGTCCGGCAAAAATTAAAGAACGTAAATGAAAAAAAAATATATAAATTCCCTCTAAACAGATCCGTGGTATCTTAGCGTTTTTGGTAGTATTTCCCCATTCTTTATCATGATCGGTCTTGGGCAAGGATTTCTCGGCTCAATTTGCCCATTGATCTTCTACTGTTTGAAATTTGATCATGCAAAGTGTTTGGTCAGATCAGTGATGGATTTTCACTCACATTAAGGTAAAGACAAATTACCTTACTAGAAAAAAAAATGTTTGCATATTTGAAGACCACAACATTTGAAACACACCTACATAATATATTAGGGTATTAGATTCCTACGCATAGAATGAAAGACATGATCAATCAACAGCCTAAACACCCCACAAATCATATTATAAACGAATTTTGTGCCTTATCTAGTGATATTTGTGTCTCTCGTTTCATTGGGTGTTCAAGATTCCATCCTTATCTTTGGTCCATCGTACGTGTTTCGCACTAGTCCACTAGTTTGTGTGGTTCATATTAGTGTGGGTAGATTTTTTCAAGTTTCTTTGATAAGTACTCGATACGGCAACTTCAAGGATTTAGCGTTAGGACCCTTGATAGAGAAACTTAATAATTCATCACATCAATCTAATGTTCGTTTGGAGTTTTTAGCGTGCGTTTTTTCTACAAAAAATAAATAATTCGAAAATTATTCTTTTAAAAATAATTATTTATGTTGCTTACTAAAATTAATAAATGAAGAAAATATTTATCATCTATGAAAATATTTAAATATAAATTATAATTGACTTAATAAAGAATATTTTCGAGAAAATATATATTTTAAAAATAAATAATTAATAAAAAATATTTTAATTGTTAATGATATTTTATATCTAAATATTTTATTTATCCAAAGTGAGCAAAATCTTGACCCGACTCCGATTGACTTGACTTGACTGGGCTTTTCTATCGATAAGAGAAGTAGAAAAGAAGATCGAAGGGCCTTACCAAAAAAAAAAAAGAAGATCGAAGGGCAATTATTGCCCGCGTGATTTCCACTGCATTTTGCATAAGGTGTGGGGACCTATGCTTTTTGACTTGACTTGCTTTTTCTACTAATAAAGAAATAGAAATGAAAACCGACTATCAATTCGCACCAAAACTAATTTCCACGCGGGCGATCGATGGCCGCACGAGAAATTTGCAGGAGGTGCGTGGAACAATCCCATGCCAGTGCTTCTTGACTTGACTTTGCTTTTTCCTGCCAATAAGAGAAATAGAGAGAAAATGTCACAAATGGCCTCTATATATTATTACAATATACGATTTAACTTTCGATCGTACCAATTTGGTCCTTGATAAATATTGATAAATATCCGATTTGGTCGAACTTTTCAATCGCTTAATTTGATCCTGAACTATTTGATAAATGTTCGATTTGGTCTCGAACTTTTTCGATCGGCCAATTTCATTTGGTCCTAAATTATTGATAAATATTCGATTTAGTCATTAGTTATTGTTTTTTATTTTTTTTTTTTTTCATTTTTAAATTTTAAATTTTTAAAATTTAAAAAATTTTAATTTTTTTTTGCTTATTCTCTCTTTCCTCCGGCTCCGGCGAGGGTCGCCCTCGTGCGGACGCAGCGTAGGGCCCTCGCCGATCGAGCGAGGAGCCCCTCGCCGGCGTCGGGCAAGGGGCTCCCTCGCCAGAAGGAGCTTCCCTCACGGAGCCGGCGGAGGGAAGAGAGAATAAGCAAAAAAAATTTAAAAAATTAAAAAATTAAAAATTATTTAAAAAATAAAAATAAAAAATAAAAAAGGAAAAAAAACAGTAACTAAGGACTAAATCGAATATTTATCAATAATTTAGGGACCAAATCGAGCCGATCGAAAGTTCACGACCAAATCGACATTTATCAAATAGTTCATGGACCAAATGAGCCGATTAAAAGTTCAGGGACCAAATCGGATATTTATCAATAGTTTAAGGACCAAATTGAGCCGATCGAAAGCTCGCGACCAAATCGCACATTAGATAATAGATAGGGACCATTTGTGACATTTTCCCAAAATAAAACTTACTAGTAGAGCAATATTCCCGTGCTACGGTGCCAATGTACACGAGTCAATCACGAAAACATCACTCCCTGGATTATCACTTCCGCGGCATAATGCGGAAGGTGCGTATTCTCTACCAACTAATTTTAATAAATAAATAAATTAGATTACGACAGCATTTGATAATGATATATTTATTGGCATATAATTTTGAAGAAGATAACTATTTCATCAGAAAATCAGAATACAAACCATTTAATTTGTACGTAGAGCCACCTCTTTTCTGCTGTTTAATGGCCTTTGAAAATTAGACGTGAAAATTTTACTAAAGATGGGAATCGGATGAGACTCCATATCCTAGTTTGAATGGAGTTACGAGCATATTATCACATTTATTATTGTAACAATTCTGAAGAATCTACATATTATATTATGGAGATAATTAAAAATTGATTTATAGTAACTATGGGAAGATTTTTTGGTCCTTGCTTGAGCAAGTTGGATGATTATGACAATCTTATTTGCACAATCAACAACTAATCGAGTTTTTACATTACGTTAAATTCATCTCATGACATAAATGAGATAATTTTAATTAACCTTCTTTTTCCTTTTCACAGGCTCCCAAGGCCTTGTAGTTGGCCCCTCCTAAGTTGTTGGAATCTTGGGTTCATATTTGGGAATACATGTTAATACCACACTATCTCGGCACAAATCTTGTGCAACAACACGTGATCAATTAAATTCATAGATCTGAAGCTTCGAGCAAGTGCATGTGAAGCTTTTATTGAAATTCGAGATCCAACACACTTGATTGGACTTGCATTTTTAATTAATAATAAAACATAGAAAAGAAAGTTAACGAGCAATACTTGTTATAGGTCACTGTCTTTAGTGATTGGATAGTATAAACTAAGTAAACTACAATGTCACGACCTTGACTAATTACATTGTCATAGTATGAACTAAGTATACCAAATGGTTACTGTTTGTTTCCTAAGTAGAATAACATTTGTTAAGATGTTTAATACACTACCTCAATTTACAAAACACAAAATAAGACATGTTAATGTGGTGGACAATGTAGTTCATGAGGACGACAGTGTACTGGTTATGCGCTCCGTTAAAATGAAAGAAAATGTTGTTTGCTAATAAGTAATTTCCGTGGCATTATACGGAAGGTGTGGGGAACCTATGCACGTGCCAGCATGACTTGATTATAAAATCGGGGCGTGGAAACTATCTTTTACTGATACTGGAGTGCCCATGGGGCTTTCGTTTTCCTTCGTCTCTTCTGGCAACTGCTTCATGGATTGATATATTTGCAATAATATTCCGAAACACTTGAGAGCTTGTTGGGTTTTGTCGTTTTTTATCGCTCATTTATTTATTAGATAGGGTATTTGTTACTGTCATTGTTATTATAATCACTTAAACAATTTTACATTTGAGTATTACACTAAATATCTTAGCCATTAGTATGTGTATATATCTTTAATAAAGAAGGTACTGCAAATGAAGCGATCTTGAGGTATTGTACAACATTTTATGCATTCTGCTTTGTTGGAATGTGAGAGCTGTTCTCTCTCTTAATATTCATGATCCAATAAATATAAATCCTCCTCATATTAATGAAAAAAAAAATGGAGAAGAACAACTCATACTCGTTATAGTTGTTTATCATTGGTTATTGGATATTATGAGCCAACTATACTACAAAATCATGACCTAGACCAATTATTTTGCTATATAATATTGCATCATAACCAATTGTTTTAATGTTTTTTTTTTTGTTTGTATCCTATGTAGAATCTATTTTGTTAGCATCTTTGGCTGCGCAGATGGTAACCATCCACACAGCCCAACTATTTCTATTCTTCTCTTCCCAGAACAAAAAAGAATAAACCTGTTTGATAACGGCAGTTAGTTTTTTGTTCAGGAACAAAAAGTTAGCCCAGGAATGGTTTTGAAATATAAATGAGAAGTAAAAAAAAGTTGCTTCTTGTTCCCGAAAAGTTTAAGAAATAAGTGAATTTTTTTTCTTTTATTCTTCTCTTGCTAACCGCCATTGACCGCCGTTGACCACCACCGCCGTCGCCGCCGCCGCCGCCGCGCCGCGCGCCAGCCGACTGATCGCCGCCGACTCGCCGCTGCTACCGGCTAATCCGTCGCCGGAGGCCGATCGATCGCCGCTGACGCCGATCGCCGCCGTCGCTAAACCCGACCGCCGATCGCCGGAGGCGATCGAGCCGTCGCCGGCGCTGATCGCTATCGCCGCCATCGTCGCCGGAGGCGGACCGCCGTTACCGACACGATTGCCGGAGGCGGACCGAATCCGTCCGCGCCGGTCGCCGCTGTCGCCCGCCGCCGCCCGGTCGATCACCGACCGCGTCGGCGTCGCCCGCCGTCATTGCCACCGACCGATTTCGCCGCCACCGACCATCGACGGCGGTCGGCGGTGACGGCCGGTGGATCGGCGGCGCCGCGGCGTTTGGCATGCCCCGGCGGGTGCGGATCGACGGCGAGCGGGTGGCGGTAATCTGTCGGCAAGAATAAAAAATGAATAAATATAAAAAAGAAATTGTTACGTACAAACGCATTTCTATTCTTTTTCTATTCCAAGAGTAGAAATTTTGTGTCGTTACCAAACGGGTTCTTTTACTAAGAAATTATTCCCTGAGCGAGAAATAGAAAAGAACCATTTCTGAAAAAAAAAACTCTTAGGAACAGAAGCGTTGTCATGCGCAGCCTTTATGTACTGCCTCAAATTACAGATGGAAAAAAAAAGTGATAAAATAGTGGATATTGTAGCTCACAAGTATGACATTTTACCGGTTATGTGTTTCGTTATGGAAAAAATAAGCAAGTATATGCATATAAAAAAGATCAAATAGCAAAGAGAAAGCAAAATAAAGTTTAGGGAAGAATATGAAATGCATTTTTTTTTTTATGTTATAAAGTTCATTTTTTTCTCCTAATGGTGCTTTTACTAATTAGTGCATGTGATCAATGGATAAATCCCTCCCTGAAAAAAAAAATTGGAACGAAGGATGTAATCAGGGCAAAGGGAATTTTATAAATTGTTTATGTCATGAGAGAAAATATACATGCATGCTCAAAGTTTCTCGAGGATTGAGAAGTGTAGCAACTAATGATGAAATTAGTGAGGTGTTAGACTTTTACTAGCTTGAAAGGCAAAATATTTAAAGTAAATGAACTGATCTTCCATTATTAGAAAGAAATAAAGGAAATTTGTCTACCTAGCTAGGGTTCCCTCTTCATACCAAAATATAATATGATTAGTAGTGAATATCTGTGCAAAGTCCATAATTACCTACTAGTCTATCAAAATGTGCATTGCAGCTTTTATATTGTATTTTAGTGAATACTTCACAGTTAAAATACCTCTAAAGTTACTACAGTTTAAAGTGTTACAATTGTAAAATATATTTATCAAACACAAATATTGCAACACTTATCAGTACAATACAATTATATTTTAATTACAGCTATACCAATGTAATCGGGACAGGAAAAAAATTGATTAGTCATTTGTGTTGTCTACAGGAAATATATACGTTCGCCCACTGCTGTGGATCTCTACCAATCTTCAGCCTCCGACGTTGGATACGCAAAGCTCTCTACTGTGCGTGTTTGAGCAACGCCGAGCAACGTAGAACTGTGTGGAAGGTGTTTTGATTTAAAACAAGCAAGACCTTACCTTGACTTGACTTGAATTGCCTTTTTTTATTAATAAAGAAATAGAGAAGAAAACTAAATAACAATCATTGCACGCGTAATTTCCGCAGCATTTTGCAGAAGGCGCGTGGAACCATCCTATGCAAGTACTTCTTGATTTTTCTTTTTGGTCAGACAAGTGCTTCTTGACTTGACGTGCTTTTTTTCTATTAATAAAACGGAAGGAAAAGAAAGCTAACCAGCAGGACTCCCATGCTCCTGGTTCTAATAGACATGAGTCTGAACAAAAACATATCATGACATGAATGTCGGTACGATACTTTGTTAGGATATTCGAATCAGTAAAGTTGTTTATTTTCGATCCAAAATCTACTTTTTTTTTCTCTTTAAAAAGAGATTCCTCCAGAAAAGCACAAATGCTGAGTTGCCATCCAACGGTCTACGCGTGCTGCTTGGAAAGGATAATTATTGCATGCATAATTTCCACAGCATCGTGCGGAAGACTTGATGCTTTTTCTTTAATAAAGAAATAGAAACGAAAACCAATGATCAATTCCAATGCTCCGAGTCAGTATGGATCTAGACAAGTATTCCCTCCCCCTCCTCATGGCATTGCAGGAGGGAAGGAATGATGTTTGGAATAAGTGAGTTCTAGTAGTTTGGACTTAAATGTAGACAAATTTTGGAGGGTGCGATGGTGCTGGTGTCAAAGAACAATAATTTAAGTCTCCAGTTTAAGAGGCTATCTGGCATCACTTCCTATAGTAATTTCTACTGTGAAAACGTGTATTGCAACTTTATATTGTGTTTTGCCAAATAATTTGTAACTGCAGCACCTCTAAACTTACAATCATTTTTAGGAAAGCATCTCACCTAATTTTCAAGTGTTACAACTGTATAATATGTTGTATCAAAAAAAAAAGTTGTGAATTAAAAAAGAATTGCAACAATTCACAATAGAGCACAGTTACGTTTCACTTATAGCTCTACCGATGTACTCGGGACAGAAAAAAAAAATTATCAGTCATTTATGTTGTCTAGAGGAAATATAAATGTTCACCCACTACCGTGACCTTCACTGACTCTCAGCCTTCAACATTGGATACACAACACTCTAAAGTATACGTGCTTGAACAATGCTCAGCCCCGTAGCACTGTGCAGAAGGTGCGTAGAGGCGGCATGGGCGTGTTGATTGAAATGGAGCACGACCTCAACTTGACTTTGCCTTTTCTGCCAATAAAGATATAAAAAAAGAAAACCAAAGGGCAATCATTGCACGCGTAATTTCCGCAGCATTTTATTGAAGGTGTGTGGAACCATCTTATGCATGTGCTTCTTGACTTGACTTGCTTTTTTCTATTAATAAAAGAAAAAGAAAAGAAAATTAACGAACAATACTCCCCTGCTTTTGGTGCACATAGACATGAGACGATCACAAAAACATTATATGACATAAATGTCAGTACAACACTTTGTTTAGACATTCAAATCAAGAAAGTTAATTATTTTCAATCCAAAATCTTACATTTTTTTTTTTTCAAAGGAGTTCCCCAAAAAAAGCACATGATGTCGAGTTGCCATCCAATAGTTCGAGACGCATACTACATTAAAACGATAATTATTACATGCGTAATTTCTGCGGCATTATGAGAAAGGTGCATGTGCTTTTTGACTTGACTTGCTTTTTCTTAATAAAGAAATAAAAAACAAAAAAACAATTCTGACGCTTTGAGTCAATAGACATTCTCAATCAACTAATTCAATTAAAAAGCAGATTGCGATAACCCCTACTCACTCTTCGCAAGATGGATGTGTAGGGTCAATGTCCGATCAGACTTGACATCATGAAGGTCCCCTACTCAGGCATGTTAGCGCCTATAGTTATGAAGAGGAGACCTATTTAATCAGAAAATTGTAAGATAGACCACTAAATTCATGCATGGAGTCACGTCGTTACATGTTGTTTAAGGTCGATTCAAGATATGATGCAGACAATTTACCAGAGATTGGAATTAGGTGAGACCCTATATCCCAAATTTGAATGGAGCTATGAGTAATTAGCACACATAATATATTAACGAGTCTTGAAGAATCTATAGTATATGAATATGAATTATCATGATAATTAAAAATCGATCGATAGTATATATGGGAAGGTTTGTTTGTCCTTACTTGGGCAAGTTGGATGATTGTGATGATAGTATATGCACAATCAACAACTGGTTGAGTTGATGCATTATGCTAAATCCATCTCATTCCATAAATGAGATGATTCTATTCGATCATTTTTTTTCCCTTCTCATATACTCCCTTTACTTCATAGTGGGTGGAACCACAAGTGTTAAGGCCTTATCACTTTTGCACAAACCTTAAATAATCCAAACTTCATAATTGGCATCTTGCAATAACATGTGAACAATGAAATCCATAGGTGTGAAACTTCTAGCAAGTGCAGTTGAAGCTTTGATTGAAATTGGAGTACAGCACGCTTGGCTTGATTTGCTTTTTTTATTAATAAAAGAAAATAGAAAAGAAAACAACTCGATAAAGTTGTTTGTAACTTAGTGATTGGAAATTATGAACCAACTAAACGACAATATGATGACTTTAGACTTGCCTTTTCATTTAATACGAGTATAGAAAAAGAAAACCAAAGGGCTATCATTGCAAGCATAATTTCAGCAGCATTTTGCGGAAGGTGCGTGAAAACATCCAACGTAGCTTCTTGACTTGACTTGCTTTTCTATTAATAAGAGAAATAGGAAAAAAAGAAGAAGAAGAAGTAACTAGCAGTATTCCCGTAGTTCTGGACTCCTGGTGAGAATATCCACGAATCAATCACAAAAATATCACTAGTTTGATTATTATTTTCAAAGCACAATATGACTTTTTTCTTTCTAAAGAGATTCCTCTAGGAAGAGGAAATCCCCAAATAAATCTTCCTTGATTCTCAAAATTTTCTCCATACCATATCAAGTCTAAAAATTATGTAGTCATTATCCCCTCACCTATTGCATTTTTATATCACTCCTTAAATTATTTTTATTTTGGACAGTTTACATTACTTTTATACTTCAATGCCACATTTACAATTTCTCACCTAATGGGTTATTAGCAATTGGACAAATATTTAGGGATACATTTTTCCTTTTCATTTCATTTTTGTCGAACTTTTTATCTCATGTTGACGCACTTTTTCTTCTTAACTGTTAAGTAAAGGGTATCACTTATTCATCTAAAGGTGTTTGTCATTAGTGATTGGATATTATGAACCAGTGATATTACAATAACATGACTTTGATGAATTATATTGCTTTATAATATTGCATCATCGGCAACTACTTTTATTTTTTTCCTAAGTAGAATCTTAAAAAAGAAGAAGAAGAGAGTGTTGGAGAAATCTTTCCAGAATATTTTGAAACTAACAAAACGTTTCTATCAGTCTAGTCTGGATATTCGCAGACCTTCGGTTTAGAGTCGAAGACTTTCGATTACTGGGACTCGCACTCAAGACTCAAGACTCAAGACTCAAGATTCAAGACTATTCTCATTGACAGTCTTTCTAATCCAGTGACGAAGGAAATCCAGAGCCGAAGTATTTGGTTGAGGATTTAATCCTATCTTCTGGAGAAGATCTCTTGGCTGGATAAAATATAACGGATTCTTTTATTCGTATCTATATCGATTGAAGATCCGATGGTTGACGAAATATTCTTGGAATGTTCTATTCTTGGAAACCAAGATCATGATTGTATGGACGAACATGATTGATGGGCTATCGTCAGGTTCCTTTAATAGCTCGAATGATCTTCTTAATTGATTCCGTCCAACGGGTAGATTGGAGGAATTCCTTTGGTAAGTGCCAACGGGTATGATGGCATAAATGAGTATAAAAGGAAGACGTTCTAGTTGTTTTAGGGTGTGATCGATAGAGAAATTCCAAAGTCTGAAACACCTTGATTATTAGTTGATACGTTTTTGAGCGAAATTGTATACACAAAGAGTGTCTATACTTGGTGATACCTTGAGTGAGTGTGGTATATCATCTACACTGAGAAATCAAGGAAAATCAATGCTGTAACATCTCTTTGTTTATAGTGGAATCTAGCTAATAGGCTGTCAGTGCAGAAGAGTGGACGTAGGCTTGAATCAAGCCGAACCACTATAAACCGCGTGTTCAATTCTCTCTTTCCTTTACTTAGTCCTACGTTGATTATTATTTGTTGCAAATCCTTCAACTGTTTAGTATTGTGCAATTATCAAGAAAAATATTTTATATACCTATTCACCCCCCTCTAGGTACTCTAACTAGCTATATCAATTGGTATCAGAGCTCGTGTTCTTACTTTATTTGAAGTGTTTTACTTCAGAGTAAAAGATCCATGGCTAGTATGCTAGCACCAGGGCTGGTGGAAGGGCAAAGCAATACCAGACTACCCTACTTTGATGGAAAGGATTACAACATCTGGAAGAACAAGATGAAAGCTTTTCTACGATCAAAGGATCCTCTGGAATGGAACGTTGTGGAAAGAGGAATTACTCCTACAGCTGCATCAGTCTCTGAAAAAGGGAAAGAAACTGTTGAGACCAGCGGAATGACTTAGGAAGAGATAATTAAGAGACAAGTACTCAATGCAAAAGCAATTTACTCTTTATATTGTGCTTTGTCACCAACTGAATATAACCGAATATCTTCTTGTGTTACAGCAAAAGAAGTATGGGACAGATTACATATCACCTATGAAGGAACAGATCGAGTGAAAGAGACCAGAATTAACATACTCCTCGGTCAATATGAAGCCTTCAAAATGAAATCAGGAGAATCTATAATTGACATGTTTAGTCGTTTTATAGATATTGTCAATGGTCTTGAGAACCAAGGACAAAAAATTTCTGATCCCATGAAGGTAAACAAGCTACTGCGTGGACTCTCCAAGGATTGGAATCATATAAAGACTTCA
The DNA here is from genome assembly GCA_017140615.1 of Eucalyptus cladocalyx. NCBI lineage: Eukaryota > Viridiplantae > Streptophyta > Magnoliopsida > Myrtales > Myrtaceae > Eucalyptus > Eucalyptus cladocalyx. The sequence goes on from CM029518.1 coordinate 12,102,916, forward strand.
ATAAGAGAGATGCAAAGAATTATGCCATTATCCGTCGACGAGCTGATTGGAACTCTTTAGTCTTATGAAGTGGAACAAATTAATGAAGACGAAGATCCAAAAGGTAAGAAATCCATTGCATTAAAATCAAATGATAATTCTGATGATACAGATTCTGAAGATGATCTGGATGATGAGGAGCTTGCTCTTATGATAAGAAGATTCATAAAGCTGAATAGAAAAGGAAGAAGGTTCAACTCAAATAAACAAAGTTTCCAAAGACAGCAGACCAAGTCTGTAGATGATGAGGAACCAAACAAAGATGTAGTTTGCTTCGAATGCAAGAAAAATGGACACATCAGACCCAACTGTCCTCTTCTAAAAAAGAAGAAAGGAAAAGCTGAAAAGTTTCGTAAAGCTCTTAAAGCTGAAACATGGAGTGATACAGAGTGTGAAGAAAGTGATGAAGAATATGCCAACCTGTGTCTGATGGCATAATCAGACTCAGACTCAGACTCTGGATCATACTCAGATAGTGAATTTGAGGCAAGTAATTTTAAAATTCCTGTCAAAGTTTCTAAATACATTGATGAACTATGTTTTAGTCTTAAGACTTCTTTCAAAAGAATTTCCGAACTTAAAAAGGAAAACTCAGCTCTAAAACAAAAGGAAAATGTCTTAGAAGAAAGAATTAAAAATCTAGATTTGAATGTTTCTACTCTTAAAGAAAAGGAAGATAATCTTTTGAAAGAAAATGCTCTTTTAAAAACCGACTTATCAAATATTTCAAAGAAATTTTCAATAGGGTCCGAAAAATTTGAAAAAATTCTTTCAGCTCAAAGACCTTATTTCAATAAGTCCGGTCTAGGTATGACAGCAGAAACAATCCCCTTGATTGATTTTCCTAAAGTAAAAGAAAGAATTAAGAAAAGACCGTCGAGAGAGGCTTACGTAAATCATTTCAAGAAAGTTTTTGTAAAGTCTCGTAGGTCGAAATGCCCTCAGTGTTCAAAGTAATGATCAGGATCACGTTGAAAAAGAGTCCTATGGTTTGGAAACCTGTTAAGAAAGTATGGCCTAATAATGTTCATCTTACTAACACCGAAGGACCCAAGAAAATTTGGGTACCAAAGAAAGCTTGAGACTCTCTTTTAAATGCGAGGTCTCCGTCAAGAGAAAGGTAAAGTGGTATCTTGGCGGATGTTCAAGACACATGACGGGGGAGACTCAAATTGCTTCATAAAGCTTATTCAAATAAATGGTGGAAAAGTTTCATTTGGAGGAAACGGTAAAGGAAGTATTGTGGGATTTGGAACTGTGAAAATTGGAAATCTCACAATAAGCAATGTTTATCTAGTGGAAGGACTCAATTATAACCTTCTCAGCATTAGCCAATTATGTGATACTGGTTTCAAGATCTCCTTTCAAGAAGGAATATGTTCTGGAATCAGTAAATACTCTACTCAGTCTTTCATGGGTCGAAGACATGGAAATATCTACCTCTTAGACGTGAAACCAAATGAATCACAATGCCTAATCTCAATTCAAGATGAAGCAAGCTTATGGCACAGGAAGCTTGGTCATGTCAACATGAAGTAGTTAGCCAAAATCTCATCAAAGTAGCTTGTTCGAGGTCTACCCAAATTATCATACTAAAAATCTGATCCATGCACACCATGTATTCTGGAAAAGCAGGTAAGAAATTCATTTAAGCCAATAAATCATGTCTCTACTAATCATGTACTACAGTTGCTGCATATGGATCTCTTTGGACCAACCAGAACCTAGAGCATTGGAGGTAAGAAATATTGTCTAGTAATTGTGGATGACTACTCTCACTTTACTTGGGTATATTTTTTTGCAAGTAAGTCTGAAACCTTCTCGTATTTTGAAAAATTTGCTAAAAAGGTTCAAAATGAAAAATGATGTGTTATCTCAAGTATAAGAACATATCATGGAGGTGAATTTGAAAATCAAGACTTTACAAAATTTTGTGATAAATCTGGCTTTAAGCATATGTTCTCTTCTCCATATACTCTAGAGCAAAATGGAGTTGTAGAAAGAAAGAATAGATCTCTTCAAAAAATGGCTAGAACTCTTTTAATTGAAAGTGAGATTTCTTCACGATTTTGGGCTGAAACCGTTTCAACAGCGTGCTATATCATTAATAGAGTCTTCTTAAGACCTATTCTAGAGAAAACCCCTTATGAGTTATTCAAAGGTAAGAAGCCTATTGTTTCATACTTTCATGTGTTCGGTTGCAAATGCTTTATTTTGAAAAATGCAAAAGATCGAGTTGGTAAGTTTGAAGAAAGATCAGATGAAGGCATCTTCCTTGGATATTCTACATCAAGCAAAGCCTACGAGTCTATAACAAGAAGAGCCGAGTCTGTGGAGGAGTCAATGAATGTCAAATTTCAAGCCTCTACGCAAGATGAATCGATCGACTCATCATGAAGAGTCTGAACCTACTCCAGACCCTCCAAAGCTTACAACTCAAGAAGCATCTCAGACTCTAGAAGATCAGCACCAAACTATTCATGAAGATTCAAATAAAGAAAGAGATCATCAACCAGACAAATAAACCAGTAACTAGAAGCATAAATCCAGTCATCCCAAAGATCTCATTATCGGCGAAATTAATGAAGGAATTCGCACCAGATCTAAAAAGCGTGAAGAGTCTAGTGCTGTAGCTCTTATTTCCGAAATTGAGCCAAAGAGCGTAGAAGAAGCTTTATATGATGAAAGCTGGATTGAAGCTATGCAAGAAGAGCTCAGACAGTTTAACATTAATGATGTCTGGGAATTGACATCTAAACCAAAAGGTAAAACTGTTATTGGAGCTAAATGGGTGTTCAGAAACAAGATGAATGAGAAAGGAAAAGTCGTACGAAACAAAGCAAGACTCGTGGCTAAAGGATACACGCAAGAAGAAGGAATAGAATATGATGAGACTTACGCTCCAGTAGCAAGGTTAGAAGCTATTCGACTATTACTTGCGTTTGCTTATTATAAAAATTTAAGGTTATTCCAAATGGACGTCAAAAGTGCCTTCCTAAATGGAGTTATCCATGAAGAAGTCTACGTGGAACAACCACCAGGGTTTGAAGACCCAAAGAGGCTAGACTCAGTCTTCAGACTGAAAAAGGCCTTGTATGGTTTAAAGCAAGCACCTCGAGCTTTTTATGACAGACTAAGTAAGTTCTTAATACAGAATGGTTTTGTTAAAGGTAAAGTAGATACTACTTTATTTATCAAAAAGGAAAACAAAAGCTTTTTACTTGTTCAAATAATATATGTGGGTGATATTATTTTTGGATCCCCTAATGAAAGTCTATGCAAGAAATTTTCAAAGTCTATGCATGATGAGTTTGAAATGAGTATGATGGGAGAGTTAACATTCTTTCTCGGGCTTCAAGTGAAACAACTAGAGAAAGGAACTTTCATTCATCAAGAAAAGTATGCAAATGATCTTGTCAAAATGTTTGGACTGGAAAAGTGCAAAAAGATCGACATACCGATGTCATGTTCTTTGAAGATAGACAAAGATGAAGAAGGAAAGAAAGTTGATCAAAAGCTGTACAGGAGCATCATTGGTTCACTTCTTTATCTTACTGCTTCTAGACGTGACATTTTGTTGAGTGTTTGCATTTGTGCTAGGTTTCAATCAGATCCTAGAGAATCCCATCTCAGTGCTGCGAACGTATTATTAAATACGTTGCTTCATCTTCAAGCATCGGTCTTTGGTATCCTAAGAAGGGAGACTTTAATCTTCCGGGGATATTCGACGTAGATCCGGCCGGTTGTAGAGTCGATAGAAAAGTACTTTGAACTTGCCAATTGCTTGGAAGCGGGACGGTGTCTTGGTTTTCAAGGAAACAAAGCACTGTGGCCCTCTCAACAACAAAAGCTGAGTATGTAGCTCTTGGAAGCTGCTATTCGCAAATTCTATGGATAAAACAACAGCTACAAGACTTTGAAATTGAAGACTCATGCACAGAGATCAGATGTGATAACACTAGCGCAATCAATCTCACCAAAAATCCAATCCTTCATTCAAGAGCAAAGCATATAGAGATTCGACATCACTTCATTAGAGATCATGTTCAAAATGGAGAAATCTCGATTCAATTTGTTGATTCAAAAGTCAACTAGCGGATATATTCACAAAGCCTTTGGAGAAAAATCAATTCGATTTTATCCGTTCCAGACTCAACATTTTGAAGCTTGAAGAAGTTAAAGTCTAGAGACGCTCCAACCCTCAGACTCAGACATTCATGGCTATAGACTATAAGTTGTTATTATATTCAAACTCGGAAAGGTACAATCTTTAGTTCAGTTAATTTATAGTTTCCGTAAAAAACGAAATCGTGTATTTTCAAAAGAATTAACTTCTATTTGGCAGTTAATGATTTTAAAAAGAAGGTGACCATTCACTTTCCTTGTGCCGATTGAACCTTCCTTTTTAAACTAAGTTATATATATATAGTTTTCTTTTTCGCACAATCTTCAAAACCCTAAAAGTCATTCTCCTCCCAATTCTTGTCTCTACTTCGTGTTCATCTTCGAGAAAGTTGTCATCTTTTCTTGGGAAAGCAAGTAAAGGAATCTTTCAATGACAAGGAAGGATGTCTTCTTCGAGGAAGTCTTCAAGAATCGCAAACAGGAGACCACGAGAGAATGAGGATGGACCTACCCATTTCGATCTCACCGAAGAAGAAGACTTATCGAGTCAGCAACAGAGCCCGATTCACTCTCCACCACGTCACTCAACACCATCTACCCCACAAGGTGCGGGTCATCATCCAGAAGAAGAAATAATCGAGGAAGCAGACCCTGTAAGAGTCCAAAAACCCTCTTTTATTTACAAACTCTATTGTGCGATGAAGAGCATTGGGACTCCGTTGAACTACGTGGATGATTTTCTTAAAGATAAGAATTATGGGAATGAGTATATCTTTCTGCGACGGATGGAGGATTTGGGAATTGCTCCAAGAGGAAAGGCTAAGGAAGCACTTGCAAACATTCCAAGTGACCCTCGTATATCAGGACCGAATCCGATTGACGGGAACGATGATGATAAAGTGTTCAGTGAGTTTCAACCTAGAATAGGTGTTGCTGCGAGGGTGAAGGGAAAAAGAATGGAGTTTGTTTAAATCAAAGGAATAGGAGAATATGTTTTCGAGGTTGAAACGAGGGGTGATAAACCCTAGGAGTGTTGATTTCGATTTCTTGGATGCCATTAATGTGAACTTAAGGGAGAAGTTCAATTTGTTTCAACTTGAGCAATTTTGCACCGATACCACAGACGGTTATGCGCAATTGACAGCATACTTCTATTCGAATCTTAGCTTTTTAGATGCGAATAGAATATCATTCAGTGTTCGAGACCAAGACTATGTGGTTGATGTGGACATGTTGGCTGACATAATTGGAGTTGAACGAGGACGTTATCAACCGATCAAAGTTTCAATTGCTCGTGCCTCATTGGAGCTTGTCAAAGATAGAGATACAGAGGGAAGAATCATCTATTCAAGGATGCGTGCCATCAATATCGTGCTTCACAAAATTGTGATCAATTGCATCAGGCCCAAATCTACATCCAAGGCTGACGTGTCCAATTCCGAGGCAAAATTGATGTATGCGATTAACTTAGGGACGAAGTTCTCTCTCCCTCACATCATTCTCTTTCACATGTACAGAGCAATAGCGAAGGACAAAGGCCAATTGCCTTACCCTGGTCTTGTGACCAAGATCTTCAGACACTTAAATATTGAACCTCCACACACTCTTTGTGTTCGACCATGCGATAAAATGGTGGTAGGTTTGAAGATGCTGACGAAGATGCGTCTGAAAGAATTTTCCAAGGCAATGGAGAAGTTCAGAGTGAAAACTCCAGTACCCTCTGCTTCAAAGAGAAAAGGGAAGGAGGCCATTAGTGCCCCATCCTCAAAGAGAAGAACTCTCATCTTGGAGGATGAAGATGAAGAGGAAGATCTCACAATCTCTGCTTTGATAAGGACCAAACGTTCTGTACCTCAATCGACAGAACATCAGAAGAAAGGGAAAGAAGCAGAAGAATAGAGAGAAGAAGAGGAGCAAGCCAAGAATAGAGAAGAAGAAGAAGAGCAGCGAGAGAAGGAGAAAGAAGCTGAAGAAGAAGGAGAAGAAGAGAAAGAAAAGTCTACAGCTAAAGCTAGAGAGAAGGGGAATCAAGATGCAGAAGAGCATGATCATCACTCTTCCCCATTTGAGGTCCTAGAGACAGGGGGAGATGGCGAGCAAGGAAGATCCACACCTCATGTTGCCAATAGTGAAGGTCTAAGACGATCACCAGCAGATCCAGAAGAGTTTCAAGCTTCTCAAATGCCTGAAGAAGGACATGATACGTTAACACCAAATCTGCAAGTACAGAAGCTCCATTGTCTGCATTCACTCCATCAGAAAAAGCACATGCAAGTACTCAGACGGACAATTCAGCAGATTTTCGTCGTATTCTTGATGTTCTTCTGGAAATGCGGGGCCAAATCTACGCTCTGAACTGTGAAATTCAAGTCATGAAGAATGCTGGACAGGCATCTTCAATTATCCTGGAGGACAAAATGAAAGACCTCGCTCTACAACTTCAAGCTAATGCCAAAGGAGAGGAGGTAGCTCAACTAAGGGAAGACTTGAAAAGACTAGAAGGCATAGTCTAGTCGATGGGAGATTTCCAGATCGTGCGCATTCCCAAACAGACCTGACTCTTTTCTCACCTTTTTAATGATGACAAAAAGGAGGAGAATTGCAATTTGAACGAACTTTAAACTGAACTTTAATCTTTGAATTTAAATTTGTGGTTAAATATGTTTGTTTTGATGTTTGTTTTTGAGTTTGACTTGAGTGAATTGAGTGAACTTGGGTGTGATTGAACTTGAATTTGACTGAAGTAGATTTTGATGCTTGACTAGTTGCATTTATATTGCATTTATATCAAGTATGGTATTACTCATGAAAGACTAACCAATTTTCTATGGATGCAGAATCTTGTTGATTTATTAATCTTTATGAGATAGCCATATTGCTTAAGAAATGTTTTTGCAGGTCAAAGTTGTTCAAATCTATAGGAAAGTTTTGTCACCATCAAAAATGGGGAGATTGTTGGAGAAATATTTCAAGAATATTTTGAAACTGACAAAACGTTTCTATCAGTCTAGTCTGGATATTCGCAGACCTTCAGTTTAGAGTACGAAGACTTTCTAATTACGGACTCAAGACTCAAGACTCAAGACTCAAGACTCAAGATTCAAGACTATTCTCATTGACAGTCTTTCTAATCCAGTGATGAAAGAAATCCAGAGCTGAAGTATTTGGTTGAGGATTTAATCCTATCCTCTAGAGAAGATCTTTTGGTTGGATAAAATATAACGGATTCTTTTATTCGTATCTAGATCGATTGAAGATCCGATGGTCGACGAAATATTCTTGGAATGTTCTATTCTTGGAAACCAAGATCCTGATTGTATGGGCGAACAAGATTGATGGGCTATCGTCAGGTTCCTTTAATAGCTCGAATGATCTTCTTAATTGATTCTGTCCAACGGGTAGATTGGAGGAATTCCTTTGGTAAGTGCCGACGGGTATGATAGCATAAATGAGTATAAAAGGAAGACGTTCTAGTTGTTTTAGGGTGTGATCGATAGAGAAATTCCAGAGTCTGAAGCACCTTGATTATTAGTTGATACGTTTTTGAGCGAAATTGTATACACAAAGAGTGTCTATACTTGGTGATACCTTGAGTGAGTGTGGTATATCATCTACATTGAGAAATCAAGGAAGATCAACGCTGTAACATCTCTTTGTTCATAGTGGAATCCAGCCAATAGGCTGTCAGTGCAGAAGAGTGGACGTAGGCTTGAATCAAGCCGAACCACTATAAACCGCGTGTTCAATTCTCCATTTCCTTTACTTAGTCCTACGTTGATTATTATTTGTTGCAAATCCTTCAACTGTTTAATATTGTGCAATTATCAAGAAAAATATTTTATATACCTATTTACCCCCCTCTAGGTACTCATACTAGCTATATCGAGAGTCTTAAAAAAAGAGAGAGAGAGAGACTTGTGCTAATATCGTGGACATTGTAGCCCACAAGGATGACTGTTTACTGGTTACGTGTTGCCTTGTGGAAGAAATAAACAAGCATATGCATATAGTAAAGATTCGATAGCAAAGATAAAAGTATATATATATATATATATATATGTTTCAAGGAAAAATATGAATGCTTTGTTTTCACATTGTAAAGTTTTTTTTTGCCTAATGATGCATTCGATAATTGGTGGGCTTGCTTGATGGATAAATGCCTCCCTGAAAAAATTGAAATCCAGTATATAATTGGGGCAAAAAAAATTGTCAATTATTTCTGCTATTTAGAGAAAAGATAAACGTTTGTCGAAAGTTTTTTAAGGATTGAAAACTCTAGTAGCAAAGATGGAATTAGTGAGGTCCTAGACTTTTTACTTATATGGAAGGCAAAATATTTAGAGTGAATGAACCAAACATTCATTATTAGAATGAATAATGAAAATTTGTCAACATAGGTAAGGTTTCCTCTTCATCCGTAACTATATGAATGGGGTAGTCATTTGTTTAGATTGAAAATGTCCAAGCATTGAAAATCGATTGGACCTATATGTTCAGAGCCCATAATGCGCCATCCAACTGTCCAAGACACATGCTGCACGCAGAGGACGATCATTGCATGCCTATTGCCTAATTTCCGCGGCATTCTGCGGAAGGTCCGTATTCTCCACTAACTAATTTAATAATAGCAGATTGCGAAAGCACCTACACAAAATGATATGCGTATTAGCATGTAGTTGAGAATAAAAGACCTATTTTATCAGAAAATCAGAAGCCGGCCATCAAATTCATGCGTAGAGCCACCTCCTTACTGTTGTTTGATGTTGATTGAAGATTAGATGCGGACATTTTTCCACAGACGGGAACTGGGAGAGACTGTATCCCAATTTGGATGGAGCTACAACCATGTTAGCACATTCAATATATTAGCAATTCTTGAGAATTTACAGTAAATAAATATTGGATTATCGAGACAATTAAGAATTGATTGTTAGTAAATATATCAAGATTTTTTTGTCCTCACTTCGGCAAGTTAGACAATTATGACGATCTTTTTGCACAACAACAACTAATTGAGTTACTACGTTATGTTAAATCCATCTCACGATGTAAACAAGATGATTTTGATCTCACTTTTCTAAATCTTTTCACAAACTCACAAGGCATTGTAGTTGGCTCCTCCGGAGCGTATGGATTTGGGTTGATACTTGGGAATACATGTTAATGTCATACCATCTCTGCACAAACCTTAAATAATCTGAATTTTACGATTGACATCTTATGACAATATGTGACTAATGAAATCCATAGATCTAAAGCTTCAAGCAACTGCATGTGGAGTTTCTGTTAAAATTTGAGATACAACACACTTGACTAGTCTTGCATTTTCTATCAATAACAAAATATAGTAAGAAATTTAACAAGCAATACTTGTTACAGATCTTTGTCATTAGTGATTGTATAGTATCATACTATGAACTAACTATATTACAATATCACAACCTTGAACAATAACACTGTTGTAAATATATTATAATAACCAAATGATTTTCGTTTATTTCCTGAGTAAAATAAATTTTGCTGAGATGTTTAATATACTACCTCAATTTACAAACGAAAAAAGAAAAAGAAAAAAAGAAACGTAATAAGACATGATAACATAGTGGACATTGTAGGTTATGAGGACGAAGATGTATTGTTTACGTGCTTCGTTATGAAAGAAATAAATAAGAAGATGTACATGATAATAATGATTACATGGTGAAAGATAAAACGAAGTATATTTTAGGGAAGAATATGGAATGTGACTTTCTTGCATGGTAGAGTGTATTTATTTTTTACTAACGGTGCTTTTAGTAATCGGTGGGCATGCTTAATGGATCAATCTCTCCCAGAGAAATTTTTAAAAAAAAAAAGAAAAAAGGAAAAGAAGTTGACATCCTAGATGTAATCTAGGCAAAGAAAAGTTTGTCAGTCATCTATATTGTCTAGATAAACGATAAATACTGATTCAGACTCTTTTGAGAATTAAAAAGTGCAGTAAGAAAGGATGAAATTAGTGAGGCCTTGGATTTTTACTTGCTCGGAAGGAAAAATATTTAGAGTGAATGAACCAAACTTCCATTATTTGAATGGAAAAATGGAATTGGTGGGGCTTCCTTATTTTTCGGAAATATAAACAAATGAGTTAGTAATTTATTAAGATTAAAGAAAGATTGATGAGGGTCTATTTATGCAAAGCCCATCATATTGAGACTTCCTTTGCGTGTTCTTTCAACATTTGCATCTTCTTTCAACTAGAATAGACTATTTTTTTCTCATTCCCACCAAAGACTAATCGTTTATTGGTTTATGAAATGATGATACATCACTTTAGTCATCGAAATCATGATGCATCACTTTGAAAATTAAATAAGTGATTAAAATTATTTGCACTTGTAAACACTCACGTAGTCAAGTAGGGAACTATTATTCACTTTTCCGACGAAAGTGGTTGTCTCATGGAAAATTGCTTTTGTTCTATCATTTGGATTTTTTATTTTTTTTTCAGTTGGAAAAGTACATTCATTCCTTTAATCAAAAAGGCTTTACTAGAGCAAGTCAAGGAAATTCTTATGCAATATTCCAAAGTGGTCGACGGGGCAAAGACAACCAGTTGGTGGGGAGAGCCCTGTTTCAGTGGGCCCTGGCGGTCAAATCCATAACTTGATTAGCCTCGCGAGGCAATAGACAACTTTCTCTGGGCTTTCTTCTTGGCCCATGATGCACTCCACTATTGTAAGGCAGTCACTAGATATCACGAAGGACAGGTCCCTCTCCATGTGCAGGGCAGATGAGACACGGTCCTTGCTCTCACGTGCTAGATTCTCTTCCCCTGCAAGAACAGAAGGCATTCTTTTACGGCTAAGGCTTCCATGTTTATTTGGTAATGGAGTAGAAACTTGCGGTTAGTCAATTTATTTAATCGGAACGAGTTCAATAAATTATTGAAGGCATCGGCTTCAAATAAGTTCAGTGCATCACAATTATTAGATCATGTGGATCTCATGTATGATATACCAAAATTAATTGAGGTTGCGGCTTATTAATTCATGATTTCATGTTTCATAATCTTGCTTTTTTTGTACATAGGACGAGATAGGCCAAGGTATGCTTTAAGCATGTGATACAATTTTGTTGAAAATTTGAATCGTGGAATATATTGCTTCAGGGACCAAACGAGGACAATCATGTCTAGATACAAAAAGTGTTATTTCCTTCGCCCAAGTGCATGCTTCTAAAAAATGTGAAAATCTTATACTTAGACATGCCCGAACAAATCAACTTACTTTGGGACCATACGGTGATTGATGTACTGATTTAGGTAATTCGGTCAAATTAAGGTTCACAATTTCGAATAAAAGTAAGTAACTTAACGCGTTAATAATCCATCAAAACAAAATAATGTTGGTTGATTATTAATGTAGTCGATAGTTTTTGAAGTATAAATAGATGTTGGTACTTTTTTAAAACCCGTTGATAAGAAACTGACATATGATAAGTCAAGTAACTTACCGAATTTTTTTTTTTTTTTTTTGGTCCATAACGGGATGTGCCATGTTAAATTATGTATCAAGTTACGAAACTGACTTGTTCAAAGGATTTTAATAATTCAAATTCTGTGTACCCTTTAATCCAAATTAAATTTGGATTTCTTGTGCGGTGGCTTCTTTCGATAATTGAAGGTTTGTTGTACCGTTGGAAATATATCTCAAGATCCGGCCACCACGATTGGTGTATTCTTTCATCTAAGTTTCACCGGTTGATAAGAAGTGGATGCCTTCTTCAATACAAAAGTCGGACAAGTAAGGGGACAGCGTATGGGGGCAAATAAAGAGAGAGAGAAAGAAAAATGACGTAGCAAAAAAAATGACAACATGACAGTCACCGACGATGTGGAAAAATGCAGCTGCATAAAACTTTGTTTTTGTGCGGGACGCTAGCAATCTGCAAAGGTACTAATCATCGCCATGGTGGTGGCGACCGGCAGGTGTGGAAATCGATGGTGGAGAACGGAGAAAGGATTGGAAATGAAAAAAGGATAGGAATATTTTCCTTTGCTTTAAATTGAGTTTGCGTAACTTTTGTTTAGTGTGCTACCATGTCAGCAATTGTGTTAAATAACGAAGCCATGTCGGGTACAAAAACACATGACCTGGCAATAACAGTAGAAACACCACGTTGAACATCAAGAAAGTAATACTTCATTATATAAAAAGAAAGTTCAGTTACTTAATTACTTGTCGAGCAAAAATACAAACCCTTATTAAGTCATTTTCCTAAAAGGAGAATTTTTTATTTCACTAAAATGTGGCACGATCCTTAACTTTTGATCCAACGAAAGTTTCTGAAAACCTACCATTGTAAGGAAGGATAAAGTTTAAAACAAATTAATTGAATTATGAAGTATCATATATAGGGCTCACGAGAGACCTACATAATCAATGGTTGCAGTGAATGTGATTCACTAAATATGGATCTAAGCAAGTATTCCCTCCCCACTCCTTGTGACATTGCAAGAGAGGAGAAATGAGATTAAAATAAGTTCGTTCAAGCAATTTTAGACTTAATAATAGATAAGTTTAAGAAGGCCCGATGGTGTTGTATCTAGGAACAATAATTTAAGTCCCCAGTTCAAGAGGCTATTTGGTATCGCTTCCCTGCAGAAGATTTTGCTATGAAGATGTGTATTGCAGCTTTTATAATGTATTTTGGCGAATAGTTTACAGCCACACCACCTGTAAAGTTACGACAGTTTTCTCAAAGTTCTCTTATCCAACTTTCAGATGTTATTGGTATAAAGTACATTTTATTAAACAACAAAATTGTAACACTTCACAATACAGTAAAGTTACATTTCAACTACAACTATACCAAACGAGCTCTAATTCCCTTCAAAATCTCTAATTAAGAACCTCTCCTCAAAAAGGGGGGAAACCCACTATCTTTCTGATTTTTAAGTGGAACTAATTCCAATTTATGTCGAAATGCCAGAAAAAAAATGTCCGAGCTAGTTTCACTTCGCTATTGATTACGCAAAATCGTTGAGGTTGAACTCGCTGTACACAAATCAAATCAAGGCACTCCCAGATTACACTTCCAGCTTCTCCATTCATTTCACAGTTTCAGCTTTTCCATTCGTTTAAAGTGCGATGACAATATAGGCTCGTGATGAGAAAAAATATTCTGTGCGTAGTACATGAGGAAGGGTAATTGGAATGCTGATCAGATCACAAAAGGCTCATTCTCATGCTCCTACCTGCTCGTGTTCATGCGGTTCAACACACTATAGAAGCTTGAGGCGTAAGCGGCTTCGGTCCCTGGTGGAACTGTCCGAGAATATTCCCAACAGGACCAGTCATTCTGCCCCTAACCGCAGTTGAACACTGCATCATCCTAAAAAAGACGGAAACTGAAAGGTTGCAGTTTAATAAGCAGTTAGTCGAGATTGACCGTGGTGAATTTATACTGTCATCCAAGGTGGAGATTGACCGTGGTGAAGTTTATACTGTCATCCAAGGTCTTTTAAGTGCCTTCGTAGTAGGAGCGCAAGAGGAAGATGAAACTATGCTTTTACGGGTATAGAACAGGAAAGGGGAACCTGCTAACAAATGCCCTTTACGCAAATTGAAAAGAATAATTAAAATAAATAAAAGAAGTACTTTTGGCACAACACAAAAGGAACAAGAAAAGAAGCCACCTAAGAAAACTAACCCCGGTGCCTCTGGTCCTTTAGCTTGCTAATTAAAATCAGATACCTGCCTCCATCTGGAATATACAACGCCTTCTACGCAACACCCTAATCTCATGTTCTTCTTTTTTCACTTTCAGTCAGCCTAAATGAATATAAGAAAACAAATTATCACCGCAAGACTTGAGCAGAAGTCAATTAGGATGCTAATTGTAACACTTAAAGACAAGACTGCACTGAACTACGTCCAGAGGAAGTACCCCGAGGCAGTAAAATCTACCCTCTGCAGCATCCCTCAAAACTTGAATCAAGTGCGGAGAAGGAAAGCCAGCTCAGCATTTTAATCCTCAAAGTTCCGCGGAGGAGACATGGCCTGCACTACCTTTGGGGTTGCTCTGAAGCAGTTGCACCAGAGGTCGTGCTTGGCCCAGCACCATTTTCAACAGGAGGAGAAGTACCCCACTTGCCTTCAGATTCCGATGGCTCGAGCACATAGACACTGCCATCACATAAGCCCTATTGCAAACTGGTTAGGCTCCGATGGATATGCTGCAATAACTAGCGTGTAGACTTTCAAGCTGCCAAATCCATCAGTGAGGAATGATTAACATGCTAGACTATTGGAACTTCGCAAATGAGACTTGCCATTTTCACAAAAGAACAAGGTTGAATGAGCAGCAATAACTAACTTACCAGGGGTTTGAAGGGTTATAAGCAGCAGGATTTATATGACATCTATATCAGAGGGTAGAAGCAGTAAGAACGCCGATGCTTCCGCCTTCAAAGCTCATGTATATTGATTGGCCATTGCATGAATATGAAGCATGTGTGATTGGCCCGCTAGCTTCTTGAGTAACCCACTAGTTGAGATGAACAACGAATCAAAACAATATTTAGCAAACTTTATGCAATCTGATTAAGATAAGACTTCGGTTTGTGCACAATTTGTGTTTTGTGAACCACCAGCAGATGTATCTGATCCAGGTGAAATTGAACACGAATATCAGCAGGAGGAACTGTGCCTCGCCCAGTTGGCATCTGCAGAACTTTACTAGCCTGCTTCTCCCATCCATCAGTGCTCCAAACACACAACAGCAGTGATGACAGACAATTATCAAAGGAAATATTAACATTGATGCACATTTGAAAGAATGAAAATTCCACATTGTGCTTTTATATCAGAATCACACCAATCATCAGTCATAAGCAACAACAGGACATCATAGCTTTTTCTTTCCCACTTAATGGATGGAATTAATTTGTCACCACAAAAGATGAAGTTCACTGGAAGGATTTATTCTTAATGATGCCTTCATGACCAAACGTATGATGAGGGCATAAGCATCAATACATCCAGAGTGAACATCAACCCTTTTTTGGGTACTTTAAACAACATTGCTCTCTCTCTGAGGCATGTCTACGTGGAAAGCGAGATGCAGCAGTGGTCTGGTACCTGAGAGTCAGTGCCAGAAGACACGAGAACATTCAAGACATTACAGAAGGCAAGGCCTGTAATTCTTTTCTGATGTCCTTTTAGCTTTGTTCTTGACCTGAGAAAGTGAAACGGTCAATATCCATAACTTTGTCATAAATAACAACAAGGTTAACTTTCAATGACTACAAAAACAGATCTCACCTCATCAACTCGAACATTGTAAATTTGAATAGAGTCCTCCATTCCTATTGCAATAATGTTATTGTCTTGAGGATGGAACGCTAGAAATGTTGCTGCTGGCGGTAGAGGCATAAATGTTGTCATCGTCTGAATATCAGCAGGCATGACAGTATTAACAATTTATAAGTAAAAGTGGGACATTGGTACCAAGAGGCCATTGCTTCAAATGGCATCTCCCTTCTTCAGAATGAAGGAGAGCAGCTCATCCATTACATCTCCGGATGGGTGAAAAAAGCTCTTGCCTTTTTTACTTAAATCGGTAAGAGCAAAATGACTCCATTGGAGACAGAGAAAAGCCCTTGTCTCACTTACATGTTAAAAAGCACATATGTTGTAACTCTACAGCACAATCCACATGAAAATCAGAGTAATTGCTTTCATGGACCTCCTAACAATACAGTTCAATACTTTCTATTACATGAGTGACTCAATTAATTTTAGCTCCCATAATAATGTGAAAAGGAAATAGTGCATGCATATTCAGCAAATAATCACTTTTGGCATCATTTTGACTTCACTCATCCACAAAGGGTAGTTCATCACCAAGCCTTGTGGATAGTGTTACAAACAATCAACAAGAGGATGTAGACATGCTTTGGGAAAATATTCACCTTGAAAGTCATCATATTGAACAAAGAGATCTTCCCCACAGATGCTGACATTACATAAGAATCATTCTTTGACAGTGCAAAGCATGGAACTGCATCTTCAGGATTGGTATCACTTATGTCATTGGTCATCAAAATCCCACTAGGAGGTTGCCATAACTGTGGCAGTACACTCGCTGTAGCCTGCGAAAAGAAGAAACAATGTAGTTAAAAATGCACTAAACAATACAAAAGCATGCCCATCTCAAGAAAAAAGATTCCTTACCTTGCCTGTCAAGTTTTGAACACTTTTTTGCCATTTCCAGAGCTTGTGTACAGCAATCGATGATGAAGCCAGAATGGCAAGACCCGAGTTTGTATAGATGAATCTCGAAACCTGCTTCATTTTATCAGCTCTAGTGGTGACAGAAAAATAAATTACCCAAAGTTGAAAGGAAAAGAAAAACCCTAAAGAACTCAGCAGTAAATGATAGATGCGGAACTTGATGGAGACACTTGGTGACGCACAGGTTCGCCTGCATGTTTATCCAAGAGGCATTTTGTGCATAGGCATATATGCATATTGTATGTTTGCATATCAATAGAGCATATGATAAACATGACATCAAAACCCGGTTGAAACGCTTCGCAAAATGAAAAAGAAAAAAAAATCCGGCAAAACATGGAACCTTCACTTAAACCATCCAGCTGTATCACTATAGCATTAAGATAAACATGTGTGGCAAACATGCAAAAATAGAGTGGTTCACCCACGCACGCTACTCCTTTCTAGGAATACATATCCTTTCACCTCTAATGTTTGTGTATTTAGTTTCAGCGGGTAAATTTCCATTCAAAGTTTCCGGAAATTGGCAAGCTCCAAAAAGGTCAATTCACAAGCTTAACAAAGCATCAAAGCGGCGCACAATGATACACTTTTCCGCCGAGTACAAAGCAAAATTCATCTGGTGAAGATTCTGTGCGTTTTAGCACATGTAACTGCACAAGAGACCACAGAACAATCCTCATTGGATTCCAAGCAGCAGCTTAAAAAGTCTCCTCATGCGAATATACCACTTCATTCTAAATCAGGCAGCATCCATCTAACTATTCATCCTTATCATAAAATTCATAACATCCACAGCCAACAAAACCCAAGCACAATTGACACTCCATAATCACAAATTAATTAATGTCCATCTTATCCTTTCCCAATTTTATAGCTGAAACAAGCACTTAACAATAGAAGGCCAAGCCAAGAGATGAAAATGTCCTCCAAGTGTCAAGGAATAAAAAAATTATTCATCGGACCACATGCAGATGAAATTAATAAAGCAAGTGCACCAAATGTGACCTATTTAAATATGTACTTATACAGTAGAAACATGACAGATGAGTATGGAAAAGAAATGCTGCATAAAAACAACCTTGGGAGGCAATAATTTGTACCCTCATAGCTGTTAAGTTATCGGGTGGCTTTATGGACCGGCATTTAATGGTTCATTGATTTCTGTCAGTTCCCAAATCCGTGATTTATCTCCTGACTCATCAGGAAATTTGAGCTTCACATCGGCCATGCTCTCACTGTTCTGTAGAGCTCAACAGAGAGGATATCATTTAAAGAAGTCCCCTGGACATGCACGTAAAAAATGCAATTAATGCACCATTCAAGTAACACGGTGAGCAACAAATAAAGATCCATAAAACATGTAACTACCTAAGGCAATAATGATACTACTTACCATACCAACCTTTGCTGCCTCTGGAGCACCTCTATCACCCAGGCTTGCCGCAACAGTAGCATTACCAGAACCAAAGGCTGCAATTGGTGGCTGCATAAGATTCAAGACATTTAGCAAGTTCCTCCCTATGAAATCAGTGTACTCTTGAAAAAAGCTTACCTTCACAAGAGGTCCAGGAGTGACTCCCAAAGCATCAAAAGGGCGATTTTCCACTGTCCTTAGCAATCTAATCCCATCAGCATTTGCCAAAATTTTGATGCTGTTGTCAGACGGCTAATAGAATTCCTCCCTTGTTAAATCTAATACAAGGTGAAGCCGAAAATTTAGAGAGTGAGGTAATTGAAAAGGTTCGGATAATTCAGTCAGAATTTATAAACAACAATGAATTACCGGCAATCCACCCTCAGCATCAATACTTGTCAAAATATTGTTATTGTCCATATCCCAAAATTTGACCATGAACTCCTCACCAGCAGCCAAAAATCTATTTTTGGTGGTATCAAACTGCACAAACCCACCAGATCTCTTTCCAAGTCCATGATATGTATACGCTTGACAGTCCCCTCACTTTCATTTCATTCAACCAAGTATGACTCTCCTTCTTTATTGGTCCCACACGAGAACAACCTGTAGCAAATTAAAATTGCTAAAACAGGTTATTTCAGTAGAAAAAAAAAATAACAGTATGAAATCAAGCTTGAATGTTGTTGATCTGAATCTTGTTCCATCAGC
This sequence comes from Eucalyptus cladocalyx, assembly GCA_017140615.1. Taxonomy (NCBI): domain Eukaryota; kingdom Viridiplantae; phylum Streptophyta; class Magnoliopsida; order Myrtales; family Myrtaceae; genus Eucalyptus; species Eucalyptus cladocalyx. The sequence goes on from CM029518.1 coordinate 12,121,486, forward strand.
ACTTCATGCCATCATGGTAGAAGAGTGAACCGGTGCATCATAGTCAACTCTTGACCCCATGTTGTCATAAAGCCAAGCCTTAATTTTTTCATCCATTGCTGTCGAGAAGATAAATTACACGAGAAAAAGAAAATGTACAATCAATTTTAATGGCATGCCCAGATAGATGGCTTCTTCAGACAGAAGCACAAGGGATCAGAATTAAGATTCCTAAGAGCACATCTGCTTAAGACTCTAGTTATGATATCATAGCATTCTAGGATGATGGGTTATCAGAAAATCTCGTTGTGATAGAGTGCAAATGACCATGAAAGTTCAAAAGATTTAAAACGAAGAAAATAAAATGGCCAATTGCTGCTCCACTCAGACATAGTAAACTGCCTTTAACTCAAGGAGAAAATTAGTGGAGAACAAATGTTGGAAGTGAAAAAGAGAATTTTCCTTCTGAACACATAATAAAGCAGAAAGGTCATCATTGTGAAGACCTTTACCTGGTTGTTAATGCTCAAAAGCATCGCCCGCAAGAATTTAATTTGCAGTTTGACCTTTGGCCATGTCACCATTTTAACAAGTATATTCTAATCAAGACAAATTAAAAGTTGGAAGACTTGCAAAACCCGTAAAATCAACAAGGTCCACAAAAGCTACAGATTCACACTTCTCATACAAATGGAAGCAAATTTTTTTACCTAACCAACTTTTAGCAAACAGAAGTCCAGTGAACAGTCAAGGGTACATGTTGATTGGTCGTGCTTTCAGTGTGTCCTTATTAGTACGCAAAACAACCAGGTACCTGAATATTTTATTTGTGATGTGGACATATGGAATATACAGGTGCTTCATAACCCTCAAAACTGTGTTGCTTGGTCCCAGTCACTGCATCCCACACCTCTGTAACAACTCTATAACAATGAGGAAAACAATCAGAATATACCTTGATTGACCTGTCCTCTCCACAGGTAACAACACATTACTGTTCGTTTGGATATGAAATGGCAAGATCGTTAACACTTCCAACATGAGCCTCGATCTGTATCACACATTAGTTTAGAGTCAAAATCAAGTTAAACTCACACTTAGGTGGTAATTGTCTGCAGAACAAAGAAGCTCAATTTTTTCTCCATGGTTAGCAACAAACCTCAAGTTGGTTCCTTATGTCATCACCACCATGATATGAGTATATGTGCACCATATGTTTGGAATAAGCAACACCTAAAGAGAACACCACAAATCCTCAGTAATAGCAGCATATGAACACTTCTTCCCAAAAATATTGCAAAGAAGTCTGGTTCTCAGCAATTTAGGTTTTCCATCAATCAGCAAGTATGTATATACAAAAGAGGGTTCCATCAGGACTCCACATTACACAGTTGACTGGTGCTATATAATCATTGGCCAGAGATGCCTACAAAGAATCAAAACCTTTAATCACATGGCCAAAAACAAAATAGCTTGATTTTATTTAGAACTGAACTTTTATACCTGCAGCGTCACTGAACATGTTCCTAGATCCCAAACCTTAAAATTTCTTAGAGCGATCCTTGCATGGCTGCCTACTTCCCATACCATAACATCGCCCATATCTGTTCCCGCTAAAATTATTTATGCAGAAAAGATGAAGAATCAGATCCCATGGTTTCAATTAGCTGAAACTAGTGTCAAAAGGACAACAAAAAGCAATCTTCCACGCATCAGGGGGAAAAAAAATACTTATGCCCTACAAGGGGAAACAAGTATATCAACTGAAGAAAAGCAAGAACATGTTTTCCATGGATTAAGAAAGATGTGCTAACTAAGCAGCAGAATTTGTTGCACCAGATGGAAATCCATACTCTTAATAGGTGAACCTTGATTTAGGGTCATGACTAAATTTATGGGCAAGTCATTTGAAGGATATGAACTCTGACCATGGCTCAGGTTGTTGTATGTGATGGGCAGAATGTTTACCGGCAAATTATTCACCTAATGGAAATTCAAAAAAATTGCAAAACCAGTGAGTTTGATAGAAAATTAATGAAAGCCATGACACTCGAAGGATGCAAAAGTCATATGAGAGCCCGTCTTACTAGCATATATGACCACAATCCATGCACGCTGGAAGAAGATGTAATTTTCACCTACCTAGTTCCCACTCCTTATTAATGTTGCCAATATATTGACACAGACAATTTACACGCCAATACCAAAAACAAACTACATAAAGACAGCCCAATAAGACATCACAATACGATCAACCAGCATATTGACGAGATGTTTACATATCTTAGTCTAATTCATTGGTTTGGCATGTTTGATAAAGGTTATGATGTTAACATGAATTGACACAAATCACAAAAACAATTAAGACACACAGACACAAATTGCCAATCTTAGCCTTTTTTGCACTTTTTCTCTCCCAAAATCTCTAGTATTCCTTCCAATCCTCAGTTAGCTCCAGATGGATTTTTATAATTTATATATTCGTTTTCCAGTGAATACCAATTATTAGTTATCATCATAAAAGTTCAGGGTATTTAGGAACCTCATAGCTAAAATGTTTCTTCTGAAGATTCTCAATGCATGATCTTATGCTGCAATAATGCCGAAGTGAAAGAACTTTCAGAAGGTTTTCATTCAATGCATGCATTAAAAGATCATTAAGAAATAGAAATGCAAAAGAAGGTGTGATATACTCCAGCTTCATTTTATAATTCAGGTGAACTGGAAATCCTAACTTCCATAAAAAGAAAAGAAATACATGTAACAAGTCTGATGAATGTTGAGAAAAGCATCCCAGACATCTCAGATTGTCAATCACCCAGCAAAAAACTTATTTTTGTGGATTGACCCAACCAGTAATAACTGAATAACGACAAAGAAAAAAGCAAGATCAATAAGTACTTCATCAGAGATTGCAAAAGGTCTCGATCTCTTCAAAACATGTTCAGAATCTGCTGTTTGGTAGTCCATGGCTGAGTTGTTAGTAGGAGTCGTCCTGGGATGCTTTAAGATAGCTGTATCACAAGGCAAAAAGTAAATAGAATGCCAAACTAACGGCTTGAACTTGTGGAAACTACAAGATCAAATTTCATAGTCTGCATATAATAAAGCCTCACACTATCCTCTATAATATTTTACATGTTCCGACAACATACCATCCATATTGCAACTTCTCATAAACCTAGATATGTGGCCAAGGTAGCCATGAACTTGAAATTGACATTGTAGAGCAGCTTCATGCACCTGAATTATTTTGCACAGTCAAACCTATTGGTCCAGCAGATGCTGAGTGAGCTACCAAGGACGGATTTGCCATCCATCCAGCAAGAGATGTTGAAAGAGCAGCCGGAGGAGGCTGGAAGGGCTGTGATAAAGGATGTGGAAAGCACAAAAAAAAAAATAAAAAATAAAAAATAACTAACGCAAGTTGCCAACATCTAAATGGAAAAACTACCAAGGAAACACACTAACTTTTCTCCTCCAGACTCACAGCATGAGCAGTCAATGGTGGGAAGGGCCCTGGTTTGGGGACAGCACCCATTAAAGGATTAGCAACAGGGGATGGCGCACGAGCACCATTTGGTTGTCCACAAGTGTGGTCTACAAATAGTCTTTATGTCAGGGTTAGGCCTAGGATTCTTGCATAGTTGATGCTGCCAATTCAAACTACCAGAAGCCATGAAAAAGTCAGTATGACAATACTTCAGTCAAGAAAATACGTAAGGCAATATGACAGCAAGGACCTTTGATTTATTAATGTGCGTAATCTTGAGTTCTTCAATGTGGGAAACTGAAGCTTATCACAAAACAGGGGGTTAGCCTCTATCAACTTTTTAAGTTCAGCAAACATTATACTCCGAGCTGACTTGGTATCACCATACTTTGATAGTTGCTCATTCTCTCTGCAAGCAGGATATAGGTTTAATGCCAACGTGATGATAGCAACAGAAGAGAGGTCAACTAGAGAAAAACTGTCAATTACAAATTAAAAGATCCTTCAATGCAAGACCTCGTACCTAAAGTTTTCCAGCATAAGTAACTGCGTAATTTCCTTGAACAAATTCTCATTGAATGCAGCAAATAATTTCAAGTCCTTGACTAAAATTTCCACAGCTTTAGCACGATCCCTCCTGCAATCATCAATAATGCAAGACCAACAACCACGAAAATCAAAATGCTTGTCGCCCAGTAAGGTAACAGATACTCGAGCAATAAGGGGAAATGAGTCCTAAACAAGTCGAACCCATCAATTGTCCAAAAACTTTCGACCTTCTTGTCCAGAGCTTCAAGACACTTCTGCTTCCGAATCTCGAAGAAAATCCTCATGGAGTATCTGTTATCGTCTACTTTTGTGAACCCAGATAATACTTTTCTACATCGTCCCACTCTCCGTTCGTGGCCAATTCCTTTAAGTACCTCATGTTGAAGTTGAACCCCGACTGCCGCTCCAATCTTTCGACAGCACAAGGGGGAGAAACAACAAACATCAATTCAACAGATATCCTCACTATGCAATGCGACTTTTTTGCATAGTAGAGTGCAATTTTTTTTTTTTTAACTAACGGTGCTTTTAATAATTGGTGGGCGTGCTTGATGGATCATTCCCTCCCAGAGAGAAAAATAAAAATTGAAATCCTCGATGTAATCTATGCATACAAAAGTTCTATTGGTAATTTATATTATTGAGACAAATGATAAATATTAGTTCAGAGTCTTTTAGGATTAAGAAGTGTAACAAAAAAAATGAAATTAATGAAGACCTGAACTTTCACTGGCCTGCAAGGCAGAGTAAATCAACCAAACTCCCATTATTTGAATGGAAAAATGAAAATCGGTAGGTTTCCTCGTTATTCAAAAATATATACAAATGAGTTAGTAATTTATTTTGATTAAAGAAAGATGGACGAGGGCCTATATGTGCAAAGCCCATAATGATCTCCGAATCTTGGGGAGGGAGGCCAGTCACTCTCACCTATAATTGCAATTTGCATCGTGGCAAGCAATTTGAGGCTCTTTGACTTGCCTTCCGGTTAAAGATATACTACATTTCCGTTTTCTTTCAACTAGAATGGATTATTTTCTTCCCATTCCCCCCACGAATAATCGTTTATTGGTTTCCGAAATAATAATGCATCACTTTAACCGTAGAAATCGCATGCATCATTCTAAAAACAAAATAAATGATTAAAATTATTTACACTTGTAAACACTCTTATAATCAAATGGAGAACTATTATTCACTTTTCCAATAATGTGGTCGTCTCATGAAAAATTGCTTTTGTCATGTCTTTTAATTTTCTTTTTGCTTTTTTTTTTTTGGTCGGAAAAGCACATTCATTTGTTCAATCATAAAGGCTCTACTAGAGAAAGACAAGTAAATTTCTATACACAAAATATTCCAAATGGGCTAAGACGGTAAGGATGATCAGTTGATAGAGAGATTCCTATTCCAATGAGCACTATTGACCCAATCTGTAACTTGATTAGCCTTGCGGGGGCTATAGACAACTTCCACCATATCCACTAGAGCTGGCAATGCTTGGCAGTCATGTCCCTAGTATCTCATGGAGGATACGTAGTACATAAGGTAAGGGTGATCAAAATACAGACGAGAGCGAAAAAAGGCTCGTTCTCACACTCCCACCTGCTAGTGTTCATGCGGTTAAACACACCATAGAAGCTCAAAGGGATAACCGACTTCGGTACCTGGAACTGTCCAAGAATAATCCGAACAGGACCAGTCATTCTGTCCGGAACCACAGTTTTACACATTCTCATCCTTAATAAGATGGAACTTAATTTTGAAAGGTCGTAGTTTAATAAGCAAAACACCGAGATTGACCGTGGGGAATTTTATACCGTCATCCAAGGTCTTTTAAGTGCTGTTGCACTGAAATCCCCTTCGTAGTAGGAGCGCAAGAGGAAGATGAAGTTATGCTTTTGCGGCGAAATAACAAGAAAGGGGAACCTGCTAACAAGTGCTCTTTACGCAAAATGAAAAGAATAAATAAAATCAATAAAAGAAGTACTTTCAGCATAACAAATGAGGAACGAGAAAAGAAGCCACCTAAGAAAACCAAACCCTGTTCCTCTGGTCCTTTAGCTTGCTAACTAAAATCAAATACCTGCCTCCATCTCAAATATACAAGCCTTCTACGCGACACCTTAATCTCATGTTCTTCTTTTTTCACTTTCAGTCAGCCTAAATGAATAAAATGAAAACAAACTATTGCCACAAGACTTGAGCAGAAGTCGCTTAGGATGCTAATTGTACCACTTTAAGACAAACTGCACTGAACTATGTCCAGAGGAAGTACCCCGAGGCTGTAAAATCTACCCTCTGCAGCATTCTCAAAACTTGAATCAAGTGCGGAGAAGGAAAGCAGATAGTCAGTTTAAATAGCCAAGAGTCAATACTTTAAACAGAAAAGCCTGTAATTCCATTGGCTTCCAAAGGGGGGACCATTCGAGAAGCAGGTATAGTCTGTGAATTCATCATACATGTCAGCTTGATTTTCATTATATCGCGTGGGACTCACCTCTTTGAAACCTTATGCCTGAATTTCTAACTAAATGGTGCATTTACTCTACAAAGGACTAAGTGATGCACTACTAGGCAACAACTTTAATATGCTTAGATGACAAAACTTGATTAGCTCAAACATGCTGCTATTTGTCGGCATTGACTTAGATAAGCTAACATCAAATTCTTCAATTTCTCTCAGTTTTGAAATTCCAGCACTACTCAAATGTTAGCCTCAACCCATTATGCAAATCAAATTCAATAAACACGCAAGAAGCTCAGCAGTGACTTATTCACATCATCCATGTAGAAATTATATCTCTCCATTTCTACAATGAATGGATCCAAGATCACTAGGATCACTAGGGTTTCATTATTGCCAATCCAAGGCACCTACAACACATATTCACTTCTCCAATATCATAAATCTTTTTTTTTTCCTAAAACAAGTACATACAGTTGACAGGAAGTAGCACTATCATCACCAAAGTGCCAATTTCAAGATATCTCTCGCAATTGTCATGTGTCTTTATCAGAATTCTGTTGATTGAAGTGATAAATCAAATGGTTCAGCAGACATAGATGAACAATAAGCACTAAACTCCAGCATATGCAGCAACAGGACACACCAATTCATATAAATTGTAAATTTCGGATACTCACTGCTCCATGAGCATTCCATCAATTCTTATGCAAGTTCAAAAAGAACAATAAACTCTTCCCACTATTGGAGACAAAGCAATGACATCGACGCTTCCAAGAAAAGAAGTAGATCCTCATTTACTAATTCTGAGCAAGCTATTAACTGGTTCATTCATTGATTGCCATATGCAAAAGCTTATCAACTAAAGACAGAGAATAAGTATAACTTGCTCACTTCATATTGATTGTCGAACATGATTTCCCTCAACAGCATGCGGTGAAGTAGAATATGTCATGCACAGAGAATGAAGCAGGAAGTAGATGACGTAAATAGAATGTGATTTTAGTGGGTGCTCTTAGATTGATTACCTGCTTTTGGACAATGAAATTGACGAAGGTGGAGTAATCAATAACCAAAGGACAAGACAGGTATTGTGAAGGAGGTAACACACATTGATTTTGTAACAAAGTATCGAGACATTGTGCAGTTGAGGACATTGCGGGGCGACTCAGCAGCAAGGATGCGGCTGGCAACCAGCCATAACATTGCTCCACTTAGTGACCATAACATGTGTCGGCCGAATTTCATGATCTGATTGGCGTGATTGCAATTCACGCTCAGTGACGTCGTCTCGATTCTGTTCAACAAGGCATACTATGCTCATCACCAAAGGTCAATGGATGTGCCAGCGACTCTTAAGCCTTCTCCTCTCGCCTGCGACCACCATTAATCACCAAGGGATCTCAAGAAGCACAGAGAAAACCAAGGAAGAGTCGGTTTCATTCTTGGCAACCATGGAATATACTCGTAATCATGTCTGAAGATTGAAAAATCAAACAATATCATGTGAACACCACTAATGTGCTTTCAAATCGGACGATTACTGGAATCAATTCAGAACGAGGTCTCAGACACATTTCATCGAACAGAGTATGGTCAATCGGTTGAGGAACAGATCATAGCCATTTCGAACTAAAATTTACAACTAGACTCAAGCTAAATCAGTACATGATGTTTAAAATCAAAGAAAAGATCAAATATGATCAATTTCATCATAAAGAGAATCAGAGCCTCTTACTTTCAGGAGATGCTACCTGGTTAACGAAGCGGATTGAGGATTCGAATTTCTAGAACGTGTCGATGATGGAAACCTGAACAGGTGGAGAAGCTCCGAGCGAACTGGAACATTTCGAGGCTCTCAGCCGCGGTACAGAGGGGAACAAAGGAGATGAGTCGCAGCATTGAAGAGGCTGTCGATGCTGGCGAATGAATCAATTCTTTTGAATCGAACGGAATCACTTTTTTGAGATGAATTTTCCTTGCTCGATGTTTTTTTTTTTTTTTGGGGTTTTGGAATGCTCTCGATGAAATGAGCAAATGCGTTCCTCATGAGACTGATGGTTGACCGCGCGACCAGTGAAGGAGTTGGAACTTGTAATAATCGGGCCATGGTAGCTAGTGGCTATATCGGAACTTGAGATACCGCGACGAAAAGGTTATCTAATGGTGACCGGAGATGATGGAAGATGGGAGCCATTTTCCCCTGCTTCCTCCCCGCCTTCTGCGTGCGTGAGTTCTCCCTTAGCGAATGGTATTGCTTCTTCTTCTTCATCTTCATGATCAAACACTTCCATTGACGTTTTTGTTGAGTTCTGACTCACTATACCTATTAGAAAATACTTCTTTTGCCAAATTACCTCCCAATGCCATTGGCAATCTCCTTTTATAATTCTTTGCTTGAAGGTTTTGAATTAAAATTTGACTCTCATAAAAATTGCTATTTAACTTATTCATATTATAACTATCTAAAAATATGGGAATGATTTTGGAAAGAGTAAAAATAATTAATGTTAAATGTACGAAGAGTTCTTTTTTCTTTTTGAGAGTGTTTAGTAAGCTTTCCTGCGGTGACTTGGATGGTAAAAGATGGGTAATGCAGGTTTTGTAAAGTGTTCAGCAAATGTTTCGCAATTGTAGCCCCTTCAAGATTACAACAGCTTTATCGATCAAAGAAAAAAAGATTACAACAGCTTTAAATGAAATTGCTTCACTGGACGTGGTTTAGTAACAATTTTTGAGATGTAAGGTGTTTCAAGCTTCGTTGCCGGCACGTACTCTCATGGGGCAATAGTTTTCAGATCTTCTTCGTGCAAGCTTGACCTAGTAATCAAAATTGAGAACTCCTCCTTGACAAGGTGATTTCATCCCCTTTCCTGCCTTGTTTTGGAAAGATGCGTGAAAAATCACTTGATGATCTAGGTTGTAATTTGATTATTCGTGATGGCTTTTTGGTTTTGACACTGATTTTAGATGAAAACACAATTTCGATTTCATGACTAGATTCAATCCCTTCAATGTCCATAGATTATTTGATGAAATGTCTCCAAGACATGTCAGTGATATAATTCTTGATCCATTTCTATTTGAAGAAATTTTAGCATATATTACTTGCTACCAGTCAATTCATTTTTAGATAATCACAAAAAAAAAAATCCGTCTTTAGATTCGATTCTTATAATACAAATGGACAATGAAATATAATGCTCATGTTTTGTGGAATTTAATGTATTTTAACTACGAATGAGCTAGCAGATTATCTGTTTGCTTTGAAGAGGATGCCGGGGTGAAAGAATAAAGAAGAATAATAAAATAAAATAAAAATGATGAAAGATGTAAGAAAAGAGGAAAAATGGGCAACGAATAATAATAAGATGGGGTTAGCGTGGGATAAGGGTTTAATCTATCTATAACAGAAATTGGGCTTAAAGATGGACTTGGTGCAGTTAGGGAGAAAGTGGGCTAGACGTTATTACGATGGGTGTAATCTGACTTGGGCTTAGTAGAGTTAGAATTGGAGGGGCTGGATATAAAAGCCCGAATGTGCCCATTAGCCGAGATTCGTGAGACCAGCGTGCAGCTCACGTCCGGACTAGGCCCAAAGGCCTGGCCCAGGTCCCTATTTTTAGATTATAATAAAAATTAATTTTTTTAAAATAAAAAATCAATATCGTGTGAGGTAAGGATTTGGAAGAATCTTTGCCTTTGACATTACCTCAAAACCTATTCTTTCTTGCCTAGTTGAGAGGGTCATGACAACTGTAAAACATGTGTTACCAAACGTAGAAATTACGATATGTCGCAATATGATCCAAATACAATTTAGTTACAATTATGCCAAATAGGCTTCAATTCCCTTTAGGACCCCCACGTCAAGAAACTCTTCTCAAAATGGGGGAAATCCAATGTCTTTCTGATTTATAAGTGAAACTGATTCCAAATTATGTGGAAATGTCTGGAGAAAAATTTATCAGTGTTTAGAAGACTGTGCCTTCAAGGTGCGACATCCAAAATTGTCCAAAATTGTCAGGGTTAAACCTGCTATATAAGAATCAAATCAGATGCTCTCAGATTGCACTTCTGGCTTCTCTAATCGTTTGAAGTGCAAGCACTTTGCTATGATGATAGAGGCTCACTTGATGAGAAATCGCACTCTTTTGAGGCTGATAGCATACTACCATAAGGAAAGGATGATCAAGACATGGATGAGATGACAAAAAAGAGGCTCATTCTCATATTCCCATTTGCTTGTGTTCATTTGCAAAGAAATTGATCAATTTAGTCACAAACTTTTTAACAATTTAACAATTTGTCAATATAATCCATTTAGCTAAATTTTAATCGAAAATCGCTAATATAAACACAATCTTTCTACATAGTAGGGCATGTGGACAATTTTTTTTTCTTTTTCCTTTTCTTCTATTTTTCTTTTGTTGAAAATTGCGATTCATCTTCCAAATTCTCTAGCATTCTCAACAAGTGATCAACTAACGTAATTTTGAAGAAAGTCTTAGGTGATGGACAGCTCGTGGAAACCTTGAAAATAATTAAATCAAGAATGGCTAAGTGTTAAAAGAAGGAAGAGGAGACACTTAAGTGCCAAAATTTTGAAAATATACACTTAAGTGCCACTTTCTTTGAAAAGTGGGACACTTAATGCCACATTTGCGGAAATTTTATGTGGCAATATTTTATTTTTTTGCTAACGGAGAAACTCAAACTTTACGTGTCTACAAAATAAAAATTAAACTACCAATTAAAAAATGTGTAAATAATTATATAAAATCAATTAAATTAAATTTAAACTTAAACTTATTTAATATTATAAAAATTAAAAACTTAATATTAAAAAAAGGGTCGACTAAGAAATAAAATTAAAACTAAATTTATTTAAAGTATTCAAAAAATAAAAATGTGTAAATAATTATATAAAATCAATTAAATTAAATTTAAACTTAAAATTATTTAATATTATAAAAATTAAAAACTTAATATTAAAAAAAGGGTCGACTAAGAAATAAAATTAAAACTAAATTTATTTAAAATATTCAAAAAATAAAAATGTGTAAATAATTATATAAAATCAATTAAATTAAATTTAAACTTAAATTTATTTAATATTCTAAAAATTAAAAACTTAATATTAAAAAAGGGCGGCTAAGAAATAAAATTAAAACTAAATTTATTTAAAATATTCTAAAAAATTTGTAAATAATTAATATAAAATTAATTAAATTAAATTTAAACTTAAATTTATTTAATATTCTAAAAACTAAAAACTTAAAATTTAAAAAAAAGGGAGTGGCTGAGAAATAAAATTAACACTAAATTTATATAAAATATTCTAAAAATAAAAAATGTGTAAATAATTAATATAAATTAAATTAAATTAATTTTATACTTAAATTTATTTAATATTCTAAAAATTAAAAACTTACAATTTAAAAAAAAAGGGAGCGGCTGATAATAAAATTAACATTAAATTTATATAAAATATTCTAAAAATAAAAATGTGTAAATAATTAATATAAAATTAATTAAATTAATTTTAAACTTAAATTTATTTAATATTATAAAAATTTTAAAAAAAAATTTAAAAAAAGGTCTTGAAGGGGCGGCTAAAGGGTGAGCCCCCGCCGCTACCTCCCCGCCGCCGCCGTAAAGGGCCGACGAAGGGGGAGGGTTGGCGACTGGTCGCCGACCCGGCCGTCGGCGAAGGAGGGCGCAAGCCCCTCGGATCGCGGCAGGGCCTCGATCCTCGCCTCGATCCGGGCGAGGGCGTGCGAGCCCTCCCCGCCTCCTCGCCGTTGTCGGGAAGGGCCGTGACGATGGGGGGAGGGTCGGCCGGGGTTGTTGGCCCCCGGCCAGCCGATGGCGAGGGCTCACGGCCCTTGCCTCTCGGCGAGGGCGCGACCCCGACCGACCTTCCCCCTCCGTCACCGGCCCTTCCGGCTGACGGGCGGTTGTCAAAGGCTTAGCCCTTAGTTGCCTCCTTAAGCACCCTTTTTTTTTTTTTAAATTTAAGTTTTTAATTTTTAGAATATTAAATAAATTTAAGTTTAAATTTAATTTAATTAATTTTATATTAATTATTTACACATTTTTTAAGAATATTTTAAATAAATTTAGTTTTAAATTTAATTTAATTAATTTTTATATTAATTATTTATACATCAGCCAAACGATGTCAGCTTTTGCATTTTCTCCATTCCGGTAAAAAAAAGGCCTTTCACACACCCTTGGAAAATTGCCATGTGCAATTTGGCCAGATTTTTGTCCTGGCACTTAAGTGATCCACTTTACTCCGATTATGACACTTAAGTGTACATTTCCAAAGTTTTGGCCCAAACCCCTTTAGAGGCCAAATGCAAGCATTCAAATGTCCTCAACCTCAAATAAATCAAGAATGGCTGCTGAAGAAGGGAAGATCTTGGGCTGTCAGAAGAAGCAAAGTTGAAAATGCAACTTGAAGTCAACTCGTGTGAACAAGGAATGTGCAAGCAAGCGTGCAGCTTACAAACCAGAATGATCCACTATAAATAGGCTTGTATTTCAACCACGTTCGTGGGGTTTAGCCATCCACCAAAAGCGTGTGGGGAGATGAGTTTAAAACTCTATGTGATGACGCTCCTCCACTATATCTACTTCAAACTATTTTGTGATATGAAACAAATTATCCACGTCCTATAAATCTTTCCTATGTCCCTCAATGTATCATACCTACTTCATTTACTCTACATCAATTAGACCATACACACATCAAAACACAAACTATCATTGATACCAAAACCATGGTTTTGTGCAATTAAAATTTCAACACCTTCTTTTCTTTCTTTCTTTTTTTGTGGACATGCCTAGATCACATGGTGGTGGCCGTTGTTGCCGCGGGTGAAGCCACATTGCCCAGATTTGGGGAAAGCTAGCCTCATCAGCCGTGGGCAAAGGCGGTTGATCTGAGTTGGTTGTGCCAAAGGTTGTGCTAGGCCCAACACTATCTTCAACAGGTGGAGAAGCATCCCACTCTCCTTTGCATTCCAACGACTCAAGAATATAGATGCTGCCATCAGTAAGCCCTAATGCAAACTGGTTAGGTTCAAATGGATGTGCTACAATGACTAGCAGGTAGACTCTCAAGCTGCCAAATACATCATAAATGAATAACTTGTGAGACTATTGGAACTTTGTGAATGAGACTTGCCATTTTCATAAAGGAATGAGGTTAACTAAGCGGTAATAACCAACTTACCTAGGGTTTGGAGGGATAAAAGCAGCAGAATTTATACAGCATCTCAATCTGAGTGCAGAAGTAGTAAGAACACCGATGCTTCCGTCTTTAAAGCTCGCATATATTGATTGGTTATTGCATAAATATGTAGCATCTGTGATTGGGCTGCTAGCTTCTTGAGGAACCTACTAGTTACAATGAACAACAACCAACTAGTCTTAGTCGCTCTGGCTAGCCTCCAAGCCAAAACCCGATCGAGAATTCTCAATTGGTGATTCAACCTAGCTGAAATTCTCTCAGGCCTCATTTCTTTGATCAACGCGATCTCTTTCTTTGCAGGACTTGGCCTCTTGTCATGATCAAATTCATTTCTCTCTTCATATTTCCCCTCTGCATCACCAGCTGCCGCCCTCCTGTCTCTTCTCAACCACCGAAAACTCGACCTTCTCCTCAAGATACATAACGTAGAACCTCACCAAATCCGTATGGTCCCCCGAATTTGAGTGAGCCTCATCCTGGAAGTGCAACATGTTGAGCAGCCACATCCTGGGGCAAGAGGTGAAGATGATCTCGTCTTCGAACTGGGATGCCTGTCGACCACTATCCGGTGCACAAGCAGGAGGGCCTTGAGGGCCACCATCCAATCGTGCATCTTGCTCAGCTGCCTCAAGATCAAGGCAATACAGGTGAGGAACGCTTTGGAGTGCGCGGTGAAGGCGAGGATCTCCCTGACATGCCTCTGGTTCGCGGGGTCCTTGTCATGGTTGGTGGCCTTCACCACCAGGATCTCAAGCTACACCGCCAAATTGTTTGAGACCTCGGCTATGCCGATGCTCATCTGGTCCTTGACGGTCCCAATCGCCTTTCAGATAGTACTAGGTGCCATCGAACACGAAGACAACTACCCAATCGAAGCGCGTCTTTGCTTGAATTTTTCAAGAACAAACTATCAAAATGCTCGAAGAAAATGGAGGACTAGAGATGTGGAATGATGGTGGAGGAGATGTGAGGATTAAGATGAGGTTGAAGACATGGAATTTCAAGGTCTATATGTCAAAGGTCGAAGGGAAATAACGTGTTTGGTGCGGAAGTTCAAAAGGAGGGAACTGCGTCATCAGGTCGAAGGGAGATAACGTGTTTGGTGTGGAAGTTTAAAAGGAGGGAACCCCGTCATTAATGGGCTTGTAGCACCAAAGGGATGGGGAAAGGAGAAAGCCATGCTATATACCCCTCTACCATCATCCTAAACCTTCAGCCACCCTAAAAGCAATTGTTAGTCTCCCTTTCTAGCCTCCGGCCACTACGTCACCTATGTTGGTGTCATGCATAGCCTATGGATCATTAATCATGTGGGTCTCGTAATCAACTTACCTGATCTTTCTTTGAAGCAAAATCAAGGTCATCGACCTCTGGATAGAGAGACGATAGAGAAAAGATAAGCAAATGAAAGGATTGTATGGTCTTTTCCAATTGAGAAGATCTCAATATGCCAAGAGCAATCTCTTTCAACTGGGTAATTGTTACTTTTTTTTCCTCTTTTCCTCAATGAATTTCATGCTCCATAAAAAAGGAAAAAAAAAAAAAGTAAGGAGAAAAAAATTGTTATTGGCAATTTGACACAGCGTAATGGTGCGAGAATGTTTTGTGAAGCTGAAACTCTTGGGAAAAAGGCCGGTTCTTATGCATAAAAAAAAAAAAAAATTCAAACTTAGACTGCCCGCTTTAAACTAGTCTTGAAGACTAACTTGTGCTAATTTGACGTGCTACTTGGAAACTAGGCTTTCGCCCTAAACCAGGCTCTCTGAGAAAAGTTTCAGCATTCTCATTTTCTTCTCTCAATAATGCATGTTTTCCTTGAGGAGTTCATTTTTTCTCAAAATTTTTGTTAGGTCTTCATATAATTTGATCTTAGCAAAGAAAGAGAGAGATTGAAAAAAAAAAAAAAAAACAGTGAGTTTTTTAGTCTTCACATAATCAGAATTTTTCCTTAGCTTGAAATGCTCAACATTCTAGTTGTAATAACTTCGCATGAGTCCGAAGTTTTTTCTCATCGCACAATCTAGTATTTCTATATTAAATTAAATGTCTCAACTTTTGCTATATGGTTTGATATTAAGATTTTCTGTATCAAATCACATGATTTTTGCTGAAGTCAATGTTTTGATTAGGTGAATGTAATGAAGTAGAGAGTCTTCTCATTCTTCCAATGAAATAAACAAGAAGAAAAACTCCTCCACCTCCTAGCCCTCTTCCTCTTAGCATTATTCTTGCCAAAGACGTCAACCCTTGTGCCTTTCCACCAACCCAAAACTGGCGATAGTAGTGTGGCTATAGATGGTGGCCAGTAAGTATGATTGCCGGCGGCAATGACAACAGCAGTAGGCAAAGGAAGGAGGAAGAAGAAAAACACAGGAAAGAGGAAGAAGAAAAACACGAAGGAAAGGAAAAAGAGAAAAAGCAAGGAAAGGGAAGTTTTTATTTTTTATTTTTTGAGGTGCATGATCTTTTACTAAGAAAATATTAAGTGGTATGTGCGCGCCACGTCATCCGCTGACCTGGTGCGCACCTACCAATGAAATATCGGCACGTGTCCCCGAGCGGGACCTGCTGAAAAAAGGAAGGCGCTGGTTTTTGGTCGGCTCGACTCGGCTCCACGCAGAAGAAAGGACGGTCAGCGTATTCCTCCCGCTCAAAATTTTTCTCTCTCTTCACTTGAATGCGCGGGTTCTCTCTCCTCGTAAAAGAAAAAAGAACGCTCAGAGCCTTCCTCTGTTTCCTCCTCCACGCATCCGACCTCCTCCGCCTCCGACTCCGTCTCCAGCTCTGCCTCCCTCTCCACCTCCGCCTCCGCCTCGGCCTGCCCAAAAGCCTCGCTGGTCATCTGCGTTTGGCATCTCGGTCTCGTTCCCGAGCGGCACTAGGCTCCCCGCCGCTGACCAGGCGCTGTCCCTGACGCTGGCCCGCTCAGTCGCGAGGGAGATCTCGGCGGACTTTGGTGGGGTCGACGGCGCGGCGAAGAAGGAGAGGCCTGCTGCATTTTCTCTCTTTTTTCAACGAAGCGCGCTTTTTCTTCCGCTTCTGCTCAAGCACTCCTCTCCTCTCTGTCCCGAGCCCTCTCACTCACCCCAAGCGCTCCCCTCCTCTCTTTCTCGAGCCCTCTCACTCACCCTAAGCGCTTCCCTCCTCGCCTCTCTCCTCGTCGCCGTCATCAAATTTCCAGTCGCGGCTCCAGAAATCGCCGGCTGCCGACTGGCCTCTCGAGCTTCTTTGTCTTCTACTCCTTATTCGGTCCCGATTTCGGGCTCGAGTACGTAGCCAAGGATTTTGAAGCAAAAGAGGTTTGCAAGGCTAGATATACTGGTGGCAGTGCTAAGTTTTGGGGTTTCGGCAACGCCGTGACGGCCGCGAGGGATATTGTGGTGGAGGAGAGAGAGGCGTATGGATACCGTGAGACCTCTCTTTCTCCTTTGCCTTTTTTTTTTTTTCTTTTCTATCGCCTCTGTCTCGCCGGAGTAAGAGCGCGGAGCAGAACGTCGAGCGCAACGAGGCGAAGCGGGAGAGAGGCAATGTCTACTTCGCCCGATGCAGATTCAGTCGACGCCCTTCGCTCCCAGATCCATTCTCTCCATACGACAATCAACATACTCCTCTTTCTCTCTCTCTAGCGCGCGCGCCATTGGAAACGCTTCTTCCTCCTTTCTTTTCTATTTAAAATTCGATTGCGATTTCCTTGAAGCTGTAACTCGATCGAGCGGTGCGTACCCGCACGTGTGTGTGGGAGTTTCGATTGCTTGTACGAGCTGCCGCGTGCTAACTCTGTCGGTTTCGCGACTTGGTCCCCATTGCATTTCAGGAGCTGGAGAAGCAAAATGCCGACCTTTCTTCTCGACTCTCTGGATGTTGCTGTCAAAAGGTGAGCCATTTCGATTCTCCCTTTTCACTTTTCGAGAGGATTTCACTGTCTTTACGACTTCTCAAATGAATCTTGATATCTTTGTAGCAGCCCGAAGCCGGTTTCGGTGTTGGGTCGAGCGCACGTTTGAGTTGGGCATGCATTGTTTGTCGGTGGTTTGAGTGAATGCATGCATCTTTTGGTTGGCGCTTCTTTGTTATTGGCCACGCATATAGGGGATAAGCGAAATTCAATGTTCCGTGCTGAATGCGATGTACTTGAGCTTATTGCTTCATTTTGTGCAGATGGAAGACAAGATTGGTTGTGTCGTAGAGGGAGGTGGAGTGGTCGATGGGAATGGCAAATCAATGAAGTTGGACAAGAAGACTAGGAAGAAAAAAGGCTCTACTGGTCAAACTTTTTGAGCTCCAATTGCATGTTTAATCTGAACCACTGAGATATTGTATGTTTATTGCTCTTCAAGTTCCAGTCGAGGGTTTTTCAGTGACTTGGGAGGTCAGTCTGTTTTCAGGAACGGGAGGAACGGTTTAAGTTCAAAAGTCAAACAATAATTAAGTGGCCTTCTTGCAAATTTTGAGAGGTTACAGGATACTATAGTGCTGAAGTTTCGTGGAGTTGCATAGCAGGCTGTGTTAGTTGTGACTCCAAACAGTCTAAAGAAAAACAAGCGACCCTAAGTGCTAAAACTAGACATAATCAAAGCATCAATATTGTTGTGCGAATAGTTTTTAATACTAAGTTTTATAGGGTTCAAGTTAGTAATTTCTTACAACCCTGTTTCCATAGAGATGAGCATGCTGTTCGGCTAAAGTTCTTTCAATGTGCAGCCATATTTTAGTGAATGTTGTGATACCTCCTGCTGCAGATTTCAAAACATGAATTCTCGAACACCATCCAAGGCGATATGTTGCTCTAAGATTGATGTATTTTGGACAAAGGTACAGATTGTAGCCATTGTACTGTTTGTCATACAATGCAACTGTTGCATCATAAAACGATTTTAATCTGGTGTAGTATATTATCTTTCCCTTTGTCTTGATTTTGTCTATTCTTAAGAGGCAGCATGGAATATAAAATACTCTAGAAATTGTGAAAGTTTAGCTGTTATTAATAATTTGAGGATATTTCTGCTATGGAAGCATTCATTTCTAAAAAAAATTGAAATGCTAGGGTGTCACTGCAGAAATCTCTTAAGTTGCAGAATCTGTCACAAGTAAATGTGTAGTGGATGTGATTCGTGATATATGTGACTAATTTTCTGTTACACCACATGGCAAGTCTGACTAATTTCCTAGACATATGAAATCCTGAATGTGTTGTGCCTTAGGCCATTGAATGTACTGTGGCTTTTCTTTGGCACAATGAAATCGCTTCACTTTTGCTTTATTTTACAGGTTTTATGGTTTTGCCTCTGAAGCACAATTGGATCCAACTGTCGAGGTCCGGTCCTACATTCCATCTTCTCCCCAAAATTTTCGTTCATTTCAGCATTGGGCCTAATGGAAACTATGTGCTATAAAAGAGGGTTCTACTTCTTCATAAGATTTAAATTTATGTTTTCAGTAAGGACACCTATCTTTCGGTACACCAGTAGATCAGTCTGTACCATGCAAGCAAAGTCACTGAGTTTCTGCTTATTATCAAAGATTCATGGAAGAGTTCTTTAATATTGTGCAATGCGAATGTTTAAATCATGGATGCTATCGATTTAAAATCAGCAGATGTTCCATTTTGGCATTTTTGACATTCTTGGCAGACACCTAATTCATTTTGATCCGAATCCCATCATACTTATTTTGGTGTCATGCAGTCTGAAATTTTTAAAGCTCTTGAGAAGACTAAGCTTTTAGTTGGTGACAAGAAAAAGTCACAGTACTCAAGATGTGGCAGAACAGACAAAGGAATTTCATCTTTTGGACAAGTAAGTTCAAAAACTGCTACTCTGCTTCTAAGTTTCTTGATGGATCGGTAGATTGTTATTTTGTTCACAGACGCTAGATTGGGTTTTATCTTTGGCTCACTATTCCGTGCAATCACCATTTCCTTGCAGAGAGAATGTGGGTCTTTGTTTCAACCTGCATTAAATGTTGAGCATTTTCTTGCAAAAACACGTGTCAACTTATATTTAGTGGACGAGCACAATCTCAGTTGTATTTTGCAATTTTTGATTATTTCTTAAACTTGGAAAAACAGATGACAAGGCTACTCAGAAACATGTTTAAGGGCTTCTGGAAAAAGATGGTTAACTGTTGCATGTGTACTACTTAGTACTTTTAACTACTAAAATGCAATTGTGGAAGTATGGGCACAAGGGGCAATTATCAGAGTTTTTCCTTATAACAACCATATATTTCCATCCTCGTGATAGATGTGATTACTGTGAATATTCATGATGATGTTTGAAGAAAAGAATCTGTTTTCTTATTTCTCATAGAGTGATTACAATGAATATAAATACATGAACGAGAGAACCTAAATTAGGTAAGAAACCTATTTAGGTAAAAATCCTAAGTAGCCTCTAATCTCTATCAATATCTAATTTACAGCTAACAAAATAAAATCACATCACATAATATCACGTAATATAATCACGTAATATAATCAGGGAAAATTCTAGAAGATTTCCTATTCCAACACTCCCCCTCAAGCTGGCTTGAAGATGTCTTCCATAGATAGCTTGTTCACTAGATGAACGGATTGCTTTTTATGCAATCCCTTGGTCAGAATGTCCGCAGCCTAATCATCACTTGAAATATACGGCATACAAATTAGTCCACTATCAAGTTTTTCTTTGATGAAGTGTTTGTCAACTTCCACATGCTTTGTCTGTTCATGTAACACGGGATTATGAGCAATTGCGATTGCTGCCTTATTGTCGCAATACACTTTCGGTGGTATGGAACTTGGAATCTGTAATTCATCCAAAATACCTTTAATCCACATAACTTCGCATACACCATGTGCTACTGACCGAAATTCAGCTTCAGCACTGCTTCTTGCCACCACACTCTGTTTTTTACTCTTCCAAGTGACTAAATTACCACCAACAAATGTGCAGTAGCCTGAAGTAGATCTCATATCCATATTGCTTCCAGCCTAATCTGCATCGGTGAACACTTCAATTTCCAGATGTCCATGTTTTTCAAACATTAGACCCTTACCAGGACTTCCCTTCAAGTAGCGTAGAATTCTATATCTTGCTTCAAAATGCCTTGGCCCTGGTGAGTGCATGAACGGCTCACCATACTTACAGCAAAAACGATATATCGGGTCGAGTATGAGATAAATAAATAAGTCGACCAACAAGCCTTTGATACCTTTCTCGGTCTATCACTTCTTCAGCCTTGGCAAGTTCAAGCTTCATATTTGGTTCCACGGGGTCTCTTTGCTTTACATCCTAATAGACCTGTCTCTTTGAGCAGATCAAGAACATACTTGCGTTGGTTTATAAAAATGCCATTCTTGGATCTTGCAAATTCTATTCCAAGAAAATATTTCAAGACACCCAAATCCTTAACCTCAAACTCCTCAGCTAGCTTCTCTCGCAAGCTTTCCAACTCAATTTTGTCATCACCAGTCAATATTATATCATCAACATGGACGATTAGAATTGCATGCTTACCTTCCTTTGAGTGTTTATAGAATAGAGTGTGATCTCCTTGACTTTGGTGATAGCCAAACCTTTTAACCACCTTCCCGAACCGTTCAAACCACGCTGTTGGAGATTGTTTAAGTCCATACAGCGACTTTTTTAATCTGCAAACTTTGCCTTCAGTTCCTACAAAATCTAGTGGTAAACTCATAAACACTTCCTCCTCCAAGTCACCATTCAAGAATGCATTCTTCACGTCTAACTGATGTAAGGGCCAATCAAATGCAGCAGCCAAAGATAGTAAAATTCGAACATAATTTATCTTGGCAACTGGAGCAAAAGTCTCCTGATAGTCCACTCCATAAGTTTGAGTGAACCCCTTTGCCACCAGCCTTGCTTTATATCGCTCAACACTCCCATCAAATTTATATTTTACAGTAAATACCCATTTACAGCCAACAATCTTTTTTCCTTCTGGTGCATCAACCAATTCCCATGTGCCATTCTTTTTAAGTGCAAGCATTTCATCCTCAACTGCCATCTTCCACTTTGAATCCTTCAAAGCTTCATGTATATTTCTAGGAATAGATATGTGAGACAGATTTGACACAAATGCTCTATGATGATGAGACAACTTTTGGAATGACACATGTTTTGATATAGGATGCTGAGTACATGATCTAACTCATTTTCTAAGAGCTATAGGCATATCAAGATTAGAAGCATTAGCATTAGAATTTAAGACATGAATAGAGGGAAAATGAGTACTACTAGGATCACCTGATGACGAAGGCAAGAGATCATCTCTCGGGGTTGCAGACGTATGAGGCTCCAAGACAAAGTTCGATCGCAACATTTTGAAGAGTTTTTCTTCTAGTATAAACCGAAGCTCGGGCTTGTTGATCACATTGTGATCTTGAACTTTTTCTCCCCTATCCTTGACACATCAAGATTCGGTAGAGGTGTTTTCGAAGATTCAAACAAAGGAGTAGGAAGGACAAGAGATTTAATCTCTTCACTAACTTCACCATTCTCCCCCTAAAGAGATTTGTTAGAAGAAAAAAACGGTTGTGACTCAATAAAGGTTACATCCATAGTGATATGAGTTTTACCAGTATGCGGATTGTAACACTTGTAACCTCTTTGATTAGGTGTATACCCTATAAACACACACTTTTCAGCCCAAGGGTCTATTTGGATCGACACTGAATTGGGAGATGGACAAATGTAGTGCAACCAAACACCCTTAGAGGAATATCAGAAAAAATACACGCTGTGGGGTACACTTTTTAAACAATTTAAGGGAGTAGTGTAGTTTAATACCCGAGTAGGCAACCTATTAATTAGATAAGATGTTGTTAGCACAGCTTCCCCCCATAAGTATTTAGGTACATGCATCGAAAAACAGGGGGCACATGATACTTCAAGGAGATGGCGATTTTTGCGTTTAGCAATGCCATTCTGTTGGGGTGTAGTTCGGCAAGTTGACTGGTGAAAGATGCCTTTTTCTGTCAAAAAACTCCCCAAAAATTGGTTATAATATTCAGTACCATTATCAGTACGAAGAATACTAATAGTAGTACGGAATTGAGTCATAACCATTTGATAAAAATTTTTGAACAAGGACTCAACTTCAGACTTGGCGCTCATCAAGTATGTCCAACATAAACGGGTATGATCATCTATAAAGGTAACAAACCATCGTTTTCCATTTTTTGTTGGTATGGGTGAAGGACCCCAAACATCACTATGGATTAAGTAAAAAGGGGATGATGCACGATATTGTTTTGGATTATAATGAGTATGATGATTTTTAGAAAAAAAACACAATTGTCACAATGTAGTGAAGAAACATTCACATCTTTGAACAAATGAGAAAACAAATGTTTCAAATATCCAAAACTAGGATGGCCTAATCTATAGTGCCAAACCATTATTTGTTCTTGAACGGGGAAGAACTGAAAGTTCCATACGCTCGAGCTTTTTTATCGAAACAAACTCTTCAAAATAGTAAAGACCATCCTCATCCTAGCATTGCCAATCGTCTTCCCCCGGATCTGATCCCGAAACTCACAATGGGAAGCAAAAAAGACAACATGGCAATTAGACTCTTTAGAAAGTTTACTAACGAGACAAGAGGCTGCGAGGCTAACTTAGGAACATGCAGTACATTATGAAGTTAAATAGAATTAGAAAGTGGAACTAATCCTTTGCCTACAATAGATGAAAAACTCCCGTCGGCAATCCGAATTTTTTGGTTGCCAGGACAACGAATATAGGATTTGAACAAATATGGAATATTAGTCATATGATCGGATGCCCCGAATCAATGATCCAAGGTACAGATTGTGAACAGCAAGAGAGGGCATTTAGATTTCTACCTTGGTGGGCAATCGAACGGTAGGATTACCGATACGCACCCGGCTGAAGAAGTTGCAGAAGATGGTTTAGTCGTTCTTTGCTGAAAGGGAATGCGGTGCCTCATTAGGCGTAGGAGGCATACGGCGAGAAGACTTATTATCACGGCTGAATGAAGTTGGTCTCCTTGCCTCACTAGTTGTAGAAGTTGGACGGCCATGAATCCTCCAATGGTCTCCCGTGTATGACGGGGTTTGTTGCAGAAATCACACCAAATACGAGATTTCCCATATGATCTACGCAAATTAATGGGGATCTTGCTTACATTTGCCTCGGAGACTATTGTTGCAGGAACATGGCCCTTCTTGTCTTCGAATATAGTCAATGCTGAACCTTCCGATGATCCATCCTTTCCGCTGGTAGCTGACTTGCCTAGCATTATTCCCCGTCTACTTTCTTCTCTCCGAACCTCTGAGAAGACCTCTCCAATAGGTGGAAGAGGCTGCTTCCCGAGTATTCTGCCGCGTACCTCATCAAACTCATCTCTAAGCCCTGCTAGGAAAGTGTAAATATGTTCTGCTTCTACAATTTTCCTGTATCGATTACCATCTTCAATACATGTCCACTCATGATCATTGAATACATCCAACTCCTGCCACAAACGTTTCAAAGAGTGAAAGTATTTTGTGACAGTTTCCTCTCCTTGTCACATCTTTCCCAGCTTCAAGGTTAACTCATAGATTTGAGATTGATTACCTAAATCTGAATACATCTCACACACCGTATCCCAGAGTTCCTTTGCGGTATAATAACCCAGATAATTTGCACCAATATCTTCTTCCATGGAGTTGGTCAGCCACGTCATAATCGCTGAATTCTCGCATCCCGGACAGCCCAAGTGGGGTCATCTGTTGCTGGTTCTGCATTATCTCCAGTCAGATAGCCAATTTTTCCTCTACCTCGTATATACATTCGAACGGATTGAGATCACTGGAAAAAATTATCACCATTCAGCTTTATGGAAGTGATCTGAATGGGATGAGGCTCGGTGGACTTTGTGAGAAGTAATGGGGGGTTAGACTGGGTGGTTGATGATACGTCCGACATATCGATCGAACGAAAAAAAAATTACTCGAGATGAATAGGTAAAGGACCTTTGGGCTCTGATACCATGAAGAAAAGAATCTGTTTTCTTATTTCTCATAGAGTGATTACAATGAATATAAATACATGAACAGAGAACCTAAATTAGGTAAGAAACCTATTTAGGTAGAAATCCTAAGTAGCCTCTAATCTCTATCAATATCTAATTTACAGCTAACAAAATAAAATCACATCACATAATATCACGTAATATAATCACGTAATATAATCAGGGAAAATTCTAGAAGATTTCCTATTCCAACAATCCTTTCAGGAGAGCTTTTGTTGATTATAATCTTACCGTATAAGAATCGGTTAGGAGCAATATGTGAAGCTTGATTTTCTCAAGGAATTTTGAGATTGGGTGTTAATTAGATCATAGAATATTGTAATTGGAGTGCAAGTTCTGAAGTGAATTTTTGTTAGAGAAGCAATGATGTGAATTGGAGATGAGAAAGTACCGAAGAGCGAGAGTTCTGATAGCTGGGAGTCTCTTTACAAGATGATCGAAATGTTGATAGAGATACCACCACAAGATACAAGAAGGTTTTATTACGTGGACAAGTGTCTAGTATCAATTGTCATTTTACCTAGGATAATTATGTTTGCAGTAGGCTCTTTCTTTTATGATTCTTGTTGTTGTTCTATTATCTCCTGTTTGCTTCTTTTCTTAGGTGCATCATGAGTAGGCTATGGTTTGCTTTCTGATGCAGGTCATTTCCCTGTTTCTACGATCAAACCGGCGACCTAAGAACACAGATGATGCAAATAATTGGGGACTTTCTATAGATAGAGATGGTATGTTGTTTGAGTGACTGATCTTTAATTGTTTTGAGCTCTATTTTATTGCTATGAGTCTTTAAATTGCTTTTGAATGATGAAGTTTGAACTTCACTGGAAATTTGTGACTCAATTCAATTGCTACAGACCCATTAAAGAGAAAAGATTAATTGTTAAAAATTGGTGTATTTTGTGCAAGGCTGATGTCCAAGCTGGAAATAAACTGCTGGTACGGTAATAAAGCATCCGTTAAATATACATATTCCTATACATACGTGTACACATCACACTGCTTTCCTAATCAAAAGTGGCTTTTTTCAGACTAAGTGGTTAGCATTTCCAAGTTAGCAGGGTATTCTGCAGGAAAGTGCATATATGTTGGGATTACGCAGTCATTACAGATTCTTACTTTATTTGATTTGCTGCAACAAATTATTTATGATGAAAAATTATCATGTTTAATACGATGCTTACTTTCATTTATATGTCAGTCTTACACGCGGAAATTGATTATGTGAGAGTGTTGAATCAAGTCTTACCCAAAGATATCCGAGTAACTGGCTGGTGTCCTGTTCCAATTGATTTTAGTGCAAGGTTGTTTTCCTTCTCATGGTGTACTTTATTTTGATTTGATTTGATGGGATTCTGTTGATGAAATGCGTTAGAGATGCCTCCAATTTGTTGATTTAATAATGTTAATGGTTGCGGAAACGTAGGTGGGGTTTGCCTTTTCACATGATTCTGTCTTCCTCAATATCTTGCAGGTTTAGCTGTATGAGCAGGGAGTACAAATATTTCTTTTGGAGAGATAATTTGGATATTAGGGTAACTCTTCATTTTATAGTTTATGACTATTTCATTTCATAAACTACTTTATGCTGATTTTGAACCAAATATTTGATATTATGACTATTTCATTTCATTTGATAGAAGTCCTTTCTCTGTTTTTATGCTAGGCAATGGAGAGTGCAGGCCAAAAGTTTGTGGGGGATCATGCTTTCAGAAATTTTTGTAAGAGGGATGCATTTAATGTCCACAACTACAAGCGTCATATAACATCCTTTGAACTCTCATATTGTGATAAGAGGTTGGTTCTGGTAGATGTTTTTTTTGAGATCTTTATAAGTTAAGAAAAGATGCAAAGATGCATCTATATTTTTTGTTGGTATGACGAAAGAGAAATCAAAAGGCAAAAAAAGGGCCTTTTCATTTTGGCCAATTTCTCTCATGTACAAGTTATTATATTAATAAGACCAATCTAGTTTGCAGTGTCTTTTCTGATTTTAATGAACTTCCTTTTATGCAGGTTGGAAAGTAATGAACTGTGGTGTTTCAAAATTAAGGGCAGTGCATTTTTGTGGCACCAAGTTCGTTGCATGGTTGCTGTGATGTTTATGGTTGGCCAAGGTCTTGAATCTCCTGATGTACGTAATATAAGATACTTTGCCATTCTCTGTCTTGGTTACCATAAATTGAACGTAGGAAATGGGTGAGAGATAGTTTGTTTGATATCTATTAGTTAATGCAACAAAACGCACGGGGCTACCAATATTGGACAAGACATTATGGAGAAAAGGCTTTATATGAGATGACACTGTGCCATCTGCATAACCATATGGTGACACAAACTAATACTTTTTTAGTGAGTAAGTTGTTTGGCATGTGGAAAATAAAGATGTAATGTTCGAATGCTTTGCTAACACTAATTGGCATGAGCAAGAAACATGCTATTGAAAATTGAAGGCTCTGGAAAAAGGAATGCAAAATGCATCAGAGAAAAATTCTCAATGTTCTGATGGATTCAATAGTCCAGATGGTCAAGCTACTCTCAGAATTGGTGCTAGTAAAGAGAGAGCTAAGAAGAGAGCTTGTGCAGAAAAATGACATTCAGAAGAAATGCATGACTAACAATGGAAAGCAAATTATTGCTACTTCTAAGAGCAGGAATGATGATGGCAAGCAAATTATTGCTGCTTCTAAGAGCAGAAATGATGATGGCAAGCAAATTATTGCTACTTTTAAGAGACATGGATCGAAGAAGAAAGCTGCAATACCTGAAATAGGTAATTCACAATTAAGAAAGAGAACAATTGTAAACAAGGGTTCACGGTCTGCCATGGAAGAAAATGGAGCAAAAGAAGGTTCAAATGGTCCAAATAAACAAAAGGTAGATACTTTTACATTGGCCTTTTCATTACTGACATATTACGCAGAGACATATATAAGATACTTTTATTGAGGCTTGATGATATATTTGAAATTGATTTTGTGGTGCAGAAGCTTTCTGGAGAGTTGAAAAGCCCACCGATAAAGCCAAAGAAAAGAGACCGTCATGTGAATGATACACCAGTGTGCATAAGCGGCACCGCCAGAGTGAATTTCAGCAGGTAAATCTACTTATGACCAACTTTGTTATTTGATTCTGGTGATCGATCTTAGAATCCATCTTTAATTCATTTGACCCTTTTCTGCTTTTCAAGTTGATCGGGTTTTGGGCTGTCGTGTTAGAGGTAATGATGCAAGTTCATTGTTTTATGTTTATGTATGTATTGTAGACATCCTTAATTTTGTTAGTTTACTTGTTCCAGAGAAGCAGGACAGACATCAACATAGTACTTTTGGCGAAATAAACTTAGATGCAGGAGACAGGGCTGGACTTGCGGATGACAGACAAGCTGATAGAAGCATTGACAGTGATATCAAACTGCACAATCTGAATGTTTTTCAGTGATTATTCTCTCATCAGCTGAAATTTTAATGGTAAAGCTGGAGGAAGAGTCGAAAATTGTAAAACTTGGTTGACAACATTTCATCTTTCTTCTATTAAGGTTGAAAGACATGATTTGAGCAGGTTTGTTAATGTAGACCTGCTGTGTATAAAGATTACTTACCAGGTTTAGTTCAAATGCTTTACTGTTGTTCCTTTTCAAGTGCTGAACGTATTCTCCTCTGTTTTTATCCTCTAATTTTGCAGGAGGAGCCCCATATCCATTGCAGCAGCTGCTCTCTGATGAGAAGAAGTCTCCCCAAGGTTTTAGTTTCTCCAATCCTATTCAATTTGAACAACTAAAGACATTGGTGCATATGTAAATGGCATTTGAAACAGCGCATGCATATAAATAACCGAATGTTTGTGTAGATATATCACTTGCTACTAGAGTCATTGAGGGGATGATTAGGAACTCCTCCAAGGATCTGTATCCTCACATTTCAAAGATAAATACCAAGCTGGTATGGCAAAGAAGAGGATCTAAAGAATTTCTGCATCTTTTGAGTGTGTGTAGATATACAAACAAAATCAACATTAGTTAACTTTCAATTAGTTTTGGAAATCAGAACAATCTTGAATATTTAATTCTTGTTATAAAGAATATGGTGGTTCTTAATTCTCACTCTTTGTATTGTTGGAAGATATCTTGAAAACTTTGTTATTCAAACATCGAAATGCTGTGTTCGAGTACTTTTTGGCCCTCGACTATAGAATACCAGTGTCATACAAAATGCACTGCTTCAATTTCGCAAAATAATGTGGGCAAGAAGACGTAGCATTGTTTAACTCTGATGAGATGTTGGTTTAATAAGTTATAAGTCCGTTCACTTTGGTCCTTTAAGCTCTAAATTCATGTGGTTAAATCTCATTAGTAGTCTCCATAACCGTTCCTTCCCTTGATTGGTCATCATTGTAAAACTCAATTTCACCAAGTATGTTTTTGTGCTTGAAGAGATAAAACTCTACACGTTGCAGTCTTAGAGTCTTGATTTCAATTAATATGAATCTATAAGAAATGATGCACAAATCAGGTAAATTATATGCATGTTTCCCCTTTGTCCGCTTGAAAGCTTGGCGGAGTTTTAACAATGGCTTTTCATGGTTGTTAGTATTGCTCATTATGCAAAAAAATTCATCACACTACAACCAGAAAACGAACCTTTATTGACATAGAAAATTTGTGATGTTTTGACGATATAATATATATGATACAAGCTTTTAGTCTCATATAGAAGAACCTTCTAAAAGCTTGGGGAGATAGAACAAGGCAAGAGAAGAAAAGAAAGGTAAATGCACCAGTTGACTTGATCTAAGAGTGATATATCAGATAGAGCCACTCAGCAACCTCACTCTGGTTAAACGCCTGTGCTAACTCATCTTTATGCTAATCTAGCACTTGCAACATTTGAGTAAGACGAATGTACATCGACTAACACTATAATATCATTTTCTATAACAAAAGCTTTACACGGAGGTGTCCTAATTTGGCTAATCGTCCCTATCTTTGCGATTTCATTGCTCACCGTCACTGGTCAAAGTCTACAAGAAAAGAATTTATGCTACCATCTGCAAAGCACCATAATGCTTCTAGTCCCATGAAAGAATTTCGTAGATTGTTTGATGGGCCTTGAATTCCATAATACAGGAAAAAGCACCTTTTTAAGTTAAGACTCATCCATTAACAACCTTCTAAGGACACTCGTGGATAGTATATGCCAATCCAAGGTGCCCAGAGCGCATACTGACTTTATGAAGGTTTACTCAATCCTTTCCATCTTGCCACGGTGATATGAACCAATTCTAGGTAAGATCAGGACAAGAAACCAAAAAAGCCAGATAACACCCTTGGACATATCTAGGACTTGGAAGTGCCGATATTGTAGACGAAACCCATTTGAAACAAAGCCCAACGGTCTAAACATCTTACACTCTTCATCTGGTTTAAGGTACCTCAGCATAGGTAATGAGAAAACAAGCGAGAAATCATAACCAGATAAACTTGCTTGCATAATCTGATTTTATGTGCAGAGCAACATATTCTCTATAGGAAAACAAGAGTATTCAATACTTTAAAGGGCAAATATATCCCATTAGTAGAATGGATGAGGACTAACGTACGAGATGAAGAACTTTTTAAAAAGTCTACTTAACAAAAGCATAACTAAAGAGCCTTAGCAAGTGCTGGAAACGCTCGACATTTTCCCTTTATGAAGTCAATACTCCTATGAAGCCTCGGTTGCAGATTTAGCGATTGTCCATCCGCTTCTCTATGAATCACTGGAAAATCCCATCCGCTTTGAAGTTGCCGGTGAACGTGTGATCAATGGGTCCGGGCAGCTCAAAAGAGAGAAGAGCCCGGTCGGGAAAAGGCTTTCAATTCTCCACTCAAACACCTTCCCGGACACTGTGATTCGTCTCATCACCTCGCTACGGTCATTCCTCCGATCTCTACCCTGCCATTTGCAAAAAGTTCACCATTTAATGCTGCAGCAACTTGATAGCAAGTTTTAGAGGATGCATTAGTGCTTCAACATAATTTATCTTGTGACTCCATACTCCTAATACAAAGAAATAACACCATAAGAAAGAAGATATATCTTGCCGAAATCCTGTCTCTTCCGTGCATTTATTGTCATAACTAATAAAAAAACAATCGGTTCGAGATGGGTACAGACACACGGAAGGGAAAATATCCATTTCTTAAGCACCGTTAACCGAAAACCGATGCAAAACTTGCGGACCAAATGGTCAAATGGCAGATATCCCGACTCTTGCACACCAATGACCATATCCAAGCCAAATCAGCAGGTCAAATGAGCCTAAAATGGAAGTTTTGCATTACGTTTGGGGTTGCATTGTAGAGCAAGGAGGAAAATAAGCAATCAGCTTCTTACCCCATAACAAGCGAGTAAGATCGGCAAAGCGGGACTATTATATAGAGCAAATATTAACTCGGCCATCGGGAACTTACTATCTCTTCTCACCTAGTGGAAGAGCCTGCGGAACGAGGGAAGGGTCGGACACCGCAATGTCCATGTTAAGGATATTGATGGGTCTTGTCCGCAATGCACTTCTGCCTTGCTCTATATGCTGATTCAGGGACTGCACAGTTCCTAATAGCAAAGTTGTATTTGTTTTATATAGTAGTCGCATGCTTTGCCAAATTTAGCTTGGTCTCGTAGAGAACAATTAATTACTAAGTTTCCTCTGTGTTTATAGAGAAATCAGATTCTGTGAGCATATTGCGGGTGCCACAGATGAAAGCCATTCAAACAAAATCCATAAAGTCCACTGATGCTGTAATCTTTATTTTGGTTATTATCCTTTATTGGTGCATGTACCAAAACAACTTGCATAAATCACAACCAAAAACATTTCTGCAAACAAATCACAGAAAGATGAAATTTCTTTGATAGTTTCCCTAACTGGCAATACAAGGAAACAAGAAACAAGTAGAGGCTTTACCAAGTTTGGCTCTGAAACTATGAAAGGTAGGAGCTGAGTCAACGGTTTATGTAGGTAGGCATATGCTTAGGTCAACAAGTGGCACATACTTGAATTTTAATAAGCCAAATCATATGCAGACCTAAATTTTGAATTTTACCCTATGGCATGGTTAGAAATTATTCCATAACCATACCAAGCTACTAAAAACCAAGGGATGCACTCTAAAATTAAAATTACAAAAATGACCGTTTTTCTTGAGTTTTCTTTAGCAGACTCATGCTAAATGATAAATCAAGCACAGAAAGATGAGATTACGAGTACATACGGGATAATACAAACTTCATCACTTTTAAGAATTCTGTGGGATCGGCTGTCCCCATTAGATAGTAAGAATCTGGAATAGGAATCCTTCCTCCTTTCAAACTCTTCTTTTCATCATTCATCGGGATGGACAGACGATTACGTAGGTATGTTTCGTCCGAGAGGAATCCCAGATAAGATCATTACGGCCGCAGTCAAACCATCCTTCTCACCATGATTCATCGAAACTGTTCATACCGTAAAAGAACAAAAGGAAAACGCAAGGGAAAATGTTTACATGTCAAATAGCAATTGAAGGAAATACGCACCCAAGGGAAGTAAAAGCAACAAAGATGAATAGAGATGCACTTTTTTACTTATGCATATTTCGAATCAAGAAAAAAAAAAAAGAAGCATATCCAAGTATAGAAAAAAAATTGGAGAAAAATCTCTTTTTGGACTGTTTTAAGAATAGACATTATTTCAACGGTCAAATGTTTAGAAGAATACTACCTCTTAGATTTGCTCGTTTACTAGAGAAGACACTAATTGCATCTCCCAGAGCATTCTCCACATTGTCCAAAAGAAATTCATTAGGGACCTCGCCATAGCTTAAAAGTGCAATCAAAATCTTTGAAAGATATGCGAGGCTTTGGTTTATTCGCATCAATGAGGACCAAGGTCTAATCAGTTCTTCCGAAAAGGTAAAATTTGATGGCAGAAAAAGCTCCAAACAAAAAGCAATGGGATTTAGTAATTCACAAGAAAAACATGTCCCATGTTCAAATTAAACTGCGGAAAGAACAAGGAGCCGCTAACTTTTCAGTCTGTTTATGTAAGGGTCTTTTAACCAGCTAACTCCAAAGGAAAATCTAAACACAATGATCAACAAATCAATAGCATAGCCAGGCAACAAACCCACAGATAACACTGTGATCACAGTACTAGGGGTCAGAGGTACCATAAGAACCTCAAGAGAATTAATTAGAACAATGATAGCTTGCTGGCAAAATATGTTGGTTGTACCTTGTTTGTACTATTTCGAGTGCATCAACAGTCCTGATATCTGAAAGCTTCAGGTCCTTTTCAACCTTGATCATCGACGGTTGAATATGAATTGTATGAGGAGGGAGCTACAGATTAAAATTCAGCCAAAACAATTAGAATGGAAGATATAAATGAACCAATAGAAAAAATGAAATATATCAATATGGAGAATTATTGAAGCTAAAATACTAATAACTAGACTCACACTTACAGCTCAAAGCTGAAATGATACTTAATAATGCAATGTAGATTTTCCTTTTTAATTTGTCATAATTATTTTTTGGAGATCAGTTTTTCTTGCATAGCAAGAGGAACATACCACTAAGATGATACCCATATCCACAGGTCACAAACCTTAAAAGCAGAAGCAATCACACCTCTTCCCTTGAAAATATTTCCATGACACTTCAAAGCTATGTCCTCGGATACAAATCCAGTCCCACCAGTATGTTTTTGGCGGAATGGAATTGCAGTCTTTCACTGCAGGTTTTTGGTAGGCCCAAGAGATTCAAGAAAAAGCAACAGCAAAACATCTTAGAATCTCTTCCCTCTCTTGTTTGCTCCACCCACAGTAACCTAGATGCCTCCTCTGCTTTAGCATAGGCCAATTAGTAGGCATTCTTTCTCATCTCAGCCTCGATTTTCTCTTGTTCCTCTCTGCTAGCCTGCCTCCTCCCATCCTTACGTGATCCAAGATCTCCAACACCCAACCCTGCTGAAATTGCTTTCTCTTTGCCAGCTTTCCCCTTAGCTTCTCTTTTTTCCCTCTCTTCTTTTTCTTTTCTCATTCGTTCTTTCTCCTCTGCTTTCTCTATTTGTTCTTTGCGCTCTATATTTAGAGATGAAAAAGCAACAAAACAATTGATAGTAACACAAAAACGAACGCATGTAAAAGAAATCTTAAACTAAGCATCATAAAGTGCCAAAGCATGGAAGAAGGGTAGTCTAAGCACATGTACAACAACAGAGATAGCAAATAGTGACCATGACACTAAGGCTATTTTGAGAGCACCAAGGGCTAGAATTTGGAGAGTATCTAAAAATTCGAATTTTCCCTCTATTTCTCTCTCACAAAAATTTCAAACTTCTCCCGACTTTCCACCTATCCCGTCCATTTTCACTATTTTTCCCAAATATAGCTAATCTTCCAAACATCATAACACTACTAGACACTCGTTTAGAGGGATGAAGTAATTTCTTTAGTGAGGTAAACCAAATGCTTCCCAAATCTTCCATCCATTTACCTACAAGGCTGGGATACATCCGGCACATCAATATCTAAAAGTCACAACATCCACACTCATTCAGAAAATGCTTCGTTGTTTGGTAAAACTACCAAACAGTTAGTACTGTAAAATATCTATACAGAAGCTATACTATGATGAGTTCATTATCATCAGAGTGAGTAATTCCATAGACCATAATATGCTGCTATCACTGGATGCAGTATGAACAAAGATGATATATATGTGCAGTAGCCAGCAACTACGTTTTAAGGGCAAACTCAGGTTTAATGAGATCATGACGACTAAATTCAAGTTATTTTGCCAAGATACCACCAAATTAGGAAAAACCAAAACTTTAAGCTGTTCAAACTGCACTTTCAGTACTTTCTCCTCACTTTTCAGTTTTGACAATTCTTCCTTGTCTTTTGCAAGAGCTACTTTAGCCTGTTCCACCTCCTGTTTACATATGGCAACGCCCTCCTAGTACACAGCAATTTTTTTCTTCAGCTCATCTCGTGCTGCTTTTCCAGCTTCCCGACATGTATTCAGGCACTTCACTTTATCACCGTATTCGTCACTCCCATCACAGCAGTCTGAGTATCATGGAGCAGGCAAACAACATATGTTAGGAGGAAACATTAAGAGGAGGCAGAAAAAGAATGACCACCTGCTAGTTAACCTTTGTCCAGCGGATGCTAAAATCAGTGTTACAAGAACCAGAACGATCTAGTAATTCTGTCAACCTATTAAGGTCAGATGATGTCAGCATATAAATCTTTTATAGGACCTTAGCATTTAGTAATTGTCCAATTGACAAAAATCCTAAACAATGAAAAGGGAAAATTAATCTAAGCATTAATTAGATCTTATTACAATATTATGATGTTACTTAATCCAGACATTCATCATCCATTTTACTAACAATTGATCACTCTGCAGATCCTTGCATATGACGATAAGCACGTAGATTTCATTCAAAAATGCACCTTTTGTTTTCTCTCCAACCTTTCCCCCTTCCTGCAATTTTTCTTGTATTCTCAGAAACACTGTTCATTGACGAGCGTTAAGGAAAAGATCAATCCGAACTAAACCAGTTCTCCATCTCACCTAGTTTTGACCACTTTCTTTTCGCTGGATTGAACCAGACCAAGCATGCAAACTGTTCTCAATTGAAGAAGCCACTCTTGTCTAGCTTTTGAAACAATCCTTAAGATGTAAACCCGGAAAAATAGTTTCCATTCATTTCCCATATGCATATATCTCACAATCAATGTCCTTGTCCTCAAAAGTTGGAGAGTTCCTAAAAAGTAGTCTCAAATCTGTTCATCACTTGAAATATACCCTTGTTTACTTGTCTTCATGGTATTAGGGTTCATTAAATAGTCTGTAAAGTAATATTTTAACAGTGATGTTTGTTGGTGAGGAAGACAATCCAGGACATGAAGTTGCTAAAGCAGGTAAATAAATCTGTTGTTGCACAATTATGATTAATCAGTGCCCCGTGACACTAAAGCGTGGGACATCTCATTGTAGTGAAGATTAGAGATATCCTTGACATCGAAGCAATTAAAATCTGCAAAGAGGACTTCTGGCCCTGGCCATTCATAATATCATATCTTATATTCTTATGTCTAAGAAGGAATTGCAACCTTGTTGGGCAATTCAAATCCAGCAGGATCTTGTTCGATGGTACATGAACTTACATGCATGTGTTATGTACAGATGATCAAAAGGGAGAATGAGGTCCACAATCAACACAGGAAAACGAATGCTTGGAAAGGCCAAGATCATGGAGAAAAAGTTCCGATGGACTACTTACCACAAATGCCATCATTTACTCTCGAAGAAAATATAATGACAGGAACATGCCCTGCATTCCGACAATAAAATTTTCCATTTGGGCATGTTGATTTTCCATTTGGTTTGACGAGCGAAGGGCGTCGACTGAATCTGCATCGGGCGAAGTAGACATTGCCTCTCTCCCGCTTCGCCTCGCTGCGCTCGACGTTCTGCTCCGTGCTCTTACTCCGGCGAGACAGAGGCGATAGAAAAGAAAAAAAAATAGGCAAAGGAGAAAGAGAGGTCTCACGGTATCCATACGCCTCTCTCTCCTCCACCACAATATCCCTCGCGGCCGTCACGGCGTCGCCGAAACCTCAAAACTTAGCACCGCCACCAGTATATCTAGCATCGCAAACCTCTTTTGCTTCAAAATCCTTGGCTACGTACTCGAGCCCGAAATCGGGACCGAATAAGGAGTAGAAGACAAAGAAGCTTGAGAGGCCAGTCCCCAGCCGGCGATTTCTGGAGCCGCGGCTGGAAATTCGATGACGGCGACGAGGAGAAAGGCGAGGAGGGAAGCGCTTAGGGTGAGTGAGAGGGCTCGAGAAAGAGAGGAGGGGGGGTGCTTGGGGTGAGTGAGAGGGCCGGGACAGAGAGGAGAGGAGTGCTTGAGCAGAAGCGGGAAGAAAAAGCGCGCTTCGTTGAAAAAAAGAGAGAAAATGCAGCAGGCCTCTCCTTCTTTGCCGCGCCGTCGACCCCGCCAAAGTCCGCCAAGATCTCCCTCGCGACCGAGCGGGCCAGCGTCAGGGACAGCGCCTGGTCAACGGTGGGGAGCCTGGTGCCGCTCGGGAACGAGACCGAGATGCCAAACGCAAATGACCAGCGAGGCTTTTGGGCAGGCGGAGGCCGAGGCGGAGGCGGAGAGGGAGGCAGAGCTGGAGACGGAGACGGAGGCGGAGGAGGAAACAGAGGAAGGCTCGGCGTTCTTTTTTCTTTTACGAGGAGAGAGAACCCGCGCATTCAAGTGAAGAGAGAGAAAAATTTTGAGCGAGAGGAATACGCTGACCGTCCTTTCTTCCTGCGTGGAGCCGAGCCGAGCCGACCAAAAACCAGCGCCTTCCTTTTTTCAGCGGGTCTCGCTCGGGGACACGTGCCGGTATTTCATTGGTAGGTGCGCACCAGGTCAGCGGATGACGTGGCGTGCACATACCACTGAATATTTTTCTTCTTTTACTGTTTTAGGTGCTGACAACTGACAATGAAAGATTCGGTTTCTGTTTTTGTACTTCACATGTTCATTTTGTTGGCCAAATGTCACAAGTTCATTATTGGGCCTGCAAAGTGGATATTACCTCCATTATAATTGTCAGACTTTCTTCATTTACCCTGACACAGTAACTTTACCTTTCTGTAGATTCACGCTGACTGTATTCATCTAGCTTCAAATCTGCTGGAAGTGCAAAGAAAAGTAAGCATGCGTATACCAAGACCATTTCAATTCTCCCTATTTAGTCTTTCACATTTTATTATATTGACTGATCAGCCATGGTTATAAGCATTACTTGTGAAAGCTTGCGTCTATTGTGCTTTTGCTTTAGCTAATGGTTTTTAAGTACACATATTTTAGTAGAAAACTATAATAGAACATTAGTTTAGTTATTTCAGATCAAAAAATGTTTCTCCATTTTCTTTCTTCTCTCTCTTTTTTTTTTTCCTTAAGTGAACTCATTTTACTCTTGGAAATCAATGAGATTGTCAGAATTTTTGTGAAGAGAAGGAAAGTAATTACACTCGTGTTGTATAATCTCAGCTTCATTTGCTTTTATATAGTGTACAACAGTTTATACCTGTCAATTTGCATACTGCATTTGTTTAATGAGCTTATATAGGAAGTATAAAAGAACTAGTGGGCTTGCATCAGCTTGAGAGAATTATTCTTCTTTTATTTTCTGTTTTCTTACTAATATATCTGTGGTGGAAAATGAATTGAGTTTCCCTAAGGTGCCAGGACTCCTTCATTATTGACTTTTTGTGATGGATAGTCTTAGAAGGAACAGTACCTGAATTGAAAACTGTTGTATCTGAAGTAGAATTACAAAAGCCAGTAGATTATATATAGACTGCCCATGCTACTGTTGGTGATAGTGTTTCGTTTCTAACCTATGTTTGTCATTTTGGTTACATAGACTGCCATCATCCTTAGACTGACTTTAAAGAATACATTTTAAGTCCTTGAACATATCATCTCCTATTAATTCTTTTGTTTTTCTCCGTTAGCATTATGAGTCTCTCATGTTAGAAGCCAAAAGCAGAAAAGAAAATTCCAAACTAGAAGCAATCGAGAAAGCTGTGACTTCAAAGATTGAAGACATCCATAGTAAGTTGGGGAAACTTGGTGACAAAAAGAAGGCCGTGGCAGAGGTAAGGGTTTAGTCTTCTCTGTTTTACCTTTCATGATTTTGGATGTTTAAAGTTTGAGAGGAGGGCTGCCTGAAGCCAAGGTTGATTGTTGTTTTGCTTGTATTTCACATGCCTCATTTTCATATTACAATCAAATGCAATAGTTTTCACTCGGTCATAACAGTAACATATGTTGTTCCTTGTGGTTGCAGCTTAATCAACTCTTATCAAGAACCAAGATATGATGCGGAGAAAGGTTAAGGAAATTGAAGAGAGGTATTTTTTGTTGCTGATTTCTCTAGACAAGTAATACCATAGCATGCATAGTCTCATAAAACCTCCTCAGTAAAATGAAGCAGCATTGAAGTAATAGTTCATGTAAGTGAGGTCTATTGTGAGAAAGGAAGTGGAAACAGACATTTGAGAAGATGAGAAAAAAGTGAGAGGGGTATCATGAAGAGGAAGTGTTCACATGGCATGGACTTTTAGATGTGAGGTAAAAAAGGTTAAAGTTCGAAGAAGAAAGAGGAAATACAGTTTCTAATTCAAATATGTCAATAGCAACTATAAGTGAATTATAACACATAACAAATGGCAAAAGAACGAAAGTCATTTTATGATGAGGAAGAATTTTATCACATGGTTAATATGCCTTCCTTTCACCATACTTGGGAAGGATAATTAAGTTTAAGTTACTTGTTAGTTGGAGGATGTGGCAAGAAGATGAAAAAGCTTTTGGTGTTTTTTTATTGAGTTCTTTTAAAAAAGTGGCAAGATTGGACAAACTCTAATGAGGGAAAGAAAAAGACGAAAAAGGGGAAAGGGAGAAAGGAGAGAACGCAGCACGTATGGAGAAAGTTCCATGTGTCAGTGCTCTCTATAATTTTGTTCTTTTGTTTATATATGCTCCATCTGTAATTTTATTTTCCTTTGAAGAAATAGTGCTACTGCTTTAGAGGTTGGAACTTTATCGACAGAAATCAATGTAATCTTCATGGTGGTGGTCCAATTTCAAAGTACTTTTTTACACACCAGAGATATTTGAACATTATTCTATGATGGTTTAGGACTCAAATTTTAATTGATACAGTTCAATATTGAAATTCTACTAATTCCAATTAAAATTCAATTGGTTGTTTATACCGCGTTATGTTGACATTTCCAACTTTCACAAATTAGAAAATAAAAGGAAAAGAAGATACATTGGGTAGACTTAAAGCTTATTTGAGCTTCACATGTCAAGCAATGTAGGTGTAGATGCCTTTTAAGTACCTTAATATGCCTACAACATTTTCTTTATAGAGAAATTCATGCAACCTTTTGAAGTATACTCTTCTTGTCCATCTTCATTGAAGTTATGTGGACTAGTTTCCTCAATAAGCATTATTATCAATTGTACCGACACTTTTTCAGTATATGAGTCCAATCAATTAAAGCTGTCAGGAATTTAGTCTTCCCTTCTAATTTGACATGAATGGAGGACACATACGCTTCTGTGCATCTGCAGGAAAACTCTGTCACTAAAGTTGAAGGATGAGCAAATACTTGACTCAGAAGAACATGTATTTTCTTTTGGGTTAATATCCTGAAAAACCTCAAACTAATACACCTGTTACAAATTTACCCAAAACTGATATACCTTTGATAAATTTACCCCAAACTGGTATATCTTTGATAAATTTACCCCAAACTGGTATACCTTTGATAAATTTATGATGCGTGATGGGTCAATGGAGCTATGTTGGATCCTCCCGCATTAATTTACCACAAACCGGTACACTTATGATAAATTTATCCTCTGTTAGTTTTTGTTAAATTTTACTGTCAAATTATTAAGTTACATGACACGTGACGGTTGACTAGTATACCAATTTAAAATTTTACACTCCATTTGTCACAGTCTACAATTTTTGTGATTTTTTTGTTGTATTAATCCAATTTAGCGGATGGTATATTTGTCATAAATTTACCAGTTTTGGGTTTTTTGCAATTGAATAAATTAGTTTGGGGTAAATTTGTCATAAATATACCAGTTTAGGGTTTTTTATGATTAGTTGAGACAATAATCATTGTTCACCGACAGAAATCATTCTTAGAATGGGGGATTACTTATTAAATTAAAGGGGAAGGCAAATTTGTCACAGGTATACCAGTTTGGGGTTTTTTATAGTAAAAAAAAATAGTTTGGCTAAATTTGTCACAAGTGTATCAGTTTGGAGTTTTTCATAGTATTAACTCTTTTCTTTTATCCTTAAAACTGTAATAATTTGTATATAATATTGCGAAAACTCTGCACGCGTGCGTGCATAATGTGCGTTGACAGTGGCATGTCCCTTGTCATCCTTCACAGATCAGAGACCTTAAGGTGTATATTGGAGCCCAGAAAACTCTCGATAAGATGAATGATAAAGATGGCGTTAAAGGAGGAACCCTATTACCAGTGCCTTTGGAGGAGTCGACCCCAGCCAGAAAGAGTAAGAAGACCAGTTGAAGACGGAAATAAGCAGGTTTCACTTTGTGTGCAGATGCTTGCAAGTAATTGAGAATGGCTTGAATGTGGTTAATTATTTTCGTTGTATTGACATTCATCGTAAGGATGAAGGAGAGCTACTGTCCACAGCATTTCTCAATGTCAGGTACTGATTAACATTGTAAATATATACCCACAAAAATTAAAGAAAGACCTTACTCAGTTTAGTTGTGATGGTTCCACCTACTAAATCAAAGTACTCTTAAGTTAAACTATGTGACAAAATAAACGTACATTTATATTTATTCTTTTTGGAACTATATAAAAAGTTTATACACCAATAGGAGATGAGAAGGAAATTTTGATTCTGCCAACAGCTCTTTGGTTTTTGATATTTGTATCGCTTCTTCTTTTTCATGATTAAGCACTTCGATTGACATTTTGTTGAATTCTGACTTATTATGACTCTTATAAAATACTTCTTTTACCAAATTGCCTTCCAATGCCATTGGCAATCTCCTTTTATAATTCTTTGCTTGAAAGTTTCGAATTAACAATTCAACTCTTAATAGAAATTGCTAAATAAATCATTCATATTATGACTATCTAAAAATATATGAATTATTTTGAAATAGTATGAATAATTAATGTTAGGAGTTACTTGGACTATGAAAAAAGGGCATTGCGACTTTTGTGAAGGGTTTGTCAAACGTTTCTCAATTGTAGCGATTACAACGACTCTTAGTAAATTGCTTCAACCAATTTTGAGGTCTTGGACCTGCTGTGGATATTTGATTTTTAGTCAACAATTAAAGGAAAATCGGCAATTTAGGCAGTTTATATTAAAGATGTGAATAAATAAAACCAAAATGAAGATTACAAAAAATAATAACTGAAGGGACTTCAATTCATCAACTAATTTAAAAGGATATCTATTCAATGTGATGGGCTCGATCCAATTCGTCCAAGCCCAGCCCATAGCCCATTCACATCTATTAAGTCCAACCAGACTATGTCTAGCCCTTAGTTCTCAACCGAGAATCCTTGAGAAGATAATTTCATTCCCCTCTTTCTTGCCCTGTTTTGGAAAGATGCATGACTGGACCACGT
Organism: Eucalyptus cladocalyx; assembly: GCA_017140615.1. Lineage (NCBI taxonomy): Eukaryota > Viridiplantae > Streptophyta > Magnoliopsida > Myrtales > Myrtaceae > Eucalyptus > Eucalyptus cladocalyx. The sequence goes on from CM029518.1 coordinate 12,163,531, forward strand.
TCAGGTTACTAATGTGAAAATCACTGATGATCTAGGTTGTAATTTGATGATTTGTAATGGCTTCATGGTTCTGACATTGATTTTAGACGAAAACAAAACTTCAATTTATGACAAGATTCAATCCCTTTGATGCACATGTACTGTTTGATGAAATGTCTCTAAGATACATCGATGAAATAATTCCTAATCTAGTTCAATCTGAAGAAATTTTAGCATACATTACTTGCTACAAGTCAGTCCATTAGCATTTGGATTTGATTCTTATTAAAATTCATTGTTATCGAGATCAAATCAGAACATAAATTTTTCTTGTGTTTTCGTTCTATAATTTCACATATGTTTTTGTGAAGTCTCTATGGAGTTCATCGGTGAGAAAATGACTGGTTAGATTCTTGACTTGCCCAAGAGGACAAAGGGCTGGAAGAAGGAAGAAGAAAATAATATATAAAAAAAAAAATATGACGAAAAGACGTAAGAAAAGAGGAGAATTGAGTTAAATATAATAATGAGATGGGTTTAGAGTGGGCTTAGGGTTTAATCTACCTATAATAGGAATCGGGCTTAAAGATGGACCAGGTGAAGTTGGAAGAGAAAATGGGCTAGAGTAGTTACGATGGGTAGTGGGCTTAGAATATGTATAATCGGAATTGGGCTCAGTAAAGTTAGAATTGGAGGGGCCTGAACATTAGAGCCCGAATTGTGGTTACTAGTTATTATCCCATATTTGTGAGACCAGCGTCCAGCTCATAGCCGGAGCTCAGGTCCCTATTTTCAGAAAATGATAAGAATTAATTTCCAAAAATTCAAAAAAAAAAAAATGAAAATTTGAGAATTGCTAGGAACGGAGACCTTGATTAGGTCGTTAAGTTGCGATGCTAAATTTAGCTTAGTTCATTTAGTTAGTATACATATAGTTTAGGGGGTTTTGATAAGTAACTTTAATTTAATTTAGGTTTAGGTAGAGCACTCTTTTGATGAATTGGACTCAATTGAATTCAGCACAAGTTGCTGCCCAGAGGCTTAATAACAAAGCCATATGATTCTTCGATTGACACTCCACTGGGTCTACTTTCTTCTAATTTACTTCCATCACATTGATTGTGATTGTTTACTTTTTAATTGATCGTGCAATCATACATGAACATCATTTAGTAACATAAGTTAATAAAATGGTCAAAAATTGCGTGGACAATTAGTTTATAAATTAATTAAGTTTAGGTACTGAAAAGGCATTGGTTAACTAACTAGTATAATCAAGTCCTTAGGTTTCTAGTTGTGTAGGAAGTGAGACATCCTCTCTACCTCCAATTTGTTGTATTCAAAACAACACTCTAATCTCATGTTTTTCTTCTTTCACTTCCAGTCAACCCAAATGAATATAGCAAAACAAGTTATCACCACAAGACTTGAGCAGAAGTCGATTAGGACAAACTATACTGAACTATGTTGCAAGGAAGTACCTCGAGGCAATAAAATCTACCCTCAGTAGCATCCCCTCAAAACTTGAATCAAGTAAGGTGGAGGAAAGCCGGCTTAGCATTGTAATGCTCACAAGTTTCACAGGGAGAGACGTGGCCTGCACTACCTTTGGGGTTGATCTGACTTGGTTGCGCTTGCGCCTGACAAATGGATAAGTTCCCCACTTTCCTTCAGATTCCAATGGCTCAAGCATATAGACGCTGCCATCGGTAAGCCCTAGTGCAAACTGGTTAGGTTCGGATGGATGTGCTGCAATGACTATCGGGTAGACTTTCAAGCTGTCAAATAGGACATTGAGGAATGAAAAACTCGCGAGACAATGGAACTTCACAAATGAGACTTGCCATTTTCATATTAATTGAGCTGCAATAACTAGTTTACCTGGGGTTTGGAGGGATATATGCGGCAGGATTTATGAGACATCTCAATCTGAGTGTAAGGAGCAATAAGAACACCGATGCTTCCGTCTTCAAAGCTCACATAAATTGATCGGCCATTGCATGAATATGTAGCATCTGTGATTGGAGCTTCTCGAGTATCCCACTAGTTGCGATTAACAATGAATCAAAAAATGTACATTTGGTGCGAAATTAACTATCTAATATTTCGATAATTTTTATGCAATTAAGATGAGATGAGAGATTGGTTTGTGCACAATGTAAAATATTTTCATTACCTGCTGGAGGCATTCTAGTTTAGGAGCTTCATAAGTGGCGATCTGTGTTTCATGAACCACCAGCAAATGCGTTTGATTCATGTGAAATTGAACACGAGTATTAGCAAGAGGAGCTGCACCTCGCCCAAGTGGCATCTGCAGAAACTTACTAGCCTGCTTCTTCCATCCATCAGTGTTCCAAACACATAGCTGCAGTGACAATTGACAATTATCAAAGGGGACATCAACATTGATTCACAAATGAAACAATAAAATTTTACGTTGTGTTTTTATATCAAAATAACACCAATCATCAGTTGTAAGCAACAACTGGACAGCATAGCCTTTTTTTATTTACCACTTAATGGGATGGAATTTGTCACCACAAAAGAAGAAGTTTTTTGGAAGGAATTATTCTGCCTATTTAAGGATGCCATCATGAACTGACGTATGATGAGGGCGTAAGCATCTATATATCCAGAGTGAACATCAACCCATTTTTGGAGCAGGTTAAACTACATTGCTCTCTTTGCCCAAAACATAGGCATGTCTACATGGAAAGGAAGATGCAGCAGTGGTCTTGTACCTGAGAGTCAGCACCAGAAGACACGAGAACATTTAAGTCATTAGAGAAGGCAAGGCCTGTAATTCTTTTCTGATGTCCTTTTAGATTTGCCTTACACTGAGAAAGTGAAACAGTCAATATCCATAAATTCGTTGTGGATAATAACAAGGTTAACTTTGAACAACAATAAAATTAGGTCTCACCTCGCGAATTTGAATACTGTAAATTTGAATAGAGGAGTCCTCCATTCCTATTGCAATATTGTCATCATCTTGAGGATCGAACGCTAGAAATGTTGGTGGTGTCCGGGGCGTAAATGTTATCATTGTCTGGATATCGGCAAGCAAGATAGTATTAATAACTTTATAAGTAACAGTGGCACATATGTGCCAAGAGGCACTTGCCTCAATGGCATCTCCCTTCTTGGGAAAGAAAAAGAGAGAGCAACTTCGAATATTAGATTTCTGGTACGTCGAATAAAGCTCTTGCCTTGTTTTATTTAATCAGTAAGAGCAAAAAGATTACATTGAAGACAAAGAAAAGCCCTTGTCTCACTTAGTAAGTAAAAAGGCAGTGGTCTGGTACCTGAGAATCAGCACTAGAAGACACGAGAACATTTAAGGAAGTTGAAAAGGTAAAGCCTTTAATTATTCTCCGATGTCCTTTTAGTTTTTTCTCGATCTGAGAAAGTAAAATAGTCAATATCCATAACTTTGTTGTGGATAATCACAAGGTTAACTTTCAACAACAATGAAAACAGGTCTCACCTCATCAACTCGAGCACTGTAAATTTGAATAGCGGAGTCCTCCATTCCTATCTCAATAATGTCATTGTTTGGTGGTGGTGGGGGCATAAATTTTAAAGCCGTCTGCATATCAGCCGGTAGGATAATATTAACAACTTTATAAATAAAAGTGGGACACCATGTGCCAAGAGGCACTTAACTTATGGCATCCCCCTTTTAGGAAAGGGAGAGAGCAAGTTGGACCAATAGATCTTTGGACGGGTTGAAAAAGCACTGCTTGTTTTCTTTAATCAATAAGAGCAAAAAGATTCCATTGAAGACACAGAAAAGCCCTTATCTCGCTTAGCAAGTAAAAAGGGACATGCTGCACTTTTGAACAGATAATCCCCATGAAAATCGGAGCAATTGCTTTCATGGACCTCCTAACAATTAGAGTTCAATACGTTTTATACATGATAGAACCAATTAATTTTAGCTCCCATAAAAATGTGAAGAGGAAATATTGCACGCATATTCAGCACAAAGGGGTAGTTCATCATCTTGTGCCTTGTGGATAGTGCTACAAAACTGACAAGAGGATGCAGACATTACTTTGGGAATATATTCACCTTAAAAGTCATCATATTGATCAAAGAGATCTCCCCCCCTGATGCCGATATTAGCAAAGAATCGTTCTTTGACAGTGCAAAGCACGGAACTGCATCTTCAGGATTTGTACCACATGTATCATTGGTCATCAAATTCCCACCAGGAGGTTGCCATAACTGTGGTACTACACTAGTTGTAGCCTGCGAAAAGAAGAATCAATGTAGTTAACAATACGCTAAACAACAAAAGAATTTGCCTCTGTTTTGGGGCTTGGGGCGGGGGAGGGGTTGGGGTTGGGAAAAGGGGGAGATTCCTTACCCTGCCTATTAAGTTTTGATCACTTTCTTGCCATTTCCAGAGCTTGTGTACGGCATTTGATGATAATGCCAGAATGGCACGACCTGAGTTTGTATAGATTAATCTTCGGACCTGCTTTGTTATATCAGCTTTAGTAGTGACAATCAAATGTAATACCGAAAGTTAAAATAAAATGCAGAAGAAAGATGCCAGAGAATTGGGCACTAATTGATAGATGCAGAAATCCATGCAAAGAGACACTTGGTGACGCCGCCTGCATATTTATCAGCATAGGCGCACGCGCGTGCACACATATTTATATATACATACTGTATGCTTACATATGAATAGAGCATATGATGCACATGACATCTAAACCCAGTTGAAACAGTTACCAAAAGAAAAGTAGAACCTTGACTTAAACCGTCTAGCTGTCTATCTATTCTTTTGCCTCTAGTGTTTTGTATATTTAGATTCAGCAGGTAAATTTCCACTCAAAGTTTCTGGGAACTGACAAGCTCAAAATAGCTTTCACAAGCTTAGCATTCCCCACAAGCATCAAAGTGGTGCAAGATGATATACTTTGCTTGCCATGTATAAAGCCAAATTCATCCCGTGAAGAATCTGTGTCTTTTACCACATGTAACTGCATGAGAGTCCACAGAACAATCCATATACCAAGCAAAGGCTAAAAAAGTCTCGTTATGCAAATATACCATTACATTCTAAATCAAGAATCATCCGTCTTGCTATTCAACGTTATCATAAAATTCATGACCTCCACAGCCTCAAGCATAATTGCCACACCATAATCACATTTATTAATATTGATCTTATCCTTTCCTGTTTGTATAGTGGAAACAATCAGTCAACTATAAAATGCCAAATGAAGAGATGACAAAGTCCTTGAGTGCCAAGGGTTAAGAGATAAATCATTGGACCACATGTGAATAAAACTAATAAAGCAAGTGCATTAAATGCGACCCCTATTCAAATTTGTGCTTATCTAGTAGAAACATGACAGATTAATGTGGAAAAGAAATGCTGCATAAGAACATCCTAATCTGGCAATCATTTACCCTCATAGCCGTAGAGTTATCAGGCAGCCTTATGGACCGGCATTGTGATGGTTCATTGATTTCTGTCGGTTTCCAATTTCGTGATTTGTCTCCTGAGTCATCAGCAATTCCGGGCTTCACATCGGCCATGCTCTCACTGTCCTGTAGAGCTCAAAAGAGAGGATGTCATTGAAAGACGTCCAATAAACATGCACATACAAATGCAATTATTGCGTCATTTAAGTAATAGAGTAAGCAACAAATAAAGCTCCTTAAAAAAATTTAACGACCTAATGCAGTAATGATACCACTTACCATACCTACCATTTCTGCCCGATGGTTTTGCTAGTTTATCTGCTAGTGCGTGTAGATGTGTGAGGAGCAAAGGAGAAAATATTTGGCAGTTTCAAAGCGCCGTGTTAACTGCTCATGTGGCGAGATTTTTTCCTTGATATCCACTTAAAAATTTACAAGTCTTGAATTAAATTAAAAAATATTGATGTGGAGTTTCTTTGTGTGGTGGAATTGTTTCCTCTAGCTTCATCTTCCTCGTTCGTCCAAAGCCGGCCACTTGACCTCGGACGAGCTGGCATGGCCGGTGATGCGTCAGTGACGCTGCTGGCTCTTCAGATCTGGCCTACCATGGCCATCGACATCACTCGTCTAGGTGATGCCGCTGGCTCTCCCAATTTGGCCGTCCATGGTCGTCGGCGTCATTCACGAACCTGGCTCTGCCATGGCCGACGACGCTGTTGGCTCTCCAGATCTGGCCGTCCATGGTCGTCGGCGTGGCTCATCCCGGTGATGCTGTTGAGAAGTTGTAAAAGATGTTTCTTTTTCTTTTTGTTACCCGCCATTCTTTGCTTCTTCTCTTTTCTATTTTTTTTTTTTGTCTCCTTTCTTGTTACACGCTCTGTCCATGGCCGTCTGCAACTTTTAACGCCGTCTCTTAAGGCGACCTCTAACGGCGGTCATCGCTGCAACTCGAGGTCATGTCACGACCTTCGCCACGGCCAGATCTGGACGCTCGGCCTCCATTGCCATTGAGCCTCTAGATCTGGAGGTGATGGCCTTCATGGCTGCCAAGCTCGACGTTGTGACCGAGATCTCAGCGGCTTCTCGGCGGTCATGGAGGAGCCGCCGAGCTCGAACCGTTTTCAAGGCGGACGATATCTGGCGCGAAGTCGAGCTCGACCAGATTTGGAGGCGGCCATGGACGAGCTTGAAGCAAGTGAAGGTGGACTAGATCTGGTGCGGCGCCGAGGCCACGACTCGGCTAGATTTGGAGCTCGGCCTCCGGAGCGGTGGTGTTCAAGGGTGGCAGCCGGCTAGTCCGAGGTCCATGGCCGATGGATCATCCAAGGAATTTTATTTTTAATTCAAAATCCACAGAGATGTGTTAAAATATAACTGGATGGATGTGAGGAAAAAATGCTCCGCAAGTCAGCTGCTGCTGATGTAAAAGAATTGGACAAAGATTTCCGAAAGTGGCAGCAAGGGAGCACAAGGCCGAAAGGAAAAGGCTTTTATTATTCAATGGATGATACAAATTAAGGAGGATATGATTAACTTAGCTGGTGTACAAAGGGCACATGCAAACAATTTCTAATCACAAATATTTATTTTTATTTTTTTTATTTCTAAGTAAAGATATAAAATTTTTGATTTTAAAATAAAAAATAGGCTTTAAAAATTTTGGGTGAAATTCATTCGATTAGATGATTTAAGGTTATTCTGGCTACCGCCGTAAGGCTGGGGGTAGGGTCTTAAAATTTTGGATGGGACAGGTGGAGCAGCTAGTCAACAATGAAAAATAAAAGTTTTTTTATTTTTATTTTGCAATAAATTAGAAAAGTAGAAAACTTTTTTATTTCTCATTTCTATTCAAAACTTACTTCTAGATTAAAAATTTGTCTCGAAAATAGAAAAATAGAAAAATAAATTTTAAACATTTATATCGGGGATAGAAAAAAAAAAAAACAGTAAATATGTTTTTTTTGGACAACCCTAAGCCTTTTATAGGCTTGCATCATCAACTTAGACGTGCAAAAATCTTTGCTCAAGTCAGAGATGTTTTTAGAGGCAACTATCTCTACCATGGGTTGCAAAGATAATTTTTATGGATTTTTCTACACAACTTTAGTGGACTCGAGACATTTCCACTGGAATTTTTTTTTTTTTGGGTAGGATTTTTCTAGAATTCTCTACCAAATACCCATCTAGAAGATTCTAGAAATTGAATCAAACATTTTAATACTACCACTGGAACCCCTCTATTACCCAAGGCTTGTGCCAACAGTAGCATTATAAGAACCAAATATCGTGATTGCTGGTGGCAGTACAAGATTCAAGACATTTAGCAAGCTCATCTCTATGAAGTCAGTGTACTCTTGAAAAGGCTTACCTTCATAAGAGGTCCAGGAGTGATTCTAGAAGCATCAAAAGGTCGATTGTCCATTATCCTTAGCAGCCTAATCCCATCAGCATTTGCTAAAATTTTGATACTATTGTCACTTGTTGAGACGGCTAATAGAATTCCTTCCTGGTTAAATCTAATACAAGGTGAAGCCTGCAAATTTAAAGAGCGAGTTTAATGGAAAGTTTAAGCTAATTCAGTCAAATTAAATTAACAACAACAAATTACCGGCAATCCACCATCAGCATCGGCACTTATCAAAATATTATTATTGTCCATATCCCAAAATTTGACCGTGAACTCGTCACCAACAGCCAAAAATCTGTTTTTTGTGGTATCAAACTGCACCACCCCACCAGATCTCTTTCCGAGTCCATGATAGGTACGCTTGACAGCCCCTTCACTTTCATTCCATTCAACCAAGTACGACTCTCCTTCTTTATTGGTCCCACATGAGAATAACCTACAGCCAAATAAAATCACTAAAATAGGTTATTTCAATCAAAAAGAAAGACATGGGATGAAATCAAGCTTGAAATGCAATGCTTATGGTCTGAACCTTGATCCATCAGCGTTGTATGCCATCTTGGTAAAAGAGTGACCCGGTGCATCCCAGTCAACTCTTGACCCCATGTTGTCATAAAGCCAAGCCTTAATTTTCCCATCTGTTGCTGTTGAGAAGATGAACTACACAATAAAACAATACTATAATCAATTTCAATAACATGTCTAGATAGAGCACATCCACTTAATAATTAAATTGCATCCTAGAATGATGAGATTTCATAAAATATCTTTGTAATAAAGTGTACACAACCATAATTTTTTAAAAAAAAATAAAAAAGTAGAAAATAACATCACCAATTGCTGCTCCACTCAGGGCACAATAAACAGTCTTCTATTATTAATTTAACCAATCAAAACTAAGGAGAAAACTAAGGGAGAACAAATGATGGAAGCTGAGGAATTTTCCTTCTGAACTTATATTAAGAAGGAAGTCATTATTGTGAAGACCTTTACCCAGTTGTTAATGCTTAGTAGCATAGCCTAAAAGAATCAAATTTGCAAGTTGATCTTTGGACCATGTCACCATGTTTAACAAGCACATTCTAATCAAGACAGGTCAAAAGTCAGAAGACTTGCAAAATCCTTAAAATGAACAAGGTCCATTAAAACACAGATTCACACTTCTTATACAAATTGAACCAAATTTTTTACCTAACCGAGTTTTAGAAAACAAAATTCCAATGCATAGTCAAGGGTAGCCGATTAGCCCTGCTTGCAATGTGTCCATGTTAGTATGCAAAATAACCAAGTACCTGAATATTTTCTCTGTTGTGTGGACAAATGGAATATACAGGTGCTTCATGACCCTCGAAAGCAAGTTGCTTAGCCCCTGTCATTACATCCCATACCTACATAACTACTAGCTTAGTTAAAAAGGATCAAATAGCAAAACAATGTAACACTATGGAAAACAATTAGAATATACCTTGATCAACTTGTCCTCTCCACATGTCACAACACATAACTGTTTGTTTGGACATGAAAAGGCAAGATCATTTACACTTCCAACATGAGCCTCGAGCTGTATCAAACATTAGATTAGAGTCAAAATCAAGTTGAACTCACATTTAGGTGGCAATTGTAAACAGAACAAAGAAGCTTAATTTTTATCTTCTTGTTTAGCAACAAACCTCAAGGTGGTTCCTTATGTCATCACCACCATGATGTGAGTATATGTGCACCATGTGTTTGGAATAAGCAACACCTAAAGCAAACACCACAAATCATCAGTAGTAGCAGCATATGAACTCTTCTTCCTGAAGATATTGCAATGAAGTCTAGTTCTCGCGCTTTAGTTTTTTCATCAATTTGCAAGCATGTATTGCCTAATTTCTTAAGTTGATATACAAGTAGAAGTGACATTTGTACATACCAAAAAGATTCCATCAGGACTCCACATTACACGGTTAACGGATGATGTATAGTCATTGGCCAAAGAAGCCTACAAAGAATCAAAACCCATAATCACATGTCCAAAAACAAGATGCCATGATTTTATTTAGAATTGAACTTCTATACCTTCAGGGCCATTGAACATGTTCCCAAATCCCAAACCTTGAATTTTCTCAAAGCAATCCTCGCACCACTGCCTACTTCCCATACCATGACATGCCCATATTTGTTCCCACTAAAAATTATTGATGCAGAAAATTTGAAGAATCATACCCCATGGTTTAAAATAGCTAAAGCTAGCATCAAAAGAACAACAAAAAGCAATCTTCCAAACACAAAAGCACAAACTTATGGCCTCCAACGAGAACAAGTATATCCAACTGAAGAAAAGCACGGAACATGTTCTTCATAGAGTAAGAAAGAAGTGCTAACCGAGTAGCAGAATTTGTTTCACTTGATGGAAATCCATACTCTTAACAAGTGAACCTTGACTTAGGGTAATGACTACATTTCTGGGCAAGTCATTTGAAGAATAAGAACTCTGACCAAGGCTTTGGTAGTTGTATGTGACCGGCAAAATGTTTACCGGCAAATTTTTCACCTAATAGAAGGTCATAAAGATTACAAAACTAGTGAGTCCTTTAGAAAATTGATCAAAACCATGGCACTCAAAAGATGCAAAACTCATATGAGAACGCCTCTTTTACTAGCATACATGTGCATAATGCATGCATGATGGAGAAGATGCAATCAAGACTTACCCAGTCCGCGCTCCTCATTAATGCTACCAATATTGATATAACTGTTTACATGACAATACCAAACAAAAAAACAAAGACACAACCCAATATGACACATCACCATACATTTAACCAGTTGGTTGACAAGATATTTACATGTTTTCGTCAATTCAATGGTTTGACATGTCTAATAGAAGTCATGATGAATTGACACAATCATAAACACAATTAAGACAAGCGGACACAAATTGACAACCTTAGCACTTTTGTTCCTTTTTCTCCCCATAAGACTTTCTTGTAATCCTTCTAATCCTCAATTATTTCATTAGGTTAACATCATGAAAGTTAAGGGTATCTAGAAACCTCAAAACTAAAATTTTCTATCTTGTTGGGTGGTCTTGGGCTTATCTCACCCCAAAAGCTAGCTTAAAGGGTAAGGTTTTCCTCACACTTATAAACTAACCATCTTTCCTTTCCACAACCGATGTGGATAACCCAACACTCCTAAAGATTCTCAATGCATGATCATATGCTACAATAGCACAAAAGTGAGAGCGCTTTCAGAAGGTTTTCATTCAATGGCATGCAAAGAAAGATAATTAAGAAAGAGAAACACAAAAGAACATTCGATATATTCCAACTTCACTTTATAATTCAAGAAAATCGAAAATCCCTACTTCCATGAACAGAAGACTTAAAATAGCACAAATTACATGTAACAAGTTTGAGATATCTAGTTATGAATGTTGAGAAAAGCATTCCATACATAACAGATAATAGATCACTTTGTAAAATACTTCTCTTTGTAGATGGAACCATCCTTTAATAACTAAAGAACGATAAAGAAAAAGCAAGATGAAATAAGTACTTCATATGAGATTCCAAAAGGTCTTGATCTCTTCAAAACATGTTCAGAATCTGCCATTTGGTAGTCCATGGCTGAGTTGTTGGCAGGAGGAGTCTTGGGACGCTTTAAGAGAACTGTATCAAAAGACAAAAAGTAAATAGAATGCCCAACTAACAGCTTGGACTTTTGGAAAATACAAAATCAAGTTTCACAGCTTTTCTACAAATGTTTTATAGAAAGGTTTGGGAGACATTCAAGCCAATCAAAAAGAGTGAGTTTCTTGAGAAAGTTTAGTTGAGAAAGATTCAGTGATTGTGGGATTTGGCAAGTGATACCTAGAGCTAGTATACGAGAGCGCAATTCTGATAGTTTTTGACGCTTGTCTAAATCAAGATTGTTTGGCGAAACCAGTTGGCCATTATTACTAGGTGGCCCTTCCAAATTTTTCCATCCTAAAGCTCTCAACCCTTGGAGTTCTGCCAATATTCCCCGGGTCATCAAGCAATTTTATTATAGGAGTTCCACTAATGTCCAACATCCATAAGTTTTGCATATTACCAATGCTTTTAGGTAATTCTTCAATGGTTGTAGATATCAAATGCAGCTCGGTCAATGATGTCAACTTTCCAATCGAGTCTGGGATTTGTCTCAATGAGTGGCATCCTGATAATGACAACCATGATAGAGACACAAGGGAGCCTATAGAGTCTGGAAGTTGAGTAAGTTTTTGGCATTCTGTTAGGTTAAGGCGAGACAGAGATGCTAAATCGCCTATTGAGTTGGGTATGCAGGCTAATGATGCACAATAAGAGGCATCTAGAGCCTTGAGCTTCTTTAAAGATCCAATGGATTCAGGTAATTCTTTAATGGCCGTAGATTCCAAATGCAACTCAGTCAATGATGTCAACTTTCCAATCGAGTCTGGGATTTGTCTCAACGAGTGGCATCCCGACAATAACAATCGCGATAGAGACACGAGGGAGCCTATGGAGTCTGGAAGTTGAGCAAGTTTTTGGCATCTTGTTAGGTCAAGGCAAGATAGAGATGCTAAATCGCCTATTGAGTTGGGTATGCAGGCTAACGTTGCACAATAAGACGCATCTAGAGTATTGAGCTTCTTTAAAGATCCAATGGATTTAGGCAATTCTTCAATGGCCGTAGATTTCAAATGCAACTCAGTCAATAATGTCAAATTTCCAATTAAGTTTGGGATTTGTCTCAACGAGTAGCAATCCAACAAAAACAACCGCGATAGAGATACAAGGGAGCCTATGGAGTCTGGAAGTTGAGCAACTTTTTGGCAATTTGTTAGGTTAAGACAAGATAGAGATGTTAAATCGCCTATTGAGTCAACTATGCGGGCTAATGATGTACAATGAGAGGCACATAAAAACTTGAGCTTCTTTAAAGATCCAATGGATTCAGGCAATTCTTCAATAGCCGTAGATTGCAAATGCAACTCAGTCAATGATGTCATCTTTCCAATCGAGTTTGGAATTTGTCTCAATGAATAGCAATACAACAATGACAACTGCGGTAGAGACACAAGGGAGCCTATAGAGTCTGGAAGTTGAACAAGTTTTTTGCATCCTTTTATGCTCAAATAAGACAGAGATGCTAAATTGCCTATTGAGTTGGGTATACGAGCTAACGATACACAATCAGAGGCATTTAGAGTCTTGAGCTTCTTTAAAGATCCAATGGATTCAGGCAATCCTTCAATGGCCGTAGAACTCAAATGCAACTCAATCAATGATGTCAACTTTCCGATCGAGTCTGGGATTTGTCTTAACGAGTGGCATCCCAACAACAACAATTGCGATAGAGACACAAGAGATCCTATAGAGTCTAGAAGTTGAACAAGTTTTTGGCATTCTATTAGGTCAATGTGAGATAGAGATGCTAAATCGCCTATTGAGTTTGGTATGTGGCCTAACAATGAGCAATAAGAGGCATCTAGGGTCTTGAGCTTCTTTAAAGATCCAATGGATTCAGGCAATTCTTCAATGGCCGTAAAATTCAAATGCAACTCAGTCAATGATGTCAACTTTCCGATCGAGTCTGGGATTTGTCTCAACGAGTGGCATCTTGACAATAACAATTGTGGTAGAGACACGAGGGAGCCTATGGAGTCTGGAAGTTGAACAAGTTTTTGGCAATCTGTTAGGTCAAGGTGAGACAAAGATGCTAAATCGCCTATTGAGTTAGGTATGCGGGTTAATGATGCACAATAAGAGACGTCAAGAGTCTTGAGCTCCTTCAAAGATCCAATGGATTCAGGTAATTCTTCAATGACCGTAGATTGCAAATGTAGCTCAGTCAATGATGTCAACTTTCCAATTGAGTCTGGGATTTGTCTCAATGAGTGGCATCCGACAATAACAACGCGGTAGAGACAAGAGGGAGCCGATAGAGTTTGGAAGTTGAGCAAGTTTTTTGCATTCCTTGAGGTTGAGGCAAGACAGAGATGCTAAATCACCTATTGCGTTGGTTATGCGAGCTAACGATGCACAATAAGAGGCATTTAGAGTCTCGAGCTTCTTCAAAGATCCAATGGATTCAGGTAATTCTTCAATGGCCGTAGATTTCAAATGCAGCTCGGTCAATGATGTCAACTTTCCAATCGAGTTTGGGATTTGTCTCAATGAGTGGCATTTCGACAATAACAATTGCGGTAGAGACACGAGGAAGCCTATAGAGTCTGGAAGTTGAGCAAGTTTATGGCATCCTCTTAGGTCAAGGTGAGACACTAATGCTAAATCGCCTATTGAGTTGGGTATTTGAGCTAACGATTTGCAATAAGAGGCATCTAGAGTCTCGAGCTTCTTCAAAGAACCAATGGATTCAGGTAATTCTTCAATGGCCGTAGATTTCAAATGCAGCTCGGTCAATGATGTCAACTTTCCGATCGAGTATGGGATTTGTGTCAACGAGTGGCATCTCGACAATAACAACTGCGATAGAGACACGAGGGAGCCTATAGAGTCTGGAAGTTGAGCAAGTTTATGGCATTTTGTTAGGTCAAGGCGAGACAAAGAAGTTAAATTGCCTATTGAGTTTGGTATTCGGGCTAACGATGTGCAATAAGAGGCATCTAGAGTCTCGAGCTTCTTCAAAGAACCAATGGATTCAGGTAATTCTTCAATGGCCATAGATTTCAAATGCAGCTTGGTCAATGATGTCAACTTTCCAATCGAGTTTGGGATTTGTCTCAACGAGTGGCATTCCGACAATAACAATTGCAGTAGAGACACGAGGAAGCCTATAGAGTCTGGAAGTTGAGCAAGTTTATGGCATCCTGTTAGGTCAAGGTGAGACAGAGAAGTTGAATTGCCTATTGAGTTGGGTATGCGGGCTAACAATGTGCAATAAGAGGCATCTAGAGTCTCGAGCTTCTTTAAAGAACCAATGGATTCAGGTAATTCTTCAATGGCCGTAGATTCCAAATACAGCCCGGTCAATGATGTTAACTTTCCGATCGAGTTCGGGATTTGTCTCAACGAGTAGCATCCCAACAATAATAACCACTGTAGAGACACGAGGGAGCCTATAGAGTTTGGAAGTTGAGCAAGTTTATGGCATTCTCTTAGGTCAAGGCAAGACAGAAAAGTTGAATTGCCTATTGAGTTGGGTATGCGGACTAACGATGCGCAATAAGAGGCATCTAGAGTCTCGAGCTCCTTCAAAGAACCAATGGATTTGGGTAATTCTTCAATGGCCGTAGATTGCAAATGCAACTCGGTCAATGATGTCAACTTTCCAATTGAGTTTGGGATTTGTCTCAACGAGTGACATCCCGACAATAACAACTGCTTTAGAGACACGAGGGAGCCTATAGAGTCTGGAATTTGAGCAAGTTTATGGCATCCTGTTAGGTCAAGGCGAAGCAGAGATGTCGAATTGCCTATTGAGTTGGGTATGCGGACTAACAATTCGCAATAAGAGGCATCTAAAGTCTTGAGCTCCTTCAGAGAACCAATAAATTCAGGTAATTTTTCAATAGCCGTAGATTTCAAATGCAGCCCAGTCGATGATGTCAACTTTCCGATCGAGTCTGGGATTGGACTCAAGTAGTGGTGTCCCGACAATAATAACCATTGTATAGACATGAAGGAGCCTATAGAGTCTAGAAGTTGAGCAAGTTTATTGCATTCTGTTAGGTCAAGGGTAGACAAAGATGTTAAATTGCCTATTGAGTTGGGTATGCGGACTAACGATGCACAATAAGATGCATCTAGAGTCTTGAGCTTCTTCAAAGAACCAATGGATTCGGGTAATTCTTCAATGGCCGTAGATTTCAAATGCAGCTCGGTCAATGATGTCAACTTTCCAATCGAGTTTGGGATTTGTCTCAACGAGTGGCATCCCGACAATAACAACTGCAGTAGAGACACGAGGGAGCCTATAGAGTCTGGAAGTTGAGCAAGTTTATGGCATTCTGTTAGGTCAAGGTGAGACAAAGAAGTTGAATTGCCTATTGAGTTTGGTATTCGGGCTAACGATGTGCAATAAGAGGCATCTAGAGTCTTGAGCTTCTTCAAAGAACCAATGGATTCAGGTAATTCTTCAAGGGCCGTAGATTTTAAATGCAGCTCGGTCAATGATGTCAACTTTCCAATCGAGTTTGGGATTTGTCTCAACGAGTGGCATTCCGACAATAACAATTGCGGTAGAGACACGAGGAAGCCTATAGATTCTGGAAGTTGAGCAAGTTTATGGCATCCTCTTAGGTCAAGGTGAGACACTGATGCTAAATCACCTATTGAGTTGGGTATTCGGGCTAACGATGTGCAATAAGAGGCATCTAGAGTCTCGAGCTTCTTCAAAGAACCAATGGATTCAGGTAATTCTTCAATGGCCGTAGATTTCAAATGTAGCTCGGTCAATGATGTCAACTTTCCAATTGAGTTTGGGATTTGTCTCAATGAGTGGCATCCCGACAATAACAACTGCGATAGAGACACAAGGAAGCCTATAGATTCTGGAAGTTGAGCAAGTTTATGGCATCCTGTTAGGTCAAGGTGAGATAGAGAAGTTGAATTTCCTATTGAGTTGGGTATGCGGGCTAACAATGTGCAATAAGAGGCATCTAGAGTCTCGAGCTTCTTCAAAGAACCAATGGATTCAGGTAATTCTTCAATGGCCGTAGATTTCAAATACAGCCCGGTCAATGATGTCAACTTTCCGATCGAGTTCGGGATTTGTTTCAACGAGTAGCATCCCAACAATAATAACCACTGTAGAGACACGAGGGAGCCTATAGAGTCTGGAAGTTGAGCAAGTTTATGGCATTTTCCTAGGTCAAGGCAAGATAGAGATGTCAAATTGCCTATTGAGTTTGGTATTCGGGCTAACAATGGGCAATAAAAGGCATATAGAGTCTCGAGCTTCTTCAAAGAACCAATGGATTCAGGTAATTCTTTAATGGCCGTAGATTTCAAATGTAGCTCGGTCAATGATGTCAACTTTCCGATCGAGTTCGGGATTTGTCTCAACGAGTAGCATTCCGACAATAATAACCGTTGTAGAGACACGAGGGAGCCTATAGAGTCTGGAAGTTGAGCAAGTTTATGGCATTCTCTTAGGTTAAGGCAAGACAGAGATATCAAATTGCCTATTGAGTTGGGTATGTAGGCTAACGATTCACAATAAGAGGCATCTAGAGTCTTGAGCTCTTTCAAAGAACCAATGGATTCCGGTAATGCTTCAAATCCTGCGTTTGATAAGTTTAGCTAAGTTAACAACATAAGGGAGCCAAGGATGTTGGAAGTCAAGTAAGTAGTCTACAATATGAGGCATAGGAATCTCTTGTATACCGGTGTTTTGTATGAGAAGCTCCCTCAATTCTTCCATTCTACCTACTTCTTGCGGTAGCTCCTTTAAATTATGACACCCATTGACATTCAAGGAGACAAGGGTCTTAATGTCCGTAATAGTGGGATGAATCTCTTTTAGATCATAGCAACATTCAAGGATCAAAATCTCCAAGCCCTTGAAAGCCATCAAGTCAAGAGTTGTTGTCAAAGCACAACATGAAAGGTTGAGTACTTTGAGCCCGTTGCCATCTAAAAGAAAGAGAGGTTATCACTATGAGATTGGACAATAAAAATACTCATGCTCCTTGCTCCTTCACAATTGTCTTATTTAATTTTAATTTTTTTTTCCATTAGTGTTGGCTAAGCCAACATATAAATGTTTTTAAGCATATCATTGAAAAGAGAACATTAGGGATATATAAGTGCTAACTACAATTATTTGCAAATAAAATTTCGTAGAAAATATCATATTTAGTTTTTCAAAGTTATGACTATGTTGTAAATTATTGATTAGAGAGACACAAATTTTAGTATCAAATTATAGATGACAAAGATAATTGGAAGAAAATAGATGCATTCATTTGGTACTATGTTTTCCTTCAATAGTATGAAATCAAAGAGAAATGGCTACTTTAATTATGAAAAACGATTTTTAAATGCTATATGTTCAAGATGTAAAAAAGTGTCATATTAAAAATATTTAAATACCATTTCAAAGATAAAATTATTACTCATATAACATTACTGCTTTATAAATGTGTTGTACGGTAACTGCAACAATCAACAATTATAATGAATAAATATTGCATGCCACCACTCAACAATTATAATGAATAAATATTGTGTGCAATAAGTCAGAGTAGTTCACATATTATTTCCATTACTCTAAAAATAACAATGAATTTAGAATTTTAGTATGTATGTAGAGCACAAGTCACTGTGAGGAAGTTTTTGTTTGTCCATGGAAGAAGATTGATATATACATATAACAAGAATTGCTAAAAAGACATGCATGGGGAGAAATTAACTAGAAACCATATACCATTTAGATTAAAAAAATAAGATAAGTGTAGTATTGTAATTATATTTTTGGTAGATGTTAATTAATACAGTAAAAAAGTTTTTATTAGTAGGTCTAATGTTAAGCATGATTGGTTGTTAAAATATTAAGGGGAAAAAGCTTCTAACATATTTAAGTGCCAATAAAATCCTTTATGCATAGAGGAAAATTAGTTGAAAAACACCCCAAGTGTCACAACTTGACATGGAGGGAAACATAAGTGCCAAAACTTCTTAAAGGTATACTTAAATACCAAAATCATGGAAGAATAAAACATTTAAGTGTTAATGGTGGTAATTTCCAACCAAACAAGTTGATGTGGCTTTTTCCGACGAGAATTTTAAATTATGTGGCATTTCTTTAAAAAGAATTATCCACATAGATTAGGTGGATGACATCGCACCATCCTTGTAGATTATGCGAGATAATGCTAAATGACATTGTTTTTGCACTTAAGTTATCACTTTCTACAACTTAGCACTTAAATATTCACTTTTAATCACAAATGGCACTTAAGTAATCACTAACACCATAACTTGATACTTAAGTAATTCTTTTTTAACCACAACTGTCACTTAAGTGAGCATAGAGGACAACATTGTTTTAGACAATAATTATTAAGTGGACATTTCGGCGAGCCATGTAGACTGGTTTTATTAATAAAATAACACTACATCAAATTTATAACAAACTCGCCAAAATGAGCACTCAAGTGTCCAATTTTCAAAAAATGTGACACTTAAATGTATTTTTGTAAATTTTGGTACTTATGTGTTTCCTTGTACCAAGTTGCAGCACTTGTGTTCTTTGCTCGAGGAAAATTCATGATATGAAAAAGGATTTTCAAAAGAAATAAATAAGATCTTGGTGTAATTGAGCCTACTAACAACACATGATTATGCCTACTTTACATCTTACCTTTAGAGGACCAAATCCTGCCCAGTCATTCAAAATCTTCCCACACGACAAATTGAGCACGACTAATTTCTTCAAGTGAAAGTTGGTCAATTCAAAATGCAAGTGATAATCATTCCACTCAAGCCATCTTAATCGAGGAAGCAAGTTTTGAAAATCTCCGATGAGATTCACATTGTCCAATTGAAGAAACCTCAAGGTGGTTAATTCTTTAAATGTCTCGGTCGTGCAACTTCCACTCCCATCATATAAGCCAAGATGAATGGTCTCAATCTTACTAGTGCCCTGCAATTAGCAACATTGTAAATCATAGTTTTGAATAATGAGTTGAGACCAACTGTATATGAGAAAAGACATTGATTTCAAATCTATTGTCATACTACTATGATTTAGGCTTCTCACTTTTGACTTCATGACATGACAGGTTGTAATAATCTATGTAAAAATGTGAAGCTCTAGAGGATCTTTCCGTACTTTTCCTCTTCCAATTATGCCCTTCACAATTTGCACTTTTTAAATTTCCAAAAGTTGCATCATTTCAAAATTAATATAGAAGGCCTCTCTTCATGCACACACTACTTCAAATGTATCTATCAAATCCCTTGCCCTCTATATGGGAAATAACAAAACCCTTAACTCAAATCCTTAATATGTGAAACAACATATCTTTGACAGTTCAAAACTTCAAATGCATCTGGCAAATTTACCATAAAAAACAATACTAAAGAATCCCAATTGTAGAACCTCCCTCTTTTTCTTTTGTACCTTGTTTACAATTCTCAATAGCTAAATGGAAATGAGAATTCTATCACAAGAAGTATACACACGTGTTTTACATTCCTTTGTCACAATGTGTTTCAATGAATGTTTTTCATTATATATGGAAGAAAACATATCAAATGTTATATAAATGATTTTCACTTCTCTTTTTATTACTTCATATGTATGATGCTAACTTTTCATTTCGTTTTGATTTTGTTACAAAGAAATAACAGTGAGCTAATTTTATGATCAATTTTCCCATAGATTAATAAGATCTTGCTAATAGACAGATTGGACATAAAGAATAATTATATTATGCTAATATTACTTTTGTGCAAGCGTATGGTTGTGAAATCGTTTAGTTTTATTACTAATTATTATTATTTTATAAATTTCTAAAATGTTGTAACTATAAATTTTTTTTTTGACTCAAATGTAAACTTCAATGATTCTCTATATAAAAAAACAAGGTTACTTATGTATCATTGAAATATTTTACTTCCAAGTTTAATACGTATCACGTTAAAAATTTTAGTTTTGATAATACTTCAACAATAAATTTTTTATAATTATGGTATTGAGGATATATGTTTGTATATATATGATTTGTTGAAAATACATAGCTCTCAAATAAAATTACAAAAGTATTGTTAAAAATATATCATTGTAAAAATGTATTCTTATAGAAGTATCACATGTTGTTCTAAACAATTCTACAATTTCAACTCTAAAAATTCTTGTATAAACTTTTCATGGAAATTTTGACTTGAGAATTAATTTTTAGATACGTTTATGTATACAAAGATGTCATAATAACTATTCTTCCATGAAATTGCGCGGATCATGAATATTTGTTATCTTGATCACTTATTATATCATTGATATATAAAATATGAAATAATAGGTAAAATAGTCAATGAAATAGTGATTGTGCTATATTGATAACTCATTATCACTTATTATGTTGAAAATTACTACACAATATACTAATTATTTATTATAGACTAATTGAATGAACTTCTATAGTGTGTCCCCGTCGATACATTATTTAATTATCTATTAATATTCCTTAGTTACTTCCATTTTCCTTTCCATTTCTTTATTTTTATTTCTTAATAGCACATTCTTTTTAGGCAACATGTTTTGCTTTTTTGTTTGGCGATAACTTCTTTATATAACATCTTCTTAATAATTCAAGAAAAGAATGTTAAGATTCTCTATTTTTCTAGTGTCATAGATTGTAATAGTAGCAGAAGTCCACTGTAAGGTAAAAACTCATATTTTGAGGATTAAGTAGAATGTAAATATTGTGATTAACTCAATATGATTAGACTACCTTTTGTGGAGGAGCTTTAAAAAATGAGAAAAAAGAAAAAATACTCGTGGATCGGAAGAAGAATGTGAGATAGTGAGTTGCATGAGCACGTTGGAGGGCATTTTGCTTGGTCACCCATTATTTCATCAACCATTTTATATGTGTCCAGTACATTTCTCAAAACCAATCAAGAATACAAGTGTGTTGGCTCGAGTAACCTTCATTGGTTGATTTTCAGCTTTCCCATATTAGTGGTATTTATCTCTTTTTTGATTTTATAAAAATCATGTCTTGATAATAATAGAAAGATATATTATAAATTAAAAAGACATCACATTTTTTGATATTTTTTTAAAAAATGAAAAGTGGTGTCTGTGACATATTAAATGCATAAAATCAAATCGAGCATTTATTACTTACGAGTCGTACTTAATATAGGTATGCAACTAAAATGGCATATGTTATGTGGTAAGATCTGTGGATTAGAATACGATGTTACAAGGAAAAAAGTTTGAAGTTTTACAATTAATGGGACTAGTAGAGCAATAATTATCTTATTTAGACCATAAACATTTTGGAGCAATGTAAACAACTTTTAAATTTATCATTTATATTGTTCAATGAGCGCATATTTGATAAATAAATAATATTAAAGTCATATATGTCTAGATAATGATAGCAAAAGATCAATATCATATTGGACTCATATTTGACAAATAAATAATATTAAAGGATCAGTAAAAAAAAAATAGTTATCCAAAATCACAAAAAATATATAGAAGATGCTTTAGAAATAAATTAATATAATAATATTACCCGTCACAGAAGGAAAAAAAACGAACATATATTTAGAGGAATAAATTATCTGACTACATATATTTCAACAATAAGTATAATGAAGTGTATAATAAATGTCGACTATTGTGATTGAAAAGATGGATGGATACCAGCTGTGATTAAAAATTATCTATCATCACCAAAAATTATTAACATGCATTATAAATAGATAAATATAACAAGATAGTCCATTATAGAAGGAAAAATAATATATGTCTAGAGGGTTCTATTACTTGACTACATATATTTAGATAACAAGTATAATGAAATGTACAGAACCATGAGCCATGTAGGATGACATTTGGAGACTTAAAAGTGAGAGCGGACATAATTTGTAACTTGCATCTTTTTTGTCCTATAAGTGAAAAGTGAGATAATTACAAAAAAAATCATAAACCTATTATAATCATGTCAATTCAATCATAATTTTTTTTAATCAATTCAATCATAAATCTTTTACAATTGTATCAATTCAGTCTATCCAATCATATTTGGCTAGTTGGCATGAATGTGAATGTCAATTGCGTTGACCGTCTAGGGAATACTAATGTGAACAAATTTTAATAATATTTTTAATTTTTAAATTTTTTAGCATTTCACTTATTTCTTTTCTTTCTCTTTATTTATTTTTTCCTTTTGTTTCTTCCTCTAGCCAATTGCTAGACTAAGGCGACTGGCTAGAGGTGAGGGTCAGCAAGGTC
Source organism: Eucalyptus cladocalyx (assembly GCA_017140615.1). Classification (NCBI taxonomy): domain Eukaryota; kingdom Viridiplantae; phylum Streptophyta; class Magnoliopsida; order Myrtales; family Myrtaceae; genus Eucalyptus; species Eucalyptus cladocalyx. The sequence goes on from CM029518.1 coordinate 12,186,287, forward strand.
GACCCTTGCCAATGGTTGGGCAGGGTCAACCTCACGCCCCTAGTGAGGGAGGGCAAGCCTCACCGGTCAATAGCAAGGCTTGCCTTGCCATCACTGGGCTGGGTCAACCTCATCCTTGCTGAATTTGGTAGGGCTCACTAGCCAAAGGAAGAAAGAAAATGAAAAAAAATATAGAAAAAAGAAAAGAAAAAAATTAATTAAAAATATTAAAATTTATTTGTCTACATCAGCATTCACCTGGACGGTTCAATCAAATTTGATTGGATGGACTAAATTGTCGTAATGGTAAAAGTTTGGAATTAAATTGACATAATTACAATAAGTTTATGACTATTTTTTTGGTAATTCTCCTAATGAAAAGTTTAGATTTTCTCTAGGAAGCTTGAACAGTTGTGTTATTTTCGTCCTACATGTAGAAGATTGCGCTTCTTTTTAGGAATTTCATAAGGCTGCGCCTTTTTTTATAAGCTTGAACAGTTGTTTTTGTTCCTGGTTTGAAAGATAGTGCCTTTTTTTATTTGGCTGTATACTCACTAATATCAAATGAGTGAATAATTAATGTGTTTCAATTATGCTTTATAAATAGACATTAGCTTTGAAATTACTTTGTATATTCTGATTAAATGTAGGATTATACTTAAAAGAAGATCTTGGATCAGTTTTATCAAAACCACTTTCATTTCGACTTAATGGACCCAACAAAAATACTGAAATAATTGAATCAAATAATGTACCTTTTTAGTTGTGGAAGTTATACAATTTGTTTAGATATAACATATACATTTTTCTTTTGGTTAGTTTAGCTTATTTTATGATGTAATATAAAAGACGTAATAAATAAACATTAGCCTTGACGTTGCTAAGACTATCAATTGGCTCTTTGCGATTATAAGTAGGTTGCGCGTTGAAAAACGCAAATAAGTGCTGGTCTTTTGAGCAACAATTTTGAATCAAACTAAATGATGAATTCAAAGTAATAAAGTCAAAACTATGATTAATTTCACAAATGCAATACAATCACATTCTTAATTATATACAAAATAGAATAGGGTATTTATCTCTTGGACTTTTTATGAGAAAAAAAGAGATCCTTTCTTTTTAATGGTCATTGCATGAAGTACGTTCGACGTTATGTATGTCTACATATGTTTCTGTTCTATCATGTAATTCCTAACCTAACATAACATTTAAAAGAAAAAAACTTTAACTTTGGTAAAAAACCCAAAATTAGTAATTCCTAGCATAAAATTTACTCTCTATTAGTTTTTGTTAAAAATAAAATAAAAACAAACTTTACATTCTCAATTTTTGTGATTAAGGTTAATAATGATTGAAATTTCATGAAAAATGCCGGCATGGTAAAAAAAAAAATAGTTTGAGCAGTTACTCCAATTGTATTAATTCTGACACCTGGAGATTAGAATTCTATGTTTTATATATCCTAAGTAGTTATTGTTCACAATAGCATAGTCAAGTTATTTGTTGCACGTGTCAAGGGCGTAACCCAAACAATTAAATACATTCAGATTTTTTCAATGTAGAATACCATATCAAGTATCTAATAAATTCGAAAGTACCTCATTCTTGGAAAACCTTTCGTAATGTACAATTGTGCAAGAAAAATCTTTGATGAATTGCTATACTTACTAAGAGAGCAATTTTCTGCTTTCTGACCATGTCAACGAAACAACATGAGGAGAACAATATTGGAAGGTTCTCTATCCACTAGAGCAAGCACTAAGTGGAGGACCGATGTCACCTTGACAGTACAACATGGACTAAGGGAGCAGAAGAAAAGAAATGAATACCTTATTTCCTTTTAGCACTTCCAAGACATCCTCAGAGTCCCATAACCTGCTACGGTTCCAAGGCTCCGTATAATTTTCCTCCCGAATGATTTCCCTACCAAGATCTCTTAACTGGTCATGCATTAAGAGCTCATGATCATCTCCAACTTTTATTAAAGACAGAAATCTCAATACTTCAATTCCTTGCTCCGGGAAAAAGTCACATGCATCCCACATGTAGGATGCGATTCTCTTATCAGTGTTAATGAGAAAACAAGCAATATCCAAAAAAATTTGTTTTTGTTTATGGGTTAATTCGTCATAACTTATCCTTAACTTTTGTTGCACTGTCTCATCAGGAGCTTTTCTTAACTTCTTTATCGCCTCTCCCCATAGTTTTTTATTTTTTCCACACAAAAACGAACCTAAGACCTCAAGAGATAAGGGAAGCCCTCCAGTGGTGGAAACAACATCATGAGTGAGGTCCTCAAATTCACTTGGAGGAGAGTCTCTTCGAAAAGCATGTCTACTAAACAAAATCAAAGAGTTATCCTCATCCAATTGCTCAAGTTCATACTGGTTGTCCACCCCAGCATTGTCAAGAATACTTTTGTTTCGGGTGGTAATGATGATCACACTTTCTGAAGAAAACCAATTATGATTTCCGGCCAAAGCCTTCAATTGATGGTCATTGCTCACATCATCAAGAAGCATAAGGACTTTCTTGCCATTAAACTTGGATGAAATGACCTGAATCCCTTCATCCTTATTAGAAACTTGATTTTCTTGCTTCAATATATCCTTGATTAACTGATTTTGCAAGTACACGAGTCTTCTATCATCACATCGTTCCCTTACATCAGCAATGAAGCTACGATGCTCAAATTGATTGGAGAGCTTGTTGTAGATGATTTTAGCAAGAGTAGTCTTACCAATGCCTCCCATTCCGTGGATGCCAACAAATAGGGAGGCACTAGAAATATATCTACAAATTTCATAACCTTTTTCACATGACTATCAATGCCAACCAAATTCTTTGGAATAAGCAACTCAAACTTTTTCTTCAGCTCGAATAACACTTGTTGTACAACTGATTTTACCAATTCTCCTTCGTACCTGTCAAATGTGACAAGAGTTCAAATGCATGGCAAATAGCGAGTTTGTATTGTTTAATTAATGATAGGACAATAATAAATAAATTGGAGGATAAAATGGAAAACTTAAAGATTTTTTTTTCCACCACCTCCATATATTATCTTATACGCTAAGATAAAGGCAGGGAATGGTGGTGGTTGCTTCACATGGCGTGCCCCATTTCATTATTACTCTTACATAATTTGTTGAACCAGAAGAAACTTAAGGGTATCGCTAATGAATCTTGAATATTACATGAATTATAGATTTGAATTAAATTTTAAACTTGTTGTCTGTTAAAGATAATGGGGATGATGTTTACATGACATTGAAAACTTTCTAGAGTGGTTGAATAGGAAAAAATCCAATAAATCAACCCAATATGAGAGTTCAATCATCAATCTATAACTAAGTCATAACTTTTGATGCAAGAGAATTCACATCATGAAATCGTAAGAGTGCTATATTATGACTACCTGAATTTGAGGGCGTTTCTCTTATCTATGCAATTCTATGCGCTTGTAAGTTTCTACTCTTACTCTGAATTTAATAACACTCTAGATTTGTGTTCTTATAAATTTTCTTTGCATCAAGGGATGATAACAGGTTGTACTTTATTTTTCTCTTGAGTGTCTATTTTATATGATTTTAATTAATCAATTTATGCAGGCGTATGACATAGAAATTATGTGTTGAAGACTAGGAAAATGCATAGAAAATTATTTAAACAAACGTATAATAAAGATAATGTTTACTTTTCCTTTTTATATTTACCGTCATTCTACATAACCAATGAAATATTTCTTTTGTAAACTAATTTTAGTAGCAACAAATTAACGACATTAATGATTTAATTCAACATGCGTGGTATATGATTTAATGAGCTTAATCTTAAAATAAATATGTAATTAGGAAATTTTGTGATGAAGAGTAATGAAAGCTTACGCTATAAACATGAAAAAAAAAAAAAAAGGCACGATCCTAAAAAATCGTTGGACATAATAGTAATAAGTCAATTAAAAATTCTATATTATTCAAGCTAGTGGGATGATAACAATAAATTCTACGACAAGATTTGTTGACACCATTAAAGTAATTCTTGAAACAGAATGACTTATGGAACTCATGCATCATAAGATCTTACTGTTTTTTCTTTTTTTATTTTATTTTTTAAAAAAACTAAAAGAAAGAAATGAAGCAAGTAGGAATTAGAATAACTAGTAAACATCCACGCAAACTACAAGAAAGTAGAGAATGTTTCGGTGAAAATTTTTTACCCATTGGCATCAAATCCTTTCAAGGAGCTGACTTCGTCGAGTGCTTGCTTCCATTTCTCCAAAGTTGTTGAGTCGAAATACTTCTTACGTGTACAAAATGCGTCTCCAAAACTCCCTTTTTGAAATCGCACATGACATGGTTCCACTTTGTAGAATATGGGTAACACAGTATAACCCGTGTTACTCTTCTTGCACTCCATTATTTGAACTAGTTCATCCAAGCACCACCTGCTCTGCCCATAATTAACGGAGATAATGGGGATCAGGATCTTACTGTTCTTTATGGCTGTCAAAAGGTCTGGTCCGATCTTCTCGCCTTGGCGGAGCTCATTATCATCTTTGAAAACAGAAATTCCAGCATCAACAAGCCCATTGTAGAGGTGATCAGTGAAGGCTCTTCGAGTATCGTGGCCTCTAAAGTTCAAGAACACCTCATAGTAGTTTCCAGTCGACGTGATCGACGAACAGGATGCACCATTGTTAGTTTTTGTCGGAAACAAACTAGATCCATCGGAATCAGTTTCCTTCGGTGCAGACAACGGACCAGATGTGGCAGCGTCAGCATCTTTTACATTTTTACGCACGCTGGTTTTCTTCTTGTTTAGAAAATTGAACGCAAGCACGGAGAGAAGGATAGGTGCCACGAGCACGGCGAAAGAATGCCCAAAAATGGGACGATGCATTTCGTCTTTGCTCTGACTCTGCCCTTACGGTTTGCTTTCAACTATGACGGAAGAAAACCAGAATGCTTCTCAGGAAACACGAAATGCCCTGTTGCCCACTACTCTTTATTGGTTTGAGTTATATAATCGAACCAGTTGGCAATCAGAATCGCACCAATGTGTCAAACTGGTTGAGGTATATGTAAATTAGTAATTGATGCACCGGGAACAGTAACCACGTGCTTAGAGTCGTTGTCTTCACGAGGCGGAAATCTCAACGCCCAAGAAAATCCAACGCGATACCTGTCCAAGAAGAAGACAATATGCGAGGAAATTTCAATGCAGAAGAAATGAAAAGAAATAAAACCAGAGATAAATAGACATGTGATGTTAAAATTTCAATGCACTTTTTTTTTTTTGGTCGAAAAAATTTCAATTCATTAAAAATGGTGGATTTTTTGGGAAGAAGAGAAGTGGAGAGGGAGAGAGAGAAAGAGAGAGACTTGGGATGGGAACGTGCCTCGGACTTGCCGGAGAAGATAAAAAGTGGGGAGAAATATATGTTCGCTCGCAGCTGTGATCTCCACTAGTGCTCAGCCTTCGACGTTGCATACGTAACACTCTTTATGGTGCTTGCTTGAACAATGCTGAGCAACTTAGAACTACGTGGAAAATGTTTTGATTCAAAGCGAGCACGACCTTGAATTGCCTTTTTTATTAATAAACATATAGAGAAGAAAATCAAAGGGCAATCATTGCACGCGTAATTTCTGCATCATTTTGCTCAAGGTGCGTGGAACCATCCTCTCCTGGTGCTTCTTGACTACTTGACTTTGCCTTTTTCTACTACTAGAAGAAATAGAAGAGAAAACTAACTAGCAATGCTCCCAAACTCCCGGTGCTAATGGACATGAGTCAAGCACAAAAACATATTTGATAAGCGGTCAATTCTTAGTAAATTTTGTTCTTTGATTTTTTTTTATAATTTATTTGATAATATCAATTAATTTTTATACTCTCAAAAATAAATTTATTTCTAATAATAAATTTTGAATAAAATTGAGAAGTAAAAGAATATTATTTTTTTGTTTTTAGGAATAATTTTAGAATCAAGTAATTTTCTTTTTTTTTTTGTTTTTTCTTTCTCCTCTAGCCAAGCGACCAACCAAAGATAAGGTCAACCTCGTCGAGGTGAGCTCGGCCTCATCATGGCTGGGCAAGGCTTAGACCTCATCGGAGGTGAGGGACCAGCTAGAGAAGGAAGAAGAAGAAGAGAAGGAAAAAAAAAAGAAAGAAAAAGGAAAATCTCATAAAGTTATTAAAAAATTAAAACAAATTCTATGGCACAAAAAAATTGAGGATTATATCAAAAGTATTTTTGTTCTTCTTCTATTTCAAGAATAGAAATTCGTGTGATTATCATATGTTTCGAATACTTAGAAACTTGTCAAAGGAATAGAATAAGAAAATTATTTCTAAATAGAAATTATTTACAAAACAAAATACCTAACTATATTCTCCATCACTTAATTTCCACAAGGCAATCAATGCACATGTAATTTCCACAGCAGTTCGCAATATTTGCGTGGAACCACCACTATGCTGGTGCTTTTTAACTTGACTTTGTTTTTTTTTTTTTTGTCGTTAATAAGAGAAATAGAAAAGAAAATTAACTAGTGTAGCAATGCTCCCGTGCTCCTGGTGCGAATATACACGGGTCAATCACAAGAACATACAAGATCATCCTTAGAGTTTGGTAAAATATCTCCACATTAGTTTATGCAACTTCTCATACAAGATCATCTCAATAATCCTAGCAAATGGATTGAAGAAGTGGCTGGGAGTTCTCATCTTACTAGAACAAAATGCCTTTGTCAAAGGCCAACTTATCTAGGACAATATTTTAATAGTCAAGGAGGTACTACACCAGCTCAAAATCAAAAATAGAAAGCCAAAGTTTCAGGTTGTACAGTACTAAAACTGGACATGTGAAAGGCATATGACAGAATTGAATAAGACTTTCTGAAAGCTTGTATGATAAAAATGGATTTTCATGCTAAATAGGTGACCCACGTAATGTAATGTGTAGCCACCATTTCAGTATGAATTTCAATGGAGAACCACTTCATTACTTTCAACCTTCAAGAGGTCTATGACGAGGTGATCTTTTTATTATAGTGACAAATATGCTCTCGGTATTATTGAAACAAGCTTTAGAGCAAGTCACTATTAAAGGCATTTAGCTGAACAAGAATTGTCCTACACTAACCCACCTCTCTTCGTAGATGATTTAATTTTTTTCTTGGATGGGACTATAAAAGAATGTCAAATGTGGCTAAGATTTTGAATAGCTACCGTTTTGCTTCAAGCCAGACTATCAACTTAAACAAATCAGGGTTATCCTTCAACAAAAAATGTCCTTTTACACTTCGCCAAAATATGCTAGCTGAATTGGGGTCCCAAAAATTGCTAAAACCGGGAAGTATTTAAAAATTCCTTATGATTGGGGTGAAACAAAAAATGAAATGTTCGCTTGGATATTGGCTAGGGTAAACATGAAACTAAAAGGGGGAAGGAAAAACTTATGTCTAGGGCTGGAAAAAAAGTTCTCATCAAAGCATTAGGGCAAGCTCTTCCACAATATGCAATGTCAATTTGTAAAGTTCTAGTTTCTATTTGTCGAAGTATTGAAAAGAAAGTCGCAAGCTTCTGGTGGAATACTGATGAACAAAAATATGGAATACACCAGAAGAAGTGGCACATTCTTGAGAATAGAAAAGACAATGGAGGTTTGGGATTTCGAAATTTAATTGCCTTCAACCAAGCATGGCATATGATGCAAAATCCTTCATCACTGTGGTGCCAATTACTAAAAGGTCTATAATTCTCTCATTCTGAAGTTTGGTCAGCTGGAAAGGGGTATCGACTTTCATGGGGCTGGCAAAATCTTCTAATGAGCAAAGACGAGATTCTTCCTTCAGTATAATGGATAGCAGGGAATGGGGAAAAGATTAATATCAGAGAGACAAAATAGCTTCCCAGAGGAGTTATAGGAAGACCCGCAAACAGGAATGAACCAAAAAAAGGTCTCTGAGCTTATTCATAGAGATATCCTAGCTAGGAATGAACAATTTATTGGGACTTTGTTCAATGAGCACACAACTAATGAAATTCTAACAATCTCATTGGGTTCCCAGGCAAAGGAGGATAAATTATGCTGGACAAACAAAAGGGCGGGAGACTATACTTTTAAAAGTGGGTAGAACAGAATCAAAGAGAAGGAAGACCAGAACAACAACACCACAGCCTCTACCTCTCACCAAATCCCTAGATCTCTTTGGATAAAAATCTGGAAGGCTAAGACAAGCCGGAAAATCAAAATTTTATAATGGGGATTATGTCAAATCACATTGCCGACAAAAGAAAATCGACAAAAGAGAGGTATAGAGGAAGAAAGCACCTGCGATTTATGTAAACAGAACCCAGAAACGGTAGAGCACCTCTTCTTACTTTGCCCTTGCATGCATCAAATTTGGATGGATCCTGCACTACAAATTAAGATCTCACCTTATGGACTTGGTCGAATAGATGAATGGCTACTTAAATTCAATCATCCTCTGCATGTTTCGGCCTCTTTGCGTCTATCCTCTGGCGTATTTGGAAAGAAAGAAATTACTCTGTTTTTTGCAAACTAAAGCCGAATCCAAAGCAACGTATAAGCTCAACCATGGCGAAAAATAAGTGCTTCAACAGTTGGGAAAAAGTGAAGGAGAAGGGGAAAGGTGTCAAAGAAGCCTCACCTCAGATCTAGTTTGCCCCCAGTGAAGACACCCTCAAAATCAATATAAATAGAACTTTCTTGCCCGGAACGACGATTGGAGTGATAAGCTGTGTTTGCTGAAACAATTATGGAGATTTGATGGATGAATTTGCTAGATTGGTAAGAGTAAACTCTGCTATGCAAGCTGAGGCCTTAAGCAATGGTGGAAACCCTAAAGTAACTGAAGGAAGACTTTTATCCACGAAAACTGAGTAGAAATTTGCCTCGTGGATTCTGCTTAGGTTGTCTCTTCACACGGACCCACGCCGCTCCTCCTCTCCGCGTTGCTCGACCGCTACGACGGTTAGTTGCTCAGAAACGGAAGCCAATGTGTGGTCCCCACCTCGCATCTCGAGGATATCTTCGGCCACTCGGAATGTACCGAATTGCCCCCTCGAGCTCACGTGGCGCGCGGTCCGAGTGAGTTCCCGTGCTCTCGCTGACCGAGGCGAGTGGGCAGGTCTGACGTTCCGGGCAATTTCTTTTGGCTTTTGAAAAAGGAGACGGCGAATATGCAACTGTCCCCGACAGCGCTAACTGAGGTGGCTCCATGCTTTGGCCTTTTTCTCTAATGACTAATGAGGTGATTTACCTCTTTCAAAATAAAAGAGAATTTTGGTATGCAACCCTTTGATTAAAATTAAGGCTGTACTTAAAAATATAATTGATTTTTTTACATTTAAAAAATTTAAAATATGTATATTCTTTAATTTAAATTACAAACATAATTATATAATTATTTACGTGATACTATTTGCATATTTTGAATCTTTTAAGTGATTTTGTTTAAAAAAAAGGTATTATGAGTCGCAAGGTAATAAAAAGTAATAATCAGTAGATGGAGACTAGGTACACAATGTGTGTTTGGTCCATCATATTTGCAAGCATAAACTATTTCGTATATAGTGACTTGTGTCTCGCTCAATACTCTGCATTAGTGGAGAATTTGTTGATCTGTGGATTACATATCTAATTTGTGCTTCATCATTAAGAAAAAGCTAGAAGTCAAACCAAAAAAATTGCTATGATGTAAATTATATTCAACACTGTACTCTAACGTCTTAAAGTAAATGATTATATAGGTAATTTCAAGTCAAACCTTAGGTGTTATGACTTGACTTTCAACTTGACTTAACTTGTCTTTTTGCCAATGCTGAACTTAAATTCATTTGTGAAAAATAAGCTGCGAGTGTGAGCCCGTTTAGATAAAACTGAAAAATAACTACTGAAATTTGGAGTACTGTATTTCAAATATGGACCATTTTAAGGACTTAAAATGAAAGAAAATGTTGTTTGATAATAATTAATTTCTGCAGCATAATGCGGAAGGTGTGTGGATCCTACTTATGCCCCGTGCTTTGATTGAAAATTGAGGTGCAGCACATCTTGATTGTAAAATCGGGGCGTGGAAGCTATATTCTACCGATAGTGGAGTACACATGGGCCTTTCGTTTTCCTTCGTCTCTTAACAATGTACTACTAACTCAAATTACAGATGAAAAAAAAAAAGAGACTTGATTAAATAGTGGGCATTGTGTCTCACAGGGATGATAGATTAGCAGCTATGTGTTTTGTTATGGAAGAAATAAACAAGTATATAAATATAATAAAGATTAAATAGCAAAGAGAAAACAAATTAAAATTTAGGGAAGAATATGAAATGCAATTTTTTCACATCATAAAGTTTATTCTTTTCTCCTAATGGTGCCTCTACAAATTAGTGTGCGTCCTCCATGGATAATTTCCTCCTTTAAAAATATATAAAGTTGGAATCCAGGATATAATCAAGGCAAAAGAAATTTTATAAGTAATTTATATTATCCAAAGAAAAGAGAAACGTTTGTTCAAAGTAGCAAAGGATGAAATTAGTAAGGTCTTAGACTTTTACTTGCATGGAAGGCAAAATATTTAGTGTGAATGAACCAAACTTCCATTATTAGAATTATACAATGGAAATTTGTCTATGTAGGTAGGGTTTTCTCTCCATCCGGATAAAGATTGACCGGGGGGCTATTTGTGCAAATCACATAATGCTGAGTTCTTGCCATCCAACGGTCCAAGACTCTTCGTGCTAATCGAACCACTGCGAGGCATGCCGCTGAAAGAACAATCTTTGCATGCATAGTTTCCGCAGCATTTAGCGGAAGGAGCGCGGAACCGAAAGAGCCAAAATAAATACTCACGTGCGCACATGCAATCACGTGCAACACTCACTTGCTCCCGGTGCTTTGGTCAAAAGTCGAGATCCCGCACGGCTTGCCTTTCATATTAACGAAAGTAAATAGACTTTTATATTAACGAAAGAAAATGGAAAAGAAAACTAAGGAGCAATACTCACTCACGTGCTCCAGCTGTGATTTCCACCGATTCTCAGCTTCATATGAGGGAGGTGCATGCAGGTGCGTTCATTCAGATTTGAGATCGTCCAGCATTGTCTTGATTTGGCTTGCCTTTTCTATTAGTAAACAGAATAGAAAAAGAAAACTAACGACCGACAGTCGCATGCTCCCGCTGCCAATGTACATGAGTCAATGACAAAATCATATCAAGCGTGGTATATAGGATTTCGTTATTCAAATGCCTGCAGGACGAATTACTTTTATCAAAAGAGATTCGTCTGGGAAAGTAACTCTGAAAATTAATCTCTTCCGACATAATTTTCTCAAACCAGATTTCTCTACGCTATATCATGTTTTATCCGGTCTTTACCCTCTGCTTAAAGTCACTTTTATCTCTCTCCTTAAGTTAATAGTTTTTAATGCTTCATGTTGAATTCCTGACTTCCCTCCTATTTTTCATTCATTTTCCAAAATATTTTTAAAGGTGTGGAAATTTGAAAATATGTGGAAGATGCGACCCTAGAAAATGTGCCGTTGATCATTTACGTCCATCTATAGTTCTTGATTTATAAGTGAATGCAATTGAAGCTTCTTTTCAAGATCGAAAAAATTGATTAATGAAATGCATCAATATGACGAAACTTATGCTATAAGTATCTAAAATATTTTGGTCCATTCAATCCAATTTTTTTCATGAGTGCCCCAGATATCATCTCCACCTATTACAAGTGTACTTTTCGAATATCTTCACATGCATTTTACAGTCCACTTTTAATTCCAACTACTGACTTTGAGACATGTAAATCAATCTCCAATGTCATTGAACCCACATGTTTTCTCCCAATCCTAACGTCAAAACATAGACACACTTACTACGTGGGGACTAGCTTTTCGAGGCACAGAAAAAACTTGAGTTCCCTTTTATGTATTGCTGACACTTCTCGTTAATTGCAAACGTGAATTTATAGAACATTTTGTCTTCTTGCTTTGCCTCCTCTTTTATGTGTTGCAGTGTTTTCTCTTTATACTTGGCGAGAACTCCTTTTGGGCTGACCGAATTCCACTTTCCTCTTGTGAGTGCGTATATTATTCTCTGGTCTATCATGCTCGGGCCGTGAATTTCTTTCTTTCTTCACCGTTTTCTTCCTTTTTATTTTTCTAATTTTGTTTCTTTCCTTTCAAATAGTGTTCAATTACTTCCAGTTTTGACTAAGAAAAATTAACTTGCCTACTTTAAGCATGATGTGCATCTTTAATAATGAAAAGAATTGGCCAGTTAATTCTCCCAAAAAAATGTTCAGAATATATTTCTCAATAACGAATACTTACTCCTTCATTCGTGCTGAAGTCCTTGTGCTGCATATTTGATGTCTGGTCGAGCAAAGGAAATAAATGGATTAGGCAGAATTTTTCATTCCCACGGGCTTAGTCCAATTAACTCGATTACGCTCAAAATCTCCTTGCACCATTCCAATCAAAATGTAATTATATGTGGACTTACTTTTAAAGAATGAAAAATGCTCCTAATATCTATATGTAATTTAATTAACATTGTTTTTAGTGGACAAGGTTGATTTTTAATTTTTCTATGCAATAAATAACTAATTGGGTAGTCAAAATTTATGTGTCAACATCAATTGCTGATTATATTTTCCTCACAGCTACTAGTTTGGCTTAAAGATTTTATTCCCTCTTGAAGCATATGATGAGACAAGTTCATAGAGAAATGGTCACAGTTGTGATCTTTTCTGGCTTTTGATGTCCTTGAGATTGGACCCAGATACCAGTGGAATTGTGAGGATGCAGTGTAACCATTCCATTCATTGCTCACGTGGTACAAAGTAGACTTACTTATCTTGTCAGGTTAGGCAGTCTTCTGCTGACTGTGGATTAGCTGTTGGTTTTTCGAAATCAGTCTTCTTCTTATCCTCTACTTTCACGTTTTCTCTACCGTAATTTTAATTTGTTGAATCAAGTTCTTTAAAATTTCATAAATTTTCCAATAAAATCCCTCTAACACAAAACTCGACCAAATCCAGCTGGTATAACCATCAAATGATGTTGTTGTGTGATGTAGACAAAATTTTTTCAATATAGACATCTACTTTGACATACACCTTAACTAAATTTTATTTATGTCACATTATGACATTGTCTATATTGGATAAATTTTTCCATACATGACTACGTGGGCATCCACATAAATTATCTACATCGTACTCAGGTGTTATTCAACAATTACATCAGTTAAAGTTGGTTGGATCTTGATTTGGAAATTTGTGAAAGCAAAATAACTTGATTAGACAAGTTCAAGGTATGGGGATGTAACGAGAGAAAAAAGTGAAAGAATAGGAATGAAAGTACCCGAAAAATAAAAATAAATAAATAAATAAAACTTATAGAGATGAAAGTACCCAAAAAAAAAAATTACTTTTTGTCTTTCAAGCTTATGCTGGATCTTTACTCCACCGTGCTTAAAAAGCTCTGGATTTCTTTAATCGATTAAGATATTTCTCTGGTGATTTGGAATAGGTCAAAAGTGTGGCTTCTTGGACTTATTTTTATGTTGTTTCTCATACTCTGACACAATAATATTTGTAGTGTCTCATCATGGCTATTAGGGCTAATGGTCCTATCACTCCTATGTCAAATTTCTTGTGAGTCAAATAGTGACAAAAGTAATAGCACTGTCCAAACATAAAATATCAAGTTTATGTATTAAACTTGAATGCTACTTGAATGCTTACTGCTTAAAAGATGATCGTAATGATATCAAAATGTTAATCTTTGACCTCAAATTAGGCTCTTAGCTAAGATGGTACATGGTCATATTTTACATTTCAAGTGATGTTCTACTTATTGTGATTATGCTATGTCCATGTGAATTTGTAGCAAAAAATTACCTTTGAACTCGAGTATATATCAAAAAATGAAAAAGCGCCTCATAAGAGATGCATAGATGGATATGTGCATGCTAACTTTTGCTTGATTTGTTGATCTTTCTTTTTAAATTTAAGTCAATATGGTGGTCTCCTATGCTGGTGATGTGCCGAGGTTCTTCCTTTGATTTTATTGCAAGGTTCAATTACGTTTCTAGAGATTTCAAGTGCGGCACGTACTTGCTCGACCGCTACGACGGTCAGCAGCTTTGAAACCGAAGCCCAATCGGGGTCCCCGCCTCGGATCTCGAGGATATCTTCTGCCACTCCGAATTGCCCCTCGGCCTCACGTGGCGCGCGGACCGAGCGAGTTCCCGTGTTCTCCCAACCGAGGCGACATGGGGGTTGGACTTTCGGAGTGATTACTTTCGGCTTTTGAAAAAGGAGATGGGAATATGCAAGGTGGACTCGACGACAGCGCCGTATGGCCACGCAGACGTGGACTCGACGGTAAGCATAAAATTATTTCGTATTTGAGGACTTGTGTCTTGCTAATCCTTTGTGTTAGTGGAGGATTTGTTGACTTGCGGATTTACGTACCTAATTCGTGCTTCGTCATTAAGAAAAAGTTAGAAACTAAATTAAATGAATTGTTGAGATCTAAAATATATTTAGTACTGTACTCCAATGACTTAAAAGTAAACGATTGGACAGGTAATTTCAAGTCGAACCTTATGTATTATGGCTGGACTTTCAACTTGACTCAACTTGTTTTTTTTTCTAAGGCTAAACTTAATTCATTTATGAAAATATAAGCTACGAGTACATGCCCATTTAGATAAATCTGTAAAACAATTACTGGAAATTTTGAGTACTGAATTTCAAATTTGGACCATTTTAAGTACTTAAAATGTTTTGACCAAAAAAAGAAAGTACTTAAAATTAAAGAAAATATTGTTTGATAGTGAGAAATGATTGGATTATAATATTTAATTTATTATGAGAATAACAATTTATTCTTGACAACAAAAAATCAAATCATGAATAATTATAAATTGTTATGAGACCTACATTTTCAATAATTTGTGGCTCACAATAGATGTTATTTCACAAAGTGCTCAACTATGTAGCAAGACCGACACGCGACACGACACGAGTGTCCGACACGACACGATACGTCGACACGTCATTTCTAAAAAGTAAAGAATTCCGACACGTTGCGACACGTTGTATATTAAATAAACATTTTTATTTTTAATTAATTTGATTCAAATTCATAAATAAATAATTAATTAAAAAAAGAGCCTATAATAAATTTACACTAATAATATTAACAAAACAATTCATTTGAAATTCAAAACATATATTTATAGTTAATGAGGAATATTTTTTTAATTTTAACAAAAGTTATCGATGAAACTAATAATTAATAAGAAATTAAAATCAATTTATTTAAATAAATTTATAAATTTCTACCATAATCAAAATTTATCATTATTTAAAATTCAATACATTTATTTTTCGAAATTATTTTTTAATTTCATTTATTTAATTTTTCGGTTAAAAAAACAACCCCAAAATTCAGCCCCTCTTTCGTTCGTCTTTTCCCTCCACCCCAAGTTTTTTCACTTTTTTCCCTCCGCCACCACTTGACAGTGACAGGTAAGCTGTCACTTCTCCTCCCCTCACGCCATCAGTTCTCCTTCTTATTTTTTGGGTTTCTTTATGAAAACCCTAGCGAGCCGCTGATTCCTCCTTGCCGCTCACGACCCCCTTCCCTCCTCTCCTCTTCCTCTCGTCGCCGATCCATCGCAACAGGGGCAGCCCTCGCCGCTCTCTCTGGCCGTCTCTCGCCGTCCCGGTGGTCCGTTCGTGGTTGCGTCTCGCCGGCAGGAGTTTGCCTTCTCTCTTCTCTCTTTCTGTTCGGCTCTTTGTCTAGCCGTCTCTCGCCGTCGCGGTGGTCCGTTCGTGGCTTCGCCTCGCCGGCGCTCGCGGCCTCTGCTCCCTCGCCCTCCCTCGCCTCCACCCTCCATTGATCTTCCGGACACGCGTCGACACGCGTGTCGAAAAGTTGACCGCGTGTCGAAAAATTCGACACGCGTTGACCGCGTGTCCGGCCGTGTCCGAGCGTGTCGACGTGTCCGACACGCTCCGACACGTGTCGGACACGACACGGAAGCATGGAGAACGTGTCCGTGCTTCATACTGCTCAATGACTTTTATGCGGACTTGTTATTCTCACAGTACTCAATGACTTTTATGCTTACAAAGTCCATTGATAATAATTAATTTCTAGGGCATTACGGGGAAGGTGCGGGGAACCTATGCATGTGCTTTCATTGAAATGTGAGATCCAGCACGACTTGATTATAAAATTGAGACGTGGAAACTATTTTTTAACTGGTAGTGGAGCACACATGGGGCTTTCGTTTTCCTTCGTCTCTTGTGGCAAAGGCTTCATCGACATTACATGCAAGAATATTCTGACAACACTAGAGGGCAAGCTGGCTTTTGCCTTTTTTTTATCGGTCATTTATTTATTGGATAGAGTATATTTGTCACTGTCTTTGTCGTCATAATCACTTAAACAAGGTTATTTTTGAGTATTATACCTAATATCTTAGCCATTAGTACATGTACATTTCTTTAATAAAGAAGGTCCTGCAAATGAAGCAATCTTAAGGTATTGTGCAACTCTTTAGCCATGTTGCCTTGTTGGCAATGTAAGAGCTGTTCTCTCTCTTAATATTCTTGATCCAATAAATATATTTTCCTCCTCATATTAATGAAATAAATGGAAAAGAAAGACTCATGCTCGTTATAGTTATTTATAATTAGTGATTGGATATTATGAACCAACTATACTGCACTATCATGACCTAGACCAATTATTTTGCTATATAATATTGCATCATAACCAATTGTTTTAATTTTTTTTTGTTTCCTATTTAGAATCTATTTTGTTAGCATCTTTAATGTACTACCTCAAATTACAAATGGAAATAACAAAAAGTGATAAAATAGTGGATATTTTAGTTCACAAGTATGACAATTTACCTGTTACTGTTTTGTTATGGAAGAAATAAGCAAGTATATGCATATAATAAATATCAAATAGCAAAAAGAAAGCAAAATAAAGTTTAGGGAAGAATATGAAATGCAATTTCTTTCACATTATAAAGTTTATTTTTTTCTCCTAATGGTGCGTTTACTAATTAGTGCGTGTGATCAATGTATAAAACTGTCCTTGAAAAAAAAAAATTGGAACCTAGGATGTAAGCAGGGAAAAAGAAAGTTTCTAAATTATTTATATCGTCGAGAGAAAAGATATATGCATGCTCAAAGTTTATTGAGAATCAAGAAGTGTAGTTGCAAACAATGAAATTAGCAAGGTCCTAAACTTTTATTGGCTTGAAGGGCAAAATATTTAGAGTGAATGAACCAACATTCCAAATAATCAAAATTTGTCTACCTTGCCAGGGTTTCCTCTTCATCCTAAGATATAATATGTTCATCAATGACTATTTGTGCAAAGTCCATAATGATGAAAACGTGTATTGCAACTTTTATAATGTGTTTTAGTGAATTTCATGGTCACAATACCTCTAAAGTTACAATAGTTTTAGGTGTTACAACTGTAAAATATATTTTATCGCACACAAAGATTGCAATACTTCAGAATGCCGATGTAATCAGGATGGGAAAAAGAAATTTATTAGTCATTTATGTTGTGTAGAGGAAATATATATGTTTGCCCACCTCTGTGATCTCCACCAATTCTCAGCCTTCGACGTTCGATACACAACGCTCTTTACTGTGCGTGCTTGAACAATGCCGGGCGACGTAGAACTGTGCATAAGGTTTTTTTATTTAAAGCAAGCATGATCTTGACCTGACTCACCTTTTTTTTTTCTCAATAAAGATATAGAAAAGAAAACCAAAGGGCAATCATCGTACGCGTAATTTCCGCAGCATTTTGTGGAAGGTGCGTAAAACCATCCTATGCAAGCGCTTCTTGACTTGACTAGCTTTTTTGTTTATATATAAAAGAAAAGGAAAAGAAAACTAACCGGCAAGACTCCCATGCTCCCAAAAAACATATCATGACACAAATGTCGGTAGAACACTTTTTTAAATATTCGGATAAGGAACGTTTATTTGTGCTTCATCATTAATAAAAGGCTAGAAGTCGAGTCAAATAAATTGTTAAGATCTAAAATATATTCAACTCTATACTCTAATGGCTTAAACTAAACTATTGCACCAGTAATTTCAAGTCGAACCTTATGTGCTCATTCGACTTTCAAATAAATTGTTGATTTACGGATTTACGTTCCTAATTTGTGCTTCATTGTTGAGAAAAAGTTAGAAATTGAACTAGATGAATTATAGAGATTTAAAATATATTCAGCACTGTACTCCCATGACTTAAAAGTAAGATGATTGCACAGGTAATTTCAAGTCGAACCTCATGTACCATAGCTGGACTTTCAACTTGACTCAACTTGTTTTTTTTAAAGGATAAACTTAATTCATTTGTGAAAAATACGCTGCGAGTACGTGCTCGTTTTGATAAAATTGTAAAATAATTACTGAAAAATTCGAGTACCGAATTTCAAATATGGACCATTTTAAGTACTTAAAATGTTTTGACCAGAAAAAGAAAGTACTTAAAATGAAAAGAAAATGTTGTTTGATAACAACTAATCACCGTGGCATTACGCGGAAGGTGCGGGGAACCTATGCACGCGCTTTCATCGAAATGTGAGATCCAGCACAACTTGATTATATAATCGGGGCGTGCAAACTATTTTTAACTTGATAGTGGAGCACACATGGGGCTTTCGCTTTCCTTCGTCTCTTATGGCGAAGGTTTCGTGGATAATATTTTTGTAAGAATATTTCGACAACACTAGAGGACAAGCAGGGTTTCGTCATTTTTAATCGGTCATTTATTTATTGGATAGAGTATATTTGTCATTGCCTTTGTCGTCATAATCACTTAACATCTTAGCCATTAGTATATGTATATTTCTTTAATAAAGAAGGCACCGCAAATGAAGCAATCTTAAGGTATTATACGACTTTTTAGCCATTTTGCTTTGTCGGCCATGTTAGAGCTATTCTATCTCTCAATATTTTATGATCCTATATATATTTTCCTCCTCATATTAATGAAAAAAATGGACAACAAAGACTCATGGTCGTTATAGTTGTTTATCATTAGTGACTGGATATTAGGAACCAACTATACTACAATATCATGACCTAGACCAGTTATATTGCTATATAATATTGCATCATAACCAATGTTTTAAATTTTTTTCTATGTAGAATCAATTTTGTTAACATTTTTAATTTACAAACTTAAATTACATATGGAAAAAATGAGACGTGATAAAATAGTGGATATTGTAGTTCACAAGGATAGCAATTCACAGGTTACACGTTTCATTATGGAAGGAATAAACAAGTATATGCATAGAATAAAGATTAAAATCAAAGACAAAAAAAGAAATTAAAGTTTAGGAAAGACTATGAAATGCAATTTTTTCACATCATAAAATTTATTTTTCTCTCCTAATGGTGCTTTTACAAATTAGTGCGCGTACTTCATGGATAATTCCCTCCTTGAAAAAAAAAAAGAAGTTGGAATCCATGGTGTAGTTGGGGCAAAAGAAATTTTATAAGTCATTTATATTGCCTAGAGAAAAGATAAACTTTTGTTCAAAATTTCTTGAGGATCAAGAAGTGTAGCAGCAAAGGATTAAACTTTACTTGCATGGAAGGCAAAATAATTAGAGTGGATAAACCAAACTTCCACTATTAGGATAATACGGTGGAAATTTTTCTATGTAGGTGGGGTTTCCTCTCCATCCGGGAATGTATGTATGAATTGGTTAGTCAAATTATTTAGATAGAAATTATTGAAGCATGGAAAGATCGACCGGGGCTATTTGTGCAAAGCACATAATGCTGAGTTCTTGACATCTAACGGTCCAAGACTCTTCATGCTAATCGAACTGCTGTGAGGCATGCCGCCAAAAGAACAATCTTTGCATGCGTAGTTTCCGCGGCATTTAACGGAAGGCGTGCGGAACCGAAAGAGCAAAAATACTCACGTGCGCACATGCAAGCACGTGCAACACTCACTTGCTCCTACTGCTTTGATCGGAACTTGCGATCCAGCACGTCTTCCCTTTTATATTAATGAAAATAAATTGACTTATATATTTACGAAAAAAAAAATAGAAAAGAAAACCTAAGGAGCAATACTCACGGGCTCCAGCTGTGATTTCCACCGATTCTCAGCATTATACGAGGAAGGTGCATGCATGTGCTTTCATTGAGATTTGAGATCCTCCAGCTTTGTCTTGACTTGGCTTGCCTTTTCCATTATAAACAGAATAGAAAAAGAAAACTAATGACCGACACTCACGTTGCTCCTGCTGCTAATGGACATGAGTGAATGACAAAAGCATATCAATCTTGGGATTATACAGGATTTTGTTATTGTTGGGAATGTCAGATTCCTAAAAATCGGATTTGACACTAAATCGAACTCCTAAAATGAATGCGGAAGACAAGCTCGGGAAAAACATATATCACCGATCCTAAAGCACACCACAGAATCGAGTGTACATTGTTAGCCACAGATTAAACATCAATGCTGAAGATTGAGGAAGAGAAATCGATCACGTTCGATCCAATGACATTGATTGGCGTTGAAGGGAAGACGGCATCACCTCTTGTGCACTGTTTTTTCTTTTTGGAGGGAGAGAGGGAGATGAACGTACGTTATGCCAACGGTTGTGTTCCTCCCTCTCTCTTTCTCATTTTATACGTCCTTCCAACAGAAAGGAACGTACCCCTTCATCCATGGGCCCTAATCTTGTGGGCCGGGCTTTCAGGCCCAACATGGGCGGACGGGCCAACTTAGGCCAATCACATAAAACCATCATCTCCCACTCGCACATGGTGGGCCGAACAGGATTCTCTTTACCTCTCTTCAACATTCATACCGGTGAATAATCCGTGCGACCAACATACTTTGAGAGCTCGTTGCCATACATCTGTTAGGAATATATAGCAGCTCATAATGGGCATCACACTCTGAGTAGATTTAGTATGCAGTACCCTAGATCGATCAATCACATTTATATCTCTCTTGATCTCTTTTAAACAATGATATATATATATATATATATATTGTATTCACAATTATTATTATCCCAAAGACAGTCATAATTGGTTAACCAGTGAATACAAAATTACAATGTGATTCTCCAAATTCGATCTTCCTCTTTCCTTCAAACTCTTAATTTCAGTTCAGCTTACTTTTCTAGAAATGTCCCATTAGATCGAATCAACTCATGACAATTGGCAACATCCTAAGATAGCAAATACTAAATAGAAATCTTGAGAATAAGTAAGAGTCATGAGGGGACTAAAAATTGAGGAACTATTTTCCTCAAGAGTCTCACACGATATAAAAGTTGAGATCAAACTTTTTGCCACTCTTATTGGTCGTCTCATGCATACGTAGTATGAAATACTTATTACGGTATTAACTCCTTTCTCATGGAGCGTATGTCTACACTTTCAATACTGTACATATGATAGTTCAGACATACCCAATGTCTAACTTGAGTTCACGTATCTACTCATTCACAAAATTCATCAGAACTCACATCTGGCATCTTAGACAGATAAAGTAAAATATGTGGGTTATTTTACTTTCAGACATAGTAAGTATTATGTCATCATCTTAACACTCAGTTAAGGCGACATATTTATTTTAAGCTTGAGCTCTTGATTATCACCTAGATAATAAGCTTAAAAACAGTCTCATCTCTATTTATCACACAGTAAATAGAGGCGATTACCCGTGTGAGTGGGCTAATCTTATATCTGTCCGACATACTTTCTCAACTTAAAGTAATGCACTGAGCATTAAGATGCATAAAGATCAAATAAAGATTCATATGCATTAATGATGAAAACAGAAATTCATCAAATGTGAACACTTAGGGAAATTACAATATTCAGTACATCAACCTCTACGCAATCCTAGAGATTTCATATGGCCACAAAACACATCTCTAGGTATTGGCTTTGTCATAGGATCTGCTACCATTCTATGCGTAGATATGTACTGTAAGTTCACGTCCTTTCGTGCAACCATATCTTTAACAAAGTTATACTTGGTATCTATATGTTTGGTCTTGTCATGATATTTTGGATCTTTGGTGTATACTTTTGCTGCTTGGCTATCACAGTTAACCAACAATGAATCTGCAGCACTTCCAATAACACCTAAATGATCCAATAATCTCTTAAGCCAAACATCTTCTTATATTGCTGCTGATAATGCCAAGAACTCAATTTACATCGTGGACAAGCCTATATACATTTGTTTCTTACTGCTCCAACATATGGTGCCATTATTCGGTAAGAAAACAAACCCAGATGTAGATTTTCTTTCATCTAAATCTCCTCCATAATCAACATCAGAATAGCCTTAGAGTCGCAGATCATTTCCTTAATAACTCAACTGATAATCAGCAGTCCCCTTTAGATACCTCAGTATTCTCTTAACGGCCTTCCAATATGCTTGACCTGGGTTGGATTGGTATCTACTCACCATTCCAACTGCAAAACATATGTCAGGTCTTGTACACATCATAGCGTACATCAAGCTCCCAACAACACTAGCATAAGAAACATGTTTCATTTGTTCCTTCTCTTGTGGAGTCTTTGGACACAGTCTATGCTCAATCATTCACCTTTTGCAATAAAAGTGTCTATGGGTTTACAATATTGCATACGAAATCGTTCAAGAACCTTATTATATATATATATATATATATATATATATATATATATATATATATATGTTTCTTGCGAAAGATATAACTATCTCTTTGAACGATCTCTTGAAATTTTAACTCCAAGAATGTATGCAGCCTTACCCATATGCTTCATCTCGAAGTTGAAAGACAACCAACTCTTGACAGTATTAACAAGCTCCATATTGCTTCCGGCAATTAGTATATCCTCAACATATAATGATATGATCACAAATTGATCTTTGGATCTTTTGATATATACACAATGATCCTCATCAATCATTATAAAATCATATGCCATTATGACATTATGAAAATGTATATACTATTGTCTTGACGACTGCTTAAGGCCATCTATTGACTTCAAAAGTCGACATACATTTCCTTCTTGGCTTTCCTTTATGAAACCAGTAGGTTGTTCCATATATATTTCTTCCTCTAATTCTCCATTGAGGAAAGCAGTCTTTACATCCATTTGATATAATTCAAGATCCATACTAGCTACTATTGCTAGAATAATGCGAATCGAGGTAAATCTCACTCAGGAGAAAATGTATCTTCATAATCAATTCCTTCATGTTGATTATACCCCTTTCGCCACAAAGCGAGCCTTATGCCTTTCTATCGAGCCATCAGCCTTTCGCTTTATTTTGAGAACCCACTTGTTCCCAATAACTTTGTGTCCTTCTAGAAGATCAACCAGTTCCCAGACTTGGTTTGATTTCATTGACTTTATTTTTTCTTCCATTGCATGAATCCATTTTTCCTTACTAGGGCAATTCAGAGTCTCATTAATATTTCTTGGCTCATCCTCATCTTGCGGAGCAATCATAAAAGTTTCCCCTTCAATGTCAAAATGTCGACGGGGAATACTTTGGCGACTTGTTCGCCGTATGAGAGATTGTATACTTTGCACATCATTCCCCATTATGCTCCCACTAGGATTAGATAATGATGACGTCATCTCATCATGTGGTTGCAATTGAGAATGAGTTGAATTCAATTCATCACTTCTCATATTACTCCCACTTGGACGAATTCCACTAATATCATTATCTTGATCCAAGATTACAAATAGGGAGTAATCTTCACCTATTTCGTCCTTCTTAGGAAATTCATCCTCTAAGAATGTGACATCCCGTGATTCAAAATCAGTTATACTCCCACTTTCCTGCTCACCTATGAACACATACCCTTTCGAGTGTTCGGAGTATCTCATGAAAATACTCTTCTTTCCTATGGGACCCAATTTCCTAAACTTGTGAGAGGACTCATGAGTATAAGCAGCACAACCCAATGGTTTAAGAAAACTTAAGTCCGGTTTTCTACCTGTCCATAACTCATATGGAGTGGAAGTTACTGATTTGGAAGGCACCTGGTTAAGTATATAGGCAGCAGTTAACAACGCATCACTCCAAAAAGTGATAGGTAAGTTAGCATGCACCATCATGGACCTAACCATTTCTAGTAGGGTTATGTTTTTTCTCTCCGCAGCACCATTTTGTTGAGGAGTATATGGAATAGACAACTGTTTTTCTATTCCTCTTTCATCACATAATTTTCTGAACTCATCAGATAAATATTCTCGACCTTGATCGGATCTCAATACTTTTATTTTCTTGTCTAATTGATTTTCTACCAAGTTCATAAATCTTTTGAAACAACTTAATGCTTCATATTTATGAGAAATCAAATTGACATATCCGAATCGAGTATAATTATCTATAAAAGTGATGAAATAAACAGCCCCATGCCTTCCTCTCACATTCATTGGACCACAGACATCAGAATGGATTAAATGCAGAGGAAATTCAGCTTTTTTACCTTTTCCAAATGGTGTCCTTGTCGTTTTCCCTACTAGGCAATGCTTACATATGGGCAAATCGATTTTTTCAATGTTGCCCAACAAGCCCTCTTTAGCTAATCTATTCATACGTTGCTAGAAAATATGACCAAGTCTAGCATGCCACACATTCACATCATTATCATATGAAGTAGAATACGTAAAAAGGGAATAACAAATATTGACATCACCACAGTCAACATTTAATACAATAAAACCATCCAGAAAATGACCACAACCATAGTAGTTGGTATCCAAATACAAATCTACACCTCTATTATGGAAGTTCACACTAAAACCAAGCTTAACCAACACCAAAACAGACACTAAATTTCGACGAATCTCCGGAGCATGTAGAACATCGAGGTGCGTCCACCACGCATGTTCAATTGGCAGGTGCCAATCCCTTTAACTTCAGCTCTGGAGTTATTTCCCACATAGATCCACTTAGTTCTAGTTGGTATCGTCGGAATTCCACGAAGGATTCTCTATCCTTTGCTATATAGTCCGTCGCTCTTGAATCTACAGTCCACAAAGGATTGGATTCAGCCAATAATATAGAACTTGACACATAAGCAAAGTTCTCAAATGTACAAGAGGTGTTTACCTTTTTCGGCTCACAACAGTTGTGAGCATAATGACATTTCTTGTCACAATTGTAACACATCACCCTTAACATTTTCTTTACTTGAGGATGTTTTCATCTCTTGTGTTGGTCAACTCTTGATTTCTTGCAATAAGGACTTAATCATTTGCATTCCCACATATTGAACGAATCAATACGCTTGCGCTTAGAGCTCAAAGCCCTTTCTAAGCTAGAACCAGCATTGCAAATGTCCATTTTCGGCTCAAATGCCGTTAGATGGTCCTCTAATAGCTCAAGGTGGCGCATGGCATTCTCAAGATCTTCCATAACATGGTCAAGAGCTTCTAGTGCTTCTTGTTTTTCCAGCACATATTAAATCTTCATATTCAATATTTCACAATTGTTACTATTCATATCAGCAATTACATTCTTAATAGCTGAAACCATCGATCTAAACACATCGACATATATGCACGAATAATTAATGCCTATCATTTATGCATCCACTTTACACAGACCCATCATATTAATGAATAATTTCAAGTAATGTTTTAGAATCAAAAGGTCACTATGTTTCCAATCATCCTCCAAAAATTCTAACTCAAAATTATTATTAATATAATTGTCTTATGCAAAATAAATTCTATGAAGTTACAAAAACTTCTATGAACTACCCACAACAGTCAACAATAACAGAAAGTCAATAATGTTTGACATCTAATAGAATAATAATGCTTTCACATAATACAACTATCCATTACACTAAGCAATATATACAGAGACAAATATCAACATAGAAAGAGATATTCATACCCAAAAACATTTCAAACTAATCTAAGAAATAAGTAGGGAATGTCCCTTCTAATCTATCAGTCAAAATATCAGAGAAATTTGAAGGCATATTTGCCAACCATGGAAAAAATTTTGGAGAGCTGTCATGTCGCCTCCAAGGCGCAT
The DNA here is from genome assembly GCA_017140615.1 of Eucalyptus cladocalyx. Taxonomy (NCBI): domain Eukaryota; kingdom Viridiplantae; phylum Streptophyta; class Magnoliopsida; order Myrtales; family Myrtaceae; genus Eucalyptus; species Eucalyptus cladocalyx. The sequence goes on from CM029518.1 coordinate 12,212,420, forward strand.
TTACTCTGCGCCATGTGGCGCTCAATCTAAGGGTTGGAGTTTTAGTTAACTCAATCCTATAGTACTCTCTTACAAAATCTACCACTAGTCTCCTATAACCCGGGACCACGTTGACCTCCCATAGCTGATCTAACACTGCTTACCATTCAGGTGGAAGAGTGTTCATCAAAGCCGGTACCTTCTCAAAATCCGGCATAAGATAACCATTCCAGATGATTTCTTGTATCATCTAATTGACCCTAACCACATATGATACTAAATCACCGTCATGCCACTGATAATTAGCTAACTCTGTCATCAGTCTTTTAAGTTTTGCACTTCCCTCGTTCGTTCTCGGGATTACAGGTATCCGTGCATAATGCATCATAGTTCCTACAACAAATGCAGAACTAAAAATGGATCACTTATAATCCATAATAAACATAAGGGAAAATACATAATTTTCCATGATTTATGCAACAAATGCAGAATTAAAAATGGATTACTTATAACCCACATAGGCATGATTGAAAAAGAAACAAATTTTTTTTTTTTTTTTTTTTTTTTTTTTCGGGTCAACGATCAACAGTCGTCGGTCAACGGTCAGCGGGTCAACTGGTAAACGGGCTGCAGGTCGGGCCGGTCGACCGTCGACCGATCGCGCCGAGTCGGACAAACTGACCGGCATGTGCTGTGCACGTGCGCGGGCTCACGTCATGCAGACGTCAGCCGGCATGTGTGCGGCACGCGCCAGGCTTCCGTGCATGTCGGGTCTGGTCGGGTCATCGGACGGATCATCGGCTCAGAATCGGCCGGCCAACGGTCGTCGGCGATGACGTCATCGGTGACATCATCCCAAAGAAGCATCGACCGTTAGGTGACATCACGGTGACGTTAGCACGCGCCGGTTCGCCGACCGGCGCGTGCCGGTCACGGCCGGCAGCGCACACGAGCCGGTTCGCCACCGGCGCGTGGGCGCCCACGCGCAGCGGCTTCTAGCCGCGCGTGTAGGCGCGTGCGGCGTCGCCCGGCAGCACACAATACATCATCGGACTCATCTCGACGAGATCTTTCACCCTATGCTTTCAAAAATTGATTTCGACTTACAGAAACTCGAAAAAACATATGAACAGTGCTCGGGTGTCGGGATTTCTCACCCCGATTCGTGTCGGCAAAATATTTTCGCGAAAAATCAATCAAAAAATATCAAATGGGTCGGGAAAACATGAACTAGGGCTCTGATACCAATGTTGGGAATGTCGGATTCCCAAAAACCGGATTCGACACTAAATCGAACCCCTAAAACGAATGCGGAAGACAAGCCCGGGAAAAACATGTATCACCGATCCTAAAGCACACCACAGAATTGAGCGTACCTTGTTAGCCACAGATTAAACACCAATGCTAAAGATTGAGGAAGAGAAACCGATCCCGTTCGATCCGATGACATTGATTGGCGTTGAAGGGAAGACGGCGTCACCTCTTGCGCACTGTTTTTTCTTTTTGGAGGGAGAGAGGGAGAGGAATGTACGTTATGCCAACGGTTGTGTTCCTCCCTCTCTCTTTCTCCTTTTATACGTCCCTCCAACAGAAAGGAACGTACTTCTTCATCCATGGGCCCTAATTCTGTGGGCCAGGCTTTCAGGCCCAACATGGGCGGACGGGCCAACTCAGGCCCATCACATAAAACCATCAGTTATTAAAGCCTGTAGGATGCATTACTTTCTCGTCTAGGAAAGGGACCCTGAAAATTAATCTCTTCCGAAATAATTTTCTCAAACAAGATTTCCTCACCCTATGTCATTTTTAAAGATTATCTAGTCTTTACCCTCCGCTCAAGTCACTTTTATCTCTCTCCTTAAATTAATAGTTTTTAATGCTTCATGTTGAATTGCTAACTTCCTCCCATTTTTCATTCATTTTCCGAAATATTTTTAAAGGTGTGGAGGTTTGAAAAAATATAAAGTATGCAACCCTAAAATATGTGCCGGTGATCATTTATGTCCATCTATAGTTCTTGAACTATAAGTGAACACAATTGAAGCTTATCCTCAAGATCCAAATAATTTATTAACGAAATGCATCAATATAACGACACTTATGCTATAAATATCTCAAATATTTTGGTCCATTCAATCCAAATTTTTTGATGAGTGCCTCATATATTGTCTCTACCTTGTTCATTTTTTTTTTTTTTGGTAAAGATCTCTACCTTGTTCATTCTTACAAGTGTACTTTTTGAATATCTTCACATGCATTTTATAGTCCACTTTTAAATTCAAGTAATGACTTTGAGACATGTAAATCAATCTCCAATGTCGTTGAACCCACATGTTTTCTCCCAGTTTTAACATCAAAACATAGACACACTTATTGCGTAAGGGCTAGCTTTTCGAGGCACAGAAAGAAATTGAGTTCTTTATGTATTGCCCACGCTTCTCGTTAATTGCGAACGTGAATTTATCGAACATTTTGTCTCCCTCCCTCGCCTTCTCTTCTACGTGTTGTAGTGTCATCTCTTCATACGTGGCGAGAACTCCTTTCAAGCTGACCAAATTCCACTTTCCTCTTGTGAGTGCGTATATTACTCTTTGGTCTATCATGCTCAAGCTGTGAATTTCTTTCTTTCTTCACCGTTTTCTTCCTTTTTCTTTTTACTATTTTTGTTTTTTTCCTTTCAAATAGTGTTCAATTACTTCCAGTTTTGACTAAGAAAAATTAACTTGCCTACTTTCAGCATGATGTGCATCTTTAATAATGAAAAGAATTGGCCAGTTAATTCTCCCAAAAAATTGTTCAGAATATATTTCTTAGTAACGAATATTTGCTCCTTCATTCTTGCTGAAGTCATTGTGCTGCATATTTGATGTCTGGTCGAGCAAAGGAAATAAATGGATTAGGCTGAATTTCTCATTCCCGCAGGCTTAGTCTAATTAACTCGATTAAGTTCAAATCTCCTTGCACCAGTCCAATCAAAATGTAATTATATGTGGACTTACTATTAATCAATGAAGAATGCTCCTAACATCTACATTAACTAATTTTTTTTAGAGGATCGGGGTTGATTTTTAATTTTTCTATGCAATAAATAACTAATTGGATGATCAAAATTTATGTGTCAACATCCATTGCTGATTATATTTCCCTCACAGCTATTCATTTGGCTTGAAGATTTTTTCCCTCTTGACGCATATGATGAGACAAGTTCATAGAAAGATTCATAGTTGTGACCTGTTCTCGGCTTTTGATGTCTTTGAGATTGGAACCAGACACCAGTGGAATTGTGAGTATGCAGTGTGACCATTCCATTCATTGCTCATGTAATACAAAGTAGACGTACTTGTCTTGTCAGGTTAGGCATTCTTCTGCTGATGCAAATTATATTAATTTAGACCATAATTTCTCAGCTGCTGCCACCATTGTGCTGATATTTGCAAACTGTGGATTGCTGTTGGTTTTTTGAAATCAAATCTCCTTCTTATCTTCAACTTTCACATTTTCTCTGCCGTACTTTTACTTTGTTGAATCAAGCTCTTCGAATTTCATAAATTTTCCAATCAAATCTCTCTAACACAAAACCAGACCAAATCCAACTGGCATAACACATCAGATGATGTCGTTGTGTCACATGATCAAAAATTTTCTAATGTAAACATCTACTCTAGCATACAGCTTAGTTAATTTTTATCCATGTCACATTCTAACATTGTCTATATTGGATAAATTTTTCTATACATGTCTACGTGAGCATTCGCATATCTTATCTACATCATACTAGGGCGTTGTTCAACGGTTATGTCAGCTAAATTTGGTTGGATCTTGATTAGGAAATTTGTGAAAATAAAAAAATTGACTAGACAAGTTTAAGGGATGGGGACGTAATAAGAGAAAAGGTGAAAATATAGGGATGAAAGTACCCAAAAAAAAATCTTCTTTTTCTTTTAGACTTATGATGGATCTTTACTCCATTGTGTTTATAAAGTTCTGGATTTCTTTTAACTAATTATGACATTTCTTTGGTGATTTGGAATAGGTCAACAGTGTGGCTTCTAAGGGGGTTATGACAACCTTGATTTCTAGTCCTGACAGAAACAAATTTTCTATTCCACTTGTTTCTAGAATAAAAATTCGTTTGATAAAATTATTTCATTTTTTTATTTCTGAAATAGATTTTGGTTCTAAAAATATGTTTGGAATAAAAATCAGAAGTAAGAATTTTCTACTTTTTTATTTTTTGAATAGAAATCAGAAATAAAAATTATTCTTATTGTTCATCTTTGACCATCATCCGCTAGACGCTCTTTGATAAGATGGTGCATGGTCATATTTTACATTTTAAGTGATGTTCTAAAGGAAGAAATTTTTTGTCGTTATAATGTAAAAACAAAAAATTTTTAATTATCAAAAAATGAAAATTTTATCGAAATCATTATTAAACGGTTATTTTCTTTAGAAACTCATTTAAAATAGAAATAGAAAAATCTATTTTTTTTTTCAGAAATCAATTTCTAATTAGAATGGTTATCATTCACCTCCTTAGACTTATTTTATGTTGTTTCTCATACTCTGACACGAGGATATATGACACGGTGCTATTCCCCCTCGATCTCACGTGGCGCGCCGATGGAGCGAGTTTCCGTGTTCTCCCCAACCGCGGCGAGATGGGGGTTGGACTTTCGGAGTGATTACTTTTGGCTTTTGAAAAAGGAGATGGGAATATCCAACGCTCCTCGGACCACGACGACAGCGCCGCATGGCCACACAGACGTGGACTCGACGGTAACTAAGGCGATTCCATATTTTGGGTTGGTGTATTACCTCTTCCAAGATATAAGATAATTTTGGTATAGCATAATAGATGTTTAATATTTAGAAAAAATATAATATATATACTTTAAGTTAAATTGCGAAAAGAATTGTATAATTATCTATGTGACGGTATTTACATATTTTGAATCTTTTAAGTGTTTTAGGTTAAACAAAAGTTCGACTATGTGAATCGAGAAAAAGGAAAGTAAAAATTAGTATATGAAAACTAGGTACACGACATGTGTTTGGTTCACATTTGTAAGCATAAAATTGTTTCGTATTTGAGGACTTGTGTCTTGCTAATCCTTTGTGTTAGTGGAGGATTTGTTGACTTGCGGATTTACATACCTAATTTGTGCTTCGTCGTTAAGAAAAAGTTAGAAACTAAATTAAATGAATTGTTGAGATCTAAAATATATTCAGCACTGTACTCCAATGATTTAAAAGTAAACGATTGCACAGGTACTTTCAAGTTGAACCTTATGTACTATGGCTGGACTTTCAACTTGACTCAACTTGTTTTTTTTTCCAAGGCTAAACTTAATTCATTTATGAAAATATAAGCTGTGAGTACGTGACCGTTTAGATAAATCTGTAAAATAATTACTGGAAATTTCAAGTACTGAATTTCAAATTTGGGCCATTTTAAGTATATGTTTTGACCAAAAAAAGAAAGTACTTAAAGTTAAAGAAAATATTGTTTGATAATGAAAGGTGATTGGATTATAGTGTTTAATTTATTATGAGAATAACAATTTATTGTAGACTACAAAAAATCAAATCACAAATAATTATAAATTATTATGAGACTTATTTCTTCAATAATTTGTGGCTCACAACAAATGTTATTCTCACACGGTACTCAATGACTTTTATGCTAACAAAGTTCATTGATAATAACTAATTTTCAGGGCATTGCGCGGAAGGTGCGGGGAACCTATGCATGTGCTTTCATTGAAATGTGAGATCCAGCATGACTTGAATATAAAATCGAGACGTGGAAACTATTTTTTAACTGGTAGTAGAGCACACATGGAGCTTTCGTTTTCCTTCGTCTCTTGTGGCGAAGGCTTCATGAACATTACATGCAAGAATATTCCGACAACACTCGAGGGCAAGCTGGGTTTTGCATTGGCCATTTATTTATTGGATATAGTATATTTGTCACTGTCTTTGTCGTCATAATCACTTAAACAAGGTTATATTTGAGTATTATACTTAATATCTTAGCCATTAGTACGTGTACATTTCTTTAATAAAGAAGGTCCTGCAAATGAAGCAATCTTAAGGTATTGTGCAACTTTTTAACCATGTTGCTTTGTTGGCAATGTAAGAGCTGTTCTCTCTCTTAATATTCTTGATCCAATAAATATATTTCCTCCCCATATTAATGAAATAAATGGAAAAGAAAGACTCATGGACGTTATATTTATTTATAATTAGTGATTGGATATAATGAACCAACTATACTGCAATATCATGACCTCAACCAATTAGTTTGCTATATAATATTGCATCATAACCAATTGTTTTAATTTTTTTTTTTTTTAGTTTCCTATCCAGAATCTATTTTGTTAGCATCTTTAAGTACTACCTCAAATTACAAATGGAAATAAAAAAAAAAAAAGTGATAAAATAGTGGATATTGTAGTTCACAAGTATGATAGTTTACCTATTACTGTTTCGTTATGGAAGAAATAAGCAAGTATATGCATATAATAAATATCAAATAGCAAAAAGAAAGCAAATTAGGGAAGAATATGAAATGCAATTTCTTTCACATTATAAATTTTTTTTTCTCCTAATGGTGCTTTTACTAATTAGTGCGTGTGATCAATATATAAAACTGTCCTTGAAAAAAAAAAATGGAACCTAGGATGTAAGCAGGGAAAAATAAACTTTCTAAATTGTTTATGTCGTCGAGAGAAAAGATATACGCATGCTCAAAGTTTATCGAGGATCAAGAAGTGTAACTACAAACAATGAAATTAGTGAGGTCCTAAACTTTTATTGGTTTGAAAGGCAAAATCTTTAGAGTGAATGAACCAACATTCCAAATAATCGAAATTCGTCTACCTTGCTAGGGTTTCCTCTTCATCCTAAGATATAATATAATTATCAGTGACTATTTGTGCAAAGTCCATAATGATAAAAACGTGTCTTGCAACTTTTATAATGTGTTTTAGTGAATTTCACAGTCACAATACCTCTAAAGTTACAATAGTTTCAAGTGTTACAACTGTAAAATATATTTTATCGCACACAAAGATTGCAATACTTCATAATGTAATCAGGATGGGAAAAAGAAATTTATTAATCATTCATGTTGTGTAGAGGAAATATATATATGTTGGCCCACCTCTGTGATATCCACCAATTCTCAACCTTCAACGTTCGATACGCAATGCTCTTTTCTGTGCGTGCTTGAACAATGCCGGGCAACTTAGAACAGTGTAGAAGGTTTTTTTAGGGAAAATTACACAAATAGTCCCTATATTTTCACTCAATGTCCAATTTCGTCCATGAACTTTCGATTGGCTCAATTTGGTCGAACTATTAATAAAATGTCCGATCTAGTCCCCGAACTTTCGAATGGCTCAATTTAGTTCGAACTATTAATAAAATGTCCAGATCCAGTCCGAACTTTCGATCAGCTCAAGTTGGAACTATGATGAAATGTCCGATCTAGTCCTTCGTTACTATTTTTTTTTTTTTCTTTTTTTCCTTTTTTTCCTTTTTTTTTCCTTTTTTTTTTTTTTTTTTCACTTTCCCTCCGCCGGAGCCGGCGGAGGGCCAGTCCGGCGAGGGAGCCTCGCGGACGGCGAGGGCCCTCGCCGGCGTCCCCGCAAGTGGGCGAGTCCCTCGCCGATCTTGCGAGGGAGCCCTCGCCCGACGCCGGCAAGGGGCGATCCTCGCAGATCCGGGCGAGGGGGCCGTCCTCGCCGGCGTCGCGCGAGGGAGAGCCCCGCCGGGCGTCGGGCGAGGGCGAGGGCGAGGGCTCCCTCGCCGGCGTCCCCGCAAGCGGGCGAGGGGCTCTCCCTCGCAGATCCGGGCGCGAGGGCCCTCCCGGGCGGCGTCGCGCGGGGCTCTCCTCGCGATCTGCGAGGGAGAGCCCTCGCCCGCTTGTGAGGGACGCCGGCGAGGGAGCCCCTCGCCGACGCCGCCGAGGGGCTCTCCCTCGCGAGCACGCCGGCGAGGACGGCCCCTCGCCGCGTCGCGCGGGGCTCTCCCTCGCCGATCTGCGAGGGAGAGCCCTCGCCCGCTTGCGAGGGACGCCGGTGAGGGAGCCCTCGCCCTCGCCCTCGCCGGACGCGGCGAAGGGCTCTCCCTCGCGACGCCGGCGAGGACGGCCCCTCGCCGGATCTGCGAGGAGAGCCCCTCGGCGGCATCGGCGAGGGGCTCGCAAGATCGGCGAGGGAGCCCTCGCCCTCGCCCTCGCCCGACGCCGGCGGGGCTCTCCCTCGCGACGCCGGCGAGGGACTCGCCCGCTGCGAGGGACGCCGGCGAGGGGCTCCCTCGCCGGGATGCCGGCCCTCCGCCGGCCCCGGCGGAGGGAAAGCGAAAAAAAAAAAAAAAAAAAGGAAGAAAAGGAAAAAAAAAAGGGAAAAAAAGGGAAAAAAAGGAAAAAAGGGGAAAAAAAGAAAAATAGTAACGAAGGACTAGATCGGACATTTCATCATAGTTCATCCTTCGGGACCAACTTGAGTCGATCGAAAGTTCAGGGACTAGATCGGACATTTTATTAATAGTTCGACCAAATCGAGCCATTCGAAAAGTTTAGGGACTAGATCGGACATTTTATTAGTTCAGGATCAAATTTAAAGCAAGCACAATCTTGACTATTTGTGTAACGTTTTTTTATTTAAAGCAAGCACGATCTTGACTTTTTTTCTCAATAAAGATATAGAAAAAAAAAACCAAAGGGCAATCATGGTACGCGGCAGCATTTTGTGGAAGGTGCGCAGAACCATCCTATGCAAGCGCTTTTTGACTTGACTTGCTTTTTTGTCTATTAATAAATGAAAAGGAAAAGAAAACTAACCAGCAAGACTCCTATGCTCCTAGTGCTAATACACATGAGTCAATCTCAAAAACATATCATGACACAAATGTCGGTAGGACACTTTTTAAAAATATTCGGATAAGGAAAGTTTATTATTTTCAATCCAAAGCCTACTCTTTTTTCTCTCTTTCAAAAGAGATTCCTCCAAAAAAGCACACAATGCTGAGTTGCCATCCAACTATCCAAGACGCATGCTACGCAGAAAGAGTAATTATTGTACGCGTGATTTCCGCACCACATGCGAAAGGTGCATGTGCTTTTTGACTTGACTTGCTTTTTTAATTAAATAAAAGCAAAAATGAACATCAATTCCGATGCTTCGAGTTGATAAGCATATTCCCCACCAACTAATTCAATCAAAAAGCAAATTGCGAGAACCACTTTTCTCTCTCTTTGCGGGATTGATGTGCAGGATCGATGTCAAATCCGACTTAATATCACAAAGGTCCCTTACTCGCCCATGTTAGCGCCTAACAATCATTGCATGCATGTTGGCATATAGTTTTGAAGAGGTGCCCTATTTTTATAAGAAAATCAGAGGCGGACCACCAAATTCATGTCTAGAGTCACATTGTTACACGTCATTTAAGGTCAATTAAATATTCGATATAGATAATTTACCAGACACTAGAATTGGGTGAGACTCTATATCCCGAGTATATTAGCAAATGTACTATATTAACAAGTAATGGAGATTTTACTATATTAGCAAATGTACTATATTAACAAGTATGGAGATTTTACAATAAATGGATATTAGATTATCATATGGGAAGGTTTGTTAGTCCTTGTTTGGCCAAGTTAGACAATTATGACGATTGTATTTGCACAATCAATAATTGATTTAGTTGAAGCATTATACTAAATCCATCTCATTACGTAAACGAGATGATTATATTCAAACATTCTTTTTCCTCCACGTACTTCCCCTCCTTTGTAGGTGGAACTGCAAGTTCATATCTTGGAATACATGTTAAGGCCATACTATTTCTGAACAAACCTTAAATAAACCAAACTTCCTAATTGGTATCCTGCGATAACATGTGAACGGTGAAATCCATAGATGTGAAACTTCTAGCAGTGAAGCGTTGATTGAAATTTGAGATTCAAACTACCTAACTTGACTTGCTTTCCTACGATAACATGTGAATGGTGATATCCGTAGATGTGAAACTTCTAGCGGTGAAGCGTTGATTGAAATTTGAGATTCAACTTGCCTAACTTGACTTGCTTTTCTATTAATAAAAGAAAATAGAAACGAGAATGACTAGTAGTCATTAAAGTTGTCTGTAATTTAGTGATTGGATATTACTAACCAACTAAACGATAATATGATGATTTAGACTTGCCTTTTTTATTAATAAGAGATATGGAAAAGAAAATACCAAAATAAATCTCTCTCGATTCTCAAAATTTCTCCATACCATATCACATCTAAAAATTATCTAGTCACCTTCTCCTCCCCTAAGTCATTTTTATCTCACTCCTTAAATAATTTTTATCTAAAGAAAAAAAAAAGATGTGATAATATGATGGACATCGAGGCCCCACAGTTTACCGGTTACGTGTTTCCCTGTGGAAGAAATATACAAGTACACGCATATAGTAAAGATTAGACAGCAAAGATAATATATATATATATAATTCAGGGAAGAATATGAATGCAACTTTTTCGTATTATAAAGTATATTCTATTTTTCTATTTTTTTGCATAATGGTGCATTCAATAATTTGTGGGCTTTCTTGATGGATAAATTCCTTTGGGGCAAAAAATTCAGTATCATTATGTTCAGATAAACATTCGTCCAAAGTTTTTTGGAGGATCGAGACCTCTAACAACAAAGGATGGAATTAGTGAGGTCCTAGACTTTTACTTGCATGGAAGGCAAAATATTTAGAGTGAATGAACCAAACTTCCATTATTAAAATGAATATTGAAAATTTGTTCAACATAGGTAGGGTTTCCTCTTCATCCGGAATTATATGTGAATGGGGTTGTCATTTGTTTAGATTGAAAATGTTCGAGTATTGAAAAAATCGATATGCCTATATGTTCAAAGCCCATAATGCGCCATCCAACGGCCCAAGACACATGCTGCATGGAGAGGATGATTATTGCACGCTCAATTTCCGCGGCATTATGCGGAAAGTGCATATTCTCCACCAACTAATTTAATAACAAGCAGATTGCGATAGCGCCTAATGATGATGATATGAGCATTAGCATATAGTTGGGAAGAAGAGACCTATTTTATCATAAAATCATAAGACGACCATCAAATTCATGTTTAGAGCCACCTCGTTACTGTTGTTTAATGTCGATTGAAGATTATTTGCGACATTTTATCAGAGATGAAAATTGGAAAAACTCTATATCCCAATTTGAATGGAGCTACGAGCACATAAGCTTATTCAATATATTAAAAATTCTAGAGAACTTATAGTATATTGATATTGAATTATCGAGGCAATTAAAAATCGATTCATAGTGAATATATGAATGTTTTTTTCCCTTGCTTGAGCAAGTTGGATTTGCACAATAGAACAGCTAATTGAGTTACGGCCTTGTGTTAAATTGATCTCATTTCGTAAATGAGATGATTCCAATTGACCCTTCTTTTTCCTTTTCACAAATTTACAAGGCATTATTGTTGGCCCCATTTGAGTAGGTGGAATTGTGAGTCCATATTTGGGAATACATGTTAATGCCATACCATCTTTGTTCACTTGTGCTAACACGTGAACAATGAAATCCATAGATGTGAAACTTTTAGCAAGTGCATGTTAATTGAAATTTGAGATCTAGAATGCTTGATTTGACTTGCTTTTTTTATTAATAAAAGAAACAAAAAAGAAAACTAACGACAAACCGGTTAAAGTTGTTTAATTATTGATTGGATATTACGAACCAACTAAACGGCAATATGATCACTTAGACTTACCTTTTCTATTAATAAGAGAAATAGAAAAGAATACCAATGGATAATCCTTGCCCCTGTAATTTCCACAGCATTGTGCAGAAGGTGCGTGAAACCATCCTACATAGGTGCTTCTTGACTTGACTTGCTTTTTCCACTAATAAGAGAAATTAAAAAGAAAGCTGTCTGGCAAATGCTCCTGGTGCTAATATACATGAACCAGTCACAAAAAAATCACTCGTTGGATTATTATTTTCAATGCACAATCTGACCTTTTTCTTTCAAAAAGACTACTTCCCGTAATAGATTTTCCGTGATTCTCAAACTAGATCTTTTCCTCCATATCATGCCTAAAGATTATCTAGTTATCACCTCCTCACCCCAATCACTTTTATCGCACTCCTTAAATTGTTTTTGTTTTTGACATTTTACATTAATGTTATACTTTCAATGTCGCGTTTAGAATTTCTCAGCTAACAGGTTATCCGCGATTGAATAACTATCCAGCAATACTTTTTTTCCTTTTTATTTCATTTTGCTGAACCTCTTATTTCATGTTGACACTCTTTTTTTCTCTAATTTCTTGGTAAAGATTATTACTTGTTCATCTATAGGTGTTTGTCATTAGTGATCAAATATTATGAACCAACAACATTACAATATCATGACTTTGACCAATTATTTTGGTTTTTTACTATTGTATCATCAACCATCATTAGCAACTGCTTTTTTTTTCCTTAGTAGAATCTTAAAAAAAAAAAAAAAAAACAAACGTGATAATATAGGGGAAAAATTATCAAAAAAATCTTTAACATATTACACTTGTATCAATATCAGTCATAAACTTTTCAATTATACTAATTCAATCCTAAACATTTGCAAATTGAGTTTATCCGACCAATTTAGATTTGAAATTAAATTACTAATGTAGATATTAGTCATTCTACATGGCATGACCGGTGCTTATATGAACTTTTTAACTAATTTTTAATATTTTTGAATTTTTAAATAATTTTTTTAGTTTTTTATTTTATTTTATTTTCTTTCTTGTTTTTGGACAAAGGGCTAGCAATCGTCACGCAGCTAAAAAAATTAAAGAAAAGAAAAAACCAAAAACATTTTACATGCTCTTTGGTAGTCCACGGCCGAGTTGTTAGTAGGAGTCTTGAGACGCTTTAAGATAGCCGTATCACAAGGCAAAAAGTAAATAGAATGTCAAATTAACAGCTTGAACTTGTGGAAACTACAAGATGAAATTTCACTAGTCTGCATATAATAAAGCCTCACATTATCCTAAATAATATTTTACATGTTCCGACAAAATACCATCCATATTGCAACTTCTCATAAACCTAGATATGTGGCCATGGTGCCATGAACTTGAAATTGACATTATAGGGCAACTTCATGTACCTGAATTATTTTGCGCAGTCAAACCTATTGGTCCAGCAGATGCTGAGGAAGGATGGAGGATGGATTTGCCATCCATCCAGCGAGAGATGTTGGAAGAGCAGCCGGAGGAGGCTGGGAGGGCTGTAATAAAGGATCTCGAAGGCACAAAAAAAAAAAAAAAAAAACACTAACGTGAGTTGCCAACATCTAAAATGGAAAAACTACCGAGGAAATAGGCTTACTATTCTCCTCCAGACTTACACCTAGAGCGGTCAATGGTAGGAAGGCCCCTGGTTTGGGCACGGCACCCATTAAAGGATTAGCAACAGAGGATGGCGCCCGAGCACCATTTGGTTGTCCACAAGTGTGGTCTACAAATAGAGTCTTCATGTCAGGGTTAGGCGTAGGATTCTTGCATAGCTGATGCTGCCAATTCAAACTTCCAGGAGCCATGAAACAGTCAGTATGACGATACTTTAGTCAAGAAAATACATACGGCAATAGGACAGCAAGGACCTTTGATTTATTAATGCGCGTAATCTTGAGTTCTTCAATGTGGGAAACTGAAGCTTACCACGAAACGGGGGGTTAGCCTCTATCAACTTCTTCAGTTCAGCCAACATTATACTCCGAGCTGACTTGGTATCACCACACTTCGATAGTTGCTCATTCTCTCTGCAAGCAGGGTATACGTTTATTGCCAATGTGATGATAGCAAAAGACAAAAGGTCAACTGGAGAAACTGTCCGTTACAAATTAAAAGATTCTGCAACGCAAGACCTCGTACCTAAAGTTCTCCAGCGTCAGTGACTGCGTAATTTCCTTGAACAAATCTTCATTGAATGCAGCAAATACTTTCAAATCCTTGACTAAAATTTCCACAGCTTTAGCACGATCCCTCATGCAATCATCAATAATGCAAGACCAACAACCAAGAAAATTAAAATGCTCGTTGCTTAGTAAGCTAACACAGCCTTAAACAAGTCGAACCATCAATTGTCAAAAAACTTTCGATCTACTTGTCCAGAGCTTCGAGATACTTTCGAGATACTTCTGCTCTGAATCTTGAAGAAAATCTTCATGGAATATTTATTATTGTTTACTTTCGTGAACCCAGATAGATACTTTTCCACATCGTCCCACTCTCTGTTTGTGGCCAAATCCTCGAAGTACCTCATGTTGAAGTAGAACCCCGACTCCCGCTCCAATCTTTCAACAGCCCAAGGGGAAAACAAACATCAATTCAACAGATATCCTCACTATGCAGTGCGACTTTTTGGCATAGTGGAGTGTATTTTTTTTTTTTTCCCAACGGTGCTTTTAATAATCGGAGGACTTGCTTGATGGATCATTCCCTCCCAGAGAGAAAAATAAAAAATTGAAATCCCGGATGTAATCTAGGCAAAGAAAAGTTCTGTTCGTCATTTAAAATATCTAGACAAACTACAAATATTGGTTTAGAGTCTTTTGAGGATTAAGAAGTGTAGCAAGAGAGGATGAAATTAGTGAGGTCCTGAACTTTTACCAGCCTGGAAGGCAAAATATGTAGAGTGAATGAACCAAATTTCCATTATTTCAAAGGAAAAATGGAAATTGATAGGTTTCCTCACCATCCTGAAATATATGCGAATGAATTAGTAATTTATCTAGATTAAAGAAAGATCGATGGTGGCCTGTATGTGGGAAGCCCATAATGAGCTCGGAATCTAGGGGTTCACACTCACCTATAATTGCAATTTGTACCGTGGTAAGCATTTTGAGACTTCTTTGACTTGGCTTCCAGTCAAAGATATATTGCATTCGCGTTTCCTTTCAACTAGAATGGACTATTTTCTTTCCATTCCCACCCAAGAAACTAATCGTTTATTGGTTTTCAAAATAATGATACATCACTTCAGCTGTAGAAATCACGATGCACCACTCCAAAAACAAAATAAGTTATTTAAATCATATACACTTGTAAACACTAGTGTAGTTGGGTAGGGAACTATTATTCAATTTTCCAATAAAGTTGTTGTCTCATTAAAAATCGCTTTTGTTATGTCTTTTGGTTTTTTTTTTTTTGTCGGAAAGCACATTCATTCCTTCAATCATAATAGCTCTACTAGAGGAAGACAAATAAGTTTCTATACACAAAATATTTCAAATGGGCTGAAAGGGTAAGGATCATCAATCGGTAGGGAGATTTCCATTTCAATGGGCACTAATGAACCAATCCGTAACTTGATTAGCCTCGTAGGGACAATAGACAACTTCCACTTTATCATGTCCCTAATATCTCATGGGCTTTCTTCTCAGCCCATAAAGCACTTCACAATTGAAAGGCAGATCACTAGATAACATAATGGATAGATCT
The DNA here is from genome assembly GCA_017140615.1 of Eucalyptus cladocalyx. Taxonomy (NCBI): domain Eukaryota; kingdom Viridiplantae; phylum Streptophyta; class Magnoliopsida; order Myrtales; family Myrtaceae; genus Eucalyptus; species Eucalyptus cladocalyx. The sequence continues at coordinate 12,227,937 of CM029518.1, forward strand.
TTCTTCATGTGCAGGATAGATTCTACTGGTAGACACACACTACTCACTTTCACATGCTGGATTCTCTTCCTCTGCAAGAGCAGGAGGCATTCTTTTATGGCTAGGGCTCCCGTGTTTATTTGGTATGGAGCAGAAACTTGTGGTTATTTAATTTATTTAATTGAAACAAGTTCAATAAATCATTAGAGGCATTGGCTTCAAGTTAGCTCAGTACATCACAATTGTTAAATCATGTGGGTCTCATGTAAGATGTACCAAAATTAACTGAGGTCTCGGTTTATTGATCCATGATTTCATATTTCAAAATTTATTTCTTTTGGATATGAGATGAGATCGGTCAAGACGTGCATTATAAATTTGATCCAATTTTGCTGAAGATTTGGATCGTGGGAAATATCACGTTAGGGACCAAAGGAGAACAATCATGTCTAGGATGTAAAAAGTATTATTCCCTTCACCCAAGTGCACGCTTCTAAATAATGTGAAAAATTTACACATAGACATGCCTAGTCATTAATGTACAAATTTGGATACACCGGTCAAATTAAGGGTCACAATTTTGAATAAAAGTAAGCAATTTAACACATTGATAATTCATCAAAATAAATGTTGGTTGATTATTAATGTAGTTGGTAATTTTTATAGTATATTTTTCAAAACCTGTTGGTAAGTTTCTAACATATAACAGGCCAAGCAACTTGTCAATCTTTTTTCCTTTTTTTCATCGACTGGACGTGACGGTCCCCAACAATGTCAAGATTCAAGAACGTTGGAAATTGATGATGGTGGCAAGCGGCAGGTGTGGAAATTGATGGTGGAGAAGGCGACGAGGGCCAGATGCATACCGAGGAATGAAGAGGGTGTAAAAAGAAAGAAATGGAAAAGGAAAAAAAAAAGAATATTTTTCCTTTGTTTTAAAGGAATATTTTTTCTTTTGTTTTAAATTGAGTTTGCATGATTTTCGTTGTGTATGCTGTCATGTCAGCAATTATGTTAAATAAGCATGTCAGGGAAAAACGCATGACCCGGCAATAATAGTGGAGACGCCACATTAAACAAAATTCAAAAAGTTAATACTTGATTACATAAAAAGAAAGTTCAGGCACTCAATTACTTATCGAACATCAAAACCCTTATCATGTCTTTTTCGTAAAAAAAGAGAATTTTTTTTTGTTTCAGTAATGATGGAGCACAATCCTTTAATTATGATCCCATCATTTCTTGGAAACCTAGCATTGTAGAGATGGGATGAAGTTATAAAAAAAATAATAATTGGATCATGTAAGTCTCACATATAAGGCTCATATAAGATTCATATGATAAATGCGATTTAATGGATATGGATGCAGACAAATACTCACTCCCCATTCCCCATGGCATTGCAAGAGGGGAGAAATGAAGTTTCTAAAAAGTGAGTTCTAGCAGTTTTGAACTTAGGATACGTTCATTTCGCGGAAAAATGGGTCATTTCCGGAAAATATTTTCTTAGAAATCATTTCCTAGGAAAATGACAATATTAGTTAAAACCTAAAAATATTTCAAAAATATTTTCCTATATTCGACAAGGAAAATATTTTCCGCTCTCACCAAATTGGCGAACGCAAAGCATCAAGATCAAGGCTAACTGCCAAATCGATGAGCGCAAGTTTGAGATTGACGAGCTTGAGGTTCACTTGGTCCGATGACTAGCCAAGAAAGAAGAAGATGAAAAACAAAGAAAATAAAAATAAAAATAAAAATAAAAAAATAAATTAAAAATAATTCGAATAAAAAAAAAAGAAAATTAAAAAATAATTCTAATAAAAAAGGAAAAGAAGAGAAGAAAGGGAGGAGGAAGTGAGGATCTGTAAATGTGTGAGATAAGAGAGATCAAATGAGAAAATATTTTCATTTTTCAAAAGTATAAAAAACATTTTCTACTTTAGAAAAAACTTTGATGGAAAACATTTTCCCTAAGAAATTCATTTTCCGTTAAACAAACACGGAAAAATCCAGAAAACGTTTTCTCAAAAATTATTTTCCCGCGAAAACGAACAGAGCTCTTTAATTGTAGATAAGTTTTGGAGGGTCAGATGATACTGGTTTTTGGGAATAATAATTTAAGTCCCCAATTCAAAAGGCTTTCCTGTGGCAACTTCAACTATGAAAATGTGTAACACATACAATGTATTTAACAAATACATCTCAGTTGTAGCACCTTTTCAAAGTCGCAATAGCTTTTAAAAAAGCTGTCTCATCCAACTTTTAGATGCTGCAACTATAAAATATGTTTAGAAGAATGTGTCTTTTAAATGCTACATCAATAATTGTCAAGGATTGAACCTGCTATATATGAATCAAATCAAAACACTCTCGTATTGCACTTCTGGCTTCTCCACTCATTTCACCGTTTCAGATTTTCCATTCGTTTAAAGCGCGATAACAATATACTAGGCTCATGTGACAGAGAGATAATAACCTTCGGGGAGGATACCGTAGTACATAGGTAAGGGTGATCGGAATACAGATGACATTAAAAAAAAGGCTTATTCTCATGCTCCTATCTACTAGTGTTCATGCTATTAAACACACCATAGAAGCTATAGGCATAACCGACTTCGGTCCCAAGTGGAACTGTCCGAGAATAATCCCAACAGGACCAGTCATTCTGTCCGTAAGCGTAGTTTTACGCTGCGTCATCCTTAATAAGATGGAACTTAATTCTGAAAGGGCGTAGTTTAATAAGCAAAACATCGAGATTGACCGTGGGGAAGTTTATATTGTCATCCAAGGTCTTGAGTGCTGTTGCACTGAAATCGCCATCGTAGTGGGAGTGCAAAAGGAAGATGAAGTCAATGTTTTTGCGGGGAAAGAACAAGAAAGGGGAACCTGCTAACAAGTGCTCTTTACGCAAATTGAAAAGAATAAATAAAATAAATAAAAGAAGTACTTTCAGCATAACGCAGAAGGAACAAGAAAAGAAGCCACCTAAGAAAACTAAACCCTGTTCCTCTGGTCCTTTAGCCTGCTAACTAAAATCAGATACCTGCCTCGATCTCGAATATACAACGCCTTCTAAGCGACAACCTAATCTCATGTTCTCCTTTTTTCACTTTCAGTCAGCCTAAATGAATATAATAAAACAAATTATCGCCGCCAGACTTGAGCAGAAGTCGATTAGGATGCTAATTGTACCACTTTAAGACAAGACTGTACTGAACTACGTCCAGAGGAAGTACCCCCAGGCTGTAAAATCTACCCTCTGCAGCATCCCTCAAAACTTGAATCAAGTGCGGAGGAGGAAAGCCAGCTATGCATTTTAATGCTCAAAGTTCCACAGGGGGAGACATGGCCTGCACTACCTTTGGAGTTGCTCTGAAGCAGTTACACCAGAAGCAGTTACAACAGAGGTCATGCTTGGCCCAGCACCATTTTCAACAGGAGGAGAAGTTCCCCACTTGCCTTCAGATTCCGATGGCTCGAGCACATAGACGCTACCATCAGTAAGCCCTAGTGCAAACTGGTTAGGTTCGGATGGATGTGCTGCAATGACTAGCGGGTAGACTCTCAAGCTGCCAAATCCATCAGTGAAGAATGAACAACTTGCTAGACTATTGGAACTTTGCAAATGAGACTTGCCATTTTCATAAAAGAACAAGGTTGAATGAGCAGCAGTAACTAACTTACCTGGGGTTTGAAGGGATATAAGCAGCAGGATTTATACGACATCTAAATCTGAGAGTAGAAGCAGTAAGGACGCCGATGCTTCCGTCTTCAAAGCTCACGTATATTGATTGGCCATCGCATGAATATGTAGCATGCGTGATTGGACCGCTAGCTTCTCGAGTAACCCACTAGTTGAGATGAACAATGAATCAAAACAAGTACATTTGGCAAGAAAACAACTCATAATACCTAATATTTAGCAAACTTTATGCAATCTGGATGAGATATTACTTCGGGTCGTGCACGATAAAAGAACCTTCAGTACCTGCTTAAGGCATTCTAGTTTAGGAGCTTCATATATGGCAATCTGTGTTTCGTGAACCACCAGCAGATGTATCTGATCCAGGTGAAACTGAACACGAGTATCAGCAAGGGGAGCTGCCCTCGCCCAGTTGGCATCTGCAGAACCTTACTAGCCTGCTTCTCCCATCCATCAGTGTTCCAAACACACAACTGCAGTGATGATAGACAATTATCAAAGGAAATATCAACATTGATGCATATTTGAAAGAATAAAAATTCCACATTGTGCTTTAAATCAGAATCACCCCAATCATCAGTCGTAAACAACAACAGGACATCATAGCTTTTTCCTTCCCACTTAATGGATGGAATTAATTTGTCACCACAAAAGATGAAATTTACTGGAAGGATCTATTCTGCTGGTTAATGATGCCTTCATGATCAAACGTATGATGAGCGCATAAGCATCAATACATCCAGAGTGAACATCAACCCTTTTATGGGCACTTTAAACTACATTGCTCTCTCTTAGGCATGTCTACATGGAAAGTGAGATGCAGCAGTGGTCTAGTACCTGAGAGTCAGCACCAGAAGACACGAGAACATTCAAGACATTAGAGAAGGCAAGGCCCGTAATTCTTTTTTGATGTCCTTTTAGTTTTGTCTTGACCTGAGAAAGTGAAACAGTCAATATCAATAACTTTGTCACAAATAATAACAAGGTTAACTTTCAACGAGTACGAACAGGTCTCACCTCATCAACTCGAACATTGTAAATTTGAATAGAGGAGTCCTCCATTCCTATTGCAATAATGTTATTGTCTTGAGGATGGAACGCTAGAAATGTTGCTGCTGGTGGTGGGGGCATAAATGTCGTCATCGTCTGGATATCAAAGGCGGGACAGTATTAACAATTTATAAGTAAAGTTGGGACATATGTACCAAGAGGCCAATGCCTCAAATTGCATCTCCCTTCTTCAGAATGGGAGGGAGCTACACAACCATCACATCTCTGGATGGGTGAAAAAAGCTCTTTGCCTTTTTTTATTTAATCGGTAAGAGCAAAATAACTCCATTGGAGACGGAGAAAAGCCCTTGTCTCACTTACATGTAAAAAAGCACATCTGTTGTGACTCTACAACACAATCCACAAGAAAATCAGAGTAATTGCTCTCGTGGACCTTCTAACAATAGAGTTCAATACTTTCTATTACATGAATGACTCAATTAATCTTAGCTCCCACATTAATGTGAAAAGGAAATAGTGCATGCATATTCAGCACATAATCACTATTGGCATCAATTTTACTTCACTCATCCACAAAGGGGTAGTGCATTATCCCAAGCCTTGTGGATGGTGCTACAAATAATCGACAAGAGGATGTAAACATGCTTTGGGAAAATATTCACCTTAAAAGTCATCATATTGAACAAAGAGATCTTCCCCCCAGATGCTGACATTACATAAGAATCGTTCTTTGACAGTGCAAAGCATGGAACTGCATCTTCAGGATTTGTATCACTTATGTCATTGGTCATCAAAATCCCACTAGGAGGTTGCCATAACTGTGGTAGTACACTAGTTGTAGCCTGCGAAAAGAATCAATGTAGTTAAAAATGCACTAAACAATACAATAGCATGCCCATTCAAGAAAAAGATTCCTTACCTTGCCTGTTAAGTTCCGGTCACTCTTTTGCCATTTCCAGAGCTTGTGTACAGCATTCGATGATAAAGCCAGAATGGCAAGACCCGAGTTTGTATAGATTAATCTTGAGACCTGCTTCATTTTATCAGCTTCAGTGGTGACAGTAAAATAAAATACCCAAAGTAGAAAGGACAAAAACAAAAACGTAAAGAACTTGGCAATAAATGATAGATGCAGAAATTTATGCAAATAGACACTTGGTGACGCACAGCTTTGCCTGCACGTTTATCCAAGAGTGACTTTGTGTATAGGCATATATCCACATAGTATGTTTACATGTCAATAAAGCATATGATGAACATGACACCGAAACCCATTCGAAAAAGTAAGCCGGAAAAAAAAAAGTTCTGGTAAAACATGGAACCTTCACTTAAACCATCTAGCTATATCACTACAACATTAAGATCACTATGTGTGGTAAACATGCAAAAATAGAGTGGTTCACTCATATAGTACTTCTTTCTAGGAATACCTATCCTTTCACCTCTAATGTTTGTGTATTTAGTTTCAGTAGGTAAATCACCACTCAAAGTTTCCGGAAATTGGCAAGCTCAAAATAGCTCGATTCACAAGCTTAGCAATCCCGACAAGCATCAAAGTGGTGCACAATGATATACTATGCCTGCCATGTACAAAGAAAATTTCATCTGGTGAAGATTCTGTGCCTCTTAGCACATGTAACTGCACAAGAGTCCAGAGAACAATCCTCATCAGATTCCAAGCAGCAGCTTAAAAAGTCTCCTCGTGTGAATATACCACTACCTTCCAAATCAGGCAGCACCCATCTAACTATTCATCCTTGTCATAAAATTCATAGCATCCACAGCCAACAAAACAAAAGCACAATTGACATTCCATAATCACAAATTATTTAATGTCCATCTTATCTTTCCTAATTCTATAGCTGAAACAAGCACTTAACAGTAGAAGGCCAAACAAAGAGATGACAAATTCCTCCACATGTTGAGGTATTACCAAAAAATTATTCATCGGACCACACGCCAATGAAACTAATAAAGCAAATGCACCAAATTTGACCTATTTAAATATGTGCTTAAACAATAGAAACATGACAGATAAATGTGGAAAAGAAATGCTGCATAAAAACATCCTGACGTGGCAATAATTCGTACCCTCATAGCTGTTAAGTTATCAGGTAGCTTTATGGACCGGCATTGTAATGATTCATTGATTTCTGTCAGTTTCCAAATCCGTGATTTGTCTCCTGACTCATCAGCAAATTTGGGCTTCACATCGGCCATGCTCTCACTGTTCTGTAGAGCTCAAAAGAGAGGATATCATTTAAAGACGTCCAATGAACATGCACAGAAAAAATGCAATTACTGCACCATTTAAGTAACACAGTAAGAAACAAATAAAGATCCATAAAAACATTTAACTAGCTAAGGCAATAATGTCACCACTTACCATACTAACCATTGCTGCCACTGGAGCACCTCTATCAACCAGGCTTGCCCCAACAGTAGCATTACCAGAACCAAAGGTGGCAATTGGTGGCTGCATAAGATTCAAGACATTTAGCAAGTTCCTCCCTGTGAAATCAGTGTACTCTTGAAAAAAGCTTACCTTCACAAGAGGTACAGGAGTGACTCTCGAAGCATCATAAGAGCGATTTTCCACTGTTCTTAGCAACCTAAGCCCATCGGCATTTGCTAAAATTTTGACGCTGTTGTCACTTGTCGAGACGGCTAATAGAATTCCTTCCTTGTTAAATCTAATACAAGGTGAAGCCTGCAAAGTTAAAGAGTTAGGTAATTAACAGAAAGGTTCCGATAATTCAGTTAGAATATATTAACAACAATGAATTACCGGCAGTCCACCATCAGCTTCAGTACTTGTCAGCATATTGTTATTGTCCATATCCCAAAATTTGACAATGAACTCGTCACCAGCAGCCAAAAATCTATTTTTGGTGGTATCAAACTGCACAACCCCACCAGATCTCTTTCCAAGTCCATGATATGTACGCTTGACAGCCCCCTCACTTTCATTCCATTCAACCAAGTATGACTCTCCTTCTTTATTGGTCCCACATGAGAACAACCTATAGCAAATTAAAATCGCTAAAACAGGTTATTTCAGTCGAAAAAAAATGACAAGGTATGAAATCAAGCTTGAGTGCTGTTGATCTGAACCTTGTTCCATCAGCACTGTATGCCATCATGGTAGAAGAGTGACCTGGTGCATCGTAGTCAACTCTTGACCCCATGTTGTCATAAAGCCAAGCCTTAATTTTTCCATCTGTTGCTGTTGAGAAGATAAACTACACAAGATAAAAAACATTTACAATTTATTTTAATGGCATGCCCAGATAGATGGCTTCTTCAGACAAGAGCACCAGGGATCAGAATAAAAATTCCTAAGAGCACATCCACTTAAAACTCTACTTATGATATCATAGCATTCTAGGATGATGGGTTATCAGAAAATCTCTTTGCAATAGAGTGCACACAAAAAATAAAGTTCAAAAGAATTAAAATGAAGAAAGTAAAATGGCCAATTGCTGCTCTACATGGTAAACAGCCTTCTATTATAAATTTAACCAATCATAACTGAAGGAGAAAAATGAGGGAGAACAAATGTTGGAAAGGGGGGGGGGGGGGTGATTCCTTCCAAACACATAATTAAGCAGAAAGGTCATTACTATGAAGACGTTTACCCAGTTGTTAACGCTCAAAAGCATCACCTGAAAGAATTTAATTTGCAGTTTGATTTGGACCATGTCACCATTTTTTACAAGTACATTCTAATCAAGACAGGTTAAAAGTTCGAAGACTTGCCAAACCCTTTGAAATGAAAAAGGTCCACAATAACTAGAGACTCACACTTCTCATACAAATGGAAGCAAATTTTTTCACCTAACCGACTTTTGGCAAACAGAAGTCCAGTGAATAGTGAAGGGTACATGCCAATTGGTCATGATTTCATTGTGTCACAGGGTACCTGAATATTTTCTTTGTGATGTGGACATATGGAATATACAGGTGCTTCATGACCCTCAAAACTGTGTTGCTTGGTCCCGGTCACTGCATCCCACACCTGCATAACTACTAGCTTGGGTAAAAGGAATCACACAGCACAACCCCATTAACATTGAGGAAAACAATTAGAATATACCTTGATCAACCTGTCCTCTCCACAGGTAACAACACATAACTGTTTGTTTGGATATGAAAAGGCAAGATCATTAACACTTCCGCCATGAGCCTCGATCTGTATCACACATTAGTTTAGAGTCAAAATCAAGTTAAACTCACACTTAGCTGGCAATTGTCTGCAGAACAAAGAAGCTTAATTTTTTTCTCCATGTTTAGCAACAAACCTCGAGGTGGTTCCTTATGTCATCACCACCATGATATGAGTATATGTGCACCATGTGTTTGGAATAAGCAACACCTAAAGAAAACACCACAAATCATCAGTAATAGCAGCATATGAACACTTCTTCCTAAAAATATTGCAAAGAAGTCTGGTTCTCAGCGATTTAGGTTTTTCATCAATCAGCATGTACATACCAAAAAGGGTTCCATCGGGACTCCACATTACACGGTTGACCGATGCTGTATAATCACTGGCCAGTGATGCCTACAAAGAATCAAAACCCATAATCACATGGCCAAAAACAAAGTAGCTTGATTTTATTTAGAATTGAACTTCTATACCTGCACTGCCATTGAACATGTTCCTAGATCCCAAACCTTGAAGTTCCTTTGAGTGATCCTTGTACGGCTGCCTACTTCCCATACAATAACATCGCCCATATTTGTTCCCACTAAAATTATTTATGCAGAAAAGATGAGGAATCAGATCCCATGATTTCAATTAGCTTAAACTAGTGTCAAAAGGACAACATAAAGCAATCTTCCACGCATCAAAAAACAAACTTATGCCCTACAAGGGGAAACTAATATATCAACTGAAGAAAAGCAAGAACATGTTTTTCATAGAGTAAGAAAGATGTGCTAACCGAGCAGCAGAATTTGTTGCACCGGATGGAAATCCATACTCTTAACAGGTGAACTTTGACTTAGGGTTGCGACTACATTTTTGGGCAAGTCATCTGAAGAATATGAACTCTGACCGTGGCTCTGGTTGTTGTACGTGACAGGCAGAATGTTTACAGGCAAATTATTCACCTAATAGAAATTCATCAAGATTACAAAACCAGTGAGTCTAATAGAAAATTAATGAAAGCCATGACACTCAAAAGATGCAAAGTCATATGAGAGCCTGTCTTACCAGCATACAGGACCACAATCCATGCATGCTGGAAGAAGATGTAATTCACACCTACCTAGTTCCTGCTCCTTATTAAGGTTGCCGATATATCGACACAGGCATTTACCCGCCAATACCAAAACAAAATACATAAGAGACAACCCAATATGACATCACAATAGTATGAACCAGTATATCGACGAAATGCTCACGTATCTTAGTCTAATTCTTTGACATGTTGAAAAAGGTTATGATGTTAACATGAATTGACACAATCACAAAAACAATTAAGACACGCAGACACAAATTGCCAATCTTAGCCCTTTTGCACCTTTTTCTCTCCCAGAATCTCTAGTATTCCTTCCAATCCTCAATTAGCTCCAGATGGATTTTTATAATTTAGATATTTGTTTTCCAGTGATTAACAATTATTAGGTTATCGTCATAAAAGTTCGGGGTATTTAGGAACCTCAAAGCTAAAACATTTCTCCTGAAGATTCTCAATGCATGATCTTATGCTGCAATAGTGCCAAAGTGAAAGAGCTTTCAGAAGCTTTTCATTCAATGACTTGCATTAAAAGATCATTAAGAAATAGAAATGCAAAAGGAGGAGCGATATACTCCAGCTCCACTTTATAATTCAGGTAAACTGGAAATCCCAACTTCCATGAAAAGAAAAGTACATACAACAAGTCTGATGAATGATGAGAAAAACATCCCAGACATATCAGATTGTCAATCACCCAGCAAAAAACTTCTTTTTGTGGATTGACCAATCCAGTAATAACTGAATAACGATAAAGAAAAAGCAAGATCAAATAAGTACTTCATCAGAGATTGCAAAAGGCCGCGATCTCTTCAAAACATGTTCAGAATCTGCTGTTTGGTAGTCCATGGCTGAGTTGTTAGTAGGAGGAGTCCTGGGACGCTTTAAGATAGCTGTATCACAAGGCAAAAAGTAAACAGAATGCCAAACTACCAACTTGAACTTGTGGAAACTAAAAGACCAAATTTCACTAGTCTTCATAATAAAGCCTCACACTATCCTAAATAATATTCTACATATTCCGACAAAATACCATTCATATCGCAACTTCTCATTAACCTAGATATATGGCCATAGTAGCCATGAACTTGAAATTGACATTGTAGAGCAGCTTCATGTACCTGAATTATTTTGCGTAGTCAAACCTATTGGTCCAGCAGATGCTGAGGGGTGAGCTACCGAGGATGGATTTGCCATCCATCCAGCAAGAGATGTTGTAAGAGCAACCTGAGGTGGCTGGAAGGGCTATGATAAAAGATGTGGAAGGCACCAAAAAAAAAAAAAAAAAAAAACTAACGTGAGTTGCCAACATCTAAATGGAAAAACTACCAAGCAAACACGCCAACTTTTCTCCTCCAGACTTACAGCATGAGCAGTCAAAGGTGGGAAGGGCCCCGGCTTGGGGACGGCGCCCATTAAAGGATTAGTAACAGGGGATGGCGCACGAGCACCATTTGGTTGCCCACAAGTGTGGTCCACAAATAGAGTCTTTATGTCAGGGTTAGGCCTAGGATTCTTGCATAGTTGATGCTGCCAATTCAAACTGCCAGAAGCCATGAAAAAGTCAGTATGACGATACTTCAGTCAAGAAAATACATAAGGCAATATGACAGTGAGGACCTTTGATTTATTAATGTGCGTAATCTTGAGTTCTTCAATGTGGGAAACTGAAGCTTATCACGAAACAGGGGGTTAGCCTCTATCAACTTTTTAAGTTCTGCCAACATTATACTCCGAGCTGACTTGGTATCGCCATACTTTGATAGTTGCTCATTCTCTCTGCAAGCAGGATATAAGTTTAATGCCAACGCGATGATAGCAACAGACGAGAGGTCAACTAGAGAAAAACTGTCAGTTACAAATTAAAAGATTCTTCGGCGCAAGACCTCATACCTAAAGTTTTCCAGCGTAAGTAACTGTGTAATTTCCTTGAACAAATCCTCATTGAATGCAGCAAATACTTTCAAGTCCTTAACTAAAATTTCCACGGCTTTAGCACGATCCCTCCTGCAACCATCAATAAAGCAAGATCAACAACCAAGAAAATCAAAATGCTTGTCGCCCAGTAAGCTAACAGATGCTCGAGCAGCAAGAGGAAATGAACCCTGAACAAGTCGAACTCGTCCCAAAACTTTCGACCTACTTGTCCAGAGCTTCGAGATACTTCTGCTTCCGAATCTCGAAGAAAATCTTCATGGAGTATCTGTTATCGTCTACTTTCGTGAAGCCAGATAGATACTTTTCCACATCGTCCCACTCTCCGTTGGTGACCAAATCCTCGAAGTACCTCATGTTGAAGTAGAACCCCGACTCCTGCTCCAACCTTTGAACAGCACAAGGGGGAGAAAATACAACAAACATCAATTCAACAGACATCCTCACTAAGACAAGCGAAATCCCGAAGCTCGAACGACACGAAACCAAGGGAGGGAATTGAGCGTACTTGTGAACAGTCTCCCTGAATTTTTCTTCATCCAGGAACTGGAGGATCAGGAAAACGAGCTCCCTGCTGAGTGAAGACATGCCTCCAGCGCGACCGCCTCCTCCGAGATCTAGAAGCTCTCGCAGATCAACGCCTCGGACAGCAAATCCCTAAATCACACGCCTAAGAAAATTAAAAAGAAAAAAAAAAAAAAAACCGCATCTCGTCCCCGACCACCAGGTGAACAGAGACAAAACCAAAACCAAAACCAAACCAACCCGCACAAAAAAAAGCAAAAAAAAGCTAAAAAAAAAACACGAACAACACGAGCAGAGCAGGTCTCCTCCTTACAGGAACAGGAAATCGGAGCAACAATTGAACGAAAACCGAGGAATCAACGGCCGGAGAGCTCGAACCTGCGAGCAGATTTCGCTCGGGAGGCGGTAGATCGGGAGGCTCTCCACGAGCTTGCAAATCCTTTACGACGGCCAAATATATATATCGGTATCGCGTACGCTCCCCAGGCGCTCTCTCTCTCTCTCTCTCTCTCTTCTCTCTCTCCTTTCTCTCTCTAGTTTTAGCTTCGCACTAGTTTCTCGCACTACTTTCTCTCTCTACTGGTGCGGTCCTTTTATAGACGCGGAATGGGGAGGAGAGAGAAACGGGTTAGGGATTCGGGGTGAGAAGGCAGATGTGAAGGGTGGGAAAGAGGAACAAGGTATCCAGTCACCTTAAATAGCGGCCAGCGAGATCGCGAGATATGCCGAGATTTTGATAGCGTATCGAGGAGGTGATAAGGAGCTCCCCCCGCCTGCCTATCGCGGGACTGATAAGCGCGCGGGCTTATCAGGTATAGGCGCCCGCGGCTATAAGTGCGTTGTCAATACGCCTAGATTTGGAGTTGTATCCGGCTGGGACAGCGGGCTTTCCGAAGCTGCATGTATGCGTGTGTTGTGTTTTCTTCCGTGAAAGTCACTCTCGTGTGAACAAAAAATTATTATGGCTAAAAAATACCCTTCCTCCCCAGAAAAAAGAAATTAAAAAATGAGAAATAATAATTCGGGGAATCGATCTGGCGCGATGAGAAATTGGACTCGCCCGAGAACCAAACTCACGTATCGTGGAGAGATCCCGCACGAGCTAATTAGTCCTTAGATCTTATCTGGGTCTATCCTATAAAGATAGAAATCCATAGTTTTGAAATATTGAAGGCATTGTATTTATTGTTGGATACAAGTTACTATGTAGGGGGCTTATGTGCTCAAAAGGGAATGAAGCTATTTTTGGGGTGCACGAACATTTTCCCCTTTTTTGAGGAACTATACCTTTTCTGGCTTTTTGGCTAAGATGGAAAAAATTTTTAAGGAACTTTTTAATGCGGCCAGATTTAGTATGTGAGTCGGCACTAGTTGATATTTTCATCGGTATATGAAAGCGCATGTTTTTAGCCTACTTCCATTTGTTGTCATTATTATTAGGGTTGATATCACATAAAACCACAAATCATATCTATTGTGACCGAAATACTTAAGATTTTTTCTTTTGTCATTAAAAATTATAAACTTACCTATTATGAACAAATACTTCAAACTTGCCACTAAAAATCATTACATTTTACCCAATAGCCACTCAACCCAAGATGGAAAGGAGAATGTACGAAGTTCAATTCCCCACCTTTTTAAAACTGATGGTAGAGACATTTAATTTCAGTTATGAGGTTCAATTTCGTGTTCGTAAAAGGAAATGCTAAAATTTTAAAGTAAATTAAAAAATAGAGTAGAACAAACAATAATAAAAAGAACAAATGCCCCAAACTTTTCCTTTGTGTCATAAGAAATCTCGATGTTGTACAAGTGCAACTTTGAGTTTTTTTTTTTATGTAACAAAAAAAAAAAAAAAGTTGGGAGTATTTGAGTTCTAAGGGTAAATTAAGGGTTATTTGTGACAAAAAAATTTTGGATATCTGTGTCACAATAAACATAATATAGCTTTTTTTGATATTATTATTATTATTATTATTATTATTATTATTATTATTATTATATACTCTGGCGTGAAAGCAAACACCATCTAACGACAAAAAAAGTGGAAACAAAAGGCGACAAGGGACAGGGTCGGTAGGACTTGTTCCGGGGTTGGTTGCGGGCAAGAGGGAACGAAGAAACGGATGGGGGGTGGACGGAGGGGGAGGGTGGTTGGGGTCAATTTCGTAGAAGGCGATGTTGCATTATGGGACACGTGTCCAATGCCTTTTGCGCGGATTCTCGGGGGGCGAAGAAAAGGAAATAAGTATTTCTGTCGCTTAATCACTTTAGCCTAAGTTAGAAAGACGTGAGAAAATTGAACGGGGGAAGGCGTTACTTTTGGAAACGGGGAGTGGGGACCGTAGACGAAAAATGACTTCCTTTCATCCTTCCTCACGTTTAGTGATTAAAAAATTAAATAAAACTGCAAAAAAAAAAATATATATATATGCAAAGTTTACTAATTTTATAGGCCATCGCACTCAATGTTATGAAGAAGATTAATAAATCTTTTTTATTAATTAAATTATCGACTTGTCGCATCTGCACAAATTACCGAAACATCACCGAGGTGTAGTGTTATGTTAATTTTAGGGGCATCAAATAATTTCCTGATAAAATCTTATCGCGTTGTGTTCACGTGCATTAATTGTTTTGGCCCGAAAAAATAAAAAAATTATTTATATTTATGTATGTTTGTATTTGAGTATATCCACTGTAGAAAGTTGCAGCTACATGCATGCGCTTCAGTCAAAAGAAGCGGATGATGCCGGCTTCGGCGCGCGTGGTGCACATTTATTGAGAAACGGACTTGGACCTGTCATTCTTTTTCTTATATTTTTTATTTTTATTTTTATTTTTGGGGTTTGATAATAGCCTTTTCGGTTGGTCATCGCAACAAATCATCTTCGTCAAATGCCGTGCGCACGAGGTTCTCCTTCAGTAACTACGTGCCAAATATGAAGGGTTTTTGGTCCATCAAATCGGCCGACAATGCAACGGAACAATAAATACGTTGGAAAAGTTATGGGTTTTTATTTTTCTCTGGCGGTCCGTGCCGACCGGTGACAAAAGAGAACTTCCGATTTGATTCACAAGGCCGGCCTCATCCGCCAAATTATTCACAACCTCGAACGATTGAGTTTGGCTCATGGAAACGAATTTGCTCGCTTTAGTTAGTATCGAAGTAGTGATTAGGCGGCGGTATGAGAACTAAGAAGTGTGACCACCTATGAACTTGCATGCAATAAAGCGCTACATGTTGAGTGTCATAAGCACCTCGTCAAGGAGTATTGATAAGAACTTTTTGACAGGGCTAATCATCTTGGTAGTGCTCCCACTCAACAGTGCACTTAATTTGGAGTTCTAATACTAAAGTTTTCGCCATACTAAAAAGTGTCTTGTGAAATAACCCGAATGTCACATCAACGGCACAATCCTCCTATTGCCCTCGTAGGACCAGGTGTCTTTATAGGCCCACCATCCTCCAAAATAGTTATATTTTGACATGGCATTGTGACACAATTGCCTTGTTTACTAGAATTTTAATCCACTATGACCCATCTGATACTTTTCTCCTTTGATGCATGTGTAAACACTTTTCCAATAGATTATCCATTTTGGTAGTGCTCTTACTTGAGCATAACTAAACTGTAGACATCTAATGCTAAATATTATCGCTCTATTGAAAGTATTTCTTATCAGTTAATCATGGTTTTACTTTCCTCACTCATATAACCAAGAAAACACTCCCCATATTTGGTGGGTAATTTGATTTAATCTTGCCCCTTTTTTTATCTTAGAAACTTTTTAGGAGCAGTTGCTTGTCGGAGCCCTCTTGACAACAATGACCACTCCCTTCTCATATAAAACTAGGTCCTTATAAAGGGGGCTACTTCTAGAATCCTGCTTGATGTGGTCCTTGGCTTCGAGTCAATGGTAAGGAAAATTAACCAATCAATTCTAAACTTATTGTACGAAGCTAACTTGATCCTAAATTTTTCAATTTTATCGATTTAAGGTGTGTTTGTTTAACTGAAAACGTCATGATAATGAAAAATATTTTCCAAGAAAATCATTTTAAATGAAAAGAGAGTTTTTATTTTGATGGTTTAAGGAAAGTGTTTTCCTTCTTGTTAGAGGATAAGTTGTTTTCCTTTAATCTAAGTTTGTTATTTTCAGTCCATAGAAAACACTTTCTATACATCAATTAGTTATCCATCATCCAAATAAAAAAATGAAATAGTTTTTCTTCAAACAAATGAACCTTTAGTCCTAAGCCCTTGCTCAAAATTCTAATGTAGTCCTTTTACAAGAAATTGCTAATCTAGCAGTCCAGTCATTATTAACCATCCTTAGTGACACACCACCACGTCAATGATTTCGAATAAAAATTGGCCAAAATGACTATATTGAAATTTTGTGCAAAGATTTAGAACTAAATCAGCAAAATTAAAAAGTTTTAGTCTAAACTAGTATTATACTATAGATTTATAACTAATTGGACAATTTCCTTGTGAACAATAATGAGGATGTCGGACCACCCGCGAGGGTGACTCCGCTGGTAGGCTTCAGGACCTCCACGCTGGAGGCCGGAGTTCGAAGCCCCTGCAACGCAAGTTGCAGGGAGGTAAGTGGAGACACTTGGCGACTTACCCGGGGTGCGTGGGTGGTGGTTTCCTATGTGCCTCCCCAGGGGTTTATTCCCAGCTGTTGGCTGTGCGGGGTTCCCCTGGGTCACAAAAAAAAAAACAAAAAAAAAATAAATAATGAGGATGTCAGTGCATTAATCCCGAAATTTGTGATACTTCAATTAATTTGAAATGTAAGGACTTGTAGCTCTATTCATGAGAAAAACTTTTTTTTATGATGATTATGGTTGCATTTGGCAACACGTTTGGGAGAAGCCTTTGAAAAAAAATGTAAAGAATTTAGGTGAAAGGGTTTTTTTCAATATACAAGTGTTTGGTAAATTGTGATTTAAAAATACTTTGGGAAGCAACTTTGATTTAAATATCGTTTAGAAAAAGTTACATCATTATATAAAGGATTTTTACTCTCTTATTTTTCCATAAAAAGTTGTAAAAACTTTGTCGATAGAACTTAGACCTTTGGCAACCAAGTCTAGTCACCAACTAGGCTCACCTATGGTCCCAACCTCTAGTGAGGCTGGTTGGCCCCAGACTAGCTTGCCGGTAGCTAGATCTAGCCTCACCGACAACTTGAACCCTTACCAGCGACATCACATGAGGTGAGAGCATTTTCCAATCATGAAAGTTTAGCGAGAATAAAGTCAGATAAAAGAAAATTATATTTGCATTCTCAAAATGTTTAAAGTTCAAAGTACCTTCAGACTTGTTTTGTGCTAAAGGCTTTCAAAGGCCTTTAGAAATGTAATTGCATCTCTCCAAAGCTTTCCAAAAACTTTGCCAAACTACACTTGCATTTATCCAAAGGCTTTTAAAGCGCAAGAAACTTTGGAAAATCGGTTCCCAAACACACCCTACTACCAAAAGCGATCATCAAGGGGCTCAATTTATGTAAATTAGGCTTTTACCACCACCATGAGTGGCCACTGCGTAAAGTTCATTAAGTGATGTCTAACTTTGTCTAGATGCATCAAGTGAGAGGCGGGTCTTGCTGTCTCATTTACCATGAGATAGAAAATTTTGGTTTCTTGATGATGATCACAACAAAACTACTTATTGTAGTTTGTCATGATGTACTCAAAATCACTTCATATCGTGTGAAAGAGAGATGGTTGATTGGGGCATCGAGATTTTTTGGTTTGAGTACCGGAGGTTACTCTTTCAAAACTCACAATTTATACATAAACCGATCTAGGTCAAGGCGGTGATGCCACAAACTCTACTTAACTTAGATTTGTTACTTAGTAGGTGCTTTACGGGTCTTTAGATAGCCGAGCTTTGCGTTATTCTCTTAATTATCACGCGCAAACGAGAAAGGGAGAATCTGGGAAACTTTTGTTAGGCAATTTTTGCTTTCTAATTATTTTTTTTAGTGAAATTATATGGGTAATTGCTTCAAATAGGCAAAATTTTAGGTTCAAAGAGTTTCGAAATAGTTCTATCGAATAATACTTTGGTCAAACTTTGGGCTCACCACGTGTACTACAAAAGAACGGACAAATTGATAGGTTTCAGGAAGGAACTAATGGAGAGAGTGAAGGAGCAATAAAAATGAAAATTACCCTTAAAACCTTTAAGAAATTAGAATCAAGCTTTTCTTTACGAATAATAACTAAAATCTACAGTTAAATTCCATAGAACACAGATCTTCTTCCTTTTCCCCCTAAATTAGTGTCGTTACTTAAACATCACCACTTGAATAAATTAAGCACATTATATTTAATTTTCAAAATTCCATATCATCACATTTTGGAATTCAATCCATAAATTTAAATTCTCAATTACAAACCCAACACGTTTCTACCCACCCATGGGCAGCGTAGATGGTATGCATGCTCTCCCTCATTGACGAGATCAAGGGTTCAAACCTTCTCATTTGCATTCCATGACTTAAATAGGGAGTCCTAGAGGTGGATTATTGGCCCAACCCTCCAAGATTTTACGTCTAGATAGTGCTTTGCGACGACATCCGACGATGCGACCGAGCATGGTTTGTGATGATGACGTTGGGCATTTGTCCGTCTCATAGGTACCTATCTAAAATCAAAAGACAAAAATCAAAAAATCATTTTTTGATTTTTTTAATAAAGTAAAGGAGTCTCGGCAATTTCTTTGTCATAATAAAAAAAAAATAAAAAAAAAAAAGAAAAAAAAACCAACACGTTTCTTAATATACCACTCTTATAAGGATCTCATTAATAAATGCCCCAAAGTGCTTAGATATTCAAATCTCCAAATAATTGATTGCGCACATTTAAGAACGGTCATGACACCGAAAATTTTAGTATCCCCAACTTGGACAGTACGAGCAACGGGAATGCTCATAAGACATCCAAATAGGAAGAGTCTCGACAAACCAAGAAAAAGATCTGTTGTTTTCAATGCGTCGTCCGTCTCATAGCACTCGTACCTATCTAAAATCAAAATCCGGCGAAGCAAAAAAAAAAAAAAATCGTTTTTTCCAATTTTTTTAATAAAGTAAAGGTTCATGTATTATGATTTACCACTTTTAGGTGATGGGACGTCGACCGAATTTTACAATATTAGGAAAGTCAGGGCCGTCCGGTCTGACCAGCAGGCACAGGCTTACAGGCGCGTCGCCCGAAAAGCCAAAGACAAAGAGAGAGAAGCCCCAGTGGAAAAGGCGACCCGCGCGTGTCGGCCACGCGCCCCCCACCTCCCTCCCTTAAATTCGATTTATTAAATAGATAAAATAAAAATAAAAACAAAAATAAATAGACGTGTGACGGACGTTTTATTAAATGGATAAAGTTGAAGGAGCGATGGGGGAGGGAGTCATGCAAAACATTACAAAGTCTTCATCGCGATTCGCGAGCCCGCCTCCTCCCCATCTCGCGAATTTATCGCGAATTTATCGCGTCGCGAGAAGACATTTCCTTTATCGCGAGAAGCGAGAAGCGAGAAGAGAGAAGAGAGAAGAGAGATGTCGGGCCGGGGAGACAGCCTCACGTCAATTCACCGTGACGCAAGACATTTTAAACGGTTCTAATCAGGAGGGGCTTTTGCTCTCGGGGGAGGAGTGATCGGGTGCGGTTGGGCACAGGTGAGCGCGGCGCTCGGCGGCTGACACGTGGACTTGGCGGAGTCGCGCGTTGACTTGGGAGATCCCCGGAGGGGGGGGATGCGTGGGCTGCTCTACGGCGGTCGTCATGGGGCGCCACGTAGGCAGCAACGTCCCTGTCGGTTTCCCGTCCGTTTCATGATTGGAGCCGACCGCACGCATTTCATTTATCTTTTTTTTTTTTTTTTTTGTGTGTGTGTGGAAGAAAAGTTTTGAGTTTTATTATTAACCCAAAATAATGTGAGAAGGACAAGAAATCCCCACTAAATGAATGCACCAGATAAAATTGAATTTACCATTTTGAATTTCTTTTATGAAATTTGAAATCAATCTTTCGACGTTATTCTGATTTGTCGTCGTAAGAAATTTGTATAATAAGATAACGTTTGCACGCGTTTGATTGAGATTTCGCAATATTTATTAAGTGTAGGGCTTATTTGTTTCAACTAGAGTACTTTTTTCACTTTCTTGTTAAAATATAAAAAGATTTTGTTACCTGATAACTCGGGGCAACTTGTTAAACATCAAAATAAGAAAAATTTTACTCTTTTCAATGTATCGTACCTTTGTTGGTGTTATGTGTAATCAATACGGTGAAAATTGAAAATTTCTCTTTTATTAAGCGAGTGGCGGCACTCGTTAACAAGTCTCGCATGCCAACATTTGTATTTTATAAACACTTCAGGCACTCTCTATGTTGCCGACATTTGTATTTTCTAAACATTTCAAGTGATTTCTATGTTAAAAAAAGCGAAAGTGTGTGAGCCAAAAGATCTTATTCAAGTAAAAATTAAGAAAAAGGTGAAAGATAGTTCCGATAGACTCTTGTTGTATTTGCAAAAATAAGTTTAATAACCTTTGTAGAAATGTCATCATGGGTAAGTTGTCACTCGACACTATCGTCATATCCTATGAGCTCATGTTGATTAGTGTATTCAAATGTCCTTATCCTATTTAGAGTTTTATATGCATCAAAGATCACGTAGATATATGATGGACTTAATTACACAAAAGATATCCAAAAAATCTTTAAAGCAAACATTTCGATCTTATATATTGCGAAATTTCCTTTATTTAAGGGTATTATGAGACTTCTTTCCTCGTTCCTAGATCTTCGATTGAATCCACAATTAAAAGATCCGCATTTGTCCTAAGATTTATGTAATGTTATTTTGGGGGATGCAGCAAAAAAAAGTTGACTTTAGATGTCTATAATTAAGCTTTGACCATTTCTCCTTACCAAACAGAAAAGGCCTCGATGTATGATGATGTCAGCATGACGTGTGCGTATAATATCCAAAGTTTGAAAATTCAAGAGAAGTATCTGAAAGATCTGTTTCTTCAATTGCGTCATTATTGGTAGGGAAAAAAAAGGAAATTTATTTACAATTAACTAATACAACAACAGTTTCGGTAATAAATGCTTGAAATTGAAAGTGAAGAAAGTAATCCTGGGCATTAATATGTTATCTATATAATGTTGTCTCATTTTCTAACCGTTTATTTTAAAAAAAATAAAAAAATAAACAAAATGGCTAAGGTAGAGCACCATGTATATCGTTAAATTATTTTTTAAGTTTTAATTTTTGAAAACGGTTAATCTAATAGTCACAAAATCTTAGAATTGCACCCGCAATTTTCCACCATTTTAGTCTTATTTTTCCTACCTTACAAAAGGCAACGACGCATTCCCCTCCCCAATGAAGGCTAGTAATTGGCACATGCTAATTCGCGTGTACTTGAAACATAGCTTGACCCTTGATTTATGTGAATCTCATTCGAGGTATGTCTCTTAGGTCCACAAGAGCTATGCTTCAATTTTTTGTACTTACATGTAATAATATCTTCACTATGGGTAAATTCTCAGGACTCGATTCCACTAGATTGAGTCCATCATAGCCGTCCACTTCCGAAGCCTAAGCAAGTCACACGATACGAACGGTTGCGATGGACTCGATCCAATGAGCTCGGATCCCATGAGGAAGTCCCCTTTGCGCTGACACTGTACATGCACGCAGGGGACACTTGCATGTGGTAAAAGATGTCGCCTTTTTTTTCACTTTTTCTTCTCCTCTCTTTTTCCTTCTTTCAGCGGCAGCGCAATTTCTCTTTCGCTCTTTTTTTAGCAGGTGATATCAAAAGTACCACACGAAATTTCATGTAGCGACCCTTTATTCTTTTCTTTCCCATGCCCAATAAGAAAGCCGAACTTTTTCATCAGCAAGATACTATACAATATGATCTTCACTTATTGCAATTTCTAGAACTTCATCGTTCTTTCTATTGCAGCACTAGAGATAGTGTTTGATCTCTTCTCTTAACTAAATATAGTTAGGGTTGACGTTATTAAAAATCTCAAACTGGTATCGTATGTCAAATTTATTCCTTTCGTCCCACAAGAAATTTCAAAGTGATACCCATGATACATTTACCTCAAATTAATTCTCCTTTTCACAAAAACAAAATTTAAATTGGTACGTTAAACCCTAATCTACCTTCTGTAAGACGAATCTGATATAAAGTACGACATATCTGGCGTGAAAAATCCATGTATGTTGACAAGCATGCATTTTAATGGAAAATGACTTGGATTGTGGGTATTAGTTTGGACTTTATGTGTGGGATGGAAATTAGTTTGTGATAAATGTGTCAAGAATATCGGCTAGAGATTTTAATAAACCTTATAATTGCGACTATGTAGTAAATCTATAATTACAATAATTTACAATAGACTAGAGATATTCTCGCCATTGTTAGGTACTTAAGTTGTCCATCTATATTCTACACTAATTCACTGTGAAACGCACAAAAATTGTATCTTCTCACCATATGCGTTAGCGCCGATCAAGGATCAAAAAGTCAAAAGTTGCAAAAAGGTTGTCGACATTCTGTTGGTATAACGTTAATTCGGAGAGAATAGCTTAGTCTGAGTTACAATGATATGCAGCACGTTTGTGAAGGGAAAACACATTTTTCAACCTGTTTCTTGATGATGTGGTGTTGTTGTTATTGTTCATTTTCTTAATATTTTCTTTTGTTAGTTAATCAGATTTGCATTAGATTGGACATTTATAGATTAATTTAAATTTATTTTACGCAAAAAGCGGTCTTAAGATCATGGCACGTATGAATATATGGGTGATTATATGCCAAAAAAAGATTACCCACCAATCGTTTGTTAGATAAAGTCTTAGCCAAAATTAATTAAGAGCGAATTCTTTAAAAAAATTCCCATAAGAGAATATGGTGATTTTATAAACTTATGCATATAAAATTATAAAAGATTTATTTCACAATTCACAATAAAATAATAATCTTTTATCCTCTTATCTTCTACGTTTGAAGAGACAAGTTTCAGCATACGCATCCACGTTCACGTCAATCATTGCTCACTAAAAATGTAGGCTCTAAATAGGTTCAAAATCGATATCTAACGAGTCGAACAGAATCCACAACAGCATCCATACGAATCCTATTAAAAAGATCAAATGCATTTCTCTCTTGAAACTCAAGTCAATATAATATTTTGCCGTTTTAAAACACGACAAGTGTATCCTCTTCACTTGAGAAATTTTCCAAGTCATACATGCGTATCATATCAAATTTTCTAAACGATCCATCTAGATTCAGTGATAATATATATATGCGACGTCATAAAATAATTTTAAAACGGGTGAGGATATTCCCGTACTCAATTATTGCGACACGTCGTGACGTCATCTGCCATGCTCCGGGGTACGGCGGCCGGGAGCACCCCTCGTTTTCGGACCCGATGCATTCGTCGACGACCGAGTCTCTCTACAAGAAAAAAAAACAGTGTAAGAAAACGATAGGAGAAAAAAAGAAAGAAATTTCGGGAGAAGAAAATGACGTGTGGGGGTGGTGGGCGCGTGCAGAATCCGAGGTAAGTTGAGTGAGGAAGATGAGATTGAATCATTTTCCAAACGGGGACATCTGCACTACGACAAAAAGGTATAATTTCCCTTTTCCTTTTTTTTTAATAATTAAAAATAAAGGAAATAGAAGCGAAATTAAAGTAATTAAAACAAAAATGTGGGGGAAATCCATTGGGGCAACACAACAGACGTCGCGATCGAAGGGGGGCGTTTTCTTGGATGCTTCGCTGGCGAACGCATGCCAATTTGCCGATATTAGCATCATCGCTCTCCCCTCCTTTCCATTTCATTTCCTACGCCCAAATCTTGTCATCATCTAACCTTTAAGATACGTCCACACAGTTTAACGTCCACCCACAAGCCACAACCCAACACATGCACATCTCCCCCCCATCTCTCGTGTCCTTCGTCGTTTCTTTTGATAGCGACGCACACTCATGGGAAAAATGAATTGGGGGGAAAGGTGAGTGCACGTTTGCCTCCCAACTTTTAGGGTTGTGGCTAATAAAGGTGAACAGTTCCAACCACCCGCCGCAGTGGCTCAGCTGGGTAGGCTAGGTAGGCGCCATTGAGGAGGTCTAGTGTTCGAGGCTAGCTTGAGACTTTTGGCGACTTACTCGACAAGACGTGTGTGGAATAAAGACGCTGTCACTTCCAATGGTTTACCTCCGACTGCCGATCATGTGGGGTTTTCTGGGTCACCAAAAAAAAAAAAAAGTGAACGGTTTGGTTCCAGTTTCTAGTTTCCAGTTTTGTATAAGTCTATCCATTTAAACACATTTGTTATTTCTTGGAATTTGAAATCTATCTTACATACCCTTAAACTTAGAATTTATTATGTCATGAGTTTTAGAGTCCACAAAAGCTCAATATGTATAATTTATTGAATGGTTGTAGTGAATTATAATATTTAATGATCAACACTTGTTTCTACAATTTACTGACAATAACTTAAATTTAGATACACAAATAATGTGCAATATTAACAAAGAAAAAATCTTAATCATAAGATAGAAGCTTAGACTAATGGTTTTAGATTATACACTCGTGGATGCCACGGTATATTATAGGATGGCGTGAAGACATAGATAAAGAAAAACACAAAAAACTTATTTTAAGTTCCCATCTCTCTAATTTTTGGAATTTGGAACTAAACAGGTTTTTATCTATTCGATTCTTCAGTTTCAAGTTTTACCTTGGAACCATGTTCACCTCTAATGGCTAAGGATGAGCGATTCTAGGTCAATCTTGGAAGTTACCTATTAGAACTGATTCCTAAATTGTTGGGACTTGGAACTTTTCAGGGTTTACTTGGATTCCACATGAATTCTTAATCGAACAATTGTAGTGAATATCGCCAAACGGCCGATGAGGGGTTTTCGGGCCTTGACCAGTGGTCGGCGACCTCTACCGGCCCTTAACAATAAAAATAAAAAGAAAAGCAAAAAAGGAAAAGAAAAATATTATAAAAAATCACAAAAATTAAAAATTTCAATTTTTTTTTTTCACATTATCGTTAGTTCGCGTAAGATAAGATTGGCGTAAGATTCACGTCATGTTAAAGATAAACTATATTGGCAAATTGCAAAAGATCTAGAATTGATATAAGCGCAATAAATAGGAGACTTTTTTGGATAATTCTTCCCATACTTATCAGTTGGTCATAATCCTAATCAACTACTCCGATTAAGTATCAAGAAATGCAACTCGACCCTTTATTCATGCGCTAGGGGGAACTCAAATCAACTCGTCTGCTCGAACTAACCTTCTAATGAGCCGGTCGCTTCGATATCATCTCATCGTCGAGCATGGGAGAGGCCGCCCCCGGTCAAACCTTCCAAACTTTTTGACACGAGTGGCTATTTTTCCGACCTTTCAGACTTGGTACCACATGACCCCCAAAAAAAAAAAAAAAAAAAAAGGTGTGGCCCCCTTCTATTGATTCACATATGCTTCTCCAATTACTTAGAGTTTAAGAAAAGACAAAAGATAAGAAAACAATTTTTTCTAGTCGAGATACGTGGGTCCATCATCGTCAAATTCAACCGTCAAAATTGCAAAGGTCTGCCAATAAATTTTATCGATCAGTTCTAAATTGGGAAAGATTTGGCCAGAAAAGACCGTACTAGAATTTTGTATAAATATTTCAGACTAAATTGGTGAAATTAAAAATTTAAAGGTTAAATTGGTATTCGTGCAATATGTGGATGACTAATTGGATAATTTCTTCGGAAATTTCAAATTTTATTTTTCCGTTGACAAACAGTTTGAACACACATGAAATTTCTCAGTGAAAAATTCGGACCGTCCAAGTCAAAATAGGAAAGATGCCCGAAAGCGACAGCATCGACACCAACTTGGACCCAAGCAACTTTATGGGTAAACAACTTAAATCGTGAGATGGGTCATTATCGACTTTAAATTTCACAGAAAAAAAAAAAGGGAAACGAAGAAAAAGAAAAAAGAAAAAAAGAAAAAGAGAAATGGGGGAATCCGTATTTGACTTCTTCAGTGCATGGAAGTGGGTAAAGTCTAGCTAGCGCCCCATCGTTCTCGGGGTCGTCCTTTCGTGTTGAATAATTTAGAACCGGGCGCCGGCGAAATGACGGTTCAGCCCTTGAGGTTGACTGGAACGCCACAGCGCGACGAGACCCTTCCTCGGGGTGCGACTGGTGTCGTGACGAATCGTCTCTTATTCTACGTCAACCTCTCTCTCTTTTTCCACATCTCTTTTCGAACGATTTTTTTTTTTTTTTTTTTTATCGCGAATAATCCTGTCGATTCTCGTTCGCATTTTTTTCCTTCTCTTCAGCCCCATCAAACGTTCAAAGGATGCCGAGACCCGATTTGGTCCTTCTAGAAGACTTGTCCGTGGCTTTCTTTTCCTTCTTTTTACGATTGATTGATTCCTAATGAAATACGACAATCGTGTGTTCATGTGCGGACAATTTATAATCATTTAGACCCGAGTAGGGTTAGAAAATTAAGGATCGGCATGATTCCACAGTTGAACTGAGGACTTAGAATCGACTTTCATCAGTTCGGTTCTAAGTTTTAAAGTATGTAGGTTGGGTTTTAAGTTCAAAAAATTAAAGAATCTATTTTAATGTGTAGGTTACAAGATGGAATCTAGAACAAATCTTTATGCTTTTCTTGTTTTATATCTTTGCACAATCCTATGGCATTTTATGGTGTCTAATAATGAATGTGTAATCTAAAACCATTAATTTGAGTTTTCATTCCTAACAATATCTATGACTTAAACTTTTATTTTGATAATATTTTATAATGTTCATATGTCGAAATATAATCTATGAACAATGAATTGTAACAAAGGGTGATAATTAGATGTCGTGATTTATTGCAATTATTCAATTAAAAATATATGGGGAATCTGGGTAAACTCTAGAACTAACTCTGGAAACTGTGACAAAAAAGATTCCAAGTTCTTGGATACGTAAGGTAGGTTTCAGGTTTAATTTGGACGGGAGTTGGAACCGGTCACCTCTATGAAAAATTATAGGTAGACAAACTTTACATTGGAATGTGGTTTATTGCGTCTTTGATCGACTTGCTCTGATACCACTTTTCAACGCACATGGGTACAAGAGAGATCAAACTCGATGTTCTATTGTAGAAAAGAAAAAGCAGGACTAAGTGAGAAAAGGGAGATTAATCTTTTCGCCCTAAGAATTCATTGTCTTAAACATGATTCGCCCATGCCATAAGATGTAAAGTCACATGAAAACTATTGAGGCAAAGAATTCAATTCTTAATTTTCTTTCCCCTAATTGCAAGCCGTGATTGCTCCTTTTGTCTTAAGTGCAATTCCCTTCTCACCCCAAGTCGCACCACTTACATTTACACCTCAGCCATTATAATAATAATAATTGTATCTTGACCAATGCATTTTTCCTATTTCCTATTTTTATTGTTGGTATTTATTTCATGGAAGAAAGTCTTTCCGTACCTTTCTTTCCCCCTATTTCCATTGTTGGTATTTATTTTGGAAGAAAGTATGGTACCTTTTTTTCTCCCCCTATTTTTTTTTTTTTTAATTATTAAAGATCTCGTGGAATTTTTTTCAGGGTCCAGGATATGGTCAAGTTCGGCCATTCAGCATCTGGGTCGTTTCAATACCTTGAGCGTTTCTAAAGGAGTTTAGACTGAACGATTTGGTTAGGCAACTCTAATAAAGTAGGGTTTTTGACTATTCCTAGATAATTATATCGCTTCTAAAAGTTGAAATGACTTTTGAAAGTGGCTCACCCATTTTTAGGCACCGTAATTTTAAGACATGTATTATTGAACAAATAATAGAGTTACACTTCACATCACATTACAACACAATTGCAATTACGATTTGGTTAAACTTTAATACTGAAAAAGCTTCAGGTTTTAGATGAACTTGATTTTGAGTTCAAATCACCATAACTCTCACTCGTAGCAATCACAACCATCAGCAAAATGAGGATGGACGGTTTGCATGCATTTAGAGTTATCAATTAATGGAACATTGAAAAATGATTCAAATGATCAATGAATTTTGGTCTAATATACTATCAACGTCAACACATAAATTCTAACTACCTTATTTCATCATACATAATGCAGAAAATTATGAGTTATCATGATTTCTAAACAAAAAGATCATTAACATGATTCACATGCGCATTTTCATTTAATAATGGTAGGTCAACACAAATTGGATATACGTCAGTCCAGTCATAAATGACCTGAGACGGAATGCAGATGGGATCAACGTTCAGCAAAAGATCAGGCATGAGTGAAAGCCCCACGTCCGACATGGGTTCGAAGATGGGAAGGTAGAAGAGATGTCTTGCTAAGGCAAGAGAGAAGATTGGCCAGAGGAGAATGTTGAGATGAAGAAGGAAACAAGGGATGAATTCATGGGATCGTCCCCGTTATTGCATGGCGAGATTCGTGGAGAATCCTCGCGTAGAGGAGCCAAGAAAGGAAAGGGGACGCTCGGCAGACGTAAACATGGACAAAAGATCCACAAGGGGACATGACCTGAGACGGAATGCAGATGGAGGCCACGTACGTTCAGCAAAATTCGATCAAGGTCGTTTGGCTTCTTTCCCCAAATCGAAACCCTAAATCCCTGAATGAATAACGACACTAGCAGCAAAAAGCATCCCCACGTCCGCACCAACAATGGAGAAAGCTAGCGGCACCTTCGACCCCTCTTCTTCCTCCTCCTTCGCCCTCGCCTCCTATTCTTTCTACAACTTCTTGCTTGAGCAACAATCTCACTCACCTGGTTGAAGATGGGAACAATGGTGGCCGAGCGGCAAGGAAGAAACCCTAACCCTAATTTCAATCCCGTACGAGCTAAACGGCATCATTTTTGCGAGGGTGTCCACGTATAAGTGCAAAAGGCAAGAGAGCAATTTTTTTTAAAAATATAAATGCCACATAATCATTTTAGCCAAAATTGGATCAGAGGAGAATGTCGAGATGAAGAAGGAAACAAGGGATGAATTCAAATCAAGGGATTGAAGACCTACGCTTGTTTCCTCTCCTCTAGCAGAGCGCTCTCTTTCGTGAAGCTTGCTCTCTCTTGCGGTTCTCTCTCTCTCTTTGGCGTTCTCGCGGCAGTCCAAGGCGTCTCCGGAGCATCACCGTCGTCCGTCCACGACGACGATTGTACCGTGAACACCATGGTTCAGCGAGCTTCCAGCGTCTTTGGCTCTACTACCACTCGGCTTTCATTCTTGGCGAAGAAGGCGGACCAAAGCATCGACCAGCGCGCATATTTCACGTATCCACGTTCTCCATTCAAGGGGAAATTGTGCATGGACGGGACAGAAAAAGAACCCTTCAAGCACGGCTTGGCCGTTTCAAGCGGCTGTTTTTCCTGGGTTATTTGCTCATTGATGTCCGCATGACAGCATCATCTGTCCTAAGTCTATATTATCTTGATTTGTCGCTGCGACCTGCGTAGGATTCGATCAACGTTCTTTCGCGATTAGTATCTACACTGAGTCCGTTAATCTTGCAAACACTTCACGTCTTCCTAGGTCCGAATAGCAAGAGTTCAGTTGGAAATTCTCATAAGCTCAATAACGACATTCTGCATTGACCCTCTGAGGGATTATCGATTTGATTGCCATGTCCGTGCTAGAATTTGATTGTACATGTGTGATGTGTTCTCTTTAATTATATATTATGTTGCACATGTTTGTTAAGGTCCCACGCAAAGTATATGGGTCCGCACCTAGTTAGGAGAGAGTACAGCTTGAAATATACTCACCCATCTCAATCATCTTATCAATCTTGAAGGAGCACGTAACAGTGAAAATTGGAATTTGGCTTATTTTCTCACCCTCTCATGTCTTTATCATCCATCCAACACGATAGAAAAGGGAAAGAAGGAAAAAAGAAGAGAAACACGATAGAAAGGAGGAAAAGAAAAGACCCCACCTTTCTAGGGATGTGACTAGAGATTACAAAGGAAGGAAGGATGAGCTTAAGCATATCTCATCTTCATATGTGGAATCCATGCGTGTAAAAGCAAAAGTGAAGATAATCTAAGAAGAAGAGTAGACATTAAGCCTCCTGCTGCTAACATCACTGGAATGCACTCACAAACTTTGACATGGTTTTGGTGGACGTAACACATTCATCAGATGTTAACACGGTTTGATTCCAAAACTAATTCAGACTGACAAGAACCAGAGACTCTAAGCTTGCATACTGACAATGCCTAATGTGGAATATAGGCAAATCAATTGAACTGGAAGTGTTTGAACATAACAGTTGAAAAAATTTATCCAAACAAGAGCACCAGCATCAGATGCCGCCATGAATAAAATCCTTAGCGAGATGGCATCTAACTTGAAACTTTCTGAGGGCCCTTTTCTTGAATGACAATTTCTTTTGAAGATATGCCATATCGAATGCTTTTACCTGTTTCACTTCTTAACAAATTGTGGGTATAGCTCGATCTAAATTGGCCATCAACATCCCTGTCTATTGAGAAACAAGTCTTAAACACAAGCTGAACTTGCTACAAAAGGGAAATGCTAGGGACGCTCGCATTGCTCCGTATTCACCGGACCAACAGAGGCTTCTCCGGCAATTGTTGGAGCAGATCAACAGTCATATCACAGTGCGACTGTCCATAGCACTCCTCTTGCTATCAACACTAAAGATCTACACTGTCTACGTCCTGGTATGATAATCTCAAGCTAGTCAAAACGAAAGATGAAACCAACATGGGTCAGGCATCAATGGCATTGTTAAATCAGCTCCAAAGATTTCAGTCCTGACTTCTAACACAGCCCCCAGGAAGGAGAAACTTGAATTTTTCTGCATTTGCTATGACATATGCAGGAAGGTGGACTGCAGAAGCTGAACGGGTGATTGAACCCAACTTCTTGATCAACTCCTTGAACGTGTATTCTTCAGGAAGCATGTCGAAAAGATCATCTCCCTGACAAATGATCTTTTGAATCCTCGGATAGCTCATATAATCCTTCCTTCTGACTCGGTCTGCATGGCTGTAAGCAGTCATCTTAAATATAAACTCTCGGATACTCCGGAAGCAAAAGCTACAATGCCATCCTGCATCAGACAATAAAAGGTTGGTTTGGCGTGAGTGCCGATAAAGGGTCTTTGGACCATAAATGTGAGCAGTGGCTCGCCAACTGCTGTAGTCCACCGGGAACTCAAAAGAATACATGTAATGCCTTAATTCCAGATGCATTACAGGTGGGATCCCATCACACCACTTCAACAGTTTCAAAGTATGTGGGCTCGGAATCTCATCAGTGTCGGACATTATCAATAAGTCCCCATATGAAATTCCAGACCGGCGAAGCAACCCATTCATAGCCACCCGTTGCTCGGACTCGAGCTTAAATGGGTCTTCATGTGATCCACGATTAGCAACTCGACCAGGAAATGTATCATGGGCAATCTTCCCTTCAGCAAAAGCATATCGAGCACGGTTCGAAGAGAAAAAAAGAGGTTTCGGAATGCCTGTGAATGTGGTATTAGACTCAAGAATCACAAATTTAGTGACATATGGGTAGAGCTCACGCCACCTTATTTCCAGTGTATCTAGCTCATTGCTGAAAATTACAGCATCATACACCTGCCGAGGCTGGGGGAGAATGGACCAGCCATGAAGGCGACACAGATGCTCCATTGACACATTCTCTGCATAATAGTGAGGTATGTGTTGGAAGGAGGCTGGTGGTTTGTCCCAAAGTGGACGGAGAAAGTACGATATTTTCTGGCCATAAGTGAATACCCCGAGTAGACAGATAGGAACAATGATCAGAAGTAGGAGAAAGAGTATCTTTGGCGGTGCTCGTCTAGACATGGGGCGGTGGGTCGTGCGGCCATTCTTTGTAGGATCATGGTAAGAATCTAACAGTAACATCTTCAGTACGATCAATTAAAATACTTGAGCAGTGCGGGAGCCTGGGGAATGGGACGAGTAAACTCCCCTGGGCCAGAAAAATAACAGATGAAGCTCCATGGGATGGTACTAGATAACCTGAAAAAATTTATATGGTCATTAGTTAAAACGGCCAGAACATACATTTTGCTCTAAATATGACAAACGAAAAAAGAATTGGAGCTCGGAAATCAGGTCTCCAAACGTCTAGCACAAGCCAAGCAATATCAACAACAGCAATTCCAAATTTATGTTTTGCATTGAGGAATTATAAATGGACTATTTACACATTGAAAATCAAGTTGTTTCAGACCCATCATAGTATGAGCTATTGCTTCACGAGCTCACTGGATCATAAAATTAGTAGAAACCAATGGCCGAAAATTCTTTGCAAATCAGTCAAGAAGACGAACGCAATATTAGGCTAGTCCAACTTGATCCACGTAATATAGAAAGGTAACAAGAATTACCCCTCTTTGGTGCATGGCCTTATTTAAGTATGAGCTTTAGTCGGTCTTCCTATACCCTATATGAACTTCATTCTTTGATGTGTAACATTTCTTAAGCAGCTACTTCATCCAGCTTTAATGCAGGGAAATAATACCACAATAGAGAATCTGGCAAGAAGTCACAATGATGTTTGAGGATAATAGTAGAAAGCTCTCTAATAAGACTTGGCAACAATTAGGAATTCGATTACATTTGTAAACTAAGTCTTTGGAGTGTAAGTGCCAGCCCTTTTCTGAAAATGATGTTCATGATCCGTGCTCCTGCAACCTGAGATTATCCTTGTGTCGGTGTCAAGTCATAATGCACTGTCAATGTTTTTGGTTTCTTTCTTTCTTTTTTCTCATCTCAGTCAATTGCAAGTAATGCCTTTTTTTAACATATCCACCAAAGTACAATAAAACTTTTTCAGCAGACCTGAAACTCTACTGAATTTGCCTTCACTTTAGCACTTTAGCACTTGATCCTGAGGCTTACCTCACCAGTTTGTGATCTTGCATAAAGTATTACAATTCAAGAGCAAGATAAGCTCATCAGAGACCGCAACTGGTGCAGAAGAGAGGCATCCACCAATTAAAGTAAAAATTCAAAAAATCGTCAGTCTCAACCAACACTGTTCCCTGGTCAGTCAACTAATGATGAAAAATCCCAACAAAGCCTTTACACAATATAGGAGTCTTATCTGTTTATAATCGGTTTCAATGGCCAGGTGAACAAATTGGAATGTTGGACTTTTAGAGCATGTTGAAGAAGAGATATGATAGAGTACCAAAGGAACATCCCCAAGTTACGGAATTTTCTTTCCCAGCTAATTGTCAAAACCAATACACTATGTTTGGGAAATGAACTTTCCTCTCCATTAGAAAATCGCACATCCTTGACATCATCATTACTTATGTTTAGATAACTGTTCAAAGGATACAAAATGCAACTAGTCTTAAAAATAGCAAGGAGCATATGGCTTCGCTTGGTTGCTCATCCACTCAATCAAGAAAGATCCATCAGACCTCTCATTGACAAAGAGCTTGAACTTCTAGTCCCCAGAATTCTGCTCAGGCCAGCCTATTTAGGACAGACCTTGGGCAGTTTTGGATGAGGAGTTCAAGGAGAACAGGACGTTCCTCAAATAATTACCAAGGTTTGGGATAGACCACACTGTTGGTTTTAGGCCACCCAGTTTTTCTTCAAACAAATCACATGTCAAAAGCTCTTGCGGACTGTAGTCTTGATATGCTTCTTCTTTTAATAACCATGACAAGAAGCATATAATCTGAGTTATATCGTAGCCAGTATGCACCTCAGACAGGGTAATCCCATTAGGAACGATCACATGACACCGAAATGGGTACCTCTAGGAGGTTTTCAGAAATCCCCCGATTGCCACAAGAGCCAATTGCAGCGTAAATGGCGACATTGTCAACATTACCGCGCAAAAGCTTAATCCTCAAGGAACAGCACCATCTAACCGAGAGCTTCATCTCAGGATTGTCAAAACATTAACCAGGACAATCCAAGGAATTCGAGAACGGGTCCAAGTTCATCTTTTTACACAGGAAATCAAGACAAAAAACAAACCCAAAAGCAGGGAAAGCCCAACAACGAGAATCAATCGCAATCGGCAAAAAATGCGCCGCCCCCGAGCTTCCTTCCGTAAAAGCCGAATAACCCAACCACGAACCCACGAAACGATTACAAACCCATGCATGCACGCAACGGAATCATTCGTCCCGGAGCAAAAGAACGAACATTCGATCCCCAAAAAGAAAAAAGTAGTCAAGAAATCACCAGAAATAACGAAAGAGAAGAAGAAGGAGGAGGAGAGAACCTTTACCAAAAAAAAAAGGAGGAGGAGAGAACTCACTAATTCGCCGCCGCGAGCTCCGACGAAGGCCTGCGCAGACGAGAGCCGCGCACCAATCTCTCCGTCGCGGACGAGGTCATCAGCGACATCAACAAGCAACGCCGAAGGCCAGGGGGGCGTACGTATATATATGTACGTAGACGTGGGCATACGTCAGATAGAGAAAGGGAGATGGAGATACAGAGAGACAGAGAGAGACAGATGGGTGGCGAAGGAGGTGGTGGAGAAGATGCATCCCCCGGGGGTGTCACGTGCGGCGCACGTGCGGGAAGGGAACAGGGAAGCACGTGCGGGGCCCCGGCCCGCGTGCCCGTCGCCGAACGAGGGCCGTCCCTTTCGGAGACTCCGAGGCGGGGACCGCGGACTTACCGAGGGGCCCGGTTGGGTCGGCCGACGTGTCGGCGCGCCATTGGCGGGGCCCGACGAGGCGGGATGCGTCGAGATGTAGAGGAACAATCGATGCTCATCGCTTGTCTTCTAACTTGCCGACGTGCGTCGGAGCTGGCCACCTGCTCTTGTCGCGGGGCGTTGACTTTTCTTTCGTTTTTTGGATGAGGGCGGACACTCTTCCGACATCTGTAAAAATGGGATTTTTTGTTTTCATTTTTAATAAAACCTCAAATTGCATCCATCGTGACACAAAGAGCCAGGTATATAATTTTAAATTTGCACGTCATAACATAAATATCTCAATTTTTCTTTTGCGTAAAAAAAGCCCACAAAATATATTTTGAATGAAAGAAGGAGGAGATCTGGAGAGAACGAAGATCGAAGGAAAGATGTTTTTCTTTCTATTCACTTCAATGATGTAAATGTACAATTCCTCTTGTAGATATAATACAAAGAGTGCACAAATAATGGAAATAAATGATTCTACGTATCAATCTATGTACACAAAGTTAATCTTCTAATTAAATCAATAATCAAATCAGATCTTCGATTGAATAATCCGAGAGATTCCGCATATCTTCCAACATTGAATAAATGATATATTAGTGTAGTAGAGGGTATACATATGATACATATATAAGTTTGGATTTTTTTTTCTTGACATAAAAAAATTGGGGACATTTATATTACAGTGAACAAGTTTAATGTTTTAGTGACATAAAAAAGTTTAGGATAATTATATTATAATAGACATAATTTGAGTTTTTTGGCAGTATTTGGTCAAAGAAAATTAGGCATTGAGCCACTTTCAAGTCCTCTTTAATTTTGTCTTCTAGTGAATTTCCTGATGTCTTGATCTCTTCAATTTCGTGTCTACGTGAATTTTCTATTGTCTTGGTCAATTGAAATTTGAACCTCTATGGGAGTTTTTCTCAGTTTCGTGGAAAAGATGACTTACATTGTGAGGAAATATGAAAAGCCTGTTGGTCCGAGGGAAAGCAAAAGGAGTTAGTGATAAAGACAGTACGAGTGCGATCCAGATAGGAAAAATTATAAAGACACTTAGGAGTTTGTTACTTCAGAATAAAAAAATATATATAAAAAAAAGTAAAAGTGCCATGATGCTCCCCGAATCCTTAATTGAGCAAAAAGCAAAAGGCCACGTAGGACCAATAGAATCTAACAATTTCAAAAAAGAAAAAAAAAAAAAACGAAGTAGGACCAACAGGGACGAAATGATGTGATTTCCTCAATCGCATCAGTTTGCAAATTTTGCACCTATTGATACGACAGATATTTTATTAAGAGAGAGCAGTTCATGTTCGGTTATTCTCTAAACAAAAATTTAATTTTAGGTCAAATCCTAATTTTGCTTTAATTTTATTTTTTGTCAAAGGTTCAGTCCCATTTGTTATGAATTTTTTGTCTTGAAAAAAATTTAAATTTTATATTTAATTTCAAATCTGTCCCGAACTTTTTTTTATATAGAAAAAATTAACAACTTTAATTGTAGCCCAAATTCTGCCTTGAATCCCTCCCCCTATTTTTTTTTTCCTAAAACAAATTACCAATGTTCAATTTAGTTTCAAGACTGTACTCATTAACTCTTCATCCTAAAATTGCCGTTTGTTATGTGACGTGACGTTTTCATGTCAGTAATAAATTCATATCAATAAAGTGACATGAAAAATTATCTTTGAAACGAAACTGTTTTTTGATATGAAAGTCAAGGATGACGGATTGATATTTTTTTGACCGGATGGCTAAGGGGGGCAGATTTAGGATTAGAGTTAAAGTTTATTTTTTTTTTTAAACAAAAAAAATTTAGGACATATTTAAAACTTGATCTAAAGTTGGCTTTTTTAGGAAAACAAGTCGTTGTGAAATTGGGACTAGAGCTAAAGTCGAGCGTGCTGGAAAAAACACGAAGAGTAAATATTGTCTTAAATAAGGATTTGAAACGGTCAAGGTAGTGGTGTTAGATAAGAACTAAACTCGTTGGCCGGACAAATCTTCGTTGGCCAACTATTTCCTGAGAGTAGAATAGGCATAATTTCGTCCAAAAAGAAAATAAAATGAAAAATGGATAAAATGCTCAAATTGAATTGGGATTAGGTTTTCCTTTTAAATTTTCATGTTTCTTCTTTCTCTCTCATTGCTCAATCAAATCGCGCTCAGTCACTACTCGATGCTCCTCACTCGATCGTCGGTGCTCCTCACTAATATATTCCTGGAGAACATAATGCTGGATCTGATTCGGATATTCCCATTAACTTAGAGAGGCATTTCCAAAAAGGGATCCATGTAGCCTTGCAAGTGTTGGCTGGGTTTGCCTCATTTGTGGGCCCAGCTAATTGATAAGACAAAAGAAAAAAAGAGTCAAAGACAAAAAGAACAAAAGAAAGTTGGGTGCTTCATTCGTGTGGGTGGAGCTCGAAAGTGGAGAAGAAAAGGAGACGATAGAGTTCTCGAGAGTGAGTGAATGAGACGAATAAAAAAGGGATGAAAATTTGTGGTCTCAATTCAAGGGCCAAACATTGACAAAATTGACTTAAATTTGAGTACGTTGTTCGTTACAAGTTGATTGATTTCATTTGTTGAGAATCTCCTCTGAATTCTCTCATCGAAGTTGGGGTTTTATTACACCAAATTTATCGATTCAATTTTGTGGTGAGAAAATATTATTGTATTATTAGTTATTGTATTAGTGATTAGTTAAAAATTTTGTGATTAGTTAAAATTTTTGGACGATCTATGATTTTTCCTGCATTGAGTTTTCATGTTAAATCCTTGATATTTCTATTGGCTTTATTTTCTTATCAATTTGGAGTAATATTTGCTTATACTGAGATTGCATTGGCTAGTTGTCAATGGAGTTAAGTTCATTCCGGTTGGTTTAGTTTTAGGAGAGAAATTGATCCTAAATTGGGTTTGGCGAATTGTTTATGGGATTCTTCCCAGCAAAGTGATATCAGAGCTAAGGTTGAAATTCTAGTAATTTTAAATGAAAGAAACTAGCGGCACAATGTTTATGTTAAATTTCTTGAGTTACTCTAATTGGAAGTCTCGGATGGAAGACATGCTATATTTCAAAGATTTGTTTGATTCCGTTGAGGGTGATGAGGCTAAAGGAGATAATAAAGACAAAAAATGGGAGCAAATGAATCAGACAACGATTGAGTTTATTCAACAATAAATTAATGATAGTGTATTTTTATCATGTTGCGTAAGAAATGAAAGTGGATATTTTGTGGAAGAAGTTACGAGATTTCTAAGAGATGAGAACTCCACGAAATAAAGCTTCACTAGTAAAAAGAGTTATGAATTTGAGATACAAGAAAGAGTTATTTTCTCCATTGATATATCCAAGTTATCTTGGAATTATAGTCACAACAAAACACACTCCAAGTAATCAAAGATTCAAAATTGTACAGCCAGCAACCGGCGACGTAAACTTTTTGTTGCGTGATGGTTAACTGTTCATGGAAATTTTTTATTTTTTTTGGTGATCGGGAACCGCCGTACAGCCAGCAGCCGGCAACATAAAATTTTTGTTGCGTGATGGTTAACTGTTCATGGATTATTTTTTTTTTTTTTGGTGACACAGGAACCGCCGTACAGCCGGCGGCCGGCGACGTAAACTCGGAGCAGTGCTAGCGCTGGACCCACCACCATGACACTGCACTTAAGACCACTAGCAACCACGCTGGGATTCGAACTCCTCCCCTTTCATGAGAGAAAGGGAGCTTGAGCCAACGCTGGGATGGTTCTGTTCATGGACCATTTGTACCTACTGTTTGTATTAAATGAGAGAGATTAGTTTAATTGCACTATTTGTACCCAACCGTTTGTATTAAATGAGAGAGATTAGCTTAATTGTGATGGTTAACTGTTCGTGGACTATACCTACCGTTTGATCAAACGAGAGAGATTAGCTTAATTTGGGAGAAAATGACAGGCAAAAAGGAAATTTGCACCGGAGGGGAAATGCTTCAAAGCATACGCCTGATGATGCAAAAGCACTTGAAAATCGATAAAAAAAAATAAAAAAAGACATAACCAAAAATCCTAGAATTTGCGCCTGATGCTGCAAAAGCGGAATGGAATACTGGGAAGGGGCAGGACTGGACCATTTTGTAGACCCTCATCTGGTGGTGGCGAATCTCGTCGGCGAATGCATCGGCACTTCTTTGCTCTTTTTCTTAAAGTAATTCGCTTCTTTTTAGAAGTTATCTTGTAGTGATTACTGAGTACATCACAGATATCAGCAAATATTATATGCTTTCAGTAAATACTCTTTCAGGGTCTCTTGCCTCGATTCAAAGCTTTAATGGCAAACGTTCATCGCCCTTAGTCTCTTTCAACCTGAAACCCAAACACAGTTAACTTGAATTCACGACCGCTATTCGAAACCTATCTTAAACACTGAATGTATTATCTCATATTTGTTTTTCGTGTAATAGCATCAATTGAAGCGGAGGATTTTTTCCAAACCACAAATAGCCAGATTAAATATTCAATCAAATGGCATCGAGAGTATTCCCCATCTCCTCTCGAGAAATAGGTGGGCTATTTCTTTGCAAAATTGCGCTCAAATTCAAATGTGGCTATTCCGCCATGATACCATGAGTTTGAAAAGGACTTTGAAATGTGCAAATCAGCTCTTTTGGAAAATACATATATCTATCTCCAAAAGATGTGATATGTTACTCCAGTTTTTAAACTTAAGCTTTGCCCATTATGATAGAGATACTAACAAAGTAGCGGATTGGATAGTTAAAATCCAAAGGGGAAAAGAAAAAGGCCAATTCCGTGAAATTGATTAGCCTACCCACCATAAGCTCTATGAGATTTGCTTTGCTAAGAGCCCCCCTTGGCAAGCTCTAATGTTTTTTTTTTTTTTTTTTTTTTTTTTTTTTTTTTTTTTTTTTTTTGGTAAATGTAAGAATATATAAATAGCTTTAAATCAATGTACACAAGATCGGCGCTAAAAACTTTCACTCAAAGTAACAACAGTTTAAAATGAGTGGAAGGGAGCCAATGTAAAAAAGAAGACTCCCACGAGAGACCAAAACCCCAGGCTAAAAAAGCCAGAACAAGTCAAGGCGGAATGGGAAGCCGAAAGTGGCAGTCTTCAAATCCCACCAGCTCCCGAATGAGGGTTGAGATGCAACCAACATTTCCATTGCGGAGTGAGTAGGCAAGCTCTAATGTTTTTCGTTTTTTTTTTTTAGTACTCCATGTAAGAATCTCTAACGACAGCAAGCTCTAATGTTTTTTTTTTTTTTTGGGTAAAGGACGACAAGCTCTAATGTTTGTCTTTGAGAAACAAATAAAAATGGTTTTGAACAGAAAAATAAAAAAAAATGCCGGCACGACAATGCCGAAAAAGTCAAAGGAAGAAAAACCCAAAAAAACGAGGACGAATGTGGAAGGAGAAGTCGGTATAGCTACTTCATACATACGTTAGGCTCTTGGTACTTCTAATGCGGACTCTTTTCGGCTATGTTTTTAAATTATGTTATACGACAGGAGACAGACAATTAGACAAGACAAAGAAAAGAAGCGCACAAAATTAGGAAAAAGTAAAGGAGCCGGGGAAAGACGAAATGCGCCTGACATCTATCTCTCGGTCTTCTGTTAGTTTTTTAATTTTTTTTTCTCATAATTTAATAGATGATTTTCTTTGGTTCTTTGATTCTCCTATAAATTTTAATCATTGATTTTTTGTGAATTGATATTTTTCAACAATTCAAATTTTGCTTATATAGGGGAACACTACAGAAGATATTGTATTATTAGTTATTGTATTAGTGATTAGTTAAAAATTTTGGATGATCTATGATTTTTCCTGCATTGAGTTTTCACGTTAAATCCTTGATATTTCTATTGGCTTTATTTTCTTATCAATTTGGCGTGATATTTGCTTATACCGAGATTGCATTGGCTAGTTGTCAATGGAGTTAAGTTCATTCCGGTTGGTTTAGTTTTAGGAGAGAAATTGATCCTAGATTGGGTTTTGGCGAATTGTTTCTGGGATTCTCCCAGCAAAGTGATATTAGAGCTAAGGTTGAAATTCTAGTAATTTTAAATGAAAAAAACTAGCGGCACAGTGTTTATGTTAAATTTCTTGAATTACTCTAATTGGAAGTCTCAGATGGAAGACATGCTATATTTCAAAGATTTGTTTGATTCCGTTGAGGGTGATGAGGCTAAAGGAGATAATAAAGACAAAAAATGGGAGCGAATGAATCAGACAACGATTGAGTTTATTTAACAATAAATTAATGATAGTGTATTTTTATCATGTTGCGTAAGAAATGAAAGTGGATATTTTGTGGAAGAAATTACGAGATTTCTAAGAGATGAGAACTCCACGAAATAAAGCTTCACTAGTAAAAAGAGTTATGAATTTGAGATACAAGAAAGGGAGTAGCATGTTGGAACACTTAAGTAAATTTTAAGATGTTGTAAATCAATTGATAAATAAGAAATTGAACTTGGTGATGAATTGCAATTATGTTTATTGCTTGATATTCTTCCTGATAGTTGGTATGCTTTGGTTGCGGCGTTAAATAATTTGACTCATTTTGATGTGCTTTATACGAACATGGTTAAAGAAAGCTTGTTCAATGACGAAACAAGAAAAAAAATGCTAGAATTATGCTTCCAAATCGAAGGCTCTTGTGATAGAAAATAGGGCAAAAAGTCAATCAAGAGAGAATTCAAAGTGATGATAACAGGGGGAAGTCAAGAGGAATGTTGAAATCAAGGCTAATGAGGAGTGTGAAGTGTTATAATTGTGGTAAGATGAGACATTCTGCCAAAGAGTGTTAGGATGGAAAATAATGGTGTTTCTAAGGTTACTAGCATGGGGAAAGTAAAAGTAGGAAAGCCAAGTTCTATGCCCCTTTCAATCGGTTCAATTCAATTATGTGGACACCAAAAAAAATGTTCAAATATTCAGTTGGGAATCTCAGAAGCAATATCAAGGAAGTAAGGCCAATAGTGAAATTGACAATCTCAAATACAATCATTGAAAAGGTAACCGTCAAGTAGTGTAGTCAATGAAACCGTCAAATAATTGTTATTTATGATCAGGAGAGGGATCGATAGGCGAGCCCATCACGGTCTTCGAGGAGTTTGGTCATCTCAACCGTCGATAAGAGATGGCCGGAGCTCGGTCATGGAATAAACAGAGCTCTGCTTTGACCATGTTGATGAATGTTTGATGTTGAAATGTCTTTAGTTTTCGGTCGTTTGTTGCATATAAAACACACCAACATGTAATAGGTAGGGATGACAGGATTTGAACCCGTGACATTTTGTACCCAAAACAAACGCGCTACCAAGCTGTGCTACATCCCTTTCAATTGGTCTCCAGTGTCATTTTATAGAATCCCTGTCTTGTTTTCAAAATCCTTATTTTCTCCATTGATATATCCAAGTTATCTTGGAATTATAGTCACAACAAAACACACTCCAAGTAATCAAAGATTCAAAATTATAGTCAACCATTCTGCTAGCAAAATGAAGGCTCACTGTCGGCAAAGATCTTCAATGAAGAGAGGCAAAGACAAGTAAG
Source organism: Eucalyptus cladocalyx (assembly GCA_017140615.1). Lineage (NCBI taxonomy): Eukaryota > Viridiplantae > Streptophyta > Magnoliopsida > Myrtales > Myrtaceae > Eucalyptus > Eucalyptus cladocalyx. The sequence goes on from CM029518.1 coordinate 12,270,722, forward strand.
AAGAGCCTCCCTCCATCAAAGCCTTTCTACTCTTGTCACTCACCTCTTTCATCTTCTTCCTCCTCTCGTCGGCGTCCTCGCCCTGCATTAACTTCCTTATCCCTCCCGCTATTTCATTTGCCATCACGACCACGTCGCTCCCTTTGACTGGATCTCTCTCATAATCCATCTTGATACCCACCGCGAGGCCGAGCTCCACCACTAGCTCGGATGCATCGAGCTGCTGCTCCGCATATTGGGGCCACACTGTGATTGGCACGCCAAACCAGATGCTCTTTAGCGTGGAGTTCCACACACAGTGCGACACAAACCCTCCGATGGCCGGGTGGGCTAGAAGCGTGACCTATGGGCCCAGCCGATCACTCTCCCGACCCCAGCCGTCCTGTCCAAGAACCCGTCGGGTAGGACCTCTGTGGGATTTGTGTATTCACAAGGGGCTCCTGGCTTGTTCTTCGCCGGAGGCCGCCGTGGGGACCATAGGAAGCGGCACCCGCTCCGCTCCAACGCGCAAGCGATCTCTTTAACCTGATCCTCGTCAAAGCTCCCTAAGCTCCCGAAGCAAAGGAACACCACCGATGCATTTGGCTGCTGGTGGAACCACTCCGGGATCTCGAAACCCTTATCGCTCTCAACCTTGATGTTCACTATTAGGGCCCCGGGGTACACCGTGGGTGCTCTGAGGCACGCCAGGGCCATCACCGCACGCGGTTCCAGCTCGGTGAATGTCTTTATTAAAATGCCTTTGGTTTCCCTAATCCTCAAGGCGAGGCTAAAGAATAGCCGGCCGATTTCTTTCACGAACACTTCGGAGGGTAGAACTTTGGCGGCAGGCAGCGGGTTTGCGAAGCACGGGGAGTCCAGCTCAGCATCAGAGCCCTTGAACCTGGTCAGGTCCATGGTGGGGCTCGTCTTGGAGCGACAGGAGATGCAGCATCAAGCCAAGATATGCGGCACTCGACGTGAAGAACACGTAAGAAGGGATACCGAGCTCGCCGGCCACGTTGACCATTATGGTGCAGAACATGTCAACGACAAGCCCCGCGACCCGTGCTGAGCTGCCTGTGGAGAAATTGGCGATTGCTTCTCCAACGTCAGCTTTGTGGCTCTCGATGAAGTGATTGAGGAAGGCGATTGGGGACATATCCGGGGAGGCGTTTTACTGAGGGAGGAGGACGAAGTGGATGCCGGCGGTGATGGAGGTGGTGAGCGACTTCACATGGAAGTCAATCTCAGAGTCAAAGGGCAACTTCATGATGAGGACGGTGATGGAGAGCCGTTCGTCGCGGTCGACGAGGAGCTTGGCCGTCTCCACAGCAAAGAGCAGGTGGCCAAGGTCTAGCGATGGGATGAACACGAGCTCGTATTTAGTACTCATCATGACGACGGTGATGCCCGTGGAAATTTTTCCTTCTTCCTTACGGAGCCGGCTCGGTTGCGAAGATGATAACCCAGTGGAGGCTTTTACGGAACTCAATTTGCGAGTCTTTAATGAGTGCAATGAACTAGAAGGAATCAGACAAAACGATGGGGATTGATCAAGTGGACAAAGGTGACGAGGTCATGCTAACTGCGGTCCGAGCCGCCGTCTACGAGGTTCTAGACTGGTCGGTGAAGCGTGCGACCTTCAACGAAAGCAAAAAGAAGGATCTCCGACAGAAGCAGAGAATTTTGCACGGGGAGTCGGTGGAACGGGAGGCAGATGTTCCGTTTCCTTTTCATTTGGTGCGTGAGCATCTAACTGATGCATTGCCGCATATGTTAATGTTCAAATTGTCAATGGAATTCCTTCTTTCCCACTTTGCTTATTGCCGTTTGGTTGGAAGTACATATATTAGATATTTGTAACAACAGTAAATGTCAAACATTGTACTCATGAAAATTAAGGATTCTGGTAAAGAAAAGAACTGAATCTTGAGGAGCAGAGGAGCCCGTGTCAATTAAGTGTCTCGGCCTTAAGCTCCCGAGAGTTCCACATCGGATTCTCCGGCTCGTCCAACTTGGTGGTTCTGTAGTATGTTGCATAGAGAATCAGCTGCCCCAGACCCAACAAGGCTCCCAAACCATTCGGCACCTACAAAAATGTATGGACACATTAACAGAAGCAAATGACCAAAAGATGTCTTCAAAAAGAAGGCTTCATCCTCCTGAAAATCTCAGTCATTGAACTCAAAAAAGGGTATGCTTTCACTCTCTCTATTTCCTCTGAACCGTCAACTAGTACAGCAGAACACGTTTAACTCTGAAAGATTTGGATGAAGCAAATTACATGTGACTGACAAAGAAGTTTCAAGATTATACCAGGACAAAGGGTTTGAATTTGAGGAGCGCATAGACAGCCCAAGTGATGCCGTTTAAGAACATGGCGAGCGATAGATAGAATGGCATGTGCTTGACGCTCTTTGTCTGGATGACTCGGTTCTGCCAATACCAAAAAGAAGGAAATTGATCCCCATTTTTTTTTAATTTTTTTTTTTATTGTTGATCAGTGACTTATTAGTTTCTGGGAAAAGCCAAACAATCCACGTACCATAATTGTCAATGGCGAAGCATACATCACGATGTTGAAGATGATACACAGCGTTTGAACAAGTGCAAAACTCCTGCATAAGGCAACTAATGCAGCCATGAAGATCAGTTCAATGAGGAGTGCAAGCAAGATATTCCGCTGCGAAATGGCACCAAAAGCACAAAAAAAAAAAAAAAAATCAGAATGCTGAAGCTGAGAAATGAAGATGGGAGGAGCACTCTTAATTTGTTAAACAACTTAGGTGTTTCAAAAGCTTACACGTCTGTTCCACGGAGAGTACATGAAGAATATCCCAACGTAAATGAGCTCAATACCAAGACCGAAAGCATTGATTATGAGGACAAGCAGGCTTCCTTTAGGGCACAAACCATAGTACACCCACATTGCGCAGTTGAGTACTGTCGCGACATATGGATCCGGCTTGAATCCTGCTGCCTTTTTCTTCTTCGATATCGTGATAAATGTCGGGCTGATGAGATCCACCGTGATGCAAAGTACATCGAATTCGAATGTCAATCCATTGATCAAAATAAACAAGACAGCAAGAATTTCATTAGTCAACTTATAAGAGGAGTAAAAGTTGCCGAGCTAAGCTTACATGGGAGACAGGAATAAAGCTAGGTTGGTGACGATTCCTGCAAAATGGTTGAATCAAAAAATTGAGTTCCACGATCATAACGTTGACTTTTCACTTTTTATTATATTACATGAACAAACACAAGAAAATGGAGAGTTCATGCATTCTCGGATATTCAAGAACTCACCAACAATGCCTACGATATTTTCGGCTGTCCCAACGCCCACCATTTTTGCGGGTTCTCAAGGACGAAGGAGAAGAGATTTAAAGGAGGCAGAGAGAGCGAAAGGATGGTGCTTAATCTTCGTCGGTTAGCGGATTTGAAATTTATATGTACACTTTTGGTTAAGAAGGGTTGCCAACATTCTAAATTTGGAAAAGATCGGGAAAAATGAAAAAGGATCAACTTCCCACGAATCCTTCGAGATGGATGAAGAGTTTTGGCTCGAGGGGATCGATGACCTTTCGTTTAGAACGGCATGGAAGTTTCTCTTGTTGTCCTGTTGTGCATTGTGTCTATGCAAACTGGCAGGAACATCTAGATTTGGAAAGCAAAAACAAAAAATCGCTTGAAATGTTGATTTGCGGTTGGCCACGTCATTGGAAAGTTCCATCCCTTCACCTTCCTTTACATTAATTTGAATCGACCATTCAAATATATCAAATAAAAAGCTTAATTCTTCACTTAATATTGAACAATAGGGTTCATATGAAAAAATAATTTAAAAATGAGCTTGAATAGATTATTATTTTGATGAAATTTGATATAATGGTCACCCCACCAATTAAGATTATTTCTATATAGGGTTTCTATTTAATATTGGACAAGCGACACAAAGTAACAAAAAATTGTAATTGAATGAAGTTTAATTCTGTTTTTAATTTTAAAAAAGAAAACATTTTGCATTTACTTTGCAATTTAGAATTCATGTATTACAAAAGCTTAAGTAATCATATCCTCAGTGTTTGTATATGAGAAACTACTTTTAACGATTCAACTATTGCTTATAGTATTACCCTCATTTCTTCAAATAATCGCTCTCCACAAAAATCTTATTAGATCAAAGAGTTTCGTCGATTTAGGAAAAAAATCGAGAGTATTTCAAATTTGAATAGAAACTAGAGAAACTTCAAAATAGATAACATATAATTCAAGATGAGCTCCTCCCAAAAAAAAAAAAAAATTGTTAGTCCTACTACGTTTTTGTTGGTTGATTGATTGATTTAAATTATTTGTAATGCAAAACTTCTTTATATTACATTTTTTTTGGGGAAAATCAATTCAGTCATAAATATCTTAATTATACTAATTGAATTTATCCCTAGAATTCAACAATATGGATGTCGATCGTTTTATGTGAACGATTGGCATTGACGTGAACATTTTTAATGACATTTTAATTTCTTTATTTTTGGTATAATGATACAAACAGTCCCTGAACTTTGGCCTAATGAATAATTTGGCTATAAAATTTTAATTTGTTCAATATGGTCCTTAAACTTTAGTTAAATATGCAATTTGGTCATTGAAATTTAGTCTATTGTGCAATGTAATCTTTAAACTTTTAATACATTAATTATAGTCCCTAAAGTTTTAATACATATTCAACATAGTCCCTGAACTGTATGATAATATTCAATGTAGTCATTCCATTAATTCAAGATCATAGACTAGATTGAATATTTTCATGCGGTTTAGAGACAATATTGAACATATACAAAAAATTTAGGGACTTCATTAAACAAATTAAAAATTCAGATACTGTATTGTACATTGGGCTAAAGTTTAAGGATCACATTAAACAAATTAAAAGTTCATGAACCGAATTACACATTAAGAGGATGAAGTGGATGCCGGCAGTGATGGAGGTGGTGAGCGACTCCACATGGAAGTCAATCTCAGAGTCAAAGGGCAACTTCATGATGAGGACGGTGATTAAGAGCCGCTCGTCACGGTCGACGAGGAGCTTGGCCATCTCCATAGCCAAGAGCAGGTGGCCAAGGTCTGGCGATGGGATGAACACGAGCTCGTATTTAGTACTCACTACTCATCATGACGACGGTGATGCCCGTGGAAATTTTTCCTTCTTCCTTACGGAGCCGGCTCGGTTGCGAAGATGATAACCCCGTGGAGGCTTTAATGGAACTCAGTTTGCAAGTCTTTAACGAGTGCAATGAACTAGAAGGAATCAGGCAAGAAGATGGGGATTGATCAAGAGGACAAAGGTGACGAGGTCCTGCTAATCGCGGTCCGAGCTGCCGCCGTCTACAAGGTTCTAGACTGGCCGGTGAAGCGTGCGACCTGCAACGAAAGCAAAAAGAAGGATCTCCGACTGAAGCAGAGAATTTTGCACGGGGAGTCGGTGAAGAATGCCTATAGATAGGGCGTGCTGATGCCTTGTACTGCAAAACAATTACATCCCTTCGTAGAGACCAACCCAAAATAGAAAGCTCCTCCACCATTGCTTGTCCTCCTGCAGCGTTTGGTCGAGCTTTCGGAAAATGCAAAAGTCATTTTCCAAAAGATCTTTGGGCTCAACCATATTTTGCTCAAAGTAAATTCAATCTGGTTGGTGTGTTTTTTGTCTTGCAAAATAGCTTTGAAATTAAAAGAAAAGGAAAAAGAGAAACGAAAGGCGCTGTTCTTCGTCTTCATCGTCCAAGCAGAGGGGCTAGAGTTTCCAACCTTTCTCTCCTGTCCACCGTTTCTCTGCAGATCCTCAATCCAAAAGCCATTCCCTCGAGTCCGGAAAGTGATGAAGGGAACTTTCTTCTTCTTTGCTACTGATCTGGCTTTCGTCCACAATTTCTCTGCAGATCATTAATCCGAAAGCCCTTATCCATTCACCCATTTTGGATCGGTTTCGCGATCTTGATCTTATGTCAATTCGTACGGACCCGCAAGAGTCCAAGTCGAGGTCACTATTTCTGCACACGAAGTGTCACATGCAAAATGATGCAATAAATTCTTCGGTCTCGACGGTTTGTAATTTTTGGCACATACGATTAACATCATATTATTGATTACGGAGCCGATATTTTGTAGATTGAGAATACTTGAAGACTGCTAATCGCGCAAAAATTTCAAACGATTTTTGTACCATGATGCATTGGGACACCACAAAATGTGCAAACCATACTATGTGATGCTGTACGATATTTACCAAAAAAAAAAAAAATGAAGTTGTTGTACTCATTTACCGAGACAAACAACAAATTTAGCCACGTTTCACCGATCTTTAATCTTCGCCTCTTCATAACAAATCCAATATCTTCTGTAGTGTTCCCCTATATAAGCAAAATTTGAATTGTTGAAAAATATCAATTCACAAAAAATCAATGATTAAAATTTATAGGAGAATCAAAGAACCAAAGAAAATCATCTATTAAATTATGAGAAAAAAAAATTAAAAAACTAACAGAAGACCGAGAGATAGATGTCAGGCGCATTTCGTCTTTCCCCGGCTCCTTTACTTTTTTCTAATTTTGTGCGCTTCTTTTCTTTGTCTTGTCTAATTGTCTGTCTCCTGTCGTATAACATAATATAAAAACATAGCCGAAAAGAGTCCGCATTAGAAGTACCAAGAGCCTAACGTATGTATGAAGTAGCTATACCGACTTCTCCTACCACATTCGTCCTCATTTTTTGGGTTTTTCTTCCTTTGACTTTTTCGGCATTGACGTGCCGGCTTTTTTTTTTTTTTTTTTTCCGTCTGTTCAAAACCATTTTTATTTGTTTCTCAAAGACAAACATTAGAGCTTGCACCACCGCCGCGGTGGAAGCGTTGGTTAGGGAGTACCCCAAACGCGGGGGAAGGGTTCGAACCTCCGTGGAAGCGATCTTCGGTGCATAGCGTCTTACTGCGCTTGGGGGTCGGCGGTGGGGGCCCCGGCGCTCCGGGTTTACTCCCCGCGGCGCGTTCGGAGGTTCCCGGGTCATCAAAAAAAAAAAAAAAAAAACATTAGAGCTTGCCGGCCTACGGATTCCCGGGTCACTAAAAAAAGAAAAAGAAAAACATTAGAGCTTGCCTACCCACCCCGCAGTGGAAACGTTGGTTCTCGCTCTCAACCCTCATCCGGGAGGGGTGGGATTCGAAACTTCGCGTTCCCATTGCGCGACTTAAGTGGGGTGCCGTGGGAGGTGGATCCTCGTGCTAATGCCCCCAGGTTTGCATCGCCGGCTATCGGCTGTATGGCGGTTCCTAGGTCATAAAAAAAAAAAAAAACATTAGAGCTTGCCATCTTACCAAAAAAAAAAACATTAGAGCTTGCCAAGGGGGGCTCTTAGCAAAACAAATCTCATACAGCTGAAGGTGGGTAGGCTAACCAATTTCACGGAAATGGCATTTTTCTTTACCCCTTTGGATTTTAACTATCCAATCCGCTACTTTGTTAGTATCTCTATCATAATGGGCCCAACTTAAGTTTAAAAACTAGAGTAACATATCACATCTTTTGGAGATAGATATATGTATTTTCCAAAAGAGCTGATTTGCACATTTCAAAGTCCTTTTCAAACTCATGGTATCATGGCGGAATAGCCACATTTGAATTTGAGCACAATTTTGCAAAGAAATAAACCACCTATTTCTCGAGAGGAGATGGGGAATACTCTTGATGCCATTTGATTGAATATTCAATCTGGCTCTTTGTGGTTTGGAAAAAATCCTCCGCTTCAATTGATGCTATTACACGAAAAACAAATATGAGATAATACATTCAGTGTTTAAGATAGGTTTCGAATAGCGGTCGTGAATTCAAGTTAACTGTGTTTGGGTTTCAGGCTGAAAGAGACTAAGGGCGATGAAAGTTTGCCATTAAAGCTTTGAATCGAGGCAAGAGACCCTGAAAGAGTATTTACTGAAAAAATATAATATTTGCTGATATCTGTGATGTACTCAGTAGTCACTACAAGATAACTTCTAAAAAGAAGCGAATTACTTTAAGAAAAAGAGCAAAGAAGTGCCGATGCATTCGCCGACGAGATTCGCCACCACCAGATGAGGGTCTACAAAATGGTCCAGTCCTGCCCATTCCCAGTATTCCATTCCGCTTTTGCAGCATCAGGCGCAAATTCTAGGATTTTTGGTTATGTCTTTTTTTATTATTTTTTTTATCGATTTTCAAGTGCTTTTGCATCATCAGGCGTATGCTTTGAAGCATTTCCCCTTCGGTGCAAATTTCCTTTTTTTGCTATAAGCAGGGGCTCAAACCCTGTCATTTTCTCCCAAATTAAGCTAATCTCTCTCATTTGATCAAACGGTAGGTATAGTCCACGAACAGTTAACCATCACAATTAAGCTAATCTCTCTCATTTAATACAAACGGTTGGAGTTGCAATTAAACTAATCTCTCTCATTTAATACAAACAGTAGGTACAAATAGTTCATGAACAGTTAACCATCACACAGCAAAAATTAGATGCTGGGACATATATATGTGAAAGGATAGTACCGATTCTGATCTCATGTGAAAAAATCCAGCCCAAAGCTTAAGCTATTAGGTTGAGGGAGATTACATTAACATAATGAGCACATTAGACCTATTATCAAGTAATGTGAGACAACATTTTGGCACATACTAGCTTGTGGATAATTTCTTTAGGTTGTCTTGGAGTTTTCAAGGCTGCACTAGTGTGAACGAGGAGGCACGGAGGCCAAGTTTGTATTCAAAATCCTCTTTTCAGATAGAATTAGAGATCATAATAAATATAGGCTTTTACTCTGCCGATCTAAAAACATAGCTTTCTTTAATAAATCGGTTGCTATTCTGCTCTAATAAATTTAAAAAAAAGAAAAGTATATATTTATATAATTGTTCTTCTGTTGAGCATAATCTAAAAAATCTATCTATTTTTCAGGTCCGTTATTTAGCCTATTTCAATATCTATATTAGAAAAATCTCGCATCTAAGCCAACTCCTTGGTCCTCATACCGAGGGAATTGATCCTGGCAGACCTAATGTCTTTCAAAAACCTAAAATTATTATATGGCTAAAAGGATGAAATACTCAATTGGAATGGACCACAGATAATAACACGATAGCATCATTTTCAAAATTAGATTCGAGCGTTATCGGATATCACGGCATATGGTTGGCTACTCATGCATACACGTCAAACCTTTGACTGATGCATATTTGCCATGTCGTCATGCATATTATGGAATAAAATAGTATTACATATGAGACGCAGAGTAACGTCAAGCGTAAAAGAAGCTAACTTTTTCATCTTATTACATTTTGGAAAAAAAACAAATATTGTATTGGAGAATTTACAAAATTAGTTCGATAGTTGCATTCAAAGATTTAATTGAAAAATAAGGAACACAAAGGGTGTACTAACGGATCCCTCAAGACCGCCATCTTTTGCTTTTCTCACAAACCGACTAGTCTCTTATACGTCTACTACATCTCCGATCGTCCTTTGCTAATAAATATGATTAATGGGGACTCTGTCGCATCGAAATTCTAGGTAAAGGCCGTGCAATTTGAACATCGCGAAATTCTAATATAATCTTTTTTTTTTTGCATCTAATTTGAGGCAAGCAGACCACAAGATCTGTATTTATACAGGCTCAGCAAGCTCTCTCCTCCCTCATGGACAAACTATACACTTTTCAAAACTTTGCTCCTCTTCCAACCGCTACAATCTCAGTCAACCGCTCATCCTCAGCAGTTTCAATCGCTGTGCAGACCGCACGAAAGACCTGCAAAATCATGAAGGAAAACCATCCCCAAATCAGTACATTCATCGTGAGAAGTCTGCCCAAATCGTGCATTAGCTTCCGATTCCGATGCTTATCAGTGCCCAAACAACGTGGGTCCAAGTTCGAAGACCGTGGTGCTTTTTTTTAGCAGGTCCCCGATAATGATGATGATGAATCTAGTTCACTACATCAATTTCGTTACCGACTCTTTCTTCGTGGGCCATGTACACAGGAGGGTTCTTTAACTAAGGATTCTACGAAATTTCCCAATTGGCTGTTATATCCACCTTTAATGTGGTCAAATTCAACGTGAACTTTGTGGCCCCGACAGTTGAATCAGGGCCTAAGTAAGCAGATGCTAGAAGCCCACAAAAACAAAAGTGAAACGCTTTTGGTCAGCTTGCGCCAACCTGTGTAGAGAGATTGCCTGTCTACATGGGCATCTTGATGAGTTTTCCCTAATTTGTTAGGTTGGTCGCCTTTACATGCGCCGAAGAGACCGTGACCTAGATTTTGGTCGGAACGTGTTGAATCAGCCGCTCGGGCAAACAAGAGACTAGATCTAATCAAAAGGAAGAGCTAGACCCCAACGTCGAGCCGAGCCCATTTTCAATTTCCCGAACCCGTCGTTTGCGGGTCGGAGACTAGGGGAGCAGATGAGTCGTCGGGTCGGTGATCAGGTCTAGTATATTCATACTTATGTAATTACTAAGCGCAAGGTAACACGAGACAGGACGCACCTCCAGGTCACGTTTTCGGCCAGCACCCAATCTCCGTCCCGGTCCTGGTAAGCGAGCTTCAGGTTTTCGGATTCTTCGTAGCCTGTTCCACGAGAGCACCAGCAAAATTGAGAATTTTTTCACAGAATTTTTTAGGTCAAACTCGTGGAGAGAAACGGAAGTATTTGCAGAAGGGAATGATGAAATGGTGGGCTGAGTCGCGAGCTTACACAAGCCGAACATGTTGATGAGGGTGTACATGAGGGAGTGGAGGGAGCGATGGAGGCTGAGATCGATCTTCCTCCCGATCCCTACGCCTTCCATTGTCACCTTCAGGTACGTGGACTCCCTGCAAACATCAACCGCCTCCCGTTCATCAGCATCAATTTGCACTCTTCTATCTTCACTTGCTTTAAGAACAAAAGAGTTATAGAGAGAGAACGTACTTATTGCCGGAAAAGTGGTGATGGCCCTCGCCGTCGTCGTCTCCTTCGACCTCGTCGTCTGGAGCCCCCCCGAACAGGAGCGGGAGCGTCCTGGGCACGCTCCTCTCGCAATTCCCGTTCTCCTCGTACTCGTACCCGCACTCCTCCTCGCTCCTGTCGTAGTAGCAGCCCGTCTCGAGGCTCGGCCCGGGGTCGAACCGGTTCGACCCCACGGCCTCCACCATGTCCTCGTCGCAGCCCTGGCCGTGACCGCCACCGAACCCGTTCACGTTGAGGTCCAAGTCGAGCCCGTGACGCCGACGCTGCTGCTGCTGGTGCTGCTGCTGCTGCGCTCGCACGTAGCCGTCGTTGCAGGGGAGGGCGAGACCCAGCTGGAGCTCCATAAGACCATCCAGCATCAACAACAACAACAACAACAGCCCAACAGAAGGAACTCCAAATAAAATAAGCAGATCTCTCTGGGCGTCTTGTGAGTCGAAACAGTGCTGAGCCTTTATCTCTCTGTTTCTCGGGGGAAGGGGTCCTGTTTTTGGGCACGATGTGGTTGGCGTGTTTGGCGTTTATATAGAGAGGAAAAAGAGAGAGAAGGAGAGGGAGAGGAAGAGGAAGAGAACTGAGTCAAGGCGGTGTTTGGTAGCGAAGGAAAGACAGGAAATTTGAGAATAGAGCCCGGTTTGGGCGGGTTGCCCGACAAGGTGTTGAAACGAGGGCCGATATGTCCGTTTCCCTGCCCCACTTTTGGCCGACCCACTTTCCTCTCTCTATCTCTCTCTATCTACTTTCTCTCTCTATGTGTTAACTCATGAAACCCATGTCTCGAACAATTTCGTACGCATTTCGGCTCAGATTCTGTTCACAATGCGCAGCGGCAGGGATTGATTCTTCCTCGCTTTGCCTTCCCTGTGTCGATCCCGGCGATGGGGGATGACGACGTCTTGAGGATGCTTCCGAAGGCGTTCGGACTTCGGTTCGGGGGCGATTTCGAGCGATGCTTTGCCGGCCGCATTCGTTGCAGCTGATGACTCGTTTGTGAATATAGGGAGATAGGACGCGGATTCGAATCCACCTCAGCTGCTCGATTCGATTCACCATACCAAAATAAGAGAAATTAAGGGGACATTAGCGTAAAATAAATGTCCGTCAAAAGGTAAACCGTTTTGGTTTACCTCTTTTGCAATCGAGATCTCTCGAAAGCTTTGTTGGTGTTGTTCTTTCCCTTTCATGTAAGCATATTTTATCATATCGTGCGAAATTTATGTGTGATTCTAATTCGTTTATCAATTGTCAAAGTTATATTAGATTGCTTATTGATGGTTTTTTTTTTTTAAAAAAAAAAATTTATATAAGCCCTCTGCCACTTAACAGCTTTTTTTTTTTTTTTTTTGAGTTAAATTCTTTCTTTTTTTTTCCGAAATAGTACGGAAGCCAAGGATGGGTGTGTTTAAGTGAATGACTTTTTTGCGAAAACGGACTTTCATATATATGGTTTCGTTGAAAATGATCAGCTAACTAAAAACTATTTATGGTTAAAGAAAATATACATGCTTAAAGTTTGGAAAATGAATACTCTAACATAAAATGGAGAAAATTTCTGGAAAATAAATTCCCAAAAATCATTTTTCGTTTCATCATGAAATTCCCCCCCCCCCCCCCCCCCAAAAAAAAAAGTCCTAAATTTCAATTCTTCATTTTCCATTGCGTAGCTTTCAATTTTTAATGTACTTTCTTCTTCATTTCATATGCGCGTACGTTGGGTGCCTTCACTTAATGGGTTTTCCCCTCTCGTTTGACAAAAGAAACTCACCAGAGTCATTTTCCTTTCATTTTCTCGACTCCAGGAATGGCCCTAAAGTCAAGTGGCTTAGCATAAGCCACTCGTCCTTTTCGACCGACGATGCAAGAATCAAAATCTCCTTCCCACTTCGAGAGATAAAAACCACAAAAGCTACAAGCCAACGTCTAAAATGGACCATCCCTCCAATGCAAATCCACGACATTCGTTCTTGTGTACAAGGCACGTTCGTTCTTTCAATTTTTTGTCCCAAAAGTAAACTACATATGTCTAAAGTGAAACGATACTTCCCATTTGGGTGCACAATCTTCTCTAGTCTCTTTCCTCTTTTCCTCTCTTTTCCTCTTATTAAATTTAATCTGTTTCTTATAGTCCTACCTAGTATTGAGGTGGGTCCATCCCACTTATGGCAAAAGATTATTAAAAAGGAGAGGGGCTTCTTTCTCTTTGTTCTAGAAGGTGTCATTGGCAATTAGCATTGAATTATGACGTAGTTTAACCCTTCCACGGGGAATACTAAGCTCGAAATGATTAGTGAATAATCACCCCAGAAGGAAATATACATATTATGAAAATTATTTTAACGGGTGCCTTAAGCACACTCGTTAAATGAATGACCAGAAAATTAATACGGTTTTTAATGCATTAACTGTTTTAATAATAAAGTGTAGATATTTTTAAAATTAGAATCTTCTTTACACAATATGCAAATAAGTATCTGGAAAAAATATTTGTTTGACAAAATTCACCATGGACAAAGCATAAGTTCTTTAATTCCTAGATGCCATGTTGTCGTTAAGACTAGGAGGACGGAACATATGACTGGATAATTATTTGGTGGGTTATCCTATTAAAAAAACAAAGGATACTTGAGAGTTCCAAAATTCGATACTATTTTAAGCCAAGGACAAAACGAAAAATATTGTTTTATTTGTTTCTATCCTACGTGGAGTCTACGTAGAACGGAAACTCAAGAAAACAACGTTAGTAATTTCTTATTTTTTAAATTGAGCAGACAGAATCTGGAGGAACAATAAAGAGCTGTCCCACTTCAGTTAGGGGAAGGAGGAGAAAAATTTGGACACTTCGACCGACAACGAATATTTACTGCCCACAACCTTCGAAATTGCCAATACAGCAAAAGAAAGAATCAAATGGAGGGTTCATTCTCCCGAGTTGTGTTCCTTGTTTTGCTCATGTTTTCATCCACTGTTGATAGAATAAAACAACAAAAAAAGCTGCAGGCTCTCTCATCTATTTAATTTCCTGGCTCACATACATTGAATGACAGTTAACATTAGTGCGGCTCAAAGAGAAAATATTGCTCACTAGCCACTCCAGCTAAGCTAAAGAAGGCCTCATCAATATACATTGTACATGAGAATCACAAATCTAGAAGATAACAATTCAATGACATCGCTGGAAGTAAGGAAATTCAATTATTAGATTCTTTTCGAGAGATGAGTTATCATCATCTGAAAGACGATATTTGTGCGTAGTCAGTTTCACCGTTCAAGTGGAGAGAATCTCGACTCGACAATCAAATAGTGATGGCACTCAACAAGCCCACGAGGAGTATGGACCAGCGATCACGCATGAGCCACCCGGGGTTGCCGTCGATATCCAAACAAGCCTTACAATGCCTCCACGATAAGTCCCAATCCTAGCCCATTTCAGCGGCTTGCTAGGGTGGAAGCGCGTGCACGCACAGGGGTCAGGCTTCAGGACCACGGGGACCCTGAGAATTAAATTGGAGTTGGCCTAACTCTGGTGCTACATAGTCAATGGGTTTGGCGATATGTTTAACACCCTGTGTGCTGCATAGGAGCCACAGATTGGTTGGGGGCTTTGATGAGTATGAGCGAGAGAGTACATAGGAATGCAGATAGCTCAGAAGATGGTGAACTTGGAAAAGTCTTGTATTGAGAGAAGCTCAACCACTCACGTGGTGAGTGAGATTCAGTGGGGGTGTTTGGTTGGGGCTATTCTCAAAGCGTGACGCTGAATCCTAGGGAGGGGAGGAGGGGGCTTTGTCTTGGTGAATTTTGGCTGGTTGTAAGTCGAGACAGCATTGTCTCTCACTTTGAGGTCCCCCTCAAGTTAGGGTTTCTCCTCTTGGACAACGGAAATTTGGAGAGAGAGAGAGAGAGAGAGAGAGAGAGAGAGAGGATGCTGATCTCAACGCTTGTCTAGGCGGTCCTGTCTTTATATGAGGAGGAAACAAAACTCAACTGGACCGATCTCCGTGGACGTGCCCGAAATGCTCAATATCCATTTCGAGTGAGGCTTCGCACGTAAGATGATAAACATGGCTCTGAAGATTACTCGGAGCAAAGGATGCTATGATTAAAGTTCGTATATGATTTGCGGCCTGTCCAAACCAAATGCTTCGCTACTCAGTTAACCGCTAAATTTATGTCCAGTTAATAATATACATAAAAGCAATATGTTCTATTGAGGATTGTCGGAGTGCTTATTAAGCAATAGAACCAGTAATATTTACAATTTTCAGTGCATTTTCTTTCTTTGGTGGCAAGCGTAATCGCTATTTTCAAAACAGCTCAATATTGACATGTAGAGTCTATGCATGCTTGTACTTTTACATTCAAGTGAAAATTTCTCTACCTAGGTACCCTTTTTTTCCCTAAAAATGTATGCATGCGCAGACCTAGGTGCTTTTCACATAGCATCGAATCCGGATCTCTTCCCCATCCCTCCCCCCTCGAAAGCAGCTAGCCATCTATCATTCAATTCCTCCACATTCTCAAGATGAATTATTTGAAATTACATCCTTCCTCTTTTTTACTGATTTACAGCTGCATAATTGAAGGAAAACCTGCTGTGGGGGGATTGCAGCTGCGATGTCTGGGCAGTGTCTCTGTCGGGCTCTTGGGGGTCTCCTCGAAGTTGCCCTTGAAGACATGCAACTGCGGGAGATGGGGACAATGCCCACACTCTGTCTCTCTCATTCTCTCGATGTCTTTTGGGTGTCGCTCTCTCGCTCTCGATGGATATCTACGACCTGCACACGTGGGTCTAGCTGGTGGGATTTGGGTGGCACCTCTTGACATTTGGGCTCGATGGTTTTTGGGAGTATTTACTAAGTGTCCGTGCAGCTGGTTTCGCCATCACGTCGTAGTTCTTGAAAAATAAGTGATTGGGGATCGAGTTCATTACGACCGTTAATCTTCTGAATTCTGCATTGTTCTGACATGACATATGGCTAACAGATGAGATCGCGTCCGATTCATGAATCCCGACCCAAATGAGTCCCCCCCCACCCCAAAAAAAAAATCTCGATCCACTGAAGAAGTAATCGAATGACTTTTACAGTATGTTTCATTGACATCCCTCTATTTCAGGTGAAATGCCATGAAGTTCCTGTTAGAATGCCATGTTAATCATCATTTCATGATGCTTGTTGACTTTTCCTCCGATCATTAGGCAGCTAAGTGGGCCCAACTTTGTTGCCTTGCCTCAATTTGTTGTCCAGGCTCGCTTGAACTAGATTTCGTTACTAAATGTCATTTTCCAAGACGGTGCAAATTGGCCCGTTCGGCTGGGGAAGTTCGTGAGTATCAAGTCAGTGATCAGGTCTACTAGACAAAGCGGCTTGCAAATGTTCAAAAAGAGAGTTAAGATCAAAGCCAGTGTAGAAAGTATTTGCAAGAGAGAGTTATACTTTCGTATGAATACAAAACTATTAAAGAAACCAAGAGTTAAACCTATTTTAAATAATAAAAAAAAACTTATCAAGTAGAATAACTTTAATTTAAAATGTACGACAAGGTTTAATTAGAAGAGAAGATGCTCTAAAAATCATCTCAGCAACATATTAATGGGGATGTTTTTAAGATGGGCCTTGGGCTGTTTTGTTTGGGAAAATGAATTTGTGGCCCTCCAACTGCCAAGCCCAATAATCACAGCCCAAGCTTCTTAATACTTTTATTGTCCACACTATACGATTGATGCATGATAGTTTTGGATTAAATTGGGGCTAATTTCCCAAAACACCTTCAACTTTAGATCCAATCCCAATTTATGGCCTGAACCTTTTTGTGTCTAAAAAAAATCTCAGACTTTCACTATAATCTCAAAAATGCCCACACATTAAAAATCACCACTACTTTCTCCAAGATCATTAACATTGGGAGGCTGCTGTTATTCTAATGAAGGTGTGGGTGTTGATGAAGATGCATTTACTAATAATGAACCTTTGACTAGCTTTGATACTGATAACTTCGAAGAAACTAGTGGTTATTTTTGGACGCACCGGCAAATTTGAGTAAGGAGTGAGTGTATTCTCTCGTGAACGAGCTAAACACACAAAAACACAAGGATTGTATGAGTAAGGAGTGAGTGTATTCTCTCGTGAACGAGCTAAACACACAAAAACACAAGGATCGTTTGAGTAAGGAGTGAGTGTATTCTCTCGCGAACGAGCTAAACACACACACACACACACACACACACACGAACACAAGGATCGTATGAGTAAGGAGTGAGTGTATTCTCTTGTGAACGAGCTAAACACAATGAGGGGGAGGGACCCCTATTTATAGAAGTTCGGGTCTTATCTCGACCGTTGATCTTTCCTCTGACCCAACGATGGTATTTGAATGCATAGCATCATTACAAGTCCGCACATTAGGCCACTCAATGGCTCTAGGCTTTGGGAAAGCCCATGGACATGTGTCAGAAGCAGCATCAAGGTCAGTAGGGCCACTTGGCATGGCGTAGGTGAACGGTTGTAGGTTGCACATGGGCAGGCTGAACATTGCTCACGAGTTGGGTTGTGCACGGGCCTTTGTCCGTATTGCGCATGAATTGATCGTGTGAGGATCATGGATCATTTATGGGTCGGTCGTGGACCGCTCATGGACAAGCCCTTGTGCGTGACATGGCCACATCACGAATGGTCTTGGATCATGCTTCGTTTGTGGGCTGTGTCACTAAAGTGAAAATTGGGTTTTTTTTTTTTTTTTTTTTAAGATAAAAAAAGTTTGAAGCAAAATTGGGATTGGATGCAAAGTTGATAGTTTTTTTTTTTTTTTTTTTTTAGGGGAATTAGGTTAGTTAAATTGTGGGATGGTAGGTTGATGGGGATATTTTTGACATTGTTCTGGACTAGAAACCCCAAAAAAAAATTGATAGGGAATCAATAGATTCATGTAAAATTTTGTGGAAATACTAACAATTGCTCTAAAAGCTAGAAATTTGGCATAAGACTAACCATTGAAATATATAATTAATGAGGCAAAAATGGGCCTAGAAAAATTTGAACTTCAATTGTTATAAAGGCTTAAGTTGTTAGATGAGAAGTAATTCAATATTTAGACATTTCGATAAGTTCCTCCTAAAAGTATTAAACTACGTACAAAAAACTGATTCTACTCAAGAATTTCAATCTATATGTATATTTCCGTAGCTTCATTACAGCATAAACTCTTCACGTCTTGTTAAGGCATTTTTTTCCTGTATTTTGTTAGTATATATGGACCGTTTAATTTAGAATTTAATTTCTAAATTTATCTTCGCTTTGGACATTGCGTCTACTTGATAAGTCTTTTTATGAAAGTTTAGCAATCTTATTAGATTATTAGGTAAAACACCGTTTGAAGGATGAACTACAGTCAAGGGTTTTAAAAAGTACATGAACGAATGTAGGGTGACCCATTCACACATTTTTTTAAGCATTTGTTCTTCACTTTCGGCATGGCAATAAATGCATCCATAACGCCGCTCTAGTTCTAGCCGATCTTGATATGTCTTATATGAGAAAAGATAATGCATTGTGGCTGCTATATGTCCATGTGTCCAAGGTAGGGATCAGGCATCCCATGATAGAATTTCCCTGTTTTAAGAGACAAGATGTTGCTTTCACCTTTTTATGAGAGCGAATATTCATGTGATTTTGTGCGAATGGTATGGGAAATCATTGTGGAAATAATTGAAAAAGTGAAGGGGGAATCGCAATCTGAAAGCTCCTCCTACATTGCCAGCTTAAAAGGGTGCTGTGTAGCATACGATAAATGGAGCGCACAGGAACTTCGAGAGGTGTGCCCAGTGGGAACATGGCCATTTCACTATCTTTGCTTTACCGTTGCAGAAATCAGTAACATCAGTTTCAACAAAGGCTCCAGTTAGCAACTTCTGTTTGTGCCTGTGTACTCGTGATTCCGTGAGGAACAGAGCATGTTATTTTACACTCTGGTGTCTACCGTAGTTTGCCACCGTTGGACACCCATTTGAGGAACAAAAGAACGAGGTAGTTTTTATTGACAACGATTTCAACCAACCAGTCAGACATTTCATTTCCTGGGTAGGCACTGAATTACCATCGTTTATATATGTTTTTTTTTTTTTTTTTTCAATCGATGCACTTTGTTTGAAATTTGAGTAACTTTTCAAATCGGTGATGGCCATGTGGAGTGGACATGTTAACCAAGTGGATGTTATGTCAGCTTTAAGGGCACATAGCTTGCATCCACGCCAATGACATGTGGCTGCAGTGTTAGAATTTCTTTGACGGTCATATTTTGGTCAAAGTGCATCACTTATGAAGAAATTATAATCTAGCATATTGAGTGGTTTAAATCAAAGTTCAGTGATAAGATTATAAAAAGCATGAAGTTTAGTGATCCATCGATGAAATTTACCTTTAATATGCATAAATCATTAGGTTTTCTAGTTTGTTAGATTACATGCAATTGTTGTCATCTAATATGCGACAACTAGGCAAAAAGATTTGATGGATTGGGGCAAGTGACGATACTTATACATGCCTACCAAGTATATTTCCATCTCGAGGGTGCGCATATATGTCGAGCAGAGGAGAGGTTGCAGGTGCTCCTCCAAAAGTACAACATTTTTATCCATTCAAATCAATTGTCACTTTCAACTATGTTATTATTTTACAAGAAAAAAAATCATAACACCCGACGCTCGGTGATTTACTTAGCCGATGAAATCGTGGTCTGAAATCGCCTGAGATTTTCTCGATAGAGAGATCTCCAACTTTTGCCATCTGTAAAGAAAAAGAAAATCTAGCAGATGCTATGGGGATGTAACCCAAGAAAATATCGCAGCTTTGGTCATGGCATAAAATAAAGGGAACCCACCTTGCATATTCAAGAGCACAGATGTAAAAAAAAGTAAGGATGGATTGTAGTCGATCCACAGGGAACACTTTGTCATCTTGTCATCCCATTCATCTAAAATTTATACTTTTCAAGTACCGGGAGACATGAAGTATTGGGTGACTTTACAAGGTGATAATGACTGTAAAGCAACGAGAGGACAGGAGAATAATGCATTTGAATCCTCCCAAAGTTGAAGGGCATCAACGTACTACGCTTGATTGGAAGTCACTTTGCAAGTTCTGTAGAAGTAGGTGAGTTTGTTTCTTTTAGCAAATAGGAAGTTCAACTCGAATTGATCAATTAATTTATCATGCACAATCGCAATTACCTTTTTGGCTTACCTCAATTAAGGATGATCGGCTCCTAGACGATCCGGTTCTCATCGAGGAACTGAGAGTTGGATTAGTTAGACTGAATCCCCATTTCTCAGAACTGGGAACTGGAACATCTTGTCCTAGAACTGGACTGGTAAATAGAAGTAGTGGTTCCCGTCACACATTTCTTTTTTACCCCATTCAAGACATTTTCAATACTCCCATTCGCATTGATCACGATCACCCTATGGCGACGAAGTGGAGGGTGTCGCGATTAGGGTTTCCGACGGCACGTCTTCCCCTGCTCCTGCTCGGCCACCTCCTCCGGCCCCAGAGCTTGGGAGCTCGCCAAGACAGCCGCCCTCCACCTAGCGAGCTTGGTCAAACGATAAGTTGGCTGATGAATGGCGATTGGATTCCGCAAAATTTGGAAAGAGAACAACAAACACGTCAAATATTGAGTGGATGAAGGCCAAATGTTTGGTAGGCGAATGGAAAGCAGCGAAAATGACTAAAATGAGGGAAAGCGGCATTTCCATAGGCGCAATTAACCCTCAGTCAATCGGATTTGGCTAGTCGGAGAGGAAGGTGTAGCTGAGAGTAAAGAAAATGGAGATTTAGGGTGTGTTTGGTTTCCGGAAATAGATTATGATAAAAAATGATTTTTTTATTACGTTTTAGGAAACAAATTCTAAGTATTTTAAGTCGTTTGGTAATTGTCCAAAATTTCGATTCGGAATAGAATTGTGTTTGGTATCGTCTTTCATTGGTTATGTTCCAAATCAATTTCTTTTTAATTTTTAAATAATTTTTTCCTTTTTTTTTTTTTTTTCCTTTTTCTCCTATTCTTCTTCTTTTTCTTTTTCTTGTGGCTAGTCGCCAGATCGACGATCGGCTAGACGAGGGCCGACGACCTCACTAGAGTGTTGCGAGGCTCTTGGCGAGGCCGGCCTCCGAGGTTGGGCGTCGAGGCTTACCTAGCCTCGCCGAGGTTGGGCCTCGCCCGTCGATGAGGCTTACCGGTGAGCCTCGCCTCGGTGGTGGTTGGGCTTGCCTCGCCCTCGTCGAATTGGCGGATGGCGATCGGTGGCGGCGGGCGGCGCGGCGCGGTGACGAACGGTGGCGTGTAGTGGTGGACAGCAATCACGGGATGGCGGAAGGGAAGAAGAAGAAGAAGAGTTGGTTTTGATTCTCAAATTTGTTCCGGAATAATAATCAACTTTTTTTTTTTATTCTTGATTCAACTTCAAATCTATTCTCGAGAAAAGAATTTTACCAAACGCGATTCTATTCTAAAACTACTACCGGGAACAAAAAATTAGAATTGGGTACTGTTTGGCATGTTATCAAATAGCCCCTTAGGATGCATTTGGTAGTTATTCCATTCCCAAAAATAGTTTTTGCTTAAAATTAATTAATTTTTATTTTATTCCCAAGAACAATTTTTGAGTTTTTAAAGACACTTGGTAATTGCTCCAAATTTTTATTCCCAAAATAGAAATGTGCTTGATAGGAACTTCATTTTTTTTTAATGTTTTAAAATTTTATTATATTTTTCGTATTTTTTCTCTCTGTTTTTTTTCTTTTCTTTTCTCTTCTTCTTCCTCCTCCTTTGTGGTTGATTGCCACCCATAGCGATGGTTGGCAATTAGCTTAGCAAGATTTGATGAGCTCATTGGAGCCTCACCACACTAGGGCAAGGTCTGACAAGCTTGCTAGAGGCTCGCTTGGCCACCACGAGTCTTAATCTTGTAGAATTGGGCAAGGTTGAGCCTCGCCGATGGCCAAGCGAGACTAGTATGAGGTCGGTCTCACCTTGGCTAGGTGAGGTCGACCTTGCCCAAATCTGGCGAGGCTGAGCTCGCCCAACCATTGACGAGGCTTAGCCTCGCCGGGCCATCGCCAAGGAACACTGACCTAGAGGTGGCTCAACAAGGTTGAGCCTCGCCGGTGGTTGATCAAGCTCAGTCTTGCTAGATTTGGGCGAGGTCGAACTCGCCTAGCCAACCTTGCCAAGGGCTAATGACACTCTAGTGAGGCTATTGGCCCTCGTTTGGCTAGCAACATGTCGAAAGGAAGAAGAAGAAAAGGAAAGAGAAGAAGAGGAAAGAGAATAGAAGAGGAGAAAAAAAAGACTTAATTCTAAGAATTGTTCCTAAAAAAATATTTTTTTTTAATTTATTGATTTTGTTTCAAATTATTCTTGGAATAAAAAAATCGATTTTTGTTCTTAAGAACAAAAACTTTACAAAATGGATTTCTATTCTTTTTTTTTTTTTTTTTTCGAGAAACAAAAGAATAGAATTAGTTGATATCACAAGTTTACCAAACAGGCTCTTAGTGACTGCAAATCACACCAAAAATGAGGGAGATAAAATCCTAGAATTTGAGTGCACAAAGGGAGATTTTTGCACAATAATAAAAAAATAAAAATCCTTTTAATCAAAGGAGACTTAAGGGGTTCAAACTTTCCATGAGAGAGAGGTCAACATGATGTCTTCTATGAGTAACATGATGATCACTCCTCACATTCTCATCACCACCTTCATTAAGAAATGAAAAAAAAATAAAAATTATTGGTCTGATCCGGATGGGTGGTTCCATCCCAGGAACTGGGAACTTGATTGAAATTCACTCGTTTTGATTTTATAAAGCTAAGAACCAAACTAAACCCAAAACTGTCCGATTTGGGTGGTTCCTTTTGCTTACCCCTAGCCTCAATTGCTATTGGCAATTTTGGAATTCAAACCTATTGCACGAATACATATTTAGTCATAAATCGTTGAAGTAGCAGTGCGCCACGTAAAACATTCGATAATGATTGGATCGCCACATTAGTGATTTTTGGCGAAAATTAGTTAGAATGACTACATTAGAATTTCGAGCAAAGTTCTAAATTAAATTGATAAAATTGAAAATTTTATAGTTGAAACGAAATTCGCACAATAAATTCAAGACTCATTGGGTGATTCTCTCAAAGATTTTACAATCTTCGAAAAGCATCTTCAACATATCTTCCTAGACACATGGTTGTCATCGGTATTTCCCTAATTTCCGCACCTGCAACTTCATATTACATAAGAAAACCCTACGAGCAACACGAAAACATCTTTAGGAAGCAAACCTTAACATTTCACTTCTCTCTCTCTACTCCCTAAACTATCGAGCCCCATCACCACAGCTGCCATTTCATCCTCCTTGGATGTCGCTACCACCAAACCACCGTCGTGCCTCCAAATTTGAGCTATCACCATTAGTGTCACTGTTTGCAAGTCTTCGGCCAAAGTTTGTCCAGCTTCCGTGCTTGTGTACATGTGTGCATGTGTGATTGTCCGTGACGATACTATTCTCATGTTGGCTCTGCTGTCATCAGCAAAGTGGGAAAATTACCAAAACAGTCCTAAACATATTATAACTTTTTCAATTCAGTCATAATTTTTTGTTTTTGACCAATTCAGTCCTAAACTTTTTGCAATTGTACCAATTCAATCCATCCGATGATCGGCTAACTCTAATGTAGATAATTTTTTAATAATATTTTATATTATTTGATTTTTTTTTTTTAATTTCTTTTTCTTCTTCTTCCTCCTCCCTCCTTCCTCTATTGGCCGACTAGAGGCGAGCGCCAATGAGATTAGCCTCACCCAACGACGATGAGGCCACCCTCACCATGGCTAGGCAAGGCCCTACTTACCTCTAGCTTGGGCGAGCCTCGCCGACCATGGTCAAGTTGCGGCCTCGCTAGATTTGGCAAGTCGAGCATTGCCATTGCCACATGAGGTTACGGCCACGCTAGATTAGGTGAGGGCTACTAGTGGTTGGGCAAGGCTTACCCTTGCTAGCCATGGCTTGTTGCGACGATCCAGCGAGGGTTGCCAATGGCAGGTCGTGACGATCCGACTAGGATGAGCCTCATTCAGCCACTAGCAGCCCTCGCCAAATTTGGCAAGGCTGCAACCACGTGCGGCCATGGCAATGCCTGACTGGCCAGATCCGACAAGGCTCGGCCTCGCCCAGCCATGGCGAGGTCATGACTTGCCCATGGTCAACAAGGCTCACCCAGGCTAGAGGCAGGCGAGCCTTGCCTAGCCATGGCAAGGGTGGCTTCACTATCGCTAGGAGAGGCTTGCCCATGTTGCTTGCCCTCACCAGTGGCTGACAGGGGCAAACTTTGCCATTGGTTGGTGAGGCTAGCCTCATCAGTGCTTACCTTTGGCCGGCCAACCAGAGAAAGAAATGAAGGAAGAAAAAGAAAAAAAAAAAGAAAAATAATAAAGAAAGAGGAATACAAAAATTTAAAAAAATTGTCCATGTCAGTGTTGGTCGGCACCCACGTTAGCACTAGCTAGCCAAAATTGGCCAAATTGATTGAATTAACACAATTGCAAAATGTTTAGGATTAAATTGGGTAGAAAAAAGGTTTAGAATTAAATTGGAAAAATTGCGATGGATTGAGGACTATTTTCCTTCAGCAAAGCTAGGCCTACAACAGCCCCCGTACCTTTTATAAACTAGTAGTGAAGCCAAGACCAAATGGATGATTACAAATTATGTTAAATTACTCTTCATAAACAAGACTCTTTGGACACGGATGTTGTATATATATATTATGCACACATCCTAGATGACTTGAAAATTATAAAATATAATGCATTGAATATGCTATAAAGTATAGACTATCTTCATGTCATACACTTCAAAGTGAAAATTACCAAAAAACTTTTAAATCTATTACATTTATTCCAGTTTAGTCCTCAACATTTTAATTTGGTTAATTTAGTCCTTTTGATCATTTTCCAAAATTGGCCGAAAGGATGGCTAGCATTAACTAGACCGCCACATTAATGATTTACGGCTAAAATTTACCAAAATGACTAAATTGACAAATTATCAAAAGTTTTGGGACTAAATTGGTACAAGTAAAAGGTCTACGATTAAATTAGTAAATCGTCAAAAGGTTTAGAAATAAATTGATTAAATTGAAAGGTTTAGGATGAATTGACATAAATGCAATATATTTAAGATTTTTTTGGTAATTTTTCCTTCTTAATATGTGTTTCAAATAGCGCGATAATACTAGTAACTAGGATATCGAATGGTATTAAGTGTTTTCTTGAAGTCATGCGGATCATTCTCTCCTAAAAGCAATGTTTCCTAATCATGATTTCTAAGATTTAGCTACCCGAAGGATTTTTAGCTCAAATATGACTTTATGACATAGCTAGAGCTTTTGAAACAAAAGAGTCATTTTTTTCTAAAGCAAGATTGAATAATTGCAACGCGAAACACGCGACGGTTTGCAACATTAATCGTCGCCTTAAATCTGCATTTAGGCGATTGTGTCTTTCCCTCTTTTCCCACAAGGAATAGGCTTTCCATCAAATGGAAGGGGAAGGATAGATTTTGCTTTTCGTTTAAAGGGAAATGTCTTACACACACAAAGAGAAAGGAAAAGAAAAGGAGTAACCCGAGAGTGATTAAAGAGAGAAGAAGAGGAGTGGGTCCCTCTGTTCACTTCCACATTCTCAAGAAAGAAATTGGAGATTTTGGCAAATAGCGTGATCCATGCATGCACGAGTGTCTCTTCTCACTTTTCCTCGGTGTCCCTTTCAGTTCCCACCCACACACACCCTCTCTTTCTATAAAATCCTTACACATTTTACCTCTTTTCTATCAGCACACTTCGTCCCACGAGAGAGAGAGAGAGAGAGAGAGAGAGAGAGAATGAAGGCAAGAAAGATCAAGAAAGGCCTGTGGAAACCAGAAGAGGATATGATACTGAAACAGTACGTCGAGACTCATGGCGAAGGCAGCTGGGCAGTCGTCTCTCAAAGATCCGGTAATGTTATAATCCGATTATAGTTTTTCGCTAGCTCTCATTACTTGAAAAGTTTGTATATAACTTAGATTTCAGACGACTTAGGGAATCGGCCTTGAGACTCACTGCATCTCTATCGAGTCAGGTTTAAAGAGGGGAGGCAAGAGTTGCAGATTGAGATGGAAGAATTACTTGAGACCCAACATCAAACGAGGCGGAATGTCCCCGGAAGAAGAAGATCTCATCATCCGGATGCATAAGCTTCTCGGCAATCGGTAAGTAACGACCATTGTTTTGTTTAACCTTCCTGTGTGTCTTGAATCCAAAAGAAAAAGGAAAGAAGAGGGAATTTTTTCTAGACTTGTTTAGAGCTTGAGAAGTTCGTTGCTACTTCCGTGGTGACGAAGATGGTCACTAATTGCCGGGCGGCTTCCCGGTCGGACGGACAACGAAGTGAAGAACTATTGGAACACCCATTTGAACAAGAGACATTTGTCGCGCAAAAGGAATAGCATTGCCTCAAATGGACGCCGCAAGGACGAGAACATCTGCGCCACCTTGGCGACCGAGACAGCCCCGGAAGTACCAGCTCCACCGTCCATGACTCCTCCACCAGTAATTCACAATGGAAGCAATGACCTCGACGCACAAGAAGCGATGATGACGGGAAGGAAAGAAGACAGGCTAGAAGACGGAGAAAGATTCGTGTACGGCTGCGACATGGGATCGCCGCTGTCCATGCCCACCAGCAATTATTCTGCGTCGGTTGTCTTTGACGACGAGCTGCTTGTGCCCTGGCTGGATTCCTTTGTTTTTGTCTGAAGGCATTTGGATCGCAAAAGATATGAAGGGATCCAGGCGTGATGTGTTGCTACCCGTGCTGTTGTTCAACGGCGCATCATGAACCACCGGACGAGACTTATTAGAGCTGTGGCCCCCAAGGACTGAAGCGTGAGCTTCATTTTAGCAAACAGAGCAGCGCTTTTTCCGCAGGCCCTATTGCAAGGACGTTCTTTCTCTGTTATGATTGGACTTATTAATGCAGCTTTTGCATATGCAATATTCCAGCACCGTCTGCAGAAAGCTCTCTCTCTCTCTCTCTCTCTCTCGTACATGTGAACGACAAACTTAACAAAAGAGGGAAAAAATATGGAGTTAGATCAAATCATAGTCTCCGAAGCTTAATTCTCTTGATTCAAACGTGGGCAGTTTTATGGCACACCGAGTGCAGCTTAGAACAACATCACGATGCGTTGTGGCAATTTAGTAACGATTTGTCGAATGCGAAAGTCATAGAAAAGAAAATTATGGGATCCGTCTGCTATCGTGCCTTATAAACTCCCGACAAACGCGGGATGCGGTCACACTTAGGCCTACACTAGCCACACTCGGTTATCCACAAACGAGAGGAACAAAGCCTAGGCAACATCTCCACTTTCAGCCCGTTTGAAGACAAAACGACAGCAAGCGTATCTTTTCAGACCGTTGCCACCATAAGATGGCACCCATTCATTACTAATATGGTTAAATGAAGAACCCTAAAAACCTACACCGATATGGCTGTAGACCGTCTTAGCGCCACTTCTTATGTCTAGTTCTTGCTCCCACCGGATTCAAATGTCCTTACTGGGGTGTATATAAACTAGGAACATGCACCAATGGAGATTCTCTTCAAAATCATTGCAAGAAAAGCCACGCATATGCAGGTCCATACACTTGAAATATCGGTCTGACAGAAGCCAGAGAACTTCTCACTCACCACGACGGAGTCCAGATTCTTTTAAGTACCACAATATGCTAAAACCATAATAATCTTCGAAATGTGCAGGCTGAAGGTCCAAATGAGAGGCTTTACCGAGTCGACATTTCATCAAGTAACATTCCCACCAAATCGAAAAGGAAGGTTTTACCGGCACGGAAGAAAGTGCTCTCCCACCCGACTTGAAAACAAGTCCCTTCTAGAGCAAGGACTGCTCTGAGATGATTATGCGCAGACGGAATTGCTCATGATAAAGCAGGTTGAGTTCGTGCTCGTATCATCTCAAACTCGTAGTCAGGCTCAGAGATGATTATGCATTTACACTTTTAGCTCGCTACTGATAAGGAAAGCTGAAAGAGTGAATTGCCGTTCCACTTTATACAATCTGCTATTTTTGTACACGCTTCAACAATTAAATCGCTTAGCTAAAGGAAACATGTCCCCTTCAAAATACGAGAATACAAATCTAATTGGCATTCGACTAAGGCAGCATAGCATCTACAAGACGTCATCTTGCTGAGGGTATAGTAAGCTACTTTCAATAGGCAAGGAAGGTGGAGTTCCGGGTGGGATGCAAGCAGCACCGTTCTCACCTGCACATATGCACAATGCCTCTGCATCCCTAAGGATTGTATTGAGATCAATGAGGCCGCTCAACTCGTTGATGAACTTCAAGAGCGTATCAAAGTCCATCTGCTCGCCCATTATCTTTTTGCGGTACCGCTTCAAGATTGAGACGCAAACATAGAGGTGTAAATGCTCTGACAGGTGGTGCGTCCAAAAAACCTCCCATAGGCTCATTACCTTTTCATACTCGAATTCCCTGAAAGTGCAAAAAGTAATCAGGAGGAAAGAGAGTAAAGCAGGTACAAAAGAAATAAATAGATCAGCATATTTGGTTCCCCAACTCGTGGAATAACAAACATTTTCAGCTGTGCAATATGATTATCAAGACAGCAATAAAAAAAGTTATAAAACTGGCACGAATGATTCTATCGATAAGCATATAGAAACAGAACTGCACTGATAAAACCAATTTGGAATCTCCTTCCCCCTTCCCCTTCCTCACCTCCCCCCCCTCCCCCCCAAAAAAAAAAACCAAAAAGAAAAAAAGAGAGCAAAAAGTAGGTCCCAGAATTTTGTAAGTCCAGTCTTCATCGATCAAAGATTAAGAAAGGGACAACACAAACCACCATTTCTCGGTCAAAAGAAAAATAGTGACATTTGAAAGTATCTGAGGTAAGGGGAAAAAAACTGGAATGCACACTTGCAGACATTGCTTGAAGGATGAAGAGAGAGGATCATAATTTAGCCAACACTCAAGCTGTCAATAGAATCAACAAGTTTCTTGGTTTAGATATTTACCTCTTGAACTGTATCAGAAGCCAGCGGAAGCAAAAGAAATAATTCAAGCAATCATTCTGCTTAAAATAGTTGTGCAGTGGAAGGTCCAACAACTCCACCAGCTGCAATAATTACAGCATGATTATCAGTCTCCAAGTTTCACATATGTCATCCGGAAGCAAAATTTATGAGAGTAATACTTGAGACCCCACACTTGTCCATTCTTTATGTTTTACAAAAACTAAGCATCACCGATATATACAAACAGCAAGCAGAATAAAATTTCAATGTTGTAGTCCCTATTTTACAAGAAGCAATGCTCAGTATCAGACTTCTTGAAAGGGAGATGATTAGTGATGTATTGATGGGCACCAGTCCTAGATTATGGTTAAATTCAGGAACCAAACTAATTTACATATAAAATATGACTATTCTGTACATATTATCAGATAAAAACTTAAATCATCATCGATAACTGTTAATTCTCAGAGAGAGAGAGAGAGAGAGAGACCTTGCTTAATGCAAAAAGTTGAGAGTGCATGCCATTTTGATCTCGATTAAAATTGGGTCCAAGTCGTTCCATCAGAGCAACAAAACACCAAAAAGATTCCGATTCGTCCTCCATAACGTACAATATGGGAGAAAGAAGATCGCTCATACCCTGCATTTTCAGAGGACAAACAATTTGTATTGAAACAGGCAAATGTCATAAACAATCGATGTGGTGAACTGGGGATTTAAAAGCTTCATTAAATCTCAACTCTAGCCTGGATTGTTTAGCGAAAAAAAACAAAAAACAAAACAAACAAAACAAAACAAAAAAGAAAATTTACCCAGGATTTTTAGGTACTTTCATTTTAATCTTACCCCCGCATAATTTTGTTTCAATTATAAATGTTACTTCACGTACAAAACCACATAACATCAGGGTTGATTGAATCTAGCTCCTATGAATAGACTGGGCCAGATTTTGAATATTGGTAACCGTATCCGTGACCACTCACAAAACCACATAACATCAGGGTTGATTGAATCTAGCTCGCTCCTATGAATAGACTGGGCCAGATTTTGAATATTGGTAACCGTATCCGTGACCACTCCTCTCCCTCCCCTCCCTCCCTCCCTCTCTATGATTCAAATGTTTTCAATGCATCATATGGTTAATTTCCATCTATTCAAAGAAGACTGCTCCACCCCATTGCCACTACTGCTTGTTAGCCACAGTTAAAGGTCACACTGACTAAGCGATTAGAATAGGCTAGAAGGACATTGAAGTTCTTTGTAAATTTCAAACTTTCTGAGTTTGGGTTGTAAAGGAAAACCCCCTGGAGGACAGGGTTTTTTTTGGTAATGATGCAAAAAAGCACCCCACTTGTCAGGCAAGCATTATAAGGGAGGTTGAACGAAAAGACTATCCTTTTTGCACCCAAACTTACACCAGGACATTTTGATGACAGCTGCAAATTCAGCAGAGCAATTGGCAATCATGAAAGAAAAATGACTGAAGCCCAGATGGTGGAATAGTAAACTGTTCCAATCAAAATGAATGTTCAAACACCAGAGGCTTTAGCCTTCTGGAGCGAGGACACACAAAAGACTACCATCACAAAATAACTGCCAAATAAAGCTTTAAGACATACAAGCACAGGCTGTTTCACCAGCCAGCAGTAAGTGAGAACTATTACCTGACAATAACCAAGATCGAAATTGTAAAATGAATAGGTCAATAAAATATCTCGAAGAAGATTCACATTTGGGTTGTCATCTCCTTCGTAGAATGAGAGTGACCTATCAGTCCTAACCTTCAATATGGAAAATGGATAAAAAGTCAAAAACACATCAAATTTCACAAGAAGCAGCAACTATACTGGAAAAATCATGCCAAACTTCACTTACCACGTCCTTATCAATAAGACCTTTCCTCTCCCTGAACTTAGTGAACCTCTTTGCTTGTTCTGCAGATATACTCTGTCAAGCAAAAAAGAAATCATTTTGCATTTGCTTTCCAATTATCTTACTTAGCATGCAACACTTGAGAAATGCACCTCTTATAATGCCCATGCAAAGGAAACAATTACCTACCAATTATTAAACTTCACTATTTAAAGGTTTCATCATTTGCAATTCTCATTCAGTGAATATGCCCTCTACTCTTGCAAAAGTACAGATGACGACTGAAAGTGTGTGGTCCTGATTCTCATCAAAGATAAAATTAACAGTGCTTTGATTCTTTGCTAAGTGAACAAATATGCATTAATCTCATTCCCCTACACAACAGGAGATAGCAGCTCTTAACACACATGCTCATCGTTATTTGTTAAGCCATTATGCAATATAATTATTAAAAGAAGACAGTATAATAACTGCCTTTTTTCTACTTCTCACTGAATCCTTTAAAAGAGAAGAACATCAGAAACCAGTGTAGTCCAAATTAGATGATTTTCTGTTCAGCTCACCAACAAGATGAATCAACTCAATAGGTATGAAGAGCAACAACTGTGTGATTCAAAATGAGAAGGGTGTGTTTGGTTTTCCTTTCTCTTTAATTTTTGCTTAATCAAAATCTTGTGGCTCACATATTTTGATTTTTTGTCATCCAAAACATCTAAAACTTTCATACTAAATACATGTTGCATAAATTGACATGTAACTTTTTTCATAATCTTTTTGAAACTAGACTACATTAAATATTGGCGAGAAAGTCTTTTTGCCTTTAATTATTGGCAAACAAATAAGCCCTAAATGAATTTGATTTAATTCACAATTAGATCATAAATCACGAAACTCAATGCAATTGACTATAAGGTTATGCTCAAATGTGCTTTCTATGATTCATATAGAATCTGTCTAAAGAGACTAACTGAAATATAGATATGTTCCTACGCTAATAAGGATATTCAAATGGTCGAGCAACTACATCAAAAAGGCTAACTAATGTTTGATGTAGTAACCCATTTAGACACATGGGATGTTTCTATAGCAATTATGGAGCCCAAGCGAAGGTTTGATATCCTTTCTCTTTCATTTTCTTCTCTATGTAATAGTTCAACAAATGAAGGCAACCCCGACTAGCAATTCTTGGTAACTTCCATCTTGTTATACCTAAATCATTTTTTATTCATTTGTGAAGAAAGAAGAATCTGTAATTTATCAAAGAACTAGGTGACAGTGTATTGTTGTCAAATGTCGTCCATAAAATGTTCTTACCATTAAGTAATTTCAAATGGTATTATTGAAGTAAATGTCATTAGATTACTTGTATTATCCTCTTTTCTGTCACCCCACCCCATATCCTTAAGGCAGTGACGAAAGAGAACCAGCTCCTGCTGGAAAGAAATTACCACAGATAAAAACCTATTGTAAAGCCATGATATTAGTAGGATGGGGAGCAATAGTAACAGTAGGATGACACTCCAAGGGCGTGCATGGAAACGTTTCTAAGAAACGTTTCCGGAACACTTCAGTACGGATTTTGTTCCCGGGAACAAAAAAAGAACAGAAACGCATTTGGTTGCGTTTCTGTTCTTTTTTTGTTTTTTTGTTCCCGGAACAAAATAAGAACAAAAAAAAGAAACAACAAATTGTTGTTTCTGGCCTTGAGAAACACTTCTTGGACGCCCGAAAGGAACAAAAATGAAAAGAAAAAAAAACAAAAATTGTTGTTTCTCCTTCGTTCGTCCTCCTTCTCTCCGGCGACTCCTCACTCGGCCAACTCTCCAGCGACTCCTCACTCCGCCTCGCCGAGCGTCGCCGGCGCGGGCGAGGCCGAGCTCGCCCAGCCAAGGCGAGGCCGAGCCTCGCCGAGGGCCGACGAGTCTCGCTGTGGCTGGGCGAGGCTGCCGGCCCCGTCGGCCCGTCGTTGGAGGCTGGTGACCGGCCAAAAAAAGAAAAAATAAAAAAGAAAGGAAAAAAATGAAAAATAAAATAAAAATGTTTAAAAAATTAAAAGAAACAAAAAAAGAATAAAATTTACCAAACGTGTTTCTATTCATGTTTTATTCCCGGAACAAACGTTACCAAACGCGTTTTTTTGTTCAAAAATTATTCCCTGGAACAGAAACACTTTTTTTTTGTTTCTGTTCCCTGGAACAAAAATAGAACAGAAGCGTTACCATTCGCACCTCAAGAAAACACAAACGAAACCCCAAAAAATATTGGAACTTTTTAAAAGTTTACCACGGTATCAAAGACACAAGCATAGCCAAGCAGAAACATGCATGGTGGACACCAAAGAGCATTCAGCACCAGGAGGCATTTCATGTGAAGGGCATCAAAAAGCATGAAGATGCATACCTGCCATTGGTGTTTGATGGTTTCATACTCCGACTTTTTCATTGACCTAAGATATTCTCTCTCCGCATACGTTGAATCAAAGGCATGGTATCCCAACAAGAGTGCCCAAACCTGTAAACATCAATGTTACTATAACAACATCACCACATGAACAAGAAAAATGCTAGAAAGGACAAAACCAAAAAGCAATCTGTATGGACAACTAGGATACTAATAATCCATCCAAACCAACAAAATACACACCTCTCTCCTCAATCTGTGCTCTACTCCTCCATAAAATATTCTCTTTTTCAGTGCTTTTGAGTCAATCACCCGTCCTTCAGAATCCAAGAAAGTAGCCCACTGAAAACACAATAGAAGATAACAAGGCTAAGAGGCATGGCATTCATCTATCTCTAATACTAGAAAAGACAGGACAACAAGCACCATTTACATCATAGAATGAAACAAAATCATCATCGATGGATTCCGTTTAAATGATTGAAAAAGAATTATACTAGAAAAGCAATGTTCATACCTCTTCTGACCCTAACGGCGACTGACGTGGTTTCCCCCATACCATTGATAATTTATCAAACTGCCAAAATGCAACACGAGAAGTTGTGCAGAAAATAATAAGTGAAGAGTAGCTTAGGTCTTCAAGGTAGACAGGAAGTACGAGAAGACAAGTATATATAAATAAATAAATAAATAAATAACAACAACAACAACTGCAAATAAGACAACTACATAAGTACATGTACTGATAAATAAGAAATGCATTACAGAAGTAAGGAAAGCAATTGAAGAGGTACAACCAATAGTTCAGCGGTAAACAATGTAAATGAGGTAGTTACGTGACATTTTTCAACAGGACTGAATGAAACAAAAAAAAATAATAATAAAAAGGCAAGAGTTCTCTAATGGCAAAGATGATCAGGACCGTCTTTTTCTTTTTCTTTTTTTGTCCCCTCTACAGTCAGACACACCAGTTAGGTAATTAAAAAGCTTTGTCAAATTATCAATAAAGTAGGAATCAACTTAAGATGATCCCAATTAGTCACCTGAGACTCATTTAAGGATGACGCTAACTTGCAATCTGCTGCTATTGGGGACCATATACTTCATTAGTGAAAGGACAGACTATAATGAAGGACTCAGATTTCACTAAATCTCCAAAGAAATATTAAAAACACAGCATTTCCACCCCAATTTGAAGTTTTATAGTATGCGATATTCATAAGTTGCAGAAAATTACCTCCAGAGGATCTGGCACAACAGGAACCTCCTCAGGAGCTTTCTCTGGATCAGTGGATGGCTTGTAAGAGTAATCATGATAGTGCGGGCTATGGTCTCTCCTCTCATTTGCACCATACCCATTGTTTAGACTTTCGCGAAGAAGTTGTGAAGTCGTTTCTCGAGCAAACCTCGTCACTAAAGAGAACTTCTCCAGCACTTGAATTGAAAGATCCCGAGCAGGATCATGAACCTTTGGTCTTGGCCTCCCATTGTACAAAGACAAACTTGCAACTTCACCACTAACACTGCCATCATCAATTGGCTGATTTTCAGCAGAATGTGGATCTGAAATAGACGTGGATGCAGATAGTCCATTTGCCACAACAGCCCTGGGCAGCTCCAAGGAAGATAAAGTTCTCTGGACAAGCCAACAAAGCCTCTTTCAAAAGTTGAGCGACGAAGAAGAATGACAGTTACTTAAGTTGCTGCTATTGTTCTAGCCATTGAAAAGATTCCATTAGTGAAAGTACTATTCCCTGGTTGAAATTTATTGCATTATCCCTTCAATCATTGGAAGAGAGAGACCAAGAACAAAGAAAACACTAACAAGGATCCTTGCATCTCCAAACTCTCTAATCCAATCAGTAGGTTATCTTTTATCTATTATCTGTCATGAATAGCATCATCCTTGACCAGTCTCATGAACAGGTACCTTGTAAGGCACACATCGATGGCTAAATGCCTAAAAGTACTTTACAAAACAAAACCAAATACAAGCAGGAGAATGTGATGTGACACACACCTGAAGAGGATTCTGAAAATCGTTCACGAGAAATATGTTGGCATCGTCAGCTGACCTGCAATAGGATCACTTACTTAGAGAAACTAACAAGCAACAGGGAACAGCAGGGCTATATTTTGTGACGCAGGAGATATTCATCAGCAACTCCAAGTCTATCTTATTAGTATTAAAAGGTCAAATCACTAATTTCTCTCTATGTTGCCCACTAGGTTCCTAGATCTATAAAACAAAGGTGACATACTTCCAAGATCTGAAAAAAAATAAAAATAAAAAAGATCTTAAATGCCAGCAAGCATCAAATGGGCCATCAAAGATTTTGATCTTTGTCCTTTCTTACACTTCTTTTGATTTTACTCCCATGTTTACTCCAAGTCTTAGGCTCCTAGGAGAGCAGCCATAATACCATAGGGAGAAAATACATGTCACTGAAAATTCATGAAATATAACAGCCTACTTTCTCTAATCCTAGACTTCCTTCTTAAAAGAGGCCACCTTCAAAAGGTTCTTACGATATGGGATTAGAATATTTCAATCAACATAAGAAAAGAAACCTAACAGAGATAGAGAGAAAGTCAGATTGCATGAACAGGTATTTGTTCAACATCCCAACTGGCTTCTTTCTCAATAAAGAAAATGATATAACCAAGGATTATCACTTGAGAAGTAAAATCTATGGATTAAATCTCCAAAACAATCAGAAATAAATGGAAAAGGATGATACTTATCTACCAGACTTCAGTCTGAAACATCATTTGATGTTACAATCATCAAAACGATGTCAACCTTGTAGCACTAAGCACATTCTTTTACAGAATATGCAGAAAAACTTCATTAAACCTTCAAAATTTTCCTCTTGTAGTGTGTTTATAGTATTTTCATAATGACTGCAACATTTAAATTGAATTATACAACTGAATGTAGCAAATATGGCTCTAATCGACCATCTCTCTCTCTCTCTCTCTCTCTCTCTCTCTCTCTATTTTCCTTTCAAATTTGTTCTTCCAAACAGAGATCCTTTTCCTTGGGAAATCTATTCTCTTGTTCTTTTTTTTTACTATTAAGAAAAAAAAAAAGGCATAAATCAGAATTTGGGTCCTAACACCTAACAGCACACATAGACTCCAAGCCCCTAACAGCATATCATATTTAATATCTATGTCAACAGCAGACCTCTCCAACAAATAGAAGTTATTAACACCATTAGTATCTTCCCCTAAATAATCAGACTCAAGAAGATGCACATACTCTATCGACTATTACATCAATTCTTCTTTTACAAGTATAACACATTGCCTCTCCTATATGTAACTTATACAGAGATTAAACAAGTATTATTTGAGCACTCAAGTTACCAACAAAAAGAAATCAAGAACTAATGTACCTCACAATAAAAACGTGTTGCTTTATTGTCGCAAGAAACTCCTTGACTCCTCCACTATAGAAGTAAAGAGGAGGATATGCAAGTCCTGCAGATTACTATCAATCACACAATGCATACCAAGTAGAGTCCGATTTTGCTGGACAAGTTCATTTGTTGGAAAGAAATAAAACATCATGAGGTGACCAACACGTTGTTGCAACCAATTTTTCCAAAACTGAATATTGCTTTACAGAGTTAACATTAAGATATTCATGTCAAAATTGAAGATCATCTTGAAGAAGCAGAAGTCTCTCCTCTCACATCACACAACAGTATGCTTTCTTTTCAAGTTTAGTACGAGCATACATAATTTTAAGACAGCCAAAACCCTCAAAAGCTGTGACTCCTCTCTGCATCGTTCTCGGCTTAAAAGGAATGCTCGACAAGGACATACTAGTTGGGACCAAACAACGACCTAAAAAGGATGAGTGAATCATTGAACAGCTTTCAACTTCAGATTTCTCATGATATTTGATGACACCTATGGACAAGCGGAAAAAATGGTTGACAAATTGTGCTACTAACTAAGCCACAAATATACAATATCCACATTCTTTGCCAAAGACAATTTTAGTAGATTTGAGGATCATGGTTTCCTTGATATTTTCATCTTCACAATGAAATTTCACCAATTAAACAGACAGGAAAACCAGTTATTCAATTGCTTGCCCCCGAGACAGAAATTACAACGCACGAGGTCAATCAGATACCAAAGCTCCCTAATGTCTTCAACAGGTGTTTCCTGGCTTGGCTATTACACTAGCCAATCCGCAGAAAAGAAATTTAAGCAGAAACTGTATATTAGCACGGTTCTTTACCTGTGGACATAACGACTATGATGTATTGCCACCCGAGCGTCGGGGTGTGGCGACGGATGGACCTCACGTCGGAGAAAGAAACCCCCCTGATCGTGTAAAGATTCCTATCTGCACGCACAAACAATCGACAAGAAAACGGCCTCAGAAACTACATCCTCGCGCACAACAAGATGAACGAAGACCAAAAAAAGAAAGCTGCACAATACCTTTCTCGGACAGTTTCGAGTGCTGACCTTTGTAGGGTATCCAGGTCTACAGCGCAGCACAACAAGACAACACGAGCGATTAACCGCCGCGAGACGCGACCATTTCCCGACGATCGACACAGGATCAAACAAAACAAACAAACGAACAACCGAGACCGATCGAACGAAGCTCACCAGCAGAAGGCACGCCCCTTGCTTGATCAGCATCAGCCTGCCGCCGATCCTCTCGGCGGCGAACTGCGAGGGGTGGATCGTCACGTTGTCCTTCACGTAGACCAGCTCCGCGCCCTCCGGCTCGGCGGAGGAGCTCGTCTTGGCGCTGTCGCTCCGCTGCATGCTCACGGATCCCTGCTTGGACCGAGGAATCGTCAGAGCGCCGGCAATCGTCGATCGCGGCACCGAATGCGGGCGATCGAGCAACGCCCGACGAAAACGGAAGAAAAACAAGAGAGAGAAAGAAAGGATCGATCCGGCGAGGAGGAGGAGGAGGAGGGGATTGCCTGGAGCTGGGAGGCGGCGTAATCGGCGTCGTCGGAGAGATCGTGGAGCTCCGTCTCGTGCATCGCTTTAGGGTTTTTCCGGCGAGGGACTCTTGTAGAAGAGATCGATGACGATGGTGGGGGGAGATGAGGGGAGCGCGGTTGCTTAGCGAGGGAGAGAATAATGCTGACGCGGACCAGCGACGATGGTGTGAAGGAAGAGCAGTTTTAGTTTTTTTTTTGAATAATTTTTTTTATATATTTTCCATTTTTTTCGATTTTTTTTTTTTTTTTTTTTTGGTCGTAGTTGCGGCTCTTCGATTTCTAAAAGCCGCTGCCCTGGGGGCCACGCGCTATGCAGGAATTAAAAAGGGCGAGTTCGAGAAGGGATTTTTTGTGAAGGTTCTCTTCAATGATTCCTTTGGTGCCCGCCTTTTGGTGGGTTACTACCATTTCTCCTCCCCATTTGATTAGTATTCTCATCATTGCTGTCCTCGTCATCTTTGTGAGGGAAGCTATCTTCCTACACAAGATGGACCACGCATGAAATAGTATCACGACTTTTGTAAAGTGTCGCCTATTTTGGTGTTAAAACTTTTGAAAAGTAATTATTTAAGCGACTTCTACGGCAAATAAATAAGATTACCTAAATGGGCGTTTTTAAAAAATTTCGACATTAAATTGATCGTTCATAAAATTTTGGCTAGAGGTGGTAAAATGAGTCCAGAACCTGTACTTTGACCCACACTTATATATGTTGTCTTAAGTTTTAAAAATAAGTTTAAGATGGTCATAAATGGGTTACTTATCTATTAAGTTTAAGTGAGTCATGGATAGAATATGTTGCCAACTGGTCATCGTCAATGGTCACTATCAATTGCCACGAGTCATGGGGGTGACATATGCTGGTGCCAAAAGATCAAGGAAATTGGTGACCTGATGACAAGGACATTGACGACCGAAACCCTAGTGAACGATGGCCCATTAGCTGTCAATCTTCAACGTTTGCCACCAATAGTTGATCACCTTCGAATGCCATCGATCACCACTGGTTGTCGATCATTGCTAGTCACTACTAGTCATCTATCATCACCATGGGCAGTCCTCGTTGATCATTGCTTGCTGGTCGTCTGACATAGAAAAAAATAAAAAAAATTTAGAAATTACAAAAATTGTCCATGATGTTTTAGCGATATATATTTTTAAAAATTTATAAGAAACAAGTTTTGTTAAATTAGATTACATATGGGTCAATGACCTTCAAAACCCCAAAGTAGTACACTTTCGCGACAAATTTATCCCAAACTAATTTTCTGACCTAAAAAAACCTCAAAGTAGTACACTTTTGATAAATTTACCCAAAACTAGTATACTAATGACATATTTACGTCTGTTGATTTTTGTTAAATTTTAGTAATGAATGATACACATGTGATATTCTTACCTTTTACCAAAATAAAAAAAGATACACATGTGACAAATTTATCTCAAACTAATTTTTTGACCTCCAAAAAGCTCAAATTGGTACACTTTTGACAAATTTACTACAAACTAGTATACTTATGACACATTTATCCTATGTTAGTTTTTGTTAAATTTTAATATTAAATTACTAAGTTAAATGACACGTGACCATTGATTGATGTATCGGTTTTGGATTTTATTCTCCGTTTGTCACGGTTATACAATTTTTGTAATTTTTTGAGGCATTAATCCAATTTAACGAATGGTATATTTATCACAAATGTACCAATATATGATTTTTGGTGGTCAAATAAATTAGTTTTTGGTAAATTTATCACAAGCGATCACAAATATACCATTTTTGGATTTTTCATGGTAAAAAAATTAGTTTATGGTAAATTTGTCTCACATGTAACAGTTTGAAGTTTTTGGGGGTATTGATCCATTATATATTGAATTTTTTTAGCAATATGAGTTGGGTCGATATGAGTCGCTAGAATTATATTGTATAAAAATTGATTAAAATAGGTTAGATGAGTTAATATGAATTTGATCATTTCAACCCAATTCACCAATTTGGCAGGTCAGTTTTGGCATTAAATTGATTGTTCATAAAATTTTAAGTTTTAAAATCTTAATATTAGAAACTTGACAAAACGAAGACACAAGCCAAAAGCAAAAACCACAAAAGCAAATATTCGAACTGTGCCATTATTTTCTTTTTTTTTGTTAGACTCAAAAGCAAAATTAGGAAACAAATATTCTCTCCAAATAATTTCATTTAAAATCACAAACATCTATATTTTTTTCAAAAAGAAAGAAAAGGAAGTAAAAATTTCTCGCATCTCCGAATTTCTTCTTTGTTTCTTCATTGACTTATATGCTCTGTCTTGAGACTGAACAACGGAGCTTGGAGCCTTCGGAAATCCACTGCTTCTCTTGTTTCACTGCGAGAATCATTAGGGAATGTTTGCGAACGTAGTTAGGAAATCCGATGCATTTATATGACAAAAAGAGAAACAAAAGAAACGACCTTGTCGGTACGTAGATGACGCACAATACAATATTAAAATGTTATGTGACAAAACTTGAAAAACGATTAATTTAGTATCAAACATTTAAAAGCACTCAAATAAGTCACATCCATTTTTTCATCGTCGGAGTCGACTTACGTAATCACTACTCAAAAGTTATGCTGCCTTTTTCTGTCTCATCCATGCCATATAAAAGTCGCCCAAATCTAATCCTCCTCTCCTTTTTTTTTTCTCTCTCTCTCTCCCAACCTTTGCACAAAAGCAAAACGTGAAGCCTAGACATTTGCTGTGCCCGAGCCGCCGCAGCCGCCATCCTCATTCCTCGCCACTTTCTTCAACGTTTGCTGCTACACTCGCCATCCCTGCTATCGCCGCCGCAGCCATGGGCAAGTTCGCTGTCTTAGTCTTAGCCCTCGCGGTCCCCCGTCCCTCTTTCTAAATCATCTCTTTGGTTGAGCTCAACACCGCCGTCGAGTTAAGGCTCGGCTGGCGATTCCAAGCCGTGGACGCTGGTGTCGAGCTAACTCCTTTGTTGTCACTGTCGAGCTTAAGCCTCGAGTTTCCAGATCTAGCAATGGTGGCTTGTCCATGGCTGTGAGATCCGCCGGCGAGGCCAACATTCTGACGACCATGGACAAGCCACCGAGAAGGGACGACGGCTGCATCCGCAATACAAGGGAGATGATAAAATAAATAAAAACAGCGTAAGGGCAAGAACAGAGAAGTTAGAAGTTGATTTGGTTTCAGGGATGTGGATTGGGTGTGGTAAGAACTGAAACCTTGTCTTTATAACTAAATATCCTCCATGAATTATCTAGCCATGGAGTTCCTTCTTAAAACAATAGAATTTACTTTCGTAGAGATGATTTTTTTTTTTTAATCCCCTTACTCTTTCCTCAATGAGTCGCACGCTCATACAATGATCTCGATAAAATTTCCCAATTTGGCAATTTCACATTGTCCCGACGCGATAATCTTTAGAGCAAGCAATCCCGACCATTACCAAGTTTGGTATGCTTTAATCGCTCTTTTCTTGCCGAGTCTAAACATCTTTTCTTGGTAAGAGAATTGTAATATCTGGGCT
This sequence comes from Eucalyptus cladocalyx, assembly GCA_017140615.1. Classification (NCBI taxonomy): domain Eukaryota; kingdom Viridiplantae; phylum Streptophyta; class Magnoliopsida; order Myrtales; family Myrtaceae; genus Eucalyptus; species Eucalyptus cladocalyx. The sequence continues at coordinate 12,312,685 of CM029518.1, forward strand.
CCACCGTGTAATATTGTCCGCTTTGGATCACCCGCCCTGGCACGGACGAACCGCCATCCCGGCCACGGTCTTTTCCCTCATGACTTTAAAAGCCGCCACATAAATTAGAGAGATCCAAGACTTATAAGCTAACCAAGACCTCCCTCCCTAGACGATGTGGGACAAGAGAGGAGGCCATCACACTCTCCACCTCTTTAACAGAAGAGCGTTCTCGCTGTGGCCCCACGGGCCACTGTGTAATATTGTGGGTCACCCGCTGCGGACGAACCGCCATCCCAGCCACGGTCTTTTCCCTCATGACTTTAAAACGCGTTACATAGATTAGAGGGACCCAAGCCTTATAAGCTAACCAAGACCTCCATTCCTAGGCGATGTGGAACAAGAGAGGAGGCTGTCACAAAAATAGAGTTCACAAAAAAAATATTTGCACGAGCATGCTATTTTAGGCGCGAATTATACTTCTTCTAAGTAATCAGAAGATGTGATTCTTCTAACTTATCCTCAGCAATGACTTCACTTCCTCCACCAACGCCGCGAGTGCCACCGCCACGATCACTTCCTCTTGCTTTACCATCACCTCGACCCACCGTCCATACCTTCATCCGTCTACCACCATCACCATTCCAAGTGCGGTGGCTGTTGACATAACCACCCCCAGCTTGTCCACCTTTGCCTTCCCCCACCCAGCACTCCCAGCGTCTCCATCACCACCGCTCTCCACAGCCACCTCCATCAGCCACGATTAGCAGCACCACCCACAAGTGATGTAACAATACTAGGCCCACTGCCGCTGCCGCTGCCGCCATGGCGACCTTTCTTACCTTGATTATTGTGTATACTCAAGTTGCGATACATTTAATTTTTCCTAGATTTAATTTTGTGATTAATCTCTAATAAGAAAGGTACATGAGATATCTGCCAAATGTTCAATTAGGTGTCTAGTTCTTTTTTTCAATTGAATCAAAAAATTATTTTCTTTTCTTGGTCCTTCAGTTGAAAAAACGATAATGGAAGTGCCGACGTGGCCGTTATGTTAAATTCTCCATTGACTCCTTGGGTGGCGGCTAAACATCTCTATAAGAATTCATAAAGACAGATAAATGTTTTAAAATCATTGAGTAAACAAGGAAATCTGAAAAAAGAAGGAAAGAAAATACTAGGAAAAAAGAGTCTGACGGGGAGGCAGGAGGCTATGGCCGCTGCCTAACCGCCGGTAAGGGCCCGACATCCCATCGCTGTCGAGCAATGCAGCTGCCGCCTCCAATATCGCATCCTCCCATGAAACGAATGCAGAGATGAGAGCGAAAGAGGATTGGCGAGCCTGGCGACGTTCATGGCTTGACCGTCAGGCGTCAAGTGGGGAAGGCAGTTGCAAAGAGTCCAGCTACCGGCAGGGGTCTACCTCGGTGGTGGCTTGCATTGCCATCGCCTAGCCTTGGTCTCTTTTCCCCAGCCCAGCCCGGCACTCTCTCTCTCCTCTCTCGAGAAAATATCTGATAAGGTCACGTAAGCCATGCGCCTGTCTCATCACGTAGGTCATGCGTCACTTCATTCATTGATTGCCATGTGCCCAACCGGAGCTTTTGAGATTTTGCCTCTTCATCTCCCTCCTCATTACTCTCTCTTCTCACTGTGTTCTTCGATTTTCCCTTCTCCTTTTGAGACCGTGGACGGTGATGGCTCGCCAATGCATTTCATTGAGATTCTCACTGAAGTTCATCTTCTCAAGAAGATTGACAGCATAAACACAAAGCAAAGACAAGACGCAGGATTGTCTCCCGAGATTGAAGAGAACACGCCGTGTTTGCACGCATTCGTAGATTTTCTTTTTTGGCTTTCTGTTTTTGACCTTTTTGGGTCGGAGGACAGTGACATCGCGTTGCTGGATGCACATAAACAATCGGGGAGAACAACAGGGGTTCGTTCATCTAATTATAGATGTAAACTCAACTACAATACAGACAACTCCATGGGAAATTCGAAGGTTAGTCTCTCTAGCATGAGAGATTGTGGAAGACGACTCAAAAGCACTTTTCCGTCTTCCTTGTTCTTTTTCAATCCAGCACTGATTAGAATCAAACATTCTAGTACAAGAACCAAACTTACAATAGTACTTAAATCAATCAGAAGAGAGGCAACAGATGACTCGTCACTTTGAGTTCTGCTTGCCGGGGTTCAAGGGAGAATCTGTAATGTGTTTGGTCTGGACATAACTCTGCTGCTGAATCAGGTCCGGCTTTTTTTAAGCCTTCCTTCTAGATACGACTGTCGGGGGCAAGACAAGATTGCAAGGTCGTTGAGGTCTTGCAATGGAGTGAGCACCTCGACGACTTCATCCATCGTGGGGCGGGACTTGGGATCCCTGCTGAGGCAGTGGAAGGCTAACTGAGACAACTCCTGGACTCCTTTGATTGAGCAGTTCAGTTCGAGGTACGGATCAACCAGCTGGTAAAGCTTCCTCTCGTCTGCCAAATGGGATCGGGCCCACGCAGCGAGGTTCTGTTCTATGCTGGGACGTTTCTTGTCCATTGATCTTCTACCTTTTAGGATCTCGAGAAGCACAATGCCAAAGCTATAGACGTTACTTTTCGACGTCAAATGACCTGTGGGAATGAGAACAGGACAAGGATCAGCTTAGGGCTTTGATAATGCAGGAAAACTCCGAATCTTCTCATTGCCGCCAATGTTTTTCTCATGAGAAAGTCAGTGTGACAGCTTAGTTCAGACAAAAGATAATTTCTCTTGTGCAACTTTGATAGTGCGGGAAAACTCCGAATCTTTCCATTGCCACCAATGTTTGTCTCATGAGAAAATCAGTGTGACAACTTACTTCAGACAAAAGATAATTTCTCTTGTGCAACTTTGGTGAATCGGCTCATGACTAAAACTCGGTAATTTAACTGTTGAATAGACTAATATCTAAAATGGAACTTCCTTTTTCTGGTGAATCAGAATGCTCTCTGACACAAGCAAAGACAGTTCTTGTTCTTTTTTGAGCTACAGGCAACGACAGTTAAAGACAATTTTAGTCAAGACACTGAATGAGTTGTATATCTCTTGAAAATGATCATAAATGAAGCTTTAGAACCAATTTAACAAACAAGATATCACAGGAGTACCTGTCATTACAGATTCTGGAGCAGCATAGCCATATGTCCCCAAACCTCCAGTTGAAACAGATTTGATAAAAATTCATTATCAACAGAAAAAAAAAAAAAAAAAAACTTTCTTTATTTCCATTTCCAGAAACTGAACAAGGAAGAATTCATTCAGAAGATCAAATAAAAATTTTGAAAATTTTCTTCAATGCATCTATAACTGAGCCCAAGACTAAAAGAATAATAAAAAAAAATCTATTGGAATAAAAGAAATAAGTAAAAAAGTTCCTTTATGGTCATACAAATTAATCAACGATTTGGAACAACAGGAGGGAGAAATTTGCCAAACCGAAATCCGAAAGCTTTGCATTGTACTCCTGCAGAGTGAAGTTTGCTATAGTTATTAGAGGGAATAGATATTGGCAATCCAGTATAGCGCTGGAGTATGTACTGAATCAAGCAAAATATTTGAAGTCTTAAAATCTCCATTAATGACCGGTTTCTGGTTCCCATGCAGGAAGGTCAATCCTTTTGCCGCGCTGAGGGCAATCTTTATCCTGTTGGACCATGAAAGAGGCACAGCTCCTTCAAGAACTACGACATAACCAGTATATATTAGTGACAGTGACAGACATGGAGCCACTATGACAAAAGAACAAACGATTTCGCAATCAATTGGAAGAACCGCAACTTGGCTCACGACAATGCTTTATACCATTTTGGCATACAATGCATAACCTAGCATTGCAACTGCTCAGAACATAATAGGATTACGATATGATGCCACAGCCATGCGAAGGAGGTAGTGAGCTGATCAGAAACATTATATTGAGTAGGAAAATCTTGCATACACTAGGCATGCAACCTAAACGGGTGCATAGGAAAACCCAATGTGGCAAATTAATGTGGGGTTTCTCAAGAGTAGGCAAACTTTTCATCTGTCAGAAGCATTCTGAATCAAGATTGCAATTTGATTGCCCATTCTGATGGGGCCACTACATTGAACGGTTGAAAAAGACATAAATCAACACTTACTTCTGAAGAGATGATTTTCAAGGCTTCCCCCGGGCATAAACTCATAGACAAGCAACCTCTGATCATCTTTGATGCAGCAACCAATGAGCTTAACAAGATTGGGATGGCCAAGCTGTCCCAAAAATTTGACTTCGGCCTACATTAACAAATTTGTCGATTATGACTCTATTCTCAGCATTCTGGCGAGAAGCACACTTGAGACATCGATCATGGTAGCCAGAGTTCTAGAATGCGCTCACCATCCATTCTCTGTGGCCCTGGAGACCATCTGGCTTCAAGCGTTTGACTGCAACTGTGATTCCCAAACCAGGTTTTGCAGGCGCTGTACCGTTCTCCTCAATCCAACCTTTGAAGACATCACCAAATCCTCCCTCCCCGATTATACTATCTGGGCTGAAGTTCCCAGTCACAGATTTTAGCTCCTGAAAAGTGAACTGGAGAAGCTGGTGCTTGGGTTTATTATCCGTCGATGGTGGCTCAGGCATATCAGAGGATAAGCGAACTTCGTTAGGAGGATGCATCTCGCGGTTGCTCACATTCAAGGGTTGTGCCTCGGCTGCTGCACTAGAATAAAAAATTGCCTCCCGTTAATTTGCAATGTCCATTTTTGCCATACATAAAAGTTGAAATTTGTGCAAGATCAGCTGGGAAATCAAATGAACTTTGGAGCTTGAACTTGACTCGGACTAGCTCTCTGGTAGATGCTCATTAAAAATTTAAAATATATAGTCCAAGCTCAGTCAAGTGCAATGGAAGTCAGATTTCAAATGCCAAGCTAAAAATACTAGGCTTTAGGGCATCGAATTCAATTTCCAAGTTTGACTTGAACCCTATCTGACTACTTTCCTGATGCAAAACCTTGAGTTATGCAGATAATCAGAGACAGTCTGCTAGATGAAAATAAAATAATCAGCAACCGGGGAAAAACATAATTTAAGCAAAAATTCAAGAGTGGCTTCAGCCAATACCATACAAATGGCTCAGATTCAATTTAAATCTGTAGAATTGATCTCTGTAAGGGATAATTACATCCCAAAATCAGCACACAATACGCTCCTACCAAACTTCAGTACCCAATAAAAATGACGCGCGGACCCTTGGAGTGCAATAACTTGATACAAAGGGATATTTAAGTGCCATAACTTACGAAGGTAACACTTAAAGTATCAAAATCGGAGGAAAATGGATCGCTTAAGTCAATCCGGCCAAAATCGGCCAAAAAGCTGATGTGTCGATTTTCCAACAAAGCAAGTGCAAAACGGAATCATTTTGATGCGACGTGGTAAAAAATAATATAAAAATTATTTAAATTAAATTTTAAATTAAATTTATTTAAAACATTTATAAAAAATATAAATATTTTAAAAAAATTTATAAAAAAAAAAAAAAGAAAAAGGAATGTGGTTGAGGGCTGCCCTCGGCCACCGTTGCCTCCCCACCGCCGCCGGCAAGGGCCAGCGATGGAGGGGGGAGGGTTGGCTAGGGTCGCCGAGCCCTAGCCAAGGCCAGCGACCCCGGCCAATCGATAGTGAGGGGGGAAGGAGGAGAAAGGGACGTAGTTGGTGGCTAAGGAGAAGGAAAAAAAAAGGCGAGGAGGTGGGGGGAAAGGAGAAGGAGGGATGCGGTCGGCGGCGAGGGTTGGGGTCGCCAAGCCTTGGCCAAGGCTTGGCGACCCCAACAGATCGGCGACGAGGGCTTGTGTACCCATGCCCCAAATCTAGGCAAGGGTCGTTGGCCCTTACTCGACCGACCCAAGGGCCATCGCATGTTGGGGGGACGCCCCAGCGGGTGGCGGCCCTCTGTTCACCAATTGAGTTCTTCACAACAGTTTCCTTGAACTGTTTGACATCGTCAAATCTCATGCCCACTAACAAAACATGTTTATTAATAGTCGGATCATAGAAAGAGTACTTACTTTTTCTTTGAGGAGCATGTTCTTCATCATCATTGTTAAACTCATTTTCCGAACCAGTAATTTCATCGCCACAGCTTTCTTCATCTTTACCTCTATTACTCTCAGCTTGATCTCCATCCCTATTTACTAGCTCAGACCTTTTTGCTAAAACTGTAAGTTTTTTCTCAGAAATTCACTTTGCTTTTGTCTTGACTGTGCGAGTTCATCATCATCTTCGTTACTTGGGAAATTTACTAAAGCCAAACATTCATCTTCTAATTCACTAGATAAAATAATTTCCCATTCTAATCCAATGAAGTATTCATTGCCCACATTTTCACCCAAATCTTCACCCAAGATTTCAGGACATCTCCCTCTTTGTTCATCTCTATCAATATGACTTATCTCCCTCTCATTTTGCCCTTCATCTAACCTAAACTCATCCCCGACCTAATTACTCACTTGAATAGGATCCATCACTTCTCCTCCTTCAGTGGTCATCTGCCCATCCCCATCCATATCCTCACTATAATACTCAACATATACCTTAGCTTCTTCACTGTGAAGATAATGATAAATGATATCCTTAATACTATTATCATCATTAAAAAATTTCAACCCATCATTCAATTCCTTCCCAGGAACACAGTAATGTAGTTTTTGCATTTTGTATTGTAAAAAATACACCAAATTCCTCAGAAAATCAATATATAATGGCTTCCAAACATTGACATAAATAATACATTCATTTTCACTACTATATTCCCAATCTTCAGTGTCAATAACAAACTATCCATCATAGCAAACAATGATGCCTACCTGATTTGCGTTTATGTCAATGCTGCACCCAATGAAAAAAAGAAAAAAGAGTCATTGTTGTTTTGTTGGAACCATATGACAGAATCGACAACTTCACATGCAGGTCATTGTCGTTTTGTTGTCAAGGAACAAATGCGACTAAAATCTCCCAAATTCGGTGCATTTACAAAAACAAAAGAAACCGAATTAAATAAACAAAGTGAGGTCCCCACCATCCATTTTTCAATTCAATCACATTCACATTCAGTCCCCCACAAAAGCAGTCCAATTAATTAAACAAACAAATTCGGTCCCACCATTGTTTCCCTCTGAGTCAAGCTCCTCCGCACCTTATTTTTCTATTCAGTTCCCACAATAGAAAATGAACGAACGATGGAAGAATCAATTTTTCTATTCTGTCCCCATAAAAGTGACATCCCCACCACTTTCCCCACTACTTTCCCCATGAGCCGAGCTCTCAATTTGCCCTCCGTGCCCTAATTTGCTCGTCGGAACCCTAATTTTTTTCGCAAAATTGATCCACGTAGAGAACATGACAAACCTGAACGATCGTGAACGATGTCACAATTACAGCGGTGGCCGAGCGATGGCGGGCGAGCGAACGACGGTGGGTGAACGATGGTAGGTGAGCGAGCTACAGCCGACGTCGAGGAGAACCGTATACAAACCCTATTTTACTCCCTCTTTAGAGACATCGTTTTTTGCTATGGAGCAACGCGGCATCGTTTCTTATGTGAATCCACGATGGATGGCAAGAAACGACGTCGTTTCTTACAAAGAAAGGAAAACGGCGTCGTTTTATGCTATCCACCGTGAACAATCTAAAGCCACATCGATTTTTTTTATTATTTATAAATATAAAAGCCACTTATTCTTTTTGGTCGGAATTTCTCGCCGGTGGCACCAAAGTGATCATTTTTCCTCCGATTTGGCACTTAAGTGATCCGACGGAAACTTTTGGCACCAAAGTGAGCTCTGTACACAACTTATGACACCATTAGTATACTTCTCCCGGAAAAAAAAAAAAAGTATCACTGTAATTATTCAACTAGGGAGAACCCCTTGGCCGAGAATTTCTTAATTTGAACACTGGAAGAATAAAATTATGTTAAATAATAAAAAATTAATTTCCTAGGTAATTTTTATTTTTGCCAAATGGTGATAGAACACCTCATAGCTTTTATTTTATTTTTTTTCCGGATGATCAACAGCTTATGAGTGCCAAGAATTGGGAGAAATTGTAATCTCTAGTAGCCTCATATTTCGAGGAATGAGGAAAGTTGAAGGAAATAATGTAAACATAATATGTAAGTAAAAAGTCTAAGTAATATAACCTTTCAAGAATCACTTGGATTTTCAACACAAATGAGATATTAAGGGAGTAGAGATATATCCATTGGAATGTTAGCTGCCATGCCTAAATTTCTCCATATCTTCCTTTGTAAAATCCTGCCAAGAGAAAAGAAATAAGCTACAATCTTTCAATGGTTCATACAACATATGTATGATTTTGCAAGAACATGGTGAACACACATCATGTAAAACGAGGACTAGGGGTGAGCGGTTCCAGGTTCCGGTTCGGTTCCGTCTGGAACCTGGAACCTACCATCGGGTACAGGTTCCAAAAAATTTGGAACCCGGAACCTACCCGTTAAAACCAAGAACCTAGAACCTACCCGGTCACAGGTTCCAGGCTCAGTTCCAGGTTCCAACAAGTTTTTTTTTTTTGAGTTCATTTTCAGAGTTGAATTATAACGTATGCGCATATTATCGGAATCTTTAGCATTGTCGAGATGCTGGTTGTCACTGATCTTTCTTCTCAAACCATATGTTTTTATCAAAACATAGAAATCTTTTTTGTAAGTCCGTGAAGAAGTTTTGCTACGCTTAACCTGTTAACAAATTAAAAATTACAGTTATCCATAATGCCAGATGTTGACTAATGGATGACTGTTGAAACATTAGGCACATATAATTGAAACTTGAAGAAGGGTAACAAACTCTACAGATTCTATAAATTTGTTGGTTGAGGTAATGGCACTTTCGCCAATTTAAATCCTTTAATTTGGTTAGAAAGCACAAAGAGAGAATCGGGAATCAAGAGCTTTTGCTTCTAAAGATAATGTGATACGAGTTAATGCTCATACAAGTAATCTATAAAAGCCTGTCCTTCAGCAACCTAATTAGTGAGATTCATCAAGTGCATATCAGTACATAATTCAAGGGTTAGAGCCTGAGTTTTAGTCTACAGTTCTCCTTCACCGGCAACATCCAAGAGCATACCTACTTGAATAACAGCGAGTCCAGTAGTGTAATAGCTGTACATCTCTAATTTAAGCATAACGTGAACAAATTAATTGACATGGTATGCATACTCATCCAAAGAGAAAAACAAAACACCGAATGAATTTCCTCTATCTAGAGTCAGTGCACTTAATCAGAGTGTCTATGCTTCCAGAACATCTAAAAAAGTGCATATCTATCAGTGATAGTGCTTACGGCATGAAGAATTCCTTTTGTGGTGACATCAAATGCTCCATTTGTGCCATTTGTAGCGTTTATCCGTCGATAATTCTCTGCTGTGTGCATCTTGATTGTGATCCATTTCTCCATATGTATATCTAAGGGAATCCCAATACTCACCAACAGCAAAGTAAGGTTCACTAGCATCCAAGTAGTCTTTGACATAGCCACCCCAAAAGCCTCTAACAAAATCGAGCCTCCATCCATCATACCCAATTTCGCTCCTGAAAATGGCATGGCACCAACGAGACTTGCCATAGTAAGACCTTTAATATATTATCATCGTAGAGACAGAGTTTTGCATGAGAAGCAAGGCATAAGTGCAACTATATTAAAAGTCAGAAATCATCCGTGGAGGGTCAACTCAAATGTGGAAACTGACACAAAGAGGGTTAGAACAAGGAGAGAGGGCACACTTGGAGATACACACTTAGTCAAGAGAAAACAAGGGGATTAAAGCTCAAAAGTATTAAATAATTCACAATAATGAGGAATTCAGACACTGCAACTTAGCTCTACCAACATTCACAACCAAGAATAAAGCAGCATGCACTTACAGGGGCGTCGAGGAGCAGAGGAGGACCTAGCAGCAGGGGCGTCGGGGCTTCTAGCGCCGAGCAGGGACGTCGGTCGCTGGTCTTCGGGGCAACGGCGTTAGGCGTCGCGACTGCTGGCGTCGGGTTGTCGGAGCAGAGGTGGAGATAGCAGTAGCAGCGTCGCGGCAGGAATGGTGGCTTCTGGCGTCTAGTTGCAGTGGCGGTGGAGTAGAGGAGGACCCAGCAATAGGGGCGTCGGGGCTTCTAGCGCTGAGCTGAGGCGGTGGGTCGCGAGCGAAGACGAGCAAAAATGCGGACAAAAACCTATCGTCTCGTCGAGCTCAAGAACTCATAGAGCTTGCCCCTCGGGGAGAAGATGATGAGTGTAACCTCGGTGTCGCAGAGGATGGAGAGCTCGAAGGCCTTCTTCAGCAGCCCGTTCTTGCGCTTCGAGAACGCCACATGCCTGCTCGTGTCGTTCTCTATCCTCTTCATTTGCGTCTTCCCCCTCACCATTTCCACCCTCCCTCTCTCTCCCTTGCTCTCTCAAGCCACAAAAAACAAGAAAGAGATCAGAAGAAGAAAAGCGGGAACTGATCGACAGCGACGAGCGCTCGATTGAAGCTCTGAATCGGAGTGGCCGCGGAATGGAGGGCATCGCGCGGATCGGGTCCGGAAGCGGGGAGATCGGAGACGGCGCGGGAGGAGGCGCTCATTGAGAAAGAAACGGAGGATTCTAGAGAGAGAGAGAGCAATCCGGGAAACCCTAGGCAATTCAGAACCGGAAAGAGAAGAGAGGGAGAGAGAAGAAAAGAAAAAAGTTGGGGGGCAAGAAGTGACGTGAGGAGGGAAAAGGGGAGAAAAGAAAGAGAGAGAGAAAAAGAAAGGGGAAGTGGGGAAGAATCCACAGAGGGGGAAATCTATAGGGGGAAGTTAGGGTTTTTTTTTTGAATTATTTTTTTTGAATTATATGAACGCCAGTTCCCAAAAAAGGGGAACCGAGAACCGGAACCAGTCTCTTTGGAACCGGGAATTGAACCGGACCCTCCGGTGCGGTTCTCCGGTTCCCAGTTCTACCCGGGAACCGTGCTCACCCCTAACGAGGACCCCATATGTTAGGAATTTGCACGTTGATTCCAGAAAAATAACGCTCACAAATAATTCACTCAGACAGTAAATAAATAAAAAAATTGAAAGAATACACTAGAAAATTTATTATCGAAGTTCACCTAAACTTAGGTTACATGTCCGCACAAAGGCACTATAGAAATCCACTAGATTTCGAAAAAAATTGGAATACAGCAACAATATTCTCTCAAGATCAGAGCATGAAGAGATCAAAAACACTCATAAAGAAAAACTCCTTTTTCTTCTCTTTTTTTCTTTTCTCTTTATTTTCTATCTCGGCCCCTTGGCGGCTCACATCTAACATTGCTAGTATTAAGCGTAAATTTTAAATTGAAAGCAAAATTCATAGAAAAGACAAAAGAAGCCCCTAAAAAGATTTGGCTTTATTTGTCAACAATCTTCCACTTGAAGACAAATACACTTAGGGCCCATTTGGTTAGAACTTTGGGGAAATGCGGGTGGGAGAATCAAATACGCTTTGAGGCAAAGGGTTTTTTGAAATCTTTAGACTGTTTGGTAAACTATAACTGAAAAGTGTTTTAAGGAAATGCAAGACTGTTTGGTAAACATATATTTGAAAAGCCCTTTAGTGTAACAAAATTAGTTTTTTAGTATTAGTATTTTAAAATTGCAAAAAGAAATAATGATTATATAACCTTTTACATTTAACCTTTTACATTTTCATGTTGAGAATAATGTAAAAGATATATATTAATAAATTTATTTAAAAATTATATTAAAATAATTTGATTATAGATTAGATGCAAAACTCAACTTTTGGCCTAGGGTTCTTTTAGGTTTGTTTTCAACTTTGAATAATTTTTTTAATTATTGTAATATTAATCATTTTCGTTAATTAATTATCATTCTAGTGTATTGATAAAAAGTTGGGCTATTAATTATCAAAAGAACTCAACATTTGCAAAGAGTTTTTATTTTTTTTAAATATAAAAATAAAATCCAATGAAACTCTGTTACCAATCAACGTCGGTTGGGGGTGTGGGGAAGATGATCAGTTTAAAAAAAAAAAAAAAAAAGAAGTCAATGGATGAATAGTATATGTGGACTTGCATTTCCGAAATGCTGAAAATCCAAAGCAGGTCCTCACCTACTTTGGGCGTTCAGCATTTCAAAGGCTAGCATTTGGCCAAGAACACCTCCAAATGTTGAACCAAACACCTAAATTTTTTTCCAATGGGCTTTTGGGGCTGAAAGCCCTTTGGGAATACTGAACCAAATAGGGCCTAAGCAATTTTGTATCAATCTACTTCAAAAACTAATAACTAAAATTTGTGTCTCTATGATACTTCTTATCAATTAACATGGAGTAAAACTAATAATAGTAATATAGAAAATATTTTTTTTATCTCTCCACTACCTTGGTAAACATGTTGGATTCTTTGAGCTGTCAATCTTTTGTAGCTTTAACTCATTATCTTTTAATATTGACCTAATGAAATGATAATGCTTCTTGATATGTTTAGTCTTTAAGTGAAAAGTTGCATTTTTTTCTAAGTGTACTATGCTTTGACTATCACTTCATAGCTTACTGATTGACTGCTTTCAATATAGCTCCTCTATGTAATCTTGTAATCACATAATTTCCTTAGAGGCTTTTGTCATCGCCATGTACTCCGTTTTTGTTGTCGATAGAACAATTATTTTTTGTTGTTGAGACACCTAATTCACTGTTGTACCTAGAGTTGAAAAGACATTCAATGATACTCTCACCACTATCTCGATCTCCTAGTAATCCGAATCTACATAACCCTATAATTCTAAAGATGTACCGGCATAACAAAGAGAGTAATTCACTACATTCCAATACTCTCTACTTACATTATGCAAATATCAACTCACAACTCCCACTCCTTGTGCAATGTTTGGTCTCGTACTTACCATGGTATACATCAAACTTTTCATTGTTGATGCATATGAGACTACTACCATATCATATTGCAAAGTCTAAGTACTTGGACACATATCCTTAGAAAGCTTGAAGTGACTCGCTAGAAGAATTGCAACCAGTTTTACCCCATCTATATTAAAAAATTTTAACACCTTGTTCAATATAGTCCTTCTATGACAATCATAATTTTTAATTTTTCCTATCCCTGATGATTTTTGTGCCTAACATATCTTTGGCTCTCCCAAGTCTTTCATAGTAAGCTACGATGTTATTATCTTCTTCACTTCTGCGATTCTCTTCATATTTGAGCTAGCCACTAGCATGTCATCCACATATAAAGAGAGATATATAATATCACTATTGTCATACTTGGGAAAATAAACACAATAATCAGCCTTATAATGTGCAAATCCGCTTTCTTCCGTGAAACCATCAAACTTTAAGTATCATTGTCGCAGAGTTTATTTTGAGCCATACAAGCTTTTTTTCAAGTGACATACCATGTGCTCTTTACCTTTGACTTCAAAATTTTTAGTTTGCGCCATGTACAATTCTTTATTTAGATCACCTTATAAAAACATTATTTTCACATCTAACTACTCGAAATAAAAATCCTTCACTGTAACTATACTTAGTAGAACTCTGATTGATGTTATTTTCACAACTGGTGAAAAAATTTCGGAGTAGTTAATCCCTTCTTTTTTAGAAAAGCCATTGACCACAAGTCTCATCTTATTTCTGATACTACCATCCATTTCATTCTTAATCATGTACTCCCACTTGTTTAACAAAGTTTTTTTTACCTATGGAAAACTTGGTCAACTATCAAGTTTTATTATGAAGTAACGAGCCCATCTCATCTTTCATAGCACGCCCTCACTGCATGTGAAATGTATCTTTCTTTGCCTCATAATAGTTATCCTAAATCATTATAAAAGACGTGGCTAAGATTCCCTTTGGCTTTCTCACAAGTGTAAACCTCCTTAAAACATGTATATCAAGGTTGTTATTATGCTTCAAATCACTACATTTTCTTGAACTGCCTCTTTAATGATAATAGGCTCATCTTGAACATATCCTAGAAGTGCACCCGAATTTGTTAGAATCATCTTCACTGGCATTGTGTTCAACTCAACATATTTTGGTTCTACTGCATTCTCATACTTTGTCTGATGATCCTTGTATATCTTTTCTTCATAAAGACACACTTTTAGGACTTATCATCAAGCTTATTCCTATCCTCCCAATCAATCAGAGCATATGCAATACAACAAAAAACTTTTGGATATGAATAATTAACATTTTTACATGACCATCACTCTTGTAGTATTTCTCCATTCAACACATTAAATGGACTCATGCTAATTAGATAAATAGATGCATCAACTGTAATAACACATAAGTGTAGCCGAAGACAGATGTGTAGTCTCATACATCTCGCACGTTCTAAAATAGTCTTATTCATCTTCTCAGCTACATTATTTTCTTCAGGAGGTCTAGGAACAACCTTCAACCCATACATGCCTTCCCGGCTCAAGTATTCTACAAATTCCTTACTAGTCTATTCATCATCATTATAAGACTTCAAAGCTTTAATATGATAATCAGTTTCTTTTTGTACCATTGTCTTCCACATTTTGAACATCCCGAATGCTTTTGATTTTTCTCTAAGAGCATAGACCCAAGTCCTCCTTATACCATAAGAGAGTTTCTGAGCTGGTCCGCACACAAAATAATGAACTAACTCTAACTTTCAGCCTTTATTTTGTTGCTAGTTCAATTAAAAGCTGACTGCCTTCTATTTTCCATAAATGCAACTCTAAAAAAAAAATCCAACTCAACTTTCTGCAAACCTAGAAGTAACTTCTTTAAATATAATTGCTTTACACCATTTTCACCAATGCCATGAGTAGACAAACTGCCTATAGCCATTATAGTTGCAACCATGTCACTAATATTGTCTCTTTGGAGAAGGTAAAGTGTGCCCATATGCTTTCCCTATGAGGTTATCTTCCAATCTATGCATACAAAGAATGTTACCAAACCTTCTTGATTAAGTTTACTGGTTAAAATAAGATTTTTCTTTAATTATGGAATATGCGTGGTTTCACGCAAAACTAGATGTTGTTCACGTGAGATGTTCACACTCACAGTTCATTTTCCAACAATTGGACACACGTGGTAGTTTTCCACAATCACTTGCTTGAAATCTCCATTAGCATATTCAGCAAATATGTCTCTTCGCAAGGTGCAATGAAAATAAGCACCGGAATCAATAAATCACTTGTCTATTGTCAAGTCAAACCCTATAGACAAATACTCTCTAGTAAAGGTTCATTGCTAACAAAATTAGCTCATTGATTCTTATCTTGCTGCTTTTTTATTTTTTTGTAGGCTTTACATTAAACCTCTAGTGTCTGGTCTGGTGACAAAATCAATACTCATATTTTGCAATCCATCTCCTTCCCCTTGCTCGTGACTTGCCATGCCTGTAAATTTTCCTTTGCTTTTATTTCTCCTATGGTTATCTACTACCGGTGCTGTCAAAAATGTAGATGCTAAAAAATTATCTCCACCTGAAACTTTCCTACGCATCTCTTCATCCATAATGCTGCTAATAGCATCATTTAGAGTAAAATCATCCTTCATGGTACTCGAAATTTCTTGCACTACGGTGTTGTAGCTTTCCGAAATTGAGCATAAAAACAATAAAGCTTGGAGCTTCATATCTAGATTTATGCTTGCGGATTCCAACTAATCAACAACCTCTGTGAAACTATTAACATGCTCTGTCATAGAACCTTTGTTAGATAAATTCATGCTAACCAATTTCTTCAACAAAAATACATGATTTGATGTGGATGGCTTTTCATAAATATTCATAAAAATATACATGGCTTCTTTTGTAGTTTTTGTTTTTATGATATGGTACCCTATCTTTTTTGTCAACCCTAGACAAATCGCACTTAATGCCTTTCGAACGAGAATTTACCATCCTAATTTTGCTGCGGGTCTACTTCCGCAATCTCGGGTTTCCAACCCTCAAATGGTCATAGAGATCTTTTTGATGAAGATAGTCCTTCATTGGGATTTTCCATCATCCGAAATCTTGTCTATCAAACTTATCGATTTTGATTTTATCTTCTACTGCACTATTTGCTTTTCAATCGAATGCCACCTAAAAATCCTTGATGTTCTCAATTAGTCAACCCAAGCTCTAATACTAGTTGTTAGGAATTCGCACGTTAATTCCAGAAAAATAACGCTCGCAAACAATTCACCCAAGCAAAATATAATAATAAAGAACATAATCAAAAGAACGCACCAAAAATTTGTTATTGAAGTTTACCCAAACCCGAGCTACGTCCCCATGTACACACTGCGAATCTACTAGACTTTAAAGAAAGTTGAAATATAGTGATGATCTTCTCTCAAAATTATAGCACAAAGAAATTGAAAACACTCAGAAGGAAAAACTCACATTTTCTTCTCTTTTTCTTTTCTCTTTATTTTCTGTCTCAGCCTCTTGATGGCTCACATATAACTATGGCTAATATAAAGTGTAGCTTTTAAACTAAAAGCAAAATTAATAGAAAGGATAAAAAAAAAAGTCCGTAAAAAGATATGGGTTCACTTGCTGACACCATATACATGGGCAAACCCAATCCTGGAAGCCAGCAACAATTCCCAATTCCTTTTCAGCATCAAGCACAAGATTTAGTCTAACTTCCACTTTCACCAAATGCCTGACATTACAGAAGTCAGGAAGGCAACTTAGAACAGCACGCATTGTAGCACTCAAACCCGAAAGCCCTCTCTGAGAAAACAAAGTTACAGTTCAACAATATAATTAAGAGAGGAGTGAAAAGATGAACTTAGTTTTATTCTAAAAAAGAGAGAATCTAGTTAAATTAAATGTGAATTAAACAATCTAGAACAACCAGAACAAAAGCTAGCTCATTTTAGATAACAAGAGATGCAAAGACTCGATGACAAGCTTGCGAACGATTGGTACCAATGCGGAAGTAATACTACTCCTATAGGAAAAATTTAGGAATCTGAGATGACGAAGAGTAGTTGACAACAATTCTCGCTCAAGCTTCTCTCTTTACAGCTCTTCCTTTTCACTTGAAATCTATAATCACTGTGGTGGGGCGAGGGTGATGATATGAACTTATACATATGCGAAATCTAAATAGCATCTTTTGGTCAGCCTTCTAAAACTTGGGGCAATATACAATATCTGCTGACTCCAATAGGAATTATCTTTCGTATGCCACTCCTATACATCGACAAAGCAACTCTCACTTTCGTTAATAAATAACTAACAGGGAGGGGGCGAGGGTGAGGATATAAACTTGCTAAATGAAAACAGCAAGAAGCCACAACACTAATTAGTCAGTAACTTGAGCTAGCGTAAGCATAGTCACCCTAACAAAGAGCCAAGGATAGTGACTTGTGGTTACAAGCAATCGACCTTTCCCATGAAAACTCGCCTATCTATTTCAAATAGACAGGAACCATTCTAAACATAATATCATATTTTAGCAATTCACATTGCATAAAATGATTATCGCAACAAACCAAATAAACACCTTCTGCAGATAAAAACATAAAGACCCTGAACACTTTACATGGCGAGGGACATTTGTCTCATAAGAGAGCGCGAAATTATCTCCATGAAGATCGATGTTGTTATTCTTGCACTAACTCTGAAAAACTTTACAGAAGGCCCTGAGAAAACGAAGTTTTCCATAGTATCCTTTACTTTGCAGCTGATTCACTTGCATTCGCACCAATTTCGAATCAATCCTCTCGGATAGCAAGAACACATAAGCGACTCGCAGGATTTCTCAAAATGCAGTTGCAGGGACTGGACACGATGTTGCTCTCACATTAATTAGCTCATCATAGCACAACTTCCGACGACATTTCCAAAACTCAAGCACGACCAAGAGAATCGAAACAAACCTAGATCATGACAAAGTAAAATGGAGCTAGATTCATTACACGATCACAGTAAAAAAGGAGTCTACACAACTTCTTGGCATTTCTAGAAGAATCAAACCAAACCCATATCACACACACATCGAAATGAACCTTACTAGATGATTGAGAGAATTAAAGGGAACGAGACAGTGGACGGGGCAAGGCCTGATGACGAGCTCGTCGGAGGGACACAATTGGATGAAGACCCAGAAGTTGCTGAGGCTGAGAGAGATGGTGCAACCTTACGATACATCTCATCCATTTTATTTACGTGGAGTCCAATTATATTTAAAATTGCAGGCTCTCATGGCGCTTTCCGGCGTCATGGCTTTCCTCATTAATTACTATGTATATTGGAATACAATGCTAAATTCATCACTCATGCAGACAATATGGGGTAATCTAAAAGTTTGACATGCACACCTAATCACAGTAATGCCTCTCCCATTATGCACAGTTGTACATTGCTATTCTGATGTTAAAGAAGTATATCTAGAGTCTCTCCTTCTTGATGAGCGTGGTTCTTGAGTCATTTTCTTTGTTGCCATTATCTCAATTTTCTTGTTGACGCTATCTGGAAGATGTTGTCTAATTAGTGGGTCCACAACCATTCGAAATATTCCGCGATTCGGAGAGCTATTTTTCCAAACAAAACAGCACGGTTTTCAAAACGTGTGTCCAAATCAGATTGTCGATTGTGACACGTAAGACAGCTGTTGACAAATAGATTGCTATGTTGGCAATTTCAGGCAAACTTGGACAGCACTTGATTGCATATTCACTCACACTTATGCAATCAAGTCATGATGATATATAACATGTTAACATGTTATGATGTGATATTATAAAGCAATATAATTGATCAAAGTTGTTAAAATACAAGTGTGAGTTATGTTAGAGAAGTTCTACATCGGAAAATTAGTATAGTATTGAATAATTAATATATCATAATTAACTCATAACTCATTGGCTTAAGTTTTTTGAGTGAATGTTGGTTCAACTAGACATCTCGATGGTCTTAGACTTGGGCTTTCCCTTGATGATCTCTCCAAATTAAGATATTTGGTTTTTGCTATGTGCTCCTAACAAATGGCATCAACACCAAGTTGATTGGTGGGCTCCCAATTTGGTGAATATCTCAAGAAAAAAAAATCTCAAAATTGACGCTTGTTTTGGGTAGAAGTTACCATCATGGTTGGTCTAGCAAGACCAGACCATGGATAGTTGAAATAGCCTAGTGATGTGAGATAGAGACCATGGATGTTTGATCTAGCGAGAAACGACAATAGATAGTTGGTTTGGCCTGGCGACTCGAGAAAGAGCCCATGGACAGTTGGTCTGGCAATCCAATATAGAGACCATGAGTGTAGTTTCAAGTAGAAATTGCCATAGACCATGGACAATTGGTTTGGTGACCCAATATAAAGACCATACAATTTCAAGTAGAAATTGCCATGGTTGCTCTAGCGAGACCAAACCATGGACAGTTGGTCTCATGACCCAATATAGAGACCATGGGTGATGCAATCCCATGTTAGCGGTTCCTAGTAGAAATTACCATAGACCATGGACCGTTGGTTTGGTGACCGGTTTGGTGACCTAACATAATGACCGAGGGTGATTCAAGTTGAGATAAGTTTAGTGGGTGCAGAAGAATGCCTAAATTAAGGAAGAGCAGTCACATATGAGGGGGGATTGTTAAAATACATATGTGAGTTGTGTGACATCTTGAATTTTCGACCCGTTCTGATAAAACGAAATGGGTATTTCACCGATGAGCCTATGATCCTTTTTCTCTGAGCTGATCACTCACGAGTTAACTAACCTATTAGATGAAGCCATTAAGGGATATAACTGCGGTAAAATCCCTAAAAGCCACTTGGTAGGTTGGATTAGACTAAAATCACGTCCGGTCGATTTTAACCACAAAATTGAATTCGGTTTCGGGAATCGAATGTTCGAGCGTGTCGCGATTTATTTTTAGGACATCATCTTATTTTTTGGAGAAATTTCGACGAGTCCGGGATTTTGCGGAAAAATCGGTTTTCGGCAAAAAGGATTTTAAGAATTCGGATGGGCACCTTTGAGTGAATTTTTGGGCCACTGATTGTTTTGTTTTATGGGGAAAATGGTGGAAATTAGTATGGTAGCTTCAAGGGAATTTCTTGGTCACCAAATTGACTTATTTTGGTGAAGAATTGAGGAGAAATAGCTGGAAATTTATGTGGGTAGACTATTGGGCAATTTTGGGCACCAAAATGAAATTAAATGGTGAATAAATGGTGGAAAATGGCAATTGGAGGGAGCATTGACAAAGTGGCTGAAGACTTTAGGGGTTTTGCATTAATGGCTTGATATTTTGCTTAAGTTTTTAGTGGATGATACCTTGACTTCACACTCCTCTCTCTCTCCCCCCAAATTCCCCCCCTCCCCCTCCCCCCGATTCTTCCTCACGTAAGCTCTTTTCTTCCCCCCTAATTCTGTGCTTCCCCATTCCGTGGATGCTGCTCGCCCCACCCATCATCATTTCCTCTCCACTAGCTCACCATCCACCCACCACCATCCCACTAACCTTTTCTCCTTGGCTGTTGCACGCCCTCACCTCCAGCATCTCATCCCATCATCACCACCCATCATCATTAGCACCATCTTCATCCCATCTCTAGTGACACTACCTCCACCGATCAGCTTAGCCCGCCAACTCCTCAGCTCCAGCAACAACCTCAGTTCAGCGACACCGCTCAGCAGCTCCCTTGCGTCCAACGTTCAACCAGCACAACCAGCTAGCTCAGCCAAGCCCCGTGACCAGCCAACTCAAGCCGAATCAGAATTGAAGACCAGCAGCAACCGTGAGGCTTGTAAGGCCTTTTTCGGCCTCTTCCGAGCCTCCCTTGGGGCCATCGTAGACATGGGTCTTCACCGCCTTCACATCACCGTCGCCGTGAACCCGTTTATTCTCTAATCTGGTGAGTTAATTTCCTAATCCTTGATTAAGTTGTTAATTACACTTAAATGGTTAGTTTAGTGTTAATTAGCTTAATTAGATTAGTACTAAGTGAGATTTTCCTTAATATGAATTAGTACTAATCTAGAATGGTTAGATTAGCCTTAAGATGGATTAGTGTTAATCTGATTGATGAGATTAGCACTAATGAGGATGGATTAGTCCAATTGAGTGGATTTCTCCTGGAATATGAATTCTGGATCTTCGCCATTTGCCATTTTTGTGGATCGAAATGTGTTGATATTTTGAGGTTAATTCATTCTTGAAAAATGTTTTAGATATCCTCAGCTATGACATATATTTTATTCAAAATTTTAGGGATTTAAAAATAAGGAAATTTCAACTCCGTCATTTGAAAACCGAACCTCTATTTTTGTTGGGACTGGTGACCTTTTGGGATTCATTGGATTTTTATCAACTCTTAGAGTTCGAATTTCAAAATAATTTCTTCACGAAAGTTGTTATTCACTGGATTCCTGCCCCTAAGAAATCCTTGCCTCATAAGCCCTTTGCAAGTTCAAAGAACTCCTTGAAGGTCGGCGATGGTGTATCCTCTTTGGTGGGGGCGAGTACTACTCCGAGCTCCCCTGTGCCGCATGGTGGTTTGGACGATGAAATAGTCAGACCAAGCGCTTACGCTGTCTCTAATGATGACGACCTCCTCTCTGTTGCCCCCCCTTCTCCAGAAGTTCCACCCGCTAGTGTCCCGCCCAAAACATTGCAAGATAAACTTCTGAAGCTAAGGCTTGACCCTCCCCCTTCAGAAATACCTACTTCGGCTCATAGCCGTCGTAAGCCATCTAAGAAGAGGTAACCTTATTCATTCTCTTGTAAATATATATATAGGCATATGGAACATCAGGGGCTTCCTTGGCCCTGTTAGACGTGCTGAAGTTAGGAAACTTGTTTCTACAAATAACCCGTGTGTTGGACTTATTGAGACAAAAGTCTATATGTCATTGTTTGACTCTATCTCGTCCTTATTGTTGAGGGGGTGGAAGTGGATAGCAAACTATGAATCCTCCCCACCGGGTAGAATTTGGGTTGGTTGGAACCCGAAATTTGCTAGTTTTCATACCTTAGCTATTAATGATTAGGCGGTGCATGGACGCCTTAAGTTTAACCCCTCTGGTTGCAAATGCTGCATTTCCATTGTTTATGGTGAACATACATTTGTGAAATGTCACCCCCTGTGGGCGGACCTCCTACATTGGAACAACCTTCTGCAAGATTCAGCTTGGCTGGTTGCTGGAGACTTCAATGCTATAAAAGATTCGTCGAATTGTGTTGGGAGCTCTAACACCTGGATTCTCTACTTCGATGAGTTCAGTCTGTGCTTAGCTCAAACTGAGTTGGAGGAGCTCATGTATGTAGGTCTCCGGTTCACCTGGTTTACTTCAACTAGATTTGGTAGGAAGATGAGGAAGATAGATCGGGTATTGGTTAACTCCAAGTGGAACCTAGATTTTTCTTTCTCTGAAGCCTCTTTCCTCAATCCGGGTATATCTGATCACACGCCCATGGTGGTCAGAATTCTTCCCCTGGTTAACAGGAAAAAACCTTTTAAATTTTTTGATTTCTAGTATGAGCACCCGAACTTTGTTTCTGAATTGTAGCAGGCTTGGGATATTCCGGTGGAAGGGGTCCCTATGTTTCGTCTTGTATCCAAGTTAATGACTCTAAAGGGCCGTCTCAAGCGGTTCAACAAAGAGGCATTTTCCAATATTTCTAAAAGGACTGACAAAGCTAGAAATGCCCTTCGGTGTATCCAGCTTCGCCTTTAGCAGGATCCAAGCAGTGCTTCTCTTTCTGATCTTGAGAAATCTCAACGCCGGATCTTTGTTGATCTTTGGAATCATGAAGAATCGTTTTATAGAAAAAGTCAATAGTGCGTTGGCTGAAGGAATGAGATAGAAACACAAATTTTTTTTTTTTTTTATTTCGTCAGCAAGAGACAATTGAGAAACAGGATCCTCTCGGTTAAAGATCCTTCTGGTTCCATGATTATTGACCCTGACCAGGTTCCTCAGATTTTTGTTACATTCTTCTCCGACTTATTTACCCCGAAGGTTGTTCTTTCCAAACTGCTGTTGTAGGAGCTTAAGGATGTCATTCGGCGAACCAGGCTAGCAACCTTGCTTGCCTGGTTACTGATTCTGAGATCCGCGACACTCTCTTCTCCCTTGCCCATGGTAAGGCTTCGAGGCTTGATGGTTTTTCTATTAAGTTCTTCAAGAGGAATTGGGAGATTGTGAGTCCATTGGTTTTAGAAGCTGTGAATAACTTCTTTGCCTTTGGCCGCCTTTTAAGGGAGGTAAATAACACTATTCTAGCCTTGGTGCCTAAAGTCCCCAACGTTTCCGCTGTCTCAGATTTTAGACCCATTGTCTGCTGTAATATGATCTACAAAGTCATTACAAAAGTTTTGGCTAATCGATAGCTTCTGTTTTGAATGTCCTGATAAGCCCATATCATAATGTTTTTGTGAAGGGCAAATGAATTAAGGACAACATTCTTCTTGCTCAGGAGCTTTTTGCGGGTTTTCATCTTGAACCGTATCTTCCCAAATGTGCAATTAAAGTGGATTTTCAAAAGGCGTATGATACTGTAGATTGGGATTTTCTAGAGCTATCTCTTCTTGCTTTTGGTTTTCCACCTTAGATCATCCAACGTATCATGGTTTGTGTACGTTCGCCAAAATTCTCTGTCTCAATTAATGGTGAATTACATGGCTTCTTCTCAGGTGGACGTGATATTCGACAGGGAGATTTGATGTCTCCTTATCTATTTACACTAGTGATGGAGATCTTCTCCGATATTCTTGCTGCTCGCGTGGCGAGCAAGGATTTCAAATACTTCTAGAGGTGCAAATTGGTAAAACTATCTCATCTTTTCTTCGCCCGATAACGTTTTCCTATTTTCTCAGGCTAATTGGGTGTCGATTTCATCACTTAAGAGAGCCTTGGATATATTTTCCTCTTGGAGTGGACTACTTCCAAATAAGAATAAGAGTGAAGTCTTTATTTTTTGTGGGCCTTCATCCCTTAGGAACTATATCCTTATGGCTTTTGGCTTCCAGGAAGGGAGACTTCGGATGCGGTACTTGAGAGTGCCTATTATATCATCTAGGCAGGGGAAAGTGGATTGTATTGCTCTGGTTGACCGTATCACTGCTGGAGTCCAATCTTGGGCGCATTGGTTTCTATCTTTTGTAGGGAGACTCTAGTTAATTAGGTCAGTATTTCACTCCATCCAAGCTTTTTAGGCTAGCGTCTTTTCCTTGCCTGCTTTGGTGTTAGAGCGAATAGTACAGATTTTGAGACAATTATTATGGAAAAACACCTCTCTTACACGTGGAGGGGCAAAAGTTTCCTGGGACGATATGTGCCTCCCAAAAAAGGAAGGTGGCCTTGGCATTCGCAAGCTGCAAGATTGCAATAAAGCGGCAATGCTGAAATACATTTGGATTTTGTTTACTGACAATGAATTTCTTTGGTGCCGCTGGATTCATAGCAATTTCTTAAAATGGGATAATCTGTGGGTTGTTCCAAAACCTTCTGTATGTTCATGGGCTTAGAAAAAAAAATCCTTCAGTTGTGGAGGGATTTCCAATCATCATTTATTTGGAAAGTTGGTAATGGTCTTTTGGTGTCCGTATGGTTTGACTGATGGCACCCTAAAGGCCTTTTGAACTTATTATTACCTGATTCCTTCATTGATTCGTTTGGTCTTCTTAGAATTGCTATGTTGGCAGATCTCTTATCCCCTATAGGCCTTGTCTTCAAAACCCTGTTGCAGTGCTGGGATATTTTTGTGCTGGTTCTTTCATCTAAACCAGATTGTTTCTCTTGGTGTGGAAATTCTTCTGGCATTTTTCGGTGGGCTCAGCTTGGGAGACCATTAGAAGTAAGAAGAACCGAGTATCGTGGGCTTCTTTTGTTTGGGATAATGCTCTAGCTTCAAGATTTCAATTTCATCTTTGGCTTATCGCGAAAAATCGCTTGCCTACTTAAGTGTCTCTTCTCTCATATGGAAGAATTGATCATGCCTTATGTGTGTTTTGTAATGCTACGCCGAATTCCATAGACCACCTATTTTTTGATTGCCATGTTTCAACAACAATTGCTTATTTTTGGGCCTCAAGATGTAACCTTTCTTGGCATAATAGGCCTTGAGGGGACAAATCTCACTTGGGCGATGAAGCTTTTATCGGGTAAGAATTTCTACCATAGCATCGCTCGGTTTTCTTTTGGAGTGATCTACCACCTTAATTGGAAGAAAAGGAATAGCTTAATATTCCATGGCGAAACGTTAGTGATTTTGGCTTTGAAAAACCATATCATTACGGTAGTCAGAGATAAAGTGTTCACTTTCAACAATGTGCCCGACAATGCAAGGAATAGGAGACTCCAGAGATCTTGGGGTCTTGACCCCTCCATATTCTCGAGTGCCTTGTTAGCCTAGTGCCTCCTATTGGTGTTTCTTTGCCTTGCGTTTTTCCTACATCAACCTTCTCTCAACTTCCACTCCATGCGTCCGCTTTGATTGTTGGCGTTCATAGTTGGGTCATCATTGGTTGTTGTCTTGGTGTTTTCTGTGTGGTCGACTGTTGTTGGCCCTCCATTTTTGTTCTTATTGCTGTAAGTTGTTTTGCACCGGTGCCCTTCCACTCATTAACTTTTGTTCTTTGAGTGCAAGTTTTTGGTGCTGGTTTTGTATAGTTGGTTCAAGCTAATATATTCTTACCATTTACCAACAAAAAAAAAAAAGTTGTTTGTCACATTTTGTAGTTTAACATAGTCAAATTTCAGATCAAATGGACAAGTTTCAAATCTCGAATCAAGTTAGTTTTGGAAAACATGATTTTTGGAAACGGATCCAGTTTTTGTACTGGATTGAGTGATTTACTAAGCCTAATTTAGAAGGATCTAGGTTAAGGTGTCTCATGAAAAATGTTCTTTTATGTGTCCTTTACAACATATTCAAATTTGAGAATTTTTCAAACTCGTTCAATTAGGTTTCTGGATTTAAACTTGGAGATGCGCGAGTGGACCGTTTCTGCCGGTCAGGACCGGTAGTAGTTTGTGATTGTTCTTGATGCTTTGTTTGCTAGAAATTGGATTTTTGGTGATGTGGTTGACATGTGATATGCTTAGAAGTTATGCGTGATGATGCGCAGATGGTTGTGCCATGATTGTGATTTATTGTTATTGCTTTATATGGCGACTATTGAAAGGGGATGAGATGTGTTGAGAAAACCGAATGGTTGTGAGCAGGTAAATGACTAAGTGTGCACGATAATAAAACTTCGTATGAGCCACATCTAGAACCTTGTACCATTGCATATGATAGTTGAGAACTAAGTACTACATGACAGCGTGACAGCGTGGGAGCCACCTCTAGTAACTTGAGCTATTGCTTATGATAGTTAAAAACTAAGTGCTACACGACAGCATGACTACGTGGGAGCCATCTCTAGTAACTTGAGCTATTGCTTATTGTGATCAAGGACTAAGTGCCACACAATATTGGAACTTTATGAGAGGGGGCCACCTCTAGAACCTTGAGTCTAATTTCGAGTTTAAGTATTGAGTTGGATATCGAGAGTGAATATCGGGTGTGGATTGAGCCATCGATATGAGTTATCTGCGTCTGATTATGGGACGAAATTGTGTTACTTAGAGTGGAACGTGTCATAACAATTTGGCCATATAATTGGGACTTCTGTGAATATTCAATGAGTGTTATGAAGTGTTCCAATTGTTGATTACACATGATGCGTTTATGAGTGCATATGAGATGTACTAATGTGCAGGGATGCGCCCAAACGAGGTAAGTTCTGGATATTGCATGTTTAGGATGGCTTTGAGTGAATTCTCGCCCTAGTCGGGACTTAGGATCAAGAGCATAGGTAGTCCAGTAGTTCTGTTCGAACCAGACTTATGTGTATAGACTGATAGGACCAATTTGAGATTTTTTTTTTTTTTGTGACCTAGGAACCACCGTACAGCCGACAGAGGGCAGCGTAAACCCGGGGCGAACCGAGCCCACCCACCCGACCCGGCCGCGGACCAACTTGAGATGTTTGTAAAATGTGTTTTGAGAAAAATTGATTGTCCTACTTTCCTATCCCATGTATGTTGTTGTCTGGGGTTTATGAGTTCGCTTCCACATGTGCATAAAACGTAAGGGTCGGCGCAAAATTTTAGTTGATCGCCGAGGGATGTGCGCGTGCTCGGGGTTCGAGGCATGATAAGTTGTGTTAGAGAATCCCCACATTAGAGAATTGGTGTAATGTTAAGCAATTAATATATATTGTTCATAACTCATTAGTTTAAGCTTTTTTAGTGAAAGTGGATCCAATTAAATATATTTATGAGCTTGAGCTCTCTTTTGGTGATTTCCCTGGGTGAAAATATCTGGTTTCTGCTATGTGCTCCCAACAAAAGTTATGATATTGTAATATAGTTGGTTCGTGACATGCAATCCTATTGACGTGCCCTTAACAAAATAAGTGATAATCTTGACTAAATTGCTAATAAAAAAAGAAAAACGAATGTCCACTTGTTGTCCACTTGAAATAAAGAATTCAACAAAGAAAAAATATGGAAGGTAAAAAAATGTCATGGTATAATTATTCGATTGTGGAGAACCCGGTGACTGAAATATCTAAATGTGATAGTGAAAGAGTAAGAGTTTTGTAAAATGTAAAAAATAATTAATCTAAGGAGAGAATAAAAGTGATTCAAGCGATGGGGGTGATGATCAGATAATCTTTAGGCATGATGCGGCATAGAGAAATATTTTTTTATAGAGAAATTTCTTGGGAAAAAAATTAGATTGTGGATTAAAAATATTTGAATATCAACTGTCTTACCAGCGAATCGTATATAATCTGGCCATTGATATGTATCTATTATTGACTCATCTAGATCAGCATGAGGAGCATGCTTGTATTGCGTCGTCAGTTTTACTTTACATTACTCTTATTAATTGAAGAAGCAAGTGTAAGTCAAAGTCAAGTGGCGCTGGATATCAAGTCTCTACCAAAGCACCGCAAAATTCCATGCACCTTCCGCATAATGCGTTGGAAATCACGCGTAATACAAATTAAATTGATTTTGTATGTAGAAGTTAAGCAAATAAAAATTTATTTAATTGATGAGGTAAACTATTACACTCAATCCATTTAATATTATATATATATATATATATATATATATAAAAGAAAGAATTATTTACAAGAAAGCCTATCCTCGTGTACGCCAGAATTTCTCATTGGTTTTCTTTTTTCATCTTTTTATTAGTGGGAACGACAAGTCAAAGCCGAGAAGCGACTGCACGGGTTCCACGCACCTTCCACGTTTACGTGCGATGATTCCCCTTTCCTTGCAGCATATATCTCTGCACGAAGGTCGTGGACCGTCGGATGGCAATAGCCAAGCATTACTCAAGACCGCATAGCAGAAAGAAAATTTTGTGTGGTGGGAAACAGACGTCGAAAGGCTGAGAAATCGGTGGAGATCTCAGCAGTGCAGCAGCGGGTGGGTTGTGTAGTTTGGGCACTTCCCAGGTAATCGATGGCTCCTTCCTTCTTTTCTTTTCTCTGGTTCTGCTTCGAGTGCTCCTTTTTCTTCTGATTAAGGTTCTTGTTTTTCTTTTTTTTGGGAGTTGATGTCGCTCTGAATTGGGTTCTGAGTTCTGCAATTCGCAGATCTGGACAGTGAAATCTTGCTTTCTTTTAAGGCTCTACTCAATCAAATTTCCTATAAGGATCTTCTGGGTCAATCCCTGCATGATGCTTTCAGAAGATCCGAATTGCGAGGCGTCTTCCTCACCCACCCCTCCACATGAAGGAGCTAATGAAGGTGGAGACGAACAGCAGAGAGGGATTGAGTACGAAGTATTCTTGAGCTTTAGAGGGACGGATACTCGTAAAGGTTTCACTGATCATCTCTATACAAATCTTATCGAAGAAGGAATTCACGTATTTAGAGATGACAATGAGCTCCGTGTTGGTGATGAGATTGGTCCAGAACTTATCTCCAGTATTACACAATCTAAGATCTCGATCCCAATTATCTCGGAGACCTATGCTTCGAGCAAATGGTGCCTCCGCGAGCTGGCTCAGATATTAAAGTGCAAGAGAAGTGGAGGGCAAATAGTGTTACCCATATTTTACAAAGTAGAACCCTCACAGGTGCGACACCTTATAGGGGGAATGGGAGATGCTATCAATACTTTCAAAAAGAATTTGGACAAAATGGTTGTGAAGGAATGGGAAGATGCACTCAAAGAAGTTAGTTCCTTGAAAGGATGGGAATCGGAGAAAATTGATAACGGGTACATTATTTTCCATCAATACATTGTTTAGTTTCTCCTACATAGATCTTACTAGAAAATGAATATATATATTGCCATCATATATCAAAATTTATATTTTTCATGTGACAGGCATGAAGCAGTGTTAGTTAAAATGGTTGTCGGAAGAGTTATGAGTGAGTTAACAAGACTATTTCAACTAAATGTTCCTGAACAATTGGTGGGAATTGACAATCGTGCAGAACAGATTATGAGCAAGATAGATTCTAAATTCAATGGTACATGGATTATCGGGATT
Source organism: Eucalyptus cladocalyx (assembly GCA_017140615.1). Taxonomy (NCBI): domain Eukaryota; kingdom Viridiplantae; phylum Streptophyta; class Magnoliopsida; order Myrtales; family Myrtaceae; genus Eucalyptus; species Eucalyptus cladocalyx. The sequence goes on from CM029518.1 coordinate 12,342,240, forward strand.
TATGGAATGGGCGGCATCGGCAAGACAACTCTTGCAAAAGTATTATACAACAAACTCTCTAGTCAATTTGAGGGTCGTAGCTTTGTGGCGAATATTCGAGAGACCTCTCAACATGAGGGCATTAAATTCCTACAAAAGCAACTCATTTCTTCTATAACGAAAAAACCATGTGATGTGTCTAATGTTGACGAGGGAATCGGTATCATCAAATCCCAATTTACAAGTAAGAAATGTCTCATTCTTCTTGATGATATGGATGATAATACTCAGTTGAAAGCTTTGGCTAGAGATGGAAGTTGGTTTAGAGTTGGAAGTATAGTCATCATAACAACTAGAAACAAGAGTATTCTTGATGAGGCTAGGGCAAGCTACATGTACCAACTGGATGAGTTGCCTTTTGATCAATCATTGATCTTATTTAGTCGACATGCATTTGGGAAGGATTCTCCTCCAAGTGATTATGAGGTTATATCCCGTGATGTCGTATCTACTACTGGGGGTCTTCCCTTAGCTCTTGAAGCGATAGGTTCATCCTTATTTGGAAAGGCAAAAGAAGCATGGAAAGATGCATCGAAGAAATTGAAGAGCATGCTTGATAAGAAAGTGCAAGAGTCGTTGAGGATTAGCTATGATGCATTAGATGAAGAGATCCAACAAATATTTTTGGATATTGCGTGTTTTTTTAACAGATCATCTAAACAAATTCCAACTTATATGTGGGATGCTTGTAGCTTTTTCCCGGGGAAGGGGATTGAAATATTAAGTCTCATGTCCCTAATCAAAATTGACAAGGATAGCAAAATAATGATGCATGATCAACTGAAAGATCTTGGAAGGGATATTGTTCGTCAGGAAAATCAAGAGAAGCCTCAAAAGCGTAGCAGATTATGGAATAAGGAAGCCAAAGATGTGCTTGACAACAACAAGGTAAGTTTTCTTACTTGTCTTAGTTGGTGAATGTGAATCCACGTTCTCTTTCTTGTTTGCAATGAAATTATTGTCAGTCTTGAGTCCCTAAGACTTACCGTTTCTACTAGCAAAAGAGATCTTTTGATTAATTATTGTCGTTGCCTGATCTTAGGACATAATTGAGGAACAATTTCTTGGTTATTGATGATAAGTGTTGTGATGAGGGCACTCTCTTTTGGTAACTTCAATGGAACAACAAAACTACAATAACATAATGTTTGAAAAACACTTTTAGTGAAAACTTGACTTTATAAAGTGTCGGAGGTCATGCTTTTCTCACTTATCCATTTGATGCACGTACTTGATGTTTTCTTTTGATTTCTTGTGAGGTGTTTTCTTTCTATTCTTTTACGGAGCATTGACTTCTGTTTTGACGATTAGCTGTTATTGTTGCTGTATTTTTCAAGTTCAATTAAATACCGATTTAGTCCCTTAAGTATCACCATTTGTGTGATTTAGGCCCTATCTATTTTTTTTTCTCAAGGTAGTGTGATCGGATTAAGTTAATCACATATTTACATCCTAATTAACCCTGTAAGATTATGAGATATTACATTACAGTAGAAAATGTGAAGTAAATATTAAATATTGTGCATAGAATAAGACTTCCACTGCCATAACATTCTACAACATTTGAAAAGTAGAGAATGTAAACATTCTTTCCGTGTAATATAAAAAGGACGACGTTGTATAAATTGTCACTAAGAAAATAAAGTAAAAGAAATTGCATAAAGAAGTATGTGTTATTAAGAAATGAACATAAAAAGTGGAAACACAAATGGAAGTAACTAAGGAATATTAATAAATAATTAAATAATGTGTTGAAGGGGACATATTGTGGGAGGTCATTCAATTTTAAGATATAGGAAGGTTACTCATGGTGGTCAAATTGGAAATTTTAAAATTTTACTAGTAAAGATTAAACATGCGCTGCAAGTGAATAGTCATTTCTCCTTTTTCTTAGGTAGGTAGAAAATTGTTGAGTTATGAGTAGTGACATAGCTCCAAAGATTTATGATACGTATTTCATCATTTAGCAAAAGAAGGAACTTATCTCTAGAAGAATTTTATTGTACACGTGAAGTCGAGTTTGTTGAAATTAAATGTGGTCATGCAATGTGTTTAGTGGAGAAAGAAGAGGAATTGCAAATTAAATAATAAACATGCTCTTCCAAACACAAACACCTAGTAATTTCTCATTACAAAAATCAAAAGAAATGCATCTATTCAAACTTGCTTTTTTTCAAAAAAGATGTCTATTAATGTAAACATCAAAGAGGTAGATTATTATAGGAACTCTCCTTTCATTTTCATCTTACTACTGAGAATTGCTAACAAGGTACACCAAAAAAAGAGTAGATTGTACATTTGGAATTTTGTAACCTTGGTACATGTTTTCATGGCAAGTTTGATAGATCTAATTGGACTGTAAGATTCATGTTGCTTTACGTATAACGGATGCAAGTTTGCGTTTTGTTCTTTCACATGTAAATGGCGCGAATTTCGATAGATACATTTGAACTAGTGTGTAAAAAGAGAAGCCTTTTATGAAAGAGGATTTAGTTTGAGGAATTCAAAAGGAGAAAATGGTGGAAGCCATTAGAAGAGGAAAGTACGGAAACACTCTCTTGAGTATCACATTTTTACATAAATAAGACATGCAACCACAGCCTGTCAGGAGAGAAGCCTGCACCATAACAATGTGACAACAAATCGAAATTAGTCCATCTTCTTTTTATATACAATTAGCCTCAACTCATCATGCAAAATTTACTATCCTTAATGTTTCTGAATTGCAGGGCACTTGTAAGATTGAGGCCCTTCGAATAGGCTATAGCTGGGGAAAAAGCTACACATTTGAACAATTCAAAGATTTGACTAACTTGAGATTCCTTCAGATGGAGTTTGCGAGTCTCACTGGAGATTTTCAAAATTTGCTTCCTAATTTAAGATGGCTTCAGTGGCAGACCACTTCCTGGAATTTTGCAGCAGCTAACTTTCAGCCGAAGAAATTAGTGGTGCTCGATTTATCGGGGAGTGGGATTTCGGATGACTGGAGAGGATGGGATCCATTCAAGGTAAGTTGGAGAGAAAGCATACCTTTTGTGAATAATAACGTGTTATCAAAGGTCTAATAGTACCAAGTTCTGCTTTCTTCTTTTGGAAAGAAACATTTAAACATGGGATAAGTGTTCCATAAGTCCTAAAACTTGTCACGAAAATGCATTTCAGTCCTAAAACTTGCAAAAAGTGCAAATAAGTCCTCAAACTTGTCAAAATAGTTCAATTGAGTCCTAAAATTGACGCCGTCAGTTTTATTGACGGAAAATGCTGACGTGGCGCTAACGTAGTATTTTAAATAATTTTTTATTTTCCAGTTGGTTTTTTAATAATTTTTTATTCAAAAATTTTTAAAATTTATATTTAAAAACTAAAATTTAATTTTTAAAAACTGTTAGAAAAAAAAAATTTAAAAAGGGAAGAAGAGGCAGCCGCCGCCCATCGCGAGGGGGCCGGCAACGGTCGTCGGCCGCCGCCCGACAGGGCGAGGCCTCGCCGGCCCGGGCGAGGGCCGGCGACCCTCGCCGGCGCGGGCGAGGGCTCGTCAACCCCAAGCGAGGGCCGGCGACCCTCGCCCGCGTCAGCGAGGGTCGCCGGCCCTCGTCCGGGGGTCGGCCGAGCCACGCCGGGTGAGCCTCGCCCGCGTCGAGGCAAGGGTCGCCGCTGGGGCCGGCGAGGCCTCGCCCGGTTGGGCGGCAGCCATCGACCGTCGCCGGCCCCTCCGGCGATGGACGGCCGCCTCCTCTACCTTTTTTTTTTTCTTTTTTTAATAGTTTTTAAAAAATGAATTTTAGTTTTTAAATACACATTTTTAAAAAAATTGAATAAAAAATAATTTAAAGCCAGCTGGAAAATAAAAATTAATTTAAAATGCCACGTCAGTATTTTTAACGGAAAATACGACGGTGTTAGCTTTAGGACTCAATTGAACTATTTTGACAAGTTTGAGGACTTATTTGCACTTTTTGCAAGTTTTATGATTGAAATGCATTTTCGTGACAAGTTTTAGGACTTCTGGAACACTTATCCCTTTAAACATTGGTGACACAGCCAAACACTACTGCTTAAGAAACATTTAAGTAAAACACACATGAAGTAATGGGGCATCAGAGCAATGATAGTATGGATTTGAGCTATGAGACATTTATATAGTTTTGAGGAAGTCTAAATAAAAGGAATACTAGAGCATGCATATTTTTTTTTAGGAATTTTAAAAAGTCTTGAAAAGAGCCAGGAGAAGTGGAAAATCACATGTTGCAGAGGTCTAATGTCATTGAGATATCCTCCATTTATTTCAGATAGCAATCGAGCTCAAAGTTCTCAACCTCTCAAAGTGTCATTACTTAAGAAGAACTCCTGACTTGTTCGCTTTCAAAAGCTTGGAGATTTTGAATCTAGAAGATTGTGGGAATTTAGAAGAGATTCATCCTTCTCTCGAAGATATCAAGACCCTCCTCTCCTTGAATGTCAAGAGATGCCATAGACTAAAAGAGCTACCAACAGGAGTAGGTAGGATGGAAGAATTGAGGGAGCTTCTTTTAGATGGTACTGCTATACAAGATATCCCTATTTCAAGAGGTTGTTTGATGAAGCTAGAGACTCTAAGTGCCTCCTGGTGTAAACAACTTGCTCAACTTCCAGAATCAATGGGCTCCATTGTGTCGTTAACTCAGTTGAACTTATCTTTTTCAGGGATTAAAAGATTACCAAAATCCATAGGTTCCCTTATATCGTTGACTCAGTTGAACCTATCTCAAACAAGGATTAAAAGGTTACCTAAATCCATTAGTTCTTTGAAGGAGCTCATGACTCTTGATGTCTCTAATTGTGCGTCATTAGTCCACATAACTAGCTCCATAGGCCATCTAACATCTTTGCGATGTTTGTTGCTACGAGGTTGCCCCTCATTGACAAAAATTCCTGATTCAATCGGAAAGTTGGCATCATTAACTAAGTTGGATTTAAGATGGACATCAATTGCGGAATTACCTGAAAGTGTTGAGAATTTGCAAAATTTGAGGATCTTGGACATTCGTGAAACTCACATAACGAAAGTGCCAAGTTCCATCAGAATGAGAGAAGGCTTGTTGGCTTGAGCATGTGTTGCTCCTATAGTTGAACAATATTTTTAGAGGAAGAAAAGATTTATGTGTGAAAATGTTCAAGCGCACAACAACAAATTGATGAAGACAACTTCTCCAACATCTTAGTGGAATTGCCTAGTGCAATCAGAATGTTGACTCGTTTTGTGAAATAATTTTAGGCCTAGGTCGCCCTAAGATCTCCGTGCTTTCTCTTCTTTGTCAAAGGTGTGGTTTTTCATTGTAAACTTAGATGAGAAACGAATGTTGATAACGTTATAGATGTACTATGTAGTAAGGCACTAACTTTGTTGCTTCGACTGAGTTTAATATTTTCCAAGTGGTTCGTGAGTGAGATTGAGATTGAAAATAAAGGAAGCTAATACTAATGAGTCACCAACTATAAAAAGTCAGAATGATGCATTTGCATATCGTATTTGATGGAGTGAAATTAGTCAATTCTATGATATTGCCCAAATGGATCACAAGATGGCAGTGAAATAATGTGATGTTGTATGCTTGTATATGTCTCGTTTAATTATTCATCAGTTGGAATCTTTTTTACATTAATCTTACTTCGTTTATTTTTCAGATATAGATAAAACTATTATCCATAGAGAGCGCCCTAAACCATTTGTAATTGCATTGAGAATGATGATTTGATCATGGACTATGATATCGCAAATTCTTTATTCTCTATTATATTCAATTTATAGATTATTCTAGCAACTGACCAAAACATTTGACTATTCGATATTCACTTAGTTGAAGCAAATGTATATAACAAAATGTCTAAAAATTCATATAATGTTATGTTAGTGTTATGGAAATTAAGCAATTGAACATAAAATAGACTAAAGAATGAAATAAATCAAATATCAAATTTATGTGGTTCAGCTGGTGTAACCAATGTCAACGAAAAGAGCAACAAAAGATTCAACTGTAGAGCAAATGATACAATGGAAATTACAATTACACTTAAATTACTCAAATACCTTCAGTATTTCTTGACCCTCAATTACACATAATAACTAACACAATATTTAACCTCACACTTTCTCACAGAAAAATTCTTAATCTCACAAAGAAATTCACAAATTTTCTATTGGATTCAACACTCCTGGTTTTCCTCAAGGTGTAAATCATGAAGAAGTTGCCTCTTGAATGATTTTCACAATGAAAATACTTCTTATATACAAACAATAGTTTGATCTAAAATAGGAAATTCTTTTTAAACAAGCCTACTAAAACTAAGAAACCTACTTGGATTAGAAAAGTTTCCTTTTCAAGGCCAAGCTCAAAATATATTTTCAACAATCTCCACGTTAACTTGACGTTTGAGTCAAATCACAATTACTTTTTTGAAAATCTGAACTTCATTACTACTCTTCACTGGCTCATCGAGGGCTTAACTACCATAATTATCTTCTAAATCGAAGTCACAGTTGAACTTCACCATGATTGTAAACCTCATCAGTTCCACAAAGATTTTTAGACAAAACATGCTTAACCGCAAATAAAACTAAACCTATGTTACATCCATATTTATTAAGAGATCAAAAACTCACCTTATCAAGTTCATTAACTATAACAACCACTAGCAATACAGGATCTCTCTAGCTATAAGCATCATTTATATTAATTATCATGCTAGTATCCATTATCACAAGAGTTTTTAGTTGTAACTCCACCTCAAGCTAAAAATATGCAGTTCCATATAAACACCGCTTTAATAATTCTTATACAAAAGAATTGGAGACTCGTTAAATGTATCTTATCTGTTGTTAATAGGTGAATTTAATTCTGAATACCACAAATAATAGCCCTACTCACCTATCAGTCTATACAACCTAGATTATTTTGCCAATCTCCATTATTTATACATTAAAACTATCATTTGTCTGATCGTGACAGTTGTATCAAACTTGTGCCTCCTCATAATTACTCAGGTTCTTCTCAATTAGTTGTCCACAATTATTAGCATATGTCTAGCACTCTTCCTTGAAGAACACTGTAACAACCTACAGACATTTAAGTAAACCAACTTTGCAATATTTGTGGTTTAATTACTCAGGTTCTTCTCAATTAGTTGTCCACAATTATTAGCATATGTCTAGCACTCTTCCTTGAAGAACACCGTAACAACCTACAAACATTTAAGTAAACCAACTTTGCAATATTTGTGGTTTGTCTTATAATTGTATTGAATTGAACTATTCATCATTTGTTAAGTCACAATACCTATATATAAATAGTTTTTCAACCACACAATCAGTTTTTCAACCATATAACCATTTGATAGATTCTTTTGACTCATAACATTTAGGTTTCTTTTGCCAAAGTGCCCCAAATGCATATGTCACAATGCATACTCTCAAATAGATACATACAACATCTTTCCATTAAGATTTGTCATTGTTTCACCTTCAAGCTCACATAGGCTAGTGTGTATGATTGATCTCATTATCACCAAGATCACCTTCAAAACTCCACCTTGTAAAGAAGTATACCGACATCCACCTAAATCTAAAAGGTTCAAAGAAATTAGATTGTTTTTTGATTTTGGAATATACCTCACTCCAATCAATGTAATATCATCATGCATTCCGATTCATACATGACAACACCTACAACATTGTGTTTAGTGTTGTTCGTAAACTGTACTTTACCATTATCCAAGCATAAGTAGTGAACCGGTTCATATATGGTATAACGTGAAACGAATAATTATATTCCATAAATCATTTATCAAATGATGAAACTATAGTGACTAAAAAGTATACTCAGCACTATCCAAATTACAACATATCACTACAGCAATATTGTTAATAGATTTAACTATAATTCCCTTACCCTTCTTATTTTTCAGCTGAATGCAGTTTCTTTTGAGATGTACCTCTTACTACAACTCAAACATATAACACCATTAATCCCAAACTAATTATATCTATTTGAATTCAAATACTTATTCTAACACAAGTAATAGGTTTTCTTTTTCTTTCACCTACTAAAGTAGCAAAGACAAGTTCACATAGTTCTCTTTTACGGCTATCTATACTCAAAATCAAATCGTGAACTCTTACTCGAAAGACATTACTAATAGTAACAAGAGGGTATTGCAATTATCAAGCAATCGGGATAATACAATCAAAGCATGTGCCTTATATTTAAAGTTAATCTCAACCAAACTCAACTGACCAATGATATTGAATTCTTTGATAAGTTCATCAACAAATGTAACTCCGCGCCTTTAAGTGAAATAAACGTCACATGAAGTAGGCCTTGTTGATTACAATGGCTTTTCGTACATGTTTAATAGGGCATTCATCAATTCCGCAACGGTGTTCTCTTCAACAATGTTAAATTTGATATTATGAGCTTACGTCAACCGAGTATCACTCAATGCCTACTTATCAATATGCTTCCTTCTTTGACTTTAGCTTCTTCTTAGATAGGGATACCTGCAAATTCCTCTAATATAAATAATCTTCAATCTGCATCTTTTAGAAACCAAAAGCATTCCCATCAAATTTGTCAATTTACTTTTACTTCTTCTATCATCATTAATTTGCTTCAACGCAACCAAACCTAGTTCCGATACCAATTTTTGCTTAAAACAAGGGATTCAAACAATGAAATAAACTAAACAAGAAAATAAATCGGTATCATATTTACCTGGTTTGATCAGTGTGACTTATGTCCACAAGAAGCAAAAGATTTCACTATAAATCAAGTGTTAGTATGGTGATTACAACCCCCACTCGAGTCACTCAATAATTCCCAACCTCCAATTACAGCATTCACAATTTCTCGTGAAATAATCTCCCAATCTCATAAATGAATTCACAAATCTACCATAAGGTTTATTAGCTTCAACACTCTCGAACTACTTCAATGCATATTGCATGATGTTGCCTCTTAGACACTCTTTACAATGAAGACACTTCTTACATGTAAACAAGAGTTGGATGCATAATAGGAAATCCCTTTTAGAAAGCCTACTCAAAGTAAAATACCACTTGAATAGGAAATTTACTTGAATTAGTTTAGTTTCCTTTTTTGGTTCATCTTTTCAACTATTATTGTTTGTCTAAATTGGCAAGCTTCTATACCCTCATGAAAAATGTCTCGTGGGCAAGAACAGCCTTGCACCTGCCCCTCACTGGGAAGTGTCGAAAAATCACTATGCTCAAAAAATTAAGGGGTCATGTACATGGAACAAAACCCTTACAACAACCAATCTGACAATCTAGAAATCACAACAAAAATCACACCCGTCAAACAAATTTTCACATGCTCAGAAGGAGGAGGAGGAGAAAACTATGCCCAACTCCTTCCTCTCCCATGTTGGTGACTACCTTAGAAGACCTCATCTCCCAAGCTAAGGACCTCTATTCTCAAGCAAATCTTGACCATCAACTTCGGCTTCGCCACCGCCGACTCTACCTTATTCTTTGACCTCGAGTCCTTCGGTTGAGTAACTCCCCCTCCTATTCTTCCTTGTTTTTTGCTTTTTCATTTTTTGAACAAAGTTATAGGAAAAAAAGAAAGAAAGAAAACTTTGAACAACATATTTTTAGGTTCTTTATTATATCATCTAGGATGCCACTTATGTTGCACATTAGCATTTAACTACCAAGATAATATCTATCTTTTTTTTTTTAAGGATCAAATTGGAAAACAAAAAATTGTATATAGTTTAGAGACCTAATTGAGAGAGAGAGAGAGAGAGAGAGAGAGAGAGAGACTGGATTGAATGCTTCGTAATTTTTCAAGGACCTCCAGTGCCTTTATCCTTAATTCTTATGATGCACATTTTTGTTTCTTAAAATTCTTCATGAGAAAATACAAAAAACACATACCTCACTTTGGACTTGATGATTACTTTTGTGCCTCTATTTTTGTTGATATCATTCACATATTTCTAAATAAAATCTCACGGTGAAAGAACCATATCTCCTCTCCTTGTAAACTCATTTTAGTATCTTACATATAGTTTGGGTGGTTTGCTTTTTAGTTGGGTTTAGAATGTTTTGGGTAAGTCTGAAAGTTTTAGGATTTGAAAATTGTCATTCTCAAAAGAAAATGTCATTTTCACAAATAGGGACACAAACATATAAATTTGACAGTACAAAGTGATCTCCAAAGATAATACCTATATATGTTTTTAGTATTATTAAAAATAGAGATATATAGTTGATTGATTTATCATTTTTCTATTATCCTTAGTTTAATGAAATAATATAAGTTTGTATATCGGTAGCATGAAAAGGGATTTCGTTTAACTTGTATCCCATTTGGTCCATGACTACTTGTTCCTAATTTATTCATAATGCAACATGGGAAAATTAAATAAAATTACATTTTATATGTTATTTTATTCGAAGGTCACTCAATACAAAATGGGCATTTATTCCATTTTTATCAAATTACCCCATTTTGCGAAACATTGGAATAGGTATGATAAGAGTTACTTTGCTTTGTTATAGGGAATAATAATTCCATCCATTCCTTACACTATTGATCAATTAAAATGTCCCATTACCCTTTTTTTTCACGGAACATATATAAAATGAGTTCATTTTTTTTAAAAAAAAAATATCTTCTAACTTTTTCAGGCCAAACCCACTTTCTAACCCAATCCGACCGATACACCAATCCCAAAAATAAAATAATATAAAAACCCATCCCCCATAGAAAGCAAGTCTCCACCAAAGGAAGATTAATGTTTTTTAAGCAGCGTCTGCCATGCAAAAATCAAAGATCAAGAAAAGAATCATAGCCTCGTCCCTCATCCAACGGGGACCAACCTACTCTACGTGGACCCCCACATCCACTGTCCACCGCCACGTGTCGGTCTCCCACTCACTCTCTCTCAAATACTCCCTTCCCCCTCTCTCTCTTTCACCCCCTCTCGCTCTAACCTTCCGCTTCTTCTGCTTCTTCTTCTCCTTCTTCTTCTTCCCGAAGACCGTCTCTCTCTCTCCTTCTCTCTCTCTCTCTCTCTCTCTCTCTCTCACGGCGTCATCATGGCGAAGGGTCACGAGATGATACCAGTGACCGATCCTTCGGGGAAGACCTCCTCGTCGTCCGCCATGAGCAGGAAGGGGGCTTACGCTGCTGCCTCCTACATGGCCTGCGCAGGTTCTCTTCGGTTCACCATCTTTAACTTTACTTTCCATTACGTTCTCCCTTTTTTTTTTCTCTCTGCAAAATGCTTATGTGGTCACTCACTAGTGGAGCTTTGCTTTCCTTTACTTTTCCGCTTCACGTGCGCACAAGTGCTCCATATGGATAAGCACGTCGTGTTTTTAACCACTTTTCCTGCACCGGCGCACGTCCGTTCACGAGGAAATGGAAAAAAAGGAGAGAGAATCAGGCTCTCGAGATGGGTTCTCTTCCTTATATTCGGTGTTTTCATTCGGAGCCTGAAGTGCTTTGAGCTTCGCTTAATGAATTTTGCTCAGGGTCTGCTCGCCTTCTTGTGTTTTGAATCCGTGTGACGATTTTGAGTTTCCGGGACAAGTTAAACTCGATTATGGAATGTGTAGTTTTCCTGCCGCAGATAGAGGTGGCCAATTTACACGTTTGTACTGAGTTCTGTGTGATTGTGCTCGTGAATGAGCGAGTCATGCTCAAACTCAAGCAAAAATATCAGGAGGTATGATAGGCGCCTGGAAGATGAAAGCGAGTGTTAACAGTCATTTGACATACCAGTGTCCTTTTTCTTTGTCCTAAAAATCGTTTATGAGAAGTGGTATATGAATTTGAGCAAAAGTTTTTTCTTTGCTGATGCTGGCTTTTTTTTTTTTTCCCTATCGCGACTGCTCAATGAATCATAGCTGCGCCTCTTGTTTTCTGGATAATGTGATAAGGTTGTGATTTTACACATGGTGGTTGTTATTCCAAAATTTTGTAATTGTACTTAGCGTGCGTAGTCTTGCTCTGTCAATGGGAACCTTGAGCAATATGATCCTGATGTTCCCAGAAGTTACCTTACCGGGAAGGCCCAGAATGTGGTTTTCTACTTGTAAAGTGGATTGATGCCATGTCTTGGTAATTACATGACAGCTATATTTTTGCCCATTCATGCAGTTCTCTTGGTAATGTTCAACAAAGCGGCCCTTTCTTCATACCATTTCCCTTGTGCAAATGTGATCACACTTTTTCAGGTACCCTGTATACCTTGACTAGGCTCACGTGTCAATTACGCAACCCTGGTCTGTGGTTTAGCTTATCTTTAATAGGCATGCGAGTGGAGAAAAGAATGTAAGAATCAAACTCATGAACTCTTCATTCTTGGTGTAACATTGTACTATTCCAACAAGAAGGGACTTGTGACCAACAATTAACCTGGTGTTGGACTTTGTCTAGACAAGCTTTGATATGAAGATACGCTATGCTGGGCAAAGCTATTGACTGTAGTTTTCCTCTTCTTTATTGTCTTCGTTTCTCCTTGGTTAAATATTCTACAGTTGAATTAGAGATTCCTCCCAAAGCATTGCGTTTCCAAATATACCATTGATCTCTGGAAATGAAATCTGACTGCGAGACTGTACCATGAGGATAGTCACCGTGATAAAGTTAAACTCTTTTATCATCACAATTTCATGCATTTATTTTTTTGGACTGGGTAATTATAATCTGCAGAGTATTTCACCCTCGCCTTTTATATGGTCTATCCTTTTCAGATGGTATGTTCTTGTTTGTTACTGTATGCAATGAGATGCTGGGATATCATTTCTTTCTCTGCTGGAGAAACCCAGAGCGTCAGTTACAACCCTGCAACAATGGTTCCCCATAAGACATTGCTTCACACTATTCCTCTTGCAGTGTCCTATTTGCTGTATATGGTATGACTTTGCCTAGTTAGCGCTTTTTTTTTTCTTCTGGTTTCTTTTGGTGTACCCAATACCTGATTTATTTTCCTTCTGGTTAAGTTGGCCTCCATGGAGTCCATACGCGGTGTAAATGTTCCCATGTACACTACACTCAGACGGACTACGGTGGCCTTCACAATGGTTGTGGAGTATTTTCTAACCAGACAGAGATATTCACACCCTGTTGTAGGCAGGTAAGGAACCTTCACTTCCTTTTGAGACCTTTTCATTTTTCCTTAAGATACTGTAGAGTTAGGTGACACACCGGCTACTCTTTCCTGGAACGAAAATAATATCTGCTACTGAACTATCTCCCATGTACGCCTATGAGATTGTTCATAGAAGAATGAATTCACAAGCCACAATAGGGAAAAGATCCAATTCATGTTCAGCCCACTGAAGCTTTTGACATAGGAAAGTTCCTCGATTCCCTCTTCCTTGGTTGAGAGGTGAAGTTTTATGGAATCGAATGTCGCATATATAGTAGCCCAATATATTCTTTTACTTGTAATGTTTTCTGCAGAACTATTTATGAAATGATATCGGAGAGAGCTTAGACTCTACTCCCCTCATCTTCAATATTTGATCGCACTTGCAAAGAGTTGCTTTACTACTGCCATCAACTCAGATATGCCTTTTGCCAGCTCTATGGGATGGTAGAAGAACAGGACAACATTTGAGGCTTCTCCTCTCTAACATTACTTGTCTGAACTTTTTAGGCAAAAGAATCAGACAAGGACTGCATGCAATGGAGCATTTATTCTCTCTCTCACACACATTGAAAATTAGATATTCTAGTGGAAATGTGTTGATTTTGGCAATCTGACAGAACATGTTATGCTTGTCTCAAGGCTTTCATCTTCTAACCATTCTTATTGGATTATTTCCAAGGGATGCATCAGTGTGGGGATAATTATACTGGGCGCTTTTATTGCTGGAGCACGAGACTTGTCATTTGACTCATATGGATACACGATTGTGTTCATGTCAAACATCTGTACCGCAGTATATCTGGCTTCTATAGCACGAATTGGTAGTTTTTATTATCCCTTCCGCAATTTCTGTGTATGATGCATTGGAGAACTTCTCATTCCTTGTCATTCTGTTTAGGAAAATCTAGTGGACTTAACAGCTTTGGCCTTATGTGGTGTAATGGTAAGATATATCACTAGCACAATGATCATCTTCCCTGCTTTCTGCCATGAAGTGCTTGCTGGTCACCAGGTGTAACTGGCACATGTTTCTTTCAAATTTAATTGTCCCCCTGGACATTATGTAGGCATAATATGTGGACCAATTTTGCTGCTCTGGACTTCAATCAGTGGTGACCTAGAAAGAACACTGAAGTTCCCAAATTTGTTTTCTCCTGGCTTTCAGGTGATTTTTGTACAAATAAAATTCTTCAACTTCTCCAGACATGCAAACTAGTCAATTACTGTTTCGGTTGTTGCCAGAATCGTAAAGCTTTACCTTTGCAACCTGCAATTACATGTCTATTTCCCATACACTCAAAAGCTTCTCCTTTAGCCACTATGTTACATCTCATCCATTTTATTTACTGGGAGTCCAATTATATTTACAATTGCAGGCTGTCATGGCACTTTCCTGCATCATGGCTTTCCTGATTAATTACTGTGTATTTTGGAATACAATGCTGAATTCAGCACTCACACAGACAGTTTGTGGTAATCTAAAGGTTTGATATGCACACCAAATACCAGTAATACCTCTCCTCTTATGCTCGGTTATACATAGCTATTCTGATGTTAATGAAATATATCTAGTTACTATCTCAATTTTCTTGTCGATGCTATCTGGAATGTATTTTGTAATAGGCAGGTCCCCAACCATTCATAAAATATCTTCCCATGACATTTTGCCCCTGTTGATAGCTACTTCACCAGAATAATTGTTATTTGGGTAGCACTGTTCATACTGGTGTTTGATGTCATGAGCATTTGTTCTCACTTCACTTTCTTCATCCTTGGAGTGCTGTACTTTGCTGGTAGTGGAAATCAATGCACTATAAGATTTCAATTAGCTGACTAGACTCGACCTTATCTGTGAAATATTGTAAGGTTATTTGTCCTTTTGCTTTGTCTTGAAGAACAAGAAGCTTAAAATGCATTTACTATCACCACAGTTTATTCACAAGAAATAAGCAAGAAAATTCGAATCTTAATTTGCATTTCCTGTGAGTATACTGGAAGATGCTCACAAAATTTCTTCTTTCTTAATGCTAACTACGGTCAAAATTGTCATTCTTGCACTATCAGACCTCTTTAGATGTTCTACTCTCATCTTTTCTTTCTTTTTATTTAATATATTAATAACATCTGGTTGATAGGACCTTTTCACAATTGGACTGGGCTGGCTAATGTTTGGTGGGCTTCCATTTGACTTGGTAAGTATCTGTTTCCTTCTTTGCAGTTTTGATAGTTTTGATTGTACAGGAGCTAACGTCCATTGTTGCTTCCAGTTGAATGTCGTGGGCCAATCACTTGGTTTTTTAGGGTCCTGTCTGTATGCCTATTGTAAACTTCAAGGGAGATAAGGTGATAAGCAGCTTGTGAGATTTTTGTTTCTCTGATGTAACCCTATCAAAAAATCAACAACCAAATTTTGGGACGAAGTTTTTTTCAGTATGCTAGTATAGTTGAAATTCGAAGTGAAACCTGAGGACTTATCTAGCGTCCATCAAAGAAATTTACAAGCTAATATGAGAGCTGAGCTTTGCTAAAAGTGATTTCAGTAAATTTAAGAGACTTCTCTATTTGGTTTTAGGACGTATGTAAATTTTGTATGATACTAGAGTAATGGATCATCAGACAACTTGGTTGTGTGGGGTTGTGGTGGCACACTCCATCTTCTCGACGAGAGACCCAGATTCAAATCGTCGTAATATCCCAATGTCGCCTAGTTCACATTTGGCTACTTGCCTGCAGATGTTACTTAGAGAAGGAGGGTTGATGATTGAAGACTAATAGTCAATGGGCAGCAGACCCAGACTTTACTTTCGTTTTTGGGTTTGCTTTTTCCTTTTGGGCAAGGATCCTGCCTCTCTTTTGAAAGGCTTGCCTTCGCTATCCAGCTTGTTCGTCCCTACCACGGCGCAATTAGTGCCGCAGAGTGAATTATGTCCTCACGAGACATTACACGTCCAATGTGAAAAGACATATTTGTTACCTGGCCACTGTTCACTTCCCTTTGACATAAGTGATGTGATGCTTTTGCAATTTTTTTGGAGATAGACAAGACATTAAGAATAATTTCTCACGGGAATTCAGAAGTGCACAGAAAGGTAGAAATTGAGCCATTTCAGACCAAGTACGAGGCGTGATTAAGAGGAGAATGATAAGTTGAACAAAATCGCTACATCTGACTAGCATGAAAGACTTAATCACACTGTCGTGTCACGATGTTAAAAACGGTCCTGGCATGCTCTCATGTCCCTGTTCACCCTTAGAAAAGGAGATCCCCATTGTCAATCCCTCGTTTTGCTCCCATCTTTTCCCCCTGTCCAAGAAAGCGAAAAGGCGCCTTTTACGCCAGTTATGGCAAAGAAGATTCTTCTGTCACTTTTGATTTCTGCTGGATGGACATTAGATATCATGGTGTCGGTATTGTATGGTGCTTCAAATGCCGTCTCTTTGGATGAAACTATTTCATCTTCACCTTTCTCGCATTCTAACTCCATCGCCGTTTCTGCATTTGCCGATGTATGCCATCGTTTCTGTTTCTCAGTATACTATTCTTGTATTAGATTGCCATCTGATGTTTCTCCCAAAGTAGCATTCTGTCTTTGTAAGGTCACGTATGTATACAGCTGCACGAAATGCATTAGGCTTGGCTACTCGTGTGTGAACGTCAAGAGCCTCTCTCACTAAAAAAGGTGGCCGTAGAAAGAGAGAGAGAGAGAGAATGTGGGGGATAGGGCGTGTCTGTGCTGTCCCCGGAACATGACAATGGACTTAAACCTGATTGCTGGGCATGATTGAGACATATTCATCAAACTTCAAGTTCAACGACTTTCTTTTTTCTGCTTAGACAAAGAAAGGGGCTAAAGAAAACTCTCTCTCCTTGGTTCTTTCTCTCCTCGTCTTCGAGATGAGAAGACGGAATCTCGTACCTTGTCTTTACCACTAGGCCACTATTGACTATGATCTTCGGTCTCATTTACTTCTGCGTCGTCTCGACCATTCAGAAGCATGCTTAAAGCAGTCGTGTATTGCATGGATATTGCTGCATCTAACAGCTCTAAATTATTAATGGCCCCAAGAAAATCTATCAACATGTCATGTGAAAGCATGTTTGCTTTGCTACAATGTTACGTCGAAGGCCGTAAACGACTCGACATGTCCCTTAGACCCCTGGCCTTAGACCCCTGGCCTTCACGAAGATTTTCAATTAGGGAACGAAATTGAAGGCAAAAGCTTCGTGGTCTTTTCAACCAGGGCTCCACATAACTTGCAACTCAGGCAAAACCTCATTTGACTACTCTGCGGCAGATACCTGCGGTCGGCGAAAAGATATTCAAACTTTATATTTTCAAATGGTAACTTGACCTGGGAAGGAGAGTTGTAAGCAATAAGCACGGAGTTACTAATCGCTTATTTCCCTTGACTACGAATTGCCGATTAACGGCCTTACAAGGGAAACAAAAGAACGAAGAGAAGTTCATAAAAAATTAGGAAAAACGCGTTCCATTTGCGATGACTTCTAGATAGGTTGATAGATGGATTAGAAAAGAGTGGCGCAATGTATGCGAACTGCAACTTGCGACTTTAGAGAGAAACAATGAAAGCTTTTAAAAGAATAAATGATGGCGGTGGGGAAATAACCAAGCTGAACCCAAAATCATGGAAACAAAAGCTTTTTTGACCTCCCAGCTTTTGAGAGAGGGGTGTGTGTGTGTGTGTTCGTGATGTTGTTGTCGTTTGAAAGAGAGGTGGGGAACACGTTCAAGGTGTTTAGAAGACCGAGGATCTGGTGACAGTAGTAGAACAAAGGGATAATAGCACAAATAATTCATAAATTTTGGTTCAATATATAATGTCATCCCTAAATTTTTTATTTATATAATGTGGTTCCTGAACTTTGACCTAGTATACAACATCATCCCTAGACTTTTAGCTTGTTTAACGTGGTTTGTGAACTATATGGAATCTCTAAACTATACAAAAAGGTATAAAAATTCAAGGATTTTGTTGAACAATAGATCAAAGTTCAGAGACCATAACATATAAAATAAAAGTTCAAAAATGATATTGTATATTGGAGTAAAGTTTATGGGTCATTTGTGTTATTTTTCCTAAAACCAGCAAGAAAAGTGTTTGAGAAATCCTGAAAAACTGGAATTGTTTTTAAGGCGTGGGATGAAATTGCTTGGGGCTGTGGCACGCGAACTTATCGCCCTAAATCATGAGTCATGAAAGAGAGAGGGGGGGCCTTCAACTCTTTTGCCAAAAGGGTCTTTCACGCTTCCCCAAATTCTTAAAAGAGGGAGGACGCATTGGAGCTTGAAAAGATTAAGTGCTCGATTGGAGAGATTTCATACTTTGGCCTATGACTTTTGGGATCTAATTCGTTTTCCTAGACTTTTGTTTTGGTCGTGAGCTCAATTAAATTCAGTGTTTGGGAGTCGTTAATTTTGTCAAAATTGTCATTGTTTTAGCTGCAAGAGAAAGGGTTGAAACTTAGATGGCACGGTGGCAATTCGACTTGGGGATTGGTTTTTTAATTTTTATCCTCAAATTTCAATTTGAATGGTACTTGACTTTTGAGATATCACCTGACGTTCTTCACTTTTGAAATTGAGGCATTGCAATTCTATTGGCTCAATGTATTCATAGGAATATTATATCTCAATACAACCTACAAGAAAACCGATACTTGTTGAATAGATGATGTGATCAATTGAATAGTGCCCGAAAAAGTGAATCAATTGAGATGCATGAAAACCAACCTGAACATCACCTAACCACTTAAATTAAAAAATAATAATAATAATAGGAAAAACTATTCCTAACAAGTGATGGTTATAGATCTTTCACATTTGTTAGTTAAATTTGATGATATACAAATTTGTTAAACCACATGTGGATCTTTGATCACTAATGAAGATATTCAAGAATCTATTCAATCCAAATTTCACGTATGCAATGTTAAGACGTAGTCACCTATATATTGAAAGTCTAATCATTCTGCAAATATATTTTACCTACACACCCCTAGATCTTCACATACCGGACGCAAAATCAGTTCTTTTCACGGTCAGTAAGTAGATTAAAAAAATAGATCCAATTCCCTTTTTCACCCGTGGTGGACAAAATAAATGCCGATTGAGAGCACAGGAGGGACACAACATGGAACCAAAAAAATAATGAAGTTAAATAGATCAAAGTGGTCAGCAAAACCCAAGAAGAGTGTCCCCTAGTGCTCATGCAAAGCTCAAGGCAGGGCTACTTTAACGCCGGTGTCTCCGGGGATGGGTTGGCCCTGCCTCTCTAGTCTCTACCATTCGCAAAGTGCTTTTGGTTGTGTTTCATATCAGGCTTTGTACGTACTCCTTGGAAACTTCTTTCTAGACGGCAAACTTATATAAATTAAACCTGTTCACCTTCGCTGACATTCTGCACTCCTGTTCTCAAGAACTAAGATTCTCTCCTTTCTCTCCACGCACTCATGCCATTTGACCCACGATCCCTCTTTAATTAAGTCTTCCTAGGCATCAGTTTCTTCCAATTGTTTATATAGTTGATGTGTGAATATTCGAGCACTAGAAAATACCTGAACAAGACTGCAGAAAAAGCGGGTCCATTACTTAACTAATCTTGGTTACTCCCATAGTGAATTTTCGGATTTTAATACTCGATTTTCTTGGCCCATTTATGGTGAAAGAAAAATTTCGATCTTTTGATACGATATTCAAATATAGTCATGTTTGTAATACATCTCCTTTTACAAGATGTTCAGCTCTTGAACATGCAGATGATCAGATATTAATACTATTTATGCTTAAGAAGTCCTACTTGTCACATATACGAAAAACAAGTACATCAACCAATACTATCATAGTAGTGATACTAAAATGGATACTAGGAATGATTTGTTACACAATAGGTAGGTTCTAAATTTGGAATCTAGAATCTACGATTTAGAACTGATTTCTCATTTTTGAAATCTAGAACCTACCTTATTTATCTTGAAAGCGACTTTGGAACTTACCCTATTTATCTAGTCTAGTTCCAGATTCTATCCCAAGATTTTTTTTTTTTTATTTTGGGCTTCATTTAAAAAAAAAAAACCAAGACAAATAGCAATTATGAGTAACAAAACAACTCAAAGTAAAACATCAATACAAAACAACAAAAAATATAAAGCAATAGGAAAGTTAAGCTCATTTAAGAATAATAAACCGTATTCTTCTAACTTAAAAAATAGGTTCTACCCAATTCTACCCAATTTCTGAGTGGGTGAGTGAAGGTAAGTTCAACACTCGGAACTTATAACCTATCCGCACAATACCAATTCCAAAAATTTGAAATCATGAATTGAACTTGTTTCTATAAGGGTCCAGTCAATTCCAAAGTAGAATCAGATCGGTTGCACAGCCCTAGTGGACACATTGCACATTACATAGACCCAATTAGGTGTTGGGACATAGAGCCAACTGGTGTTGGGTGATGTTGGGATTACTTTATCTTGTAATGACAGATTGATTGTTGATTAGAGTTTTAGGTTCCATTATTTTCTTCAAAATAAATTATTTATGAAATATTTTCCTAAAAATAATCGCTTGTATTGGTTGCAATAATTGGCGATTAAAAATATTTTCATTATTAATACAATTTATATCTGAATATCTTCGTGAACAATGAAAAAAATTATGCATTTATTTTTCTAAGAAATATAAGATATCATTTTTTTAAAAAAAATTTTTAAATTATTCATTTGCCACGAAACAAATAAGATTGTAGATAAAATTCTTATATCCCTTCCCCAATGGATGTTGTGATTTCTTTATTCTTTTCACCTTATCTCTTTCTTTCTGTTCTCGCGATTGCTTTGACGTTAAATACCTAATCTTGACCAACATGGAAACCTCAGTCAAAAAGTTCGACTAATTTTCTAGACAAGGGGAGGCCCATGGAATCAAAATGAGCAATTCTCTCTTTTCCTTCTCCAGGAAAAAGCATAACCTAATCCTAGCACTTCAACATGCTGTCAGGAACATGCATTATTCGATAAAAGGACACCATGGAATGTTCTTGATCATAAAGTGTCCCCCCCTCCTTTATAAGTATTCAAACTTAAGAATGTCCCTTTTTGATTATCAAAAAAGTGGGCTCTCTTCTCTCTTCTTTATGATTAGTGTCTAAATAAGTAACACTTGGATGATGATTCTGCTCACAAAGCGTGCATATAAGCCAACCATCCAATTCTCTTTCTCTCTCACACACACCCAAAAGCATTTCAATCAAATTAATGCAA
This sequence comes from Eucalyptus cladocalyx, assembly GCA_017140615.1. Taxonomy (NCBI): domain Eukaryota; kingdom Viridiplantae; phylum Streptophyta; class Magnoliopsida; order Myrtales; family Myrtaceae; genus Eucalyptus; species Eucalyptus cladocalyx. Next base: position 12,363,724 of record CM029518.1, read on the forward strand.
GCATGAACAAAAAGTTGGGGTGTCTTAGGGCTTTCAATAATGATAATGTGGAGGGGGAAGAGATAACAGTACAATGAAAAGGAGTTATTTTGTGGGTTTCTTTTTTGGGGTGGAGAGAATATTTCAAAGTGCATGCGGAGAGAGAGTTTTTTTATGTTAAATTTTTTGAGTGCAAACTAAGCATGACAAACCCTAAAAGTGAGGCTTGCTCCCTCTTGACATCATTCCACTCACCTTCTTCCCCTTCTCATCCCGAGGCAAATCCTTCCATTATACATCCCCCCCTCCTTCCCTCTCTTCCTCGTCAACACAATCTCTCTCGCTCTCGCTCGCTCCCTCTCTTCTTCTCCTCTCTCTCTCATCACCCACTATCTATTGCATGAGTATTTCCTTCATGTTGGCCATGGGTTTGGAGTCTATCGATCACTTTCATAAGTTTTTTCATGCACAGACCTACCTTCTTTCGGCCAATCCAAAACCTTGCTTCTGAGTCAAGTTCTGCTAGGAGCTCTGGCTTGATATGTCCATTTATATAGCTACTGTCATGCATTTGTGTTGTGTTTTTATCTTTCATGTTTCGTCAACTTCTAGTTTTTCTCTTTTCGTTTTTGTTCAAGCTATTAGGCAATTTCTACCGTGTATCGATCCCTAAGAATACCAAGCTAGCTGAATTCATTCCATCTGCCCTTATTTTTCTTTTTTGAAATTATTGATCTTGTACTAATGCACAAGATTAATTTTAACAACACAAATAGCGGCCCATAGAATGTTTTCATACATGAATACCAAGAATATGCAATGATTTGGGTGATCCCCACTTCACCATCACATTAATTCCTCTAACCACCAACAAAAAACCATGAATTGACTCCATCAATCCAAGGAAACCCTTTTCCCTACCAAAGATGCCTCAAGTAATAATTGTGTTCTCGTGCTTTTGCAAGCAGCATGAGAGCATTGGTCTGAAAGCTGAAACCAGCACAAGGCTCTTTATTCACATGGTGCAAAAGAATGTTGGGGCAAACGTGTGTCCTGCTGATGATGGAAGTTAAGTCCTTGACTTTTGCGTTTGGCTTTTATCTAGAACGAGTTTGACAGGTATAGGTGGGAATGAAGCTAAAGCGGCAAAAAGACAGCGATATTGGTGAGGTTCAATCCGAAGACGGATTTACATATGGGTTGTAAAAGACGATCTCAGATTGAGCCGCGCCAATATCACTCTCTACGTGACAAGTTTCATTCCTGTTCAGTCAGAAGATTTCTTCTCATTGCAGGTGCGGTCATATGTGGCATAGCCGATCGAGGATACTCCGTCTTCATCTGATTTCTTTCAACGTGCTATCACGTTGTTTCTCATCTTATCTTCACTTTCACTTGCATAAAGACATTAGTGGAAGCACGTAGTCAAACTACCTGTCTGCATTTTTCCTCGCATCTTGCAGCTTGTTTCCATAATATCAACGGCATACTTCATGAGTTGTGAAGTTCTTAGATTGAACAAGAAAATGCTAGATGGCATGTTGGTTTTCTAATAGAACTACTTTCTATTTGCTAAATGTTGATTTATTCAGTGAAAAATGTTTAACTAATATCTCTCATCTATGCTACCACTATTCTGTGAGCTTTTACTTTATTGGTCATTGGTTGACAAATGCATCCTATCTAGGTCACATTAGAAGATTGCTAGCGTTTATATTCGAAGATTTTATCTTTAATTAGCAAATGATATAGCTAAAATGTAGACTTACTAATTGGACTTTTTAGCACAGGTGGCATGATCTTTGGATTGATTACACAGTATACATCTCTAGCAGGGTTGATTTGGATTGGTTTATCCCCCAAAAATGTAATCGTCGATCTCAACAGTGATGGAAAAGACTTATACAAATAAAATGTTGCTCAGCCTGTGTAGCAAAACAATTTCCATGTTAATTATGTGATATGCTCTTGGAGTTCCATCTGTACATTAATGTTCTTTTATATTATTTTCTCTTCCGGGGCCCAGAGTTGAAGCTTGTGGTTTATAAGAGCTTGAGCACGTTGCCTCCATGGAACCAGCTAGGTACGTGAAAATAGCACTTTGATCATATCCAGTCCATGATATTTCCCAAAATAACTTTATGAGATTCGATGGGTAAATATATATCTTTGCTGATCATTGAATCTTGAGGCTATTTTAGCTTTTTCCGTAGCCACTACAATTCAACCTATATCATTGCAATTACTCCTTTTTAAATACCACTTTCCGTATTGTTCCCATGTCACTACTCTGTTGTTGTGCCGTCAAAACTATCTATGAAACTTTGACGTAGACACAAGCTATCGATGACACTTCACTTTACAATACGTGCATAAGCGATCTCAACAGTAAAGTCGCAGAGTTTCAACAGTGGAATACAGTACTAAAAGTTGATAAGTTGCGATGGTACAAATTATAAGTACAGTAAAGAGAAAATGAACAGCCGCCTGTTAATGTCCAGCAAAAGAGATTTAAGTGGTCTTTTTTCGATAAGAATTAGTATGTGATTAATTGATGTAAAAGATGCTGATCAAGTATGTTCTGGGAACAACATACAGTGCAAACAATCTGTATACGTCGATATAAGTCACTGTAAGCATGTTGTCCAGTCTGCATCGGGGAAAACGCATGAGTACAGCCACTTGTTGACGTAGCATATATCATATTTAGCCACCGAGTTCCTCGCAAATGTTCCGGTAAAAAGCACCTTCATGTGGCCGTCTTTCAATAAAATTAGTTGATCGATTGATAGACTCTTGTACCGATGCATGCTAGTCACATAAGTGCACGAAGAAGTACTATCTTGTGACTGTCTCGTCAACTTTCTAGTAAGAAATACTATTATGTGGATATCTCTTCAATAAAACTAGTCAATTAATTGATAAACTCTTATACCGGTACATACAAGTCACATAAGTCCAGACTTTTTGTCCGATGGACTTCGCTGCAACACAATTAGCCAAATTCAAGGATTTAAATGTTATTGCCTGGCATGCACCACGTACGTGCAAGAAATTTCCAAATTGGCAGGATCAATTTATGCATTTTACTGGTGAAATTTGCATTTGGGAAAGAGGTACATCAGATGCTCAATCCATGAGGCGAAAAAATTGTTTCTGTGGATGATCTTTTCATTCGGTGATGATCAATGTACTTCTTCATTTTCAGTAAATTTTTGGGTTCTCTCGGTTGATCTGGCCTATTTAATTTTCTATAGTTCTTGCAATGGCATGATGTAGTGTGTCTGAAGCCCCACATCGGATTATAAGCCATGATCTCGCTTCGAATTTATAAACGACACTACAAGATCCGAGCTCAGTTGGAAGGCAAGGTGGAGGGAAAAAAAACAAATTATTTATTATTGTAAAGTCAGAAATGGGAATTGGAGGAATACTATAATAAATTATCTCTTCTCATAATTATATTGGTCCACGGATCCTTTTTTTTTTTTTTTGCACTTGTAAATTCCAACTATAGGTCGGCAGGTGTCAAATATTCATTGATGAAGTATGGTTAATGAATATTTTCAAAAATAACTTGGTAATTTTTACCAAATCAACATTTTTGTACTATCTCATTACTTTAATTTACATAACTTGCCAATGCTCCAAATAACTAACAATTGTACTAAATTATCAACCTAAATTAGAGTAATTTATTAACTTTTTATCATATTAAATTACTACCTAGTTTTGGAGTACCAACTTTCATATGCATTATTTATCAACGTTTAATTTTTCTTCAATTAACCAGCTTATCCATTGGATTACTAATTTTTATTTGCCTTGGTTAGCAACCCCTTACATATGTTAACTATGTATAGAAATTACCAAACTAAATAAGCTTGACCTGACAACTCTCATTTGATTTATTTAATGACATTTATTTGATTTATATAGTTTGTAAACTTCATAGAGCTATCTAAATGATGCGCATTTTGATACAGTGAGAAGTAGTTGGGAGTTGATATTTTGTCAAATGTGATTCCATTGCTCAACTTCATTTTTAATTTTTGCCATAGTCATTTTTTTACCAAAAGAAAAGAAGAAGAGGGAGGAAGGGGGAAAGGGGGGGGGGGGGGGGGGGGGGGAAGTTTCTTTCTTATTTCTTACCTGTTCATCCACATTTGAGTTAGTTCATTAGACTTCTAAAACCGTCAATTAAGTGACATATATTAGAGATGCATTTGTGTCGCGGAATATAAATAATTTGTAAAATATTTTCTTAAAAATAATAATTTATATCGCTTATGAAAATAAATACACAAAAAATATTTTTATTATTCACGAAAATATTTAGATATAAATTGTTATAAATAATAAAAATATTTTTTATTTACTACTTATTTTAAGTGATATTAACAATCATGTTTAGGAAATTATTTTTAAAATCGTCATTTTTTACGAAACAAACAAAGCATAGAATACCCACCCCATTGGTGATCACGTGGTTTGCGCTCAATCCCTCCACCGGAAAGGAGCGAGTTCAAATCTCCTCGGTCGCTTGTGCAACTCACCCGTGGTCCAAGAGGTGGGTCTCCTCGGGTCGCCCCAGGTTTATGCCGCTGGCTACCGGCTATACGGCGATTCCCGGATCAAAAAAAAAAAAACAAAAACAAAGCATAGAATGATTCAGTTTCAACCATATCACTATGCCACGTGTCATCATGCACAATGTGACATGGTTCTCTAGTGAATGCCTCACTAGCTTTCTATTAAATTTTCTTTTATAAATGGTTGAAGAAGCAACCCGATTGAAAAATTCGAAAACACCATGGCTAATTTCTTATATGCAACAGGAAAATAATTAATTTGCAAGTCAAATTGCTCCTAAAAGAAGATAATGATATGGGGTTGGCATATAGTTAATGTATGCTTACTATTAACTAAAACCCCCAAAATATAATATTTTCAATTAAATTAAACATACTAGCCACCCAGCTTTGAAAGACGCGCTTTATGGGCAATGAATGGTTTTTAATTAATTATTAAATGCAAATATTGTATTTTCTTTTTAACACTCTAATGTAGATAATAATTCCCTCTTTATAATTAAAATATTTAGGTTAAGAAAGTACATTACCGTAAAAACTTGGCCAATTGTTCAAAGCTCTTTTTATTGAGAAATTGTCCAACCAATCTTAAACTTATTGTACGGATAACAATTTAGTCTTAACTTTCCAATTTTTTCATTTTAGTCATATATCTTTACGCAATATTAGAATATAGTTATTTCGGCCAATTTTCACCAAATATCATTAACGCCATGATGTGGCACATCAATGATCAACAATAACTATATCATGTCAATGATTCTTAGCAAATATTGACCAAAATAATTGCTTTGTAATTTTTTTAGAGGTTTAAAATTGAATTAACATCCACATAATAGGTTTTTAACATATTGGATAATTATCCCTTCGTATAACGTTCAAGTTAAGCAATTGAGAGGATATTAATAGGGAACATCTCTCATAAAGGCGTAAGAAAATGTGACTTCTCCGAGCTAACTTGTCGCCACTTTGTTTTGTCTTTTTTGTGCTTTCCTTTACATGATGAAAATGTTGAAACTACTCGGCTGGTCCACGCGAGGGATATAATGACTTTATTCTTAAAGAGTAAACAGTATCATTTTACTCAATATCTGATCACTTGAAACTAGATAATAAACAAAAACCTTATCATTGCATGATCATCTCTAATACATCATATTAGTATAACTATTTCATGGTATGATTTCACATAGGTTAACTTGTCTAAATGGCGTGGGAGCGAAAAATTTGGAAGAAGTATTGATCTTAGGTATCTCCATAAACATTATACATAATCTCTATTTATATTATGCATATGGCCACTCAATTTGAAGCTATAAATTAGAGACGTTTTTGTGATTTTACAGATGAGACAAATGTTAGACCCCGAAACAAATTCATATTTTTGTTGATTGATCTAGTATAGTAATAATATTAATGACAATTCTTTATGCAGCGTACCAAATACTTATCCTTATGAATGAATTACGGACGTGGAATTGATTTTCTATCCATGAACTCCAAGATTTTTTATTTTTTTTTGGGTCGGCAACTCCAACTTTAGAAGTATTTAAATTTATTTGTGAAATTCACAAACCAAGAGAAGAGCGAGAATTGGCATTTTTCGAATATTGGCTTAAAACCTAAGAATTAATAAAGAAAACTGGAGTTTTTTAGTACCCAACAACTCCTACTTTAAAAAAAAAAAATTCCAAGCATGCCACATCATCATTTTACTATTCATCACACCAATCACATATATAGATTTATAGAGTATGGGGAAGAACATGCACTCACGAGTGGACATTAATATATGTGCGTGTGTGTGTGGCATATGAAAATGTGAAACATATGGGAATAAACGTTAAATCTCTTCTCCCTAAATAAATAAATAAAAATTTGATTTTTTCGCTTCTTCTTGAGTCAGCGTTATGATCAGCTGCTCTAGTCTATCGTCTCTCTCCACTTAGAGCAAGTGCACTTCATTGAGATCCTCACTCAAGCTCGCCTTCTGAAGAAGATCGACAGCTTAAACACGAAGCAAAGAAGCAGGATTGTCTCCTGAGATTGAAGAAAAGACGCCGTGCTTGCACGCATTCGTAGACAATCTCAAAGTGCAGTTTCTTCGAACTCCAAGCAATCGACATCGAGATTTTCTTTTTCGGCCTTTTTTTTTTTTTTTTTTTGCTCTTTTTGGGTCAAAGGACATCGACATCACGTTGCTAGATGTACATAAATAATCGCGGAGAACAACAGGGGTTCGTTCATGTAATTACAGATGTAAACTCAACTACAATACAGACAACTCGCGGGGAAATCCGAAGGTTAGTTTCTCTAGCATGAGAGATCATGGAAGAAGACTCGAAAGCACTTTTCTGTCTTCCTTGTTCTTTCTCAATCCGGCACTAATTAGGACCAAACATTCTAGTGCAAGAACCAAACTTACAATAGTACTCGAATCAATCAGAAGAGCGGGAACAGCTGAGCAGTCACTTTGAGTTCTGCTTGCCGGCGTTCAGGGGAGAATCTCTAACGCTTTTGGTCTGGATGTAACTCCGCTGCTGAGTCGGGTCCGGCTTTTTCTTGCGCCTCCCTTGTTGATACAACCGGGAATGGCAAGACGAGATTGCGAGGTCATTGAGGTCTTGTAATGGAGTGAGCACCTTGACGATTTCGTCCATCGCGGGGCGGGACTTGGGATCCCTGCTGAGGCAGTGGAAGGCTAGTTGAGACACCTTCTGGACTCCTTTGATTGAGTAGTTCAGTTCGAGGCGTGGATCAACCAGATGGTAAAGCTTCCTCTTGTCCGTCAAATGGGGTCGGGCCCATGTGACGAGGTTCTGTTCTCCGCTGGGACGTTTCTTGTCCATTGATCTTCTTCCCGTTAGGATCTCAAGAAGCACAACGCCAAAGCTATAGACGTCACTCTTTGATGTCAAATGACCTGTGAAATGAGAACAAGACAAGCATCAGGATAGGGCTTCGATAGTGTGGAAAAACTCTGAATCCTCTTGTTGCTGTCGATGTTTGTCTCGTGAAAAAATCTATGTGAGAACTTAGTTCAGACAAAAGATAATTGCTCCTGTGCAACTTTGGTGAATCGGCTCATGACTAAAACTCGGTAATTCAACCACTAGATAGACTAATGTCTAGAATGAAACTCACTTTTTCTGGTGAATCACAGTGCTACCTGACACAACCAACTTGTCTTTTTTGAGCTACAAGCAATGATAGCTGAAGACCATTTGTGTCAAGGCATTAAGAGAGTTGTGTGATTCTTGAAAATGTTCATACATGAAGCTTTTAGAACCAATTTAACAAACCAGATATCACAGGAGTACCTGTCATTACATATTCTGGAGCGGCATAGCCATATGTCCCCACAACTCTAGTTGAAACATGAGTCTTGTCTCCCTGAGGCCCAGCTTTCGCCAAACCGAAATCCGAAAGCTTTGCATTGTACTCCTGCAGAGCAACGGTTGTTATAGTTATTAGAGTGAACAGATATTGGCAGTCCCAGTATAGTGTCAAAGTATGTACCGAATCAAGCAAAATATTTGAGGTCTTAAAATCTCTGTAAATGACCGGTTTCCGGTTCCCGTGCAGGAAGGCCAATCCTTTTGCTGCGCCGAGGGCGATCTTTATCCTGTTGGACCATGGAAGAGGCACGGCTCCTTCAAGAATTACGACATAATCAGTACATGTTAGGGACATTGACAGACACAGCCACAATGACAAAAAAGCAAACGCTTTCACAATCAATTGGAAGAACCGCAGCTTGGCTCACGACAGTGCTTTAGACCATTTTGGCATATGATGCATAACCTAGCATTGCAACTGGTCAGAACATTATGGTACTTAGACATGATGCCACAGCCATGCAAAGGAGGTAGCGAGCTCATCAGAAACATTATGTTGAGTAGGAAAATCTTGCATACGCTAGGCAGGCTACCTAATTAGGTACATAGGAAAACCCGACGTGTCAAATTAACGCGGGGCTTCTTAGGTGCAGGCAAACTTCTCGTCTGTCGGAAGCATTCTGAATCAAGCATGCAATTTGATTGCCCATTCTGATGGAGCCACTACATTGAACTGTCAATAAAGGCAGAAATCAACACTTACTTCTGAAAAGATGATTTTCAAGGCTTCCCCTGGTCATAAACTCATAGACTAGCAACCTCTGATCATCTTCAATGCAGCAACCGACAAGCTTAACAAGATTGGGATGATGAAGCTGTCCCAAAAATTCGACTTCAGCCTACATTAACGAATCTGTCAATTATGACTATTCTCAGCATTTCAGCAAGAAACACACTTGAGACATCAATTTAGCTGGTCAGAGTTCTAGAATTTGCTCACCATCCATTCTCTGTGCCCCTGGAGACCATCTGGCTTCAAGCTTTTGACTGCAACTGTAATTCCCGAACCAGGTTTTGCAGGTGCCGTACCATTCTCCTCAATCCACCCTTTGAAGACATAACCAAATCCTCCCTCCCCGAGTATACTATCCGGCCTGAAGTTCCCAGTCGCGGATTTTAGCTCCTGAAAACTGAACTGGAGAAGCTGGCACCTGGATTTATTATCCGCCAATGGTGGCTCAGGCGTATCAGAGGATAAGCGAGCTTCGTGAGGAGGATACATCTCGCGGTTGCTCGCATTGAGGTATCGTGTCTCGGCTGCTGCATCAAAATTAAGAAATTGCCCCCCATCAATTTGCAATGTCGATTTTATCCAAATCATAAAAGTGGAAATCTGTACGAGATCAGCTAGGATAAGGCTTTAGGTTATTGAATGTTCCAACTTTCAAGTTTGACATAAGCCCACGATGACTACTTTCCCGATGAGCTATGCAAATAACCACATACAGTCTACTGAAAACAAAAGAAATCAGCAACCGGAAAAAAAAAAACAATGATTTAAGCAAAAACTCAGCCAAGAAAACAAAAGAAGGCAAGTGAAAGAGAGAAGCCTTTTCCTGGTTACAAGACTGGTTTTTAGCCAATACCAAACGGATGGCTCGGATTCCATTTAGATTTGTCGAATGGATCTCTGTAAGGGATAATTACATCCCAAAATCAGCACACAGTACGCTCCTGCCAAACTTCAGTACCCAATAAGAGCATGATGCTGCGTTCTTGAACCAGGTCCAAAGCTTGAAGAGAGAAAGAAAAGAACATGCGAGATGCTATGTGGAAAAGAAAGCGACCCATTTTGTTTTCTACATGAAACAAGGATTGAATTTTCACAGGAACGCAAGGACATAATCGTGCTAGTGCTGTCACCTGCATCATAAACGGTGCTGGTACGAGGAATTGAATTAGCGGAGTCTCTTGAAGCAGAGGAGGTGCGTCTCAGAACTGCCCAGCAGCCACACCTGCTCTTCTCCATCTCTTCTTCTGCTTCACTTCCCCTCCTCCCTTTTCACTTTCATGGGATGGCGTCAACTATATTGAGCTGAAGAGATGAGAGAGAAAACAGACAGCAGACAAAGAGAGAGGGGGGGGGCGAGGCCAAAAAGGAGATTCAACATACTTATGAGGTGTGAGAAACAGAGGAGAGGCAGAGGAATATGAGGATGAGAGAGAGAAAGGAATTCGGTGTTCTTTTGCTGTTGGAGATTGCAGGTATCATCATCACCATCATCGCGGTGTGTACAAAAAGAACTTTTTTTCCTTCCACTTTTTGCTTGTGGGGATGGGAAGCAATTCTTCTCTCTCTCTCTCTCTCTCTATCCCCTCTTTCAAGAATTGAAATTTTGCCCAAAATTACTAAAATGACTATGAAAATAATGAGGCCAAACACAGTGATTGATGCAATGTGGATTGTCCTGAACGTTCTTGCTTTAACAGCTCCAGGCGTTGTCTTGCTCCAAACAGATTAGTACAAAGACTAGCAAGAAGCTTTTATGCAAGACGGTGCATCTCCAACCATAAACAAGACGTTCGGGCTACGGTTTTTAAGAACAGACAGACAATGCTGAAATGTGGACCAGATCGAACGAAGTTGTGAAATCTACATTGACTTAATTGGACGGTCGGTGAGTTTGGACTAAATCCGATCTTTTTTTGGACCGGTTTCGAAAGTTTTCATGAAAAGAGATGATTCGCTTGTACATTGTTATGTTGCAGTATGTAGCCATGCTTGGATAGACGTTGTGGCCATCAAGAAAATATTAGCAAGCAGATTTTATCAACAACTATGCCTAAGATAAAGGTTCCTTTGTTTCGTACAAAAATAAATAAATTAAAAAATATTTTCTAAAAATGGTAACTTATAATGTTTGTAAAAATGAATGAATGAAAAAATGTTTTCATCGTCCAAGAAATGTTTAAACATAAATCGTTATTTATATGAAAACATTTTTCATTAACTAATTATTTCAAACAACATAATCAATCAATTCTAGGAAAATATTTTCCAAATAATTCATTTCGCATTAAACAAACTCTCTCAAAGAGTTAAAATATTGGTTGACACGAGACCCAGTAGAAATTTTTTTCAGAACTCTTTTTTGCGAGTGCAGATTTTAGAATTTCTACATATGTAAAGCTGTATGAGTATCACTTATGCAAGTATTAGCAGAAATTAAGAAAGATGTAAAGTTATGTAGCACATATATCTACAGCAATGTAGCAGATATATCTATTGCACTTTTTTATCTTCGAACTATATCAATCTTACGATGTGTCCGTGTCAGTTTGCTTTCTTCTTCAATAATTATCAAAATAACATTTAATATACATGAATATCCCCACTTTATATCTCCATAGGTTCTGATCACGTGATAAAGCATAAACTCGTAAAGAAATTTAACATGCAGTATGTCTTCATCATACACTGAAAGAAATCAAATACTTTGATAAGTTTTTGTGATCATCAAAATGATCAAAGAGATTTCGACTTTCCTTTTCAAATTGTCCAACACTAGTAGTCTAAAAACTCAATTACACAAAAAGAGCACATCCGAAAACAACATTGAACGATTAAAAAAAGTTCAAAGATTTATAATATCTTTATCCCTTTTGTGGGGAAATCTCACTTTAACTGTTTGTTTCGAGAAAATGAATTATTTGAAAAATATTTTCTTCAAAAAAATTACTTGTATCGATTTAAAAAAAAATGAATAAAAAGAAATTTCATCGTATACGAAAATATTTAAAATATAAATTATTATCGATAATTAAAAAAATTTGTCGTTGGCTAATTATTTGAAATTTCATTTGTTTCACAAAAATAAATTATTTGGAAAATATTTTCTTAAACATGATGATTTGTATTGCTTAAAATATATAGCTCATGAAAAATGTTTTCTTTATAAACAACAATTTAGGTCTAAACATTTTCATTTCTTGAAATATATTTTTCAAATCATTCATTTTTCATTGAACAAACGAAACCTTAGTTCACCTATAGTTTGTTTTTGGATTCACACATCACCATCCGCATCCAAAATCTATGTCGAACACTTACACAATCATGATATTATGCTTCAAGTATATATAGTTCAAAAAAATTCCAATTCTAAAAAGTTGAGGGGAATGCGTGAGCAAATTCGGGAAAAGAAACCCCGCATTGGGTAATACATGATGAGACATTAGGCAAAGTGAATGTGGAACTAAAGAATGCGAAAAATAAGATAAATAAGACCTACATGAAAAATAAATGAATGTAAAGGATGTGGAAATAGCTCTCAAGCAAGTTAGAAACGAACTGACCCGAAGACTTAAATCATTAGTTTAAGGAAAATTTCATATATATATATTGTCACAAGATATCCGGAAAGGTTTGGAGTTTTTCAAGTATTAGCCCAAAAATAAATATATATGGAAATTTAACAAGTTAGAAATAGACTTAAATCATTAGTTAAAGGAAAATTACATACATATAAGTCATGCCTCTAATTATGAAATACCATCGACTAATTATGAACCATTTACTCTTATTTCTTCTTCCCACATTATTAATTCATTTCTTATTTTCCTTTGTAGATTAATGTTTCGGAATAGCGCGAACCGAACTCATTAGTGGTTTATTTCAACAGCTTTAACTATGAAAGAGGGACGAAAATGACTGACCAAAGTGTAACTTATAACCCTAGACACTTGTGATCTACAAACATCATGCACTTCGAGTAAGCACGGAATAACTTTCAAAGTCGAAACCGGTGGCTTTTGCCGATAAAATAATAAGTGCATCAATCTCGCGGCTAAAAAGTTTTGGGTGGACCGGCCCAAGATTTTCTCCACAAGCCGTGTCTGAGACATTGATTTTCTGAGTAATTTAGTTTAATTGCTGTATTTTTATTTTTATTTTTTTCCTTCATTTTCTTTTTCTTTTGGGCAAAACAAGGTTGAGAGCCAGTCCTGTGACCTCGACAGGAAAACAAGGGAGCACCATGCCTTTGAGGCATGATGATGCACCCTATTATTGTCCTCTTATTGCATTAAAACTCTTGTAGAAGGCCACTGGGCGTCCGAATAGTCATCTAGATTTTCCATTACTTTGCCAAACTATTTGGAACTCTCTCTCTCTCTCTCTCTCTCTCTCTCTCTCTCTCTAAAAAGAAATATCTTTCCAATTTCATGGAGGTTTACTATTGTAACCGGCAATTATGACGCTTTTGGTATGATCTCACGGCACTTGGCATTCACGTTTCGAGGTTAATTTATCCAAACTCGACACAAATTACTAAATAAATATGCAAGAAAACGTCACATGGCAAGGTGTTTGCTGGTGCTACAAAGGTAATGTCCAAGAGAATTACCTAATAGAGGGCTCAAATTGCTTCCACTTACCAATGATTCTTGATTGTTTCGCCGACCGCAAATAAAATCTAAACGATTCTAGGGCCTATAATTGTGTGGTCAAAGCTAGACGAAAGATGGTCAAGAAGCATATTTTTAGTGCAATCCCATCAAAATCTCTCTCTCTCTCTCTCTCTCTCTCTCTCTCTCTCAATTATTCCATTCATGGACGGGAAATGGGAGGGTTATGATAGGTGGGCTTCCATGGTTAAGTGTTTTTTTTTTTCCTTTCAAAGAGAGAAGGGGAAAAGTGAAGTGGGGGAGTGGGAGGAGTGTGAGTAGTGCTTGGTGAGGAGTCATCTCATCAACCACCAAAGAAAATATATTCTATGATGCTTTGGTTGGACAAAAGCATTTTTCGATCCTTATTCTCTTTTCCTTTTTTTTTCTTTTTTTATCAACACGAATCATCGACCTAATTACACGTCTTAACACCAAACTGTATCTCATGAAGCGTGAGATCACAGGTCGAATCTTAATAGAAATGACTCTCAAAAGCCTCTCCGCACTCGTAATCACTTCGGCCAGGCGTCGAACGGAGGGACTGTCATGATTCGATGCGATGAGGTCTAAGAAGATTGAAACTTGACTAGGAAAAAGAAAAAGAAAGACACAGAGAAATCCTTATTCTTTCTTTGTTTTTTGTTTTTAAGGTGCCTTCTCCAGACTGTGCTGACCAACTTGACAAAAGCCTTGTGGAAAAGGAGTGATACCCATCTTCCCCCACCTAGGCACTCACTACATGGGCCCACGGCCCACCGAAAAGAACGGCATTTACATAATTAAATATATGTAGAGAGAGAGAGAGAGAGAGACGTGGGGCACCACAAGCTCAATCATCACATGGGGCAAGGCAAGATATTCCATTCTTGGAGGTGGTAAAGTTTCCCCCAGCCATACTGCTGGAGGAGGAGAGGCCCATCTGTCCTGCCCAGACAGAGACAAGAGAGAATGCAGTGAACATGTTACTCATCGCTCACATTTTCACACTTAAAATCACTTTCCATAAGCATCTTGATGGAAGCACCAATTACATGCCGGGATTTCTCAACATAATCATGAATTTTCTTTTTCCGAATTATATTACTAGAGTGTAAGCTTGATCATTCGAGGAAATTATGCGACGCTAGAAGCGGGCCCATGAAAAGTAAAAGGGACGCTAGCCGACGATTCTTGTACGTAAGGATTCATCTTTATTATTTGCCCAAAAAGTAAGATTAATACTATAGAAAAGAGGGGGGCAACCTCACAGAAAGTTTTTCCTCAGAATATCCTACAGTATGAACCGTGCTTTTTAAGATAGGTTCGAGGATTAGCAACGGTTCATAGATGCCTTCCCTTATTTGATGAAATTGTCTCCTCAAGTCAAGATAGGGCATGGGTTAGGAATTCTTCCTTCTATTGGGCCCTATTAGGCCAGATTTCAGCCCATTCATTTTGTATTTTATTGGGCTTTTTTTGTCTGTTTTCTTGTCCTTCAATTGCTTTGCACTAGTGACCAATTTATGGATGTGCGCTGGGAGAGTCAAAACTGGCTCTGAGCTAAGGTGTTGTCACGCCTTGACCCTCGAGCATGCACCCATTCCTCAATAGTCAATAAAATTTGTAACTTCCCAAGCTGAGTCGCCGACCCTTTCGTTTTATTGCACATACAAGAGCAAATAAATATCCCCTAACAGTAAACAGTTTGGGATAGGAAAGCAGGCCACAATTCATAATCAAAACAAGCCTTTTATAAACACACAAGGTTTATATACACAACACCAGTCTAACTACAAAAGACGGGCTCAACAAAAAGGGAATTGTCCTGTGACAAACTAGTCAAACACGTTTGCCGATCCTCCGGGGCTTCGGGTCCTTTACGACCGTCATTTAATGACCTGAAAATGGTTATATAATAACTAGTAAGATGATGTCTTAGCAAATTCACCCCTTAAACTTCGACTATGAAGGAAATACGCCACAATGGCTACTAAGCACCAACACAAGTTAAAGAACTTACATTTACCTCAAATCCTTCCTGCAAGTCAGTATAATTAAATAGCTGATCAAACAACTCAATTCAATTCAACCATTAATTAGTCGACTCATTTGACTTCATACCATCAATACCATCCATAACTCTATCGATTCAAACACTGCTCTCCTAAACTGAAATAGATATAACCAT
The DNA here is from genome assembly GCA_017140615.1 of Eucalyptus cladocalyx. Taxonomy (NCBI): domain Eukaryota; kingdom Viridiplantae; phylum Streptophyta; class Magnoliopsida; order Myrtales; family Myrtaceae; genus Eucalyptus; species Eucalyptus cladocalyx. The sequence goes on from CM029518.1 coordinate 12,379,248, forward strand.
ATATCATTGCTCCCCAAAGCTGATGTCTAAAATTTACTCACCGAAGCTGCTAGATCAATTATTATTGCTCACCAAAGCTGCTAAAGTATTATTGCTCACTGAAACTGCTATAGACTTATAATGGTGTTAATGCTCCCCGAAGCTGCTATAGATCTATCTTGCTCACCTAAGCTAATTTGGTACTTAAAGACCAATTTCAGTGTCAACACCCGACACCCAATATTTTTCAATTAAAATACCAATATTTCACAACCATCACTCAATTTCACAAACATAACAATCATTTGAACAAACTAACCACACTGCTGCGTTCAGTGCAAAATTCTAACAAATGACTCTCCTAGTATAATTTCCAAAAATATTTATTAATTAATAATTAAACAAATTCCGAAAATTAATTTAAATTAAATATAAAATAATATGATTCATCCAGTAATCTAATCATGCACATAATATAATCAACATTTAATTAAACTAATCTAACCACCTAAACATACTTAGCATAATCTAAACACCCCCTGAGTATAATTAACTCCTTAAGCAGAGTTTAGTTGGTAAACTCACCGGATTAACGAGCCGGTGAGTCCACAGCGACGGTGGCGCGACCACGGCCGATAAGCTCCAAATCGGTGACGCCAAACAGAGACCGGGCCGGGCCAAAAACGGCCATGAAACTTGCTGGATTTTCTTTGCAGCTGTTGGGCTCGGCTTCAAACTTCGGTGGGCTCGGGAACAAGGAGAAGACACGGGCTGCTGACTGGATTCTTGCGGGCTGAAGGCACGGCTTCGATGGAGGCGCTGCGGACGAAGACAACGGCTGGCTGATCGTGGGCCGCTTCATGAAGACCAACGGCAAAGGAGCAGCTGCTTCGGTGTCTTGCGGCTTCGGATGATGTGGCTGCTGGCGTCAACAGGATGGAATTTCGGTGGGGGTGTTGACCGAACAAGGAGGAAGCTCGGACGCGTGGGGCAAAATGGAGGGGTATACGGTTTGTGGGCTTCTTTGGCTGTGAGAGAGAGAGAGAGAGAGAGTGAGTGGAGGAGAGATGATGGTGGATGGATGAGGAACGTGGATGAGGGAAAAATGAGCGAGCGGTGGGATGGCTGATCAAAGGAAAAAAAAGAAATGAAAGCAAAACAGAAGCTAAAAAGGAGATGGGGTTGATCAAGCGAAGAGGGTGACGGTGGGGGGAAGAAGGCGTGCAAGAGGAGCTAGCTAAGAGGAGAATTAAAGTCAACCGCTGGGGTTTGCCCAGTGGTCTCCCTTCTAATTTGGAAGAGAGAGGTGGGGGGTTCGAATCCCCACATTCTCAGGGGAATTCGGGTGGGGACGATTTAGTTTCGAGAATTGATTTCGACTCCCACGCCCTGCAATGAGGTAAATCAAAAATCTGAGAGTGAATGTTAGAGTAAGAATATAGTATAATCGACAAAAAAAAAAGGAGGATAAAAGTCAATAACCTTAACCAACTAATTGAATGCTTGGTCCCCTTAAAGTCCACACACCCATCTCTAATGTCCCCCGATTATTTCTTGTACAATAAATCCGCCAATAATCCCAATTAAAGCCAAAAATGCAGCCCCCATAATAGCATACGAATTTCTTTAATTTTGGGCTTCCATTCTTTATCAAATTCCTCAAATTTGATGTCCAATTTCATTAAAGAAAATGCCCATACCATTTCTGTAAGTCCCTAATGCCAAATAGCTCGACTTGAAAGTCAAAACTCCCCTCAATTCGCCAATCCAAATTTCCGTTCGTTTTCCAAATCGTCCGTATCGATTTTCCGTAAAAATCCCGAATTCTCCAAAAATTCTTCGAAGAATGAGTCGACGTTTTTAAAATAAATCGTAAAATGACAGAACTTTTAATTTTTGAAATCGGGTTCAAATTCGCGGTTAATTTCAATATAACGTGATTTTAGCGTGACTTAACCTACCGGATAGATTTCAAGAATTTTTGGTGCAATTGACCTGTGATTGATTCATCTCAAGTCATAACATACATCTTCGATCCATTGGCGGCTCTCGGTTGTCGTAAAAATCTCAAGATTTTAATTACGGGCATAGGGTACCAAAATAACAGACCGATCGGTTCAGTGTCGATCAATGAGAATTTTGCAATCTGGTGAAATCACCCACACTCAATCACACACCTCATTCGAATCAACCTATCTCCGGTCTTTGATAGATTTTCGACTGTGCCATAATGACCCTTGCAGACTAGCACGGTCGAGCAATTGATTCCTAGTCGAATTCTAAAGTCTATTACATTAAAATCCCTTAATGGCTTCCTCAAATAATCTAGTTATCTCATGAGTGATCAGCTCAAAGAATAGCACTATAGGCGCATCGATGAAATGTCCGATTTATTCAATAGAAAACTTAATTGAAAATTCAGGTTGTTACAGGTGCTCACGGCTTCATTTCTCAAGTGATCGACGTGGAGAGGAAACCCTAATCTTTTAAATTATGTCTGGGACAATTGATTTAGTTTTCCATAAAGCTTCTAACATTGAATGAAATCATATAAGTCATACATATGGACCCTCCATTCGACCTTTTCTCTTACTTTATATGCCATTTGGTAATGCTAGTTGACAAGAGTGATTATTTAGTGAGGTGATAAATTGTAAGGGTGTGTTATCAGTGAGTCAAGTCGAAGCCCTCAACAAAAACCTATCACACAGGCTCAATGAATTAATCTTCAAAGCCAGTCATGGCAGCTATAGCATCGTATATACGTGTAAGTATGTCAATCGATGTAAACGCATTTCTTCAAAAGAAACAAGAACTCAAACAATACAAGAAGTTAGCATTTTATGTGTGGAAAATGTTTACGATAAATATGGGTCTCTAGCATCACCATAGACCACAGGTTCACGATGTTGAGGACCTGAGGTAGAGCTAAACATGATCAGTGGGTAGGCTCAGGCTAAGCTCACTCGACCCCTCGTAATATTTTTCATTTTGGTGGCAAATTTGATGAACAAGCCTAAAATCCTTCTTGAGCCCACCCAAGCCCACTTACTTGTGTAAAAATCTTGGGGCATAAGAGGGCCTGAAAGGCATAGGTCCATGAAATTGTCCATCTAGCAATCTATCTAGTTTCTGCATAAAAACAATTTTTTCTTCTTCTTTTTTAAATTTATCTGGAATGATATGCTGCAAGGGTGAGTATTAGTCCAGGGTCAACTTTGGATTAACTCTAAACCGACCCAACCCGATCGGTCCTAATCTAATTCCCAGAATGATTGGTCGATCATTTGTCTTAGGAGCTTAGAGTTAGTCTAACTCGGACCAACCCTATATCTAATATTTATTATGTATCTAATATATTATATATTATATGCTTTTGTCTACTCTAAATTCTAGCACCTCCTCCTTTGTTCTCTTCACGATTCAATTTGTTGTGTAAATCATAAAGTAAAAAAGAAATACAATCCTAATTCGACCAAAAAGAAAAAAGAAAAAAACCCTCTTCACTCACCTTGGTTTGGCTTGCTTGCCTTGGCCTCGCTTGCTTTGTCCCTCACTACTCGCCTTTATTCCATTGTCTCGTGTGTTTGTTTTTATGATTTGTTGCTTTTAGCAAGTGTAAATTTCCATTATTACCTTATTTTATGTTTACTTATTCAATATCGCATTATCGATAGATATGTAATTATAAATAATATGTTTTAAGAAATATAAAAAATGAAAATAAAAAATAATCAAATAGTCCCAAATTGACTTTGGGATCGGCCATTCCTTAGTCATAAACTCAACAAGGTCAGTGCTCAATCTCAAAAAGTGAGAATCAATACTGTATGGGTTAATCTCTAAATCAGGTGCTAAACTGGTTGCCATGTTCTGGTACACTTGACAAAAAGTGCAAGTGATCATGTAGCAATTCTCACACGATCATTTTCATGATTTGCCAACAAGTGCAGTGGTTGGATTTGGACATTTTGATGTCCATACCCTCAATTTATCTCAGCGGCTATTTTTCGATTTGTTTTAAAGCATGTACGGATCGACAGAGCCCTAGTCATCTGTTTAGGTACAAGCACTGAGGCTAGATAAAACAAATAAATAAAAAATTGAAGTGATGTTTTGCAAATCTCATTTAGAGTGATTCACATTATGCAGAATATAAATTCGAAAAATGTGGAATATACTGAAATTACTCTATAAAACCAACAAGCTAAAGTAATGTGGCAAGTTTTTATCATCTCATTTTATGTTCTTCTACGCCATACGGAAGATAATTGCATCGCAATACTCCATTCATATTTCACTTCATATACAAGACATTCTCCTGTTACCGTTCACTTCAGCTTGCCAAGGGCCCTCAAGTTACGGTACCCTACATAGTAAATTTGACAATAGAAAATATGTGCCCATCTATCATTATCAACTTATAGTATCAGTAGGTATATGATTTATGAACATTGCAAATTAAAATTATCTCAACTGTTGAAGCGGGTTTTACCATAGAACTTACATAATTAGTCATTAGGTGACATGGATCCATATGACACCTTGTGGCATTCCGTAATCAAGATTTGTTAAAAATAACTTTACCATTTTATTGTCTATTTCTCTTGAATCTTATAATCTACACACTGTAATTTTTTTTATATGCAATATAAAATATGTTTGGAATGATAAACATGTAGGTTTACATATAATGTTTTGATTATTTATTAAATTTGAACAGCATTTTGAATTTTGACAGAAAATTTAAAGTATTACTTTAGATTGATGTTTAGTATTCTTTAGATTGATGTCCAAGCAGACCATTTCTCTTTTCCCATGCATATTTTTGTTTTCTTGTTTCTCTTTTCTTTTTCTTTTTTCTTTTTAAACTCCGGCTTAGTACCTGCACGGCTACCCAACACCGTCAGCGCAGCACAATGCAATGTCAGCAAATGCAGAGTCTTGCTCGTGCACCTTATCTGTCACGCATCAGTCTCATCAAATCACATATAACACACATCACAAAAGGCCAAAATGAAAATGAAAAAAAAAATTATATGTATGAGCGTTTCTATTGACTAATAAATTCATGTGATACTAGACATTACTTTGAGGGAAATATTTTTAAAATTATATATTCTCATGAAATAAATAGAATCTTTATGGCACAATGGAAGGCCTCGAGCAGTTGCAATAAAATTTGAAGAGGAAATTGATCACGATAATGAACCTGTTCTTTCTACATTGAAACAGGAGTCCACTATTTGAAAGTTAGAATCAATTTGATTCCACTACTCAGGGATTGGCCCGCTCCTAGACAGTTTTGATCTTTCATATTTTTTAGCATGAAACGATGGAATTATGCCAGCAAAGAAAGCTTCCAACAAAGAATTTAAGCTCCAATTCTTATACCAAAAATTAATGATTTAGAAAAAAAAAAATTCTTAAAAATTGTCCTTTTATATCAATTAAAATAATTAATCAATTTGAAATATTTTTATTATCATCAACAAAAATTTGAGTCTAAAATTTTTCGTGAACAATGAAAATATTTTTCATTTATTCATTTTGTTAAGTGATAGCAATTAGGAATTTTTTGCCAAATCATTCATTTTCCATAAGATAAATTGTAGTAGCAACCACGCAATTTGATATGCCCAATGTAGTGATCACATAGATGGGCCAATAAAACAAAGAAAAAAAGACACAAATGATATCTAAACCATTACTTTATTTAATGTAATCCCTGAATTTTTTATATCTATCCAATTTAATCTTTGGACTATATAAAAATATTAAATGTTGTCCGTGATTCTAAACTAAAGAAATGATAACGTTAGATATCTTCATATAATTTAAGGATTAGATTATTTACCAAAAAATTAGAGATCATATTAAAAAAATTAAAAATTCAAAGCTAACATTCATAAATCATATTGAATAAATTAAAAATTTAAAATAATCTCATATATTAAGTTAAAATTCATGAATCATTTGTATAATTATTTCTTTTCACGGGCCACTGACACTGGCCAACCCCGCCTCCACCTTTTTACTTATAAAAGGGGAAGGAAAATCTCTAGGGTTTTGTATTATTTTTCTTCTTTTTTCCTAAAATATCGTGAGTTTCATAATTTCAGGATGCATCGGGTCCTTTGACAGTGGGGGGGCCGATTCTTGGATTTTGACAGTGGGGGGAGGGAACTGGCAAAGCTGAAATTACGCCGGCGGAAACTGCAGAAGCATCGGCCACACTGACCAGCACCTCTCGCTTTCGCTGATGGCGACCGCCAATTATTTTTCCCCCAATAATTGGACCAACATCGGCTCCTGCGTGCAGCAGCAACCGCACTGTGCTCGAAGCCATCGAATCCAATTTCTCCTCTTTTGGCCCTTCACGAGATACCTTTATGCTTTCGACATCCAGTGCCTCGAGTTCTCATCTCACCATGGATATGTGAACAAAAATTTGATTTACAAAAATTTGATTTATTTTGCAAAAATAAATAATTTATAATATGTTTTTTTCTTAAAAATAGTCGTCCCTATTGCTTACATATAAATGAAAGAAACCTATTTGTATCGTTCTTGAAAAATATTTAGATATAAATCGTTATCGACGATAAAAACAATCTTCATTAGCATTAAGCTTATATTTAACGAAAAAATAAATGATTTGGGAAGTATTTATCCTAGAAGAATCACTTGTATTGTTTAAAAAATAAATAAGCAAAAAATGTTTCCATGGTCTATGAAAATATTTGGACATAAATTGCTATTGATAATAAAGACATTTTTCATTAATTAATTATTTTAAAATAAAAATCATTTATGTTTATGAAAATGTTTTGAAATTATACGTTTTTCGTGGAATAAATGGAGTCTTATGGTGTGTTGTTTGTTTCGTGAAAATGAGTGATTTGGAAAATATTTTTCTGAAAAGCGATTGCTTATGTAATTTAAAAAATTATTAATGGAAAAAAAATTTCATCGATATTAATCCATGCTTAACTATTCTCGTGGGTGAAAAGAAATCTCATTCATTTATTTTAATAGAGGATATAAGGGATCATTTTTTGAAAAAAAATAAATTCAAATCACTCATTTGTCGCAAAACAAATGCACCAAAGTAATAAAGTTGTATAGGTGAGGACAAGTAGTGAGTGTTTATTTCTCATTTATATTCTCGCAATAAAGAAGTAGAAAATTTTTACTTCTCATTTTTTTTCCTAATCTACTTCTGGACTAAAAATTTATTCCAAAACTAGAAAAATGAAATTATATTACAAAACGGGTTTTGGTTCTAAACCTATTATTGGGAATAGAAAATAGTTTTGGTTAGAAATAGAATGATTATCATGTGCATTCTAAGTTACCTTAAACAGCACCCTGCGATTATTCTAATTTTAGGAAATGAAATGGCAATAGGGTTTTGGACAAGATGCATTGAAGCTTTTATTTTAATTTTTTTACTAATAAATGCATTAGAAGTCCTAAAACTTGTCATGAATGTACAATTGAGTTTAAAAATTTTCAAAAAATACAATTAAATCCTCAAATTTATCACAAAAAGTGCAATTGAGTCATAAAACTTTAAAAAACTGTAATCAAATCTTTCGATTACTCTCTTCCAACTTGACAAATGGAAAATATTAATAAGTTCCAGGATTTGATAGCACCGATTTGATAATTTTTAGGACTTTATTACACTTTTTAAAAAGTTTTAGAAAACAATTGCACTTTATGACAAGTTTTATAACTTTCAAAGTTCTTATCCCATTTTTTTTAGGCCTTTATGTACAATTTGTCACCCGTGAACATGTATTGCATTGAGAGCAGTCTTTGGGCCATAAGAGTTAGTTCTCAATGCGAGGTGGGGGCTAACCGATTGAGCAACTTGATTATTTTTTTTTGGAATTGGCAGGTCGATTCAATATATTTTTATTCGCTTCTCACATCTTTAGCTTTTAGTAAAAGACAAATTTCATATAGACACTTTGTCATACGAAGCTGATGGAAGTAATCCTCGCATTGTGATTGAATGTGCTGACCATGTGGGCTCGGACTTATATTGAGCTGGATGAATTGAACAATTAAGATGGCACGATTCCAAGGGAAGGAATCCAAAAGAAGTGTAGTAAAACCACGTAACATAGCACGATACACCTTATAACAGTACATAGCCAAAAAAAAATCAATGCACTTTAGATTCGTAGCCCAAAGTAGATGTCGATCAGGTCAAGTACAAGACCGTAGGTAACAAAACTAGGTGGAAAATCACTCTTTGAGTGCCAATGAGAACAAGAAAAATCTGACAAAAGGGTTTTAAAAAAAAAAAAAAAAAAAAAACACACAAATTGATTGATAGCTGGCGACGAGGTGGGCCTGAAAGTGGGCCCACTGAGCCTCCCAACTTTACGCAACGCCAGGCCCGTATGAATGGAGTGGGCCACGGCTGGCGAGTACAAGCATCACATCGAGGCCCACCCACCAGATCAGCAATCGTCCAAATCGCACGTCGCGTGGTCCTGAGTCCTGACCGACGATTTGATAAAGTTGATTTCATAAGTCGTCCTGCATCACCTGTGCGCGCAGTTCCCATACGACGACGCGTTTCATCGCTGCAAATCGATCACATGAGGGTGAAACCACACATGGGGTGAGCGGAATGAGCGGAATGGGAGTGGACCATCTTGTTCATTCTCATGCGAGGACTTCGGCGGGCCCGAGGCACGCGTCAGCCCGCCGGCCCGATAGGCCCACCCGGCGGTCTAGGCGACACGTTGGGCCCGACCTCGGTTTGCTGTTTGGGATGGGGTACACCTACGGGCAAGTGGCATTGATGGTTTTGGAAAGGTACTTCTCATGTTTTTGGCAGGCTATAGGCGAGGAGGGATTTGAACCCGCGGAACAGTGGGATCATGGCCACGTGCTCCCCTCCATCGAGCTACAGTTGCCAACCTGTCTTCATCGTACACCTTGTCAAGAATACACTGAAAAAGGGAGCTTTCCTCTTCCCATCTAGAATTTCTCTGGTCAAGAAAACTGTCTATTTTTCGTAATAATGGAACTTAAGGAGGAGTGAAGTGAGAGAGAAGGGGTTTCAGAATTTGAGTTTTGAATTATGTAACCTTTTTTAAATGTGTTCTTTCTCATGAAACAATAGTAATAAGAATGACTATCGGTAAGCTTTTTGAATTATCATTTGAGCGTGAAGGCATGACCAAGCTTTTGACAGATTTATGAGTAATTTTTTTAGATTTTTGGAATCTTGGACGAGATTGACAGGACTTCTTGGTCCAATTAATCTTAGCCTTGCGCAACCATTGAGCCAATAACTATACCATCGATCATACTTTGGTTGAAAATGAACAGGCCTATAGTGAAGTCATGGTATCTAGAAGATAAATACTTAGAGAGTGTTTGTCAATCGGCCAAATAGTAAAAATTTCTATTAATTTGTTACTGGAAATAGATTTGAGAAATAAATCCGTTTGGTAAAATTTTTATTTCTAAGATCAAATTTGTTCTTAGAAATAGATTTGGAACTAAATCAAAAAAGAAAAAAATTGATTCTTTGTTTCCGAGAATAATTTTAAAATAAAAGCCAGCCCATTTTTTTTTTCTCTTTTATCTTTTTTCTTCTTGTTCTTCTTCCCTCTCTCTTCTTCTGCCGCTATCGCCATCGTCAGCCTCCACTAGATGTTGCCAGACCATCACGAGGGGTTGCTTGGCCTTGTTGAGGTTGACCTTGGCCCAACCACCAGGGAAGCTTGGCCTTGACAAGGGCCGGTGATGCTCCAACAAGGTCATCGGCCCTTCTTTGGGTGGTCACTAGCGACGGCCAGGTTGGCAACCAGCCAAAGGAAGATGGAGAAGAAGAAAAGAAAAGAGCGAAAAAAAGAAAATAGACTTGATTTTGGAATTATTATCGGAAATAAAGAAGTAACTTTTTTCTACTTCTTAATTTTATTCAAAATCTATTCTCGGGAATAATTTTTTTTTTATTCAAAAAAACAAAAAAAAAAAAAAACAGAATCAAACATTGTTTAGTCGATTATCAAACATACTCTTATTTTGGCTTATCCTTGGAGTTCAATCTCTGAGGTTCTAGAGGTTTTTGCATGTTATGAATGTTGCTCATCATCACCATAAAGGGATAACAATTCTCTATATACTGGCAATCTCAATGTCATAAAAGGAGTAACAGTCCTTTACAGGCTAGAGTCTTGGCTACGATCGGGGGCCAAGCAGCCAGCAGCCAGGGGTGGGAATTGAAAGAAAAAAGGCCATCATCACCTAGGCTAACGGGTGATGACGGCGAGGGCCGAGCAGCCGCCGCCGGTGAATTCAGGCAGAAAAGACCGGGTGGAAGAGAAACTCTTTTTCACACCAGAAAAAAGTTCTATTTCTAGGGCTCGTGATATTACGCATCCGGGTAGCACAAATGTATAAGTAAAAACAAAAAGCTTGCCTACGGTGAATGTGTAAATCCCAAGAAGTTCAGCTTTTATGTAACAAGACAGACAACAAAACATTCATTTTTGTATAATGTCCGTCCCTCACCCCCCTCTATAAAAATCAGCTGGAGTCGATTTATTTCATCACACGATGAAGGGGTCCTTCAAACTCTCTCCTCTCTCTCTCTCTCTCTCTCTCTCTCACGTACACACACACAGAGGAAAGAAGCTGGTCGTTGCAAAGCGAAGTATGCACTGATGATCTGTACGAGATCGTCGAGGGTGAAGGCGGAGACGTTTAAGTCCTGTCATGCTTTTCCACAGCTTTCTTGAACTTCCTCGATCGTGGAGATATTACAGACTACGAAGCTCAAGAAAGCTGTGGGACGACATGGCGATTCAGGATTTCTCACAATCTCAGTTGCTCTGCAGAATAATTTTCAGCGGCTCTGAATTCGCTAGCATACGATTCAGGTAAATCTCGATAAATCTGCGTGTTTCTTTTGATATTTTTTGGTTGGTCATAGAAATGCAAGAAGAGAGGCCAAGGCAACGACTTTTTTCCTGCTCCTTGTACTTTTGAAAAATGTTCAATTTAAGCCCGCGTATTTATTTGGTGATTGTCAAAAGTCCTTGCGCCGTTCTTCTGTGATTATCTAAAGCACTTATGTCACATTTGGGTCCAAAATTTGACATGAGATATCGGGTCCACACCGGCCATTACCGGGGGAATTTCTTGCCTCGACCTCGGTTTCGGTGGAAAGGATTAGAACAATCATTGATCCACTTGGGGACCATATATGGGCGCACAAGATTGATGACTATGATCGCACTCGATCCATTGATCTGGGTTCGAGCAAAAACTTCCCCTATGATCGGTAGCTACAAGAAACTATACTTTTGGCCACATACTTTTAGGATGTTCAATGTTAATCTCTCCACCTTTTTGTGATAACTACGGTCCCTACATCACATTGGTATCCTAAATGCGATGAAAATGTGGAGGGAGGGAGACGGGTAGAGCCTAATTTACAGAGTAATTTTCTTTTATTACATGAGAGTTTGTTTAAAGAGATAACACAAACAGGCATTGCTTTTAGTGAGCAACGCTTAACTCAAAGCCTTTCGTTTGAGTTTACTATGGTGGTAGAAAGATGAGGTTGAAAGTTGAAACGAGATGACAAACGAGTGAAAGAAAGGTTTGTTGGGCCTTGGGAGCGTGCGTTAAGTTCCTCATAACGAGTGAAAGAAGCAACATTCAGCCTCCGAGATGACGCAAAGCATAGCGTAGCCTCGACCACTCACGGCACCACTCGACTAAGTCAGTTTCCTTCTAGCAAAGCCCAGGCCCCCAGATATCGCTAACTCGACATCTTCTACTAGCTTTTCCGGTTAGAGATGGTGAAGTACTTGAACTGTCATACAGGGATGGTACGCAAATTGTTATGGAGGAATCATTCGGTGTGTCGTCAAGAGAATATCGCAAGGACCACACGCATAGCGCGCTTCATAGGAGCAACGTCCTCTTTTTCTTCCCTGATCAGCTTAGACACAGATCACATCACATCTCTGAGAAGCTTAAGATAACTCATCATCACGTGATCACATTAGTCAGACCACGCTTCTTGCCGAGAAAAACCCTAGTGACCTGGTACATGTAGCCCCACGCTGCATTATTGCAGGATCCATTAAGTTTTCGCTCGAAAGGAACCGCTCATGTGGGGAAGACGCAAGGAAACAAAAACAAAAGGATGGGAAAATTCTCATTGGGCAGGAGTTGGATCTCATCTCAAGCTTTTTGTCAGTGGAATTAGGGTTTGGTCACCCCTCCAATCAAGCTCGTGAACTGGAGAGAGATACCCGGAAGCTGCCGTCGCTGGGAAGATTCCCTTAGTTGCCCTTTTAGCACCAGTAATAATTGCAGCGCCTCTTGTTGGCTTTCTTTTGTGGTCCTGAAGTGTCCGGTTGCGATCTCATAAGTTTCAGTGAAAAAACAGGGGAGTTTACCTTTGTCACTAGGTGACCGCAGGGTGCGTTTTTTTCTTTTTTATCTTTACCCCTCATTGGTGGTGACTGGTTTTTGTTCGATTGCCTGAATTGTCGAAGCTGAAGATTCAGTTCGATCCCGACCGAACTTTCCTTTTTCGGTGGAATTGGGATTCATGCATGTACATGGAAGTCATATGACAAAGTGAATGACATATTTGTACTCTATACAGAGTGGATTGGATGAATCCGAGCCGTCATATCTTGTGAGTTATGTCTTCCTATGCCATCTCCGACTAATTTCATATGAACCCGGCACTAGGAAGAGCTTTTTTGTATTGTGGTCATGTTGTCAGCCTAATCAATAATTTGATGAGAATTGAAACTATTTACGGGGACATCTATATTTTGGTTAGATGAGGGATTAATGTTGGATTAGCATTGCAACATTAGTTAGTGTTATGGATGACAATTCCTGATGTAACACAAGAGCACGGATAAATAGCTCATTGACAAATTTTTTATAAGTTTTGGCCAATTAATTACGTATAGAAATTTAGTTAATGTCAGAACATAACAAAAATTAGATGATACTAATATGATGGAACAACATGAATTAACAGCTTGATTAACATGAAAAAGATTCAAGTATTAGATAATCTACAATGTGTTAGACGTATACTGTGATGTGCATTATCCCAAAAAATATGTACTTTTTTTTTTTACCTCAACTTGAGTTACACCTCAGCAATCTATTTCCATATCTATATAAGCACAATATTACATAATAATCCAAACAACTTTCTAAGTTGTTGCCGTGGGAAGTCATGATGTTTGAGTATACTATCTCTATCTGCAAGTATCCTTACTTTTGAATAGTTTTAGGATAATATTACTTATATATGGTAACATCTTCATATGCAATATTTCCTCATTAGCTAGATTATCCAAAATTTTGTGGCAAAGGATTTTTCTACTAATGTTCAGTAAGTTTGCTTGTGAAGATTGAATTCAAGAAGAGCATAAATTCTTTCGATGGCAATATTTTGCAATATATTCAATTGGCAACTTTAATTATTAAAATTAATATCTGTATTAGAGAAAAATGTAACTTTGAAATTATTTGGCTTCTCTACCCTTTTTACAAGTATTTTAACTTGATCCGCGCAATCGTATTAGGGTTTTCATCTTGATTCAAACTCTAGCTAGGTTGTTTTGGATTTTGGTTGGCGCAACAAAAGAGGTACAACATATGTTCTCACAGGGCAGGGACAAGGAATGTAGTCCCAATCCCCACTCTAACCCGTGCCCATCGCTAATCAATTTAAATGTGTCAACGAGCAAATTAGATAGTTATGCCTGTGAACATTTTTGGAAAATCTTGTGATCATCAATTAAGTAATATCGGTACTATGAAGCAGCACAATTTCCTAGGTGATACATCGATGCACGATATTACAAATGGAGAAAGCATTTCTCAAAGGCTGTGACCGAATTATGGAATTTTAATTGATCGTAGACCTCGTAAAGCTTTATTTGCACTCTTTCTCAACCCATTCCCTGTCGCTAAATAATAAATATCTTTTGGATTCTAGCTTTTCTTAATGCGTAGGAAGTTGCATCCCTTTCTCAAGCTTCTGGACCATGTATGCAATGAATTGAATATTTTCCAATTCAAATTTGGCATTAGTGTACCATACAGAATGCTTAGCATAAGTAAGAAAATGTCCAACTGTGTCTAGCTAGGCTATAGTGACCTTGACCAATAATTCTCAGCATCTGCAATAAGGCTCTGACCATATGGCAAAGACTTTAATTAGCCGGACTTACCAAAATAATTCACTCCTCAGCCCTAAAGATTATTTTATGTGGAACCCAATTATATTCTGACAAATTAAAGGCAGGAGAGTAAAAGAGAAACGCATCATATGCCGTCCACACTCTCTTTAAGCTGCTTTCAATACCGCGTCTGCTTTTCCAGCTTCTTTTTTAATTATTTCATGCACAAATACATTGAACGTTGGAGTTTTAGGTTTTTATCACATGGTCTAAGCTATTTCAAGGACATGTAATACTTATATTGGCAGAGTCTTGGCATTTCTTGAAATAGCTAGTCATCATCACTTGCAAGCTGGACATTAAATCTTTGGACCACGGAATATCTACGTTTATAATCTAATCGGCAGCACCTATCAAATCATGTTAGCGAGCGATCAAATAATGTATTGCAAATCCCTTGGTAAAATGGATCATGACTAGTTTTCATCAGGTGAAGTTTCGAGCTTGGAAATGCGATCCGATAGATTGTTTATAACTTTGATGCCCTAAGTCCAATTGCCAAATGAATAATGTTGAGCTCACTTCTGCCTCGAATCCACTTCTTATGTGGGTTTCGATCCATTTCATTTCTTAAAAGAATTTGGCCTTCTAAAAGTATTCACTCTGAGCCCATTTGCTGCGATTTTTTTAATTATTTCCAAATTTTGTTTCTGTTTGGAGCTTTTCCCTTCATATTCATTAGGGTTTACTAGGGTTTATAATGTATTTTGCATGCCAGCGGTTTAATTAGCACTAACCCCTTTAATTTTATTTTATTTCATATCTTATTAATTTTTTTTGGTAAATATTATCTTATTACCCTTTATTAGTTAAAGGAGAATTTCAATTAAGGGCCTAAAGTGGAACCGTTTTCTCAAAAAATGGTATAAAATAGTGATTAATTAAGTCTCGAATAAGGGTTTCGACTTGAAAGCCAGTCAAATCTTATTTGCAAGTAGGGGTATTTTCGTCTAAAGACTTTTTTCTTTTTTTTTTTTTTTTTTTTTCTTTTTTTTTTCATCTTGCTCACCTCCTTTCGACAAATGCGTCGACTTCACACACGAGCTTGCACAGGTGCAAAACAATTTGAACAATTTAGGAAAAGGAGAAAACGAAAAGATATTCGAGAAGTTATGCAGTTTTGCAAAACTGCAAATTGCATACTTTAGTTCCGTAGCCTCCCCATCAGCAAACTTCAAAGCACATGCTCTACATTATGCAATTTTGCATCCTCACCCAAGAACTCATCGATTTCGGCATAAGCCAGTTTTTAAGTTATTCGCCACCACTCACCTTCTCCGATGATGATAATGAACTTAAGAATCAAGAAATATCCATTAGTGAGTTTTGTTTTTATTCAATTTGCTTGTAAAAACTTATTATGGCAATTAAAGTAACAGTTTCATGCTTTCCCCACCAATGAAATTGCCTATGCAACGATAACTTTCACTTGTAGCTTCTTGGGAATGTTTTATTGGATCCGAGTTGGATTATTCATAACATTCATAGACGCAGATTGCATTGAGGTGGAATATGTGGCTTCTTGAGAGGTCCAATTGTGTCGTGCATCTTGGTTATTTTCAAAGGCTGCTTTGAATCATTTTGACCCATGATTGAAGATACTCGCATTTGGTGGCGATTTGAATTAGACAACACTTAATCTAGAAAACGAATGACTCTGGTCTACACATGTTCAAACAAATTTGCCTCTCTAACTCCGAAATATTATCTACACAAATTTGAGAGAGAATAACAAGATGAAAAGAGTGCAAAATCGCTTAGAAATTCCCAAAACCATGTTTTTCATTGAACAAATCAATGCACATGAGTATCATAGAGAATCCTCAAAAACCTCTAATAAATTTGGCTTAGGCACTTCAATCTAGCTTCTCCTCGCTAAGATCAATCATAGCTTGCGTGAGCACCGATTTGAATTCAAGCATCGATGACAACGAGGGCAGCAAGCTAATGGCTTACACCTCATCATGCTTCGTGCTTGACCACGACCACAAGATGTGGGGATCGAATCAAGCTGAGTGTCACATCTTGGTCCACTCATGCTCAATCTAGGGCTTGGATTGACCTTCATCTTTCAACAAAGGTACTGGAATTGCTGTTGAGGGCAATGATGAATGAGGTTGAGGGTGTTGATAGCTAATTCGGCAAGGAAGATAAAGATGGACTTTGGAGAACGTGATCTAAAGAGTGAAAAAGGCGAAGGCATGATGATGATGAATAAAAGAAAGAGAAGGAGAAAATAAATTTAAAAAAGAAGGAAAAAAGTATTTAGACAAAAATACCTCTAGATGCAAATAAGATTTGGTTGGCTTTTAAGCTGGCGCCATTATTTGAAACTAAGTTGGTGGCCACTTCAGGTTCTTGTTTGAGGCATAATGTCCACTTTTGGGTCGCTTTTTTGAAAAACGATTCCACTTTAGGTCCTTAATTGAAATTTTCCCTTAGTTAAAAGGTTGTTTTTTTTGTTTTATTAAGTATTTTTGGAAATTATGAAAATTCGGAATTTTATTATTAATTTTATTTTTTTATTCCGAATTTTTTGTATTTGTCTTTTCAAGACAATCTTTGGAAATTATACTTGTTCAGTTTGTAATCTTTCCCAAAGAGTTGCATTTGTTTATTTTGCAACTTCTTCCAAAGAGATACCTTTGTTCACTTTACAATATTTCGCAAAGAGTTACCTATAGTTACTTTATAGAGTTACCTATATTCTTTAAGACCGAAGTGTGTGTGGGATTTTTTTTTTTTTGCATTAACAAGAAGTAAATCATTTTTTGAGTCTTCTTTCCAAAATTATAGCTATCTTTTCAATTGTTTCCTAAGGAGACCCTAGAAATATATTAGAATTGCTATATAATATTTTCATTTGAGATTTTTTTGCATCCTGAAGAATATTTTCCGATGACAATTAATAAAATTGTTGGACAAATAAATTCTTAAAGAAAGTGATATCACGTTTTAAAGTCCGACTTGATTGCTCTATTGATTCGAAACCATATTTTCCCAACAAATACATCTACAAGTACATATTCATATCCTCAAGTAAATGCCTTTCTCAAGCAACAATAAGGCAATGTGTGTGTGTGTATATATATCTACAAGTACATAGTTGTATGTTACGTGACCCAAAAAATTCCTTTTTTCTTGAAATAGAATCGCAAACTTGCAAAATTTCGATTGTTATGAATTTTAGCTCCACTTTTTCATTTCAATGCCCTTTCGGTTTTGGCTAATTGAACTCCTTTTCTACCCATCCACGGCTAATGAAGCAGAAAAATTTACCCAATTAGTCTTAAAATATAAATAAAAATTCAGTACTAAATATTCTAATTTTGTCAATTTAATCTTTACATGAAATTCCAATGTAATAATCCCAATTGATTTTCCCTAAAAAGAGCTGACATGGTAGTCCAGTCATTGCTAATTGTGCAATATGGCACATTGTTATGTCAGCAATTTTTAACAAAAATTTTCTAAAATGGCTACATTAAAATTTCATGCAAAGGCATAAGACTAAATAAGCAAAATCGGTTGTTTTCTTGTGGCACACCACCACGTCAGCCATTTATGATAAAATTGATCGAAAGAAATATATTGAAATTTGGCGCAACATTATAGGATTAAATTGACAAATAAGACTAATTTCCCCTTACTTCCTGGTCGGGGATGCATGAACTATACATATCCTATTCAAAATCACCACTTACTGTGAGGCACTATTCAATTTTATTGACCAATAAATAAGCCGAAACAAGGAAACATGGGGTCATCAAAATTGAAGTGACATTACGGAAGCGAGTAGGTGGGTGTTCTCTCAAGAGGAATCTTTGCCAAATACAAGGCTACAAAGTTTCATCATGAGAGCATTAATTGATTGATGAAATGTTGTTGAGGTCCACTAGAGAGATTAGCTTATAAAGTAGGCATAAGATGAGGATAGGCTGTTTTTTGCGATGTAATGATAATGTATGGCCTGTCTTTATCAACTTGTTACTCGAAATATAGTACGCTCCGGGTATTAAGTGGCATGCTTATACGATATATCCCCACCAATGTTGTCTTCACATTGTGTTGCCATAACTTTTTTCTTAGCGATTTGCTTTCAAATTTCGAAATCCCGTTGGTGGGAAACTCTTCCGCGTAGCGGAGCATGGGTGGACTGTGGCTACAATGAACTATAATGAGAAGGAGGACGGACCCGACTCGTAATCTACTAAGAAGAAAATTAGCTTGATGGGTAAGAACCTAATTTCATAAGAGCATAAGAATAGTCTGCGCAGAGAAGCCTAGTTAGTGATAATCTTCCCCAAGGTTAAGGACAAAGATTAGGTGTCATTGACATTACTTTTTTCTTAGCTAAATTACATCTTGCATAATTGCCCTAATTTTTACTTATATGAGATTCGTAAAAACCACTTCATTTTGAAAGAAGAAATTATAGTATTCCATGTTCGATCATTACATAAAAAGTTTCATGGCAAGTGGAGTAACGTGAGATGATTAAGGTATCGTGAACTTATCAAGCCAGTAATACGACGTACGTTTATGACGGTGATGTTTGTAGCTAGCTATCTCATTTATATAAAACATATGCCAATTATTCATGACACCACATCCCCGTAAAGTAGACTTGGGTATGGCATAATGATATTTCCAAAGGAAAGCACAAAAATCTCATGCGCACATATTTCAAGATCATATGACTTCATTAATGTCCGCCAAAAGTCTTGTTTCATTAATTGCAACGCCTCTATCTTGTTCTTTTTTGGATTGATTAATCGAAAAGTGCTAGAATTCTTCCTTCTGTTAATGGAATAGGCGACCGTGAGCGGTTGGGAACCGAAAGCTAGCATTGGAGAATGCATTTGAAGTTCAACCTTAGTGGAGAATTTAAGCGAATGTGAAGGTAGCTGTTGAATGAATTAGCCAATTACTTTAAGTTATTGAACCTTTGATCGCGGATATAATGGAGATGGAGCAAGGTCACTAGCATAAGTCAAAAGCCTAGGCTTTACCGTTCATGGGTTTGTTGGGTGTTTTATAGGTTTCCAAGAAATCAGGGCCTATGCTCGCTCCTTGGATAGTAAAAATAAAAAATAAAGGATGGAAAAAAACTTGGTTGAGCATCTAGTAGAATGACTTATCCAATAATTCATTTTCTCATTGTGCCAGAACTCTAACCCATGTAAATTGTATGGAGTTAGCTTAGTAGTTAAAGGGCGAACTCGCATGGATTAGGCACATGTCACGAATTTAACTTTTCACACCATTATTTGCATACAGTTTCATATATGAGCCATTCAACGTGACTTTAACTCCCTTCTAGGCCCCACACTTTACCTACCCAAGATGATTTCCTCATCAATCAGCAAAAAGTAAGTAAATAAAATTGCGTCATAAGCATCCCTAAGGGCTGATCATACCAGTGGGACACTATACTTGAAGAGAGCACGTAGTTCGGGAAATCAACTCAAAACCGGATGCGACAGCTATAACTTATTGAGTACACAAAGGAAAATTACTTGATCACACTATTTTTATGATGGAAAGTTTATCATGCCGTTACTCCATCGACATACAAAGGAAAAAAAAAGTTCTAGGCAAAGAGTATAATTTGTGTTATGTGTTGATTTTATGTTTTGTTTGTTTTATGGAAAATGAAAGATGTGGAAAACATTTTTCTAAAAGCAATTAATTGCTTGTACTGTTTATAAAAATGAATGAACACAAAATAATTTATCATATACGAAAATGTATAGACATTGTTGTTGATAATGAAAACATTTTCAATTGACTAATTATTTATATAAGTGACTATTTTAAAAAAAATATTTTCAAATCATTCATCTTTTGCGAAATAAACAAAGTATCAATTCTAGATAATACAGATGCCAAATCATAAAAGATAATTCTGATGCGTCAACTTAATCACATGAGTTCACCCTCTTATGAAAGTACCCTTATATCCTCATATAACTTTATCATCTTCCAATCATTTTCAAAAGAGAAAAGTTCTCATTAACTCAAAGAATGGGAAAAATTAAGTATATTAACTAGCTTACGACCTTCCTTAATTAACCCTAACAGCAAATTAGAAGCCCAAAAGATGCCTTCAACTTCAAGAATCAAATAAGGGTTTTTGTGGGAAGTTGGGAACTTATTTGAAGTTTCGTATGATGAACATGCACTACGGAGATCGTGGGTTATTTTGAAAGGGAAATGGCAGAGAGAAGCAACAAATCAATAATGGCGTCCTCCCTTTTTTTCGTTGGCCAAGGAAAGGGAGATGTGTCCTGTCGCTATTCACCTATTTATATCGCTCCAACCCATTCGGACAATTGCATTGGCAACCACCTCATCACTTGAAAGCTACCAAAAAAAAGGCTGAACGCGATTGGCTCCGATTCATCGGCCATCCTTCCTTGAGGCGAATTTGCAATCGTACTGATTGGATGAAGCTATTTCAATAGAAGATTTTCTTCATTTGCAAATTCCTTATAAAGTTGCCATTTTTCCTCGTATAATTCCCTTTCCTTTTTCATGATAATTCGTTAAATTTGGACAAGCTAGGGTGATCAAGATGAGCAACATTCCCATCTATGTCTGCCCTAGAAGATCCACTATGTTTTGCTAATTGGAATCGCATACAAGATGTCACGGTTCTTAGGGTTGTACCTTCCTAATTTCGGTCCCAATGTTAGTAATTCGATATATTGCTGAATCGTTGGACCTTCAATTTGAGAGGAGCCGAGGTTTTATTTATAAAGTGGGAGATTGACCAATCATTTATAAGCTTCTACATTGTATTAGGAAACATTTTTCTACTCCAACAACATTTAGCAATGCGTATGTTCTTCCAATATGGTGCGAAATATATAAAATTAAGTAATAGATTATTGACATATCGCCACAAGTTCAAGATGCATGTACTAAACGAGAGAGAAAACGGAAGGCTTTCATAGATGTTTGTAGTCTTGAAAAGATTTTTCCTAGGGTTTTGAGGTAAACAAACAGGAGATTACATTGAAAACTTTGGCTAATCAACTAGACTAGTTGGTTAAGAGAAGTTATAGTTTGACTTTAGACTGGTAGGCTTGAATCAAATACCAAAGACCTAAAACGTGCAAGACATAGATAGCTCTCATGTGTGCCATTCATAGTTCCACATGTTGTTTTCGCATACATAGATTGTCTTAAATTCAAAAGATAAATTGTCAACAACACGTGAGGTCTACATGATCTACGGTTCTCGCGCATCTAGTTGCACCCAACTTTCATTCATCACTGGCCGGACTAACTGGTTTGCCATGGAATTCATTGATCTTATAATTTTAGTTTCTCATGTATCATTATTGGAGAAGAAAAATGATACAGAAAGTAATCGGTTGGTGATAATGTTTGTGTGTCTTTATCATATCATAACAAAAGAATAGAGATTAGATTCAATTTTTCTGAATCTCATCATCTTTCCTTATGAAATGAAAGCATTACAAATAGAATAGCATAAAGAAAAAGCCACTGTCGTGACTTGTTTATTGGAATGCTGTCTTTCTGTTCTTTCTTTATGGAGAGTGCATAAATTAAACATCGAGCAAAGGACAGACACTATAGTTAACAAACCAACGACACAAATTGTCCAATTGATGTGTAATCGATTGTGCAAATGACTTATTTATTATCTCTTTTGCCAACAGAATCAGCAGAAATGAGGTTGGATCCTTGTGAGAGAATATTTGAGATATAAAGAGGGAGCACCAAAAGGAGAAATAAAGTAAAGTCCATTGATCATCTCTGGTGAGTGTAAAAAATACTGCATTTTACAAAAAGATGAGTGATTCCAGCAATCTTAAGCCAAAATAAGCAAGTAAAGTAAAGCAAAGCGTGTGTATTATTGAAGTAGCCACATCAGATTATTCTTGCAGTCTCTATTATCTAATAATCAATTCCCTGAATGAAATATAAAAAAAGATCCGCGCAAGATAATTTGCATAATCTTAAGCCAGACCCTTCATTAGATCTGATCTAAATTTTAAAATGCAGCAACAATCTGCATAAGCTCCGGCATTGGAAATTAATGATACATTTCATCTGGCTTATGGTTTTGAGTTTTGAAAGAAGAACTTCATATTAAAGAAACTTTAATACTCATTTCCTCAAAAGGAGAGGCCGGCAAGAACATGAGAATCTTATCGAAGACACATCAGGAGGCGCATCCGTTCTAACAAAGACAAAACAATGTTTCTTTTGTCATTTGCAAAGTCATATATAGGAGGGGACCTTTCTTGCCTCTCTCTTGTCTTTAACTCCACATACAAAAGGAAACCCTAATTTCCTTTTTGCATTAGAATTTCCTTTTCATTTTCATGGGGTCCCGGGAAAAAAGGCCATTTTTTGCAAGTTGGTTGATGTATGTCTTTCGTTTCTTGTTTCATAATCAAGATTTCATCTACCCAATTATCCTCAAGATTAATTTCCCCAAAACCCTCAATACGTTTGTTTGAGTGGGTATTTCAACTTAGATCAAAGTAAGAGAGATTCATTGCAATGGAACTATGATAGTCTGTAAAAAGCAAAGATATAACTAGCTTTATTCTCAGGACATTATCGATGTAATGCAAGCAATACTATAACGTACTGATGATGCGTACATATAAACAAGCAATCCATCTAACCTCTTCAAATGCGCATTTTAGTACCTAAATCAGGCACGGCTTGCATGATTAACCTTTTTGTTAAATACCTAGGAAGCAAACTGAGAGAAATGCGTGACTTTGCAGACGTGCAGGTGAACATCATCAAGAATATTACAAAGGTATAGTAGAGAAATGCAGAACAAATGACATGATATAAGAAAATTCCCTCTCTGGTGAAAACCGTGACCAATCCCGAAGGCAAATGATGATGCGCGAGGCCAGAATCCAGATATGACTCAAAAGTACAGAAACATAAGAAACCCCACAGTCCAAAGTACAGATCGAATAGATCAGCAGCAGGTTCCTTACAAAAAAAAAATACAAAGTGATGGCTTTTAGATCTGCGTTGATCGGCCATGAGCTTTTTATCTTTTATTGATCTATAACAGAAGCCCCCACATGGGGGCGACTCTCCGAAGCAAGAAAGAAGTATCTCACACATTACTCTGGCTTAAAAAATAACAAATTTCACCAGATCCACGTCTAAAGAACTACTCACAGAGAGAGAGAGAGAGAGAGAGAGAGAGAGAGAGGGAGAGGGAGAGGGAGAGAGAGAGTACAACTCCTTCTCACTATCAATGATGAGATCAATCAAGAACGTAAAAGGAGTACAACTAAACACCGATGAATTAACCAAGAATTCCAAGAACGAGAGAAAAACCGGAGGACGGAAAAAAATCAAAACTTTAAGAGCATTTGAACTTGAAAATGATGAAATCCTTCACTTTTCAAGAACACCAATGAGAGAGACTCCTGTTCTAGCGCATCAAGAATCAGATTTGCAGAGGACATCGTCAAGAACGGCACCTTTAGCCTTTACATACCCAACAGAAGCAAAATCAACACTAACCGCGCAAAATTCTGAATACTTACCATTCGCGGGGATGATTTGGGCGGAGAATTTTTCGCTTGACCCTATTTGTATCTTCCCACAGCTAGCTTGAACCGCAATTGAAACAAGGACTAGTTGAAAGAGTGTGAGTGCGTGTTTGTGTACTTGTTTCAAAAAGATCCCCATTAATATATGCAGTTCAAGAAAGCTGTGGAAGAATACAAGGAGGACCATTCACTGGACACCCTTAGAAACCCTAAAAAGAAAAAGAGTTTGAGAGAGGGGAAGAAGTAGGTGAAGGTTAGGCAGAGAAAAGGGTCTAGCATAGGGGTGGTATTTATAGAAGAATTGAGTCCCTTTTTTTGCTCCACCACCAATCCCTAGAAGAATATTGGGCTGAGAGATTGCTGAATCCACCATTTTCTTTTCTGGAACTGTTTCCCTTATTAAAATATTTTGTGTCTACACTAAAGTCTTAAAAGCACTCGAGGCAGCTCAGCATAAACTCTTGTTTTGTTTTTTTTGTTTTTGTTTAATGTAAATCTTTTAGTAGACATATTTTGACTTCTTTAGTTATAAAAATAACCGAAACTTTTACAGTATATAAATATTCACACGTAAATTTAGATACAATTTTTTATTTTATTTTCTAAAACTTGCATAGGAATACAAAAAAAAAAGTACTTTTGACCTAAACTTAATGTTAAACAAACAAATCTTAAGGCTTGACCGGAAACTAAGGAAAGTTGGGGGGAACGCAAGTACTTGTGAATTATATGGAATTTTTTCAAATTTTTTTTTTTGAGAGAGAAGAGATGTAGAGAAAATTCTAATTTTATTCATATTTTCATTTCCCCCTCCCAATATTTTTTTTTCCACATCCAAGGTTCCCAAACTAACTTGTTTTTTTTTTTTTTTTAAGTACTAACCACATACACCGTATAAAGTCAATAGCTAGCAAAATTAATATTATTTTCCTCATCCTGTCCTGAGGCATTTTCTCATATATTAGTGTTTGAAAAGGCCGACACCGTTCGATCCCAATCCCGGTAACCCAGAAAGCTGATCACAAGAAAAGCCATCAAAAAACGTGCGGCCACGATGCAAGTTGCCGCATCTGACGGTGATCGAAACCCTACATGGGGCACACAAATGGCGGGGCCCACCTCAGATCTGTCCTCTTCCCTTTTGGAGGAGGAAAGTGTAGATACCCACGCGCCCCGACGCCGGTTGTTGACATTCGCCGAACAATTAAATCCTAGCTCATGGCATAAATCTATGAATACAATATGATACATATTATGACCTCGTTTATCGATGATTTTTAATTTTTCAATGATTATTTAGTGAAAATGAGATTCTCGACAAAGAAATTTGAAGGAACGATATTTCTATTATTAAGTATCACATGTACTCGGTTTTATAATTTGATAGGAAGTCTAGCCTTAAATTCGATGCTAATATATAGTGTTGCGTATGTTATTGTACGAAATTCAAGTTATTAGTCCTTTTCTTAAGTGTTGATATTGATAGCCACTAAGGTAACAAAATAAAGGTCACTTTAACCCAAAGTGAGGTGGGGAGAAAGAGAAAGGGGGGGAGGGGGAGCCTATGAAGGAACAAGTCTCCCTTAAACCTGAAGTCCACATTTGAATCTCACTGTCTCCTTTCACTATTTGATCAAATATAAAACTTTGAAAAGATTATTTGGTGGGGAGCGAAAAAAAAAAGAAAGTAAAGTTACTCTCAAATCTAAAACAAATTGACAAGAAAAAGACAAACGAGTGCCGTTAGCAATCATATAAGAAAAGGATTACGGCGAGCAAACAAAATGCGCTAGTAAAGAATTCGCTCGAATATACTCGAAAAGACACCAGCAAAGCGATTGGCGGGCCGGCTATAAATTTTCATTTCAAATTATCTAATATTTCCCCCAACCAAAGGATTGCATTGGTAGAGATTAACATATCGACAAGAAAAGTCAAATGAGTGCTGTCAGCATTCATAGAAAAATAGGATCTTATTGTACAAACAGAATGCGTTAGTCAATAATTCATTTGAAATGTACTCATAACAGCGGAGCTATCGACGGGCCGGTCATAAATTTTCGATTCAAATCATCATTTGCACTAGTGATGAAAGGGATTATTGCAAGGTGGAGGAGGGGGGGGGGGGGGGGGGGATTAAAGAAGAGAAAGAAAGGGCAAAAAAAGAAGGAGAGGGGGGATTAAGAGGAAATTATAGAATAATTTGGGGGGCAAAAAAGGAAATAAATGGGAAGTTCACATGGAGGCATGTGAGGGGGGTGACCCACCCGTGGGGAGGTGTGTGCGTGGGAGTCGGGACACTGCGTACACCCCCGTTTTTCCCGGGACGGAGGTCTCTTTGTCGGGCCGCTTGGCCCC
The DNA here is from genome assembly GCA_017140615.1 of Eucalyptus cladocalyx. Lineage (NCBI taxonomy): Eukaryota > Viridiplantae > Streptophyta > Magnoliopsida > Myrtales > Myrtaceae > Eucalyptus > Eucalyptus cladocalyx. Next base: position 12,405,421 of record CM029518.1, read on the forward strand.
CTGGACTCTTCCCCTTTGTACATTTCCATCTCTCTCTCTCTCTCTCTCTTTTGAATATTATTCCACTTCGTTCTTCTTCTTTTTTTTTGTATTTTTTTTATGCTTTTTCTTTTTGCAGGCTGGTGCTGGTGTCGTTGGCGACTCCCAAAAGCTCGAGCCCCTAGAAAATATTATTATTGATTTGACTTTGACCTCCGGAAGCACGAATTCACCCCGTTTCCCCTCCCCTCCCCTCCCTCCCCTTCTCGTATTCAAAATTGTACCGAAATCAAACCCGTGCGTGTCCCTCTCTCTTCCCTACTTAGTACTTAGTGCGGAAAGGGAGCCGAGTTGCCGGCGAGTAGCTCGGATTCGATTCGACGGTACTGACCGGACTTGACTCCATGCAAGCAAGCCAGCGCCGTGACAGATCGAACTCAAGCTTGTTAATAATTCCCATAACTGTTTGGAACCCTAGTCGTGTCGAGTGCCTAGATCTTTGACCAGTGTGTTACTAAGCCTGGCTGAGCCAAGCCTGAGTTGGCTTGAGCAGGATGCGTAATGCTCGATCAAGCTTGAGTTTCAAGCACCACCGTCAAGATGAGTTGAGTTCAGACCTTTTGATGCATCAACTTGGTTTGGTTATATCCTTACATTCCGTTAATCATTATGGATGGATGCGAATCTAAGCAAACGTGATTTTTTACTACCGGTATATGATTTGTAATATATAATATATTTTGTAATAAGCATGATGTGCGCACGTTAATGCACTTTATTTTTTTTTATTTTTTTTCTTTTTGCTGTTGGATTGGAGTTTAGTGGGAAGGTGCATTGTCTTAAGTTAGCTGGCAATCACTTGATTAAAATTTTATGCCAATCTTGTCAATGACCCTCGACCCTCAACCCACCCCACATCATGCCTCTCTGTTTTTCTTTTTCTTTTCTTTTCTTGTTCCTCTCTTTCAAAGGGTTGATTTGATTTGTGAGTAATTAAAACAGGTTTCTATTCCAATGTCCATCGTGTCTCTTGCTTTCTTAAATGCAACGTGCGGGTGTTTGGCGCTTTGGTGCTACTCGATGGATCGGAGCCCACGTTGCAAGAAAGCGACGTTCAGTGATTGCGCATTAGGTAGGAGCGGAGTTTGCCCCCCATCCAAAGAAATGCAAGTTCTTATTTTACCATGATGATACGTGAATTTCAATTATGAATTGAGTATTCCAAACCTTCACGCATTTGATTTGCCGAAAATGATCAGTCAACTAAAAACCATTTACAGTTAAAGAAAATATACATATTTAAAGTTAGGAAAAGAATTGCTTAACTCGGAAAAGATAAAACATTTTCTTGAAATATGATTTTCCGCGATACATTTTCTTTTATCGGTCAACTAAAAGCCATTATTGACAAGAAAAATGACCGATGAGCTCTTTTACCAAGTTACTTATAAGTTAATTGACTACACTTTCTTAATTGACCAATTTTTTTAATTCACAAATTGTCGAGTTTTCTTATAAATAATCAAGACATCCATTCTTTTCAACTGTTCTATGAAATGACCTCCCTAAATTAAAGTGATTTGTCAACTTTTGTTAGAATAAATTACTAACTAGGTTTGAATTACTGACTCTCATTTTAGCTACTTGCTAATTTTTTTTTTTTTTTTTTTAATCTACAGATTGTCCTATTGATTTTCAACTTTTATCTGCCTTGGAGTTGTCAACCCTTCATATTTACTAAATTTTCTTAAAGATTACCAACATAATTAATGTGACTTACAAACTTTCTCCATTACATTTATACCTAATATTGGGCTATTAACTCTTATTTGAGTTACTTATTAATTTTTACTAATTTTCTTTATTTGTGAACTTTTCTTATCACTTACAAACTTGTAATTTCATTTCTTAGCAACGTGTATTACAAACTCTTCTCTAAAACGAATGACATTAATTATAGCACATTACTAACTTTTCTCCCGTGAAGTTAACAACTGGTTTTGGGTTATTAACTCTAATTTGAGTTACTTATCAAGATATTTTTCTTTTAATTTTTCAATTTTTTAACCAACGATTGTTAATTTTATGCCTTAACTTCATCAACTTTTATATGAAATTACTAATTTTAACTTACACGATTACCAACTCTTCTCCAAGCGAGTTATCAAATACTTCTCGTTTATCAACTCTCATTAGTGAGTTACCAACTTCAATATAATTATTTTTAGTGATCGACTTTTAAATTGGATTACTTAATTGAGAAAAAAGTTGACTAGTCACTTGAATAAAGAATGGTAGTTTCATACAATAATTGTTATAATTGAGGGATTGATAAGAAAATACTTTATTTGTCGAATGTAAGAGAAGTTCATAATTTAAAAGAATCAAATAAACCTTGGTATTTAGCTCAAATAAGAACAAATAATACAAAACTGATGATAATTCAATTATAAAATGATGGGTAAGTAAAGCAAATTATAGTGTTAACTCAATAGAAAAGTTAATTACTTTATTATTAAGTATAAATAAATATCCACCGGTGGAAAATTCATAAGAGTTAGCAATTCAAAAAAGGTTGGTAAATTAGTTGGTAAGAAAGGTATATTAAAGATGGTAAATGACAACGGACGTTTTTTTTTTTTTATACCTAATCATAGATAAGATAACTTAGCAATTTAAAATAAAAATAAATGAATGTTGGTAACTAACTCAAATAAGAGTTTGAATGCAAAATTAGTTGGTAATTTTACAGGTGAAAAGTTAAAAGCGACTCTAATTGAGATTAGTAATTTATAAAAAGTACAAGTTGGCAAGGCAACTCAAAACCGGTTGGTAATTTAAAAAGACATATAAATGTTGGTCGACAGCTCAAAATCAGTCTTTGGTAAGTCATATAGATGAGAGTTAGCAACCTAAAATGAGAATTGACAATTCAAAATGAAAGTCAGTAATCCAAAACTAATTGATAACGTTCATCCTTTTGCAATAACAAAAGCTGCAACCTCCAAGCTCATCAACAGTAGTTGTCATCCTAACAAAGGCCAAGGCGAGGCTTGATGATACCGGATATGGTGTCAAGAGTCTTCACCCAACTCGTGACGAGTCTAATGTAGAGAGAGAGAGAGAGAGAGAGATTGGTGTTAGGAATTCGCAATTAGCCGACAGTAAGTGTGGCGAGGTCACACCAAAGGTTTGGCAAAGTCATTTGGTGGAGATCGCAGATCGGATTAGGTTATGCTTTATCTTCTGTTGAACACCAAAATAGGCCTGTGGGGGCACAAGCCAAATAGAAAAGGAGGAAAATAGGGAAAGAAGGAAAAAGAAGAAAAAGAAAGAAAAAAGGGATAAGGGTCTTAAACCAATTTATTGCGTGTCTTGACCACATCTAGAAATTTGAACATCTAAGTTGAAAGTCGAAAATCATCGTCAGACTTGATTAATTGCTCTTTGATAGGGATGCTCATAATTCATACGTGGGATTTTTTATTTTTAATTTCCACATAAGTCGACACGTATAAAATAAAAGGATGGGAATTTTCCTGATCGAATAAGTATTGATTGAAAGGGCTAAGAAACCAAATTTGTGATAATGGAAAAATCAGGATACGTCCTTATAATAGTATTGCTCTTTTTTGGCATTAAAATGTAGTATGTACTTATGCGTTGATAGCCCAAAAATTCACTGCTCAATTTTATAAATATATATATTTATATATATCAACAACAATATATCCAGAGATATTCTGTCATGACAGAAGTTTTTGTCCGTGGGGTTGTATTCTTTCGCTGTGAGATTACAAAGCAATCGCATGCTCTTCGGTCTCCCCTATCTTCATTGTTTTCCCTCTTCCATCTTTCCATTCGACCACCCACATGATATTGCTTTCCCTTCCTCTCTCCCAAATCACTAAGCTCATTCTACACGACTAAGTCATTTTTTTTTACTTTTCCCCACTTCAAGGGCTCTGGCTTTTGTAATTGACCCTCCTTTTTCTCTTCCCAACATAGTACTTTTACACATTTTGCGCGGGGACTCTACAACGAAAGTTGAGCTGAGTTATTAACCACTAAACTATTTGGGGATTTTCACTTGGACTAACTTGTAGGTTCGGAGTGGAGACCGCACGAGCCGATAGCCCTTGTCAATGCCCATGCAGGAAGACAGTTTCAGGAAGGTTCTGGGGGTGGCAATACGTGTACGAGAACGGGGACAAGTGCATGGAAATGCATGCACCCTTTTGTCACTTTTACCGCTTGACTTCCTGATCTGATCAGTCTTTCAAACACACATCCCATGCCCGACACTGCTGTGAGGTTGGCCTGTCTCTTCGATCCAACCCATAAATTTGTCTAGCCATTTCCCCATTAACTGAGCAGCGTCTCTCTCTCTCTCTCTCTCTTCCATGTTCCTTCGGTTTAATTTATTTTAAGAACCCCAGATAAATAATGGGTTTCCATATTATTTATTTTTTTGGTCAGCGAGAACTTTACGATTTTGTTTATTACGCAAAAAGAAAAAAAGGAAGAAAAACCCTAGTCGATAATTACTCGATTGCACATAATCATCGACCCTCGAATGTGCCCTAGCATGGATTGGTTAGTATGAATGAGTTGGAGTCGGTGCATTGTTCGGACTGTAGAGCAGTGGATTTTGTTCTTTATTTATCAACCGAAAAGAAAGATTAAGAATACAAGGTTGACAACCTTGATAAGGCAGGCGCACGTGTTGATTAAAGATTTGAAATGAAAGAGAGAGGTGTAAAGAGTGTTTTTAATGAATGGCCACCACATGCATCCTTAGTTGGACTTGTGTCTTACTTCTGTCTCATGATAATTTATAAAATTCCATTCCATTATTGCTGGGAGAGTCAGACATTAACATTTGATAATTTGGAAGTTTGTTAGACTATCATCTAAACCACACACCCTCCGCTACCCCCCCCCCCAAAAAAAACGAAAGTAAAAAAAAAAAAAAACAGTGTTTTTTATGAAGCTCAAAAGAAATCGAAGCAATGAACTAGTAGGTGATTTCATATGAAGTATAGAAATTGCGAACCACAAAGACGAGTTCTTTGTGAGGAGGAACCTAAAACACAAGAAAAAATTAAATGATCTTAGTTGATATGGGTTAGGCTTACACGCATCAAGTGCAGGCAATAACTTCTTTTGAAAGTTCTCCGCCTCTCCTTTCTCGGCTCGTCGCTCTTTCCCTGTCACATTTCGTGTTGTTCCATCCTCATGTCCCTCGCTTTCACTGGTTGTCATTAATGAAAATTGAGCTACCTACGGTTGCATCGGATCTCAACTTGGCCGAGAAGAGGTGAAGCTCGAGCTGGGGTCTCGCAAATATATACAAATATCTGGGACACAATGTGAGTTCTACCTGAACCAGCCTTTCAGGTTTCAGGTTCTCGGGTAGAATGAGTCGGGTCATGATATGGAGTCGGAAAACTGAATCAGTCAAAGCTCGTTTCTAGTTTTAAGAACTGGAAACCAAACCGGTCCCCCCTATGAATCGGCTGAGTAAGGTAGGTTTGGACAACTTCTGGAGTTGAACCATTTGGTTGCTTAATCCTATTCCACCCCCACTTAGGTCTAATTTGTTGTCAAAGCTTGCCCGTCTCATGAAATCAAATATTTTATAAATTTTCAGGTCGGATCAGGTTGAATCTAGGCCAAAGATGGGCTGATCGGCCTTTTTCATGTTAAACCATTGCCTAAGTACACCCATTTACTTATTGGACTTAGGTGTGCCAAGAGAGCTGGCTGTCCATTGATCATCTCTACTGGACAGGACAAACAGTACAAAAGGTTTTGTTGTTGAAATTATTGCGATGGTAGAAGAAAATTATGTGTTTAGTATGATTTTTCCGCAACTACTATAATTTTGAAAGTGGGTTCGAAATGTTTGGTATAAATATCATAGTTCTCACGCCCTCATTGCTGAAATACATTCACAACAGCTTCCACAAAGCTACTGAGTAGCTTGGGGGATAATTATCCAAACAGTACTTAATCTATCATATGATAGTCAACTCAATCCTAAACATTTAGAATATGCCAATTTAGTAAATCTTCTAACAACTTGTCAATTTAGTCATAAACATTTTAATTTTACTAATTCAATTCTAAATATTTTTACAATATGTCAATTTAGTCCTAAACATTGTAATGACTTACCAATCTAGTCCTTCCAGCTGGAAATTGCTGATGTGGAGGAAGATTGAAGAAGTGTGGGTTCCATATAATATGCAAGCAACAAGAGGATGATTTGAGGGTTGTGATCTCGCGCCATCTACCAATAGAAACATATTAGTCTTCAGAGGAAGATGATCGGATAGTCGTCGAGGAAGAAGATAGTTCAAGCGAAACGGATGATGAAATTGTCAAAGCAGACGAGTGGGACGTGCCCAATCGAAGAAATCGGCGGTGGATAGAAGCGAACCGTCGAATTGGTCTCCATTTGGCTTTGATTGTTGGGGGGGCAACATCTTGATTCCAATGCCTCTTGCTTTTCCCGTACTTATATAAGCAGCACAACAAGTCTTTTTTTCAAATTATAAATCACACCTCTAAGTGTTTTTATAGAGTTGCTTGCACACTTTTATCTCTTGACTATGCCTTCACTTTAAGTGTAGGCACCTTTTTTTTTTTTATGAATGGGTTTCTCACTTTTGTTAACCCTTAGTAAAAACACTCTAATGGATATTGCAAACTTACAAAGAGACAAAATCAAGAATATCTAAAGAATCTCTATTTCGTTATCATTCTATCATGCGGGCAATGCGTAATGAGAGGAGGATCACTAGACAACACAAGGGAAGAAGAAAGTTGGACTCATGTTACATAGGAAATAAGAAACCATTTATGGCGAAAATCAGAAAGCTTTTAGGTTTATTGTGATTTTGCACTCATCATCCTCCAAACAGAAGGCGAATGGCAATTGCACGCTTCAAACAATCCCGCCAATCCTCAAGCCGGGATTATATCGTATTAAATATCACCATGAGGACATCGAGAAAAGCCAAATTGTCCATGTCGAGGCCACAATTCGAGCTGCCGTACAAATAGAGAAGAAACTACATGTCAGTAAGCAACAAAGAAAGAGGCAAAGAGGAGGAAAGGCTTTGTCTACTCGATTTTACCAAGAGAATTTTCAATTGGATGGTTTGTAGCTACTATGATGACAACAAAGTTATTGTAGAAAGAAATTGACATGCGTGTTCATGAGTAATTCATGAATGGTCTTATCTCTTCCTCATCTTTACAAATTTTCCAAAAGTATCGGTAGGGCATAAGATCTAAATTTGCTCCCGTATCAACTAATATCCTATTAACTGGATGGCCTTCTATCTTGCCTACCTCAGTAAAGTCATGTGAAATCAGAAAACAAAGATTGTCCGAAAAAATTCCTTTTACACCATGAAAAATTCCTTTTCGATATTTTGCCTTATAAAATTTCCTGCAGTATGAAAACTATCGGGATAAAAATGTGTTCAAAAAGCTTTATTCTCATATTATTTAATATATATGAGATTACAACACCCGTAAAGTCATATGAAATCAGAAAATGATGATTTGTCCGAAAAAATTCTTTTTGCCCTAGTAACTCACCCTAGGGTGACATTTGAGAGAAGGCCGTAGTCAAAATTCATTAATATATTCAATTAAAGTCACTCTCATTCAAAAGTTTAAACTAATTAATCATGATCTTGTTTTAACCTCTAATCATTGCCATCTTTATGCTTTCCTAAGTTTCACCCCATAAAAAACCTTAAACTAATATATCTATGACAAATTCATCCCAAATGACTACAAAAAATTCCAAACTAATACACTTGTGACAAATTTACTTCAATTGGATTCTTCTTGTCTGTACCAATTCTAAGTTGACTATTTGACACCTAAGGAAGGCTCCCAAAGTAGCTATTCCTAATTTGTCCCTCAGCCGGCACGCGGTGAGCTACTCCCCTATGAGAGCAGCTAGAATAGTGCACCGATAGCCAATGGGTTCAGGATTAGGAATACAATAAAATTCAAACAAAAAGTAACTATTGGGAGCCTGAAACAACCCCATTTAGAGAGCCAAAAATCAAAATTTTAATGTTCATTTGAATTAGGAGGTTGCACACAAGGCGATGTCTGATCAAATGTAAAAACCATTTATGCATCGGAGGATAAATCATGATCAAAACTTTCCTTAAATAAGCAGTTACCATCAAAATTTCATGGCTTGCAAAACCAGCAAAAGAGACATAAGAAGGTATAGTTTGTGAGATAATATTTGTCAAAGTCTATAAAATCCACAAAGAGGGGAGAATAGGCAAGCCACTATGAAGACCCTTAATTTGGTTATGACTAGTAGGTTAAGGATGGATATGCAGATGGTGGGAATAGGTCATGAATCGACCCTAGGATCAATTATGGACCATGGATTGTGGCGAAGGATCTTGGACTGGCCATGGAACCGACCCTGGGACTTATTGACAGGCCCAAAGACAGGACCGTGGAGCCATCGGAGATGATCTAACCACCAATCTTCTTGATCCCGACCACACCTTGGTTGGGGATAGACTCAAGACCAAATTGGATCAGATCCAGTGACTATGAAGTCACTATCGCGCAAACTAGCCTAAAGGATCTAACTGAGCAATCACAGAAAAACCTATAACAGAAAGTTTCAGACTAAGCACGCAGGGATTTGATGAACTTGGTTTTGGAGAAAGGGTACAACAAAGTGCCGGTTTTCTATGAGCAGCCTACCAACATAATTGGATTGATTATGGTATCTACAAGAAACTTTTAGTTTCATGTTTCTTTCTTTATATATGAATAACTTAAATGATAACTCTAGCGCCAGGTTCTAAGCGTGATACCGAGTCCTTTAGGAGGCTTGAGCCCGAACGTTTCGCTTTAATTCCTCACAATCTTGAGCAAGGGCCACCAAAGAATCTTGGACTTGGTAGATGTCTCGAGTTAAGACGCCATCGAAATCCGACAAATTTTCCTAATGAGCGCTCTATTGGCGGCCATGTTTCAATGGCCATAGGGTGGATTTCAATCCACAAATAATGGCTAACAAGTTCATCCTATATAATATTTTTGATTGCAAAACTTTTACAGTATATTCTACGATAGCTGGAATGACTACATTGATAAATTATTAAAAGATTTATAATTAAATAGGCGAAGCATCAAAAAGTTTAGGACTAATTTGGCATAGTTAAAAAGTTTAAGACTAAATTGGCAAATCGTCAAAGGTTTGAGATGCCGGCTGATCCCTAGTCATCTTATGTGGGTTGGCCAATGCTGGACAAACTTTTCATTTTTCTAATTCTTCTTCCTTTTTATTTCTCTTTGGCTTGTAGCTGGTACTCGATCATGGCTGGCAAAGGTGTCGCGGCCTTTGCCGAATTTGGCAAGGGCTCAACCCTCATGACTTGGGTGAGAAAAGTGTTTTTTTGCCAAAATTAGTCGAAACTAAATTGGCAAGTAGTGACAAGGCTTAGGATTAAATTGGAAAATCATTAAAATGTTTAAGACTAAATTGACACAATTAAAAGGTTTAAGATTAAATTGATATGTTGTCAAAAGATTTAGAACTAAATTGACACAATTAAAAAGTATAGAACTGAATTGGCCGTCTTATAATAGACTTAGAACTTTTTGGATAATTTTTCCAATAGCTTTGACATCTATTTTTTCCTCTTATCATCTAATGTGTTTCTAATTGTGTCCATATTTCTTTGCAACCCTACAAAAAAAAAAAAAAAAAAAAAAAAAAAACTTGGTCATGGCCACCCACAATCTTTTTTGTTCCAAGTTTTAATTTCAATTTTTCACCATCCTTCAACCATGTGACTCAACGGCATCGTCACTTCCATCCCTCTTCATCAAAGCTATGATTTTTTTTAAAGAAAAATATAAAAACTGAAAATTAATTGTAGTAATGATACTGATACTGATCGTAATTCTACTGTTATTATTGTTTATTTCAATTTTTCAATAATATTTACCCATAGAAGGAAAGTTATAGCAAAGTTTCTGCAAAAAATATATATGGAGTGAAGAGAGGAGAGAAATAGAATAGGCATTAAGGAAGAGAGGAGAGATGCTGAGGAGGGAGGTGAAGGATGTGAGAAATGAGTACGTCCCGAGCCGGGAATGGTTAGGTAGAAAATGGGGTATTGCAATAGTTTTAATACTATAGACATAAACATGGATATCGGAGTATGGAGCGATGGGATTTCCCATTCATAAAGGAGAGGAGAGAAATGGAAGAGACACCGAGGAAGGGAAGGAGAGATATTGAGGTGAGCATGTACTCGAGTCAAGAATGTCTAAGGCATATGAATGCAAGGAAAATGATCAAAAAGTCCTAAACCAATCGTATGATAGTCAATTTAGTTATAAACTTTTCAATTGTATTAATTTAATCCTAAATATTTTGGTAAGTCGTCAATTTAGTCATATACCTTTTTAACGATTTCTCAATTTAGTTTATCTGGACAATTTTGGTAAGAAATCAGTGCCATAGCATAGACGACATGAAATGGTCACCAATTGTTCTATATAAATACGATTGACGTTGACATAAACAAATTTAATAATATTTTTCAAATTTATTTATTTTCTCTTATTTTTCCTTTTTTTCGTCAAGCCTCACTAAGGACGAAAGCGAGGCCGGCAAGGTAAACCTTGGCAGCCCTTACCTCTACCCAATTGCAGAGGTCCAAGGATCTACCAGAGGAAGAAGAAAAAGAAAAAGAAAGAAAGAGAAAGAAAATAAAAAAAATATTAACAAAATTAAAATATTATTAAAAATTCTCTATGTCAACGGTTTTCGGCCAAAATTAACAGACTGAATTAGCAAAAATTCAGAAGGTTTATAATTCAATAAGCCAACAAAATTTAAGTATGTATTGACATAATTACAATATGTTTAGAACTTTTTAAATTATTTTCCCTCATATAGCACCTTCAAAAGATGTACTGTAAGATGCATGTATTCACAGCTGTAGCAACAGCTGTGCCAACCAGACTCGAAGAAAATAAAGAAATCGTCCTTGATGGTGCTATGAGTTCCCTCGACTGGCAATTTGATGCGTTGAAGTCGATCCTTATTGATGGATGAATTTATTTCCGCATCAATAGAAGAAATGTGACATACTGGGTTCGAGGATGCTACGTGGCTTGTTTTTTAAAGATTAACAGATCCTACATGGCAAGTGATTCGGGGTAGACAATGACCAAAATAATGTGGTTTTTTTTATTTATATTTCACCTGAGTCAGGTAGAATTCTTACTCGAGTCGATTCGCTGGTTCTTACTTGAACGAATGATTATGGAAAGTTTGGACATCAAAGAAGGCATTCGTAAGTTATTTGCAAAAAGTTGGACACCAAATAAAAATATTGTCGCTGGTAGCATCCTCGTTCTTAAGAATTTCTAAGGAGTAAATATCTAAATAATAATTTTTAAGCATGATGAATGATCGAAACCCCTATTGACATTTGTAAACCGTAGGCCTATTCCCTTTTCTTGGCATATTGATTGTATCTGGCATGAAGATCCATTGTTTTCAGGAGTACTATTTGCGAATCGTATATGCTATATGGACTAGTGTTTACGGAACGATGGTGGAAATGTTTTAAAATATCTGTTGATTGAAATGTTTTTCCCTGTTTCTTAAAATCTCTTTTTCTAAGCAAGAAAGGAGGAGCACAAATTATGGACGCTATGATCATGTACTAAAATGCTTGCCAATAATTTTTTGAAAGGCACCCTAATTGAATTATTCAAGATACCAAGCTCATATTAATATATTTTCATTCAATTAAATTATAATCTCAACACAATTTTTTTATAAGAGAATAGAGCAATTTTTCACCATCATTTTATCCGGAAGGCCTTTTCGAAATCAATATATATATATAAAGAGGGCCTAAGGTCTAGAAGGTAGAGATGAAGAGAAAATGGGGTGGGAAAACCCGATCCCCTCTTCGTGGTTCGGAAGGTTTGAAGTTAGGCCAACGAAAACGCAACGACTACCCACTTCCCTAATTTTCCTTTTTCACCAAATCTTCCCTCGCTATATATCTCTGCCACCAAAATTAGTTCCTTAGTAGCATGTACTAGTTAGGCTGAATGGCTGATCAGACCCAGCAAAAGTTAAAAGGATAAAAGAAAATCCAAAACCCAAGTGGGCCCCTAAATTGGAGCGTTAGGCTATATTCAGTGGGCCAAAAATTGAGCGGCCTCTGCCCATACACATTTCAAACTGCTCTCTCTCTCTCTACATAAACATATAAAATAGAAATAAGTTAGCTAAATAAAAGTGACGTTGGGCTTTTTCTCGGCGGTCCAATTCCTAAAAATTCTGGTCCCGAGGGGGGGAAGGACCGGAAAGGAATCGAATTTCACAAGCATATCTGGACCTCAAAAATATCAAAAGTCCACTTGCCCAAAACCACAACACCAAAAAAAGACCGAGTCGAAACGAAGCGAGCCAATCCCCCCGGCACGTTTTCGTCCTCCCAAACCCCGCACCCGCACCCACACCCAAAATTCCCACTCCACATCTTATCGTATCGTCCCATTCGAACGGTCCAATTACAAACTTCCTTCTCGGGTCTCAAGCCCAATCTCGCTTTCCCCCCCTCTCTCTCTCCCCCCCCAACCTTCTCTCTCCTCTCCCGGTCCTGCTCGTGCCCCGACGAAACCCTAGATCTGAGGCCCAGCTGATCGGCGACGGACGGACCCGATCCGATCGCCGCCCCGCCCCGCCGTGGATCGTGCTCCCTTTCGTTCTCCCGCAGCGGTAATGATGCCGACGTCCGGGCTCTCTTCCCCTCTCTCTCTCTCTCTCTCTCTCTCTCTCTCTGCCTGCCTTCTTTGGTTTCGCGTCGCGGTGTTGTTCTTGTTATGGTTGGGTCTTGTTACTCGACGACGATCGGTCGTTGTTTTTTTTTTTATGTTTCTTTCTTGTTTTGACTCTGTTGATGGACTGCTTTCGAGGTTCGTTTCGTGCGTTCGTGTTCTCGATTCCGATTCGTTCTGGGTTTTACTCGAGTCCCGGCTCGTTTCAGCTTCGGGCGTCCAGATCTGCGATCGTTCGACCCGGTTCTTCTTTCTGTTCTTTGCGTTTTGTGAAGCCCAGAGAGGGTCACAAGAAAGTACAGTATATAAGGTTTCGTTCCTGTTTTTTTTTTTTTTAATTTTCGTTAAAAAGAGTCCAGGCTCGATTCGAGCGCCTTAGATCTGTTTCTCCATCTCGGCGGTCTGTGATTTATTCTGCCCCCAAAAGCTTTTCGAGCCCGAAGGCGACTATGAAAACTTAAAAAAGGACAGGCCTTTGCGTAGACCTTTTGCTCCTGACCATGGGAGGAGGAAGCGAGCGACCGAATTGAGCTGGAGAGGAGGAGGGTCCTGCGTGGTTGGTGTGGAGCACTACTTGGTGATCGGGCCGGGCTTATTAGGCTTTGCTTGGGCCCAAAAGGGTCCTAACTTAGCTTCGTTGTGTTCCGCTGGGTATGTCCCCCCTTCTTTTTATCTGGAAGTGGGAGGTGGAAACTGGGTGATGGTACGAGTGGGTGTGGTTGGCTTTTGGTTGCTGGCTGGCTGACTCGCCCAAGGGTTTTGTTTTTAGATACTTGTGCCCGCGGGAGGGCCTGTTGGCCTGAAACCTGGTGGAGCCAGCGACCCTTTTTATGGAGGAGGGCGGCTATGGTGGGCTGAGGGGAGGAATGTGTGGCCCAACTTTTTTTAACGTTTAGCTAAACGAAGGAAAAAAGGAAAAACGGATGCGTAAGAAAAGGGAAGAAGACGGTAGTTCAGTTAACTTGTCAGGACATAATGTCTAAAGATGTGTTGATTTCTTTCTTTCCTTCCTTCTTTCTTTCTTCTGAGAAATAACCATCTGAAGATGTGGGCTTAGAGGAACCGGTTGTGCTGTATTTCGAGCTATGCATGTGTTTTGTGTGGTTTAAACGGACAAGGAGGGGCAATTTCAGTCTGTATGATTTGTTTTCGTTTGGTAGCTAATTTAGTTTATGAGAAGATCGATGCTGGGAATGTGGGTACACAAGGAGGAATGGATGAACAAGTCGTTCTTGAAATTATTATAGAAATTACAGTATGTTTTGTTTTTGATGGAATCACTGTATGTTTCGGTTTCTGTTGTCTGAAAGTTGGTAGCTTGCCTACTCTGTGTGGTGAAACATAACTACATGTCCCACTGACATGAGATATTATGTCTCAAGGAATGAATGAATGCTAGGCTACTTGTTGACCTCTATGCTGTAGGAGGGTGTGACACGAAGATCGCATGTTGTCTACTACCGTCACTTGTTAATTATTCAAACTGCCAAGGACTAAGGCAATTATCAAGATTAATATGAGGTAGGAGTGGGAGATATGATCACCGTGAACGGGACTCATTGAATTTGAAAAAAGATGTAGTGGAGAGGGTAAGTTTCTTGTTTTGCTTGCTGGCAAACTTTTTAATGGATCATCTCTGGCAAAATTCTGAAATTTTTCAATTTACTGAAAAGTGGTGTGTGCAAGTTCAATACCAACACATGCCTTCAAGTTTTTACTTCAATTTCATCGACTAAGAAAGGCATTAGCAATCACCGTAGTTTCGCTTCTGTCATTGGTTAGTACTCTGTAATTGGGATATGCTTGGAGTTTTCCTTTGTTCAATATGTAGAGTTTCTACCTGCTTGGATGCTATTTTGTGTTTAATATATCTAGGAGACTAGGATGATTTGTGCAGTTCCCTTTCTTGTCATTCACAGTAAGTTCTTTGGCTTTGCTTTTTTTGATATATCTAGGGGACTAAGATGATTTGTCTAAGTTCTTTGGCTGCTTTTTTTTATGAGAAGTCAAATTAGCTTGTGAAAAAGATTCATTAGCCTACTGTTGTTTGCACTTTTCAGCCAGATCAAGGGTTAGAATTTTATAACTAAGAGGCTGACGCAAGTTGGTTCTTTCTTGACACATAGATCACCAACCACCAACCAAGATAAATCCTGTTGCATCTGTGAGATGAGGTATCAAATGTTAAAGCTACTACTCTGAATACGCCTTTGTGTTTTTGGAGTGCTTCTGGTGTGGACTTTATGCAGGAACATTCACTATAGTGGATACCTGACCTACATAATGCAATATGAAGCGGAAAATGATGTTTTGCTGCTAGCTTGACTTGTCTAAACTCTCCTTGTCATATTGAAAGCTAATTCATCAATCGTACCTTATGATTGGCCACCATTGTGTCAACTATTTTCCAAGCCTTTTAGTCCTTGTACAGTTCTTCTGTTCATATCTTACTCTAATTTTGGTTCAAGCCCATTCATCAGTGATTTATGTAATATATCTGCCTTCTGCTGCCAATGTTCCATATCTTGTTCTCTTCCATACCTTTCATTTTTCTTTTCTTGTTTTGTCTCTGACTTTATTGGGCAGGAATTTGTTTTTAGATAGAAGATGGCAACCCAAGAAGAAAACAACAACGTGAAAACTCCCGAAACACAGCCCAACAAGCGGAGAAAAAAGAAGTCCATCGTCTGGGAACACTTCACAATAGAAGCCGTGAGTCCTGGATGTAGAAGGGCATGCTGTAAGCAGTGCAAGCAAAGTTTTGCTTATAGCACAGGCTCAAAGGTCGCTGGCACCAGCCACCTCAAACGTCATATTGCGAAGGGCACCTGTCCTGCTATTCTACGTAACCAAGACAAGAATCAGATCACACCATACTCTGCACCTGGAAGAATGGGTTCAGATCCTCCTAAACGTCGCTATAGAACTTCTGCTGTCTCCCTCATACCTTTCGACCAGGATCGGTGTCGCCATGAGATTGCTAAGATGATTATAATGCATGACTACCCACTTCACATGGTTGAGCATCCTGGGTTTGTGACTTTTGTCCAGAACCTTCAACCACGGTTCGATCTGGTCTCTTTTAATGCCGTACAAGGTGACTGTATAGCAACTTATCTATGTGAAAAGCAAGGTGTGATGAAGTTCATCGAGGGAATGCCTGGACGAGTCTGCCTCACTGTCGATATTTGGACTTCTAGTCAAAGTTTGGGTTATCTATTTCTGACTGGCGATTTCATGGATAGTGACTGGAAGATGCATCGCAGGCTTCTCAATATTGTAATGGAGCCGTTTTCGGCGTTAAGTCATGCAGTTGCTACCTGTCTTGCTGATTGGAATCTGGAGAGTAAATTGTTTTCTGTTACTTTTAATCAGCCAATGACTGAAGCAGCACGTGAAAATCTCAAACCTTTTCTTGCTATCAAGAACCCTAATATTCTTAATGGTCAATTGTTGATCAGCAATTGCATTGCATGGACCTTGACTGCTGTGGTGAAGGATGTACTAGGGGCAGGGGAAGCAATTATAAAGAAGATACGGAACAGTGTAAAATATGTGAAGACATCGGAGTCACACGAGGAAAAGTTCATTGATCTCAAGCAACAGCTGCAAGTTCCAAGCGAGAGGAGCCTTTCTTTAGATGATCAAACTCAGTGGAACACAACATATGAAATGCTAGTGGCTGCTTCGGAACTGAAAGAAGTTTTCTCTTGCTTGGATACCTCAGATCCGGATTACAAGCAAGCCCCGACCTTGGAAGAGTGGAAGCAGGTGGAAACCCTCTGTACCTACTTAAAACCTGTTTATGAAGCAGCAAGTATTCTTACAACTCCTTCTGGCCCTACTGCAATCACATTCTTTCATGAAGTGTGGAAGATTCAAGCAGATCTTGCTCGTGCAGTCACGAGCGAGGATCCCTTCATTGCTGATCTTACCAAGCCGATGCTTGAGAAGATTGATAAATACTGGAAGGACTGCAGCCTGGTTTTGGCCATGGCTGTGGTCATGGATCCTCGGTTCAAGATGAAGCTTGTTGAGTTCAGTTTCACTAAAGTGTTTGGTGAAGATGCTCCGAATTATGTGAAGATAGTTGATGAAGGCATCCACGAGCTGTTTCTTGAATATGTTTCACTTCCATTGCCTCTGACGCCCACTTACGCAGAAGAGGGGCAAAATGGAAACAAGATGGAGGAATCACCTCAAGGTGGGCATCTTCTGACAGACCATGGTCTGACTGATTTCGATATGTACATCATGGAAACTAGTGGCCAGCAGATGAAGTCAGAGCTGGACCAGTATCTGGATGAAACTTTATTGCCCCGAGTGCAAGAGTTTGATGTGTTGGGGTGGTGGAAGCTGAACAAGCTGAAATACCCAACCCTCTCTAAAATGGCTCGTGACATCCTGTCCATCCCAGTGTCTACTGTTCTTCCTGATTCTGTATTTGATACTGCACCTAAGGAGATGGATAAGTACCGGTGCTCCCTGCGACCCGACACAGTGGAAGCCCTTTTGTGCACTAAGGACTGGCTACAGTACGGCTCGTCCCAGATATCGAATGCCCTTGTGAAAGTGGAAATGTAGGTTTAGCTCACATCTCATTCTGGACTTGTGCTAAAATCTAGGTTTGATAGGTTGTAATTTGCCTCCCGGAATACCACTTTGCCATTGAGTGGATTGTTTAGAATTTTAGATGCTTGATCTTTGTTAGGTCACCTTACACTCTTAACTCAATACTTTCTGCAACTGGAGATGGCTCTCCGGTGTCAACTTTCTTACCATTGATTTGCAGTAGATTGAGTCTTAGCTTGAAAGCATGCACTTAAAGCGCAGGAGATATCAGTTGTGTACTTTCAGCTTTGAACTAATGTATTCCCTGAGTCTTATTGGGTGCTCCGGTGCATGTAAGCCTAGTTCACCGTAGTCTTTAGATATCCTCGATCTCGCATTGGACTCACTAAAATAAAAACTTATTTTCTCTAGGCTCACATCTCTGTTTGAAGGGGTATTTATTTCATGAAAAATTAATTGACTTGAAAAATGTTTTTTTTTTTTTAAATTGATTGCTTATATTGCTTACAAAACTAGTAAACGAGAGAGATCTTTATTATTTTATTTAATACAAAAGATCATTTTAAAGGAAAATGTTTTTTTAATTATTTTGTTTGCGAAATGAATGAATCTAACTATGGAGTTGATCATTTTAAGTACTGAGATAAAGATAAAATGTTGCTTGATAATAGTTGAAGGTTGTGCATTGAATAGTAATCTTTCCTACTAAATATAGAATTGTAAGCACATCTGATTAGTTTTTAGCAATGCAATAGGCAACACCTTATTTCCTATGGATATTTTTCTATTGAATGAATTCAGTCATCTTTTGACTTTATTGAATCTTTTTAGTCGAAATAAGTAATTGTTATCAAACATGCTTAATTCTGTTAAGTGCAGATATCAAACCCGCTCTACTGAAAAATTCTAAGTTGACATTCTAAAAGTTTGAAGAAAATGTAACTCGAAAGTAAAAATCTCATCAATTATCAAATCTTGTCAACAACTATGCTGAGCAGTTATCAAATTTTATCAGGATTCGTGCGGTAGACGTACGATAACTCAATAATGATGGTTCCATAAATAAGTATGGTTATGACTTGAACCGAATATTTGACTATAGGTGTAGAATTCGATAGAATGCCTAGGAGGATCGTCGATATGGGTCACCTCTTCTCGCCTTTCCTTTTAGTGAAAATAAAATTAAATGAGAAATTAAAATGCTATTTCTTTTGTGATGTTCCTTATTCGAAATATCCATTGTTTTGGGACAAGTACGAATCAAGTCCGCCATATCTTAGATGCATTGTGATTATCAACAAGTAATTGGAGACTAGGAGACATAAAACTGCTTTAACAAAGTTGCTAAAAAAGGTTGTTTAAAATGGGGGAGGAGCCGTTACTAATACATTACATAAAATAATATCGGCCTGAGGTATTGATATTAATTATGGCCAGTAATTTTCGTGACCTTTTTATTTTAAAAATAAAAAATAAAAAGAATGGGATGAGACGATTAATGCTAGCAACTTCTCCTAGCATTACTATAAGAGTTCCATACTTGCGATAGAAATGTCCAGCTAGAACCATTGCTATTGCTCATTTGGAGTGCGCCCGTCCATTGTCGCATCATCGAATGCAAGTTGCGATTCATTCCGACACTATCCCATACTTGATGCACAGATCGATCATACCTCTCAAATATTTACCATAGTTCAATCTAGGTTTTTTTTTTTTTTTTGGAGGAAGGCGAACTGCGGATCGGACAATGCGTCCAGTAAACCCCAAGTGACATTTAAGCGGAGGACCACCACCCCGCGAGTCACACTTAATACATCAGTCTTTCCGCAGGTTTTGAACCATTCACTTCTTCGTTGAGAATTAGCGAGATCTTATCTAAAGTGGGAAGCGCGTAGGTGGTTAGTTCAATCTAGGTTGTTGATCTTGCAAATATGGCAAGTGTTCGATGTTGTACTCAGATGAACATTAAATTTCAAAGGGACATTAACACAAATTGTCTCTAAATTTTAACTTAATATCTAATGTGGTCCATAAATTTTAAATTATTCAATGTGGCCATTGAATTTAACCCAACGTATAATGTCCTCCCCTAACTTTCAATTCATAATAAGGTTCAAGAACCTCTAATTTATTCAATGTGATTCATGAATCTTTAATACATATTCAATCTAGTTTTTATTCTATATGAATATATCCATTATTATTTATAAACTCAATTAAATAAAAGGATAATATTAAACATTTTTCATGAAATTTAATGATTAATGACGACATTGTATATTATATTAAATTTAGGAATAAAATTAAATAAATTAATATTTATGGACTATAATATTTTGTTAAAGTTTATAAACTATTTATATTATTTCTCAATTCCAAAAAATACTAGACGAGGTGGATGACATATTAAGCTTTTGTTTATTTTTTATTTATTGTTTTATTTCATCGTCACACTTGTTGCAACGAAACGAGGCGAGAAAACGAGAAAACCAGACCCGCTCAAATTCGCCCCCCAACGGAGCTCCGCCGCCTCCCTCCGCCGGCGACCCGCTCGCCCGCCGCCACCGGAATCGTCTCCCTGCGGCCGCCGGAGCCTCTACGGCGGCGTAGCTCCCGTGAAGGCTCCTCACCGAAAGAAGCGCGGGCAGCCGCCGCCGCGCTCGCCGGCGCAAGAGCGCTCGTCGCTGTTCCGGCCCCGTGGAAGGCCCGGCCGGCGTCTGACCCGCCATGGATCTCTCCCCGTTCAAGCAGGACGTCGACGAGCTCATCAATGAGTTCGCTCAGGTAAGTCCTTTGGTTCCAGGGGCGGCTGTTCTCGTCTAAGCGTCTGGGAGGTGACGTGGGTTTTTGCGTGCAGGGCGGATCGAGGGCTTTAGCCGATATGAAGCGCATATGGATGTCCAGGAAGTTCTCCTACATCTACGAGGCGCGTCCTCCGTCCAACTTGACCTTCTTCATGCAGACGCTCTATTCTCAGTCAATTGGTGAGAGAGTGATCCTTAACCGACTCGAAAGCTTCCGCGGTTATGGCTTGTGGGGGCGGGTGCGCCGACTTGTTTGGGGCGTCGAGCATTGAGTCGAGGAATGCTGCTTTGCCTGATTTTAATTTGCTTGAATTCAATCTAGCCAAGAAAAATCGAGACTTGGGTTTAAATGGGGTGTTGAAAAGGTTCGCCTTTAAGCAAGTTGATGACTCTGTTTGAGCAGTTTTATATTGGAAGTGATTGCTCTCTTTTGGGCAAAAAGAACTTTGTTTAGCGCCTTGATGGTTCACATGTATGTGTCATCTAAGTGACTTGAAAAATTTAAGAACTACTAGCATCTCCTGCGAGTTTACTTTATATTCATACAAGAACGTGACTATGGATGGGGTCTTTGCAGGTCACATGGTTAACTCAGAGTCCCTATCTCGGCGGTTAGGTGGGCTGTATTGCCTTTACTGTCTTTATGAAACTCAACCATTCAAACCTCCTTTCAATATCTATCTCTCTCTGGGTAAGATATTCTGCGATCACATTGATTTTGCTTTGGGTGTATCTTAAAGAATTGTTTTCCACGCTCAATCCCTGCTATTGTCTTGATATTCTGTTTTACTTTGCAGAGGAAAAACGTGAACCTTTTCTTAGAGCTAGTCTGTATACTGATGGTCAAACTACTTCATTAGTCTGGTTGAGCTGCTCTGTTTGACCAGATTTTCAGTGTTAGTCTGTTATGTTCTCCCCACTTTAGCCTTCGTAACTGAGCGTAGTAGAGTTCTATAGGCAATAAAGAATGATAACCTGAAAGTATATGCACTCTGCACCACCATAAATTTAAGATGTCCTTGGAAGATTTTCATTGACTTTTACTAGTCAATATCAATTAAAATAGAACAGAAAAATCCTTAGAGGATAAGGATCCTTATTCGTGGGACCTTATGAATTTTCAGCTTAATGCGTGTCAGCTATGGCTTCTAAACTGATCTAGGGATTTTCACCTTCTTCTATCCTGAACAACGGAAGTGGGAACTAGATTTACTTTTAGGATTAAAATAGATTTTCTCCTTATAAATGGGGATTTTAATTGAAACAATGAGTCAGAAACAAACAGTACTTTTGTCTCTCAGTAGCTTCAATTTGATTGTCCTCTTTGTGATTGACTTTTTTTATAGGCAATTTTGTTTGTGAATGTCCATGTTGCGTCTTTTAATAATCTTTCTGGAAGGTGGGATGCGTCTAGCTCTAGGCATGTTCTGGTCTTGAAATCATACAACTAGAGGGTTCAAAATTCTCCCCTTTTATAACATGGTCCTAGCTCACCATCCAAAGAGTTAAGTGGCATACATGGTATAGATTTGAGTTCATGTCAATTGATTTGTGGCAGTAATCTTTGCTTCAGCTTGCTCTTCTTGCTACTTAAAGATGTTCTACTATCATATTGTGAAATTCTATTCACTAGTCTTGTGTAGTCTCGTGCTCATCAATTTATTGGCTACTCATCATCTCCAGAAGAAGCTGATCTTGGATTTTAATTGAATTGTCAATTGAGTTGTTGTTTGGCTCTACCAAACGCCCCTACAAAGCTTTCTGAAATTGGATTTTGAGTAGACCCCCCCAAAAGAAATTACATTAGACCCCTACCCTTCTTCCAAAATGAATAATACTGGTCTTTATGCTTCTGCTGTCACGTCAGATTTCCTAACAGATTTTTATTGGCATTGGAGCTGCTCCACTGTCACGCCATGGTACAATGGATATTAGAATGTGTTTAACCATTATCTCAAATGGTTTGATACTAATAATTATTTCTAAGCTGGTGCACAAGGACAAATCACTTAAGTGACCTTTGATGCTTGAGTGCAGAAGATTAGATTGTGTCTGTTACCCATCTTTGTGTCTGTCAAGATGTCACTGATGTTGGTCAATGAAAGCTGTTTCACATGGTCATTGGTTTGAAATTTCTCTTTCTTGATACTACATTCTTTCCTCTCTTGTATTATGAATGTGTGTCAATTGGCTTAAGCTTTGAATGATCAAGCAACTGTCTCTTCTCAGGCCATAAATTTGCTTATCATTCATTTGCCACCACCTTACCTTTTCTTTAAACTTTGTCCTGTGCTTATGTATGTTTCCCTTTATCAGGAGAGCTGAAGAATCTTAAGCAACTTGTTGCTAGTGCAAAAGTTGAAGGAATAACAGTGGTATCGCCTCTGGTTAAGAAAATGCTAGAAAAGAACATGTTTCTATTCGGGGCTGTTGAAATCAATGAAGGCTCTATTACAGAAAGAGTAAACCAACTTATGGAACTACAGAATGCACGTGTTCAAGTAGCTTATAAGAAGTAAATTACCTAACAGCTCTTTTTTTTTTTTTTCCATTGTTAGTGATTTTGTAAAAAGATAAAAGCATCCTCTGACTGTTAATTGCATATCTTTATACTGCTTCTGCAGGTTATTTGCTAATACAAGGATTGAGCATTTTCTCCACATGGATTTGGTAGCTATAACTCCCTTTTCCCAACAAAAAGAAAATTGATGTCTTTATGTTCCACGTCTATGATGTTAAAAAAGTGCACCCCTTTTGTTTTCATAAATGGCAGGGCACGGAAATTGATATGGATATGATCAAGAATATGTCGAATGAATATGCCGAGGCCAAGAAAAGAGCCATTAAAGGTTCTCTCTCTCTCTCTCTCTCTCTCTCTCTCATATTCATGATTTTCAAACACATAATATTTTTATTCAGAACCTTGTTTGGGGTATACATATTGTAAATCACTTAAATAGGACGTTATTAAGGCAGAGTTCTATTAGATTATGAGAGGAAGAATTGGCTAGAAAGTAAAATTTCCAGCATGTCATGTTAGTTTTACTAACTATTCTAATTCGAAATATATCTAAATTAAGAAATTAGACAGATTAGATTGAGGTTATACATTTGATCCTAGCTAAAAGACTGAGGAAGG
The DNA here is from genome assembly GCA_017140615.1 of Eucalyptus cladocalyx. NCBI lineage: Eukaryota > Viridiplantae > Streptophyta > Magnoliopsida > Myrtales > Myrtaceae > Eucalyptus > Eucalyptus cladocalyx. The sequence goes on from CM029518.1 coordinate 12,428,794, forward strand.
TATTTATTTAAGTTATACATCAACGTCACTATGTCTGGGGTAATTTAGTATTCTTTTTGCCCTAATTAATGAATTATCTGGTTACATGGCTGTACAACAACCTTTTTTGTGGTTATGTGGCTGTACTACATCCTTTTGTGGTGTACATGTATATTTCAATTGATAGAGCATAGGGCTTTTAGTCTAGTGGTCGCCATTTCAAGTCCTGCTATACTCAAATTTACCTTACTGACATTGCATGTAGTAGCATTCAAAGATCACTCTTTGGCCTTTATGTTTGCTTTGGCGGGCGGGAGAGGAGCAGAAATTTTCAGGGTGAAAATCAATCCCTAGTGCATGACACCAGATAAGCGATGAAGGATTTCTTCGTTCCCCCAAGCACTTTTCTTTCACTTAGTCATCGAGCTTGGTTTAAAGGTCTGGGAAGAAGCTACTTGCCCCAATAGGAAAATTCTTCCTGAATAGCGTGTGATTTATAGTACATGTGACTGCCCTTTTTCCGCTCCTCTTGCTACAAGAACCTCAAAGTCTCATTCTATCAACTTTTCTATATGTATATTGGATTAGATTATCATTCGACTACAATGTGAGTTTGGTGCCTTTATCTCCCTTTGATCAATTTTTTTCTGTCTCCCTACTTATTTTCTTGTTATAGAGGCTAGTGAGGTGATCGATGTTCAGAACATAGAACATATAGCTTTTGACAAGAAACCAATTGGAGATGAACTGACGAAGATTGAGGATAACTGGACTGCGCAGAGAGACATGCTTTACCGCCAGATAGGTTTCAATCAGCATGGTGGTGAAAAAGAGCAACATCAGCAATTGCAATTAGTACCGCATCGGCTGGAGGAGGAACCAGATGAAGCAGAAGATGAAGACTTCGAGCAAGAGCTGGAACAGCTTCTATCTCGACCTTAATTGGATAATTAAGAGGAATAGATTCGTTCAAGGCGCAGAATTTGTGGAGTTGGACACTGGCCCTTCCAGTTTCCTAGAACTGCTTGAAGCGGTATGTTCTGTTTGTGCTCGGTTTTCAATCGACAACATTTCAGCCTTCTATGTTTTGTGAATAGTAGGAAGGATTTCTTTAATCCTGGAGGTCCTAGATGTCAAATGCCAATATTTCATTCTAATGGTGATTAATAGCAGTAAATAAGCTGTCAAAGTATAAAAATGGCTGTGAGAAATGACTATCCTTAAATTTTTGTTAAGTACATTTACTGTGCTTCAAACTTATAGCATCAATGTCTGTCACCTCAGCCTTGACTGGAGTGCTCTGCAGTTTGCGATGCCAGCATGGGGTGGTGGAGGCTAGTACTAAAACGTGATTGTGTTGAAGTGTTTCTGAAGATTTGAAGGTACATTAGAACTTTAGCAGTGGAAGAGTAGAGCTTTATCTTAAGATTCTTTCATGGTTGCTTGTAGTTTATATTTGTCCCATTCCATCTCAGACAACCTGCCAAATATTAGCAAATGGTTAAACAAGGTCGGAGGGTTAGGAATGTGTAGTATTTGCAATTTCAGATAGTTAAAAAGATCAGTATCATAGTTTTGTTTCAAGTTCTCTCAGATTTGCATCAATTTTTTGTCCAGCTTTTTACAATTGCAACAATATGAGATTGATTGAATTATTTTGTTGCTAGAAATGAGTTGCATAGGGAAGTACTAGTCTTCCAGACATAACCCTGTAAAAGCTTTCTATTGCCTAATCTATGTGCTAGTGAACTTCAGAAGTTGCTCTAGATACTTGGGTTGAAGGAAGAAAAGAAAAACTAATCCAAAGTTTTGTTTATGATTTGGTTCATTAACTGTTGCACACAACAAGAGAATTCATCAACTACATAGGGAGGGGTTTCGTCTTGTGATTTTTTGCTTTAGGAAAGAGTTAGTCTGCACACAACTAATAACTGTGGATGTGGCAATCCTATTGGGCTTCAATGCTTGGCGACAACCATAGATAACCGGGAGGATCAAATCTTTCCGAAAAAATGGCCATGGGATGTAAGTGGGTTGCATGCGGAGAGAGAATTGCAATTGGTATCTGTATGCCGGGGCATCAAAGTAAGTGCTTTATTGATAGCCTCTATGGTGATTGTGCTACTATTCACACTTCCCTTCTAGGGTTTGAGTCTCATGAACTCTATCACATTTTGTTGTTGTCATTCCCAATGCTCCGAGCAAGTAAAGACTCACACTCAGTTGGGGAGATGTGAGGGACTGATTGTGCTGGTTATCATCACGATCTGTTGCATTGCCGGATTAGCTGAATCTGCTAGTTACACAAACCAAAATTCCCAAAAAACCGGTACTTAAGTGATCTTCCTGAGAATGTTTCTCTTAGTTTATCATTTGACATTCTCTCTTCAGCACACTGCGAAACAACTTGCGTCATGGTGCTAGGCACACTTGACAGGAGATCACAGTTATACAAAAGCAATTTGGGAGACGATGGAATGGGAAAAACAAATCATTAATCTAGAAAAGAGCTGCGACTCAAAAGAGAAGAATTAGGTGATAATCTTTTCACCTGTCTTTTTGTTAACGGCATTATTAAAGCAAGCAAGCGTGGGCCACCTTTTCTTACACAAACATAAATAGCAATAGTGCCTAAAAGTAATGCAATTTTGAGTGTACTGGTTATCTTCATGATATGTATGATCAGTCTGGAAATTCAATATTCCTCCATTAACTATGTTTAATAAGTGCCCTAGGGTGTACTTTTTAATAAGACATTTGCTTTATTTTACTTAACACAAATCATCCCTTGATTCTTGCCGATTGCTACCATTGCTACTACTATTGCTACTCTCCGTGCAGACTTAATTTTTTACCATGTTGTGCTGAGCTTCATGTGAACTATTTCGGTTCTAATTAAATAGTCGAAAGACTTCAGTTGTTTTGGCTACCTTCCTTAACGTACAGACTCTCAAATATACGATTCAATAAGAACTTGGAGTTGCACCTCGTTGTGTCTATTCTGAGATCCATTATGGCTGGTCGACAGTAAGTTGGAAAAGCTTTTCAAGTTTATACAAGGCTTCATTTGTTTTACGAAGAAGTTCTTGTCAAAAAAAAATATTTTGCTTTTTTTCTCGGGGTTTGGATTGCTTGAGAAAATGATTTAATGAAAAAAAATCATAATCAAAAAAAAAAAATCTGTATATAGATTTAGCAAAATGACATTTTTTGTTGTTGTAAAATTCAAAAATCATTTTTCAAAATACTACTAGATATCAATATTTAGGTACAGGCACTTGATGCCTGAGCCTTCGTCCTTGACGATTAGGCTTCATATGGCAGCCATGCTTAGGGTGTGTTTGTTCAAAATTGTTTCTGTTCCCGGAATACAAATTTTTGTTTTTTTGTTCCGAGGAATAAAAAGAACTAAAACACGTTAGTTTTCACTTTTGTTTTTGAAAACAGATTTGGAACAGAAATAAGAAAAAACTTGTTTATTGTTCTCAAGAACACTTTTGAGAAACACTTTTTTCTCTTTCTTCCTCTTCCTTTTGCCAGTCACTAGCCTTGGCCATGGCCGGCGCCGATGACCGGCCGACGGACAAGGGCCGGCGACCTTGTCAGCGCGTCACCGGCCCCCGGAGAGGGTGAGCCACAGTGAGGCTCAGCCTTGCCAGTGGCCACACGTTGCCCAGCCGATCGCCAGCCAAAGAGAGAAAAAGGAAAAAAAAAGAAAGAAAAAGAAAAAAAAAATGAAAAAATTCAAAATTTATATAAGTTTACCAAATGTGTGTTTTTTTTTTTTTTTTTTTTTTTTTTTATGTCCTAAGAACATAAATTTTGTACAGTTACCAAACGCGTTATTCTATTAAAAAATTATTCCCCAAATTTTTGTTTTTTGGAACAATTTTTGAACAGAAACATTATCAAACGCGCCCTTAAGTACTCGACTCCCATGATCGAGCTTTAGGTCGAGTTCAGCTCTACAATGGCATAGGCTTAATCTTTTGAAGTCAAGCCCAAGATCCCAATGCTTGTGCATAGGTCTTAAGGGCAATGTGGGTACTTGGTTCCTCACTCAAGTTACCAAATCTTGGGACATCAATGCTTGTGCCCAACCAGAGGCCATGCCCAGCCCTCATGTCCATGTCGCGTTACTTGGGTCTAATAGGGTTGAGTTTGGTTCCTTGCCAAGCTTCACAAAGGCTGGGTCTTGTTCCTCGAGGTCAAGATTAAGACTCCAATCTTGTGCACGAGCCTTAAGGGCCGTGCTTGTGTACTCGGCTCTAGCACTCAAGTTGTCGAAGCCTGGGATATCGATGCCTATGCCCAGATCTTAGCAACCATGCTCAGCCTCCACACCCAAGTCACCATCCTCGGGCCTAGATCCATCAAGTTTGAGCCAGTTCCTCAAAGGCCAAGCCCGAGTCCACAAAGGCTAGTGCTAGTACCTTGAGATTAGGCCTTATATCTACTAATCGTTCTTGGATCTTGACAGTCATGCCTTGTTACCCAACTCCTACACTCAAGTCACCAACACCTAAGCATGGTTCCATCAAGGTGGGGTTGGGTTCCTCAACAACCAAGCTTGGATTCACAAAGGCTAGGCCAAATCCCTTGAGGTTTGGCCAAGAACTCTAGTGTCGGTCCCTAAGTACCTAGCTTCCACCCCCAACTCACTAATGTAGCAGCTGGGCCCAAGTCCACAAAGGTTGGGCCCAAGACCGTAGTATCCATGCTTGGTTTGCCAATTGCTTGAGTATCCAACTATTGCACCTAAGTCACCAACGCTCGAGCTCAATCCATCATGGTCGAGCCCAAGACCTAGGCAGCTGTGCCCCAGTTCGTAGGACCTTGACAGTAGAGCTCGGTCCCTTGTGGCTAAGTCTAGGATTTGGGCAACCAAACCCAAGTACCCCAAGGCTAGTCCAAGACCTAAGCATCCAAGGCCGAGATCTCTAAAAGGAAAAAAGTAAATTGTTTACAATCTATAGTATAAAGGTATTTGTATTATGAAAAATCAATTCGGTAAAAATAATCTAATATTTGATGATATAGTAAACGGAGCACTTATATCACATTAAAAACACGTCTCTTTAGGAAACTAAATGCAATTTTTCCTCATCAAACGGCGAAAAATAATTTTAATTTATTTTCAGACTTCAGTTGAACATCAAAAAATAGCTATGTTCCTAAAAATAATTATTTGGAAAGCCTTTATCAGAAATGTCAAACTTTATGTGAAATGAACGGAACGTAACAAGTAAATTATTTCCAATTATTATTATTATTATTTTAGGTATTGAAAATGAATCGGCCATTATGTTCAATGGCTGAGGGAGAATTAGTACCCTAAAGGCCTAATTAGAAGCACTACTATTTAGTCATCCAAAATAATTGAAAGAAAATACTCTTATGAGGAATTGCCAAAAACTGGGAATGATATTTTCTTTTTTGTCGAATGGGAATGATAATTCACTCGGGGAGTCCGGTGGAAACCAAATGAGACCTAAAAAAAAGTTAAATGGTACTTGTTTCAATGATTTAATAACAATTATCTTGGGGTAAGTACATTATCAATGCCAAAAGTTATGTACGGTGCTCAATTTGGTGTCAAAAGTTTTTGTCGGATCACTTAAGTGCCAAATTGGAGGAAAAATGATTACGTTGGTGCCATTGGCGAGAGATTCCAATCAAAAATGATTATGTGATTTTTATATTTAAAAAAAAAAATTGACATAGCTTTTAAACAATGTTGTTTTCCGTTCTCCTTAAGAAAACAACTCGTTTTGCCGTCCTAAGTGGATGACCTCACAAAAACAATGCCACACAACTCATTTTGGGATTTTTTTTTTATTTGGACGTTGAAATTAGGGTTTCGATCCTCGTTGGCCACTAACCTAGCTCGCTCGGCCACCGTCGCTTGGTCGTCAACCTAGCTCGCTTAGCTGCCATCACTCGGCTGCGACTTGAGGTGTGTGAGGTTCCTGCACTTGAGCAAGATCAGCATGAGCGTGTCGTTGTCGATGCTCAATGACTTGCGCTAAGTCGAACTCACGCTTTTGCATGAGCTTCATGACCGAATCGAACTCGCGCGAATAGCGTCGGGACCGCGTCCAACAGCTCCGAGTGGGCGTGGAGGGCAAGCCTTTGGCGACTCTGGCCTTTGATCGTGAGCCAGCGATGACACACGAGGAGCACCAGCCTCGATCGCCGGAGCCTAGGTATTGGAAGACGCAGGCCAAGCACTTGTCGGGGAGATTGGAGATGGAGAGGGAGAGATCGGGGGCAGCGCACTCATCAACGGCCTTGCCGAGCACTAGCCAGATCATGGCCTTCGACTTGGCCACCGGGTGGTTGTCGTCAGGGTTGGGGTCAGGGTCGGAGTCGCCACTGCCAAGCATGGGAGCCGTCGAGGATGGCGACTAGCCGGAGATTTAGGGTTTTGAATTGGGGAGAGACACAAAATGACGTTGTTTTGTTGTTTAAATGCTGACTATACTCTCGGCGAGCTACATTAGCTTCAAAAATTAATAAAAAAGTGTTGTCGGATTTTTGGCCAACCAAATCGGAGTTAGCACTAAAATGATCGTTTTTCAAACTTTTTAATACTTAAGTTATCCAAAATAAACTTTTGGCATCAAAATGAGCATCGTACGCAACTTTTGGCAGTGATAGTATACTTACTCAATTATCTTCGATCTTTCGTGATAACAATTGAAAAAAGAAGAAATTATTTTCGAATTTTTTATCCCGAATGAAGGATCCAGTTGAACCTATTATTAAAGTGAAAACATGCCTTTTAATTTCGAATTCACCAAATCAAACGTGTTCTCATAATTATATATTTCGAATAAATTGCTTTTTGAGAAAACAAGGCTAGAATGAGCAAAACAAATTTCAAAAGATTTTGCTTTTTCTTTTTTTGATTAATACCATAAAAAAAACTCTATATTAGTATACATGTAATGAATTTACTCAAATCTAATTTATTTGACAAGCCAAAAACCCAAAATTGGTACATATGTAATAAATTTACTATTTATTAGTTTCCGTTAAATTAAATTAAACCACGAAAAATTATAAATTGATACACTTAAACAAACGGAGGACAAAACTCCAAATTAGCACATCCGTTAATCGTCAGCGTATTATCCAATTTAGCAATTTAATGATAAAATATAATAGAAACTAACTAAAGATAAATTCGTCACATGTATACCACTTAGTTTTGGATTAACAAGTGTATCAATTTAAGATTTTTCATTATATAAACTTTTTCTTTTCCCCTCTCCCCAAAAAATGGAAAATTGCAAATAATAAAAGAAAATGAATTAAAAAAAAAAAACCCACCACTAAACTGCATAAAAACCCAACCTTTCATGCTCCCGCCAACCCCCAGGGCCCCAGCTCTGTTCCTGCTTGGCGCTAAAATTGCACCCCGCATTGCACCTTCGTCGTGGAACCCGCCGCAGCTCCGTCTCTTCCCGAAATCCGCGGTCTTTCGATCCTTCTCCGCCGTGACGATGTCCGACCTCTCCGCTGAGCTCGAAGAGCTCGCCCAGATCCTTGCCTCCCCGGACGCCGGAGCCGGCAAGTCGCTCGCCTACTCCGCCCTCTTGCGTCTCCAAGAACGGTCGGTTTCCGACCCCGACGCGATTCGAGCCCTCGCCCGACGTTCTCGCAGTCTAGTCTCGCTGCTCGTCGGCGACGTCCGCGACGAAGACGAAGAAATGTGGGTTTTCTTTTTCCTTTTTCTTTATCTCAGCTCGTCCTTTTTGTCAATTTTTGCAAAAATCACTGCACTGCTAATACCCGGCTGGATCGAGCTTCAAATTTGCTGCTTTCTCTCTCTCTCTCTTTGAAATGAAGCGCCGTTTAAGGAGAAAGATTGAAGTACTAAAGCTATTGGTTTGGTCATGGTGTATTTGTTTTCACAATGTCCGAGAGCGAATGAGGAAATATAAAGGTCTTTTTTTGGCTGGTGAAATGTCTCGTTTCTAACTTTTCTTCGTTTTTTATTTTTTATTTTTTTGAACTGTAGAGCTGTCCAGGCCATGAAGTGCCTGGGTTTCATGATACATCATCCTGCGATTCTTGCTTCCATCCCAGGTGACTCTTCTTCGATTTCCATTTTTTTCTCTCCTGGTGCTGTCTGGGGTGAAATTAGAATTTATGTCTTGAGTGGAGAAAATTGGCATTTCTTGGTACTGCAGTGGGCGTTGCTGGTGGAGTCTTGGAGTCACTGGGTAATGTCATCATCACTGCTAAAATGAAGGTAGACTGCTGTGACCCACTTATCGATGATTAAATTCTTCCCCCTCAAAGTTTTAAGAGTAATGTCTGTTTCGTTGGCGCAGTCAGTCTGCAACCTCGGTATGTGGTGTATATCTATGCAGCAGTTTGATGGGTCTCTGCTGAATGCCCATTTCCAGTCTCTGTTGAAAGCCATCGTTCATGCACTCGACAACCCTTTTGGGTCACTTTCAACAACTTTTGAGGCTATTCAGGTAAAGTTTCTTGGGGGCAATTCATCTTCGCAGGGGATGTTCTATTGTGGATTGTATGAAATCCACCATCATGTTTGTTCTACTCAACTGGTATGCTTTAACAATAAACTGAAACTGAATTACTTCTGTAGTTCCTTCTCCTAAGAAAAATGGTTTCGCCAACCATCACCAGCAAAAAGAAAAAGGGCCTCAACAGACAGAGCCATCTCAAATTGTCTCTTAGTCAACTACTCTTTTTTTTTTTTTCCAGCCAAATGGTCAACTACTCTTTTTGCCACCTATATTGGGCTCTGAAGTTACTATTATTTCTAAGCACAGCATGAGTGACTTAGGCATTTTCAATTATTTCCTAGTTGCTCCTTCTATCTCTCTTGCATTTTAAAGGGAATGAAAAGAACGTTGAGCCGAAACACACTTCAGCTTAAATTGTTGCCACGTGGTGAGAAGTGGTCAAAACTCTTTTTCACTGATATTGGTTCTAAACAAGTAGAGCATTAGAATTTTTTATGCACCTTTTGTGAATCCATTGATGTGTGCACGCTGATAGTGCTGCATTTCTTACACTTCTCAGCATGACTAAACACTAATGATTGAAGTAAATGTTGCTGTAACTAATAAACAACTAGATATATAACCGACATAGCATAGCTCATTGCAGTTTGGTTTTGAGATCGTAATGCATATATTTCATTGAAAAAAAATAAATTGTACAACCAGTTTTCCTAATTAAATAAATCAAATAATGTATTTATGCGAACATCATTTCTTTCATGCTAATAAGTTTGAAGTTCCTTTATAAGACGCCAGATTTATGCTATACTGATGTTACAAATAATTTGCATTCTCTTTCAGGCTGTAATGAAAATAGCATCTCAACTTGGAGAAATGATGAGAGCCTCATCACATATATGGATCCCTCCCTTGTACAGAAGACTTCTAAGCACTGACAAGAGAGAAAGGGATATGACAGAACGGTGCCTCCTGAAGATAAAGTCTATAATGCTTCCACCTCCACCTACTCTATCCAAGGTACTTTCTGCAGCTCTCCAGAGTTGTCAAGTCTCTTCCTCTTTCAATGTATCACTTTGACACAGTATGCTGATGGTAAAATGGACCATTCATAAAGTTATTGCCAGTGTTTAGTCAACTGCAATATTAAATGAAAGTACGAACAAATCAGCAACTCAACACATACGAAGCTAATTCCATTCAATCTAGCATTTCTCTTAACTCAGTGCATTTGATAGCTTTAACTAAGGTTGGACGTGAAATGGAAAACTAAAAGAGGGACAATATAATCTGGTGGTCCTGTTTATAAAAAAATGTGACCTGGCACATGTAATTGCTGTGAGAAGGAAGACATGAGATGCAATGATTTCAATTTCTCATCACATGCAGATCAATATAGGTATAAGGTCTGAGTCTCAGAGCCAATACGATAAGGTCTCTATATCTTTAATGTTACTCCCTTGAACAGAGCGGACTGAGTGATAGACTGACAGTCCACTCTGTTTGCCGGAGACAAATATGTACAGTTAGTCTTCTTTATCCAACATTATTATTTCAGAATTCTGTATCGAAGATAGTATTGCTTGATTGTTACCATAAATTTGTTCTTCATACACACAAAATGTGCTTAGTGTGACAATTGCAATATTAAGAATGAAGAAATTTTACTTGACTTATCAACATGTGGACAAGGGAATGCTCTGAACAGTAATACATGACAGAGATCTCTCTCTTTCTCCAAGTTTACTTTGATGAAGTTTCAAGGCACAATGTGCTGTTATGACAACCTACAGCTTGACATGAAGCTTGTATGCTTGTTTCTTGTATACTTTCAAAGTAGGTTCTTGCCTTAGATATGAAAGAAAGATTGCTTGTAAGTATGAAGGATATGCTGGAGCAAGGTTTCAAGGTCCAAACTGTACGAGCATGGGGCTGGTTCATTCGTTTATTGGGGGATCGTGCTCTTAGGAAGCGTTGTTTGCTAAATGATATGCTGAAAATTCCTGAATTGACCTTTTCCGATCAGGACGTGCGAGTTCAGATTGCTTCACAGGTACTTCCCACTACTGTAATTCATTCTCTTGTACTAGCTATTTTAGTTACTGTAACCTCATACAGGTCACTTAGAATATTCAGGGAAGTTCTATGGCTTAGTATGGAAAAACACGGAAACGTTCTCGTTCAACATGAGCCATTAAATTAAGAGAGCAGCGGTTTTGGGCCTTGGGATGGTTTTGAAAAGATAATAGTTTATGAGCATTTAAAGAAAAATTATTGATTATAGGATTGTTGATGATATTGTTGATCAAGGAAGAATAGAAACACATGGGGGAACTTACTTATAGATAAGGGCCCTTAAACTTATGAATTGTAAAGGAGTGTTATGCATATTGGGGTGAGTTGTTATATTAGGAATAAAAATTGTGAGCAATTCAGCTTGTTTGCAATTTTTGAAGGAAAGTTACAATCACTAGGTTATTCAACCTTTTGAGACTTTGAGGTAAATTTCTCCATTTGAAGGATGGTTACTAATTTAGCATCTACGTGGACTTCCAGAAAATTATCATTATTGAGGACAAAGTACAGGTGCCATCACTTTACGACAATTTTAGGTGTATAACTATCTATTGATTAATTACTAAGTGATCATGCTGGGAACTCTATATTCAAATCACCATCTATAAAAGCAAATTATTAGTTATAAATGCAACATAGTTATAACAATTTATAAAGTTCAATTACTTCTTGTCCGTGTGACCTGGGATGATTTGGGTAAATTGTGACAAAATTAGGAAAACTACTGCTAAAAATGGATCCGATCCCTGTCTATGCCTACGGGACCTTAGAAGCACCTGAATATTTAACTTCATGAAGAGTGAACCAAACAGTTTTCCTGCAAGATATTATCCTCATCCATTAGACAGCGTGATCTTAAAAATACTCTGAAGGCAGTCCTTTGTTATTGATTATTTTAAATGATACCACATTACTTAATATAAAGAGAGAAGTTCATCTAGCTTCAGTAAGTATGCTGTATTGGTATTGTCACAAAGCTGATTAGAGATCCTGCAGCAAATAGCAAGAGAGAAAGAAGGAAGAGAGAAGGAATAGAGAGGAGGAGAAGAAGGAGAACGTAAAAGAAAGAAACAAAGAGGGGGCTGTAGATTTCTGTAGTAACAGAAACCCTACATCGATTGTGTTTATATTAAATATAAATTGAATAAGACCATAATACCCTTATATAAGTAAAAAGAAATAAAACTCTGAAAATAAAAAGAAACTCAACTAAAGTAACTTTAACGCTCCCCCTGAAGCTGGAGCATATAGTTCACCCATGCCCAGCTTGGAACAACCAGCAACAAAAGCAGGATGAAATAATGCTTTGGTGAACATATCAGCAAACTAATCTCTAGAGGCAACATAAAGAGTAGCAACCAGTTTCTGCTTCACAGTATCACGAACAAAATGACAGTCAACTTCTATATGCTTAGTTCACTCTTGAAAAAGAGAATTCCCAGCAATATAAATAACTGCTTGATTATCACGCATCATATCATAAGTTGATTAATAGAAAATCCAAGCTCTTGGAGAAAAGATTTCAACCACAACAATTCAGCCACAGTATGTGCCATAGCATGATATTCAGCCTCTACACTAGACCTGGCAATGATAGTCTGTTTCTTGCTTCTCCAAGTAACCAAATTACCACCAATAAAGGTGCAATACCTAGTTGTAGACCGTCAATCATATGTTGACCCAGCCCAATTAACATCAGAATAGCCAACTAGAGTGGAAGAAACGTTAGGTTTATAAATTAGTCCCTTACCGGGAAAGCTTTTAAGATATCAAAGAATGCGACAGACAGCATCCCAGTGAACCTTCTTAGGTGACTCCATAAACTGACTCACCACACCAAAAGTGTATCATTCTCTCTCATCCAATCACTATAGTCTCTAGAATTTTCAGCAGGAGGGTCTGTGGTAAATAATGGAGTTTCCCTTTGGCATTAATATAGACCTTCACAGCTTGGGCCCATAACAAGTAATTGGAGGATCCATTTAATTTAATAGTAGTAATTTGAACATTGACACCATATGTAGGAGCCTCAGTATCACTCATGACGATAATCTCAATATAAATATATCTACCATTAATCAAGAAGGCTGAGACTTTAGTGCAAGAAACAAAACAACAACACTAATGTATAATCAGATGTAATTGGCTCCATCAATTAACCAAATGGATGTTGAAAACTCATAAATATAGACTCATGTATAGAAGAAAATATCTGACCAGAAATCTCGATTTAAATAATTATATGTTTGATGGAAACCCAGCAAGACCAATCAACCATAATCAATGAAGTACTCTGATTTTTGAATCCGCTGATCAGTAAGTGTTGTAATCCATGTTCACAAACCGAACTTGATTAATCTGATATCTTCTGATCTCATATGTATCAAGACTTGAAGAAAAAATAGATAAAAATTGCAACTTTAAGTGGCTGCGCACCAGAGAAGAAGTAGGGTTACTAGAGGACTCTCAAACCAGCAATAGGATCAAGTAATCAAGTAATTAAACCTCGCTCTGATACCATGTCACAAAGTTGATTAGAGATCCCGCAGCAAATAGCAAGAGAGAAAGAAGGAAGAGAGAAGGAATAGAGAGGAGGAGAAGAAGGAGAACATAAAAGAAAGAAACAAAGAGGGGGCTGTAGATTTCTGTAGTAACAAAAACCCTACACTCATTGTGTTTATGTTAAATATAAATTGTATATGACCATAATACCTTTATGTAAGTAAAAAAGAAATAAAACTCTGAAAATAAAAAGAAACTCAATTAAAGTAACTTTAACAGGTATAGGTCCAGATGTGATCTGGATTACTCTGAAAATAAAAGGAAACTCAATTAAAGTAACTTTAACAGGTATAGGTCCAGGTGTGATCTGGATTTAAACCACTGTATTGCAGCCTCAATGGGTCCTGATATTGCAGTCATAAAACTTAATGTTATTGTTAGTTCCTATTGATAGGTGACCACTAAACAGGTAAAATTGGCTCTCCAATTCCATCTTCATCATTCATATCAGGGCATTGTAGGCTCATTATCATGAGAAGCTTATTCTTCCCTGATAAATGCGGATCACATTCTTTTTTCCCTCTCAGTTTGCATGGGAAGGTATCATTGATGCTCTTATTCAACCTACAGTTCAAGCTCAAAGATCCAACACTACCAAGGAGAAACAAATGCAACGTGCCAACAAGTCTAGATTTGATACTGATGACTCCCTGTCAAGTGGATTTTTAAAGAGCATAAAGCTTATAATGACTCCCCTAATTGGCATCTTTTCAAGCAAAAGCGATCTTTCTGTCCATTCATCTTGCTTTAACACTTGGTGTTATTTGCTACATAAACTTGACATTTACGTCAATCATCCATTAGTCAGAAATCTGGTATTGGACCCTGTCTTTGAAGCTGCTTTTCACAGTGGACCCTTGATTATGAGAACATGGTTTTGCAATTTGTGTCTGGATCTACTTGATGATTCTATATCTGCGAAGTTGGGAATTGATGAGAAGGATTCAGATGATCAGGTAGGCCAAAATATGAGTAAGACACCAAACCAGGGAAATTTGATATCAGGCAGATTCTCGTGGAATCAATACCCAATAAAATGGCTGCCTTGGGATCCTTGTCAGTTGGATTTTTATATACAAGTGATTCAGACAATCTGTGAAGTGTCAATAGCATCTGTCGCCAAATCCAATGAAGATCGAAGTTTGACTTGTGATGCTGCATTAAGGATGTTCAGATCAGTTTTGAAATTAGTTCAAATGGAGTTCAGGAGTCCATCCACTAATTATGATGATATTATGTGGATGTTGAAGCAAATACTAATGTTTGTGAAGAAGATATGTGAAGACGCTAACTTAGGGTGCGGGGACAGAAAAGGGACCAGGTCATATCATACTTCCTTCCTGTTTATACAGGCTATATTCGAGCAGCTGCAACCTTCTATTCTTGGATCTCCTCTTTACAAGATCCCATTGGACTTGAAGTATGTTGAAAATTGGGAATCAGTTGATGACTTTAGACGACCTCTTGATATGAGAGATATAACTTACATGGATATGGTTTCTCCGGTAGTTTATTTGATTGTTCTATACCATGTGGTGATTCAGTCTCATCTAGATAAGTCCAAAGCAGAGGCAAATCCATGGGGGTCATGCAAATATATGGAGATAGTATTGTCTTCTGATGATCCATCAGAGAATCTCGCTCTTATTAATGCTTTATTGTATAAACATGCAAATTTTAGCGGCTTAGAATTATGGTCAGCTGTAGCAGGTGGTCTGAAAGATCACATGAATGCTGCAAATGACCCTTCATTGGTACAGAAGGCTTTTAATTTTTCAACAGTTATACATCTGCTGTCCTATCCATTTTATGTCTATTCCCATCAAATGGAAAAGATAGTTGACACAAATGCTGCAGACTCCTCAGGAGAATATCATGTTTCTGCACTAAGAAAGCCTGAAGTTGGCCATCTTATTGAAGAATGGATCTCTCTTTATGGTTTTGTCAGCACAATGGATATTCAGCTTCCTGCTCCAAATACTTTCCATGGATTATTGTGTTCGATTTTAAATGATTGTCTTCAAGGAAATACTTCTCTGCTTGAGCATGGCAATGATCTGGGATCAAGTTCAGATAATCCAGGAATCGATTTTATTTCTTTCTATGGCAATCTTCTGACATATATCGTGGAACAGAATCTGAAAAGTGAAGTGCATATAGATGGAATCACAGCTGGGTCAGATAGTGTCCTGCATTTTGCAGCAAAGTAAGTTCAAACATCTCTCATTGCATATTAGGTTGAATATCGAACCAACTCTTGATGTGGTACATCAGAGCGGGGACCCATTTATGTAAGTGTTCAGTCAGCCCAACTATCTTTCTTTGGTTCGCATAGGTGCAGGTATGATGCGTCTATTTGTGTATGCTTCCCTTTGCGAGTTAATTGATGAGGATCTACGTTCATTGAAAGCAAGCCAAGTGTAATTTCTTCTGGGAAATCTACATGGCAATGTCTTGTCAGCTTCCTGCTAAATTACCTAGCTGATTCAATCAATGAGGAGTTCACTTTGTAACTGAAAGCTTGGCAGATTTCTTATTTTCTGTGAAAAATGATTATCAGAGTTTTCATCGGATGTGTTTTATAGTTTTTGAACATATTAAATCATGAGACTGAGGTGATCAGACTAGGCAAGTGCCAAAGCTGGATGTCTTGATTGTGAATACCGATTGTGTTAAAGTTAAAAATCAAGCTGACTTATTGTAATTTTTGTTCATTTTGTATAAGTCGCCCTCTAATAGGAGAAATAGCACAAGCATACATCTAGCTCTTATGGAACATGCAATCTTTCTCCGATTCAGTCCTTTTTTGGTACTTTCACTGGCATAAAATACTGACAGTTCTCATTTATATAATTGTCTCAGTGCAGTGACTTGTGACGTTTTTGTTGTTCTTACTTTACATCAATGTTTTCTCCTAAAAAAGATCCTTATTCACGTAGAATATGTGATATTGTAGATTCATGGAAATGTCAATGGCAAAGGCTGAATTGCCAAGTCTTCTTGTTGTGAACTCAAGGTAAGGACATGCTGTAGCATAATTGGGATTTTCTTTTCATTTTACTTATTTTAAGAGTGGCAGGGTTTTTCACTCACTGGGAGAACTAGCCAGCTGCCTTCATTTTAAGCAAGATATACTTTTGTTTGTCGAGGTTGGTATTTTTTTCCTCCATATTGTCCACTATCTTGTCACACGTGTTTGAGATTTTAAGGAGAATAGTCTATAAACATTCTTCTCTTACTTTTTTCTTGGAATTAGTCTCAATCTGGTCTGTTATAGTGGAGAAGTGATGAATGCAAGGTTTAGTGCGGTCACTGTAGGCCAGTCATCCCCTCAACTTGACCTGGTTTTAGTCTCCCTGTCCTTCCCTTGCATTATGTACCAAAAATCAAAGGCGTTATTCCCAAGCAATTTAAACAGTAAATAGGAAGAAAGAAGTTATGTGAGGGAACTATCATGTGTGCATATCATACCTAGGACTTCACTAGGAGCAGATGATATGCAGTTTTAGCATAGTGGATGCTTTATGGCTGTGGTGCAAAACTCCATTCCACACCGTTTGTTCGTTTACTTTTGCTCTTTATCCATCTGCAAACCTGCCCTTTTTCTATTCCTGTAAAGATGGGTATTTTCCTGACCTTTGCTGCTACGATCTATGGTACCGAATTAGTATTTCATTATGTGTACCTTCTGCTGCAGGTCATATCTCCTCAACTGCTTCGAGGATTGTCGCTCATGGAAACAGAATGGAAAAGCATCTCCAATGAAGTGCAGTTCCTATGGATTGAGACACTTAATTGTTCGCTGAGGAGTCAGCCTCCTATCACATTTGATTCCTCCCATCTGAAAATCCAAGCATGCCTCCTTGAGAAAACCCTTGATCACCTGAACCCTTCTATTTCGAATCCAGCCATTAGCTATTGGAACTCAACATATGGCAAGCAAATGAAATTGGACTACCCTCCAAGCTTGCTTCATGTTCTGGACAAACTTTCTAGAAGTGGCAGAATATATCTTCAGAACAGAAGCCTATCATTGCTCAAAAGGCGTAATGCTTTAGCAGAGCCTCCGCAGCGATACAAGGTAACGTCAACACATAACAGGACTACAAAGAGAGTCTGGCCAGTAGAGGTTCCTGAGAATCAGCTTGAGCACATGAAGGAACTGTCGCCCAAGGTCAAAAGAAAATGGTCAGAACTAACCGAGCATCAAAAAGAAGTAAGGCGAGCGCAGCGGGGAAGAGAACGGGATTGCGGAACTCACGGCCCCGGAATACGGACTTACACCAGCGTTGATTTTTCACAGGGCAACGATGATTCACAGGAGAGTGACATCCAGAATCAAGAGTCCATCTTGGATGTGCTACGGAGAGCTTATTGATTCTCTGGTGAAAGGGATACATGTTTACTGTAAAGAAACGGATCTCTCCTGTCCGTTCCTGCTGTAATTATGCTGTGTTGAACTGTGAAATGTAAATTAAACATCTGTACACATTGAAAACACAGTGCTTTGGAGTCTCTTTGATCCATGTCGCGACACAGATCGTTTGTGCATCGGCAGTGAGCAATCAAGCAAACCCCATTTGTACCAACATGCACGTCTTTCTCATTGATTAACATGATTTTATGTATAGCATTCAATCACTTGGATCAAACTTGTTCTCCCAATTTTCATGATTAACAGAAGAAACTTCAATCATACTCTCCTCTTGGATGGTGTCTTATGCAAAATTCTAGTCCTTCATGAGTCGAAAATGGATAAATGGTCAAGCTTTCGTTAATGATAACCTCATCAGAGTTCGTCTGGTACAAAGTGGCTGGTTTCAGCATCAACCCGAGAATCGGACTTAACTTTAAGTAACATAGACGTTATTTTAGGAAAACATACAATTTTAGCAGTTTGAACTTTATCTATCTTTTCTAAGCAAAGTAAAAGAAGAAGCAGCAGCAGCAACAGCAGCTAAAGATCAATTCAAAATCGGTTCTCCTCGAGAATTAGTTGGTTTTCGGGCAAAGACCATTTCGTGAAACGAATTGAACGAGGGATGATGTTGAATATATATCATTTAGGAACCTACTTGGTCTTCCATGGACGACCTGAAACTAATCGGATAAGGCCTACCCGATTCGATTCGATTCGATTCGATTCGATTCACTTTTTCAGATTGAACTGCCTCGAATCGAACCAGCTTGTAGTTAAGATGCTTACGTTACGTCTCTTTCATTAACTCACACTAATCATTCGCTCCTTCTCTCTCCCTTTGCGGGCATGGCGCAAATTCTCTTTCTTCTTCTTTTCTTTTTTATGGGACCTACCGCTCTCTTCTTTCCTTCCTGGCAGCGTGTCTTAAGTTAACTCACTTTCTGAACCTATTTCTTTTTCATTTTCTTTTTTACTCCAATTTCGCAAAATTTTGCATTATTCCGTACGAATACGGCGTAACAACTCTCAACTAGGTCAACTTTTTTTCAATGTTATCTTCTCTTCAATTTTTTTTTTTCATAATAATCGATAATGTTTTAATCAACTAAATGCCTAGCTGAAATATTTTCATTTTGTGGCTATCATCCCGATAATCATTTCAAGATCAAATTAAGTTCGACAATTTTTTTGATATCTACGTAATAATTATACAATAAGTACCGCCACACATCCGATGAAAATTAGTTAAATTATATTTCATGCCAAACAGGACAAATAGCTTAAGCTACAAAAAAAAAAAAAAAGGTAAACATAATTTGCACTTACTTGTGTTAACTCGTAAGGTATTTGGCGAAAAAAAAATTCACCAGGAGTCTTGCGATAAATCATTTAATTTTCCTAATTTTTTGCCCCGCTCAATGTCCATCCTATGTCTGTCCCTGTGAAGGATTGGACTTCTACACGTTTGGAATTCAATACTTCCGTCGATTCCGGCATCTCCCGACTTTAGGACTTCTGCAATGTTGTGGTTAGTAGATAGACATGTTTTCACGACTACTTCGAATATTCTTTTTGTTGTTTTGAAACGTTGGAAATGAGCTAATTTTGCTCGGTTTCTCATTAGATGGAACTACACGGTGGAACTGATCCAGAATTCTGTTTTCATTCCAAGAACTTTCAGTTTAAAGAGAGTTTGAGCACCAAGTGAGGTCAAATTCTTGATTCCGCAGGCTTAGAATTTTGGAAGTCATCTAATTTGCTTATCCCGTTAGGCTTTTCTCAAAATGTTTGAGATCTAGAAATGAGAACTCTTCCAAGAAAGTCAACCAAACAATAATCAGCACGAAAACTGAAAAAGAAAGGGTCAGCAGTGTCTCCATTTATGGAATGCCCAGTGCAGTATGAATTTGCAAAGAGCAACGAAACTCGATTTTGGAATGGAGAGACCTTGCAAGAGAAGAGCCATAGGGAACTATTACAGGCATGGTGAGGGGAATTTGATTACTCAAGAAATGAGATTCCAATTTCTAAAGTTTTCCGGACCTAGGTCCCCATCGCTGAACTTGGGATCCAAGAGGCTGGATCCGGGACCTCGGCGCCAAGTCTTGAGATCTCAAGACTTGGAACAGAGTGTTCGGGAGGCTAGACCCAGGTAAGTCGAAACTAACACCCCGAATCCTGAATCTCCGCAAGTGGGACTCGAACCTAGGACCTTGTTGCTAAACCCAAGACCTAGGAGCATGGACTCAAAACCTTTAGCTCCTGGAATTGGGACCTTGAGATGGAAAAGGCTAGACCTGAGCCTCTTACATATGAATTCATGTCCAACATCGACCCTGTTTGTGCCACATCTGAGACCCAGGCGTTTGGACTCAATATTCATTCTTCACGTCTTTTGAGAAACTCATGCAACGAGCAAAGTCTAGGTTTCCTTCCAAAGATAAAAATTGAGCAATCGGAATCCTATTTCTTGAGTGATCCAATTCCACCGTAAATTAAACAAGACAGGATTCCGTGCAATATGGAACCAAAGGAGGCGTATAGTGAATCTCGAACTCGAGAGGATCAAAGAATATGAAAAATGTTGAGATTGCTTATGAGGGACAAATAGATTAGTTAAGGCGATTCTTCAGTCTCATTCCCACATAAAATTAAAGTGACTTTTCAATTGCATGGACAACAAGCTTAATGCATATCTCTCACTCATAAACAGTGAGCAAATGTGCGTATTGATGCAAGTTGATTGGGAAAAATAAATGCTGAACAAGAAGATCAAGTGGTGGCAAGTATGTGAATAGACGTGGTGGAATTTCACCAAAATCAAGTTGCTTTCAGAGTAGCTTGGGGGCCATATTCTACGACTAGTAATTCATTTGTTTTTGAATTGATTCATTTACAATCGATTATTTGATTGACTAACTCTTTGTTTAGCAATGAATGAGACATATCAAAAAATGCTAAATGAGTTAAAAAAAAAAAAAAAAAATTGCATGCTTTCTTTCGATCGATAAATGCAAGTATAGAATAAAATACGAAAAGGATTCACTAATGGGGTCCACTTTGATCTATCGTACCATGTTTCTTTTTGTTAAAAATATAACGTTATCATTTCTTGGCCACGAGTGAATTGACCATGGGGGTATGTTTTCACACTACTTTGTTTATGATATTGAAGCGAGCATTGCCATAAAGTTGCTATAAGGAAGTGCAATTTTGAGACCACTTTTTGATTAAGCCGGAATTTATAAATATAATAAACGATAAGATTGACATCAATATCTAGAATATCGAATATCATTTAATTAATATCGATTGGCCTTTGCACAATATTGATATGAAAGAAAATAATATTCAATTGGAATGCGTATTTTTAACTACGAAATATGATTATTTACTCAATGGTCCAATATTGTTAGATAGAGTATGGTTATTAAATCGAGGAGATCTATGTTTTTCTTTATCACTGAGTTTTTGCCTTTCCTATATTGCTTACTCTAGGTATTGCCTTATGGTCCTTACAAAAAGAGTTATGGTGACTTAGTAATGTCTTGATTTGATGCCCTATTTTGGTTTATAAATTATTATTTTGTTGGTTTCTGTCGTTGCATTTCTTCTTTCCTTCATTACTTGCTCGGATTAGGGATGAGCATATCGGATCGACCGAATTAATAATCATCTAAACTGGCCAATTCTAGACGGTTTTTAAGAGTATCGGTTAAGTTCCCGATTTCATAAAAATGTTCCCGATTTCATAAAAATGGAACTATTGATTTTTGATTTGGTTACCAGTTTCGTGGGGAAGGGAATCGGACTAAATCGGATAAACAATATATTTTTTTAATTTCTTAAAAATAGTAACAAATCCTAAAACAACAACAAGTCTAGTATTTTTTTTTTTTTTTGGGAAAAATTTACCTTTAGAATACTGAAATGGAATTGCCAAGTGACTAGTTCCATTAGATGGTTCAGTTCGATCCCCTATTCGATTCCCAATTCTTGGGTGGGATCGGATTGGATCAAAAATCGATCACTTCTACCTTTTTGGATTGACTCATTTCTTCTTATCAATAGAACGCCTTTATAGACCAATTCAACCAGCAAGTCCCACCATCCCCGACTCCGCTCGCCATCTCTTCTCACAACAGATTCACCACAAGAAATAAATAACTCCGATCGACAAAAACGCTTTAATCAGACTGAAATCGAACGATCCCTAAATCTCTCCCAACATAAGCCCTTCACCATTGAGAGCAAATCAATCTGATGACTTGATGATCTCCCATCTCCCAAAAAAAAAAAAAAAAAAAGAAGAAGCAAAAAAGCTCCATTTGAATTCCACACCCTCCAAAAAAATCACACCACGAAAATTTAAAGTCTCTTTTTTCTCTTCTTTCTGGGCAAGAAGTCATCACTATTAAAATTTCAAAATTTCAACCCAAAAAAAAAAAAAAAAAAGAAGAGAAAAAAAAATTAAAAAAATTGAAAATATAAAAGAAACTTTAAAGAACTCTCTCTCTCTCTCTCTCTCTCTCTTCAATCCCACTCGTCCATTCTTCCGGATCGCTCACCCTTTCGCCTCGTCTATTCGCTCCCCGTTCAATTTGGGTGCCTCTGTGTTTCTTATTCCTATCATCTGAAGATCATCACTTCTCTCACTCAATCTCTCCCCTGCTTCCACCACTCCGTCTCCCCTTCTTCTTCTTCCTCCAAAAACCCTCTCTAGGGTTTTTGCCGGAGCTTCGGCCGCCCCACCACCCCCCCCCATTCCCGACCTGATTTCTCCGCGCCTCCGATTCTCGCCTCCGTCTGCCGAAGCTAGGGTTTCTCCGTTCCTCCCCTCCCCTCCCCTCCCCTCCTCCCCTCTCCTTCCCGATTGATCCGAGCGGGCGCGTCGCCGGAATCGCATTCTCCGATTGGTCGATCTGGAGATGGAATCGCGAGATTTGTCGTCCACGGCGCCGCCCCCGGCGGCCGCGGCTGCTGCTGCTGCGGGCGTTGGTGCGGGCGTTGGTGCTGGTGCCTGTGCTGCGGCTGCTCCTCCTCCGCCGGCGGAGGACGAGGGCGTCCTGACGGTCACCGCCGCGCTGGCCAAGGAGGCGCTCTTCCGGTTCCAGTCCCGCAAGTACGGCGAGTGCGTCGAGTTCTTGCGTCAGCTCTTTCAGAAGAAGCAAGACGATCCGAAGGTCGTTTCCCGCCCCCGGATTGTTTGATCTCTTCCTCTCTCTTGCTGTTGCGATGTGCGTTCCTTCTGAGCTTTTGCCTGCCCGTGCTGATTTTTTTAGCTGTTCCGTTGGTCGGAGCTTAAGCTGGGCGACGAATGTCGGTTGATCGGTTGGGTTTTCTGTGAAGATGAGGGTTGAATTCGATGATGCGGCTTGGATGCCGTTGTTGTGAGATTAGGACTTCTTCCCTCGCCGCTATAATTCTGTTAGCAGATGGGTAGCGTCTACATTCGAGGAAATTCAAGTGCTTGGACGGAGAAACGAACGGGGCCTTTGCTCGTTATATTTTCTTTTTGCCTGTTTTGCTATGATGTTGGCATTTAGTGGCTAGCTGTCCCAGTCTGGTAAACCTGGCAAACGGATTCTTCGTCGAAATTTCCCCTCTCCGGTTTATTTCTATACAACGCCCACAGGCTCACCCTTTCATTGTCTGGTGAGGGTTGAGCATTTGAGCGTACTTGATGCCCACATATTTAGGTTTTTCCGTGTCTCTCTGTAGAACGCACAAATACGGTGCATTCGGGGCTGGTTCATGGTCCAATTAGATCTACGTGTTGCACAAGTACTGCGCGTTCTGGTGGCCAGAACATGTGCGATCAGATTTAATTGTTGATTGGGTAGCCAGTGTGATATTGAATGAAGCATCTGATCTGAGAATCATGGCTGTAGAACTTTTCTGTCGGCAGGAGATGATATTGCAGTGAGAATGATGATGAGTTGGTCTGGTTGGTTTATTTGTGGATTTTCAGAGGGTTCAGTGATGGTTCTTTTAATCTTCATCCGCTTAATACCATTGCTTCGTCACTGTATACTCGTTAATGGCATCATATCTGTCTGTTTGCCTAAGTTTATTCAGTTTACTTTATTTGACCAGTAAACAAATTCTAGTTTCAGCTTTGCATGTTCATTTATCCTTTGGGTCTGTTGTGAGCTTTTCTTCTACGTGGTAAGCATGCTGTATCCTCTATTGGTTTGAGGTTTAATTTCTGGGTTTGATTGGAATTTGGACATCCTAGCCACTTGGGCTGTTCCTGGCTGTGCATACTTTTCCTTTTCTTTTAGAATCTTTATATGGCATTTCTTGAGTAAAGAAGTCGTTCTTTTTGTCTGACTTGCCTAAAGCACCATGGTCTGAGCTATTAACATTAGTGCAATGCAGGTCCTCCACAATATTGCGGTTGCCGAATACTTTCGTGATGGCTGTTCAGATCCTAGGAGATTGCTTGAAGTACTGAATACCGTCAAGGTGTGGCACTCCTTCAAACCCACTCTCTTCAGAATATGCGATCTACTCCTTATCCAGAAGTATCTGAAAGGATTTTAGGTTGTTTGATTTTTACTCTAAGCTATTGAGTTTTGAATCAATCTTGATATGTTGTGTTGAGCACAGTGGGAGTAGGAAAGAGAGAAACACTGATAGTTGCTTCTAAATTATCATCTAGACATCGATGAAAGAGGTGAATGACTGGGAACTTTGTCTAGAATTTTAAGAAAGGGCAAGGGCAGAGCCTTTCTTATACATTGTGTGCTATTCTTTAAATGGCTCTTCTCCATTAAAGAGTGGTGAAACTGGTGGACTTCGGTCTTGTTTGGAGAAAATTAGTATAGTTTCTCAACACATTGAGAGTGAGTCTGATGAAGTGGAGGAAATTCTTAGATTGTTGTCTAGACAATGAGGAAGGTGGTAGCCAAATTTGAAGTTACTTTGGAAATCCGACTGAGTGCAAGAGCTAACCCTTTTGCTTGACATGTTCATTTCAGTTAAAGAGTGGAGAATTTGTTGATTGGCAGACTTAATTTCTGGTGAAAATAGTGTCTTCTTTGACAAATTATTGTGAAATCAAGTAAAGGGTGTAAATTTTTTTGTGCGCGGGACATTATCACTATAGTCCTCCATTGGCCATTGAAGGCTGAATAGTGCCTTAGCAGTCTTTGCAGAAGGTATGAGTTGTTAGTAAATGGATGTTGGTCATCAAAGATGGTCAAGAGAAACCTGATCATGTGGATTCTGTGAAAATTGCTTTTCTCTAGTTTTTTACTGTGAGGAAAACTTGTTCGGAATAATACGTCAGGCCAGAAAGGTAGTAATGGAACATCAAGGAAGAAAGGGAGGGTAGGGAGGGTTTCGTCATCTACAGCTATCTCTTAAACTTGTATCGTGTAGGGATGTAATCCTTACGAAGGGTCCCATGTATTTTCTAGTTTGAGGAATAACTTAAGATAATTTTTGGTGTAACTCGTGGCTCCTTGGGTCAAGATTTTACAAATGCAATTGCTGTCTTGATTTTGGGGAGTTTATCTTTGCGCATATGGATCCTGACTGTGTGTTGGCACCTACGCTCCTTTAGTAGGTGTTTGGTTTTTCCATTAGTCTAAGTGCTTCCTCTATGTTTTTTCTTGGACAAACTATCATGAAGTATGCAGTGCGATATATTTAGAGCTAGAAACCTGTAACTGCAAGAGATAACTTGGTATACATGGCATTCAGAAGGTTCCACCTTGTGTAAATTATGCATTTGTAGTTAACCTGCGTGAATTATTCGTAAATTCTTAGAGAAATAAAGCATCTCCAAGTGCTTTTTTATCAACAAAGTAATCGTGGAAGAGATAGGTCCAGCTTGTAAAAGGAAGAGAAGTATTTAGCTGTTAGCTTTGCTCAGGTGCATTTGTAGATTTTCATTTCATTCCATGGGGCGGATCCAATTGTTTGATCTCTTCCCTTGTGATATATGTGATATCTAAATAAGGTATGCTACTTGTTGGAAACCCATAATGGAAACTCTATAAGTACCATCAAAAGATATGCCAATTTTACATTATTGGATCCAAATTTTACATACCATCAAACCAGATCCAAACTCACATGCTCAGATCCAAACATACATGATAAGAGAGATCAATTTTATCCATAACATCTGGTCGTACTTTCTATTATGTTATCTTTCTAATTTTTTTATTTGGTTGATTTTATTCAGAGAAAAAGTGAAGAGCTTGCCCGTGCATCTTTGGAGCAGCGTGAGGTTGTCGGCAACAAAGCCAATTTAGGTCCTAAGGGGAGTTCTACCATGGCACAACAAATGAATTCATTAAATAATGCCAGTATTCTTTACACAGATGAGTTTAACTCTTCTGTGGCAACATTTAATATTGTACGTATGAAGGCATTATTTATTTTCAATTTAAATTTCTCTGTATTTGATGGAAGAAGGTTGAGAAATGTCTTTAATATTGGTTATATTGTCCAACATGTTGTCGACCCTTTTGTTTATAGGCTGTCATATGGTTCCACCTCCATGAATATGGCAAGGCATTATCCATCCTGGAACCATTGTATAGCAACATTCAACCAATAGATGAGGTACTAAAATTTGCCTTCTACAGCTTTATTCCCTCCCTCCCATCCTCTCTCTCTCTCTCTCTCTCTCTCTCTCTCTCTCAATTGTCAGCTTACCACTTTTTGTGTATGTATGAACACAGACTGTAGCTCTTCACATATGCCTTCTGTTGCTGGACGTGGCTTTAGCCTGCCATGATGCAGCAAAATCTGCGGTGAGAAGCTTGTCATGTTCTTGATATTGATGCAAAGTCTCTAATTTCTGATGGAATTGCTTTATGGACATTAAGGGGCTTCTTTTAGTTGAGGAAACAATTTTGTCTTTCCGATGTTTGCTATATAGAAGGTCCTTGCTTGGCCTTTATTTATGTATATGCATAGGTAATGACTTCCCACCAACTTGTAAGTGGATAATATTGTTTTGCAAGAAGATATATCAAATTAGTCTTTTTTAACCATTTAATCTCTTTAGATTTTGGAACTTTTTTTAATCCTTGACAGTGGAGCTAAAGTACCACCACAACCAAATTTTGTTAGCTTATGGCCATGGCCCAATACTACCAAAATTTGTTGGTTTTATTTTTATTTTTAATGGATTTAGGCTTTATATATGACTGTTGTGGTATTCTACTTCTAGGCAGTTATTCTTATCCTTTTTTGGGACTCAAAATATCAATGTTATGCTTTTCATACAGTTTGTTTTTACGTAGTAGTACTGCTTGTCCAAGTGCATTAGCTATTGTGACATTGGAACTTAATTTTAGCTGATACGACTATCTTGGTGTGAGTTGCAAAAGTGCTGAGCCACGAGAACATGTTAACTCAATGCTCTAGCTTAATTGAATCGAGAAATTAAAATTTTAATTGGTAAAGTTTTTCTCTGTTTTCATTTTATCCCTGAGGTTTTGGCTTTTGGAGTTTATTTTGTCACTTTTCTTCCTGTTTATGCTTCTTATTGTGGTGATTTTTAGCAGTTAATTTAGTGTAACTTTTGAAGCCCCTGACATAACTGCTGAAATGAATGATTAATCCCTACAAAGAAGTTTCGTGCAATCGCTGCTCTCCCCTTACATTGACCTTGAGGACTGCTGAATTCTGGTATAAAAAGCGCTAGCAATAAGGGTTTGAGGCATACTGATGCATGTTCTGAAACTGTACAGGCCAAAATGGGGAAAAAAAGTCAAGGCTACATTAATATTTAGTGCCAACTTCAATTGCAAAATGTTTTTTCCCTCCCCTTTGAAATTCCTTGCATACCAGTACAGGTAGATTAATATGGAGTGCCAACTTCAATTGCAAAGTGTGCTTTACCTCCCCTTTGAAATTCCTTGCATATTAGGATGGGAAGATGTTCATGGAGATTAGTGTACTGTACTTTTGTGTATTTAAAATGCCTTTTGCCTTCTTAAAGTACATGAAGATGTTCAACTTCTATGGCCTTAGACCAAAGTAGTTAAGATGATTTTTCAGTTTCATTGCCAAAGGTGTTAAGTAATGATGATCATATTGAAACAGAAAGTGATTTTGTAGATTTGTGACATATGTGATTGTTTCTAGAAGTGATGTTAGGGAGACATTAGCTAGAAAGATTATAACTTGTTTTCATTAAGATAATTACTTCAGCTCTTGGATTAAACACACTCGATCACATTTTGGAGCTGTACCTCCATCTAGACAGTAGAAGAGCTGCTCTTTTTTGTTTCCTTCAAGTTGCTCTTATGTTTATTGTTGACCAGCTTATGATTTGGTTATAGATCCCTTCCTCTTCTTCTTCTTCTTCTTCTTCTTCTTCTTCTTTTTGGGTGTCATGGGTTTATGAAATCGTCTTTCAATTTTACAGTTAGTTTATCAAGATTAGAAAGTGTTAATTAGGCAACATTTATCCCAGTTATGTTTGGAATATGTGCAAAGTGTATGATCCAAGATATAGGCCAAGGATGTTTTGCATATGGTTGTTGACTATTATTATTCAAGAATGTGGTTGCTCATTAGACTTTAGTTGATTAGTATCACAGACATTCTTGATTCGAGCTTTCCCTGTCTATAGACTGGACATTCCTTATTGAAAAAAGGATTACAGATTACTCATGAGTCATTGCTCTCACTCTTTTGAGTAGGTGTTTTAAACACTTTTCTCCTCAAAGCATGACATCTGTGTTGCTTTTTTATTTATGAACTCTTCTTTTGGCTAATCACTTGTGAACTTATTGGTTTTTAACTTCATCCCAAATCATCTGTATATACTTGTATGCAAGATTCAAAATTGGTGCACTTTTGTCTCCTGCCATACTTTTTAATCAGTGTAAAAGAAAAAACTCATGTCTTCAGTTTATGAGCAAAAATGTATGTCTAGACATGGGATTAGCCAGGTATTTTTGAAGCATGACTAGAATGTATGTGGGCTTGGGTTTCTTGGTATGATTCTAGAGATATCCTCCAGGTGTTTCTCTAAATTTTTCATTTTGTGAACAGATTTTTGGCAAGTTATATGCTGATATTTTAAAATCTGAATTGGCGCGTATTTATGTAGTTGCATGTTTATGTGCCGCCAAGACTGTCTTAGGCTGTTTAAATTTGAACTGTTTGTGGACTATAACATGCATCCTGGAACTTCACCTTGTTTAAGCATTTAATGGAGGTCCAAGGCATAGATCCGCTAAGATGAAAGGATAAGTTAAGATTTATAAAATACTGCTTCCATACTCATTATTTACCTTGAGGGATAACAGACGCATATCCCCACTTTTCTTATTGATTGGCATTGCATTTTGTTAAATGGTCTTACAATCTTATTTTTCTCCATTCATTGCTTCATTTTTTGATAGTCCTGCATATTTGGTTCTTAATTTCAGGATGTACTTAATTATTTAGAGAAAGCTTTTGGTGTTAATCAAGGCGAGAATGGGAGTAGCGTGCAGCAACAACCTGCTAACTTAGCGGGGAAGTCTTCTTCTGTACCTAACAGTTCATTGATTTCAGATGCTTCTAATCAAGAGTCTGTTAGTATAAATGCTTTGGAAAAGCCTTTGTCCAGAACACTATCAGACGAGACACTGGAAAATATGCTATCAACTCTGGACATTGGTGGACAGGATGCAGTAAGAGCAATGGGTATTCCATCTTCAGTCGATCTCTCCCGGAGTCCGATTGATAAGACCATCACGGCTGTTAATTTTAAGCTTAAGTTGCAACTATATAGGGTTCGGTTTTTGCTTCTAACGGGAAATTTGAAGGCAGCAAAGCGTGAAGTCAAGGGTGCTATGAATGTTGCACGAGGAAGAGATTCGTCCATGGCTCTGCTCCTAAAATCCCAGCTTGAGTATGCTCGTGGCAATTACTGTAAAGCTATTAAGCTTTTGATGGCTCTTGGGGTTCGGACAGAAGCTGGAATCTCTAGCATGTTTCTTAACAATCTAGGATGTGTTTATCACCAACTGGCTAAATATCACTCGGCAACCGTATTTTTCTCGAAGGCACTGTCTAGCAGTTCATCAATTCGGAAGGAGAAGCCTTTGAAGCTGTCTAGTATCTCCCAAGATAAATCTCTTTTCATTGCATATAACTGTGGCATACATTACTTGGCATATGGGAAACCAATACTTGCTGCTCGGTGTCTCCAGAAGGCTCTTTTGGTCTTTTACAACCGGCCTCTTTTTTGGTTTCGATTTGCTGAGTGCTGTCTCATGGCTTTGGAAAAGGGACTATTCAAGACCGGCGATGCTTCTGATGAGACTATTAAGCTTTGTGTCGTTGGCAAAGGAAAATGGAGGCAAATAGTTGTGAAAGATGCACCTGAAAATGGGCTAACAGATCTGATCGAGAATGAGTGCTCTCTTGGCAGTGATGGACAGCTTAATCTCTCTCTGAAACTTGCTCGCTTGTGTCTTTTGAATGCATTGCACATATTAAATGAAAGTGAACCAAGTCAAGTCAATTCAAGTTTGCCTCCTGATGGCTCCTTGGATGGATCTAAGTCAACAGAAGAAACGATTTCCGGAAACTCGAACCACAGAACATTGCCTGGTGTAGATGCCAAACCATCAAATGTGGGCTTAGGGCAGCTTAATGCGAATGGAGATGTAAAAGACCAGAAGACAGGAACAAGTGAGGAAATTATGAGTGGCTCTCTCTCGATGTATGAAGATAATCGCAGAAGACAATCGAGATTAATGAAGCAAGCCATTCTTGCTAACCAGGCGTTTGTGGAGTTAGAGTTGGAAAATCCTATGGGGGCCCTGTCATGCGCTTTGGCTATCTTGCAGCTTCCAGATTGTTCCAGAATATACACTTTTCTTGCCCATATGTATGCAGCAGAGGCTCTTTGCTTGCTCAACAGGACCAAGGATGCTGCAGAACATTTGTTGTTTTACCTCTCGGAAGGAAATCAGATTGAATTGCCATACTGCGAAGAGGACTTCGAGCAGTGGCGGACAGAACGGATCTTTGACCCTGGAGAGACAAATGGAGGTACAGCAACTGCTAATAATTTTTCTTCAGAGGAGGCTCAAGCTCTGATGTTTCTTAAGCCAGAAGAAGCACGTGCCACCCTTTATGCGAATCTTGCGGCCAAGTCAGCCTTGCAAGGTGAGCTCGAGATGGCTCAACAATTAGTTGCACAAGCGTTAGCTGTGCTACCGGCTAGTCGAGAAGCCACTCTAACTGCCACATATATACATCTCATGTTGGGGAATTCACAGGAAGCTCTCTCCAAGTTGAAACAGTTTAATCATGTCAGGTTCTTACCCTTCACCTGTACTTTGGATAAATCTTCTTAGTGGCTGAAGTGGTGGTGGTGTTTTATGTTCTCTGGCCAGTCCATTGCGCCTTGCGCCTTAGTGGTTAGTTAGAAGTAGATGGATAATCCTCAAGAGGATGTGTAACATGGTATAGTTTGTCTTACAGAATAAATCTGTTTTGCTTTTAATTTTCAAATTTAGGCTTTATTGTTCCATGGTGTGGCTGTGTTTTGGTTAGTCCAGATGCCCACCCCCTTTTCCCATATTTGAGGTGTAGTTCTGATTCAGTTACTGTTTTAATTAGTTTAGTTGCTAGTGGAGAGATGGGGAAGTGAATTTGCTCTTTTACTATAAAAAGGACATTGAAATTTTTTTCTTTCTCCTTTTCACCAATATCAATTTAAGAGCCCTTCTTTTGAGGGCTTTTCTTTTGAGTGGCTACTATCCATTCACTCTGGCAGATCGAAGGGATGTATATATGCACATGATGTTGGTTTTGATTTTCTATTTTTCGGCATCTTCCTTTCGGGGCTTTAATAGAAGAGTTGGTCCATTTCTTGTAATGATTCATTGGAAAGCTAATTCTAGGTCCCAGGCAGGACGCAATCTCTGTCTTTTATGTTTAGTGAAAAGATCTAGTTGGCTGTAACCAGAGTTGAATGCAGAGATGTATGTGTAGGTTCTATATTCACTGTTCAGATTGCCATACGCTGCTTTAGTACTATGACAATGTCAATCACTATTTCATCTTTGGAAATGTACCTGTTGATTCTTGCTTTGACCCATCGATAAATGTTAGGATTAATTCACGTTTTTTAAGATGGAGGAAACCTTAGGTGGTTGCTTGGGGTGTTGGTTGGATGGGGGAGGTGGTTGCTCCTTTGCTGTCATATAGATGGATGAGCAGTTGAAGTTTGTTTCTTAGCCAATTTTCTAATTGTCAAACTAGTGCAAATCTTAGAGCATGTGTTTGGCCAAAAATCCAGTGAAGCATTGTTCTTATATTCTTTTTTCTGTGTTTTGGCATGTCCTAGGTTTGATAGTCCTGATACTTAATTGTCCTCATAGCAACTTCGCCTTATCCCTATTTTTCATTGTGGCCTTAAGTAGCATGTGATGGTAACGCGGTACTGCGGGCACATTCTTCCATCCACCACGAAGTTCAAGCACACTGTAAATTTTCCCAAGTTTTCCTCCGAATGTCAGGCTTCTTGATTGCTCGCACTTGAGATTTATCTACAATCGCTATATCACCAGCAAATAGCACACTAAAGAATATTTCTCTATATATACTTAGCTAGCTCGTCCAATTACCCGAAGAAATAGGAGAACACCAATCAAGTTTGTGCCTGTGTCGTTGTCCTCCACTTCAAGTAATTTTGTTAACTAGGTGTTTATGTGATTTTGATTTGATCTGTGGTGAATTATCAAGAAGCCGGCTAGAATAGGGGCAAGTGAAAATAGGAGAAAAGTTAAACCCAAAAAAAAGAGAAAAAAAAGAGAGAAGATATATGCGAAAATAGTGTGCAATGAAAGCACACGAAGGGGATATTTCAGATACTAGATTCATCCTAAAACTAGAAGATGATTTTTCAAATGAGGCGGAATGTTACTCTTGAGTATTGCAGTTGGATTAGAGATAGCTTGCGAAGCGGTTTGTGAGTACTTGAGCCACTCTCCACTCTTTAAGGTCATCATTTGATTTAGAGATGGCAATTTGCGTGGTCGCATCATTATTTATCATGTTAAACGGAGGTCTAGTTCAGACGGACACTGTTCGTGCCGCATTCTAGGAAAGCCATGTACGGCATGACACGTTGCAATTAACGAGTGTATGTCATAATTTTATTCTGTATGCGTGAAAGAATGTGCTAAAATGCATATTAAGCATGGCTGAGTGTATCCAAACGTATAATAAGCGACATGTTAACTGGCTTTATCGAGCGCCTCTAATCGTGGCGTAAATGGGTGGACAGGTTAAATCGAGCGTAAACGGGCCAAATCCTTGAACATGAGGCCCACTTGACCCGCATGGATCCGACCAGATCAGAACGATGATGGTGGAGCATTTCATTTGTTTAGCACAAAGGGGCGATCCATGTTGGGAGATCGAGATTTCTATTATGAGCGATCGAGTACAAGAGGGTCCAGACATCACTATTTATCTGAACGGCACCTCTCTCTCTCTCTCTCTCTCCTTCCCATGTCCAGTCGCTCGAATCTGGAGATCCTTCCCATGTCCAGTCGCTCAAATCTGGAGGTGATGAGTCTTGACCTCAGAGAGAGAGAGAGAGAGAGAGAGAGGGGGAAGAGGGGGAGGGGCGGTCAAACCCATTGTGGTTGTACCGGCTAGGGGGCGTCAATGGTGGTTGAGCTATGATGGCTGAGAGTTGGGTAGAGGTGACAAAAACCGAATAAAAAAATTAGGTTTTTTCGGTTCGGTTTTTATCGGTTAACTAAACCGAACCAACAAACTGATAAGAGCTCATTTATTGAAAATACAATAGAAAAAAAAACGAAAAAAAAAAAACAAATGCAAAAACCGAAAACTAAAAGTTAAAAACCAAAAACCGAAAAACCGAAAAATCGAACCGAACTGAAATTTCGGTTCAGAAGTTTTTTCTAACGATTCGATTCGGTTCGGTTTTTCAAAAAAAAACCGTTGACACTCCTAGTAGCGGGCTACAATTCGCCGAGGAACAAAACCATCTGAGAACAGGAAGGGAAAGGGGAAAAGGTTCAGCGGAAGAGAGGAGCATGGAGAAACGAGAAAGGAGGAAACTCTGTAGCCATTGACATATAATACGTTAATCGCGTCTTCCTTCTGGGGAGACTAAACAAAACAAACGATGTGGATCTACTTTAATTTTTTTTTTTATCCGTGCAATCTAGAGCATCGCCCCTCCAAACTCCTTACTTGCAATGGTCCAGTCAAGGGCTGTAGAAATTCAAACACAACCCCAAACGCTTCTGTAGAAGCTTATCCACGAGGGCCACTAAAGTTCAAGGGCTGTTGGAGGTATCCACAACATCCGAAGGACGGAAATATTCCACCGTGCTTTCCGGATTCGAGCGAGGACGAACGATGATCACATGCCGAGCAACATGGTGTGCCCTGGTCCCCCAACCCCCACGATTCGTGAGCTGACGGGGTCCATCCCACGTCGATCCATCTTTTTGTCTCTTGTCACTCGCCTGTACTCTCGCCTCCATGGCAGCACCAGGATTGAAAGCGGGAATACGGCCCCAAGTCTATGAAACATTTCTCTAGTGGATTCTAATTTTAGAGGGTATTACCGCGTAGAAATAGGATGATCATTGTGCTAATTAAGTCATTCTGTTGATTGCATTTTTTGAAAGTTTTAGGATTTGATTTCACGTTTTGAAAGTTTTAGAACTCGATTGTACTTTCGTGATAAGTTTTTAGACTTGATTATACTTTATGAAAGTTTTAGGACTTAATTACACTTTTATGACAAGTTTTAGAACTTTTAGTTCACTTGTCCCACTCTTTTTTTGCTAAATGATAGAGTAAAAAGAGGGGAGAATTACATTTTGCCCCTATGTACCCGGGATTTGGCGAGTTCCCCCTGAAATTCCAAATTTTGCAATTTACAGCCGTACTTTTGAATTTGGTGGCACCCCCAGGCGTTGATTCTAGCCAAACTTTTGTCATCTATTTGACCAAGCAACGGCACACAATTAATTATGAAGGCAAATTTGGACATATATCATTTATATATGTGGAAAAAAATTGGGATGACTATATATTGATATGCATTTGATATTGGCTCTAGTTAAGTTCTTGCTAGAACTTTAGCCATATACTTTGACATGCAATATAATTCTGAATTATTCTCCTACTCTTTTTTTTTTTTGTATGCATACTTATAAAACGAATTTGCACTCAATAATCAATCATGTATGTGTTTAGAACTCCAAGTAAAATTTGGTCGGACACGATGCTTGGGGGACACATTGCAACTTATTTCTAAAATTCAAGTGACAAATTCAAAAATTGATATGCTGAGCTCAACTTACAGCAACCCTTAAAACTTGGGGTCAATATATAATTTACTCGATAAAATAGAGTGCTTTTTAAATTTAGAGATTGAGAGAGAGAGAGTTCTCATATATTTATTTAGCATGCATTTCACAAAAGTGATTTTTTTTTCTTCAACCCCCTTAAACTTTTATAGTCTAATAACGCAAATTTATAGATAATCCTTAGTTTATGGATTGGGTTGAGTTTTCCTCCATTTTTGGTTAATGGCAATTTTTCCTAATTGAATATTTGATTGGTGACATAAACATGGACATCATTCGCATGTGATATTAACTAAAAATATGGCCGTTCTATCTTATGTATCCTTTTGTTTGTTGCACCATTTTCACATCTCCTATAATCAGTAGATAGTCAGGTATAACATAGGACGTACGTTGAGATAGATGCCAAAAGAAGAGCAATTAGAGTCTCTTTCGCCAAAAATGTCTTCATCGATGTAGAAATAGCTTTTCGTTTCTTTTTAAAAATTGACAGCTACTAAAGCATCCCCGTCTTTCTCAACCCAAAAAAAAAAAAAAAAAAAAAAAAGAAGAAAAGAAAAGAAAGAAAGAAAGAAGAAAAGAATAGAAAAATTCTGATTTAACAAGTCATACGGAACAATTCAAGTGGCCTTTTGTACTAAGTGGTTCAATATATAGATTAATACTCTTTGATTTCAATCTTGAGTACGATAACCATATTCGATTAGTCAATAATTTCGATATATAGCACAACTAAATTAAAGTCATCAAGAACGTCCTTCCCGAAAGCATGCATTGAGAAGAATATGTTAGGGAAGTCATTCCATATTGACATATTGAAAGCTTCTTGTGACGTTAGCTGAGTGAGATTCCATGTAAGGTAATGAATGAACGAATTCTCTTAAGCTTCACATTTAAGAAATGTTCCACATGTCGGTTATTGTGCTATGGTAGGCAATACATATACTTGGCAATAATTATGCTGCAAGATTGACCTAATTCGTCATGCCAGGCTGCATAATAGAATTTCACATTTGTTTGCCATACCATGACTTCTCCCTCAAGCTGCCTAAGCGAGAATGTTGATGAAAATGAATAACAAATAGTTGTATAACGATGTACGTGGACTGCAAAGATGATAGTTTCCATTAATTCTAAGTAAGTTTCTCTATTTAATTGGTTTAGGAAGTTAATTTATAAGGCCAGGATATAGATTCTCATTGCATGTTAGGTATGAGTGATTTATTTTATTGTTCACTTGAAATTCGCTATATCCCTTGAAAATTGGAGGGTATATTCTTAGCATTACTAAATCTATCCTTGACCCTTGTTTTGCTGATGCGAGGGATGAGAAATCTAAAAGCTGCAAGAATCTTAGACCCAGCAACGTACAATTGATATGATGTTTGGCCAAAAATCAAGACAACAATGAAATTGATAAACAAAAGAGCTGATTCGAATCTTGCTTTTCTTCAATCAGTCCACTAGGAATAAGAAACACACCCAACAATCATTTAAGAACAAATGCCTCAAGATTACAATCCAAACATCCATCAATGACCAATCAAGAAAAAGGGGGAGAGAGAGAGAGAGAGAGAGATTTGTTCGACATCCTCTCATGTCGAATTCATCCGCATGTCCTGAAATCTAAGCAACCTGCAAAAAGCACAACAAAATTGAGAAATTCAATTAGAAAACAGTAGTTTAGGCCAATGAGCATTTGAACCCAGTATGTCGTGCGTATGAAGAAGATTTTTCCCAGGAGAGAGAAGGGTAGATTCTAAGAATCGCGTGACCCCCAATCAGAGTCCATTATTGGAGAGAGACATTTTCGCAGGGTGAAAAAGAGAGAGCAAAATGTGAGTCACTTTCTCTCCGGGAAATGACAATTTAATTATAAAGTTCGTACCCTTATTTTCCCCACCACACTAGAATGTGTGCATTATGACCAATTTTTGTTTCGCTTGATGTAGGAAACGTGCAAAAATTGTGTTTTTGTCTTTTTTTTTTTTTTTTTTTTTTTTTCTACTTTTTGACATTGTGACCAGCTAACAACTTATGCAACCTTTTCTAGGAACATTTCTCACTCCACCTTTTCTTTTTTCTGGGTTCACTGGTGTTCTCCTTTATCAAGAGAATGTCGTGTTGTATGTAGACGAATCTCTCGGTAAAGCTGAAATAGTATTAACATAGACACATTCTATATATTATTAGCAGGATGTACGTGGTCTCTCTATTGCCAAGGTTAGCATGATGAACCGATATTCAAGACGCACTGGAGCATCACTAGTTTACTTAAAGCACAGAGGAAACAAAAGTTTCTTAGGGTTTTTGAGATATAAGTTGGGTTAAACACTTAACTTTGATCTAGAGAGTGCAAGTGTAACCAGGAGGAGGAGTCTTGCCACAAGTGACAAGAAGCTGAAGAGCGAGTGGGACATAAATGTTGAGGTTCAAGAGCTTGAGCTTGAGGGTGGTACACAAGCACACCGCCGCTTCAAGCTCGACAAGCCCTTGAAGCACGGGGCAACACTGATTCACCACCGGGTCGCCAAGCCCTATGTGCACCAATCCTCCTAGCAAGTCCACACAAGCCCCCAACTTGAGCGTGTCGATTGGGCACGTTGCCGACGTGGGCGAGCAGGGTTTGCCAGCTGGGGGCTTGGTGACTGGGGGCTTGGTGACTGGGGGAACAGTGACGGGGGGACGGTGACAGGGGGTATTGTCACAGGGGGTAGGGTGATGGGCGGCTTGACGACCGGTGGGAGGGGCAGAGGTGGGAGCGGTGGGAGGGGCAGAGGTGGGAGAGGTGGGAGGGGCAGTGGTGGGAGCGGTGGGAGGGGCAGAGGTGGGAGAGGTGGGAGGGGCAGTGGTGGCAGCGGTGGGAGGGGCAGAGGTGGGAGCGGTGGGAGGGGACTGGTGGCTTGACGGTCGGTGGGAGGGGCAGAGGTGGGAGGGTGACTGGCGGCTTGACGATTGGTGGGAGGGTCACGGGTGGCTTGATGGGTGGCAATGTGACGGGTGGCTTGACGATGGGCGGGACAACACGAATGGGCCTCTTGGGGTGGTGCTTGTGGCCAGGCTTCTTGGGCTTCGGGGCGGGCTTGCCGCACGAGCCGCAGCCGAGGATGGGGGCGGCCGAGGAGAGGCAGAGCATGAGGATGAGGGAGAGGGCATGGATCTTGGAGGAATCCATGGCTGCTTCAGAGAGAGAGAGAGAGAGGGCTTGTGGAGGGTGATGATGAATCAATCCTATTAGTGGAGAGCAGTGATATATAGGAAGAGGGAGGAGTAGACAAAATTCTTCGAGAGGCACATCACGTGAACTTTGGGCAGGCTCAAGAGGCAGCTGCCAAAATTTGCTAGTTGGCAAAACCACCTTTAAAGTGCAAGAATCCATTCGAAATTTGTTAATAATCATTTTTAATCTTGTGTAACTCGGCGAGCGACAAGTGATTTTACTCTGGTGGTATAATACTTGAACCGTAGGTATTTTGAGTGGTGACTATTCATGTTCACGTGTTTAATCTTCACACAATCCAATTTGTATTATCTTGTTGATACCCTTAATCTCTTGCTCTGTTATCTGTTTATTTCCTTGCTTTACATAGAATAAAATGGAAGCAGGGGAGAAGTACCTGCCATAGCTCTCCCTGCTGGGACCATTCAAGTGGATATGGATTTTATTTTCTTTGAATAATGATTTTGGATTTTATTTTATTTTTATAATGATTTTCTTATGATCGGGAGCAAACTCGCACCTTCCTAGCTTGCACCGGTTGCGGTAGGTAACTCCTCATGAAATGCTAGGAGGGCCTCACCTTTAGCTCGAGATTACTCCAAGGTGCAATGCAAGCCGGAGGATTTGAACTTGCATCATATGGGTGGGATTGAAGCAGCAAGAGCAGTCGCACTTTACTCCTTGAGGCGATTTTTTTTTCGATTTACATGATCGGCTTGTGAGAAAGTTTTAGGTGTCGATGAAGCAAGCGCCCATCTTAACCAATTACAGTGGATCATTTATATTCTCAAAACTGATAATATTTGATGATTTATTTAGACAGATATATAATTTTGTTTCCATTTTTATTTGCACGAAATGCCCAGGATACGTTTAAAGGTTAGAAATTTATCATGTATCAACAATAATCAACTACGAATTCACATATCTTAATGCAATGTGCACGTACATTCTATTTAATAATTTAAACTTATTGTCATTGTTCAAATTGTATGTACATTTCTGTATGGTTCTTTCTTTAATATGGCATACACAAAAAATAATTGAACTTACATTGAACAGCTAGACTAAGTTACCACATATTTCCTTCCCCCCCCTCCCAAAAAAAAAAAAAAAAAAAAAAAAAACAAAATATATATATATATATCAAATTAGTAACAAATTTTCAAAAGATCATGTTATCCAAATAAATTATGACGAAATAAGTGAATGTGCATGAGGAGCTCTAGGAGTTGAACCTTGTCATGGAGATGACAATTCGATTCATCGACGATAGAAATACACAATGTCACGCTAATTGTAAAGAATGTATTTTCGGATTGTAGTAGAGGATTACAATTAGTCGTGAGATGAGGTAAGAGATACATTCTGACCCTGGCTGTGCCTGATTGTCATCTCTAATTTCAAATCCACTACTCAATTTATGCTAAAAATTCATTTTTATATAAAAATAAATGTGCTTATAAATGGTGAGAAGAGTAGAGTAATAAAGGTTCATATAATAATGTACTACCTTTCCAAAAGGAGCGTCATAAGAATGCTTTGCCATGCTAGGCATACAAGCAAGCGAAGCAAATAATGAAAAACATACTCTCTCATTCGCATACGCTACACCCTTCATATATATTTTGGTCTCATCTTCTTTTCACTATACCGGTGTAGTTAAAATAGCACACTTCTCTAGAAAAAAAATGAAATCATTTGACATAATGATACTTATGAAAGTATTTACCACATAATAGCCTAAAAAAAGACACTAAGACGTAATCAACAGGTTGTGTTACTTACGGCTCTTAAAAAAAGAAAATTAATAGTTGATCGATACAATTGGCTTATTTTTTATTTATTTTTTTTAACTAAACAATATTAGTTCTCATGATGCTAACATTAATACTCCGGAAAGTTAGTTAATGCAACCCCGATAGCCTTCTTTGAGCAATCAATCCTAAAATGAGTAGCATAAAATGAGTAGCATATGTTAAGTATCTCATTCCTTTAAAGGTAATTACCTCTTTCAATTTAGTCTATAGCCAACATTGATTTCAAAGGGAATATATATCAGATCTAACATGGAAGAAGAAACAAGAGCCCTTTAATTTTCTTTCCCTGAAATCTATCATCTACCCCACTTCACATGCACAAACCCTAACTCGTATATGAAGTTTATAACACACTGAAGAATGTGTATTATTACCCTTTCTTTCATATTCTACCATTTACAGCTTCCCAACAGAATCTTTCTCCACAAAAATGATCGACAGATAGAATAAGGTATTTAGTCCAAGAATTACCAAAAGCGACTTCTTCTTGTTGGAAGATATATCTCTCGCAGACATAGATGTCGTGCAAACCTAATCGGTGTGACTTCATTCATGCGTTGGTAACGGAGACGGAATCTGCGTAGGGCTCCATGCTTGAGCATTCTGGAGCTACAAATCGCAATTGCATGTGAAGGGGCCAGCTCGGAGCAGGCGATTTAGAAATTTGGAGAAGCATGTTCACGTGTTGAAAGATATGGGATTTGTTTATATTATCAATATTATTCCCCCCAAATAATGATGACGTTGAAAAATAATTTATGCGACCCATGAGATCTACAATTGTACATATCGATGGCATTATTTTGTTCTTGATCCAGTTATTTTATATTGCATGGAATTCCCACCATCGTGTTCGTCCGACAAATCTACTTGGTACGAAGATCACGTATTAGCTTTTGTATGATGAAATTCTCTTAGGATGCTCATGTGACACTCGCGATAGGTCATTGGGGAATATTAAGCCAATAATTATGTTTTATTTTTTGGTCGTTTTTGTTATTCGAAGCTTCAAGATGAACTGTGATTTCGGTTACTCCCGGTAGGATCGAATTGCTATATTCCAAGCTATATAGGTTAGGGCAATGTCACTAATGCATAATCGATGGCTCCTGCAGAATGACATGCTTATGTATATTATGTCTTACCGCTCTTAAAAATTAGACTTATGTAAAAAGCTAGTTACATGTGAATGAAAGAATGAATCAATGCCAATCAATCTAACATAGGAGTGGACAAAATGGCTCAATCTGTTTGGTGAAATATGAATGATTTAGAAAATATATTTCTAAAAGTAATAGCATGTTTGGCTTAAGACAATTAGTTAATGAGAAATGTGTTCACTATCAATAACAATATATGTTTATATATTTAGGAAAATGTTCTTTAAATCATTTATTTTTCAGGAAATAAACACACCCTATAATTAAGTCACTTTAGCTTTTTATTTATTTATTAAGATAGTAACTCAACAAGGTCCGAACTTTAACACGATGTTCAATTAGGTTCATACTAATGCTAACTAGTAACCATGCATCAACCTTAATAACAAATCTTCGGCAGATCTCGGCGAATGTCGGATCTCACTTAATCATTCGGAATATAATCTCCTTTTCATCACGTTCACAAAACTTCAGTCCAAAAAGCCCACTATTGAATTGCTAAGCAATGCAGATCTTTGCAAACATTAATTATAATAAACACTTCTGGCGGCTTTTGTTTTTTTGTGCAGACTCGCTAATTTATTGGAAAGCGATGAATATCTACTTTACCTCCAATTTGTTCTGTCCGTTTGTCCTCTTTTTAACTGTCTGTTTAAACTAGGTCAAATTAAGAGGAAAAGCACAGTGTGTCCAAGGGCAAGAGATGAAGAAGAAAGAAGAGAGATGGGTAGGGAACAATACAGCAAGGCAACCATGTGGAGGAAGAAAGTGATCTTTCATATGTATCACCAACTGATCAGATTAGAGAGAGAGAGAGAGTGCAGAATCTCATGGATGCACAACCCAACAAAATCCATCCATCCACCACCTCTCAATGATAAACACCAGTTCACCCCAAGTCACGGATGCGTACAAAGACAATATCTTTGAGACCACATGTCCCCTTCTCTCTCTCCCTCCCTCCCTCTCTCTCTCTCTCCCAAAAAAGAGAAAGTTGACAATACCACGTAAAAGTTAAAAATGTTCAGATACTTCTTAACAATTATCTCGTGTGACTCGATGCCTTCTGCCGTCTTTTTATTTACTTTTGTATTTTAAGTTATTTTGATTTTGTTAGGGTGACATGGCTCCCACTATGTGCACGCCACGTGTCCACCATGCTATCGTTTCACCAAATTCTGGCCAAAGTGAATGAATTGCAAAGGGCTTATTTAGTATAATAGTTGTTAGGTTACTGTGAGAATAATAATTTGTTATAAGTCAAAAATTCTTGAAGGAGTAGAACTCATAACAATTTATAATTATTTATTATTTGATTCTTTGTGATATGTTATTCTCATAGTAGATTAAAGACTATAACTCAACCATTTCAAAATTTCACTGAATCAAGTAATTGAAATAAATTAGTGGACCAAATGAAATTTATCCGATTGTGAACACTTGAAAACATTGAGTAAGACCAAGCTTATCATCTTTGGATGCATATACACTGTTAGCTACCTTTTTTTCTCAAAATCTTATGCAAATAGTCTCAGTTTCAAGTAATAGCGATGGTTCGACAAAAAAAAGAAGAAGAAATAGTGATGGAACATTCTTCTTGTAAAAAGGCATCATCAATGTATTGCATTTTTTAAAGTTTGCAAAAGTGCGGTCAAATCTTCAAATCTTTCAACAAGTGCAACCAAATAAAATATTTATTTTAAAACACAATCAATGCTTTCGTTTCTTCGTTTATTTTGAGTGACGGGAAAAATGAATGTGACTTATTTTTTCGACGACTGTCAGTTTTGATAATGCTCTGATGTGGTTCCGTAAGCTAACAACTAGAAGAGCAGAAACATAGCTAGCAACCCTTTCGCTGGGTCTCCACAAGAGCAGCCTAACTTTTCATGGCCAACGGTTTAAGCTTATGCTTCACCATGAGCGAAGGTCTGTTTGCGCTCCCTATCACCTAGCAAGTGTTGGTTGATGAGGGTCAATCGATCCTCACATGGCGGTCGTTATGGCTAACTAAGATGGCGGCGCATGGTGGCACCACCACGAGCAAGGGCCCCTCGCCCTCACGGCAGGGCCCATGGTCCTCGTGCGAGTGGCTGCAAGACGGTTGTTCTCCCTTGCTGTCCACAGAGGTGCTGCGGCACCATCCCTTTCCCCCTCTCTCTCTCTAATTTTAGTTTTACTTTTTTCAAGGTTTTAGCTAATTTTGCTGAATGGTGCCTACCATTGGCATCGAGTATCCTCGAGAATATTAAATGTTGCATTGGAATTGTTATATGGCTCTAAATGGAGGAGCTAATAGAAGTACCCGATTGCATATTTCGGACAAATCTATACTATTAGTTGTCCAACTTGAATGTCCTTTATCCAGCTATTAAGTGTTGGAAAATTACATCTCATCCCCTGGTTCTGCTAAAACGTGAGTGGATTCTCAATGGCCAAGAATCTCCGTACACCGCGTACTACTCTAAATAATTCTCTCTATATTTTAACACTCAGTCAATTACCCATAAAGAATCTAAAATCATCCCTACCGAGGTAAAAAAAAAATTTTCTGACAAACCATTACCAATACGAAGCCAAAAGGGAGAAGGCGGAGAGCAAAGATCCACCACAACAACAAAGAACAATTCTAGAAACCAACCACGTTTCGTGCAGCACCATTGCTAAATTCAATCACCGAATTCTTCCGTCGAACAGGACAATTCTGCAGCATTAATTGGACTTTTGTCACATGTATTTGTGTGTGTGTGGGGTAAAAAGTTGATGATGAGGGCTTTGGATTTTCACTGGTCACTCGATTGGGCTCTGATCTCCTCCAGAGAATGAATGGCTCCCAATGGAGCTTTTGTCTTTCCTTACGATGCATGGAATTTTGAGGTGTGGTGGTCGTGCTTCCTTCTTACAAATTTACTTTCGGACAAAGCACAAAACAACCACGGGGTTATGTCAATTTCCTATGGAATTCATCCTTTCCTTGTCATCTGTCCGAGCATCTGTAGTACAATGGAGGCGAAGGAGCAATGCCCCAA
Organism: Eucalyptus cladocalyx; assembly: GCA_017140615.1. Classification (NCBI taxonomy): domain Eukaryota; kingdom Viridiplantae; phylum Streptophyta; class Magnoliopsida; order Myrtales; family Myrtaceae; genus Eucalyptus; species Eucalyptus cladocalyx. Next base: position 12,472,900 of record CM029518.1, read on the forward strand.
ATGGGACGTGGATGGCACGTCGTCTTGGTCGTGTTGGGATTGTATTCTTGGGGCTAGGAATGATCTTTTCGTTTTCGTCTTCATTTTCAGATGGACTCCCCCATAAGTATATGTGGTCGGAAGCGTTTTCTAATGACGCTCAAATTAGGGGAAAATTTTACTTTTCAGTTGTGTGCTTTCACAATTTTCTGATAAACTCTATATAGTTTTAATTTCTCTAATCAAGTCTTATTACATGTAAATTATCTAATCAATTTCCTTCGACACTCAATCTGGTCAAATCTATCTGACATGTCTATCGGACAAAGTCAGGGTGTGATGTAGGCAGCATTTTGCTAATGTTGATGGCCAAATGGATTCTACCGTGGGAAAAAAAAAAAGTCCACGGTGGCATCCATGTTGGCAAATTGTTGTCCATGTTGCATTGTCAGACAATAACTTCAGGTAGATTTTGGCCAAATTTAGAATGGAACGTCTTAATTAGACTATTTGATTAGTGGAAGGATTTGATTAGAACAATTAAAAGTATCATGATTTTATTAGAAAAAGTGAAACAACACAAGAATGAAAGGTAATTTTTTTTAAAGAATTAATTCCTATTTTGAGTTGCTCTATTGTGCTCTTAAGATGGAGTGAATTTTGTTTCTTTGGTATAATTGCATATAACTCAACAAGATCTGAATGTAAAGATTTAGTTGAACCCTAGACTGATTGTCTTTAAAATAGACCTACAACTCATAAGTTGTCACTTTTCTTTGTTATGGTAAGTATGCAACCTTGTGGAAGGAAATAGGATGGGAATTATTAAAATAATGGGATGGTTGATACTGTATGAATCCTACTTTTACTTTACCTCTTTCAACCTTACTATTTTTAGAGAATCTCTGTCATTCCACAACTTACTACGCTCCGTTAAATTCCGGAGATGTTCTTGACAAATGAAGTCTCTTCCAAGGTCTCTCAGCTAATCATGTGTCCATATAAAATCACCATCAACGATTTTAATTAGACACAAAGCAATAAGTTCTTCCAATGCAATATGTGGGGATAGATCGCAAGCATCCCAGAAATAGGTTGTCCATGATTTCCTTTCATTTATGAAGAAGCATGCGATGTCAAGAAAAATTTCTTTTTCCATGTCTCATATGCATCATAATTTATCTTCAACTTATCCTTGACCTCATTAAGAGGTGCATTCTACAACTTTTTGAGCATTTCTTCCCATATTTTTTTTCCTTTGCGATGAAGAGAGGAACCTATGACTTCAAGAGCCAATAGGAGTCCCCTTGTTGTGAATACAACTTCTTGAGAGAGACTCTGATAAGTATTGGGATGAGAGACGCTTTTAAAAGCATGCCAAGTGAAAAGCTCTAGCGCTTTATTAGGATCCAATTGCTTTAATTCATAAGCTAATATTCCCCCTTCTCATCCAGAATTCGCTTATCCCTTGTTGTAATGATAATCTTGCTCTCACAGCAAAAAGTGCTGAACCTCCCCCCAAGTGTTCTTCATTGTCTAGATCATCTAGAGCAACGAGAGCTTTCTTAGAAGCAGCTCTCCTCCTATGCTATCTATCCCTTCATTAGTGTTACTAAAATTTTCTACAAATCGAGAATCATAGATGTCGGATGCCAATTGTTTCTGTAGATTTACTAGGCCATTTCCTTTTGATGATTCTCGTATTTTTTCAATGAAGCTGCATTGGCACTCAAAGCAAGGACATAATTTATTGAAAATGATCTTAGCGAGAGTAGTTTTAAATACTACCCATTCCATGGACTCCAACGAAACACACACCAATGCTAGAGTCAACATCTAACAACTTTGTTGTGGCTTCTACTTGTTCGTCTACCCCAACCAATTTGCTGTCCATAGGTCTTTGTTTTAGTTTCATATTATGCAAAACTCTTTCACAACAAGATCAATGACTTCACCGTATTTGCCACAAACCAAACACTTTTAGTAAAAGAAAACAAATATCAATATCAATACTACTTCCTAGTAGATAGCATTTGAGTTGGATCACTATTTCAAGTCTCCGGTAAATTCTATAAAGCCGCAATAATTCTAGTGTTATAGACACTGCAAGATACGATTGGTGTTTTGCCAATAAACTTACAATTTCCCCCTATTTCTAGGAAAGAAGATGTTTCTTTATGGTCCAAATTACATACATCATTCTAGAATAGAGCAAATTCACTCATATTACTATCACTAACCAAAATGGCCATGCTTATGTGAGAATTGGTGTATTGTCTTTGATTTTCTTTTTGGGTGAGAAATGAAATTTACTATTCATATACCAAAAATTGGTTGGTAATATGATGCATCGACGAGTATATTTTGTATCGAATTTCTTAACCACTCCAACTAGTTTTCACTATCATTAACAAGAACCCTAAGAGAATAGCATTTCTACTGACGCTTGAAAAACCTTATGTAAATAAGCATTTACTTACGCTTTCCCTTAAACTTCCCATTCGGAGGTTGTGATGTCAAAGAAGATGGGAAGGATCTTTGGCTTCTTGGTCGACTCGTTGAGCTTCGTCACACGAGCAAGCTCTCGGAGGCACCAAGCACTTGAAGCATAGCCTCTGGAGAGGACTGGTATGCAGATCTTGGAGTTGCCGATTGCTCTTAAGAGATCGTTGATCCAATCACTAACGTGAAGTTGTTGGGAAAATATGATTTCGAATTGGGTAGAACAATGAAGTCGGATTTTTAGAGTAATCAAGTCGGACTTTGAGGTGTGATATCATTTTCTTTAAGGATTTATTTGCCCCACAACTTTGCTAATGGTCATCGGCAAATTTCTTCCAGGATACAACAAAGTCTCAAAATGAGAATATTAGATAGCGGTTTTAGTATTTCTCCAAGGTCTCTCTAGGAAACAATTGAAAGGATAGCTATAGTTTTTTTTTTTTTCCAGAAAGAATGCTCGAAAAGATAAAAATGATCACACACACGTTCTTTTGAAAACTAACATGTATATATAAAATAGTCTTAAAACATAGGCAACTCTTAGTGAAAAATTGCAAAAATGAACAAATGTGTTCTTTTGAAAAATTGCCCATATGAACAAAGGAGTCCATTTAGAAGAAGTTGAAAAAACGAACAAATGTAACCCTTTGGGAAAAGTTGCAAACTGAACGAGTATCTTTTTCTAATGGTTGTCTTGAAAAGACAAAACAAAAATTCGGAATAAAAAAATATTATTATAATTATTATTTGATTAATAAATAAAATTTCGATTTTTTTTATTAATTTCCAAAAATTCTCAATAAACAAAAACAACCTTTGAAACCCCAATCATTCGTGCACTCATGGTGGGGTCTAGCCTATACTAAATTATTTCTTTAGGTAGACTAAAGAAACTCTATACTTATTATTTTTTTTTGGGAAAATCTATACTTATTAATTGGCCAACTTTCTCTCACTTTTCTTATGTGGGATAAGGAAACATGCACTTAATTTGTTTTTACAAACAAACTTCCAGCAGAAGCTGTTCACTGTCTCTATAGGCGACGATCCCCTAGCCGACCATGGTCCGATAGAGGCAGTTGGTAAAGGTGTTATGAGTGTCAGGGCCTCTGAAACTCAGGACATTGTATTGGGTCATCGATGTGCCCAAACCACTGGTTGCTTCCATATTTTTTTGGGGTTTACCCTCACAAAAGGTCTCTCCATCTCGCTCTGGTTTTTTCTTGCTCGGGCTTGGAGCAGCGTCTTCGGTCGTATTAAAAAGTAGGAATCGTGTGAAGGCATAAACCGATTTCAAGGAATCCGTCAAAGCCTCTTCCTTGAAATGGACCTCTCACCCGCAAGCAAGAATGGACGTTCCTGGATCGGCCACCGAAGCTTAAATTAAAAAAGAAATGACCCTCAAAACGTCCTCGTACAGACAAGACTGAACTCCCTGTCAAGCACGAAAAATATTCCCAAGTAAAATTTTTTTAGGCCTAATTCCATATTAAAGCACTGACTTCACATGAAATCAAGCAAACCATTACTAGCAGCTGAGAACAACAGATATTCCTTGTAGACTACTTGAGCAGTAACCAGAACATACATAATAACTGCCCAAATATCCAAGAGAGTTGCGGAACTTGTTACTAAAGACCAGAGCACACCAATTCACGTTCGGCTAAACCGAAGGAATGTTTCTTCATTTGCAATGTTCACATCCAACTTGGAATACACCTTCATGTACGACAAAAGCACCAGTAGCGTATTTTGTGCTCTGAGAATTGATTTTAGACATGATCTGCGGACTAGCTAAGGACCCAAATCTCACTTACGAGCCATCTTCTCCCCGGATCTCCAGAATCCTGGTAGAGAGCCCCTGCTCCCCTAGAAGCGCGTCTCTTTGGATCTGCGAAGGCAATCGCTCGGATCTTCCCATAACCCAACCCGGGAACACCGGAGGGAACCGCAGCATGGGGAATGAGCGGATCATGAGCGGATCCGATTCAAAAGTCCTTTCCTAAACCACTTCCCGTTCAGTTGCTGAAAGATAGAGATAAGCTTTCATTGAAGAAAATTAAGAGTTGATTTCAAACGCTAGGAGAAAAAGGGAGCCTCGATAGTCAGAAAATTTTAAGGAGGATTGAAACATAGTAAAACGCCACTATCGAGCTCTTACTTTTAGAGATCGACGGAAACTAGAAAGAGGGGCTGTGATTGATAGATGTGAAAGAGAGAAATTATGGTGACGGCCGAATAATCAGGTGGAGATGGGGATGGACGTCAGGGACGTGCTGACGGTGGTGTCGATGTGAAGCAGCGGCTACGGCTTTGTGGGGGCGACATCGAGGCGGTGGCAGGGTGATGATGGGACTGTAATTAGGGTCAGATTAGGATTAAGTTGAGCCTTTTTATTATCTTTATTTTTCTTTTTGTCGAAAGAAACCTTGATATTATTTAACTCAAGAGTTCTTAAAGAATAGTTCTTTTTCTTCATATTGGTGTTTGTGACCAGTGGTATCACGAAAACTATTTTCAACGACCGAGGTTTCCAGGCAGCATGCTTTGGCAAAACCTTTCCTATATGTCGAATTTGCTCCTACATCACCGAACGTGATTGTTGTCAGTACAATATTTTCATCATATGATACAAGCGCTCATCAACATGTCATTAATAAAAACACCTGGATTTACCAAACATGGCCCAATATGAAACAAACAAAAACGAAGCGAATGCACATTCCATGGTGAATCTTTGAGTGCATCCAATCTTAATTGATTGCAAATCGTGCAGAAGTTCTATGCACCTATCTACACTTCATAAAAGCAGAAAATTGTCATTGGAGATGCCGTGTCATCGTCAACATCTTTGTTTCCTCCCTTTCGTTCGAACTGGAAATATACGACATGACATGATATTTACAATTCCCAGATAAACAAGAAGTGGTTAACGCAAGCAGAATAAAGACGCCATAAAATCAGTTGCAGCCCAAGACCATCCGCGAGGACAGTCAATCTTCTCCAATTTACTAGGTGGCCTTCACTGCCAAAGGCATGCTCATCTGGCAGAAAAAAAGCATCACATCGTAAGCTTGGCGCTGCCATAAGAGTGTTTGCTGGTCATCAATATGCCGCTGATCACTGAGCGGTTCAAAGAGTTGCAGCAGCATTGTGAATGCACTAACAACAATTTAAGTAGAGGAAAACCTATGATAACATCAACACCAGAGAAACCTGAATATTGCTGCATTCTGTTTCTCCTATCTGAATGCCTAGCATAATGATTCAACAGCATGTTGTTTAATTTTCGAGACCATTCGCAAGGACGGTCAATTTTCCTAAGTTCTACTATATGCTAAGGGAAACTGCAATTACGGTTGTTTTCATGGCATGATAATCAATTGCACCTACTTCTTATGTAGGGAAAGACAAATTAAACCATGGCGTACCAATTAACCACTATGGGTAACTCACTCAAAAAGTTGCAAGACGATTAGGTGGAAATATTGAAGCTTTCGGAGAAAACTGTAAAATGTGAAAAGTTCGTAAGTAAATTGGGAAACTGACTATAGACCATATAAACACGTGGACTATCTACTCCAATTTAAAAGTTTAGCAGAGTGTTAAAAGTTATAAATTTAGTGAGTAAACAGTAGAAAGATGGTAAGTCAATGAAGTTATTTTGCCATTAGCCCAAAAGATGAATACTCCTACTAGGAATGCAACAGCAAAATAGCATAGTATAAAATTAATTTCAGCAGTGGACCAAAAGGGATGGCCTAGAAAAACCTTATGGCGATATGTTGTCAGAATGGGGCGAGGCAAAACCAGAAGATGTAGGTGGCTTCCTCACAAAGGGATGGTCTAGCAACTGTGCTGCAGAAGGCCGATTATTCGGGTTCACTTCCAAGCATGTGAGGATGAAGTCTTGAGCGTCTGTTGATAAAGAATCAGGAATTGGAGGAAGTTCACCCTTGCCAATTCTGAACAATGCTTGCATCTGCCACAATAAGAAAGAAAATGTAGCAGAGGCTAGTGTTAATCATAAATCCGGGGGGAAATAACATGGGATAGCTGCATTAATCAATAAAGATCTGTAGACAAATCTAAGTGTGCTTCAGGCAATCATCTGCCACAGTTATTGCTGAGGTGGGAGACCGTGGATGACATCTAACAGTTCACAGGGATAAAGCAATATATCTACTTCTTTTTGCTCAAAATTTTTAAGTTTCCTAAATTAACAAAAAAGTGAAAAGAAAAGGGCGTTAGTTGCATGTTTTACAATGGCTTTGAGTAGGATGGTATTATTTTTTTCTCCATTATAATAAATAAATCCAAGATGCGCACAAAAGCAGTGCAACCTTCACAACTCACTCAGAAGATAAGAGCACTCCAAATTTCAGCAGCAGCCATTCTATCAACAAAAGAGCATTTCCACACTGCGATACTTAAAATGGGTCATAAGGTGATTTACTGGCTACAGCCAGCAATTACCATCCCAAATGGAAAACTGACTACTCGTATGGGGAAGTTATCATTCGTATCGAAAGTAAATAAATCTAGGATAGGAGACAACCATTTAGGTCAATGATCAATTCAGAGAAGAGTAGCGAAGGATCAACACTCGAGGGCAGTGAGGGAAACGCCAACGTTGAAAATGGCGTGTGACAGATTAAAGGACAACCACACGAGTAGGGGACACACCAGGGAACACGAAGCAATCAATGTCAGTGCGGCTCTCAGGACTGGAGCAGAGATGGCGATGCCAATATTAGAATTTCAATCTCCCTTGGTTGCTCAAGTACCATGAGACAGTGAAGGAGAAGATAGAGAGATTCTTGAAACTGAATGTTAGGGTTATATGAGAACCCCATGGTGAGATACTATATGTCCAATATGTAATTATCTAAACATATGCCACTGTATACTTATACTAGTAATTAAAAGTATTAGACAACAATGGCAAATTACTGAAATGAGAAAGTCAAGATTTAAATATTCAACTGAGTTTTCGTACCATGTTACATAACCATTCGCTCCAGAATTTCAAGCAAATGTTGGCAACGAATACTACTTTTTTTTTTTTGATAAATATCATCGAATTCTCTGTCCTCTCTCTTTTCTATGTAGTGCTCCTCATTTTTTTTTCCTTTTTTTAAAGAATGCTGGCCTAATTTACTGATCACGACATTTGCTTAACTTAGCTAGCTCACCCAAAAAGTAGCAATAACAAAAAAGTTGCGACTAGTTAGTAATTCTGGCAAAACATGGATCTCAAAAGATATAAACCATAAAAAGAAGGTTCTTAATTACGTACTATTTCTAAGGGGTAATATGGATATCGGCCGGTAAACATCTCTAAAACAGTGCACCCTACGCTCCAAATATCAGCTGCCAACCCATAGCCTGTGTTCTTTAGATTAACGACCTGCATTTACGACCAACAAGGATTAAAAAAGAAAAAAGAAAAAGAAAAGATATGAACCTACTAGAGCTAATGATAGGATGCTAAAAAATTGGCGGCAGAGGGTGCAAACCTCGGGTGCCATCCAAAAAGCAGATCCTTTGCAGGATTTAGCATCGTTCATTTCGATTGCCTGTATGAATAAACACAAAAAGTCGATACATCATTTTGGTGAAGTGAAAGACAATACATCTGTCACTTTGTGCATGTCTATACGTGTGGTTCTTGTGCGCTCATCCTATTGTATGTGTGCCGCACAACTTCAATGCCTGTTTATATTCCTGCACGCGTATGCAGTTGTACGTGCATCTTTGTTGATCACACGCGCACGTCTGAGAGAGAGAGAGAGAGAGAGAGAGAGAGAGAGAGTTCACTTTTGCTGATGAGACATACCTTTGCCAATCCAAAGTCCGCAAGTTTCACAGATCCACTCGCATCAACCAGTACATTAGCACATTTAATATCCCTACAGGAACTGGAAGCATGAGAAAGCAGTATAGATGTGCGTATAATATATAAAAGGTTATAATCACTCTCACAGTTACCTATATTGCAAATTTACATTTCCACCTTCAAGCATTCACTTACTAAAAGGAAAAAAAAAAAATATTGCCGTACGAGCTCATATTGTTACTTTGTTGTTTGCTGATTATCACAAGAAATCTACTTATCATAACACTACATTTCGGTCCAAAGAAGCATCATCAAAAGGCACCAAGGTGGTGTGCCATGAAACAACATACATAAGTTTCACTGTGCTCTTTGTTTTGTTAAGATCTCTTTCCTCAACAAAAACAACTTTCCATCAGAAATGCGAAGTGTCAAGCACCATTTCATTTAGTAAAAACCACTAATGCAAAGTCAAGCATCTTTCTTATACCTGTGTATCACATTCTGGTCATGAAGATACTGTAAACCATTTAGCATTTGCCTAGTGTATGCAGAGACTTGGGAATCACTCAAGTGATATCTGCCATAAAGCATTGCAAGTGAACCTTTGGTCATGAGCTCAAGGAATAGGTAAATCTTCTCATCGTCCTGGAAGAGAGTAAAGAAAATTACATTTAACATATATCCAACCCAAAATCTAAGTTATTAAGTGGTGGATGATGAAATGTATATAAGGCACATTGAAAACACATAAATTAGCACAGTTGAATATTTTGAGACCTCCTCTCAAGTGAAAAGTGGTCTGAGAAGTGCACACGGGATGAAAAAGAGCCATGCATGGAAATAAGTTAATGCAGAAGATAGCTTGGAAACCATGCCTGAACGCAAAGGTTAAGCTGTTAGGTGGAAGGAATCTACATAAATATAAGACCAATCAAAACCCCATAAGTTAACAATATAGGGTATTTTAACAAGATTCATTAGAGGCAGCGATACCAAAAAGCAAATGAAATGAAACAAACTACATTGGTGATGTTAACGTTTTATTCATCCTAATGAAGCTGGATGTCTAGGCCTCTTATAACACCACAATAATCATTGGATCATGACAGCACCCTTCCCATAATGTACCAAGGCAAAAATCCCCTAGGCAAGGCCCTCAGGTTAGTTATGCTTCCTGAAGGTATTAAGTACCTTTTCAATAATCGATCAGTGCTTCGTAAAAATCTGTTTGATCGGTGTTAATTTAGTAAATGTTTACGTCAGATCACAAATGAAAAGCAATTCTGTGAACTTAAAAGGAAAAATAAGGCAAGAACGCATGGTACCGAGCTCTTCTTTTTGTTGGTTTCCGCGTACAACACAAATATCCAAGTTATGAGTGTTCACTACGATTCTAAATGGCAGCAGTGCCAACAAAGACAGTTGCATACTGCACCTGGCGGAAGAAGTCGTATTGCATTAATCCCTCTTTCCCACAAAACATTGTGGTGGATTGTAGGTGTAGCAAACCAAATTTTGTTTACCAGCAACAATCTTTTGCATGCTTCATCTCCAGCAAGAAGTTACGTCATGGCACATTCTTAGAATTTGATGATTATTGTGAAACTATGTTTAGAAAAAAAAAATAACCAGAAGGTACTATTAAAGCCACTAAGATAAGATATACTTCCCTTACTTAAACAATGATCGTTTCCATTTTCAGTTTTCTCTAATTGTAGAGGTTAAGAACTATACGATGTTGCATAAAAATGAGTGTAACTAAATGACGCTGGACTAGAATGATGGAAAATTTGAGCTTTGCAGAGGAGCTCCCATTATTGTTGCTACTTCCCCCTTTATGTTTTATTAGTCGGGGCTGCCGTTTCTCAAAGCCTCAGATTCCTGTTTATTAGTCCTGAGAGTTTGACCTGAATCTTCAGTTTGCAAGAAGAATAATTCGTAAAACATCTACCACTAGAAATCAAAGAGTTGATTACATGACAGTCTCACTTTAAATGGGAAATTTTTTTTGCTTATATATACATATAGAGAGAGGAGAGAGAGAGCACAAAAACTGACGTCTACTCTGCATATATTCTTTACTCATATAATTACTACCTCAGGTAACAGTCAATTCTTCACGAACTTTTCTTGTGGTTGAGAGGGAACTAAAATGTCTTCGTCTATCATGAAAGGCTGTTACTACTTAAAAGCCACAAATGCAGTGATGATGACGCTACAACTATCTTGTGGCTGCAATCACAGCCATGTTCACCTAAACATTTTGCTCAGTTCCGGTCATATCATAATTGATGCCAAAGTGAAAGATGCTGCGGAAAGAAACTTAGAAAGAAGGAACACACCTTCTCAGTGCCGTAATATCGAACTATGTTGTCATGTCCAAGCTGACTTAAAAGAGAAATTTCCTGAAAAGAAAGCAGAGCATCAACTAAAAAAAAAGGAGTCAAAATAAAATCTATGAACTCACACCAGATTTATGGTTGTATATAACGACAGTCTTTTTGCTATATACAACGGCTTGGCAGTTAGAAGAAAGAGATTAATCAAGTAATCATGCCTAAGGGCCAGTTGACAAGATACAGAAAGACAAGCTATAACCTGCTCAAGATACAATAAGCTCTGGCTTCCTTGATGTAACAAAGAAACCTCCTTTACAGCGAAAAAGCATCCATCGCTGTGGAAACAGAAAAGCATGAGAGAGAATATAAATGCCAATTCTTTCGTGAATATGCCTTGACAAGACATGGTTAAAATAATTTTGCACTCCAGATGATATAAAGATGAAAAATAGTTGCCCTCATCAATATAAGTAAAATAGTTCCTAGCTTTCAGCATTTGAATTTACAATCAAATAATGGTTTCTAAAGCATGTTTTCCGTAGGCGCTGATTTATCACGCTATCCATTCTTCAAAAAAGAAATATAAAATTACTCACTATTCAAGCTAGTAATGTTACAGAAAAACAATGAACAACTAAATTTACACGATTTTTGATATACCGGATCTGTACTTCATCAATCTGATCGGTGATCAAGAATGGTCTTCAATAAGTACAATGCCAATCATGTTAGTACTCCAATTCCAAATATGAAGATCAAGCACTTACTCAGAAGTGCAATGAAATTTCAAGCGAACATCATAATGGGAGAACGCCGATTATACTTCGCCCCAGAAAATGCATATGGCAAAAATAACTTACTGATTATCAAAGAGAAAAGCTAAGGAATCTTACTCGGTTAAGACTTCATAGACACGTCCATATGACCCATTTCCCAACAGCTTACCCTTTTGCCATGAGGTGATCCTTCTTTCGACACTCCCATTGTCTTCCCCAGAGGTCTGACCCTCTTCCCGACTTATCAATTTGCTGTCCAGAGGTCTTTCGTCTCCTCCCGGCTTATGCTGAACCACTTCCCAAGCGAGCTCACTGGTTTCGGTGTTTCTGCCACAGACCAAACACTTTTAGTGAAAGAAAACAAATTATAATCTCACTACTACTTCCTAGCAGTTAGTATTCGACCTGGATCACTATTTCAAGTCCCAGGTAAATTCTATAAAGCCAAAAGGATTTTAGTTTAATAAACTCCACAGAATATGATTGGCATTTTACAGATAAACCTACAATTTACCCCTATTACTGAGAAAAAATATGTTTCTTTGCCGTCCAAATTACAGGCATCATTCTAGAATAAGATCAAATTCACTCATATAACTATCACTAGCCAAAATGGCCCTGCTTATGTATGAGAATTGGTGAATTGTCTTTGTTTTATTTTTGTTATATTATTATTATTTATTTTTGGTGAGAAATGAAATTTACTGCTCAGATGTCGAAAACCGGTTTGCATATGACACATCGACCAATATATTTCCTGTCGAATTTTTTGAACCACTCCAGCAAGTTTTCGTAGCCATTTACAAGAATTTTAAGAGAATAGCATTTCGATTGACGCTTGAGAAAAGGTCCATTAATAAGCATTTACTTACAGTTGGATATTGAATTCCTTGATCTCAGCCACTTCGCTTAGACGATCCATCCAACTTTCGATATCGGCATCGACCCTCTGCTTGCAATCCAAGATGGTCTCCTTGAGCAGTCCCAACCCGTGCTCAAAGTCAAAGCTGATGGGTGGCATCACTTGAGCGAGCTGAAGGGAACAAGCGCTCGACACGTAACCTATGGAGAGGACCGGTATGCAGATCTTGAATTTGCTGACCGCTCTCAAGAGATCGCTGATCTGATCACTAGCGTGAAAGTCTTCGCTGTCTCTATATGTGAAAATCCCGTGGCCGACCAGGGTCCGGAAGAGGCAGTTGGTGAAGGTGTAGTAAGTGCCAGGCCTCTTAAGCTTAGGAACACATCCTCAATGTTGTTATCTTAGAGCATAAGAAAAAGAAAAAGAAAAAGTTCCTTGGAGGAGTATGGGCATCCTGTGGTAAAAAAGAAAGGGTTATTACCTTGAAAAATCTCAAAATAGTACACATATGGCCACCGGCGAGCTCGCCGGACCTTGTCCTGGCCTGGCGAGCCTTCGGTGACCTCGCTGGACTGGTGACCGGCGGTGGACCGGCGACCGGCGTCAGCGGCGGTCGGCGGCGGACGGCGGCGGGCGATGGCGGACGGCAACCGGGATGATGAAAGAGAAGAACGAGGGTTTTATCGATTTGATTCTTTTTTTGATTCTCAAATCTTGTCCAAAATTGTTCCTGGGAACAAAAATTTTACCAAACGCAATTCTTGTCCCAAACTGATTCTGGGAATAAAAAAATCAGAATCTAGAACTGTTTGGCACGTTGCCAAACAGGCCCTTAGAGGTTTCTAACGCCATTAATTTCATGCATATTGCTCATCGTTTGGACCACTTTCCATTTTTTTTTTTAATACTAGATCAGAATCTGGACATGGGATTAAATTCGGACTCCTATTCTAACCCCTGTTTGGATAGAGTTTTGACAATTATGTTTTATTTTTTCTATAAGGATTATGCACTTGAGCTCTTAAAAAAACTTGCTTGCCAACATGTTGGCCATGTTCTAGGTTTAGTTTAGGATCCTGAAGATGGATAAGACATAAAGACGGTGGAGGTCGATATTTATTCCGATCATAATCATTTACTATCGTTTTCCCGACATATGTCTTGGGTTTCTTTTGTTGTATAAAGCCTGAGGAGTTGCGTGTTCTTTCTTCCTCTTATCATTTTCAATTGTGTTTCTTTTTTATATTTTCTAAAATTGTATGATAAATTTACTATTTCCTTTAGTGTTACTTTATGTCTCGCAATTTTCAATTCAATTGGGTGTTTCCTTTTCATTTTCTTTAGAAATAGAATAGCATAAAAATGACCAACTACACATGATTGCTTAGTTTAGGACTAAACGATCCTAAAAATGTAAAAAGAAATTCATGGACACGTTAGGTAAATACAACATACTGTTTAAGTACCAAAAGGGCGCTAATAAAAATATTGGCGTAACCCAAGTCTCCGGACCTAGATATCTAGTCGCATCGAAATTAAGGGAACACTTCCGACCCTCAATTAGGTTTCTAGCCAATCCCTAAAAACGAGGCTAGTGGCAACTCCCGTATTATTTGTCAGTTGTCCTAAAACAACTAGACTGTATAAATGAACTCATCATGCAGGGCATGGGTCCCGATAGGACTCGTCATGATTTAGCATACTCGCATGTGGAAAATTCCTAATGGATGAAGTGATGTTATCCTTAGGAAGGAGTACTAGAGGGAAGACTATCATGGTAAAAGTATCATTAAATCCGATATTCATGCCCGACCTCCTCTCTCAAGATGTGTCGGCTGTGGGGGTACGGGTCACGATACTCCGTTGTCACGTGGGGTACGAATTTGGGATAACTCGTGACCTTGTAAAGGGAACTTTCGACAGATTTATCCAGGGATGAGGTGATGACATCCCTGTGGTTGAGAACCGTGAGGGAACTTTCATGGTTAAATATCCCTAAATCCAACTTTTCCCCTTTCCTTTTTTCACGAGAAGGATCAAGGGCTGCGAAATGGGATCGCAACACACAACACCCATTAATTGAGTGCCTATCTCTCACTATTACCTTACTTGAGTTATCTTATTATCTCTCATTCACGATCACGACTCTCAATCTCAACACCCATCAACTCTCGACCTCAATTCTCAACTTTTAATATGAGTTCGATCTTTTTATTGATATTGCAACTAAGAATATGGAATTTTTTTGTATTTATCTTTACTCTAACTTACTGGTTGAATTAAAAATAGCATCTTTTGTTGCATAAAACAGTCAAATTTTCCAGAACATAATAGAGCAGAAAAATACAAATTTTGCAGGCTAAATGAGACCAAAAAATCATAGAAATTTAATATGTGGTAGCATAGGATGTACTCTCCAAATTTTATGAAGGACACATGATAGAATTTTTTATCGAAAAATTTGTGGAAAATGCAAAGTAGGATGTAATCGGTTCAGCTACCTCGAAGACAGATTTCGAATCCTGTAGTTTTTCAATATATCTTTGTTGTATGAAGTTAATTCTAAAATTAAAGTATGTCAGAAAGCAGCCACCAAGGGATGACTTTTGTGAAGAATGCCACATGAAATTCACATCATAAAAAATGGTAAAAATTAGCAAAACTCGAGGTCGGGCTAAAACTGAACGTACATTGACAAATTATTTTCCATTTGGGCTCAACCCTCGACAATTTCAGCCTAGTGGTGTACGCAGATTGAATATATAACTCTCTTAAAAGGATATGCTAACTCAACGACTAACATTCCAAGCTTTCAAACTATATAACCTTGTCCGTAAACCTATTGACTAAAGGCTAGCTTTCCAAAAACACTAGATTCAACGGATTTTTGAGGAAACTCTCCTTGTCACACAACAAATGATCAATATAGGTTGGAAGGAAGGATATCTACTTGTTTTGGATACTCATGGACAACGGCTATGACTCGATAGGACGAAGGCGAGGTTGACAACGGCAATGGTTGGGCTGAGGTGCGCCTGAGGGCTGACTTAGGCAACTGAGTCCTTCTATCTTTTACGGTCGAGGGTTGTGAGTAGAAGGCTTGCACTGAATAGCAAGCTTGAGGAAGGGAGTGACAATGAGCTAAGGGGACGTCGGATGATGGGTGAACTTGAGAGAGATGTGGACTAAAATGGCAAAAAGTGAGGTGTAGTGGTAAAGATGCTTGTTCTACATACATCAAGGGAATAAAAAGGAGAAAAGAATTGGGGGCATTGGAAGACTGGCGGTGGAGATAAGAGGACAAGCGGCTTCCTCTCTCTCTCTCTCTCTCATTCCCTCCACGCATTCGGTCTTCACCAGTCCATTGCAACAACTGAGGTGTCATCTATTGCCGTTTTGCTTAGGAAGGCTTCACACACAGTTGGTCAACTTGCCGACCCTATAGAGTGGACGTGGTAGCAGACTGAGGGGGAGGGGACGAGCAGATGGTGAAGTTAGGAAAAAGAATGTTAGGAATGGCCGTTATGCTTTTATCTTCTGCGTTTCTTCTTCACTCACTGCTCGCTGCCAATGATTCATCACAATTTGGGAAATGGTGGGGGATTAAGTGACATGTTGGTTGTCCTGGTGAGTGCACTCGACACTAGCTAGGGTAAGTGCAATTTGTTGTTGACTAACTATGAGTGTGACAAGGTGAAGGGAATGACTTCTTGAGTTGGTCCTCGTGTGGTGGGAACAGGTGTTGGAGTTGTTAGCGACGAGGTAGCAGCGGTGACTCGGTGATGTAGATGCATCCTCGAATGAGGTGGAAATGGTGTCGCTTAGTGATGACACGGTGAGGATGCGAACAACGTAGTCTGACAATAGATTCAATGATGTGGTGTGGGCTGTTATATATTTGAGGCTTGCTATTTTGTCAAGCTAAAAATCGAGATGTCACACCTTTGTTTGTTCAATCAAAGTAGTGTTGAATTTAGGGCTTGAAATTCGGAAATATTGGAAATTCACGGGATTAAGTCCAACTTTTTAGTTGTTGAGCTACATATTTTTATAGAAATAATAGTTTAGGATGTTGTGAAGTTGTAGCATTTTGCGAATCTTAATTTGAGCTTACGGTTTGCTCGGAATGAAATTTTCAAGTTTGATGCGCCTTTTGGACAGAGTTCCGAATAGTAACTTTGAGCAGAATTTTAGTCATTTCTGATGAGGTCTTGGGGCAATTGAGTTGAAGTTCTTATAATATATCAAAATGGCTTTCTAAGGATTATAAGTTGGCTTGAAATGGAATTTTGTGGAGGAAGTTGTGGCATGATGAAGTTTAACATGCAAGCTATGCCTAGCGAACAACATTAGATTTCCGCTAGAGGTGAGCACTTCATTAGTGCATAGATGTCTTTTTATCGACAAATAGACATCGTTCATTAGAATATCATTTCAGTTGATCTTTTGATATTGTTTTTCAGTTATTTGTTAAGAATTCAAGTGCTTTTCGACTCGAGTAATCGCCGTAGTTGATTTTTGACTTTTCCCAGGTGAGTGATATTTTTTCTTCTTTGTGTTTTAAACTCATATTTTGAAAAACATTATGGATTAAGCACTCTATGAATTAAAAATAGCATCTTTTGTTGCATAAAATAGGATCAAGCCTTTACTGCTATTTTGTTGTTTAATAGGGAATATCATCATTTGACTTCAACTTGAACGATTGCTTATAAATGGTTTGTGAAACCTTCTATGAAAGAACCTTGAAAAGTTCATGATTTGTTAAAGTGGTTGTGAAAAGTGCTTTGATATTTAAATATTGATTGCTATGGTTATGAGATAATTCTGATTCTGGTTATGGAGTATTGAAGATTTGTGATTGATGGTTAATGCTCAGTGTCTCTGTGAACCCTAAGGGGTTTATGGGCATGCACATATTAGTCTAAAATATCCTTGTGGGCTGCGCCACCAGTTAATAATAGATGGAGACCTAACCAATGAGGGAATCTTGGTCGCTTAATCATGAGTGTGACGCGTGAATATGGTTAGATGCTTGTGGACCATTGATGTGTGTTTTTATGAGATTGGCCAATGGACTGGACTACTAGGGTTTGCTTTGTTATTTATCTTGGAATCTAGTAATTATGTCGTTGCAATTATGTGTGGAGCAAAAATAGAAATTGAGAAGTTTAAGGGAGGTACAACTTGGGCGGTGAAGCAAGATAGGTGCACTATTAATAGATAAGGTTTGGTCTAGGCATTGGATGACAAAGCTAAGTTGCCAAAAAATGCTGATGATGATGAGTTAATGAAGACGGTAAAGAGTATCGAGGACTAACTACTAAAGGCCAAGCACCCCAAGTCATGTTATGCTAAATTGAACCTATTAGGTAGAACTTCAGGCGAATCCCAAATCAGAATCAACTTTTTGCTATAGCAGCTTGTGTCCTTCGATGCTAAGTCTTATTGTAAACATAAGAAACTTCGTCACAACATCAATGGGGAAAAAGGGGAGGAAAAAGCGAAGAAGAAAGAAAGGAGATAGTTCAATCAAAAGGAGGGAAACATGTGGGACAAGGAAGAAGAATTTGAGGGCATAATAAAACAAAGTAGAGAGAGTAGGAAAAAGAGAGGGGGAGCATAAAGAAGAGAATAAAATAAGGGAGAGAGAATGATCACCGAAAGCAAGAGAGGAAAATGGAAAAAGAAAATAGAGTGAGCAGAGCAACTAAGAGAGATGGAAAGGAGCAACATGCGTGCTCCCGAGATCCGACGAACTAGATTAAATCTGTTTCGTGACACACAGTAAGGATTTGGACTTCACTGAAATTTCATAGTTGGGCTGTTAATTCAGATCCATTCAAATTCTGAGTTATTGGGTTCATTGGATAAAAGATTACTAGATGCTCCAAGTATCAAGATAAATAAGTCTTTATTTTAAGTTCTTCATTAGAGGCTGTGCCCCACTGCACAATTTGACATGCGAAGAACAAATTAAGTAGATCGATATGATAGAGTCTAATTACTAGAAGTAAGCTTTCTTGATGCACAAACCGTGCGGATCCTCAACTGGACGGTAATGGACCCGAATGCTTTGAAGAATTCGCACCACCAAACAAAAAAAGTGGTCGGACGTTTGTCTGCGGAAGATCTCCAATGCCCAGGTCAATGTATTTTTGCAGAAGCAGAGGCTAAATATTGAGGAGGCATACATTGCCAAAGGACATTTGTATTTTGTAGAGGGAGATCACGGGCTTACTATTCTGGGCTTATCCACAAGTTAGTGTGCTCTATAAGCTTTTTTTCTTACCTGTAGGGCCCAATGTTTCTTGTATTCGTCAAGCTTGGCCCAACCAATGCGATGAATCAAGTAGAATTCTCTTCTTACTTTAGTACAGCTCCAAGAGAAGTGACAGTCTTATGAGTAGTAGATGCATATTCAAGCTACCATGCAATGCGTAACGAAGCAGTATGACAATATTTAAGAAGAGTCAGATTATGAATGGTAGGTCAATATTCAGGACAAGTGGTCCATATACATGATCTTGTAGAGCTAAATGCAACCGGATGGAAATAGAAAAGTTCACTCCATCTTAAGATGATTACAGAGTGGTCTAATGAAATAGTTATTAATTAGAAGTAAATAAAAGAAAAAAAAAATTTCATCTCATGCTTTAACGTTTTTTCTAATCAATTCCTGGTGCTTTTAATTTTTTTAACAAAATCCTTCTTCTTGCACAAATAGTCAAATGAAGATCTTCCAACACCATATTTAGTCAAACCCGCCCAATATGATCGTCCAAGAACATCAGGACATTTTATCAACATGGATGCTACCATGGGAAAGAAAATAAAAAAGAACATAATTTGTCAACATTGACAAAATCTGACATCGCACTTTGATTTTGTTCGACAGTGGCAACGGCCAACGGGAGACTTGATTAGATAATCTGTGCAAGCGAAAAAATTTAATTAGAAAAATCACAAATCAATTAAAAAATTTCATGACAGTATAAAAGCGGAAAGCAACATTTTTCCTGAATTATAATATCCAACGGAAAAGCATCGTAGGAGGGAAAATTCTCGCATAGATTGAGTTCGAGACCCCACCACATATAATCACATGGAGTTCATATAATAAGAAAAATGGTTAATATCCTGAAAAACCCAAAACTGGTACACTTGTGACAAATTTACCAAAAACTATTTTTTTGAGCACTAAAAACCCCAAACTAGTATACCTTTGACAAATTATCCCAAACTGGTACACTTGTGAAAAATTTACCTTACCCTATGTTAGTTTTCATTAAATTTTATTATCAAATTATTACGTTAAATGACACGTGACAATTGACTAGTATACCAATTTGGGATTTTACGATCCGTTTGTCAGAGTTTACAATTTTTATGATTTTTTTTTGTGGTATTAATCCAATTTAGCGAAGAGTATATTTATCACAAATTTATCAGTTTAGGATTTTTTGCGGTCGAATAAATTACTTTGGGGTAAATTTGTCATAAATGTACAAATTTAGGGTTTTTTTATGGTCAGTCGGGGTAAATTTGTCACATGTGTACCAATTTGGGGTTTTTCATGGTGAAAAAAAATAGTTTGGGGTAAATTTTTCATAAGTGTACAAGTTTGGAGTTTTTTAGGATATTAACCCTAAGGAATGGAAAAGCCATCCTTTTATTTTTTTTTTTTTTTTTATTTTTTCGCTTCTTCAGCTCACAGTTGTTGCCTGTCCATGGCCGAGCCACGCCCTCCGTCATCAAGGCGGCTCGCAGTCGATTCCCATCCAAAGCTGAATCTAAAGTTGTGCCTCCAGATCTAGCCTCAAGAACGGCCGCAAGCCTTTGCTTGTCCATGGCGTGTGAGGTAGCACATCTACATATCTAGCGGCCACGGCTCATCCGTCGCTGTGAGCCTTGACATTGAGCTCGATATCCCAATGGCCATCAACCGTGAGCTCAGACAGCAAATGAAAAACAGATGAACGAAGTCGAAGGCTTGAGTGCAGCATGGGTGAGTGACGCCAACGACGCTTGAACGCTCTCGGTCATGGACGAACTACGCTAAGGACAGCCAAGGACGAACTATATGCCAACGGCAGCATTGAACGCGTTCGGCCATTGACAGCCAAATCTGGAGAGCAACGCCAGTGGGGCCTAGACGCGGCGCCGGCAAAGTGAACGAGCAAATAAAATTAGTTAACAAACTCTTGAGAATTGGGATGACATAGTCAGAAGTCTGAGCCCTTTTGCTCCTGCCACTAAAATCTCATCCTAGAAGAAAGTAGAATTGCTTACGGATGCCATCTAATTAGTCTCTTCTACCATCATCTTTGCCCATTTCACAGTGATTGGCACAGGAAAGACTAATATTTTCTCCTCTCAGATCTAGTCGTCCGTGACAATGTAATACTAGGGCCAAGGATTGCGTGTATTAGTAATCTTGACAGATTTTGGAAGAGGTCGGGCTAAAATGACGTAATGATCACCGTTTGGGACATTGCAAAATTGCCTACCTCTGCTGGTTTTCTCTGCATTTCTCCTCTTGGTCTTTTGCACTCTTCAGTTATTTGAGAAATTTGTAGAATCATGCATTTACCCACACAAAACAAATAGCTTGCTCTCTATGACCATTTAACAGATAACAGTGACAGAAATTGACTGTAAAGCACTCAACTGCCAAATTTAGTTGGATATTTGGAATCTTTTTCATGGTCATGTAGAAAATGACTCCTGATGGCATAAATAAAAAAAAAGATGACATCTGACACAAAGATTCAGGCAAACTCATTCCCAAATGAGGCTACTTCTTTCGATTTCTATCAATCAGCAATCGCAACTACTAGTAGCTAACGAGTCACCTGCCAGCGCCACCGACACCAAGACAATGACTAACGCTGCCCTGGTCCTATATTTGCATAGTGCCACACCTTGAGAAAACGTATCATATGCATTGGAAATTATTATCCAAGTTGTCGAAAATCTGGACGATGCTTCCGTGTGGCAAGCAATCTGATATTCACAAAGGGAATGACTTCCCTCAACGAATGGACAGTTAGCAAATCCTCAAAGTAGAGTAGATCCACACGCAAACGGCATTCCTGGCACTTTAGTTTATCAAGGAGAGTGTTCTCTTGGAGCCATCAATTTAGCTTTCATTCCCTTAACTATAATGCACAGAGATCCATTCAGTTCTTCCTGACTCCATTTTTCCTGAATTATAATATCCAACGGAAAAGCATCGTAGGAGGGAAAATTCTCGCATAGATTGAGTTCGAGGCCCCACCATATATAATCACATGGAGTTCATACAATAAGAAAAATGGTTAATACCCTGAAAAACTTAAAACTGGTATACTTGTGACAAATTTACCCAAAACTGGTATACCTTTGACAAATTTATCCCAAACTGGTACACTTGTGACAAATTTACCCTATGTTAGTTTTCGTTAAATTTTATTATCAAATTATTAAGTTAAATGACACTTGACAATTGATTAGTATACCAATTTGTGATGACATGATAATTAGTTTGCATAATAGGTTCATTTAATTAGAAATTTGTTTGATAGTAAAATTAGGTCATTTAGTTAGAGTGCATGTTTTAATTTCGAGATTAAAACAAAAAAAAATTGTTTGCTTTTTGTTTGATTCTTTTAATGCAATTTATTTAATTCATTGAGTGTTTAATAATGGTTGAGCATCTGTGTGATCATCCCATCGCATGAGAATAATTTAGATTAAATAAATACAAGCTGTCTACAAAAATTTTTTTTTGAAAATTAAAAAGAAATGGTACAGAAAAGGCATTAGAGAAATCTAGTGTAACTAAGTCCCTGTACCTTTATTCTCTGGTTCGTAAAAGTAAAATAATTCTCTCATTATTTTACTTAGGTGTCTAATCTACCTACCGTAAACTGATTAGTAGCGATTCCTAGATAATAATCGTTTGCATGTTAAATATTTGAACCTTAAATCGTGAATTTGTATGGGCTTGGGAGAGTTCGAACTAAGTTTAAAGACTTAGTAGTTCATTAGTCTAAACCCAGATGGTGTACCCGAAAGTTAGGTCGCGACACTTGGGCATTGGAGATTCCCGGTGGACAAATGTCCGACCATTTAATTCTCTGGCAGTGCAAATCGTCCAAAGCATTTGGGTCAATTACCATCATGTTGAGGATCCGCCCGGTTCATGCATCAACAAAGCTTATTCCTACTAAATAGACTCTTATCATACTAATACACTCTTCTTAACATGTCCTTAACATGCCAAATTATGCAACAGACACAACATCTAGTGAAAGAACTTGAAATGAAGACTTCTTAAACTCAATACTTTCGGCATCGGGTAAACTTCTATAGATCGAGGTGTCAGCGCATTCACAAACATATAACCCATTATCTAGTGATCGTTTCTTGTTTCGAGAAACTTGCTCCTTTCTGGTGATTATCTATCGTATTCAGCCAAGAAGACACTCTGAAAGTTTTATTGCAACTTTAAACCAACCAGTAAAAGAATCAGATTACAATGGTTTACCAAACTTGATGAGTGTAGCTTCAATCAGAGCCCTGCTGCATTGTGATCGACATATGGGTGACTTGGCGTGATGGTTCAGAAACCTCTTTCCTTGAAAGACCCTGCCGGTCCAATGTAATCCAAGTCTCACGATCAGAACATGTTTGCAAACATCCAAAGATACACCGGGTGCACCTGCAAACGCAGCTTCTAGTTGAATGCACAACCCACTGCATTAAATCAAGTGGATGCTCAAGGTTTGTTTGGCAATTTGCCAAACAGTGATAATTTCTATTCTTTTGTTTCCAGAAGTAGATTTAAAATAGAAATCCGTTTTGTAAAATTTGTATTTCCAGGAACAAATTTCAATTTTTTTTGTTCCCGGAAATAGATTTGAAACAGAATCGAGAAATATAAAAAAAAAAATTAATTCTTTGTTCCCAAGAACAATTCTAGAATCATCTAACTTATTTTCTCTATTTTCTTTTTTCTTGTTCTTCTTCTCTCTTTCTTCTTCTTCGACTGCTGCTATCGCTGTTGTTGCTGTCCGCCACCCATCGTTGCCAGTTGCCGATGCCCAGTTGGGTGAGGTTCGTCGAGCTCGTTGGAGGCTCGCTAGGCTAGGGTGAGGTCTGGCGAGCTCGTCGGAGGCTCGCTAAGCTAGGATGAGGTCCGGCGAGCTCACCGGAGGCTCGCCCAGCCACTAGCAAGGCTCGGCAGCCCTCGCTTGGGCCTCCCCTGGCCATTGACAAGCCTCGCTTGGCCGGACGAGGCTCACCTAGCCACAAGTGAAGCTCGACTTCGCCCAGATCTAGCAAGGCTGAGCTCGCCCAGCCGCCGGCGGGGCTTGACCTCACTAGATTTGGGCAAGCCTCCAGTGATTAATGTTAAGTGGGTTAGACGGCCCATTCTTGAGTTACCATCCCATCAACAATTAAAGGTGCAATGCACGTTCTTACACCAACATGTCGGTGAGCCTGCATTGTCCTCGCACTAAATGTACACACTGCTCATCTTATTTGGCATAGGTCTATTTACTTTCCACGAAAATTCTTAACAAATAATGTTTGCAGTGGCTTTCCTTTTTATTTTGATTTTTTCGGAAAGGTATCTTTCGTCAATGAATCTTATTTTAGGTACAGCGCACAGATCTTTTTATGTATGGAATATTTTTAATTAATGAGGCAAGTATGTCGAAGGAGGGAGAGAGAGAGAGAGAGAGAGAGAGAGAGAGAGAGAGAGAGAGAGAGAGAGCGATATATGGGGGCAAATGGAACTGGGGAAACACGCTACTTGTATGTTGCCCTCATCTGGTATCCTTGTGTTATCCGGATCAGTCAACCTTTCTAACGAATAACATTAAATAACTTGCAAATGCTCCACGAACACGAGAAAGAGGGGAAAAAAAAATTTGAGCGAGCCATGGAAACGGAAAAAAAAAAAATTGAAAAAAATATACTGGAATTGAGTTAGCATCATTTATATTTTTCTACAAATTTATCTCTTTTTACGCAAACTTTAAAGAAAAAGTGTAATTGTTTTAAGAGAAATCTATTCGAACAACCATTAGCAGTTGAGCTTGTACTTTTGCCCGCGAGCAAGGGATTTTTATCTTTGGTTGGTGAAATATTGACATGGTCATTTTCATGTTCATGTAAAGGATCTTTATGATGTCAATTGCTAGTGTAGGAAATAATTTATGTACTTACCATTGGATGGTTGACATGTCAAAGGGTTACTAATTATCTCAGGAGTTGACCTTTTAAATTATCCACTAAGTGCGTCAACGCGGCCACTACTTGTAGGCAGAAACTCTATAATTGAAATCTAAATTCACTCGATTGATATTTTAGGATCTCATCTTCAACCTTATATTCATCTCTCCTTTTACAGATTCCCACATAATTGAAAGAAAATTCGGAGTTAGTTTGGCTTTAGGAAACATTTGTTATTTTCATTTTACCTCAAGTTCAGTTTTGTTAGGCAATATTCGAGACTTTATCAAGTTCGCTCAAGGTAAAATTTTGATCCTACACACTTGAGAACAAGAAATATTCTCTCTAGACTTATTTCCGCTGAAGAAGGTAGGACACGAGCCAAGAGAGCCAACACAGTCTCTTGAATGGAATAAGGCCAAGTGTTGAAAATGTTTAACAGAGAAAGTGAAGGAAGGCACACCTCATTGAATGTCTTCCTCATCTTGCGAAGAACCGTCTCTCTATAACCCCTGTAAGTCCTTTTATAAGTGAGATTGCTAGTATGAACACCTAGAGGGGGGTGAATAGGTGTATAAAATAAATCTTGGCAAATGTATGTGGATTAAAATAAATTTCGAGTAAAATAAAGGAGTTAAGGAAAAGAATAAGAACACAAGATTTATAGTGGTTCGGCTTAATCCAAGCCTACGTCCACTTTCCCACGTTAACAGTCTTCTTTGTTGGATTCCACTATGCAATCAACAAGAGATTACAACTTTGAGTGCAAACACTTAGTAGTGATCACACTATCTCACTAAGTCACTCTTTTGGTATTTCTCTCACGATTACAAACGTTTAAGCTCTCCAAAGACAAGTGTATGAACAAAGATCGCTCGGATTTTGGAATTATAAATTCTACGCTCTATCTCTTACTTGCTCATCGGTCCATGATCTCCTTAAATACTCATCCACTTCCAAACTACCCGTTGGACAATATCCCAGAGAATCGTCTTCCAATATACCCATTGGACAGCTCTGTATCTAGAAGATTTGGTAGTCGTTGAGTGATAAAGGTAGAATCCCAAATTGATTCCGATTGCCCATACAAATGGAATCTTGGTTTCCATAAGTAAAGCTTCTTCGTATAGAAAGTTCTTGTCTTCAAGATCCAATCGTCAATCAAATAGATTGAGTCAATCAAATCAATCTTGATGTGAAATCCAAACCAGATCACTAGCCGTTGTATGATTGGGCTTGAGTTACATTCTGTCGAATCCGGATGTAAAGTCTGAGAGCAATAGACTTTACAATCTGAGTCTGAGTGCAATAGACTTTACAATCTTGGTCCGAACATATCTGCTTCTGAACAGATTTAGCTTTAAGGCATGTACCTAGTTCAGCTTCAGAATAGAGTCTATCTTCTGGTTCAGCTTTAGCATAGAGTCTGTCTTCTGGTTTAGCATTCATGTTCAGTCTGAAATTAGTCAGAGTTGACAGACTTCTGATGTAGAACAGACTTTGATACTAAAGTCTGGTAGTCTTCAGACTTTGACACAGAAGTCTGGAAATCTTCATAATATACTTTGGACATATGTTACGTTCAGTTTTCTGGCCGTCTTTAGACTTTGACAATATCATTTACATGTTCTATTATCTGCATGGTTTATTATTTAACCATTAAACATGTTAGTAGCCTTTGATTTATTTTGTTATCTTCAAAACATCATAAGGGATTTCCCTAACAATTTTCCCCTTTTTGATGATGACAAAACAATATATGAATATGCAGATTTGTAAACATACTTTTAAAGATATTAATTTAAATCAAAGGATATCAGAAGATAGCAAATAGATTGAGCATAACAATATATAGAAAAATAATCACAGCTCAATATTATGCAATAAAGAATATCAACCAATCAACACATATGCATATTCATATCTTCTCCCCCTTTTTGTCATAATCAAAAAGCGATAATAATGGAAAAAAATATCACGTAGAGAATTATAAAAAATATCTCGCATGAATCACAATTTCCAAAAATCAGCTTTTATAAAGCAAGTCGAATATTAAGGATATGCAATATAGCTTACTTCGATCATATATATCAGCAAATATTCAATAAAAATCACGGATGCATCATAAAATTCATTTATCCTTTTTGTCATAATAAAATGATAATATCAATAAAAGATTTGTTAATGACAAAAGGTAATAAAAGATGCACCAACCGAATTTTTTTAAAACAAATTCTGACACATTTACCTTTCATTTCATTCATAACAAGATCACGATCAATCCAAAAAGATTTTTCCATAATTGATCAAAGCTCCTCCTCAATTTGTTGCCTTTTTGAGATGATCACGATTATTTTCCTTTTCTTTTGGATTTGATTTCTCCCCCTGTGATCATGACAATATTTGCGAATAGAAATAATTACTGCTTGTTGAACAAATTTTTTTTTTTTTTTTTTTTCAGTATTTCCTTTGTAACAACATCATCTGCAACGATCACTTGCATTTTGAAATTTGAGGCAAAAATTTATTTTTTTTAAGCAAGCTCATCTCAAATTCAACCTGCATCAACTTAACAAACTTTTTCCACAAATAAGCTCTAATAATATCCACGTAATATATAATGTCCTTTCTTCAAAAAAAAAAAAATTGAATAGCATATATAAAATTATCAATTATTAAAATTTAGAACTATTCAACATTTTGTACGACACATTAGGGATTTCCTTAACAATTTGCAAAAACTTTGCACAAGGAAAGGAATTTTTGAACCTAAAAAAGATAGTATAGAATATTCATAATTTTCTGATTGAGTTTTCCAAAATTCATATGGAAGATTCTTTTGTGACCTGCTAATTCTTATATAACAGATAATAATCTTTGCAAAAATGTCACTTCATATCTTCCTTTTATTTGCGGATCAAACTTGCTAGATTTAATATATCTTCTAAGAATATAGCAAGAATATCCATGAATATGTAGTAATATCTTTCAAGATCAAAGAGATTTCCCTGAACAGAAATTTTAGATATGCATTTTGCAAAAGGAAAATAGATATTTCTGTCACGTGCCAAAATTGCAAACCTTATATTTATGACAAAAGATATTCGCAATAAACAATCATCCAAAATCATGATAAATGCACGTAGAAATTTGCAAGGCTGGATGAAAAAAAAAAATTCTCTTACCCATGATATATATTTGCAATATACCATTGAAAAAGAAAAATCATTACCAATCTTCGCCTGAGATTCTTTTCTTATTGCACAAAAATCTGTGTAGATTTGAAATCATTATTGCCTTATTGAATTTCCTGCAATCAACTCATTTCCCTTTTTGGTATCCATCAATTTGGATCCTTCCATGACGTTAGAGCAAAATATATAATCACCAAATATTCTTTCTTAATTCATCATAACATAGTACTCAAAGAAAGAATATTATGCACAATGATATTTTGAAAAATAAATTCTCACTTGGTCATAGTATGATAAAAACAGAGATAATAAAATTCCTTGAGTGTCTAAAAATATCTTGCATAATAAATTAATATCATGTAAAACAGATTTTTATTTGGCAAAATATGATAAAATCTTAGAGGGTTAATTCCAAAAAAAAGCACAAACTTTAGGTCGATGGACAAATCTAGCCAAAACTTTTTTTTGTCTCATAAAAATGCACAAACTTTAGGTCAATGGACAAATTTGGCCAAAACTTTTTTTTGTCTCATAAAAAGCACAAACTTTAAGTTGAGTGACAATTTTTGCCCAAATTTTTTTGTTTGGAAAAAAAATCATCAACTTTCACTTAAATTCTAAATCTGGCCACCCTTTACTTATATTCATTGATTGTCCTTAATCCATGTGCACTTGTTGGATAACAGAATCCATTTTCTTCTTGTTTAAGCCATAGCTTGAAAAATAACAGTGAAACTATGCCATCTCCTATACTTCACTAGCAAGTAAAAAAATCTCCCGATTGAATTTCTCTCGCTAGACTTTATTGTTTTGTCATAATATGAAACTGTAGATCATCGCTTGTTAAGAAAAACCATGGATGAGATGCACCAACCTCACAACTAGAACTTTTTCTCTTGAAATAAGGTTAACTTCAAATAGAAAGTTAATGATAAATGTTAGATTTTGGATAGGAGTGAAAGTTTGTTATTTTTTATAAGACAAAACAAAAATGGGGCAAGAATTGTCACTTAACCTAAAGTTTGTGCTTTTTTACGAGACAAAAAAAAGTTCGGGCCAGATTTGTCCCTCGACCTAAAGTTTGTGCTTTTTCATGGGACAAAAAAAAGTTTTGACCAAATTTGTCCATCGGCCTAAAGTTGATGCTTTTTTTTATGGAATTAGCCCAAATCTTAGAGTATAAAATTAAACCAAATAAATTCATTTGTCTCAAAAAGTAATCACACGCATTATATCAAATCTCAATTCATGAATAATAAATCACACAATTCTTTCTTCAATAAAACAAATTAGAGAATATGATTATTATAAAGTCTCAATCAACCAAGGATATATCGAATATCAAGTATAATGAGAAATTTTAAATTGTGTACTCAAACCAAATTGAGAATAAAAAATTCATTACCAAATCCTCTTTTTTTTTTTTTTTTTTTTTGATAAGAAAATCCTCTTTCTTCTTTCTTCTTTATATCCTGCAAAAATAACTCATCTTTTCTTTGGTACCCATTTTTTCTTGGGTCCATGAGAGTTAGCAGAATATGCTCCTTTATCCAATTTTTCTTAATAGGTCTCCGGACTTTAGGACAATCTTTCTCAAAATGTTCCAAATCTCCACAATTTGAACACTTAAGGGCATTTAGACCAACATGTTTTGTAAAGATATTTTGAAAATGCTTATTGTACGTAAGTTTATGAGGTCTTTGTCTAAGTCTCTCCTTAACTTTGGGAAAATCAATGAGAGAATCATTTTCCTTAATGAAACCAAGTCCCGACTTATTATAGTAAGGAACTTGTATAGAAAGGATATGCTCTAATGTTTTTGATCAATTTGAAAATCTTATTGAAATATTTGAAAATCTTATTGAAATTTGAGATTTGAGCAAAGCTTCTTTATATACTTTGAAACTTTGAGAGGAATTTTTGAATGACTTACCTCGATTTCCTCATCGGATTCTGAGTCTGTGTCTAAGTCGGACTCTAATTCTGAGTCTGTGTCTGAGTCAGACTCAGATTCTGAATGTGCAATTAAGTATAAATTTCCTTGCTCATCATCTTCTTTTATTGTTCTTTTTTGGCTATTCTACTTGTATTTTCTTTGATTGAATTTCCTTCCTTTTCTACTCAGCTTTTTGAATTTCTTGACCATAAAGGCAAGTTCTTCATCGTCCATGTCATTTTCTGAGTCTGTTTCATCAAAAACAACATTAGATATTAAAGCAATGGACTTCTTACCTTCGGGATCTTCATCGTTGATTTGTTCCACTTCATAGGATTGAAGAAAGTCGATCAATTCATCAACGGTGAGTGGCATAATCCTTTGAGTCTCCTGGATTGAGATCTTGACATGGTTCCAATCTTTTGAGAGACCCCACAAGAGTTTGTTGACCTTCATTAGGAAAGAAATTGGATGACTTTGATATGCCAAACCGTTTACAATTTTTGTAAAACGATTGAACATATCTCCAATCGACTCTCCTTACTTCATCTTGAATGATTCATATTTGCTGAGCAGGAAGTTTACTTTTGTATCTTTTACACGATCGGTCCCTTCATATGTAATATGAAATCTATCCCAAACTTCTTTTGTTGTTACACATGAAGAGATTCTATTATATTCAGTATGAGACAATGCGCAATATAAAGAATAAATAGTTTTTGCATCAAACGCTTCTCTTTTGGACATCTCCATCCGAGACATAGGAGCGAGGGGTTTGCCTTCTTTGTCTTTGCCATTCTTATTTGATGTAGACGCAGTAGTAGGATTGATTCCTTTTTCCACAACATCCGATTGCAAGGGATCTTTGGATCTTAGGAATGCTTTCATTTTGTTCTTTCACACGTTGTATTCATTTCCATCAAAATATGGTGGCCTTGTGTTGCTTTGTCCTTCCATAAGTCCTGGTGCCAAGATAATAGCCATAAAAGATCTATAGCTCAAAAGTAAAAACACTTTTATAAACCGAACACTTGGCTCTAATACCAATTGAGAGTACTAGTATGAACACCTAGAGGGGGATGAATATGTGTATAAAATAAATCTTGGCAAATGTATGCGGAATAAAATTAATTTCGAGTAAAATAAAAGGGTTAAGGAAGAGAATAAGAACACAAGATTTATAGTGGTTCGGCTTAATCCAAGTCTACGTCCACTCTCCCACGCTAATAGCCTTCTTGGCTGGATTCCACTAGGCAATCAACAAGAGATTACAACTTTGAGTACAAATACTTAGTAGTAGATTACACTATCTCACTAAGTCACTCTTTTGGTATTTCTCTCACGATCACAAACGTTTAAGCTCTCCAAAGACAAGCGTATGAACAAAGATCACTCGGACTTTGTAATTATAAATTGTACGCTCTATCTCTTACTTGCTCATCGATCCATGATCTCCTTAAATACTCCTTCACTTCCAAACTACCCGTTGGACAGTATCCCAGAGAATTGTCTTCCAATATACCCATTGGACAGCTCTGTATCTAGAAGATTTGGTAGCCGTTGAGTGACAAAGGTAGAATCCCAAATTGATTCCGATCGCCCATACAAACGGAATCTTGGTTTCCATAAGTAAAGCTTCTTTGTATAGAAAGTTTTTGTCTTCAAGATCCAATCGTCAATCAAATAGATTGAGTCAATCAAATCAATCTTGATGTGGAATCCAAACCAGATCACTAGCCGTTGTATGATTGGGCTTGAGTTACGTTCTGTCGAATCTGGATGTAAAGTCTGAGAGCAATAGACTTTACAATCTGAGTTTGAGTGCAATAGGCTTTACAATCTGGGTCTGAACATATATGCTTCTGAACAGATTTAGCTTTAAGGTCTGTACCCAGTTCAGCTTCAGAATAGAGTCTATCTTCTGGTTCAGCTTCAGCATAGAGTCTGTCTTTTGGTTCAGCATTCACGTTTAGTCTGGAATTAGTTAGAGTTGACAGACTTCTGATGTAGAACAGACTTTGACATTAAAGTCTGGCAGTCTTCAGACTTTGACATAGAAGTCTGGAAATCTTCACAATATACTTTGGACATATGTTACGTTCAGTCTTCTGGCCGTCTTCAGACTTTGACAATATCATTTACATGTTCTATTATCTGCATGGTTTATTACTTAACCATTAAACATGTTAGTAGTCTTTGATTTATTTTGTCATATTCAAAATATCATAAGGGATTTCCCTAACAATAAGTACTTAGCTTTGAGCAATTCAGTACTGCTATCTTGCATTCATTTGGTATCTTTGAGTTCGAAACATCAATCGACCTTTCCAACTGTCCACACATGACAATAGGCAAACAATCGAAAAGCTCCAATTCTTGAAGGCCATGGCTTGAAGATCCACAAAGTCTTTCAGCTCCTTCGAGTTTGATAACCATACAACCCTCGTAGGGAACCAGACCTTGCAATGTTAAGTTCTAATAATTCCATTGTACTGCAAAATCGAATTTCAAGTAGCTTTGGGCAACTTGAAACTCTCATTTCATAGAGCTTCCTCAAGGTTGATGAAATAATCAACAATCCCTTGAGAAACTCACAATCTATCACAAGAAAATTTCTCAATTGTTCTAGCCCACCGAATTGAATCTCTCTTATTGGAGAGCAATGAAAACATAATTTTGACTAATTTTTAAAGCTAGAAAATTGTGGTCCAACAACTTATGAGTTGAAACTAATCATGCTAGAAAAAGTGAATTCTCTAATTCGAGGTAGGCAACGTAACTCCGTTGACGACACAGGAACATCTAAAAGACCCCACCACAACTTCTCTAGCTTAGATAACTTTCTAACCCATTGCAATTGAAGACTTCGCATTGGGTTTGATGCCTGGGCAAGTGATAGTCTACAACCATTAAATAGATGCAATTCCACTAGATTCGTGAGGTTATTGAGATCTTGAACTGACCGCAATGATGTTGATCAAACACATAGACAATTCAAAGTTAGAGGAAGCAACTCTTGAGGCTCATTTAAATCCATTAGATCCATCTTTTAGAGCCGCGTCAGGGAATTGATTGCTGTCGGTACTGCAGGAACACAAGTATGTGACATGTCTAGGACAGTTAGAAACATAGTCCACCTATTTCAGTGGGAAGTTTGCTTCCAAGTCGTTCGCAACCCACGGCATCAAGCTCTTCCAAGCTTTCAAGCATTCCAATAATGGCAAGTAACTTCTTTATTCAAGTCCTTCTTAGCCGCATCACCTTCAATCGCTTGAGATTTTTTTATCGAATCAAGTAACTCAACAATGATTGTCCCTGAGAGATCCAACTTTTGTAATGATGTCAAGTTACCTATTGATTCTAGAAACTCCTGCAACCTTTTATAGTCAGTGAGTGAAAGGAACTCTAGCTATATATGCTCTCCAATAGAAATTGGAAGTTCCAAGATTGGCGTGTATGATAGATTAAGGAATGACAAGTGGTTTGCATTGCCAATTGAATCAGGTAAACTTGTAATTTCCGAGAATGATACATTCGACTCAGACAATGATGCTAATTTCATGATAGAGTATGGAAGTCTCTCTATTTCGGAGCACTTTTTGATATAGAAGTCCAATCTCTTCTTGCAAATTCCAAAGATTCTCACAACATAAAATGTCCAAGTGAGGAAGACATTCTAGCTTCCCAATAGAGGAGTCTACTTCTTGCAAGTTTTGGCAATTATCAAGAGATAGTCTCTCCAAACTTAGGCATCTTGAAAAGTCTGGAGTTCATTTCAATCTCGTACATCTTGAGAGAGAAAAGGCTTTCAATTTGTATGCTATATGCAAAAAAGTCGTTGAAATATTATTAGGGAGGATCAAAGAGAGAATACTATGTTGAGAGAACAAAAGTACGTATTCACACCTTCAAAAGGCTCCATCCACCCCAATTTTTGCTTTTCTAAATGTCCAAAAGTTCTTAAAATACTAGATTTTCCAAGTGAAAATTGGTCACTATACAATCTAAAGGATGTCACGCCCCGAACCCCAAGACACGTGAAACAACCCGCTATGGTTATGTAAATGCGACATTCCTAGGTAGTGTCGCCGACCCCAACTTTTCTTATAATTATTATGCGCATGCAGAACGTGCAAAGAAACCCCTGACAAAAAGGCACGGGATAGGACAGCAGGAAAATCACTTCAAAATCAACCAAACATACTTTCATACATCATTATCAATCCATGCTTACATACACCAACAGGATCCGGAGACTATATACACCAAAAATGGGTCAAAGCTTATGTGCATCAAAAAGGGGTTAGCCTACACAACATGGATCGGTTCGCCAAAAAGAAAATCAACAGTCCTAGGACTACTGGTCAGCCCCATTTGACGATCCCACATCCTCAGGATCTGTCACCCAAGAGGCCGGGGGTGAGGTGTTGATCACTCCACAACCAGGAAGATCCGCCACGCCTTCATCCAAAATGACGTTCATCACAACCAGCAGAATATCCATGCTATCCAGAGGGCCAACCCTAACACCATCAACTCCGGAACGAAATCAAGCCCTAAACATGTACGGTACTCTATCATGCACGTTCACCTGGACCCAGATGAGGGTCCTAACCAACTGATAGACCCAACGACTCCCAGGGTCAGGAGCTCTCTCTGTCGTCTGGTCAATCTCCGTTGGTAGGCCACTCATCTCAGGGGGTACCGCCATCTACGGTCCTGTAATATTTTCCCCAAATCGGGATGAGACTTTGTCTCAGCAAGTTCACCCCTCCTAAACCCCTATTAGAAAGAAAATACGCTCCAGAGTGGTCTAACCACACAGCACAAAAGACTTACCTCACCTCCTTGCCTTCCTGCAGACTAGTACAATTCATGCCACTCAATCACAGGTAACAACAGGGATTTAAATCATTGGAGCACAGTCAATTTCACATAATTCGCAATCACAGCAAGCATTTTAATCATTAATCACTGCCACACAAGGGCATAGCCTACTCGCAGTTTGGCTATCTACTGACATATAGCTAGGCATCGCCTCCCCCCTTGGAGCGCGGCTTCGTCACTACATCGACGGCGTTCCCGAAGGAGGATGGGCCCATAATCAACTACGACCCGCATCCATTGTATGGGGCATCACATATAGGGGCAATTCCAACTTAATATTTCAAAACAATTTCTCATAATTATCATACCACAACTCATAATCAACTTAAGGCACTTCACACGTCATTCACATATTCCAATTACAACATTAATCTTTAAAAATCCAATTTCGATATCAAACCCGACATTTGAGATTTTCTAAATAAAATCCATGATTTCCTCAATCAACACTCAATTTGCAATAACTATTCATAAATTTCAAATTCTAAATATACAGCAATGATCAGCACGAAATTCTGAGCAATTAGAGTCAAAAATAATTTTTCGAGTTTTTTTTTTATAAATAATATTTTAATGATTTTTGGAATATGATTTATTATTAAATAATCCAAAAATTTCAAAACATTTATTTAAATAATAAATAAATTCTTTTAAGTCACATCAAGGCTTATTTTAAAATAAACCTACTTAACCCTTAAACAAAACATGCTTTACTTTAATTAAACAACTTAATCTAATCCATATTTAAATGAACTAATCTAACAACGTAATTTTAATCAACCTAAACTAAACACACTTAAGGCATGATTAACCCACTAATCGGGGTTTAGTGAGTTAAACTCACCGGAATCGCTTTCCGACGAGTCTCTGGCGAAGAGCACGACGACGCCGACGACAAACCTACACGGATCAACACCAAATGAGAACTAATACGATACCAAAACGAGCTCGGAAGGGGTTGGATCTTGCTGGTTTTTCCAGCAACTAACCGAGCTTGAAGGGTGACGGAACGGCGGCTGAATGGGCGGAGGAAGACCGGCGGAGGCAGCTAGGTCTTGGGACGGCAGCTCACGGCGACAGACGGCGGTGAAGGAGGCTCCGGCGATGACGAACAGCTGCTGCCTTGGAGAGACGATGACACGGGATGCTTGGCGGACGGAGATGAGGCAGCTCGCACACGGGACGGCGACGTGCGAGCTTCGGCGAACGGCGAGCGACGAGGAACGCGGTGAGACAGTGGCCGGCCAAGTGAGCAACCGAGCGGCGAAGAAGGGCGGACAAAGGAGGTTCGGACGCCAACTGTTCTCTCTCTCTCTCCATCTTTTCAAAATCCAATCATTTCCCTTGATTCAAGGAAGAAGATGAAGTGAAAGCCCACCTTTTCAAGAGCCCATCTCCTCCCTCCACTTGTCACCACCGTAGCCAATCTTGCCTCCTCCATCACATCATTGTCACCATCCACTAACTCCAACATTCCACAACTTTAGTCCAATAGGTTCAATTTCATTTTCCGCCGGGGTACAAATTCTTGTACACCCAATTACTTCAACTCCCATCAATTCTCTTTCAATTGAATCCAAATTAAAGTCCATGAATTAATCCAATGTTCCTAATAAGATTTGTAACACAACATGACTTCCAATTTCAGAATTCGATCTCAATTTCACGGTTAATTTCACTTTGGCACAATACTAGCGCATTATAATCTACTGAGCAGCTTTTAGAAATTTTTGTGCATTTGACTTGTGGTTGATCAATTCAAGCCATAATGTACATCTTTGACACATTGGCAACTTTCGGTTGTCAGGGTAATTTCAAGATTTCAAATACGGACACAGGGTACCCAATCGATAGAAAAGTCGGCCCAGTGTCGGTCGACAAGAATTATGCGATCCGGCGGAATCACCCACACCTGATCACATGCCTATGTCGAGCCAACCTATTTCCGATCTCTAATCGATTTTTATTTGTGCCGTAATGACCCTTGCAGATTATCTCGGTCGAAAGGTCGCTTTTTGATCAAATTCTCGAGTCTTATGCATTAAAATTTCTTAACAGCTTCATCGGATAGACTAGTTTTCACATGAGTAGCCGACTCAAGGAAATGAACTATATGCGTGTCAACGAAATGCCCGTATAAATTTATTGAAATTAGATTGAAAAATCGGGATGTCACAAAGGAAGTGCCCAAGAAAACCATCTTAGCTCTGGGTGATGATTGTTGAGGTCTCCAACAAAAGTCCCTCCTCTTAACCTAAGGAATTTCAGATTAGGCATCCGCTCAAGTTTGGCATTTGGTGAAGGAATTCAAATCACATTCAACTAGATTGAGTGCTTGAACTTTATCCTTTCTTTCTTGCAAACATTAAATTTGTCCTCATAATGGCCAAAAGGAAACTTTCAAATGGGAATTATTAAATAATGGGATGGTTGATACTGTATGAATCCTACATTTACTTTACCTCTTTCAACCTTACTATTTTTAGAGAATCTCTGTCATTCCACAACCTACTACACTCTGTTAGATTCCGAAGATGTTCTTGGCAAATGATGTCTCTTCCAAGGTCTCTCAGCTAATCATGTGTCCATATAAAATCACCATCAACAATTTTAATTAGACACAAATCAATAAGTTCTTCCAATGCGATATGTGGGGATAGATCTCAAGCATCCTAGAAATAGGTTGCCCATGATTTCCTTTCATTTATGAAGAAGCATGCGATGTCAAGAAAAATTTCTTTTTCCATGACTCCTAATGCATCGTAACTTATCTTCAACTTTGTACAAAAAAAGCACCAGTAGCGTATTTTGTGCTCTGAGAATTGATTTTAGACATGATCTGAGGACTAGCTAAGGACCCAAATCTCACTTACAAGCCATCTTCTCCCCGGATCTCCAGAATCCTGGTAGAGAGCCCCCGCTCCCCTAGAAGCGCGTCTCTTTGGATCTGTGAAGGCAATCGCTCGGATCTTCCCATAACCCAACCCAGGAACACTGGAGAGAACCACAACATGGGGAATGAGCGGATCCGATTCAAAGTCCTTTCCTAAACCACTTCCCGTTCAGTTGCTGAAAGATAGAGATAAGCTTTCATTGAAGAAAAATAAGAGTTGATTTCAAACGCTAGGAGAAAAGGGAGCCTCGATAGTCAGAAAATTTTAAGGAGGATTGAAACATTGTAAAACGCCGCTATCGAGCTCTTACTTTTAGAGATCGACGGAAACTAGAAAGAGGGGGCTGTGATTGATAGATGTGAAAGAGAGAAATTACGGTGGCGGCCGAATAATCAGGTGGAGATGGGGATGGCGATGTCAGGGACGTGCTGACGGTGGTGTCGATGTGAAGCAGCGGCTACGGCTTTGTGGGGGCGACATCGAGGCGGTGGCAGGGTGATGATGGGACTGTAATTAGGGTCAGATTAGGATTAAGTTGAGCCTTTTTATTATCTTTATTTTTCTTTTTGTCGAAAGAAACCTTGATATTATTTAACTCAAGAGTTCTTAAAGAAGAGTTCTTTTTCTTCATATTGGTGTTTGTGACCAGTGGTATCACGAAAACTATTTTCAACGACCGAGGTTTCCAGGCAGCAGGCTTTGGCAAAACCTTTCCTATATGTCGAATTTGCTCCTACATCACCGAACGTGATTGTTGTCAGTACAATATTTTCATCATATGATACAGGCGCTCATCAACATGTCATTAATAAAAACACCTGGATTTACCAAACATGGCCCAGTATGGAACAAACAAAAACGAAGCGAATGCACATTCCATGGTGAATCTTTGAGTGCATCCAATCTTAATTGATTGCAAATCGTGCAGAAGTTCTATGCACCTATCTACACTTCATAAAAGCAGAAAATTGTCATTGGAGATGCCGTGTCATCGTCAACATCTTTGTTTCCTCCCTTTCGTTCGAACTGGAAATATACGACATGACATGATATTTACAATTCCCAGATAAACAAGAAGTGGTTAACGCAAGCAGAATAAAGACGCCATAAAATCAGTTGCAGCCCAAGACCATCCGCGAGGACAGTCAATCTTCTCCAATTTACTAGGTGGCCTTCACTGCCAAAGGCATGCTCATCTGGCAGAAAAAAAGCATCACATCGTAAGCTTGGCGCTGCCATAAGAGTGTTTGCTGGTCATCAATATGCCGCTGATCACTGAGCGGTTCAAAGAGTTGCAGCAGCATTGTGAATGCACTAACAACAATTTAAGTAGAGGAAAACCTATGATAACATCAACACCAGAGAAACCTGAATATTGCTGCATTCTGTTTCTCCTATCTGAATGCCTAGCATAATGATTCAACAGCATGTTGTTTAATTTTCGAGACCATTCGCAAGGACGGTCAATTTTCCTAAGTTCTACTATATGCTAAGGGAAACTGCAATTACGGTTGTTTTCATGGCATGATAATCAATTGCACCTACTTCTTATGTAGGGAAAGACAAATTAAACCATGGCGTACCAATTAACCACTATGGGTAACTCACTCAAAAAGTTTCAAGACGATTAGGTGGAAATATTGAAGCTTTCGGAGAAAACTGTAAAATGTGAAAAGTTCGTAAGTAAATTGGGAAACTGACTATAGACCATATAAACACGTGGACTATCTACTCCAATTTAAAAGTTTAGCAGAGTGTTAAAAGTTATAAATTTAGTGAGTAAACAGTAGAAAGGTGGTAAGTCAATGAAGTTATTTTGCCATTAGCCCAAAAGATGAATACTCCTACTAGGAATGCAACAGCAAAATAGCATAGTATAAAATTAATTTCAGCAGTGGACCAAAAGGGATGGCCTAGAAAAACCTTATGGCGATATGTTGTCAGAATGGGGCGAGGCAAAACCAGAAGATGTAGGTGGCTTCCTCACAAAGGGATGGTCTAGCAACTGTGCTGCAGAAGGCCGATTATTCGGGTTCACTTCCAAGCATGTGAGGATGAAGTCTTGAGCGTCTGTTGATAAAGAATCAGGAATTGGAGGAAGTTCACCCTTGCCAATTCTGAACAATGCTTGCATCTGCCACAATAAGAAAGAAAATGTAGCAGAGGCTAGTGTTAATCATAAATCCGGGGGAAATAACATGGGATAGCTGCATTAATCAATAAAGATCTGTAGACAAATCTAAGTGTGCTTCAGGCAATCATCTGCCACAGTTATTGCTGAGGTGGGAGACCGTGGATGACATCTAACAGTTCACAGGGATAAAGCAATATATCTACTTCTTTTTGCTCAAAATTTTTAAGTTTCCTAAATTAACAAAAAAGTGAAAAGAAAAGGGCGTTAGTTGCATGTTTTACAATGGCTTTGAGTAGGATGGTATTATTTTTTCTCCATTATAATAAATAAATCCAAGATGCGCACAAAAGCAGTGCAACCTTCACAACTCACTCAGAAGATAAGAGCACTCCAAATTTCAGCAGCAGCCATTCTATCAACAAAAGAGCATTTCCACACTGCGATACTTAAAATGGGTCATAAGGTGATTTACTGGCTACAGCCAGCAATTACCATCCCAAATGGAAAACTGACTACTCGTATGGGGAAGTTATCATTCGTATCGAAAGTAAATAAATCTAGGATAGGAGACAACCATTTAGGTCAATGATCAATTCAGAGAAGAGTAGCGAAGGATCAACACTCGAGGGCAGTGAGGGAAACGCCAACGTTGAAAATGGCGTGTGACAGATTAAAGGACAACCACACGAGTAGGGGACACACCAGGGAACACGAAGCAATCAATGTCAGTGCGGCTCTCAGGACTGGAGCAGAGATGGCGATGCCAATATTAGAATTTCAATCTCCCTTGGTTGCTCAAGTACCATGAGACAGTGAAGGAGAAGATAGAGAGATTCTTGAAACTGAATGTTAGGGTTATATGAGAACCCCATGGTGAGATACTATATGTCCAATATGTAATTATCTGAACATATGCCACTGTATACTTATACTAGTAATTAAAAGTATTCGACAACAATGGCAAATTACTGAAATGAGAAAGTCAAGATTTAAATATTCAACTGAGTTTTTGTACCATGTTACATAACCATTCGCTCCAGAATTTCAAGCAAATGTTGGCAACGAATACTACTTTTTTTTTTTTGATAAATATCATCGAATTCTCTGTCCTCTCTCTTTTCTATGTAGTGCTCCTCATTTTTTTTCCTTTTTTTTTTAAAGAATGCTGGCCTAATTTACTGATCACGACATTTGCTTAACTTAGCTAGCTCACCCAAAAAGTAGCAATAACAAAAAAGTTGCGACTAGTTAGTAATTCTGGCAAAACATGGATCTCAAAAGATATAAACCATAAAAAGAAGGTTTCTAATTACGTACTATTTCTAAGGGGTAATATGGATATCGGCCGGTAAACATCTCTAAAACAGTGCACCCTACGCTCCAAATATCAGCTGCCAACCCATAGCCTGTGTTCTTTAGATTAACGACCTGCATTTACGACCAACAAGGATTAAAAAAAGAAAAAAGAAAAAGAAAAGATATGAACCTACTAGAGCTAATGATAGGATGCTAAAAAATTGGCGGCAGAGGGTGCAAACCTCGGGTGCCATCCAAAAAGCAGATCCTTTGCAGGATTTAGCATCGTTCATTTCGATTGCCTGTATGAATAAACACAAAAAGTCGATACATCATTTTGGTGAAGTGAAAGACAATACATCTGTCACTTTGTGCATGTCTATACGTGTGGTTCTTGTGCGCTCATCCTATTGTATGTGTGCCGCACAACTTCAATGCCTGTTTATATTCCTGCACGCGTATGCAGTTGTACGTGCATCTTTGTTGATCACACGCGCACGTCTGAGAGAGAGAGAGAGAGAGAGAGAGAGAGAGAGAGTTCACTTTTGCTGATGAGACATACCTTTGCCAATCCAAAGTCCGCAAGTTTCACAGATCCACTCGCATCAACCAGTACATTAGCACATTTAATATCCCTACAGGAACTGGAAGCATGAGAAAGCAGTATAGATGTGCGTATAATATATAAAAGGTTATAATCACTCTCACAGTTACCTATATTGCAAATTTACATTTCCACCTTCAAGCATTCACTTACTAAAAGGAAAAAAAAAATATTGCCGTACGAGCTCATATTGTTACTTTGTTGTTTGCTGATTATCACAAGAAATCTACTTATCATAACACTACATTTCGGTCCAAAGAAGTATCATCAAAAGGCACCAAGGTGGTGTGCCATGAAACAACATACATAAGTTTCACTGTGCTCTTTGTTTTGTTAAGATCTCTTTCCTCAACAAAAACAACTTTCCATCAGAAATGCGAAGTGTCAAACACCATTTCATTTAGTAAAAACCACTAATGCAAAGTCAAGCATCTTTCTTATACCTGTGTATCACATTCTGGTCATGAAGATACTGTAAACCATTTAGCATTTGCCTAGTGTATGCAGAGACTTGGGAATCACTCAAGTGATATCTGCCATAAAGCATTGCAAGTGAACCTTTGGTCATGAGCTCAAGGAATAGGTAAATCTTCTCATCGTCCTGGAAGAGAGTAAAGAAAATTACATTTAACATATATCCAACCCAAAATCTAAGTTATTAAGTTGTGGATGATGAAATGTATATAAGGCACATTGAAAACACATAAATTAGCACAGTTGAATATTTTAAGACCTCCTCTCAAGTGAAAAGTGGTCTGAGAAGTGCACACGGACTTGATGAAAAAGAGCCATGCATGGAAATAAATTAATGCAGAACATAGCTTGGAAACCATGCCTGAACGCAAAGGTTAAGCTGTTAGGTGGAAGGAATCTACATAAATATAAGACCAATCAAAACCCCATAAGTTAACAATACAGGGTATTTTAACAAGATTCATTAGAGGCAGCGATACCAAAAAGCAAATAAAATGAAACAAACTACATCGGTGATGTTAACGTTTTATTCATCCTAATGAAGCTGGATGTCTAGGCCTTTTCTAACATCACACTAATCATTGGATCATGACAACACCCTTCCCATAATGTACCAAGGCAAGAATCCCCTAGACAAGGCCCTGAGGTTAGTTATGCGTCCTGAAGGTATTAAGTACTTTTTCAATAATCAATCAGTGCTTCGTAAAAATCTGTTTGATTGGTGTTAATTTAGTAAATGTTTACGTGAGATCACAAATGAAAAGCAATTCTGTGAACTTAAAAGGAAAAATAAGGCAAGAACGCATGGTACCGAGCTCTTTTTTTTGTTGGTTTCCGCGTACAACACAAATATCCAAGTTATGAGTGTTCACTACGATTTTAAATTGCAGCAGTGCCAACAAAGACAGTTGCATACTGCACCTGGCGGAAGAAGTCGTATTGCATTAATCCCTCTTTCCCACAAAACAATGTGGTGGATTGTAGGTGTAGCAAACCAAATTTTGTTTGCCAGCAACAATCTTTTGCATGTTTCATCTCCAGCAAGAAGTTACGTCATGGCACATTCTTAGAATTTGATGATTCTTGTGAAACTATGTTTAGAAAAAAAATAAAAATAACCAGAAGGTACTTGAACATTAAAGCCTTTAAGATAGGATATACTTCCCTTACTTAAACAATGATCGTTTCCATTTTCAGTTTTCTCTAATTGTAGAGGTTAAGAACTATATGATGTTGCATAAAAAGGAGTGTAACTAAATGACGCTGGAGTAGAATCATGGAAAATTTGAGCTTTGCAGAGGAGCTCCATTATTGTTGCTACAGCCACGACCAGTTATAGAAGAGGGGGGAAAGGTAGGTGACTAATGGTCAATTAAAGGATATCTATTGAACTAAATGACTTCACTTGCTTATCATTTTTCCCCCTTTATGTTTTATTAGTCGGGGCTGCCGTTTCTCAAAGCCTCAGATTCCTGTTTATTAGTCCTGAGAGTTTGACCTGAATCTTCAGTTTGCAAGAAGAATAATTCGTAAAACATCTACCACTAGAAATCAAAGAGTTGATTACATGACAGTCTCACTTTAAATGGGAATTTTTTTTTGCTTATATATATATAGAGAGAGAGGAGAGAGAGAGAGAGAGAGAGAGAGCACAAAAACTGACGTCTACTCTGCATATATTCTTTACTCATATAGTTACTACCTCAGGTAACAGTCAATTCTTCACGAACTTTTCTTGTGGTTGGAGAGGGAACTAAAATGTCTTCGTCTATCATGAAAGACTGTTACTACTTAAAAGCCACAAATGCAGTGATCTTAAACATGCAGTGATGATGACGCTACAACTATCTTGTGGCTGCAATCACAGCCATGTTCACCTAAACATTTTGCTCAGTTCCGGTCATATCATAATTGATGCCAAAGTGAAAGATGCTGCGGAAAGAAACTTAGAAAGAAGGAACACACCTTCTCAGTGCCGTAATATCGAACTATGTTGTCATGTCCAAGCTGACTTAAAAGAGAAATTTCCTGAAAAGAAAGCAGAGCATCAACTAAAAAAAAAGGAGTCAAAATAAAATCTATGAACTCACACCAGATTTATGGTTGTATATAACGACAGTCTTTTTGCTATATACAACGGCTTGGCAGTTAGAAGAAAGAGATTAATCAAGTAATCATGCCTAAGGGCCAGTTGACAAGATACAGAAAGACAAGCTATAACCTGCTCAAGATACAATAAGCTCTGGCTTCCTTGATGTAACAAAGAAACCTCCTTTACAG
Source organism: Eucalyptus cladocalyx (assembly GCA_017140615.1). Taxonomy (NCBI): domain Eukaryota; kingdom Viridiplantae; phylum Streptophyta; class Magnoliopsida; order Myrtales; family Myrtaceae; genus Eucalyptus; species Eucalyptus cladocalyx. Next base: position 12,517,121 of record CM029518.1, read on the forward strand.
CGAAAAAGCATCCATCGCTGTGGAAACAGAAAAGCATGAGAGAGAATATAAATGCCAATTCTTTCGTGAATATGCCTTGACAAGACATGGTTAAAATAATTTTGCACTCCAGATGATATAAAGATGAAAAATAGTTGCCCTCATCAATATAAGTAAAATAGTTCCTAGCTTTCAGCATTTGAATTTACAATCAAATAATGGTTTCTAAAGCATGTTTTCCGTAGGCGCTGATTTATCACGCTATCCATTCTTCAAAAAAAGAAATATAAAATTACTCACTATTCAAGCTAGTAATGTTACAGAAAAACAATGAACAACTAAATTTACACGATTTTTGATATACCGGATCTGTACTTCATCAATCTGATCGGTGATCAAGAATGGTCTTCAATAAGTACAATGCCAATCATGTTAGTACTCCAATTCCAAATATGAAGATCAAGCACTTACTCAGAAGTGCAATGAAATTTCAAGCGAACATCATAATGGGAGAACGCCGATTATACTTCGCCCCAGAAAATGCTTATGGCAAAAATAACTTACTGATTATCAGAGAGAAAAGCTAAGGAATCTTACTTGGTTAAGACTTCATAGACACATCCATATGACCCATTTCCCAACAGGTTACCCTTTTGCCATGAGGTGATCCTTCTTTCGACACTCCCATTGTCTTCCCCAGAGGTCTGACCCTCTTCCCAACTTACCAATTTGCTGTCCAGAGGTCTTTCGTCTCCTCCCGGCTTATGCTGAACCACTTCCCAAGCGATCTCAGTGGTTTCGGTGTTTCTGCCACAGACCAAACACTTTTAGTGAAAGAAAACAAATTATAATCTCACTCCTACTTCCTAGCAGTTAGCATTCGACTTGGATCACTATTTCAAGTCCCAGGTAAATTCTATAAAGCCAAAAGGATTTTAGTTTAATAAACTCCACAGAATATGATTTGTGTTTTACAGATAAACCTACAATTTACCCCTATTACTAAGAAAAAATATGTTTCTTTGCCGTAAATTACAGGCATCATTCTAGAATAAGATCAAATTCACTCATATAACTATCACTAGCCAAAATGGCCCAGCTTATGTATGAGAATTGGTGAATTGTCTTTGTTTTATTTTTGTTATATTATTATTTTATTTTTTTGTGAGAAATGAAATTTACTGCTCAGATATCGAAAACCGGTTTGCATATGACACATCGACCAATATATTTCCTGTCGAATTTTTTGAACCACTCCAGCAAGTTTTCGTAGCCATTTACAAGAATTTTAAGAGAATAGCATTTCGATTGACGCTTGAGAAAAGGTCCATTAATAAGCATTTACTTACAGTTGGATATTGAATTCCTTGATCTCAGCCACTTCGCTTAGACGATCCATCCAACTTTCGATATCGGCATCGACCCTCTGCTTGCAATCCAAGATGGTCTCCTTGAGCAGTCCCAACCCGTGCTCAAAGTCAAAGCTGATGGATGGCATCACTTGAGCGAGCTGGGAGGCACCAAGCGCTCGACACGTAGCCTATGGAGAGGACCGGTATGCAGATCTTGAATTTGCTGACCGCTCTCAAGAGATCGCTGATCTGATCACTAGCGTGAAACTCTTCGCTGTCTCTATATGCGAAAATCCCGTGGCCGACCAGGGTCCGGAAGAGGCAGTTGGTGAAGGTGTAGTAAGTGCCAGGCCTCTTAAGCTTAGGAACACATCCTCAATGTTGTTATCTTAGAGCATAAGAAAAAGAAAAAGAAAAAGTTCCTTGGAGGAGTATGGGCATCCTGTGATAAAAAAAAAAGGGTTATTACCTTCTTTTTTTTTGTGAGTCCTACTTTAATCCTACTCTACACTCACTTGCAGACTTGTGCCCTACCTCTTGTAGGGCGTGGGAATCGCAACCCACTCTCGAAACTTACGCGTCCCTACCCCCATCCCCCCTGAGAATGTGGGAATTTGAACCCCTCACATTCCCCTTCCATGATGGAAGGGTGGCCACTGGGGGGAAAAATCCCAAATTAGTACACATATTGCCAAATTTACCCAAAACTATTTTTTTTTTTAACCACGAAAAACTGTAAATTGGTACATCTGTGAAAAATCTACCCTAAATGACCACGGAAAATCCTAGATTGATATACTTATGATAAATTTATCTTAAACTAATTTATTCGACAACTAGAAACCCCAAATTAATACATTTATGATAAATATACTCTCTGTTAAATTGAATTAATACTACAAAAAATCACAAAAATGTTATAACTATGACAAACGAAGTAAAATCCCAAACTGGTGTATCAGTCAACTATCATGTGTAATTGAATTTCGCAATTTGACAATAAAATTGAATAGAAATTAACAGAGGGTAAATTTGTCACAAGTAATTTAGTTAGGTATAAATTTGTCAAAGGTGTTTTAGTTGGGCATATTTGGTAGCCAAAAAATTAATTTGGAGTAAATTTATCACAAGTGCACAAGTTTTGAAATTTTCAGGATATTAACCCATAGGAAAAAAAAAAAAGCATGTGTCAGACAAAAGAAAACAAAGGGTAGAGTCAATATTTATTCAGTTACAAATCGGGAATTCTGGTTGGAACATGGAGATATGGTTATATATAGATGTGTGAAAAAGAACTGGGAACTTCCCAGATTGCCCGAAATCGATGTTTCCCAAGGAGCTAGTCCAGTTCTCGGTTCCAATTTATTGGAAACAGTGTGTACCGATCTGGTTTTCGATTCTAGGTGTGGAACCACCCCCCAGCCATCCGATCGGACTGGTGATATATAACCCTTATTTAAGAAAAATAAAAACACTAAAACCCTTAATTTGGAGCACAATGTTAACACCTAATTTTTAGTTAACGCGTCATCGAAAGGTAAAAAATCGAGATATGGGTTTCGATCATGATGGGGCCCCATTTCTCGGCCAAAAAGTGTCGTTTTTAATTTCTTTCCTTTGCATTGTTATTTTGAAGTAATTTCTAGTTCATTTTCAAGAAAAACTCGAAAAGTCAAACGGTTGATTTTCGGGTTGACTTTTTGCTCAACCCTTTAACCAAAAGTCAACCCTAGGTCAAAATTTCGCTTTTTACCCAAAAAGATGCCATTTAGCCTTAATTTTACTTTTATCAAATTAATTTCTTAAAAATTCAAAAATGTGACCAAAAAATCAATATTTTAGGAAAAGTCAACTAAATTGTTGACTTTTAGTCAAATTTTTTACCAAAAAAATTCGAAAAAAAAAAGGGTACAAATACATTTCCTTTAATGTCAATTTGACTTTTGTGTATGAAATTTCACAAAATCCAATTAAGAACTTTGATTTTTGAATTTTTCAGTTTTAGGTTCTAAACCAACCAAAAATAAAATTACTTTTATTTTAGTCATAATTAGGTGTAATTTCTTCTTTGACATTTGGTTTAGGGACTATTTAAAATCTATGTGTGCCTTCAATTTCGTGTTTTACTGAGTCAAAATACGAATTGTCGTTTTGAGCCATAATTAGGGGACCAAAATCAATCATTCATAATTTATGAACGGACAATAATTTTTACTCATTTTCTAAAGATAAGTCCAAATCCAAAATCTATTTTAGAAAATTCATATAAAAACTCATCAGTTTGAAGAATTTTATCCTCCTAAGCATAAAAAATTTAAGCAATTAAGCTTTAATTGTCAAAATTGGAGTTGACCCATTCATGGTTATGGTTTAATTTCATAAATCTAGGTCCAATTTTATTAGTAGGCCTAGATTCATTTTTGATATAAGCTCGAGCGCTTCAATTCAAGGTCAATCTGAATGCAATAAGTGATCTTACACACGGGTTGTTCATTAGATAGGACAATCGTGACATTAATTGAGTTCAATTTTAGTTAATTTGCAATTTTGCTCATTGAATTTCAAATTTGACCATTTTATCCTTTTAGGCCCAATTCAAAGCACTCATGATTTTGACCCATTTCCTTTCATGTTAAACATTCAATTAGGTCTATAAAAGACCTCTAGATCATGTTCATAAGATTTGATTAGCTTAATTGCATCTCAATTGGCCAATTTCTTCTTAAATAGGGTAAAATTCCTATTCAATTTGGTAATTTATGGACCAAATTGCATAAATTGAGGACCCACGGGGGTCCCAAGTAGGCTAAACAACTAGAATTGGATCGTATCGATCAAGAACCGATCAAAACCCAACCAAACTAGACCGAATCGGTCTGACCGACCGCCGGTGGGGATGGCTTGTTAAGCCCCTCGCCGGCCGGTTCATGACCTTCGGCGACTAGTTCTGAAATCCTCTCAATGTCAATTTCACTTCCGCACCTTCAATTTCATGAAATTTAATAGATTGATCCTTGAATTTCGTCAAATTACAAATTAACCCATAATTAGACATTTCGATGTGATTCTTGATTTTGGCTCAAGTTTTTTGCAAATCAAACCCACTAGATAGATTACTAGACACCTCGAGATCATGATAGAGCCTTCAAAATTAATTTTTGACCATTGGATCGAAATTTCAACCCTCAGATTGAACTGACAATCGAAATCACTTAACTTGGGATAGTATATAAGTCCAATTTTCCCTCCATTTTGAGGAGAGTTCATTATGCATGAAATATCTCCCTCTCTCTCTCTCCTATCTGGTTTTTGCAGCTAATTGACTCTCTCTCCCTCTCTCTCTCTCTCCCCCCTTCAAACGGCCTCAAGCCGACTCCTTTGGCTGCTACTCGCCAACCTTGAATTGGAAGCTTATCGGCCATCGCCAGTCGCCGCAGTGGTCTTCACCCTCTCCCCATCTCAACCGAAGCATTAGTAGGGGTAGACGGTGGCTAATTCTTCCCATCTGACATCTCTCATCGGCCGAACTAAAGATTGGCAATCATGCCAGTCTTGTCTTCAATTGGTTCAATAGGCTAGATCAGCCATTGTCGGTGGTTTTCGGCGTCCCGATTAGTGCATATCTGTCCACAGGAGAAACCCCGACCCTCTACTAGTCGGGACCTTGAAGATCAGTGGCCGGACTGCTCTCGGTGACTTGATCTTCTTTAGAGGCTTCAAAACTGGTCCAGGCAGGATCGGTTCTGTTCCAACTTGAACTGGTGATCATCAGTGCTCCCAGGCGCCCCTATTTGTCGATGATTGGTTGTTCCAGAAATCCTTGACCTTGCTGTGGGCAAGGATCAACTGATCAACCACAGACGGTCTCTAATCAACCTGATCTTCCTTCGCCAGCACATGAAGGTAGGTCGGATTGGACCGGTTCTAGTTTCTATTTCTATAGGCGGTCTGATCGGCTTTGTGGTGGTTCACGGTGATCTGATCCACATCCTCGAAGTTTTGATTGTGATCTGAAGGCTTGCATCTTGTCCGACCGTGATTAAAATTGACAAAAATCAATAAAAAGGCATTTCTTGGTCTCGAATCTTGTGAAGCAAGACCAGATTAACCAGTCAAGGTTAGGGTTCAATTTTAAGTAAATATATGACGATTAGATGTCAGATGATGGATTTGGATAATGATTTGCTGCAATTGATCGTTCTTGAATGATGAACTTGAATGCTTGTTGTTAATTTAGTTTGAATCTGCAATTTCGTAGCTACAAAACCGATCTGACGATTAGGCCAAAATGAGGTCTGAAACGACCTCATTTTAACTCGAGTCATCTTAGATTTAGATAATATACATTATAAGCTATGAATGATAGGTTGCACAGTCTAATCAAGCATCGTTTGACCCTTGAAAAACACCTCCAAAGATGAGCGATTCGGCAGTAGTTCATGTGGATTTTCAGTTATGCTCTTGTTCCAAAATGAGATTTTACTATGTTCGTGTAGCCTTCTGTGATGATTTCTGGATAATCTTGCCTTCACGAGTTTTGTTCTAAATCATCTTCTCCATGTCTGGTAATTTTTTTCGAGATTTTTGGATGTGTCTAACTAGGTTAAATTCACTCAGATATGAGCCTAGGACAGTCTGTTCTATGTTGATCTCTAATTTTGTCATTTTTATACTGATCTCAATATTTATTTATGGAAGAACCTTCCTTCATGAAAGTTGTTGTAATAGTGTTGTGCATGTCATGTATTTTATTTTATTTTTGAAATTTTTAGACATGATTAACTAGGTTAAAATCGCTTAGATCTGAACATAAGACAGTCCGCCCTACATTGATCCAAATTCTGTTTTGGTATAATTAAGTCCACAAATGAGCTTGTTTTGTCTCAAGTCCTTCATGAAAGTTAAAATACATGCTGTATATGTTCAATTGATGTATGCTGAACAAAGTCTTGATGTTAGCAAAATGAGTCAATTGCATGAATTAAGGTGAAAATGTACTGCAGCAATACATAGCTTAGATATGCATCTCTATTTTGCTAATTTTGCTATGGTTCATGTGATCACATTTGGATTTCAAACTCTAACGAGAAATGTTTATCATCGCATGCTCTATATGTAGGATTTTTTTGTAGAATTTTTGTATGTCTTAAAAATGGGTGAACTCATGCTCATTTTGTCAAGTTAATATTGAAACAAAATCTTGTTGTATATGCATTTGCCATGCTTGTTCTAGTTATTTTGAGACCAAATTTTGCGCGCATGCCTTCTTGATAATTAAACCGAATGTTATAAGGTTCGCATATATATTTAGGTCATATCTCTTAAATGCCATCTTGTTCATTAAATTTGTGCCACAAACGTGTTCATCACACTTAGAATTCCCAAGCATACCATTAAGAATCTTGAATCATTTTATTATGTCATTTAAATTGTATAATATTTTACATGGCCGACTTAGGATTAGATGATTATCCAAATTCTCCATCGCATCCATTCCTAAGTCTCATGTGATTTCTTCATTTTATTTGTGCATTATTTGAATAACTTTGAGGTTTTCTAATACATGCTCGTGTTCTATTTTTCTTAGTTAGTAATATGTGCACTCTTAGAGATCTCAATATTAGAGCACCTAATTGACCTTGTTTGGATTCGAGTCATTCTAGGAAGTTGTAAGGCATGTTTAGAGGTTTCTAACGCCATTAATTTCATGCATATTGCTCATCGTTTGGACCACTTTCCATTTTGTTTTAATACTATATCAAAATCTGGACATGGGATTAAATTTGGACTCCTATTCTAACCCCTGTTTGGATAGAGTTTTGACAATTATGTTTTATTTTTTCTATAAGTATGCACTTGAAATCTTAAAAAAACTTGCTTGCCAACATGTTGGCCATGTTCTAGGTTTAGTTTAGGATCCTGAAGATGGATAAGACATAAAGACAGTGAAGGTTGATATTTATTCCGATCATAATCATGTACTATCGTTTTCGCGACATATGTCTTGGGTTTCTTTTGTTTTATAAAGCCCGACGAGTTGCGGGTTCTTTCTTCCTCTTATCATTTTCAATTGTGTTTCTTTTTTATATTTTCTAAAATTGTATGATAAATTTACTGTTTCCTTTAGTGTTACTTTATGTCTCGCAATTTTCAATTCAATTGGGTGTTTCCTTTTCATTTTCTTTAGAAATAGAATAGCATAAAAATGACCAACCATGCATGATCGCTTAGTTTAGGACTAAACGATCCTAAAAATGTAAAAAGAAATTCATGGACATGTTAGGTAAATACAACATATTGTTTAGGTACCAAAAGGGTGCTAATAAAAATATTGGCGTAACACAAGTCTCTGAACCTAGATAGCTAGTCGCATAGAAATTAAGGGAACACTTCTGACCCTCAATTAGGTTTCTAGCCAATCCCTAAAAACAAGGCTAGTGGCAACTCCCATATTATTTGTTAGTTGTCCTAAAACAACTAGACTGTATAAATGAACTCATCATGCAAGGTATGGGTCCCAATAGGACTCATCATGATTTAGCATACCCGCATGTGGAAAATTCCTAATGGATGAAGTGATGTTATCCTTAGGAAGGAGTACTAGAGGGAAGACTATCGTGGTAAAAGTATCATTAAATCCGATATTCACGCTCGACCTCCTCTCTCGAGATGTGTCGGCTGTGTGGGTATAGGTCACGATACTCCGTTGTCACGTAGGGTACGAATTTGGGATAACTCGCGACCTTGTAAAGGGAACTTTCGACAAGTTTATCCAGGGATGAGGTGATGACATCCCTGTGGTTGAGAACCGTGAGGGAACTTTCATGGTTAAATATCCCTAAATCCAACCTTTCCCCTTTCCTTTTTTCGCGAGAAGAATCAAGGGCTGCGAAATGGGATCGCGACACACAACACCCATTAATTGAGTGCCTATCTTGTCTCACTATTACCTTATTTGAGTTATCTTATTATCTCTCATTCACGATCACAACTCTCAATCTCAACACCCATTGACTCTCGGCCTCAATCTCAACTTTTAATATGAGTTCAATCTTTTTATTGATATTGCAACTAAGAATATGGAATTTTTTTGTATTGATCTTTACTCTAACTTACTGGAAAATGTTGCACTAAGTGCATGACGTTTGGTGGGAACGGTTACATGGACCCATATAGGAATCGGACCGGACCTGCAGTTCATTTATCGAGTAAACCCATAGGACTAACATATGGTTCCCAATTTCACTTTTTTAGAACTGGTTGGTAGTTCCCAATTCTAGGATGGGAACCGCTAGGATTGATCGATTTCCGGCCCGATTTGATTTTTCCGATTCGATTTTGAGGTGAAATCGAAAATTTGACCGGGATGACCGGTTCCTAGATTCTGGGATCAAGAACTGGACCAACCGGTCTTGGAACCAGGAACCGGACCAACCAACCAGTCTAGTTCAATGGAATTGATAAGTTTGCCATTTCAGGGCAAAAATAAATTGAAAAATTTTGCAACCAGTTCGAGTTTGAGACGATAAAGACCGACTCCCCAGTTGAGCTTCAGAATGAATCAGTCAGATTTGCTGTCCCACTGCACCACACCTCCCATGGGCCCCCCCACTAATATTTCGAGGACTCTCGTCAGCAAAAAGAATTTAATTTTATTTTTTATGGTTGGAAGTTAGGAGGGAATCCTTGTTGACGAAGTAAAACTCATTCACAATGCCCCCTCCACGAATTTACTTAACACTTGAGGAATATCCATTCTTTCGCCCCCCTAATTCCACACTCATAATTTCATAGCGTCTTCATTGTCGTTAAGGTGAGAGGTCTTGTCAAGCGAGAGAGGTGAGTGAGAGTGAGTAGAGATTCAACTAGAAATGGGGGAAATTGGGAGGAATTGATATTTTTTTCTTAAGAAATTTAAAAATATTATATATATATAATCAATCAATTTGGCTCGGTTGGTTTGATTCCAACCTTACCGGTTCCAAGAATGAGAATCGAGAATCGGACCTCCCTCTCTAGGAATCGCCCAGAACCGACCGATCTAGTCCGGGTGTTTCCAGGTTTGGGTGGTTCCCATTACATACCGCTAAAAACTGTCCACTCGAGCCATGTTCACTTCTAATTCTATATTGTCAATTATTGCAGCTGAAAAGAAGGCTTTGACACCACTTGCACATGAATAATAAATGACTCACTCCAGCACATCAGTTTTGCCGACCGACTCTTAGTTGATTTCTAGCCATTCGCCAGTCTCCTCTCACCTGACCATCCATGTAACCTAGCCCCCCTTCTCCATCTCCAACGTCACACTAGTGGTGGCTCGTCGAACCAACCACCAGAGCACCACGTGCTGGCCTATTTCCATTTAACGCTCAAAATCAAGGTTGAGTTGCTTGCTGTATAGATATTGTTCATTTGGGTTGATGCTTTGTTTTGATGTCTATTAGGTATTAGAAGTGTAAAATATGAACTTTGAAAACTAAAAAGGACAAAAAAAAGGGGGTTTGAAAAGTCAATAAAAGAAGCAAAGAGAGCGGTGGAACCTTTGGCTCTTTTAAGAAAATAGAGAAGGAGGACTAAAAGCTCACTTAGGGGAAAAAGAAAGAAAAAAAGAGGAGAAAGAAGGGGAAAAAGAAAAAGAAAGGGGAAAAGAGGAGAGGGTCTCTCACGTTCTTCCCACGGACGTCTTGCTAAGTCGACTCAACTCCGTTTTGCAATGTTGATGAGTGTTTGCACTCTTCTGTGATGCCTCCAGCACGTCGCAGCTAATGTAGAACTACTAGCACAGTTATCTTTTTGTTTCCTTTTTTCTTAAACGTAAGGGACTAAAGCAATCTCCAAGTACACGCGAACTTTTATAAATGGGGCAACTTCATTTCCTATTTATTTATGTATATGTTAGACAATGAGTTTGATACCCTGGGAAATTCAAAAGGATTAGTACTGCTAATTACACCGGCTATCAGTTAGTTATCTCGCCCTGGCTTTGTAAAAAATCTTCCAAGCTCCAAAAATCCAGTTGCCTTCCTCCCTCCCTTCTATGTGGCGAGGTTACCTCCGTCTCTTGGCCCGTTGGTGAATAGTGAGAGGGGACCCACCATGTGCCCATTAATGTTGGCGTACATCCCGACGAACCCAAAAGTGACATGCCTCGTCAGAGGCCCTATATCAACAATTATACGAAACTTGATCCAGATAAAAATTGTATTTGAGAAATCAAGGTCTATGAACTCGTCTTCTTGCCATGTGAAGTCAACTGGGGCCTAAACCCAGCAAGCAAAAGATCTACTGGTCTATACTACAGAAATCGATCACCGTTTTGATAAGGAATGCCTCAATATGAGTTTTAGTAAGTCACTTTCACGTCAACTTACTTGAGGACCTTTTCAAAATACATGACAAATCAATAAAGGTAACAACTTTTCCCAACCAATAACCACTAGCTCAATTTAGAAGTAAATCATGCTACCATCATCATCCAAGGAACCATGTTACCCGCAAGCATCTTGCACCCATCCGGCATCGCAAGGATATATGAGGAACCTGCGTTACACCCCTCAGGCATTTAGAGGAACCCAATTACCACTTCAGGCATCCCTACCACAATCTGAGGTGTTTTCGTCCCAAGGACTGATGGCATTCTCAGTCATACATCCGCATCATGGTGCGGCAATTCCATAATTCAATTTAAAAACACGCTAACGTTACTACTATCCAGAGACTCAAGTGTGAATTTAATGAATCCTCGGTCATTTTTATCCCCTAGACGAATATGAACTCACCCATGTTGATATTAGGTGAATAGTAGGAAGAATCCCATATCTTAGGCTCTAAACTAGCCTTATAAGGCGTTTTGCATGCCTTTAGAAACAATAGCTATTGTCCAGGTAAACGGGTTTAAACAATTATAAAACTTCAATATGACATAGTTAGGGAAGGATTCAAAGTCTGATTCAATTCATACAGTTCTAAATAACTTCTATAAATCGGGCCCAAAACAGTCAAATTTTCCAGAACATAATAGAGCAGAAAAATACAAATTTTGCAGGCTAAATGAGACCAAAAAATCATAGAAATTTAATATGTGGTAGCATAGGATGTACTCTCCAAATTTTATGAAGGACACATGATAGAATTTTTTATCAAAAAATTTGTGGAAAATGGAAAGTAGGATGTAATCAGTTCAGCTACCTCGAAGACATAATTCAAATCCTGTAGTTTTTCAATATATCTTTGTTGTATGAAGTTAATTCTGAAATTAAAGTATGTCAGAAAGCAGCCACTAAGGGATGACTTTCGTGAAGAATGCCACATAAAATTCACATCACAAAAGTTGGTAAAAATTAGCAAAACTCAAGGTCGGGCTAAAACTGAACCTACCTTGACAAATTATTTTCCATTTGGGCTCAACCCTCAGCAATTTCAGCCTAGTGGTGTACACAGATTGAATATATAACTCTCTTAAAAGGATATGCTAACTCAACGACTAACATTCCAAGCTTTCAAACTATATAACCTTGTCCGTAAACCTATTGACTAAAGGCTAGCGTTTCCAAAAACACTAGATTCAATAGATTTGTGAGGAAACTCTCCTTGTCACACAACAAATGATCAATATAGGTTGGAAGGAAGGATATCTACTTGTTTTGGATACTCATGGACGACGGCTGTGACTCGATAGGACGAAGGCGAGGTTGATAACGGCAACGGTTGGGCTGAGGTGCGCCTGAGGGCCAACTTAGGCAACTGAGTCCTTCTATCTTTTACGGTCGAGGGTTGTGAGTAGAAGGCTTGCACTGAATAGCAAGCTTGAGGAAGGGTGTGACAATGAGCTAAGGGGACGTCGGACGATGGGTGAACTTGAGAGAGATGTGGACTAAAATGGCAAAAAGTGAGGTGTAGTGGTAAAGATGCTTGTTCTACATACATCAGGGGAATAAAAAGGAGAAAAGAATTGGGGGCATTGGAAGACTGGCAGTGGAGATAAGAGGACAAGCGGCTTCCTCTCTCTCTCTCTCTCTCTCTCTCTCTCTCTCTCTCTCTCATTCCCTCCTTGCATTCGGTCTTCACCAGTCCATTGCAACAACTGAGGTGTCATCTATCGCTGTTTTGCTTAGGAAGGCTTCACATGTAGTTGGTCAACCTACCGACCCTATAGAGTGGACGTGGTAGCAGACTAAGGGGGAGGGGACGAGCATATGGTGAAGCTGGGAAAAAGAATGTTAGGAATGGCCGTTATGCTTTTATCTTCTGCGTTTCTTCTTCACTCACTGCTTGCTGCTGATGATTCATCACAATTTGGGAAATGGTGGAGGATTAAGTGACATGTTGGTTGTCCTGGTTAGTGCACTCCACACTAGCTAGGGTAAGTGCAATTTGTTATTGACTAACTATGAGTGCGACAAGGTGAAGGGAATGACTGCTTGAGTTGGTCCTCATGCGGTGGGAACAGGTGTTGGAGTAGTTAGCGACAAGGTAGCGGCGGTGACTTGGTGATGTAGATGCATCCTCGAATGAAGTGGAAATGGTGTCGCTTAGTGATGACATGGTGAGGATGCGAACAGCATAGTCTGACAACAGATTCAATGATGTGGTGTGGGCTGTTATATATTTGAGGCTTGCTATTTTGTCAAGCTAAAAATCGAGATGTCACACCTTTGTTTGTTCAATCGAAGTAGTGTTGAATTTAGGGCTTGAAATTCGGAAATATTGGAAATTCATGCGATTAAGTCCAATTTTTTAGTTGTTGAGCTACATATTTTTATAGAAATAATAGTTTAGGATGTTGTGAAGTTGTAGCATTTTGCGAATCTTAATTTGAGCTTACGATTTGCCCGGAACGAAATTTTCAAGTTCGATGCGCCTTTTCGACAGAGTTCGAATAGTAACTTTAAGCAGAATTTTAGTCATTTCTGATGAGGTATTGGGGCAGTTGAGTTGAAGTTCTTATAATATATCAAAATGGCTTTCTAAGGATTATAAGTTGGCTTGAAATGGAATTTGGTGGAGGAAGTTGTGGCATGATGAAGTTTAACATGCAAGCTATGCCTAGCGAACAACATTAGATTTCCGCTAGAGGTGAGCACTTCATTAGTGCGTAGATGTCTTTTTATCGACAAATAGGCATCGTTCATTAGAATATCATTTCAGTTGATCTTTTGATATTGTTTTTCAGTTATTTGTTAAGAATTCAAGTGCTTTTGGACTCAAGTAATTGCCGTAGTTGATTTTTGACTTTTCCCAGGTGAGTGATATTATTTCTTCTTTGTGTTTTAAACTCATATTTTGAAAAAAATTATGGATTAAGCACTCTATGAATTAAAAATAGCATCTTTTGTTGCATAAAATAGGATCAAGCCTTTACTGCTATTTTGTTGTTTAATAGGGAATATCATCATTTGACTTCAACTTAAATGATTGCTTATAAATGGTTTGTGAAACCTTCTATGAAAGAACCTTGAAAAGTTCATGATTTGTTAAAGTGGTTGTGAAAAGTGCTTTGATATTTGAATATTGATTGCTATGGTTATGAGATAATTTTGATTCTGATTATGGAGTACTGAAGATTTGTGATTGATGGTTAATGCTCAGTGTCTCTGTGAACCCTAAGGGGTTTATGGGCATGCACATACTAGTCTAAGATATCCTTGTGGGCCGAGCCACCAGCTAATAATAGATGGAGACCTAACCAATGAGGGAATCTTGGTCGCTTAATCATGAGTGTGAGGCGTGAATATGGTTAGATGCTTGTGGACCATTGATGTGTGTTTTTATGAGATTGGCCAATGGACTGGACTACTAGGGTTTGCTTTGTTATTTATCTTGGGTATTTCTGCTATGAACATATTATGTCAAAGTAAGAGATATCACACTTTGGTCTTGAAGGTTTGTTAAATTCTGGATTTAGTGAAAGTGAATTATATTTGTATTTTAGATGTGCATAATAATTGTTTGATTCGCTTAGAAAAAAATGTATTACTCACTAAGTTGCGGTAGTTCATTACTTTCATCTACTTGCTTTTATAGGGTCTTTAGTAAGCCATAAATAAGTGGTGAGCATTGCATTATTGGGGAGGACTTTTTGATAAGTGAAGACTTTTTGGTAGGAATTATATATAGTTGATAAGTTTAAGAGTTAGTTTTTGATGGAGGTGTATATATTGGTCTGGTTGTTTATAGAAATGGTCTGGTTGTTTATAGAAATACTCTGATATTGTAACCAAATGCCATTTTTTTCAAATATATATATGTGGATGTACATATATATATATATTGTTATCAGGTTGAATTTTAGTTATGTTGAGGCTGCGTTCTTTGATGAAAGGACGGCTGTATCACGCCCTTCTTCTTGTTGAGTTAGGGTATGACAAGAAGAACATGAGATGAATGAATCTAACTTAGCGGGGAGGATGATATAGGAGCATCCGACTTAGCTTAATTAGCCTAATTAGCACCATCATTGCTCATTTAAGCCAAGATAGAATTTGGGCATAGCGTGCTTCAATGAGTCAAGACCAAAATTTCCAACTAAAACGGTACCAAACCATTTTTACCGAAGTTATCGATATTGATCATTAATAAGTTACCAAAATTATCAATGTGATTTATTCGTCGTTGATTTCTTGGTACGCTTTAGTAATTGCTAATCCCAAAGTTCATCAAGGACATATCAATGGGAGGTCATTCTCAATAACTTCCTCGGTTATTTAATGAAGTCTTGGGGTATTTATCTTCTGATCAAAATAGGAGCATGGATTTTGTAAGATTAAAGAATTAAGAATGCAAGTTCCCAAGTCATGAAATGCACTATTTTCCTAGGAGTCTTTATTATTCTGTAAGTTTCAAGAGTTAAAGTTTTGAGTTCATAAGTCTTTAATGTTGGGTTAATTCCCATGTCTATTTATTATTTTGACATTTCCTAAGTTGAATTCCTCCTATAAATAGAGGAAGTCTCTCAATTATAACCAGACAAGATTTTATGAATGAAAATACTTGAGATTTTTTCTGTGCGAGCGAATATCTTTAGAGAGTGGATAACTCCTATTTCAATCCCTTTATCCTCCAAAACTGGATTACTTCTCAGTGGTGAGCCAAGAAACCCTTTATTCTCAGCTGGTGGATTTTCCTTTAGGCCCTGATGGTGAGCTTCTTCTATTCCGAAATCCTTTATTCTTGGCGGGTGGTTCATCCTTTAAACTTTGGTGGTGAACTTCATTTATCCCAATTATCATCCTTGGTTGGTGGCGTATCCTTTATACTTGGTGACAATCGTTTTCTATCCCTATATTTGTATTTCATCCTTCAACAACCATCCCATACACATCTCTTTCCATACACTTAACCACAAAATCTCTACAACTC
This sequence comes from Eucalyptus cladocalyx, assembly GCA_017140615.1. Lineage (NCBI taxonomy): Eukaryota > Viridiplantae > Streptophyta > Magnoliopsida > Myrtales > Myrtaceae > Eucalyptus > Eucalyptus cladocalyx. Next base: position 12,532,813 of record CM029518.1, read on the forward strand.
GGAATCACTCGCCCAAGCAAGCATCAAGGAGATTGCAAGAAAAATTTGTACTGTAAAGGTAAGCCACTAGATGAAATCATATGCAAATTTATAACAACATACCATCCAAAGATGTGGTCGGTGGCAGCGGATGGCGGTAGGCGGAGGAAGAAGAAGAGACGGAAAAAAAAAAAAAAAAAGAAAAAAAAAAGAAAAAAATCTCAAAAAATATTAAAAAATTAAAAGAAATTCTACATCATAAAAAACTTATGGGCTAGACCAAATGCATTTATGTTTTTTTTTTTTTCTATTTTGAGAATAAAAATTTTATACAGTTACTAAATGTGTTATTTTACTCAGAAACTGTTCTAAAGAGTATAAATAAAAAAGAACTATTTCTAAAAAGAAATTATTCCTAGGAACATAAATGTTACCAAAAATACCCTAACTCTTCACAAGGTTAAAATACTGTGGTTTTAAATGTAATCTAGTATTGTGAAGCACTTGAGCATGAAGTGGAATATTTGTGATGCACTCTTTCTATGAAGTAAGATTCATCAAACTACGTAAATCTCTTATGTTCGTTATTGTTCCTTATTGATTTATTCGGTTATTTCATTCTGTCGAATTAATTTAAAGGCAAGACTCAATTAGCTTCCGCATTAATCTTACAACAATTATTATCAAAGTTGAGACCGGGATTTTTTTAGATTTGATTTGGAGCTTTTGCTTATCTAATCATTATCTAGTAATTATGTCGTTGCAATTATGTGTGGAGCAAAAATAGAAATTGAGAAGTTTAAGGGAGGTACAAGTTGGGTGGTGAAGCAAGATAGGTGTACTATTAATAGATAAGGTTTGGCCTAGACATTGGATGACAAAGCTAAGTTGCCAAAAAATGCTGATAATGATGAGTTAATGAAGACGGTAAAGAGTATCCAGGACTAACTACTAAAGGCAAGCACCCCAAGTCATGTTATGCTAAATTGAACCTATCAGTTAGAACTTAAGGGGAATCCCAAATCAGAATCAACTTTTTGCTATAGCAGCTTGTGTCCTTCGATGCTAAGTCTTATTGTAAACATAAGAAACTTCGTCACAACATCAATGGGGAAAAAGGGGAGGAAAAAGTGAAGAAGAAAGAAAGGAGATAGTTCAATCAAAAGGAGGGAAACATGTGGGACAAGGAAGAAGAATTTGAGGGCATAATAAAACAAAGTAGAGAGAGTAGGAAAAAGAGAGGGGGAGCATAAAGAAGAGAATAAAATAAGGGAGATAGAATGATCACCGAAAGCAAGAGAGGAAAATGGAAAAAGAAAATAGAGAGTGAGCAGAGCAACTAAGAGAGATGGAAAGGAGCAACATGCGTGCTCCCGAGATCCGACGAACTAGATTAAATCTGTTTCGTGACACACAGTAAGGATTTGAACTTCATTGAAATTTCATAGTTGGGCTGTTAATTCAGATCCATTCAAATTCTGAGTTATTGGGTTCATTGGATAAAAGATTACTAGATGCTCCAAGTATCAAGATAAATAAGTCTTTATTTTAAGTTCTTCATTAGAGGTGTGCCCCACTTTGCATAATTTGACATGTGAAGAACAGATTAAGTAGATCGATATGATAGAGTCTAATTAGTAGAAGTAAGCTTTCTTGATGCACAAACCATGCGGATCCTCAACTGGACGGTAATGGACCCGAATGCTTTGAAGAATTCACACCACCAAACAAAAAAAGTGGTCGGACGTTTGTCTGCGGAGGATCTCCAATGCCCAGGTCAATGTATTTTTGCAGAAGGAGAGGCTAAATATTGAGGAGGCATACATTGCCAAAGGACATTTGTATTTTGTAGAGGGAGATCACGGGCTTACTATTCTGGGCTTATCCACAAGTTAGTGTACTCTATAAGCTTTTTTTCTTACTTGTAGGGCCCAATTTTTCTTGTATTTGTCAAGCTTGGCCCAACCAATGCGATGAATCGAGTAGAATTCTCTTCTTACTTTAGTACAGCTCCAAGAGAAGTGACAGGCTTATGAGTGGTAGATGCATATTCAAGCTACCATACAATGCGTAACGAAGCAGTATGACAATATTTAAGAAGAGTCAGATTATGAGAGGTAGGTCAATATTCAGGACAAGTGGTCCATATACATGATCTTGTAGAGCTAAATGCAATTGGATCGAAATAAAAAAGTTCACTCCATCTTAAGATGACTACAGAGCGGTCTAATGAAATAGTTATTAATTAGAAGTAAATAAAAGAAAAAAAAAACTTTTCATCTCATGCTTTAACGCTCTTTCTAATCAATTCCTAGTGTTAGCTAGGTTCATTCCTATATGGAGAAAGCCCAATGAGTTGTAAGCCCATATGATAAGTTATATGAAGAAATATGATTTCTCACTATTTTTAAAATGGTAACCGCAAAAAAGACGTAGTAACAAGGGAAAGAAAATCTCAGGATTTGGGCAAAGTCTAATTTACATCAAGCTAGCATCGGCGGCCGATATGTGGTCCGATTGAATTGAAATTTTGTCAGCATGTTCATGGCGCAATCTTCTCGAATTTGAACGGTTTAATTTTCGTTTGAAGCTCCTTACATCAGGTTTTTCGTGGATTGATCAAAACTTGCATTTTTGGTCAGATTTATCCTTGATCTCTAGTGAAATTCATGTGTATTGCCAAGAATTATGTTCTTGAGGTCTTTGCTGCTATGTACCTCTAGTATTTGCTAGAGAAGAACATTGTTCACCCAATTTTGTTGATAGTGAAGATTTTCGGATGAACTCCAGTTCCATGGTTTTTGATCTCCTCATATCGATGAGGTTTTCCACGTAAAAAAATCGTCTTGTGTTCGCATGCTTAGTATTTATTTTACTCTACTAAATTGATTCCTATTAGATTTACACAAGATGGGAGATTATTTTATTCCATTACGTTAATTTGATATTGTTCGAATTGTTACCGTTCTCCCATCACCTAGTATTTTTAATTTTCTAACAAAATCCTTATTCTTGCACAAATAGTCAAATGAAGATCTTCCAACACCATATTTAGTCAAACCTGGCCGATATGATTGTCCAACAACATCAGGACATTTTATCAACATGGATGCTACCATGGGAAAAAAAAAAAAAGAACATAATTCGTCAACATTGACAAAATCCGACATCACACTTTGATGTTGTTCGACAGTGGCATCGGGAGACTTGATTAGATAATCTATGCAAGTGAAAAAATTTAATTAGAAAAATCACAAATCGATTAAAAAATTTCATGACAGTATAGGAGCGGCAAGCAACATTTTTCCTGAATTAAAATATCCAACGAAAAAGCATCATAGGAGGAAAATTCTCGCATAGATTGAGTTCGAGGTCCGACCACATATAATCACATGGAGTTCATACAATAAGAAAAAAGCATGGAAAAGCCATCCTTTTATTTTTTTCTTTTTTTTCTTTTTTTGTTTTTTTCGCTTCTTCAACTCACAGTTGTTGCCTGTCCATGGCCGAGCCACGCCCTCTGTCATCAAGGTGGCTCGCAGTCGTTTCCCATCCAAAGCTGAATCTAAAGTTGTGCCTCCAGATCTAGCCTCAAGTACGGCCGCAAGCCTTTGCTTGTCCATGGCCTGTGAGGTAGCTCATCTACATATCTAGCGGCCACAGCTCATCGGTCGCTGTGAGCCTTGACATTGAGCTCGATATCCCAGTGGCCATCAACCATGAGCTCAAACGGCAAATGAAAAGCAGATGAACGAAGTCGAAGGCTTGAGTGCAGCATGGGTGAGTGATGCCAACGACGCTTGAACGCTCTCGGCCATGTACGAACTACGCTAACGACAGCCAAGGATGAACTATATGCCAACGGCAGCATTGAACGCGTTCGGCCATTGACAGCCAAATCTGGAAAGCAACGCCAGTGGAGGCTAGACGCGGCGCCGGCAAAGTGAATGAGGAAATAAAATTAATTAACAAACTCTTGAGAATTGAGATGACATAGTCAGAAGTTTGTGCCCTTTTGCTTCTGCCACTAAAATCTCATCCTAGAAGAAAGTAGAATTGCTTATGGATGTCATCTAATTAGTCTCTTCTACCATCATCTTTGCCCTTTTCACAGTGATTGGCACAGGAAAGACTAATATTTTCTCCCTCAGATCTAGTCGTCCGTGACAATGTAATGCTAGGGCCAAGGATTGCGCGTATTAGGGCGCGTTTGGTAACGATTCTGTTCCTAGGAGCTGATTCGACTAGAAATGATTATTTTTGATTCGTTCCGGGAACCGATTCGAGTAAAAAAGCGCGTTTGGTAATCTGTTCAAAATTTTTGATTCCGGAATAGAATTGCGTTTGGTACCGTATTAATTGATTATGTTTCAAATTAATTTCTTTTGATTTTTAAATAAATTTTAAATAATTTCTTTACTTTTTTTTTTACTTTTTTTTTTTTTTTCCCCTTTTTTCCTATTCTTCTTCTTCTTCTTCATTTGGCTAGTTGCCGGACCGGCAACCGGCCGACGAGGGCCGGTGACGCTCACCGGAGCGTCGTCGCCCTCGGCGAGGTCGGCCTTCGTCGGCCGAGCCTCGCGGCAACCGGGTGAGGCTCGCCCGGCCTCGCCGGTGGCCGGGCGAGCCTCACCGACAGCCGAGCGAGGCTTGCCCAGCCACCGGCGAGGCTCGACCTCACCCGATCTAGCAAGGCCGAGCCTCGCCCAGCCCCGCCGGTGGCTGGGCTTGCCTCCGGCGAGCTCGCCGGACCTCGCCTTGGCCTGGCAAGCCTTCGGCGACCTCACCGGACTGGCGACTAGCAGCGGCGGCGGGCGGCGGGCGGCAGCAGGCGATGGCGAACAACAATCGAGATGTTGAAAGAGAAGAACAAAGCTTTTACCGTTTTGATTCTTTTTCGATTCTCGGACGTAGAATCAATTTTTTTTTTTTTTTATTCTCAAATCTTGTCTAAAATCGTTCCGGGAACAAAAAGTTTACCAAACGCGATTCTGGGAACAAAAAATCAAAATCTGGCACTGTTTGGCAAGTTGCCAAACAAGCCCTTAGTAATCTTGACAGATTTTGGAGGAGGACGGGCTAGATTGACTTAATGATCACTGTTTGGGACATTGCAAAATTGCCTACTTCTGCTTGTTTTCTCTACATTTCTCCTCTTAGTCTTTTGCACTCTTCAGTTATTTTAGAAATTTGTAGAATCATTCACTTACCCACACAAAACAAATAGCTTGCTCTCTATGACCACTTAATAGATAACAGTGACAGAAATTGACTGTAAAGCACTCGACTACCAAATTTAATTGGATATTTGGAATGTTTTCATCGTCATGTAAAAAATCACTCCTGATGGCATAAATAAAAAAGATGACATCTGACACAAAGATTCAGGCAAACTCATTCCCAAATGAGGCTACTTCTTTCGATTTCTATCAATCAGCCATCACAACTACTGATGGCTAACGAGTCACCTGCCAGCGCCACTGATACCAATACATTGAGCAACGGTGCGCTGGTTCTATATTTGCATAGTGCCATGCTTTCAGAAAAAGTATCATATGCGTTGGAAATTATTATCCAAGTTGTCGAAAATCTGGACGATGCTTCCATGTGGCAAGCAATCTGATATTCACAAAGCGAATGACTTCCCTCAATGAATGGACAGTTAGCAAATCCTCAAAGCAGAGTAGATCCACACGCAAACTGCATTCCTTGCACTTGAGTTTATCAAGGAGAGTGTTCTCTTGGAGCCATCAATTTAGCTTTCATTCCCTTAACCATAATGCATAAAGATTCATTTAGTTCTTCCTGACTCCATGTCTGCATCATCCTGCAAGACAATGTACTTCTCGTTTCTGCCCCAGAAGACTTCTCCCTTGAAAAAACCACAAGGGCTTGCAGACACATTGTAATATGTCTACGGAACAATCAATGTTGTCCTTTTTCATTTTTTTATTTTTCGGAATTTTCTCCATCTCATCATCCTAGATCAGGAAAAGATGAGTTGGTCTTCTACCTACATTGGAGGACAATAAAATGCAACTATGATCCATTCACCATGCCCTAATGTCCAAACATTACAGTTTTTTGCGTCACAAGCATTCATGAACTGTAGGGAAAAGCCAATCACAACCGCAACTCTACAAGTACAAGGACAATGACACAGCCATCCTTTTATCCAAAGGACACAACCTCAACATTACTATCATCAACCTATTGTCAATACATATACATCTATATATATTTGATAAAAGAGTCATCTGGTTATAATATCAGTGTTTCTATAATCCATAAAAAGGATATGTACATCTCCAAAGAACAACCAAACTCAAAGGTTCAATTCAACCATAAACAACTTATACCTAAAAAATACCATTATTAAAACATCCTCCTGAAGACGAAAATGCTTTCTTCCTATTTGCAGCTCGTTGAAAAACCCGAGTAGCAAGACGAATGGAATGAGCAACTACAACTCAATAAGTAGTACATCTTTTTAAGTAGATTGAACGTTCACTATGCATCTTTATAATACAATATCGTAACTCATCAATCTCCAATTCAGTATATGATATACATAAAATATTGAAGACTGATGATATCTTTTCAATAAAACTTAGTATAAGATCAACTAACAATATCAACTTACAATAACAAATCAATCATCAATGGTTTATTCCATCGATCAATCTCAATCAACTAAAACGTCAATAGTCTATTCAATAAACTAATCCAATGCTCGATACATAACTATGGCCATGCTTAACGCTCATGACAAACACGACCAAGTTTTCGGCCCTTGACTAGGTCTCCTTTTATATCAGCAGGTGGTTTGGCTTAGAAGGATGTCCTAATAACAGTATGCATACTTACCCCTTCAATAGATTCTAATCATTACGACACAGGCATAATCCATTAACAAACATTCTCCAATAACCCCCAATTAAATCATAAATTCATGTCACAAATTAGTTCCACAAACCTAATCATATGACCTTTTCTCAATTCCTTTTATCAAATATGCTGCATCTCATAAACATTTGACAATCAATACATATAGCTTTTGGCAATTCTTTTTACAAAACATTGAATCAAGACTTTTACAATTGATTATTTCAAACTATTTCAAACATTGCCTTCCAATGCCTTGTCAACAGACTAAAAAAGTAGTAAATGCTCAATCTGAAAGCTCATTACTCATAAGGTAAGATTCCCTTCTCTTCATCCAAGATTTGTTCATCCCTTGTTGTCATGATAATCTTACTCCCAGAATTAAAAGTGTCAAGCCCCCCAACTAGTTTGTTAAGTTGTTCTTCCTTGTCTAGATTGTCTAGAACAATGAGAACTTTCTTAGAACGAGCTCTCCTTCTTATGCTCCCTTCATTAGTTTCTGCAATAAACCATCTCTATAGATTTACTAGGCCATTTCCCTTTAATGATTCTCAAATATTCCCAATGAAGCTACATTGTCCATCAAAGTGAGGACACAATTCATTGTAAACAATCTTAGCGAGAGTAGTTTTACCGATCCCTCCCATTTCTTGGATTCCAATGAAATGCACACCAATGCTAGAGTCAACATCTAACGACTTCATTAAGGCTTCTACATATTCATCTAACCCAACCAATTTGCCTTCCAAAGGTCTTTGTTTTACTTTTAGCTTACGCAGAACCTCTTTCACAATGAGATCAATGATTTCACCTTGTCTGCCACAAATCAAACATTTTTAGTAAAACAAATAAATGGCAATCTCACTACTACTTCCTTGCATATAACATTTGAGTTTGATCACTATTTCAAGTGTTTGGTAAATTCTATAAAGCCAGAAGAATTTTGGTTGGATACACAAGATATGATTGGTTTTATGACGATAAACTTACAATTTCACCATATTTCTGAAAAGGGAAAAAGCCACAAAAAAACCCCCAAACTTTGCCCAAAATGATAAAATTACTCCAAAAAATTTTTGTGACATAAAAAATCTCAAATTTTGCTAATCGCGACACATTTATCCCAAACTCTATGGCCAAGGGCATTTTCATTTTTTTTTTCCTTTTTCTGTTTTTCCTTTTCTTTTTCTTTTTTTTCCTTTTTTCTTCTTCTCTCTTCCCTTTGCTGGCCATGGCGGAGGGAAGCCGAACTCAAGTGAGGGCAACCCTCGCCTGGGTGTTGGCCTCGCCAGATCTGGCAAGGGCAACCCTCGCCCTACGCAAGGCGAGGGCACCCTCGCTTAGGCTGGATCTGGCGAGGAATGCCCTCACCTGACGCTAGCGAGGGCCGCCCTCACTTGCGTTGGGCAAAGGTTGCCCTTGCTAGATCTAGCACCTCTTGCCTAACCTAAGCAAGGGCCGCCCTCGCCAACCCAAGCGAGGGCGACCCTCGCCCGATGCTGGCGAGGGCAGCCCTCGCCTGAGTTCGACTTCCCTCCATCGGCCAACAGAGGGAGAGAGAAGAATAAGAAAAAAAGAAAAAAAAATTAAATAGTAAAAGACGAAAATATCTTCTTATAGTTTAGGATAAATCTATCACACGGATACAAGTTTATGATTTTTTCTGTCACGAAAAAATATTTGGGGTAAATGTGTCACGATTAGCAAAGTTTGGGGTTTTTTATGTCACAAAAAATTTGGGATAAAGTTGTCACTTTGGGCTAAATTTGAGATTTTTGATGGCTTTTTCCCTTCTGAAAAATTAGATTTTTCTTTGCAGTCCAAATTACAGACATCATTCTAGAATTAGATCAAATTCACTCATATAACTATCGCCCACCAAATTGCCCTACTTATGTATCACAGTTGATGAATTGGCTCTCTTTTTGGTGAAAAATGAAATTTATTACTCATATTCCAAATTACAAGAGCGACAAGAGAATAGCATTTCGACTGAAGCTTGAAAAAATTTCAATTAATAAGCATTTACTTACCCTCTCCCTTGGAGTCCACCCCTTGATTTTACCCACTTTACTCACAGCCGCCTCCCACCGTTCCCTGCTCTCACCGCTAGGCCTCTGCTCGTGCTTATCCAAATCCTCCACGTACAGTTACGTCTTGAGCGTGACATCAGAGGGTGCGACGTCAAAGAAGATGGGCAGGATCTCCGGCTTCCCAGTCGATTCGTTGAGCTCCATCACACGAGCGAGCTTGCGGAGGCACCAAGCGCTCAAAGCGTAGCCTCTGGAAAGGACTAGTATGCAGATCTTGGAGTCGCAAACCACTCTCAGGAAATTGTCGATCCGATCGCCAGTGTGAAGCTCTTCGCTGTCACTGTAGGCGACAATCCCCTAGCTGACCACGGTCCGATAGAGGCAGTCAGTAAAGATGTTGCGAGTGTCAAGGCACCTGAGTTGGAATTTAAGGCCAATCCCAAATCAAAATCAACTTTTTGCACCAGCAAGCTTGTGCCCTTCGATGTTGAGTCTTACTGCAAATATAAGAGACTTTGTCACAACGTGAACACGAGGTGTGGTAATTGAAGGAAAAAAAAAAAAAAGAAAGGGGAGAGTTTAGTCAAAAGGAAGGGAACATGGGGGACAAGGAAGAAAAAATTGAAGGCATAAGAAAACAAAGGAGAGAGAAGGAAAAAGAGAGAGGCAGCGTAAAGAGGAGAATAAAATGATGGAGCGCCGTTTGAGCAGAGACCTCATCACTGCCCCTCGCAGTTGAGTAAACTCCAACACTTCTCTCGCAATTTCGCAAGATTTCCAAATTCGATCGCCATTGTAAATTCATTCGCCTCTCCATCGCCTGAATCGGTCGACTTTTGTTTATATAATTGAGCACGGACAATTGAAAACATCCGAAAATGTGGTTTGTGGAGGAAATGTCAAATTACTTTTCGATATGAGGCGTCAAGTCTTTGGACTTTCATCTGGCATGCCCTTCTTTTCGATTATAATTTGATTTTCTGTTGGATATATGAATCCAAGATTTGGTCATCAAGATATCCAAGGGCGGTCATTTTACATGTACATCCAAGGTTTGACCAAGATCAAGATTTGGGACTCCTCTGATTGCCATAAAGTGAGGGACTCCTTTGCCGCACGTGAAAGAGGGCTGAAAGGCTGCATAGTAAAGTTCCTTTCTTTGGCCGCACAAAAGGAGCAAGAAACACAGTGACTTCTGCAGAAAATTCAACATCTAATTGAGGCATTTTTCTTTTTGTGCATACATGAGTGCTTCAATTTGTAAGGTAATTCTCAATGATTTATATATCGAACTATTACATGAGACTAAATACTATATGATTAGGTATAATCTAGGGTTAGGAAACTCTTGAGTGTGCCGGGAATTGTAACTCTATAATTTTCCAATTGAATAATAGATTAGTTGTGGCTAGTTCTTCTCATGAAATAAGTACAGGTCATCGAAGTAAAATACATAAGTCCTTTTGTATTCTTTATTGTTACTCATTGATTTCTCTTGTGATTTCGTTCTCTTGTGCTGATTTAATTGCAAAAATATGTTAACTATCAGATTAATTTACAAAGGATATTTTGGAATAGTTTCTAGGCTTTTTGCTTGTTTGACCGTTCTCTGGAAATACTACTATTGCAATTACATTGGAGCAAAAATACCATTGAAAAGTTCAATGGGACAAACGACTTTAGATTGTCGAGTGTTATGCCATCAACAACCAAGTAATGTCTAAGGTGTTGAATGGCAAGACTAAGTAGTCAGAAATGATGAAAGATGCCGATAGAGGATGAGTTAACAGAGGGGGCAAAGAGTATAATTATGTTGAACCTTTCAATGAGGTGTTAACAGAGGTGACCAGAGAAAAAGATGCCATAGCAATGTAGCCCACTTAGATGAGTTTAATAATCTCATAATGGATCTTGAAGAACCTTGATGAGACTCTATTCGATGAAAAACAAGACATGATAATGTTGGTGTCTCTACCAAAGTCGTTATTAATTATTACTGGGGTGTATAACAATTGTGGTAAGTTAATAGATGGAAATTATATTCAAACTAATAGCAGTAAACCATCCAAATATGTGGTTCAATTCCTGATTCGTTTTTGTATTTTGGTAAGGTAGCACATATTGGTGATAGGATGACCGTACGACAGTGACTTCTAGAGCCGAGCTCAGTGCTGGGTTCGAGAGACCCTACAGTTAGTGGCGTGGTCTACTAATAATATTTGTTGGTCTCCGTCATTGACTCTTCCGCAATGGTTTCCATTACATCTTCCTAGTACAAGAAAAAGTGAAATATTCTTCTCCAAGTATTGTAGCATAAGAAAATTTAAATATCATCCAATCCATCCGCTTTCATGTCCGAACATTACAATGCTTCATATCGTATTCAAGGTACAATACATTTGTTATTTAAGGATTATGTAGAAAAATCAATGAATTGCTCATAATAATTGTTTGATAAATAGTGGAAATAGCAGCACTAAATAGTGTAATATGACTTGATAATAAAATACTACTCATATGCCAATTCGTTGCATTTTTATAGATTAGTAGGACACTCCTAACACCCCAATCAACTGCACCAACCTTTAAGATTGGACCTACAACTTTTATTAACATAATTAGCAAGAGGCCCGATATTTATGTTACCACTAGGTCATCTTCAATTATTTGTCAAACTAGATGTTTTTTAAACATAATTTTATCAATTGGATTGAAGAGAACATTTTTTTTATTAGAGAGATGTACATATATACATATATATATTTTCATTTCATATTCCAATTCCAATCCACTTGTTAGCACAATTCACATGGTAAGTGTTGGCTAGTTTTAGTCACTAAAGTGGCGGAGTAAAAAAAACAAAAAAGCCAAGTTAATGTCATCATAATGCACTCTGGCTGCTTTTGTAACACATTTGCAAAGCTGTCTACAAAACCATATGTTTACCAAATAATTTCTTTTAAAAATTACTTTCCAAGATATTTTTCAATTTATTTTACCAAACGGTCGTTACTTTGCGTGTTTTTTAAATTAAAATCTTCCCATTTCTCCAAAAGAAAAGTCAAATCAAACGCAGCATATCATTACCATAGGTCTGCAGCCAGAAAAGCTACTCCTATCGTCCAGAATCGGCCATGGACAGTGCGCCAGCGGGCCAGTGGCCCAGTGGTAGAAAATCTGCCCGGCGCAACTCAAAATATGACACTGTAGTCCATGATAGAAATTCAGGCAAACCGCTCAACTTGTTATTTAATTCTCTTTAAGTTTTCACCTCCGTAGCCCCACATCAGTGCTAAATGTCCTTCAATTGCACAATAAAAAAGTCGAAACAATAAATAAGGTCACGCTATATATTTTCATTGTCTAAAATCAACGGGCTCATCAAATATACTACTAGTACTTGATTGCACATTTTGACAAGCTCTAGAACTCAATGACATGATACAACAATTTTGGCGAACTTCATTTGTGGAGATTGTCATATAAAATCAGCAGACTTTGATTTATGAAATTGTTGAGTAGGATTCTCTTATGTCTTTGCTCCCAGAGCTTATATCAAAGAATCTTTGGGAAAAATGGGTTCGGCGCCTAATGACTAATTTAAACGTTCGACAGTCCATTCTTTATTTCAAACATTCTGCAATAATTTAAAATCGTGAGAATTGACAACAAATATCATCAAATAATTATAAGGAAAAAACTCAACTCCTTTTATATCTGGAAAATTACGAATTTCTCCGCGTTTCCAGAACATGAGACTCGCTGGAATTGTGTGCATGACTGACTTTTCAGGCGGTACATGCTTATCTTTGTTTTCCGAGTGAGGCATGAGGATCTTGTATGTGGCATTTTAATCATCTGTGGTTGCAAAGCCTCTGTATGAGATTGTTCAGTTTGTAGCGTGTCATCGCGCTGCTGACATTTATATTTGAACATCTTCACAATCAAGAAGACAAAATTAAAATTGAAATGGAGGGAGATGACCTCCATTTACCGACTGCTCCTAAAAAGCTCGTCGGAGGTATTTGACGAATATAGATTCATTTTTACTATGTTTCAAATAGCTTGCTCAAGAAAAGAGGAAATACTACCCCGCTGAACACTTGAAATTTACAGGCTGCTTTAGACTTCGTTACGAGAGAAGCGAGAGAAGCGCCCTCATCTTACTGGCGAAGCGGATCAGCGTGCGTACAGGAGGTGACCCTTTGTTACTACAAAGCTCTCACTGGTTTATTTGATTTTGCAGACCTCCATCATCATTGACTTCGGGCGACTTATAGCCCTTGCCTCCGTCACGGTTCGCTTCCGTCAACTTCCATGCTGCGACCTCTCTGTTCGCCCCTGTTCCACAGCGGAGGGAGTCCCAAAAACTCAGATCTCACTCCAGATTTCTTCCCTGGCACCGGCCATCAGTGAAGACGCTTCCAGGACTTCAATTATTCGTTTGATCATTGTTTGTGACCATCTACTGCATCTCCAAGGTAATTGCATAGCTGCAATCCATAAGAAAACACCGATATACTGCTCTGTTCTGGTAGGTTGAGTCCGAGTAATTTGATCGAAGTCTGAGAGGAAAACGATACTGATTGATGATTTAACGGTAGTCTAAACACACTTTGACGCCAGTCGCAGTAGGGAATTGCCTTTTGCTATTCTTTTGTTTAAAGCCGATCAGCCATAGCTGCCGGCATTCACCTTTTGCAAGATCGAAATGAGTATCTTCTGTTTTGTGGGTGCGAGAATGAAAACAGAGGCTGAGAATCTAGTTCTTGCTAACTTGAAAATAGTACGTTTGAGGGGTTACGTCCGTGATTGCGATGCATCCATGATAGTTTCATGTTAAACCGGTTTTGACCTCCACTAATTCGTCGTTGTTTTGTTAGTCAACTTAGAGTTAAATTTCCAAGAATCTTGATTTTTAATATGCCTCACATGTTTGCGTACGCGTTTGTCTTAACATATTAGAATCACAGATTGTCTTTGCTGAAGGCTTCTTCTCTGCTGGTCATTTGAGCGAAAGCATTTTCAGCATATGCAAATACATGCGTCCTCTATCTACAGGTCTTCTGGGTTTATATGTAATTGCTACACGACACTTGCTTCCAAATACATGGGTTGTACCATGCGAATATATGAGCTCCGGCAGTGCACATATACAAGTGAATGGATGAAGAATGACGAGCAAGTTGAGCAAGAATGAAAGGAAGTATAATGGAGGTTTGAAGAGATTGTGGATTCAATGGTGAACAAGAGAGTGATGTTATCTTTTTCTTGGTTTTTCAAACCGCAGCAGGAAATGCTGATTCGGACTAGATAGTTCTTAAGATAGTTCTTTTTAAAAAAAGAAGAAGGCAAAAAGACATAAATTTATAAAAACAAATAATTAAAATATAAAAGGTCGTTAGCAAATCTCTTAGAATCTACGTCTAGGGAATAGTTCATATTTAGCATTTAATATCACCAGTGAAGACCACTAGTAGGAATTTCTATTAGTCAAAATTAAACTTTGGTTCCAATTTTAGGGACTTAGCTCACGGGACTTTTTTGGCTTTCAACTTTCCTAATGATGACATTTTCCAAAGCAATCTGAATTTTTTTTTTTTTTATATCAAATACTCAATTTTTTCATTTTAAAAGGGCTCTCAGGGCCATTTTCTTCATCGGGCCCCTCTTCATAGGCTTCACTCCCAACTATGACTCCTTCCTATTGAGCTGCGCGTCGACTATACCTTTTGAGTACATCGCCGGTGTCTTGCTTGCCTTCTCTCATGGGTTTTAGGAACCCGTGAGAAAAGGCGAGGAAGACCTTAGCGATGGAGATGACAATCACAAGGGTATAACCGATGCTGACATTGGTGAAGCGGCCCAACAAAAAGGAGGCATAGCTGGAGGCAAATCAATTGAGGAAGGGCATGGTGAAGAAAATGGCCCCCGCCAACATGATCATGTAGCAGATGTCAATCCAATTAGAGGTCCGGCTCGCCATCATTGACCCAGGGAGTGAGATCACATTGAGCATCCCCATTAGGACTTAACTTGCACATTAATTATGGTCAGGTCCTCCATTATGTGTACCACTACCTTGCTTATCGATCCTTCGTCTTCCCAAATTAAAAAAATTAAAAAATAAATTTTTATTTATCATCACAATGTTCCCACATAAATGGTAACTATATATACAAGAAGTTGAAAAAATAAAAATAAAAAACATTTCGTCCACTATTTTCCTCCCTTTTCCTTGAATTTATTTTCCTTATTTCGTAGTTGAGCTATAAATTCAGATCCATTCGAATTCTAAGTTGTTGAATTCATTCAATAGAAGTTTACCCAATGCTGTAAGTATAAAGTTAAATAAGTCATTCTTTCAAGTTCTTAATTAGATATTGTGCCCTGTCGCATAATTTGATATGTGAAGAACATATTAAGAAGAGTAGATCGAGATGATGGAATCTAATTAGTAGGAGTAAGCTTTGTTGATGCACGAATCGAGCAGATCCTCAAGGAGACGGTAATGGACCCGAATGCTTTGAAGGATTTGCACCGCCAAAAATAAAAAAAAGTGGTCGGATGTTTGTCCGCCGTGGATCTCCCATGCCCAGATCAATGTCTTTTTTGGAAGGAGATGCTAAATATTGAGAAGGCATACATTGCCAAAGGACATTTGCATTTTGTAGAGGGAGATCATGGGCTTACTAAACTGGGCTTATTCGCAAGTTAGTGTGAACTATAAGATTTTTCTTACTTATAGGGCCCATTTTTTTTCTTTTTCTTTTTTTTTCGGCAAGCTTGGCCTGACCAATGCGATGCACCAAGCAGAATTCTCTTCTTACTTTAGTACAGTTCCAAGAGAAGTGGCAGCTTATTCAAGCTACCACGCAACGCCTAAAGAAGCAATATGACAACATTCAAGAAAAGTGACAAGGTTACCAGTGGCAGGTCAATATTCAGGACAAGTGGTCCATACACATGATCTTGTAGAGCTAAATGCAACTCTACCAAAATAAAAAAAGTTTGCTCCATCTTAAAATAACAATAGAGCGATCCAATGAAATAGTCATCAATTAGAAGAAAAAAATGCTTTTCTCCCATGCTTTTATGCTTTTTCTAATCAAATCCTGATATTTTTAATTTTCTAACAAAATCCTTATGCTTTTCCTGTCCTGGCTGCGAAGACTTCTCACCTGGAAAAACCCCAAGGGCTTGCAGATACAATGTAATTTGCCTAAGGAACAATCAATGCCGTCTTTTTTCATTTTTTTATTTCCGGATTTTTCTCCATCTCATCATCCTGGAACAGGAAAAGATGAGTTAGTCTTCTAACGGGTAAGTTAAATTCATTTCTTCATCAAACTAAGCTGGGGATTAACTTTTTGCTGCAGTAACTTGTGCCCTCCGATGCTAGATCTTCACTGGTACCTTAGCGACTTGCTTGATTGTTAAATCATATCTCAAATTTGAGATGTATATGAAATCTAAAAGGATTTTGATTTGTTTAAATTCGGTGTGCGCTTTAATCTGAGTGGGCTTTTTGGGCTTTGGAAATTTTGATTTTGTTTTCTGTTCGAGGAAGAGTATTTATGTTTGACCGATTCGACTTCTTGGCTCTTTGTTTATATCGCAAGTGGAGGAGGGAATTCTTTTGGCCGTACAAAAGAAGAAGAAGTGGCTCTCATATTTAATATATACTTGTTGGGTCAGTAGGTTTGTTAGGAAGAAAAATGAAAAGACGTGGGTTCTAATTTTCTCATCCCCTTCAGCCGCGCAAAAAGAAGCAAAAAGGTGGAGTCGTCCTTCTAGCCACGCGGAGGGGAAGAGGAACACACGGTGATCGTTTTTAGCGCGAAAAGTTTACATCCTCGTTCTCTTTCCGGAGATACGGGTGTTTCACACCGTAATTCTTTATAAGGCTAAACACTGTGACTTAGCTGGAATCTAAAGTTCAGAAGGGATTGAGTATGTGAGCTATTATACTATATAATCCTTCGATTGATTAGTAGATCATTTATAACTGATCTCCCCATCAAGTAGATACCTACATTAGGATTTCATGCGTTCCTCATTGTTCCTTGTTGATCCTCACTGATTTATCTAGTTATTTCATTCTCACACGTTGATTTAATAACAAATTCTGATTAGCTTTCATATTAATCTTACAACAATTGGTATCAGAGCTAAATTTAGAATCTTTTTGAATTTGATTTGGGATTTTTGCTTGTATGATTTATGTTCGAAAATTTTGTCGTTGCAACTATATCTTGAGCAAAATAGAAATTCAAAAATATAACAGGAGAAACAACGTGGGCGGAGAAGCGAGATGAGACACTGGATGATAAGGCTTAGTTGCTGGAAATGATAAAAGATCCAATAAAGATGAGCTAATGAAGAGGGCAAAAAGTATAATCATGTTGGTACCATTGGATGAGATTTTAATAGAAGTGGTGGAGAAGAGAGATGTTGCAGTGTTGTGAGGAAAGTTTTGGGCTCTTTGTATGAGAAAGGGCTTAAATAATTATCATATATGTTGAAGATGATGTTTTAGTGTCAACATTCTGAACGTACTTCCACCAAAGACCACTTAGTCGAGTTTATTAAGCTTGTAATGGATTTGAACAATGCAAGTGAGATCCTAGTTGATAAAAATTAGGGCATGGCCTCTCTATCAGAGACATGAGATCATTGTATTGATTCATTGTTACAGAATTGTTTCTCTAATGAATAGCAGAGGAAGTTGGAAGATGACGGTCCAACACAAAATGTAGCATGAGGTCGATCACTTGCCCCCGCTAATTTCAAGCCTTCATCAATTATCATCTGGATGGTCTAAAAGGTAAATAAACTTTTGGAAATGTGTCAATCGTGTCCTTAGCATGCAAAACTTGCCGAGGAAGTTAAGCCCGTTGTTATTCCCCACCTCTGGATCAAATTGTTTCAATCTGGGACCAATTGATCACGATATTAATCGACGTTCACAATGTCACCCTTTCTTGCTGCCCATCCTACCTAGTCCGTTTCGGCAGAATTCAGTGATTTGATCCCAATCCTTGCTTTTGTCAAATGGTCCGATCTCCACCATTCAGGAGGAAGTTCACCGTTCAGCTCTCTACAATCATCAGCATAAATCTCTTCTAAACCAATTGAATTATTGTTTAGTTAATCGAGATATATCATATTTGTGGTGATAATTAGCAGGTCATCACGATCATTTTTGTGGCAATAATCAATGTTTAGTGAATCAATGAAACCTTAATACATTGAATTCCAGCTTTTCAAACTTGAGACCTACCGAAGGAACAAACACAAAAAAAAAAACTTGCGACCCGCCATCCTCAAAGTTTATTAATCAAAGATCTCCATCAAATTGTCCACCCAATATAATTTATCAACCTAACAATATCATTTGCACACTACTCAAGCAACAATCTTAGCTCCAACTAGAACGTGAACACTGACTGCCCAAATATCCAAAACAGTCACAAGACTAGTTTTTAAAGGCCAAGCATATCAATGCCCTCGGCAAATGCCAAATCAGAGTTGACTTTTGCTGCAGCAGCTTATGCACCCTTCCATGCTCAATCTTACCGCAAACATAAGGGACTTCATCCCAACATCAACAGGATGAGCAACTTAATTATGCAGCAAGTCTTCCTAGCTCTCCATTTATTGCGTATGGAAACTATTCCACCATAGCTTTAGCATAACCAACCTGAAAACTAGTCCCTTGGAAGCTTGCTTTATCCAGTGAAGTCCAAAAATCCATTGCCTGGGAACTCGATCGGTAGCACATAGGACTAGAGGTCTCCTCCACCTCTGCGAAGGGAGAAGAGTTTTGTCAAGAGGCTTGCTGTCACCACTTTCTTATTTCGCTGTCTTTTTTCTTTAGCTTAGATTAATGATCAACAGCCCCAGATACAGTCTATTTCCAGCTTGATTGTTTCGTTCATTTTATTTTTATTTTTTTCGTATTTTGGCATTCTCTAGTTATTTGAGCAACTTTGATAGAACCATTAATCTACCAAAAATGGATAAAGAAACAGTGCCTTGTTGTATATGACCAAAAAATTGATAACAGTCACCGCAACTAAGTCTGAAATACTAAGTTATCTGGAGAATTAGGTCATCTTCTTCTTTAATTGCTTAAAAATGACTCCTTATGTCATGAAAAAAAAGAGGGACCTAAGGCACAAATAATTAGAAGAACATACCGATACCTAAAGCTTGACCTGGTCCGATATTGCGCACCTTTGAGAAAAGTATCATATGTATCGAAAATCGATGTGGCACACAAATGGGTTTTCACAGAATGGAATTAATTACCTCGGACAAATCCACATAAAGTTTCTCTTGTGATGGACATGGGAGAGGGGGAACATGTCCTCAGAGCAAACTCCATTACTTCTGGCAATTTCACAGATTCCCAAACTCGATCACATTGTGAATTCATTCATCTCTCCATTGCTAGAATCAGTCACATTTTGCTTATAGAATTGAGCATGAACCTCTGGAAACATCCAAAGATGTGGTTCGTGGAGGAACTTGGGAATTATTCAAGCCTGCAAGAATAGTTTGTACTATTGAGGGAAGCTAATAGATGATATTATATCCAAAATAGCAGCAGAACATCCAAAGATTAGTTCAATTCCTGTTAGTTTTTGTACGTTGATAAGCTAACAGATGTTAATTTGTGTGACAGGATGACAGTATATTCATTTTAACAGCAGTGACTTACCTGTAGAATCGAGCTCAGTGTCGGGTTCTGGAGACCATAGAAAACCTATAGTCAATGGCAAGTTCTGAGAATAGTAGTTATCGGTGTCCATCACTGATTCTTCTGCATCTGTTTCCCCTGCATCTTCCTGGCACAAGAAAAAATGAATCAATCTTCTTATCCAATCCATCTGCTTTGAAGTCCGACCATTCCAATGCTTCATATCATAGTTAAGGTACAATGCATATTATATTTTATTTATGGATCATGCGTAAACCAAGGCGTACATTATACACCTGGGTTTACACATCACGTTGAAAACTAATTATGCAAACGAGTGCTAGCAGATCTGTCATAATCCACAGCTTTATTAATTTCTGGCAAATATCTGTATGAAAGGACTCGATGAAATCAACATAATTATCCAACTATTAGGCAGTATGATGATTATATATCTATTAACTATGTAGATATTTCACCAACAATTTATTGGCTACTTCATATTTTGCTCCAATTAGATTTAGCTCAGGAAAAAAAAAAAAAAAAATACATTCCGCCATTTGATTAGATAAAGATGTACGTGATATCATGAACTATTCGTTTTGTACAGGCATCTTCTTCTTCTTTTTCACGAATTTTTCTGTTTAATAAACCTTAGACAAGAAAAAAAATGAATATCAAGCAATAGTTAAAGTTCTGACAAATGATAGAGTTCTACTATTTCGCATGCTTGCCTTTCTAAGGTGACTGCAAACCAAACAGTTACATTTTGCTAGGCATAGCTCGATAAGTAGAACATTGTTGACTAGTGGGTACTGCACATAAACTCTGTTCCTGGTATACCTTTTTTCACTATTTTTCCTTTTCTCATGGCTCACCCAATAAGTACCACTACAAATTTTTCATAATACATAAATCCTATATTTGTTTTCATATAATTTACTAGTTCATTTTAAACTCTAATGGATTAATGTAGAGAGCGTGATTTCTATCTTTGCTTGGTGAAATATTAATATAATCGTCGTTTAGTTATGTAAAGGATCTTTATAAAGCCCATTGTTCATGTAAGAAACAATTTACACACACAACATTGGATGGTTGACACGTTGAAAAATTTTGATTACAAAATTAAGTTCAGACAGTAAAATAGTTAATGTTTCTTAATAGTGGACCAAACAATAATCCATAGATTTATATAGAAAAGTATGAATTAAGACATGCAATACAGAGATAGACAGAGAGACAGGGAAGCAAACGGAACAAGCGAAAATGAGGAAATGTGACGCCTACTGCATGCGTTTCCGAAAAATAAGTGTAAGGTAGAAGGAAGCCGCACCTCGTTGAATGTCATTCTCGTCCTGACAAGAATAATCTCTTTGTAATCCTGGTAAGTGCCCTCATAACTACTTAGTTTCATGCAACCCCATACTTCTATCATGCATTCATTTGGTATCTTTGAGTCGGATACATCAGTCAACCTTTCCAACGATCCACACCTAGAAAGATACAAAAAACCTAAAAGCTCCAATTCCTCAAGGCCCTCAACAACCTGTAGCCCATCACATTGGTAGATCCGCAAAGCCTTTAGCTTCTTCGAGTTTGATAAACCGTGCAACCCTCCCAGGGAATCGCAGTAGCCAACTCGAAATTCCTCTAATGATTCCATTGTACAGGGAAATTGAATTTCAAGTAGCTTTGGGCAATCTAAAACTTCCATTTTATAGAGCTTCCTCAAGTTTAATGAAATTACTAACAGTCGCTCGAGAAACTCGCATTCTCTCACGACTAAATTTCGCAATAGTTCAAGCCCATCCAATTGAATTTCCCTCAGTGGAGAGCTATGAAGACACAATATGGACAAATTTTTCAAGTTGGAAAATTGTGGTCCAACAACTATTGACTCAAAATTGTCCATGCTAGATAGAGTGAGTTCTCTAAGTCCAGAAAGGCAACCCAACTCTGTTGACGAAATGGGAAAATCTGAAAGGCGCCAGCTCAACTTCTCTAGCTTAGATAACTTTTCAACCCGTTGCAATTGGAAAGTTTGCATTGGGTTTGATGGTTGGGCAAGTGCTAGTCCAAAGCTGTTAGACAAAAGCATTTCCACTAGATTCGTGAGGTTACTGAAATCCGGAACTAACCGCAATGATGTCGAGTGAACACAAAGACAATGCAAACTTGAGGGAAGCTTTGGCAACTCTTGAAGCTCATTACAATGTGTTAAATCTAGTTTTTGGAGTCGCGTGAGGTAACCGATTGCCATCGGCACTGCACTAATACGGGTATATGAAATGTCGAGGACACTTAGAGAAAATAGTTTGCCAATTTGAGTGGGAAGTTCGCCTGCAAGTTGTTCACAATGTTCGGTATAGAGCTCCTCCAACTTCTCTAGCATTTCAATATCGGTAGGTAACCTCCTTATTGGACTAAATCCTATCCTCATCACCTTCAGTTGCTTCAGATTTTTTATCGAATCAGGTAACTCACCAATGTTTGTCCCTAAGAGATTCAACTTTTGTAATGATGTCAAGTTGCCTATTGATTCGGAAGCTCTCCCATATTTCGACAATATTTGAGTGAGAGAAACTCGAGTTGGGTAAGCTCTCCAATAGAAATTGGAAGTTCCACAATTGGTGTACTCGATAGATTTAGGAATGACAGATGTTTTGCATTGCCAATTGAATAAGGTAAACTTGTAATTCTTGAGGATGATATATCCAACCCAGACAATGATCCTAATTTCCCTATAGAGTATGGAAGTTTCTCAATTTGGGAGCACTTTTTGATAGAGAAATGCTTCAAATTCACTAGTCCTCCAATCTCTTCGGGCAAAGTTCAAGATTCATACACCAAATGATGTCCAAGTGAGTAAGAACTTTCATCTTCCCAATTGAGGAGTCAAATTTTTGCAAGTTTAGACAGTAGTGAAAATACAATGTCTCTAAACTTGGGCATCCAAAAGAGTCTGGAGTCCATTTCAATTCACCATGTCTCCTATGATAAGGAACTTTCAATTTTTCTAACATCTGCAAAAGTAGCTAAAACATTCTCAAAGAGGGGCAAAAAAAAAAAAAAAACTATGTCGAGAGAACAAAAGTACGAATTCAGACTTACAAAACTTTTCATCCCTCGATTTTTGGTGTTTCTATTGTGTGAAAGTTCGAAAATTACTAGATTTTTCAAGTGCAAATTGGCCATTCTACAATCTAAAGGAAAACCCCATGAAAGCGATCTTAACTTCAGGCAATGATTGTTGATGTCTCCAACAGAAGTCCCTGGTTTTATTAGCTTTTGACATGTATTCATAAAAAAGAACTTGATGAACTCAACATAATTATCCAACGATTTAGTAGTATATTGAGTCAATATCCATGAAGTATGTACATATTTCACCCAAATTTTATTGGCTACTTTGTATTTCAAGAAAACAATATGTTTTGCTAGATAAACAGATATCATGAATTATATGTTTTGTACAAGCACCTCTATTTTTTACAGAATTCTTTCTAATTAATAGAAAACTTGAATAAATCTTGACAAGAAAAAATTGTAATATCAAACAATATGTAAAATTAGGGCAAATGATAGCATTGTACAATTTCACATGCTTGCCTTTTAATGGAGAATGCCAAACCATATAGTTAGTTTGACAGGCATAGCAGGATAAGTAGAACATTGTTGACAAGTGGGTATTGCATATAAGCTAACTCTGTTTTTGGTATATCTTTTTTCACTACTAGTCCTTTTCTCATGGCTCACCCAATTGTAACACCTCGAATCTTTCAAAATACATTAATTATATATTTGTTTCTATATATTTATTTTTTCATTTTAAAATATGAAGGGAAAGTGTAGTTTAAAAGAAATCTATTCGAAAAGTTAACTATAGTTGAGCTTCGACTTCTGTGCCCACATGCAATATTTTTATCTTTGGCTGGGGAAATATTTACACAATCACTTTCTTGTTCATATGAAGGATCTTTATTACATCAATTGCCAGTGTAAGAAATAATTACACTCATAATTGTATGGTTGACATGTGAAAGAGTTAATAATCATCTCAAGTGTCTACCTTCTAGACTGGTCACAAAGTGCATCTACATGTCTAGTTTAACGAGGCTACTCCCTATAGGCAAAAATTCTGTAATTGAAATTTAATTTGACTCGAGTGATATTTTAGGATCTCTATCTTCTACCTTAAACTCATCTCTCTGCTTACGGATTGCCCCATATTTGAAAGAAAATTTAGAGTTAATTTGGTTTTAGGGAACGTTTTTTATTTTCATTTTAGCACAAAGATCTCTAGAGACTGCAACTTATTTTCTGAAAACGACCTTAATTTCATTTTGCAATACAGCTCTTTGATATTTGAGAATATATTGAGTTCACAAAAGATAAAATTTTCATACAACAAATTTGAGAAAAAGAAATTTTCTCACTTCACCAACGCGAGAAGAATTTTGGGTCTGTAGAAGAGGCCATACCTGTACAATGAGCGGTTGGCTGCGTTCCAAGAACTGCGCCGCACCCTCCTGAAAGGAAGAAGGCCGAGTATTGAGAAACGTTAACAGAGAAAGAACCATAGGATGCAGTTGTTTGCGGAACGTAGAGAGAGAGAGAGAGAGAGAGAGAGAGATGAAAGTAAACGGAACAAGGGAAAGAAAAGTCATGCCTACCGCCTGCTTTCCGAAAAATTAAAATTTGAAAAATAAGCGAAGGGTAGAAGAAAGGCGCACCTGGTTTAATCCCCTCCTCGTCCAGTCAAGAATCTCCTCTTTATAATCCCCGTAATGGTTATAACCGCAATCTGGTAACTTCTCACACTCCCATACATCTATCATGCATTCATTTGGTATCTTTGAGTTGGATAGATTAGTCAACACTTTCAACAATGGACATGTGAAGAAATTCAAGCGCTCCAAAAGCTCCAATTCTTCAAGGCCCTCAATAACCCGTAGCACGGGGCACATGAAGAATGTTAAAAACTTCAGCTTCTTCGAGTTTGATAAACCATACAACCCTCCCAGGGATTCACAGTATTCAATACTAAGACTCTCCAATGATTCCATCGTACTGAGAAATCGAATTTGAAGTAGCTTTGGGCAATTTCTAACTTTCATTCTAGAAAGCTTCCTCAAGCTCGATGAAATAACTGACAATCCCTCAAGAAACTCACAATATGTCACAGTCAAATCTCCCAATAGTTCAAGCCCATCAAGTTGAATTTCCCTCAGTGGACAGCGATAAAGACGCAATATTGACAAATTTTTGAAGTGCAAAAATTGTGGTCCAGCGACTACCAAGTTGAAACTATCCACGCAAGATAAGGTGAGGTTTTTAAGTCGAGGTAGGCAACCCAACTCCATTGACAGCATGGGAAGATCCGAAAGGCACAACTTCAACTGCTCCAGCTTAGATAACTTCCCAACCCATTGCAATTGAAGAGTTGATGCCTGGGCAAGTGCTTGTCCAAAGTTGTTGGACAGTTCCAAATTCACTAGATTCGTGAGGTTACTAAGATCCGGAACTAATCGCAATGATGCCGATTGAACACGTAGAGAATTCAAACTCGAGGGAAGTTTTGGCAACTCTTGAAACTCATCACATAATGATAAATCCACCTTTTGGAGTCGCATGAGAGAATAGATTTCCATCGGCCCTGCACAAACACAAATATGAGATATGTCTAGGATACCTAGAGACAACAGTTAGCCAATTTCAGTTGGGAGTTCACCTGCAAGTTGTTTACGACATTGGACATTGAGCTCCTCCAAGCTCTCTAGCATTCCAATACCAATAGGCAACCTCCGTATTGGACAATTGTCCATCTCCATCACCTTCAATTGCTTGAGATTTTTTATCGAATTAGGTAACTCAACAATTTTTGTACTTGAGAGATTCAAATTCAGTAATGTTGTCAAATTACCTATTGATTCTGGAAGCTTCACAAAATTTTGACAATTATAGAGTGAAAGGAATTTGAGTTGCGTAAGCTCTCCAATAGAAATTGGAAGTTCCGCAATTGACGTGTGTGATAGATCAAGGGATGATAGGTTCTTTGCATTACCAATAGAATCGGGTAAACTTGTAATTTTTGTTCGTGATATATCCAACCTAGACAATGATGCTAATTTCCCGATGTTTGGAAGTTTCTTGATTTTGGAGCACCCCCTGATAGAAAAGTGCTTCAAATTCACTAGTCCTCCAATCTCTTTAGGTAAATTTCGTAGTAATTGAGACCCATGAATTTGCAAGTGAGTAAGACCTTTTAGTTTCCCAATAGAGGAGTCAACTTCTTGCAAGTTTGGACAGTTAAGAGATAGTATCTCCAAACTCACGCATCCAGAAAAGTCCGGAGTCTGTTTCAATCCATCACAATTGGAGAGAGAAAGAACTTTCAATTTGTTTTCCATCTGCAAAGATCACTGGAATATTATCAGGGAGGATCAAACAGAGAATACCATGTCTATATTAAGAGAACAATAGTACGAATTCACACCTTCAAAATGTTCCATCCACCCCAGTTTTCGGTGTTTCGATTGTTTGAAAGTTCGAAAAGTACTAGATTCTTCAAGTGCAAATTGGCCATTCTATGATCTAAAGGAGGAGAATGCCAAGAAAGCCATCTTAGCTCTTGGAGATAATTGTTGATGTCTCCGGCAAAAGTCCCTCTATATAACTTGAGAAATTTTAGACTTGGCATCCTCTCAAGTTCTTCATCCACAATGCTGAGGGGATCAGAATTATATTGACCTAAATTGAGTGCTTTAACTTTGTCCTTTCTCTGCCAATAGAAACCATCAATGAGTATGAGCTTGCAAACATTAAATTTGTCCTTTAGAATGCCTAAAAGAACTATCTTAAATGGGAAGTGGGAAAATAATTTCACGGTGAATAATGTATGGATCCTACTTTTATCTTACCTCTTTCGATCTCATTACTTCCAAAGCTTCTTTGTCATTCCACAACCTACTAAGGGTACATTCTTTTTTAACAATGTCTCTTCCAAGGTCTCTCAATTGATCATGCATCCACATAGTATCACCATCGACAATTTTAATTAGACACAAATCGGTAAGTTTTTTCAATGACTTATGGGGGTAAAGATGGCAAGCGTCCCAGAAATAGGCTGCCCATAATTTCTTTTCAGATATGAAGAAGCATGCAATATCAAGAAAAACTTCTTTTTCCTCCTCCCGTAATGCATCGTAACTTATTTTCAACTTATCCCAGACTTCATCATGAGGTATATTCTTCAACCTTTTTAACATTTCTTTCCATATCTCCTCGTTTTGGTGTCGAAGATAGGAACCTATTACTTCAAGAGCCAATGGGAGTCCCCCGGTCGTAGATACAACTTTCCGAGAGAGACTCTGATGAGTATCGAGAGGAGAGACATTGTTAAAGGCATGCAAACTGAAAAGCTCCAGCGCTTTATCATGATCCATTTGCTTTACTTCATAAGGTAAGATTCCCATCTCTTCATCCAGAATCCCTCTATTTCTTGTTGTTATAATAATCCTACTCCCAGCACCAAAAGTGTCAGGCCCCCCCACTAGTTTCTTATGTAGTTCTTTCTTGTCTAGATCATCTAGAACAATGAGAACTTTCTTAGAACTAGCTCTCCTTGTTATGCTGTCTATCCCTTCATCGGTGTTACCAAAATTTTCTACAAATCTAGAATCAGAGATGTCAGATGCCAACTGTTTTTGTAGATTTACTAGGCCATTTCCTTTTGATGATTCTCGGATGTTCCCAATGAAGCTGCATTGGCCATCAAACTGAAGACATAATTCATTGAAAACAATCTTAGCAAGAGTGGTTTTACCGATCCCACCCATTCCATGGATTCCAACAAAACGCACACCCGTGCCAGAGTCAACATCTAACAACTCCATTATGGCTTCTACTTGTTTGTCTACCCCAACCAATTTGTTGTCCAGAATTCTTTGTTTTACTTTCAGCTTATGCAGAATCTCTTTCACAACACGTTCAATGACTTCACCTTGTCTGCCACATACCAAACACTTTTAGTTAAAGAAAACAAATAAGAATCTCACTACTACTTCCTAGCTGATGGCATTTGAGTTGGATCACTATTTTTAAGTCTCAGGTAAATTCTATATAGCCATAATAATTTTGGTGTAATAGACTCCACAGGATATGATTGGGACGATAAACTTACAATTTGACCCTATTTCTAAGAAAGAAGATGTTCATTTGCGGTCCGAATTACAGACATCATTCCAAAATTAGATCGAATTCACTCATGTAACTATTACTAGCCAAAATGGCCCTGCTTATGTATCAGAATTAGTGAATTGCCTCTGTTTTTTCCTCCCCGGTGAGAAATGAAATTTACTGCTCATAAACCAAAAACCAGTTTGCATATGCCACGTCAACCAATATATTTCAACAATATACACCCCTCTAGCTAGTTTTCACTGCCATTTAAAAGAACAATAAGAGAATAGCATTTGGACTGAAGCTTGCAAAAAGTTCCATAAATAAGCATTGACTTACGCTTTCTCTTGGACTTCCCATCCCTTGATCTCAGCCACTTTTCCCAGAGCCGCCTCCCACTGTTGCCTCATCTCAGCACCGTGCCTCTGCTCGTGCTTCTCCAAGTCCTTCAGGTACAGTTCCGTCCTGAGCTTGACGTCGGTGGGGGTGACATCAAAGAAAATGGGTAGGATCTCCGGCTTCCCAGTCGATTCATGGAGCTCCGTCACTCGAGCGAGCTCGCGGAGGCACCAAGCGCTCGAAGCATAGCCTCTGGAGAGGATCGGTACGCAGATCTTGGAGTTGCCGACCGCTCTCAGGAGATCGTCGATCCGATCACCGGCGTGAAGCTCTTCGCTGTCTCTGTAAGCGGCGATCCCCTGGCCGACCATGGTCCGGTAAAGACAGTCGGTGAAGGTGTTGCGAGTGTCGGGCCCTCTGAAACTCAGGAAAACGTCGTACTGGGTCGCCGAAGCGCTGGAACCACCGGTTGCTACCATGTTTTAGGGGGGTTTCCCTCACAAAAGGTCTCTCTGTCTCGCTCTGGTTTTCGCCTGCTCGGAGTTGGAGCTGCGTCTTCGCTAGGGTTAGACAGTAGAAATCATGTGTGAATGCACAAACCCATCTCAAGGAATCCCTCAGAAGCCCTCTTCCTTGAAATGGTCCACGCCCACGTCCAAGATCCGGATATTCGAGCTTTTGGCCTGGATCGGATCGGCATCCGAGGCTTAGAGTAAACAGAGAAGGACGTTTGACCCGGTCAAGCTCGAAAAATATTCCGAAATTCAATTTTTTTTTTCTTGTTTTCTTGACGGGTAGGTTACATTCAAATCATCGTCAGACTCGGCCGGGTAGCAAACCATTACGGGCAGCTGAGTAACTTGAGCATTAAACTGCTCAAGCAACGGCATTAGCTCCAATTTTTTTTTTTTTTTTTACCTTTTTGTTGCTTACTTGGTCCACACTTTACTTGAACATGTCTTTATTCGCAAGTTTTCAAGCATGAATAACCTACGGTAAAGGAAATGTGATGCGAGAGAGTAGTTGAAAGTTGTTCAAATGATAATATTTATAACTTCCTATATGAATATAATAACTTAAAAGTCAAAATATTGATAAGAGGAAGAAAATGCATCATAATATTATACTCATTATCCAAGAAAATATGGCAAAAGTAAACTCGTAACTATGTCTTTGTCTTGGATTATATTAACCTAAAGATATGTCATGAGGAAATTAGCAGTTTAATAAATGCAGAAAATTGGATTCTAGAGCAAATTTCCTTTTATTTCACATGTAAATTAAGTTAAATTGGAAAAAATGTATACCTAATAGAAAATATAAATAAGTTAAGTTCTGCCTAGCTTTTTTTTTTTAAGGTAACATTCTTTCTTCTAAAGGTTCTGAATCCATTGCATCATGGATTACTAAACAAATTACTTATATATGTGTACGTGAACACTTGTAAGTATTGTTTCCGAAGATGACATGTCCTTGTAGACTTCTAAATAGCTCAAAAATTCGCTCTCTAATTGTCAAGATCAGCTTTCTTGCATTTTCCATTAGGAAAAAAAAAATGCTACCACGTAAGCTTTTCTTTGGGAAGACCAATTAAAATTACTTGACCATGGAGAGTCAGAGACCACCTAAAAGAGTACATTGTACTAGGATCAATTTGAATGAAAGTAGAAATTCGATGACCAACTTCGAACATTCACTAAGAGTTTGATTGCTAAAAACAATCTCGTCTTAAAAAGTTTCCTTTTCACATACATGCAGATTTGGTTTCAACAAGCATATGCACACTAGTGTATTTATCCAATTATATGTAATCTTATGCAATTACATAATAATTATACTTATATCGTGAAACGTGGATGAATATAACATCAGCCTTCACATGCATGAGCGCATTGATTTTGACGCAAATTCGATCGTCCAACATTGTTTGAAAAGAGGGGAAAATGAATTAATCATTTTTTATTAAATTAATTAGTTCATTTAATCAATTACTTATTTAAAAAAAAAAAAAAAAAGAAGAAGAAGAAGAAAGGTTTCAGCATTTCCATTTGATATGGGCACCCATGAAACGACAAGCCATCCACTTCGTCACCCACCCACCCAGCCGGTCCTCTTTTTCTCTTAACCAATCTTTCATTCTGTTTTCGCCAATTCCCGATACTCCAAAGCGAGATCGCTCTCTCGCTCCGCTTCTTCTTCTTCTCCGTCCACTGCCTGTCTTATCAAACGGCAAAGACCTGCAATCATCAGCGTGGACTCCCATTCCAAGCCGTCCATCTTCCCCCACCCACTACCACCGGTACACCTACAAGTTCGCTAACCGGCCCGGATCCTCCTCACCTCCAACACCGTCGACGATTACTCGAGCAACTTGTTCAGCTTCAGCATTGATGCACAAACTCAATGTTCGGTGGCTCCGACGGCTAATAATGTGCAAAATTGGCGTAGTGATGCTCCAAGTCATGTTGATAATTGAATGGACTTTTGGTATGATCTTCTCATCTAAGCTAGGGGTACACAAGAATTGCCAAAATTCTAAAGAGACGGGAAAAAATGAAAATGCAGAACAAAACAAAGAACTTAAATGGACTGTGCCAGGGCGACTAAGGAGGAGAAAGTGGAAGAAGAAGACGAAACAGATTAAAAAAAGAGGGACACCAATGGGCAACACGTTTGAGCATGCTAACATTTGAAAAAGCAAGTTCTAATATCATCAAAACACAATGGATGATTTGTATAAGTCAAATGAGAAGCGGGAAAAGCATGACCCTTTAAAAAAATGACGTAGGTGTAGTTTGAACTAAATTGAATTTTGGAAAGCGGAGCAACTTTACAAATCTTGTCATAAATTAGATTATACAAATTGCACTTGCATTGGCTCTTAGGTTGTACAAGATCATAAACAATTACCTAATAGGTTGATACTAATAAAAGAAGAAATATCTTTTCAAACAATTACCCATAATGATATAAATTTTGACGAAAAATAAGAAGAATAATTTTTACTTTTATTTAATGCCTAACAAACATGC
Source organism: Eucalyptus cladocalyx (assembly GCA_017140615.1). Classification (NCBI taxonomy): domain Eukaryota; kingdom Viridiplantae; phylum Streptophyta; class Magnoliopsida; order Myrtales; family Myrtaceae; genus Eucalyptus; species Eucalyptus cladocalyx. Next base: position 12,563,970 of record CM029518.1, read on the forward strand.
CCTCCCATCCTAATCACAATTTGTTTTACGGTTTTAGTTAAAATGGTAAAAGCCGCAAAAACCCTAAATTATGCCCATTGTGACATATTTATCCAAAAAAAAAAAAAAATTGTAACACAAAAACCCCATAGTTATAACCTATGTAACACATTTATCCTAAACTTATAAAGTGTGACACATTTATTCCATATTTTTATTTGTGACACAAAAAACTCCAAAATTTTCTTTTATGACACCAAAAACTCCCAAAATTTTCTATGATACGAAATTTTTTGGATAAATGTGTCATGTCAATATAATTTCCTTGCAATACTAAAACCGACATAGATAACACTCCTCTTACCATTGACTCTCTCATTGCAAAAATTATATTACGTGTGCATAGTATATATACCAAACTGAATATGGGCTATTGAAATGACCAGCGATCCACCAAATTTGGCAATCCAGATTTAGTTTAGTGTATATACTACGTGATAAAATAATTTCTCCTTTGATGGACCATTTTACATGATAATATTTTCTTTTCGCAAAAATGAAAAAGGAGCTTGGCACGGTTTGTACTGTTACAAAAACTGTCAAGCTGCTTCCAGCAAAGGATTTTCCATGAATAAAGCAACTATAGTTAAGAAGTCAAAGGATTGAGGGCACATCTCAAGTCTTGGTACCTATTCAAAGGAGCAATCCTACATAGTCTATTACTCAGCTCCAACGAGAAATTAATTAATGAGCATATTATATATGTCAAATTGTGTCATTCATGTAAAACTCATAATTATGTGCGATAAATGGTATACACCGTGATATTTCCATGCATCAACTCTAGGGGATGCTCCAATGATAGTACGAACAAAGAGTATTATCCTATAATGAAACCTCCATACGTTATTTCCAGCTTTTCAAACAAAAACCTACCATCCTGAAAGTTGGTTAATTAAAGATCTTCACCATCAGATGAAATTTTTCCAAAATCATCTACTTAATATTATATATCCAAAAACCAACAAAATTACCAAAATTTTTCGTTCCATTTTTTATTTCTTATTGTGTCCACGCCCACTGTATCCACATTTCAATTTCGAAGGGACGACAGTTAAAATGTCCCTATTCAGACAAGGATGTTTGTCCTTGGACCCTGTCAAGCTCGAAAATTACTCTCATATACAATTTCTTCATGGGTAAGTTAAATTCAATTCTTCATCAAATTATGCTGGGAAGCCAAACCCAGTACAAGTCACAAATAAGCGATACATTCAGCAAACCATTACTAGCAGCTAAGCAACACAGATAACTAGGAAACTACTCCAGCACCAACATCAGCTCCAACCAGAACATGAATAATAATTGCCCATATATCCACAAACAGGTCTAGTTGCTAGAGGCCAAGTACACCAATTTACATTCCGCTACATTGAATCTGCCAATTACAAACTTAAGGCCAATGCTGAATTAGAATTAACTTTTTGCTGCTGCAGCTTGTGCCCTTCAATACTTTTAGTGCAAACATAAGAGACTTCATCACACCATCAACAACAAGAGTAACTTAATTATGCAGCAAGTCACTCCTAGCTCTCCATATATTGTATATGGAACCATTCCGCACTAGCTTTGGCATAATCAACCTGAAACTAGTCCCTTAGCGGCCTGCTTTATCCAGTGAAGTCCAAAAATCCAATTCCCAGGAACTCAAACAATCGCACATAGCAATAGAGCTCTACTCTGTATCTGCAAAGAGAGGAGTTTTGTCAAGAGGCATGCCGTTTCCACTTTTGTCATTCCGCTTTCTTTTTCTTTCAAGCTTATGTATACCATGAGCTTCGACAAATCAAGCAGGATTTTTTTTATTGCACCCTTATCAACCTATGGCCAAAGCTTAAGGTCTAATAGGTAATCAGATGATATCAATCAGTCGATTTCGTGCCCTGAGATCAAGGTTAAGGGACCACAAACATTGCATTCAATACAATTGAACTCCAAATATCTTGCTTCACGCCTTAGGGAGGGGATATCTTGCTACGTTTCTCATTGTAACGCCATGATTTACTTGCCTTTGGCATTTCTCTATTAACTTTGTGCCAGCTTTCTTCATAATTTAGGTAATGACATTACATTTACTTGTCGAAGGATCTGATTCATATACCAAATCACACAATGGCCAAGGGAGGCGGCATCTCATGAAGAACTTGAAATAAAGTATTAGGCCAGAGAGAAGCAAAAGAAGATATTTCAAAGCATGATATTTTGGTGTTCAGAGCCATCAATGCTTGAAAATACACCAGCCTACAGATTATCTCAGCACTCGACAAAAAAGTTGTAGTACCATATATCAAACATCCAAAGATGCACCAGGCAGGTGCACCTGCAAAATGATAGCAGTAAATAGAAAACGTGCTGATGTACATTGCATCATTATAGCAGAACAAAGAGTAATAACAGTGAATTGCTTGAACATCTGCCATCGAAGACTATCAATTGTTTGATGGCCTCTTCCACCACAACCTCCTAGAAGAAAATTCGAATGGCTCTTTGGCTAGCATTGTAGGATGCAAAAATGCAGACACCATAATCATTTTCTTCGACCTTTACTTTTGTCAAATTCACAAACATTGGCACCAGAAGGACGAAGATTATCTTCTCTTAGGTCAAGTCATCTATCACAGCCTAATGCAGGGCAACTGATAGTGAGAGTTAGTAAATCTTGACAGATTTTCAGGGAGCTTTTGCTAAGTTGATTTTGATGATCAACAGTCCCGAACACCGTCTATTTCCAGCTCAATAGTTTCATCACTTTTCCTTTTCTATTTTTTATTTTTTTTATTTTTTGCATTCTTCGGTTATTAGAGCAACTTTGGCACAACCATTAATCTTCCAAAAAGGAAAAGAAAATAGTGTATATGACCAAAAAATTGATAACAATTGCAGCAACTGACTCTGAAGTACTGGATTATCTGGAGAATTAGGTCATCTTCTTCTTTAACCGTTTAAAAATGACTTCTTAGGGCTAAAAAAAAAAGAAAAAGAAAAAGAGAGAGAGCACCTGTGGCATAAAAATTATTAGTTGAACATACTGATACCCAGAGCTTGCCTCGGTCCGAGAAATTTCATGTTGCGCACTATCGAGAAAAGTGTCTTGTATCCAAAATCTGTGTGGCACACAATTGGGTTTTCACTAAATAGAATTAATTACCTTGGACAAAGCAAAAATAAATTTCCCCTGTGATGGACCTGGGAGAGGGGGGACATGTCTGCAAAGCAGAGCAAACTTCATTATTTCTCGCAGTTCCACAAGATTCCAAACTTGATCAGATTGTGAATTCTTCGTCTGTCCATCGCTTGAATCAGTCACCTTTTGATTATAGAATTGAGCAAGAACACTTAAAAACATCTGAAGATGTGGTTTGTGTAGGAGACTGCAGGAAAAAGTTTGTACTATCACGATAAGCTACTGATGCAATTAGGGATAAGTACACTAATGGTACCATGAGTTGTGTACGGCACTCACTTTAGGGCCAAAAGTTTCCGCCGGATCACTTAAGTGCCAAATCGGAGAAAAAACTATTACTTTAGTGCCACTGGCAAGAAATTCCGGCCAAAATGATTACGTGACATTTTTATTTAAAATAAAAAAAAGTTGTTCAGCTTTTAAACAATGTCGTTTTCCATCATCTTCAAGAAACGACGTCGTTTTGCCCTCATACGTGAACACCCTCGCAAAAATGACGCCGTTTAGCTCGTACGTGGATTGAAATTAGGGTTAGGGTTTTTTCCTCCTGCTCGGCCACCGTTGTTCGCCTGCCAACGCTCGGCCACCGTCGCTCGGCCACCATTGTAGATGCTCAACTAGGTGAGCGAGGAGAGAATGAGATTGTTGCTCAAGCAAAAAGTGGCAAAAAAAATAGGAGGTGAGGGCGGAGGAGGAGGAAGAAGAGGGGTCGAAGGTGCTGCTACTAGTGCGCCGCCGCCGCCGCCGCCACCGTTGTTGGTGCTTCTACTGATGCGCTGCTGGTGTTGCTGCTGGTTTCAAGCATTCGGCTTTGGTGTCGCTCTTTAGGGAAGAAGACGACATGGCTCTCTCTCTCTCTCTCTCTCTCTCTCTCTCTCTCTCTCTCTCTCTCTCTCTCTCTCTCTCTCTCTCGATTTGGGGATTTAGGGTTTCGATTTGGGGGAAAGAAGCCAAACGACATCGTTTTTGTGGTTTAGATGCTGATTGTGCTCTCCGGCAAGCCACGTTAGCCTAACAAATTAATAAAAAAACGCCACGTCAGATTTCCAGCCGATCAGATCGGCATTGACACCAAAGTGAGCGTTTCTCAAGTTTTTTGGCACTTAATGATCCGACGGAAACTTTTTGCACCAAAGTGAGCGCCGTACATAACTTATGGCACCATTAGTGTACTTATCCCGATGCAATTATATCCAAACTTATATCAGTAAACCATTAGAAGATCAAAGATGTATTTCAATTCCCGTGAGTTTTTGTATTTTAGTAAGCTAACAGATGTTTGTTTGTGTGACAAGATGACATAATATTTCTTGACTTACTTCAGGGGTTAAGCTCAGAGCCCAGTGCCAGGTTCTGGAGACCCTATAATCGATGGCAAGTTCTGAAAATAATCGAACGTCAAGATCACTATCTTTTCTCCATTCTCCTAGTATTGTAGCATAAGAAGATTTAAATATCATCCAACCCATCCGCTTTGAGGTCTGAATATTACAATGCTTCACATCGTATTTAAGGTACAATATCTCTTTTATTTACTTAGGGATTATGTAGAAAATTCAATGAATTAGTCATAATTTGTTTGTTGATAGACAGTAGAAATGAGAGCGCAAAATAGTAGAATGTGATTTTATGATAATATACTAGTCATATGCCCATTTGTTTCGTTTTTTTATAGACTAGCAGGACACGTGGATACATGGGTTTAGATAAAGAACTTTTTCGCTTACTCGAGAGATATTACTTAAACCTAGTAACAAGTTTTGGGGTCGGATCGATTCCTTTTATTTGAACAATTGCTTAATTTTTTAATCTAATTTAACCATTTGATCCGAAGATTTTCATAACTCATATCGTTTTCCTCATATGTAAGTAGATTATATACCTTGGTTTACACCTCACTTTACAAACTGATTATGCAGACAAGTACTAGCATATCTAGCATAATCCATAGCTTTACTAATTTCTGAGAACCAGCCATATGAAGGAACTTGATGAATTCAATCCATCGATTTAGCAGTATAATGATTGCATACTATTAACTCTGTACATATTTACCCAAATTTTTATTGGCTACTTCGTATTTCACTCTAATCAAATTTAGCTACTAGGAAAACAAAATAGCGTGTTCTCTTGCTGTTTGATTAGTTAAAGATGAATGTGATATCATGAACCGTATGTTTTCTACAGGCTTTTTTTGTTATATTCACGAAATTCTTCTGTTTAATAAACCTTTGACAGGGAAAAAAAAACGAATGTCAAGCATTATTAAAAATTTGGACAAATGAGAGTCGTAGTTTTCACGTGCTTGCCTTCTAAGGTGAGTGACAAATCATGCAGTCATAGTTTGCTATGATTTATATATTTTGAAAGATTTGAGGTATTACGAATTGGGTGACCCATGAAAAAGGAGAAAAAGTGAAAAAATATATACCAAAACTGAGTTAGCTTCATATATTTTTTTTTCTAATTTTTTTTTTATGTTATATTTTAAAGGACAGCTGTAGTTGTTTAAGAGAAATCTAATCCAGCAACCAAGAGCAATTGAGTTTCTATTTTCATGCTGTTGGAGAAATCTTTCGAGAATATTTTGAAGCGACAAAACGTTTATCGAGTCTAGTCTGGATAATTGCAGACCTTCTGTTTTGAGTCTGAAGACTTTCAGATCACCAGACTCAGCACTCAAGACTCAAGATTATTCTCATTGATAGTTTTTCTAATCCAGTGACGAAGGCAATCCAGAGCCGAAGTATTTGGTTGAGGATTTAGTCCTATCCTCGGAGAAGATCTCTTGGCTGGATAAATATAACGGATTCTTTTATTCGTAATCAAGATCGGTTGAAGATCCGATGGTTGACGAAATATTCTTGGAAGGTTCTATTCTTGGAAACCAAGATCTTGGTTGTATGGGCGAACATGATTAATGGGCTATCGTCAGGTTCCTTTAATAGCTCGAATGATATTCTTGATTGATTCCGTCCAACGGGTAAATTAGAGGAATTCCTTTGGTAAGTGCCAACGGGTATGATGGCATAAAGGAGTATAAAAGGAAGACGTTCTAGTTGCTTTAGTGCATGATCGATAGAGAAATTCCAGAGTCTAAAGCACCTTGATTATTAGTCGATACATTTTGAGCGAAATTGTATACACAAAGAGTGTCTATACTTAGTGATACCTTGAGCTAGTGTGGTAGATCATCTACACCGAGAAATCAAGGGAGAACAACGCTGTAACATCTCTTTGTTCATAGTGGAATCCAGCCAATAGTTTGTCAATGCGTAAAAGCGGACGTAGGCTTGAAATAAGCCGAACCACTATAAACCGCGTATTCAATTTTCTCTTTCCTTCTCTCGTCTTACTTTGATTATTGTTTGTCTCAAATCTATCAACCTGTCTAGTATTGTGCAATTATCGAGAAAAATCTTTTATATATCTATTCACCCCCTCTAGGTACTTATACTAGCTATATCAATTGATATCGAGCTCGTGTACTCACTTTATTTGAAGTGTTTTACTTGAGTAAAAGATCCATGGCTAGTATGCTAGCACCAGGGCTGGTGGAAGGGCAAAGTAATACCATACCACCCTACTTTGATGGAAATGATTACAACATCCGGAAGAACAAGATGAAAGCTTTCCTACGATCAAAGGATCCTCCGGAATGGGACGTTGTAAAAAAATGAATTACTCCTACAGCTGCATCGGTCTCTGAAAGAGGGAAAGAAACTGTTGAGATCAGCAGAATGACTCAGAAAGAGATAATCAAGAGACAAGCACTCGATACAAAAGCAATTTACTCTTTATATTGTGCTTTGTCACCACCGAATATAATATAATATCTTCTTGTGTTACGGCAAAAAGAAGTTTGGGACAGATTACATATCACCTATGAAGGAACAGATCGAGTGAAGGAAACCAGAATTAACATTCTCCTCGGTCAATATGAAGCCTTCAAAATAAAACTAGGAGAATTTATAAGCGACATGTTTAGCCGTTTTACAGATATTATCAATGGTCTTGAGAATCAAGGACAAACAATTTCTGATCCCATGAAGGTAAACAAGCTTGCGTGGACTCTCCAAGGATTGGAATCACATAAAGACTTCAATAAGAGAGACGCAAAGAATTATGCCACTATCTCGTCGACGAGCTGATTGGAACTCTTCGATCTTATGAAGTTGAACGAATTAATGAAGACGAAGATCCAATAGGTAAGAAATCCATTGCATTAAAATCAAATTATGATTTTGATGATACTGGTCGAAGATGATATGGACGATGAAGAGCTTGCTCTCATGATAAGAAAATTCAGAAAACCGAATAGAAAATGAAGAAGGTTCAACTCAAAGAAACAAAGTTTTCAAAGACAGCGCAGACCAAGTCTGTTGATGATGAGGAACCAAACAAAGATGTAGTTTGCTTTGAATGTAAGAAAAAGGGACACATCAGACCCAACTGTCCTCTTCTGAAGAAGAAAAAAGGAAATGATGAAAAGTTTCGAAAAGCTCTCAAAGCCGAAACCTGGAGTGATACGAGTGTGAAGAAAGTGATAATGAATATGCCAACCTATGTCTCGATGGCACAATCGACTCAGACTCAGATTCTGGATCGACTTATGTGAATTTGAGGCAAGTAATTTTAAAATTCCTGTCAAAGTTTCTAAATACATTGATGAACTATGTTTTAGTCTTAAGACTTCTCTCAAAAGAATTTCCGAACTTAAAAGGAAAACTCAGCTCTAAAACAAAAGGAAAACGTTTTAGAAGAAAGAGTTAAAAGTTTAGACTTGAATGTTTCCACTCTTAAAGAAAATGAAGATAATCTTTTGAAAGAAAATGCCATTTTAAAAGCTGACTTATCAAATATTTCAAAGAAATTTTCAATAGGGTCCGAAAAACTTGAAAAATTCTTTCGGCTCAAAGATATTACTTCAATAAGTCCGGTCTAGGTATGACAGTAGAAACAATTCTCTTGATTGATTTTCCTAAAGTAAAAAAAAGAATTAAGGAAAGACCCTCGAGAGAGGCTTACAAAAATCATTTCAAGAAAGTTTTTGTAAAGTCTATAGGTCGAAATGCCCTCAGGTGTTCAAAGTGCAACAGTCCGGATCACTTTGAAAAAGAGTGTCCTATGGTTTGGAAACCTATTAAGAAAGTATGGGCTAATACTGTTTATCTTACTAACACCAAAGGACCCAAGAAAATTTGGGTACCAAAGAAAGCTTGAGACTCTCTTTTAAATGCAGGTCTCCGTCAAGAAAAATGTAAAGTGGTATATTGACAGTGGATGCTCAAGACACATGACGGGGAGACTCAAATTGCTTCATCAAGCTTGTTCAAGTAAATGGTGGAAAAGTTTCATTTGGAGGAAACAACAAAGGAAGTATTGTGGGATTTGGAACTGTGAAAATTGGAAATCTCACAATAAGTAATGTTTCCCTAGTGGAATGACTCAATTACAATCTTCTTAGCATTAGCCAATTGTGTGATACTGGTTTTAAGATCTTCTTTCAAGAAGGAACATGTTCTGAAACCAGTAAAGACTCTACTCAATCTTTCATGGGTCGAAGACATGGAAATATCTATCTTCTGGATGTGAAACCAAATGAATCGCAATGCCTAATCTCAATTCAAGACGAAGCAAGCTTATGGCACGAAAGCTTGGTCATGTCAACATGAAGCAATTAGTCAAAATCTCATCAAAGCGGCTTGTTCGAGGTCTACCCAAATTACCATACCAAAAGTCCGATCCATGCACTCCATGTATTCGAGAAAGCGGTAAGAAATTCATTTAAGCCAATAAATCATGTCTCTACTAATTATGTACTACTGATTTGCTGCATATGGATCTCTTCGGACCAACCAGAACCCAGAGTATTGGAGGTAAGAAATATTGCCTAGTAATTGTGGACGATTACTCCCACTTTACTTGGGTATATTTCCTTGCAAGTAAGTCCGAAACCTTCTCGTATTTTGAAAAATTTGCTAAAAAGGTTCAAAATGAAAAATGATGTGTTATCTCAAGTATAAGAACAGATCATGGAGGTGAATTTGAAAATCAAGATTTTACAAAATTTTGTGATGAATCTGGCTTTAAGCATTTGTTCTCCTCTCCATATACTCCTCAGCAAAAGGAGTTGTGGAAATAAAGAATAGATCTCTTCAAGAAATGGCTAGAACTCTTTTAATTGAAAGTAAGATTTTTCACGATTTTGAAATTTTGAAAGCTGTTTCAACAGCGTGCTATATCATCAATAGAGTCTTCTTAAGACCTATTCTAGAGAAAACCCCTTATGAGTTATTCAAAGGTAAGAAGCCTATTGTTTCATACTTTCATGTGTTCGGTTGCAAATGCTTTATATTGAAAAATGCAAAAGATCGAGTTAGTAAGTTTGAAGAAAGATCATATGAAGGCATCTTCCTTGGATATTCTACATCAAGCAAAGCCTACAGAGTCTATAACAAGAAGAGCCAGTCTGTGGAGGAGTCAATGAATGTCAAATTTCAAGACTCTACGCATGATGAATCTAGTCGACTCATCATGAAGAGTCTCGAACCGCGCTCCAGACCCTCCAAAGCTTACAACTCAAGAAGCATCTCAGACTCTAGAAGACCAAGCATCAAGCTGTTTGTGAAGATTCAAATAAAGAAAGAGATCATCAACCGAGACAAATCAACCAAGAATCGGAAGCATAAGTCCAAGTCATCCCAAAGATCTCATTATCGACGAAATTAATGAAGGAATTCGCACGAGATCAAAAGGCGTGAAGAGTCTAGTGTTGTGGCTCTCATTTCTAAAATTGAACCAAATAGCATAGAAGAAGCTTTATCGATGAAAGCTGGATTGAAGTTATGCAAGAAGAGCTCAAACAGTTCAACATTAATGATGTCTGGGAATTGACATCTAAACCAAAAGGTAAAACTGTTATTAGAGCTAAATGGGTGTTCAGGAACAAGATGAATGAGAAAGGAAAAGTCGTACAAAACAAAGCAAGACTCGTGGCCAAGGGATATACGCAAGAAGAAGGAATAGACTATGATGAGACTTACGCACCGGTAGCAAGGTTAGAAGCTATTCGACTATTACTTGCGTTTGCTTGTTATAAAAATTTCAGGTTATTCCAAATGGACGTCAAAAGTGCCTTCCTAAATGGATTTATCCATGAGGAAGTTTATGTGGAACAACCACCGGGGTTTGAAGACCCAAAGAAGCGGACTCGTCTTGATTTGAAAAAGGCATTGTATGGTTTAAAGCAAGCACCTCGAGCTTGGTACGATAGATAAAGTAAGTTCTTAATACAGAATGGTTTTGTCAAAGGTAAAGTAGATACTACTTTATTTATCAAAAAGGAAAACAAAAGCTTTTTACTTGTTCAAATATATGTGAATGATATTATTTTTGGATCCTCTAATGAAAGTCTGTGCAAGAAATTTTCTAAGTTTATGCAGGATGAGTTTGAAATGAGTATGATGGGAGAGTTAACATTCTTTCTTGGTCTTCAAGTAAAACAATTGAAGGAATGAACTTTATTTATCAAGAAAAATATGCTAATGATCTTGTCAAAAAGTTTGGACTGGAAAAGTGCAAAAAAACCGACATACCGATGTCAAGGTCTTTAAAGATAGACAAAGATGAAGAAGGGAAGAAAGTTGATCAAAAGCTGTACAGGAGCATCATTGGTTCACTTCTTTATCTTACTGCTTCTAAACCTGATATTTTGTTGAGTGTTTGCATCTCGTGCTAGATTTCAACCAGATCCTAGAGAATCCCATCTCGGTCTTTGCGAAACGTATTATTAAATACGTTGCTTCATCTTCAAGCATCGGTCTTTGGTATCCTAAGAAGGAGACTTTAATTTTCCGGGGATATTCAAACGCAGATCGGGCGGTTGCGGAGTTGATAGAAAGAGCACTTCGGGAACTTGCCGTTGCTTGGAAGCGGGACGATGTGTCTTGGTTTTCAAGGAAATAAAGCACGTGGCTCTCTCAATAACGAGCGAGTATGTAGCTCTTGGAAGTTGCTGTTCGCAAATTCTATGGATAAAACAACAGCTACAAGACTTTGGAATTGAAGACTCGCACGAGAGATTAGATGTGACAACACCAGCGCAATCAATCTCACTAAAAATCCAATCATTCACTCAAGAGCAAAGCATATAGAGATTCGACATCATTTCATTAGAGATCATGTTCAAAATGGAGAAATCTCGATTCAATTTGTTGATTCAAAAAATCAACTAGCGGATATATTCACAAAGCCTTTGGAGAAAAATCAATTCGATTTTATCCGTTCCGGACTCAACATTTTGAAACTTGAGGAAGTTAAAGTCTAAAGACTCTCCAACCCTCGGACTCGAGACATTCATGGCTATAGGCGTAAGTTGTTATTATATTCAATCTCGAAAAGGTACGATCATTAGTTCAGTTAATTTATAATTTCCGTGAAAAACGGAATCTTGTCTTTTCAAAAAGATTAACTTCTATTTGGCAATTATCAATTTTAAAAGAGGCGTCTGTTCATCTTCCTTTGTGCCGATTGGTTTTTCCTTTTTAAACTGAGTTATATATATATAGTTTTCCTCGCTTAAACTTCAAAACCCTAAAAAAAGGCATTCTCCTCCCAATCTTGTCTCTACTTCGTGTTCATCTTCGAGAAAGTTGTCATCTTTTCTTGGGAAAGCGAGTAAATGAATCTTTCAACGACAAGGAATGATGTCTTCTTCGAGAAAGTCTTCAAGAATCGCGAACGGGGGACCACGAGAGAATGAGGAGGGGCCTACCCATTTCGATCTCACCGAAGAGGAAGATTTACCGAGTCAGCAATAGAGCCCGATTCACTCTCCACCACGTCACTCTTCACCATCTACCCCACAAGGTGCGGGTCAACAACCGGAGGAAGAAATAATCGAGGACGCAGACCCTGTAAGAGTCCAAAAACCCTCTTTTATTTACAAGCTCTATCGTGCGTTGAAGAACATTGGGACTCCGAACTACGTAGATGATTTCCTTAAAGATAATAATTATGGGAATGAGTATATCTTTTTGCGACGAATGGAGGATTTGGGAATTGCTCCCAAAGGAAAGGTGAGGAAGCACTTGCGAACATTCCAAGTGACCCTCGTGTATCGGACCGAATCCAACCGACGAGAACGATGATGATAAAATGTTCGGTGAATTTCAACCTAGAATGAGTGTTGCTGCGAAGGTGAGGGGAAAAATGATGGATTTGTTTAAATCGAAGGAACAGGAGAATCTGTTTTTCAGACTGTTGAAACGAGGGGTGATAAACCCTAGGACAGACGGTTATGCGCAATTAATGTGAACTTAAGGGAGAAGTTCAATCTGCTTCAACTTGAGCAATTTTGCTCCGATACCAGAGACGGTTATGCGCAATTGACAGCATACTTCTATTCAAATCTTAGCTTTTTAGATGCGAATAGAATATCCTTCAGTGTTTGAGACCAAGACTATGTGGTAGATGTGGACATGTTGGCAAATATAATTGGAGTTGAAAGAGGACGCTATCAACCGATCAAAGTTTCGATTGCTCGTGCCACACTTGGAGCTTGTCAAAGACGGGGATACGAGAGGGAAGAATTACCTACACAAGAATGCGTGCCATCAACATCTTGCTTCACAAAATTGTGATCAACTATATCAGGCCAAAGTCTACATCCAAGACTGACGTGTCTAACTCCGAGGCGAAATTGATGTACACGATCAATTCAGGGAAGAAGTTCTCTCTCCCTCACACCATTCTCTTTCATATGTACAGAGCAATGGTGAAGGACAAGGGCCAATTACCTTACCCAGGTCTTGTGACCAAGATCTTCAGACACTTGAACATTGAACCTCCACATACTTTTTGTGTTCGACCATGCGACAAAATGGTGGTGGGTTTGAAAATGCTGACAAAAATGCGTCTGAAAGAGCTTAATAAGGCAATGGAGAAGTTCAAAGTGAAGACTCCAGTATCTTCTGCATCAAAGAGAAAAGGGAAGGAGCCCATGGGTGCTCCATCCAAAAAGAAAAGAACTCTTATCTTGGAGGATGAAGATGAAGAGGAAGATCTCACTATCTCGCATTGAAAAGGACTAGACGTTCGTACGAATCAACGACGAACGACGAGAAGAAAGGAAAAGAAGCGAGAGGAAAAAGAACGAGAGAGAAGAAGAGGGACAAGCAAAGAACAGAGAAAAGAGGAGCAACAAGAGAAAGAGAAAGAAGACAAAGAGAAAGAAGCTGAAGAAGAAGGAGAAGCAAGTGAAAGAAAAGTCTGCAGATGAAGCCGGAGAGAAAGGGAATCAAGACGCGAAAAGCATGACCATCACTCTTCCCCAATTGAGGTCCTAGAGACAGGGGAGATGGCGAGCAAGGAAGGACTACACCACATGCTGTCAACGGTGAAGGTGTGAGTTGCTCACCAAAGCAAATCCGAGAAGATTTTCAGGCTTCTCAAATGCCTGAGGAAGGACATGATACGTCAACACCAAATCTGCTCGATTACACTGAAGTTCCATCATCTGCCTTCACTTCATCCGAGAGAGCAAATGCAAGCACACAGATGGACAATACAGCAGATTTTCGTCGTATCCTTGATGTTCTTCTGGAGATGCAGGGTCAAATCTATGCTCCGGATTTGTGAACTTCAAGTCCCGAAGAATGCTTTGGACAAGCATCTTACGTTACCCAGCGGATCAAATGAAATACCTCGCTCTTCAAATTCAAGCCAATGCCAAAGGAGAAGAGGTGGCTCATCTACGGGAAGACTTGAAGAGGCTGGAAGGCATCGTACAGTCGATGGGAGATTTTCAAATTGTGCGCATTCCCAAGCAGACTTGACTCTTTTCTCACATTTTTAATGATGACAAAAAGGGTAGAATTGCAATTTGAACTCTTTAAACTTTGACTTTAAATTTCTTTTGTGTGTTTGAATGTTTGTTTTTTAGTATGACTTGGGTGTGAACTTGAATTTGTGACTTGGGTGTGGATTTTGATGCTTGATTTGTTTGCATTTATATCAAGTGTTGTTGTATGGTCTTACTCATGAAAGACTAACCGATTTTCTATGGATGCGAGTCTGCGGTTGATTTATTAATCTTTATGAGATAGCCATATTGCTTGAGTAATGTTTTGCGGGTCAAAGTTGTTCAAATCTACGGGAAAGTTTTGTCACCATCAAAAAGGGGAGATTGTTGGAGAAATCTTTCCGAATATTTTGAAGTTGACAAAACGTTTCTATCGATCTAGTCTAGATAATTGCAAACCTTCTGTTTTGAGTCCGAAGACTTTCGGATCACCAGACTCAAGCACTCAAGACTCAAGACTTAAGACTATTCGCATTGACGCTTTTTCTAATCCGTGTGACGAAGGCAATCCAGAGCCGAAGTATTTGGTTGAGGATTTAGTCCTATCCTCCGGAGAAGATCTCTTGGCTGGATAAATATAACTGATTCTTTTATTCGTAATCAAGATCGGTTGAAGATCCGATGGTCGACGAAATATTCTTGGAAGATTCTATTCTTGGAAACCAAGATCTTGGTTGTATGGGCGAACATGATTGATGGGCTATCGTCAGGTTCCTTTAATAGCTCGAATGATCTTCTTGATTGATTCCGTCCAACGGGTAAATTGGAGGAATTCCTTTGGTAAGTGTCAACGGGTATGATGGCATAAAGGAGTATAAAAGGAAGACGTTCTAATTGCTTTAGTGCATGATTGATAGAGAAATTCCAGAGTTTGAAGCACCTTGATTATTAGTCGATACATTTTGAGCGAAATTGTATACACAAAAAGTGTCTATACTTAGTGATACCTTGAGCTAGTGTGGTAGATCATCTACACCGAGAAATCAAGGGAGAACAACGCTGTAACATCTCTTTGTTCATAGTGGAATCCAGTCAATAGGCTGTCAGTGCAGAAGAGTGGACGTAGGCTTGAAATAAGCCGAACCACTATAAACCGCGTGTTCAATTTTCTCATCCATTCTCTCAGTCTTACTTTGATTATTGTTTGTCTCAAATCTATCAACTGTCTAGTATTGTGCAATTATCGAGAAAAATCTTTTATATACCTATTCACCCCCTCTAGGTACTTATACTAGCTATATCACATGCTTGACACATGTGATTTTTATCTTTGGCTGAAGAAATATTAATATGATCATTTTCATGTTTATATAAAAATAATTATTATATCCACTGCCGAGTGTAAGAAATAAATTATGCACTTCATCATTGGATGATTGACACGTGGACATATTTGATTACAAGACTAACTCAAAATACATGTCAATCATTAAAGGATGAATGTTTTTTTTTTTTTTTTTGGTCACTAACGGTGTACCTAACAAGAATCCATAAACTTATATAAAAATGTATTATAAATGAATTATCATGAGAGAGAGAGAGAGAGAGAGAGAGAGAGAGAGAGAGAGAGATGGAAGCAAACGGAACAAGGGAAAATGACGAAATGTTATGCCTACAGCATGCATTTCTGAAATATAAAATATAAAAATATAAAATATAAAATATAAAAAATAAATGAAAGGTTAGAAGGAAGGTGCACCTTGTCGAATGAGTTCATCATCCTGCGAAGAATCATCTCTCGTAATCCCTGTAAGTACCATGATAATCACTTAGTTTTGCGCAATAATAGATTCCAATTCTGCATTCATTTGGTATTTTTGAAATGGATACATCAGTCAACGTTTCTAACTATTCACATTCGTCAAAAATCAAAAAATCCAAAAGCTCCAATTCTTCAAGGCCCTCAACAACCCTTAGCCCATTGCACTTGCCCATCTCTAAAGTCTTCAGCTTCTTCGAGTTTGATAGACCACACAACCCTCCCAGGGAATCGCAGTTTGTAACTTCAAGTATCTTTAATGATTCCATTGTACTATGAAATCGAATTTCAAGTAGCTTTGGGCAACCTAAAACTTCCATATGACAGAGCTTCCTCAAACTTGATGAAATAATTGACAATCCCTCAAGAAACTCGCAATCTCTCACATCCAAATTTCTCAATAGTTCAAGCCCATCAAGTTGAATTTCCCTTAATGGAGAGTGATCAAGACCCAATCTAGACAAATATTTAAAGTTGGAAAATTGTGGTCCAACATTTATGGAGTCGAAACTGTCCATTCAAGAAAAAGAGAGTTCTCTAAGTTGAGGTAGGCAACCCAACTCCGTAAATGGCATAGGAATATCTGAAAGGCACAAGCTCAACTTCTCTAGCTTACATAACTTTCCAACCCATTGCAATTGAAGAGTTCTCATTGGGTTTGATGCCTAAGGAAGTACTTGTCCAGAGCCGTTAGAAAGAAGCAATTCCACTAGATTTGTGAGGTTACTGAGATCCGGAACTAACCATAATGATGTGAACAAGTAGGCAATTCAAACTTAGGGGAAGCTTTGGCAACTCTTGAAGCTCATCACAATCCGTTAAATCCAACTTTTGGAGTCGCGTGAGGGAATTTATTGTCGTCGGCACTGCACAAACACTAGTATGTGATATCTCTAGAATAGTTAGAGACAATAGTCCACCAATTTCAGTGGGAAGTTTGCCTGCAAGTGGACTATATGAGGCATGGAGCTCCTCCAACCTCTCAAGCATTCCATTAATACTAGGTTACCTCCTTATCCAACTCGGGCTCATCCACATCACCTTCAATTGCTTGAGATTTTTTATCGAATCGGGTAACTTATCAAATCTTGTCCATGAGAGATTCAAATTCTGTAGTGATGTCAAGTTGCCTATTGATTCTAGAAGCTCCCTCAAATCTCAACAATAAAAGAGTGAAAGGAACTCCAGTTGCGAAGCTCTCCAATAGATATTGGAAGTTCCACAACTGGCGTGTGTGATAGATTAAGATATGATAGGTGTTTTGCATTGTCAATAGAATTAGGTAAAGTTGTAATTTGTGTGAATGATACATCCAACTTAGACAATGATGCTAATTTTCCAATAGAGCATAATAGAGCATGGAAGTTTCTCCATTTCGTCACAATTTTTCAAAGAGAAGTGTTTCAAATTCACCAGTTCTCCGATCTCTTCAGGCAAAGTTCGAAGACTCGAACAACAAATAATATCCAAGTGAGTAAGACCTTTTAGCTTCCCTATAAAGTAGTCAACTTCTTGCAAGTTTTGACGTGTATCAAGGGACAGTCTTTCCAAACTCAGGCATCCAGAAAAGTCTGGAGTCCGTTTCAATCCTTTACATCTTGAGAGATATAGAACTTTCAATTTGTTTGCCATTTGCAAAAGTCATTGAAATATTATCAGAGATGATCAAAGAGATAATACTATGTCTACATTGAGAGAACAGAAGTACAAATTCACACCTTCAAAATGTGCCATCCACCTCAAATCTCGGTGTATTCATTGCCTGAAAGTTCGAAAACTACTAGATTTTTCAAGTGCAAATTGGCCATTCTACAATCTAGAGGAGGATAAAACCAAGAAAGCCATCTTAGCTCCAGGAGATAATTGTTGATGTCTCCAACAAATGGCACTGCATCTAACTTGAGGAATTTCAAATAAGGCATCCTCTCAAGTTCTTCATCCACAATGCTGATGGGATCGAAACCATGTTCATCTAAATTGAGTGCTTGAACTTTATCCTTTCTTTGCAAATAGAAAACATGGATAAGCACAAGCACGCAAACATTAAATTTGTCATTCACAATAGCCAAAAGGAAACTTTTGAATGGGAAGTAGGAAATTAAGTGTGCGGTTAATAATATATGGATCCTACTTTAACTTTACCTCTTTGGACCTTAATGCTTCCAGAGCTTCTTCGCAATTCCACAACCTACTACGCCTTGTTAGATTTTGAGTACATTCTTGGCGCACGATGTCTCCTCCAAGGTCTATCAACTGATCATGCATCCAAATACCATCATCACTAACAATTTCAATCAAACACAAATCAGTAAGTTTTTTCAAAGAGCTATGTGGGTATAGATGGCAAGCATTCCAAAAGTACATTGCCCATGATTTCTTTTCATATATGAAGAAGCATGCGATATCGAGAAAAATTCCTTTTTCCACATCTCCTAATGCATCATAGCTTATCTTTTAACTTATCCCAAACTTTATCATGAGGTACATTCTCCAACCTTTTCGGCATTTCTTTCCATACTTCCTCTATCTGGTGACGAAGATAGGAACCTATGACTTCAAGAGCCAATGGGAGTCCCCCAGTCATGGATACAATTTCTTGAAAGAGACTTTGATGAGTATCAGGAGTAGTGACATTGTCAAAGGCATGAAAGCTAAAAAGCTCCAGCGCTTTATCATGATCCATTTGCTTTACTTCATAAGCTAAGATTCCCTCCTCTTCTTCCATAATCTGTTTATCCCTTGTTGTAATGATAATCCTACTCCCAAGACCAAAAATGTCAGGCCCCCCCACTAGTTTCTTAAGTTGTTCTTTCTTGTCTAGATCATCTAGAACAATGAGAACTTTCTTAGAACCAGCTCTTCTTCTTATGCTATCTATCCATTCATCAGTGTTGGAAAGTTCTTCCATAAATCTAGAATCAAAGATGTCGGATTCCAACTATTTCTGCAGATCAACTAGGCCATTTCTGTTTGATGATTCTCTAATGTCCTCGATGAAGCTGCATCGACCATCAAAATGACAACATAATTCATTGAAAAC
This sequence comes from Eucalyptus cladocalyx, assembly GCA_017140615.1. NCBI lineage: Eukaryota > Viridiplantae > Streptophyta > Magnoliopsida > Myrtales > Myrtaceae > Eucalyptus > Eucalyptus cladocalyx. Next base: position 12,582,856 of record CM029518.1, read on the forward strand.
AATCTTAGCAAGAGTAGTTTTACCGATGCCCCCAATTCCATATATTCCAACGAAATGCACACGAGAGCCGGAGTCAACATTTAACAACTCCATTATGGCTTCTACTTGTTCGTGTACCCCTACCAATTTGCTATCTAGAGATCTTAGTTTTACTTTCAGCTTATGCAGAATCTCTTTCACAATGAGTTCAATAACTTCACAGTGCCTGCCACAAACCAAACACTTTAAGTAAAAGAAAACAAATAACAATCTCACTACTACTTCCTAGCAGATAGCATTTGAGTTGGATCGCTACTACAAGTCTCAGGTAAGTTCAATAAGGCCAGAAGAATTTGGTTCAATAGATTCGGTAGGATATGATTGGTGTCATGCCAATAAACTTACAATTTCCCCCTATTTCTAACAATAAAGATGTTTCTTTGTAGTCCAAATTACAGACATCATTTTATAATTAGATCAAATTCAATCGTATGTCTCTCCTTTGGGTGAGAAATAAAATTTATTACTCATATACCAAAAACCGGTTTGTATATGACGCACCAACTGATATGTTTCATGTCGAATTTCGGAACGCTCCGGCTTGTTTTAACTACAATTGACAAAAATAATAAGAGAGTAGCACTTCGAGTGAAGCTTGAAGAAAGTTCCATTAATAAAAGTTTACTTACGGTTTCCCTCGGACTTCCCATCCCTTGATCTCAGCCACTTTTCTCAGAGCCAAATCCCATCGTTGCCTGATCTCGCTGCCGTGCCTCCGCTCGTGCTTCTCCAAGTCCTCCACGTACACCTCCGTCCTGAGCTTGACGTCCAAGGGCGTGACACCAAAGAAGATGGGTAGGATCAACAGTTTTTCCCGGTCGATTTGTTGAGCTCCATCACACGAGCGAGCTCATTGAGGCACCAAGCGCTTGAAGCGTAGCCTCTGGAGAGAACTGGTACGCAGATCTTGGATTCCCCGACCGCTCTCAGGAGATCATCGATCCGATCACCAGCGTGAAGCTCTTCGCTGTCTCTGCCGGCGATGATCCCCTGGCCAACCATGGTCCGGTAGAGGCAGTCGGTGAAGTTGTCGCGAGTGTTGGGCCCTCTGAAGCTCAGGAAAACGTCGTACTGGGTCGCCGACGCGCCGGAACCTCCGGTTGCTGCCATGTCTTTGGGGGGCCTTCCCTCGCGAATGGGCTCTGTCTCGCTCTGGTTTTTGCTATGCTCAGACTCGGAGCTGCCTCTTCGGTTGTGTTAAAAACTACAAATCACGTTGACGCACGAAACCATTTCGAGGAAATGAATCCATCAAAGACTCTTCCTCGGAGAATCCATCGTGATGACTTGCCCCGCTAGTGTCCAGCTTCAGCGATTATGATCTGGATGGTCTGAAAGCAGATAACTTTTGGAATTGCGTCGATAGCGTTCTAAGCGCGCAAAACTTACCGAGGAAGTTAAACCGTCTGTCTTTATTTCCCCGCACCTTCTAACCAGACCATTTCAATCTAGACCGTCGATCCCGATATTAACTGATGTTCACTTTTTTGTTTCTGCAAAAATGAAAAAAGGCCCTCGGCACGGTTTGTACGGTTACATAGACGGTCAAGCTGCTCTTATCAAAGTATTTCCATGAACAAAGCTCCTATAGTGAAGAACTCAAGAAGGAAAGAGGGCTAACCTCAACTTTGGGTGCATAGACAAAAGAGCCGTTTTTTTACGTAGTTTGAAATCCGACAAGAAATTAGTAAATATGTATATTTTTATCTGTCATATCTATGTTCTACTATACACTATCACTCTCATTTTTGCAATTTCCAGGACTTGAACACCGGACCTCTTGCAAGTGCGCCTCTACCCCTGGCCCCCTTTGCCACTAGACACCCAGCGGAACTGCGTATGTTATACATGTCTTGTAATAAAAATATCATTTATTTAAAGCTCAAAACTATCTGAGATGAGGATATCAACACCAACTGAATATTATATATAATCATCTCAGTAAGAAAAGTTCCACAAAGGAAAAATGTAGGACAAGCTTGGGAAAGGATTATTATACTATAAGTTTCTTTACTTTTCTTTTTCTGGTGTTCCACATATTAAATAAAAGACATTTACCCAAATACAAAATAAACATAAGTGAACTATAAAAAGTGGAAGTCGTTCAAATATATACCATAATATTTCTATGCAGTAAGTCTAGTGGATGCTCCCAATACGATGGTATGAAGAAAGAGTACCATCCTACGACGAAGCCTACAAACATCGAAATCCAGCTTTTCAAAACTAAAACCTACCATCCTTTGAGTTGATTAACTAAAGATGATCATCAAATATATAAAGCTTTCCAAAACTATCTACTCAATATTACTTATTTGTTGACACCTAAATTTTACCATTTTATTTAGGATTTAATTACATAGAAAATTATGGATTAATTTTTTAAACCCTAGCCAACAAAATAATTTTCACTAAATTGCATCGTGTATTAGCATTATGAATATTTGCATCACTAATGGTAATTTTTAAATTTTTCCAAAACGTTTTTCATGAAAAAAAAAAAAGAGAATAAGAAAAGAAATTATCATCATTGAAAATTATAATGAAAAAGAGAAAAAAAAAAAGAGAGAAAAAGAAAAGAAAAGAAATCGAATAGGGCTGGGCAGGGGCTGGGCCCTCCTTTTATGATTTTCCTGCTCCTCCTCTTCTTTCTTCTCCCTTTTTGTATGGGCTGGCCCGCCTCTCTTCTTACTTCGTTTCTTCATTTCTAGCGGGACTGGCCCATCTCCTTTCATGTCGGCCCGGCCCGCGCTTGGGTCTTCTTCCTCCCTCACGCCCTCACGCTGGTTTTGCTTTGGCAGGAAAAGAAACGTCCAAACCAGAGAGGGAGGCAGAGGGTCGCGACGGCAGACGACATGGTAGCACAATTCACATGGTAAGTGCTGGCTAGTTTTAGTCACTAAAGTGGCGGGATAAACAAAAAAAAAAAAAGCCAAGTTAATGTCGTCATAATGCACTTTGGCTGCATTTGGTAACACATTTGCAAAGCCCTCTACAAAATCATATGTTTACTGAACAACATTTCTCTTAAAATTACTTTCCAAGATATTTTTCAATTTATTTTACCATATGGTCATTACTTTGCGTGTTTTTTAAATTAAAATCTTTGCATTTCTCCAAAAGAAAAGTCAAATCAAACAAAACCTATAATTACCAAAGGTCCACAGCCACCAAAGCTACTCCTATCATCCAGAATCGACCATGGACAGTGGGCCAATGGGCCAGTGGTAGAAAATCTGCGTGGCGCAACTCAAAATAGATGACACTATAGTTCACGATAGAAATTCAGACAAATCGCTCAACTGGTTATTTCATTTTCTTAAAGTTTTCTATAGGCTCATTTAGCACCTCCGTAGCCCCACATCAGTGCTAAATGTCCTTAAATTGCACAATAAAAAAGTCGAAACAATAAACAAAGTCACGCTTATATATTTTCATTGTCTAAAATCGACGGACTTATCAAATACACTACTAGTACTTGATTGCATATTTTGACAAGCTCTAGAACTTGATGGCATGATGCAACAATTTTGGCGAACCTCATTTGTGGAGATTGTCATATAAAATCAACAGACTTATTGAATATACTTGAAATTCTGACTTTTGAAATTGTTAAGTAGGATTCTCTTATGTCTTTGCTCCCACAGTTTATATCAAAGAGTCTTTGGAAAAAAAAAGGTTCGGCTCCTAATGACTAATTTAAACGTTTGACGGTCCACTCTTTATTTCAAACATTCTGCAATAATTTAAAATCGTGAGAATTGACCACAAATGTCATCAAATTATTATAAGGAAAAAACTCAATATCTTTTATATCTGGAAAATTACATATTTCTCAGCGTTTCCAAAACATGAGACTCACTGGAATTGCGTGCAAGACTGACTTTTCAGGCGGTACATGCTTTTCTTTGTTTTCCAAGTGAGGCATGAGGATCTTGTATGTGGCATTTTAATCACCTGTAGTTGCAAAGCCTCTGTATGAGGTCGTTTAGTTTGTAGCGTCTCATCGCACTGCTGACATTTATATTTGCACATCTTCACAATCAAGAAGACAAAATTAAAATTGAAATGGAGGGAGATGACCTCCATTTACCGACTGCTCCTAAAAAACTCGTCGGAGGTATTTGACGAATATAGATTCATTTTTACTATGTTTTAAATAGCTTGCTCAAGAAAAGAGGAAATACTACCCCGTTGTGCACCTGAAATTTGCAGGCTGCTTTAGACTTCGTTACGAGAGAAGCGAGAGAAGCGCCCTCATCTAACTGGCCAAGCGGATCTGCGTGCGTACAGGAGGTGACCCAGGGAAGCGCTCTCATCTAACTGACAAACGTTCTCTTGTTAAGGAGATCTCTGTTACTACAAAGCTCTCACTGGTTTATTTGATTTTGCAGACTTCCATCATCATTGACTTCAGGCGACTTATAGCCCTTGCCTCCGTCACGGTTCGCTTCCTTCAACTCCATGCTGCGACCTCTCTGTTCGCCCCTGTTCCACGGCGGGGGAGTCCCAAAAAATCAGATCTCACTCGAGATTTCTTCCCCTGTACCAGCCATCAGTGAAGACGCTTCCCGGACTTCACTCATTCGTTTGATCATTGTTTGTGACCATCTACTGCATCTCCAAGGTAATTGCATAGTGGCAATCCATAAGAAAACACCGATATACTGCTCTGTTCTGGTAGGTTGAGTCCGAGTAATTTGATCGAAGTCTGAGAGGAAAACGATACCGATTGAGGATCTAACGGTAGTCTAAACACACTTTGATGCCAGTCGCCGCAGGGAATCGCCTTTTGCTATTCTTTTGTTTAAAGCCAATCGGCCATACCTGCTGGAATTCACCTTTTGCAAGATCGAAATGAGTATCTTCTGTTTTGGGTGTGTGAGAATGAAAACAGAGGCTGAGAATCTAGTTCTTTCTAACTTGAAAATAGCACGTGTGAGGGGTTACGTCCGTGATTGTGATTCATCCACGATAGTTTCGTGTTGAACCGGTTTTGACCTCCACTAATTCGTCGTTGTTTTGTCAGTCAACTTAGAGTTAAATTTCCAAGAATCTTGATTTTTAATATGCCTCACATGTTTGCGTATGCGTTTGTCTAAAGATATTAGATCACGGATTGTCTTTGCTGAAGGCTTCTTCTCTGCGGGTCATTTGAAAGAGTGCATTTTCAGCATATGCAAATACATGTCTTCTGGGTTTATATGTCATTGCTACACGACACTTCCAAATACATGGGTTCTACGATGCGAATATATAAGCTCCGGCAGTGCAGATATACGAGTGAATGGATGAAGAATGACGAGCGAGTTGAGCAAGAATGAAAGGAAGTGTAATGGAGGTTTGAAGAGATGGGAACTTCCTGAACTTGAGAGTGATGCTATCTTTTTCTTGGTTTTTAGGCTAACTTGACCTCCTTGATAGTTCTTGAGATTAAAAAAAAAGAGGCAAAAAGACAGAAATTATAAAAACAAGAAATTGAGCAATAATTAAAATATAAAAGATCGTTAGCAAATCTCTTAAATCCACGTCTAGGGAATAGTTCATATTTAGCATTTAATATCACCAGTAAAGACCACTAGTAGGAAATTTCTATTAGTCAAAATTAAACTTTGGTTTCAATTTTAGGGACTTAGCTCACGGGACTTTAGAAGTCTTGGGCTTTCAACTTTCCTAATGATGACATTTTCCCAAAGCAATCCAATTTTTTTCTCAATTTTTTTGTAAGGGGTTTTAAAAGCCTAAAGTGTCTTGAGGCCATTTTCTTCATCGGGCCTCTCTTCATAGGCTTCACTCCCAACTATGACTCCTTGCTATAGAGTTGCTTCACTCTGTTGGTGTCGACTATACCTTTTGAGTACATCGTCCGTGTCTTCCTTGCCTTCTCTCATGGGTTTCTGGAACCCGTGAGAAAAGACGAGGAAGACCTCGACAATGCAGATAGTGATCACAAGGGCATAGTCGATGCTAACATTGGTGAAGCGGCCCAACAAGAAGGAGGCATAGGTAGTGGTAGGAGTGTAAATGGTTTGGTTTGGTTCAGTTTTTTTTGGAACATCAAACCAATAAGGAAGTTTATTAAACCGAACTGAAATTGAAACGAACCAAAATCCTTTTTATTCTTTTTTGAGATAAGTGTTCCAGAAGTCACTGTTTTATGTTTGAAAATGCATTTTAGTTCTAAAACTTGCAAAAAGTGCATTTAAGTCCTAAAACTTGTCAAATTGCTTCAAATGAGTCCTAAGATCGACGCCGTTAGCTTTTTTTCCGTTAAAAATGATGATGTGGCATTTTAAATAATTTTTTATTTTCCAGGTTTATTTTTTAATTAATTTTTATCCATTTTTTAAAATTAGATTTAAAAACTAAAAAATTAAATTTATTCTTATCTTATTTTCAACAAAAACTAAAAAAGAAAAGTTAAAAATTTTATTTTAAAATTTTTTAAAAATAAATTAAAAAATAATGTTAACTTTTTAAATATGTTTTTAAATAAATATTTTAACTAAAAAAATTTATTTTTAATTAAAATGTTTTTTTAATAAATATTTTAACGTTTTTAAAAAAAAATTGGTAAAAATAAGATAAAATGAATAAATTTGATTTTTTTAGTTTTTAAATCTAATTTTTTTAAAAAAATAATTGAAAAATTAATTAAAAAATTTCATGTGGAAAATAAAAAATTATTTAAAATGCCACGTCGGCATTTTTAATGGAAAATGCTAATAGCGTCAATCTCAAGACTCGTTTGAAACAATTTGACAAATTTTAGGACTTAAATGCACTTTTGCAAGTTTTTTGACCGAAATGCATTTTCGTGGACAAAGTTATAGGACTTCTGAAACACTTATCCCTTCTTCTTTTTTCCTTCTTCTTCTTCTTCATTGGCCGGTTTGCCCAGCATGGCCAAGAACCGGCCAATCAAGAAGAAGAACAAAAAGAAAAAAAGAAAAAGAAAAAATCAAAAAATGATTTTTTAAAAAAAAGTAGATTTTATGGGTTTGGTTCAGTTAATCGAATCGATAAAAACCGAACCATTTAAAAAAATTTCTGTTTTTAATGAGAACTGAACCAAATAAGAACCGAATCGAAAAACTGATCTTTTCGGTTTGGTTTGGTTCTCGGTTCGGTTTTTGACACCCCTAGCTAGTAATGAATCCCATGAGGAAGCGAACGGTGAAGAATATGGCCCTCACCAACATGATCATGTAGCAGATGTCAGTCCAATTAGAGGTTTGCCTCGCCATCATCAACCTAGGGAGTGAGATCACATTGAGCATCCCCTTTAGGACTTAACTTGCACGTCAATTATCTTCAGGTCCTTCTTTATGTATACCATTGCCTCACTCATCGATCTTTCGTCTTCCCACATTAAAAAAAAAAAAAATTTCTTATTTATAATCACGATGTTCTCTTGTAAATTGTAACTATATATACAAGAAGTTGAAAAAATAAAAATAAATAATATTTTGTGCCCTATTTTTCTCCCTTTTCCTTGAATTTGTTTTCCTTATTTCGTAGTTGAGCCATAAATTCAGATCCATTTGAATTCTAAGTTGTTGAATTCATTTGATAGAAGTTTACCCAATTCCGCAAGTATCAAGTTAAATAAGTCTTTGTTTCAAGTTCTTCATTAGATACTGTGCCATCTTGCATAATTTGATATGTGAAGAACATATTAAGAAGAGTAGATCAGTATAATAGAGTCTAATTAGTAGGAATAAGCTTTGTTGATGCACGAAGGGGTGGATCCTCAAGAAGACGGTAATGGACCCGAATGCTTTGAAGTATTTGCACCTGCCAAAAATAAAAAAAGTGGTCGGATGTTTGTCCGCCGTGGATCTCCAATGCCCAGATCAATGTCTTTTTTTTGAAAAGGACATTTGTGTTTTGTAGAGGGAGATCATGGGCTTACTTAACTGGGCTTATTCACAAGTTAGTGTGAACTATAAGCTGTTTCCTACTTATAGGGCCCCCTTTTTTTTTTTTCTTTCTTTATGTATTCGGCAAGATTGGCCCAACCAATGCGATGAATCAAGCAGAATTCTCTCCTTACTTTAGTGCAGTTCCGAGAGAAGTGACAACTTAGTCGAGTTACTACGCGACGCATGACGAAGCAACATGACAACATTCAAAAGGTCACAGGATACGAGTGGTAGGTCGATGTTCAGGACAAGTGGTCCATACACATGATCTTGTGGAGCTAAATGCAACTCTATCAAATTTAAAAAATTCACACCATCTTAAAATAACAATAGAACGATCCAATGAAATAGTCATCAATTAAAAGTAAAAAAAAAAAAACTTATCTCCCGTGCTTTTATGCTTTTTCTAATCAAATCTTGATATTTCTAATTTTCTAACAAAATCCTTATACTTGCACAAATAGTCAAATGAAGGTCTTCCAACACCATATTTGACCAAACTCATATGATACGATTGTCCAATAACATCAGGATGCTATCATGGAAAAAAGAGAGAAGAAAAGAATCCATCAACATTGACAAAATGGTGCCCACATCAAGCTATGATGTTGTCCGACAGTTGCATCTTTGGATTTGGCATTGGGAGACTTGATTAGATAATTCGTGCAAGTGAAAAAAATTTGATTAGAAAAATTAAGAAATAAAAAAATTCAAAATTCGTGAAAGTATAGGAGCAGAAAGCAAAATTTTTCCAGAATTAAAATATCCGATGGAAAAGCATCATAGGAGGGGAAATTCTCACATGTTGAGTTCAAAGCCCGACCACATATAATCACATGGAGTTCATACAAAAAGAAAAAAGGAGGATAATTTCTAAACTCTCGACATGACCATGACCGCGTGCACAAATATAGTGGCTCATCCACAAGCCTGCTCGTCCGTGGCTCGTGAGGCGGCTCATCCACAAATCTAGCGGCCGCAGCTCATCTGCGGCTGCGAGCCTTGACAGCGAGCTCGATATCCCAATGGCCATCAACTGCGAGCTCAAATAGCAAATAATAAACAGATGAACAAAGTCAGGGGCTTGAGCGCGGCATGGTCGAGCAACGCCAACGACACTTAAACGCACCTGGCCATGGACGGACTATGCTGACGAACAGCCAAGGACGAACTATTTGCAGACGGCAGCCTTGAACGCATTCGGCCATCAACAGCCAAATTTCGAGAGCAACGCCAGCGGAGGCTAGAAGCGACGCCAGCAGAGGCTAGACGCGGTGCTGGCAAAGTAAAGGAGGAACTAAAATTAGTTGAACACACTCTTGAGAATTGAGATGACATGGTCAGAAATCTGTGCCCTTCTCTTCTGCCACTAAAATCTCATCCTAGAAGAAATTATAATTGCTTGTAGATATCATCTAGTTAGTCTCTTCTACAATCAGTTTGGTCCACTTCACAAACATTGACACAGGAAAGACAAATATCTTCTCCACTTAGATCTAGTCATCCATGACAGCACAATGCTAGGATCAAGGATTGAACGAGTAATCTTGACAGATTTTGGAGGCGTTCGTGCAAAATTGATTTAAAGATCACCGTTTGGGACATTCCAAAATTGCCTAGTTCGGCTTGTTTTTTTTTTCTAAAAGCAGAGTAGATTCCATATGCGAACTGCATTCCTATTTCCAGGAAACTTGTCCCTCGACCCCAATGCATTCGAGTGGTTTGTCAAGAAGAGTGCTAGTATTCTCATGAACCCATCGAATTAGCTTCTATACCCTTAACCATAATGCATAGAGATCCACTCAGTTTTTCCTGACACTACGTCTGCATTATCTTGGAGGACATGTACTTTGCCAGTCCTGGCTGCGAAGACTTCTCACTCGGAAAAACCCCAAGGGTTGCAGATACAATGTAATTTGCCTAAGGAACAATCAATGCCGTCTTTTTTCATTTTTTATTTTCCGGATTTTTCTCCACCTCATCATCCTAGAACAGGAAAAGATGAGCTAGTCTTCTAACGGGTAAGTTAAAATTCATTTCTTCATCAAACTAAGCTGGGGATTAACTTTTTGCTGCAGCAACTTGTGTCCTCTGATGCTAGATCTTTACTAATACCTTAGCGACCTGCTTTGTTGTTAAATTATATATCGAGTTTGAGATGTGTACGAAACCTTGAAGGATTTTGATTTGTTCAAATTCGGTGTGTGCTTTAATCGAGTCAAATTTGGATTTTTTGGGCAATGGAAAATTTGATTTTGTTTTCTGTTCGAGGAAGAGTATTATTTATTTTTGACCGTTTCGACTTCGTGGGCTCTTTGTTTATATCGCATATGGCTCATATATAAATATATATGCACTTGTGGGGTCAGTAGATTTGTCGAAGGAAATAAAATGAAAAGGCGTGGGTTCTAATTTTCTCATCCCCTTCAAGCCCAGCAGAGCAAAAAAAGAAAAAAAGAAAAAGGTGGAGTTCTCCTTCTAGCCACGCGGAGAGGAAGAGAAAGAGGAACACACGGTGATCTTTTTTTGCGCGAAGAGTTTACATCCTCCTTCTCTTTCCGGAGATACGGGTGTTTAAAACTGTAATTCTCCACAAGGCTAAACACTGTGATTTAGGTGGAATCTAAGGTTCAGAAGCACATGAGTATGTGAGCTATTGTAGTTTATACTCGTTAGATTGATTAGTGTGGATTATTTGCAACTAATCTCCCTATAAAATAGATATCGACATTGGGACTTCATGCGTTCCTTATTGTTCCTCGTTGATTTATCTAGTTATTTCATTCTTGCATGTTGATTTAATAATAAGATTCAATTAGTTTCTACATTAATTTTACAACAATTTGTATCAGAACTAAGTTTAGAATCTTTTCTAGATTTGATTGGAGATTTTGCTTGTGTGATCGTTATTCGGAAATTTTGTTGTTACAACTATGCCTAGAGCAAAATAGAAATTCAAAAATTTAACAGGAGAAGCAACTTGGGTGGTGAAGCAAGATGAGACATTGGATGGCAAGGCTTAGTTGTGGGAAATGATAAAAGATGCCAATAAATATGAGCTAATGGAGAGGGAAAAAAGTATAATCATGTTGATACCATCGAGATTTTAATAGAAGTGGTGAAGAAGAGAGATGCCGCAGCGTTATGAGGAAAATTTCGGACTCTTATATGAGAAAGGATTTAAATAATTATCATATGTTGAAGATAATGTTTCTGTTTCAACAGTCTAAGCGTGCTTCCACCAAAGACCACTTAGATGAGTTTAATAAGCTGGTGATGGATTAGAAGAACGCAGGTGAGATCCTAGTTGATAAGAAAAATAGGACATGATGTTGTTGGCCTCTCTATCAGAGACATGAGATCATTGTATTTATTCACTGTTACGAGGTTGTTTCTCCAATGAATGGCAGAAAAAGTTACAAGATGATGGTCAATTGCAAAATGTAGCATGAGGTCGATCACTTGCCCCTGCTAGTCTCAAGCTTCATCGATTATGATCTGGATGGTCTAAAAGGTAAATAAACTTTTGGAAATGCGTCGATCGCGTCCTTAGCATGCAAAACTTGCCGAGGAAGTCAAGCCTATCGTTATTCCCCACCTTTGGATCAGATTGTTTCAATCTAGGACCGTTTGATCGCGATATTTAGCAACGTTCACGATGTCACCCTTTCTTGCTGTCCATCCTACCTAGTCCGTTTCGGCAGAATTCAATGAATTGATCCCAACCCTTGCTTTTCTCAAATGGTCCGATCTCCACCGTTCAGGAGGCAGTTCACCGTGCAGCTCCCTACAATCATCGGCATAACTCTTCCAAACCACTTGAATTATTGTTTAGTTAATCAAGATATTTTGTTTTTGTTGTGATAATTAACAGGTGACCAGAATCATTTTTGTGGTGATAATCATTGTTTAGTGAATCAATGAAACCTAAATACATCGAATTCCACCTTTTCAAACTTGAGACCTACTGAGATTTAAAAAAAAAAAAAAAAAAAAACTTTAGACCAACCATCCTCAAAGTTGATTAATCAAAGATCTCAATCAAATTGTCCGCTCTATAATTTATCCAAACCTAACAATATTATTAGCACACTACTCAAGCAACAACCTTAGCTCCAACTAGAACGTGAACACTAAGGGGTGCATGATAAAAAAATTTCTGCTCCGAAATGATTTTTCTGTTAGACCATCAATTTCTGGAACAGAAACTTGTTTGATAACGCTTATCAAATTTTTCATTTCCGGAATGTAAATCTATTCCGAAATAGAAATGGGAGAAATCGAAATGAAATTTTCTATTTCTCGATTTCTCCAGAAATCAATTTCGATTTCTCCCAACCCTAATTTCACTCTTTTCTCCCTCGTACGCCTCTTCTCTGCCCAAAATAAAAATAAATATATTCATTTAAAAATAAAAATAAATTTATTAAAATAAATAAATTATTTTTATTTATCATTTTATTTTTAGTAAACTAAAAATAAATTTATTAAATTTATTTATGATAAATAAATAAATATTTTTATTAAAAGTAAAATTATTTTTTATTTGCCTTGAGTGTTTTGCCAAATAAAATTATTTTTATTTTTATTTTTATACATTTTAAAATAAATTTATTTGTAAAATAAAATAAAATAGAATAAATAAAATAAATTTATTTAATTTATTTAAAATAATTTATTTATGATAAAAATAAAAAATTTTATTTGCCTCGAGTGTTTTGCCAAATAATTTTATTTTTATTTTTATTCATTTTAAAATAAATTTATTCGTAAAATAAAATAAAATAGAATAAATAAAATAAATTTATTATATTTATTTAAAATAATTTATTTATGATAAATAAAAATAAATTATTTTTATTTGCCTTGAGTGTTTTGCCAAATAAAATTATTTTTATTTTTTATTTTTATTCATTTTAAAATAAATTTATTCGTAAAATAAAATAAAATAGAATAAATAAAATAAATTTATTTTTATATTTTAATTTTAAAATAAAATGATATTTTTATTTTATTTTTTTATGATTTATTTTATTTTATTTTATTTTATTCATTATTTTTTTTGTTACTAAATCATTTTTATTTTTATTTTTTATATTAAAAGTCATCGTCGGTTGCCGCCACCGTCCAGAAGGAAGAAATTTTGTGTCGTTATCAAACGAATTTCTATTTTTAGAGTAGAAATTTTGTGTCGTTATCAAACATATTTTTTTCCTCAGAAACTCGTCCAGAAATAGAAATAGAAAAATTCATTTTCGTTAAAACTATTTCGGAACAGAAATGTTATCATACGCACCCCCTAACTGCCCAAATATCCAAAACAGTCACAAGACTAGTTATTAAAGGCCTAGCATACCGATACACTTCAGGCAAATGCCAAATCAGAATAACCTTTCTCTACAGCAGCTTATGCACCCTTCGATGCTATATCTTGCTGCAAGCACAAGGGGATTCATCCCAACGTCAACAGGAGGAGCAATATGCAGCGAGTCATTCCTAGCTCTCCATATATTGCATATGGAAACCATTCTACAGTAGCTTCAGCGTAATCAACTCAAAAACTAGTCCCTGGGTGGCCTGCTTCATCCAGTGAAGTCCAATAATCCATTTCCCGGGAACTCGATCGGTAGCACATAGGACTAGAGGTCTCCTCCACATCCGTGAAGGGAGAAGAGTTCTGTCAAGAGGCTTGCCGTCACCACTTTCTTATTTCACTGTACTTTTTCTTTTCAAGTTCATGTGTACGGTGAGCTAGTTTAAATTAATGATCAACAGCCCCAGATACAGTCTATTTCCAGCTTGATTGTTTCGTTCATTTTATTTTTATTTTTTTCGTATTTTGGCATTCTTTAGTTATATGAGCAACTTTGATAGAACCATTGATCTACCAAAAATGGATAAAGAAACAGTGCCTTGCTGCATATGACCAAACAATTGATAACAATCACCGCAACTGACTCCAAAATATTGGGTTATCTGGATAATTAAGTCATCCTCTTCTTTAACTGCTTAAAAATGACTTCTCAGGGCATGAAAAAAAAGCGGGACCTAAGGCACAAATAATTAGAAGAACGTACCAATACCTAGAGCTTGACCTGGTCCGATATTGCGCACCTTTGAGAAAAGTATCACATGTATCGGAAATCGATGTGGCACACAAATGGGTTTTCACAAAATGGAATTAATTACCTCGGACAAATCCACATAAAGTTTCTCTTGTGATGGACCTGGGAGAGGGGGGACATGTCCTTAGAGCAAACTCCATTACTTCTGGCAATTTCACAGATTCCAAAACTCGATCACATTGTGAATTCATTCATCTCTCCATTGCAAGAATCAGTCACATTTTGCTTATAGAATTGAGCATGAACTTCTGGAAACATCCGAAGATGTGGTTTGTGGAGGAACTTGGGAATTATTCAAGCCTGCAAGAATAGTTTGTACTATTGAGGGAAGCTAATAGATGATATTATATCCAAAATAGCAGCAGAACATCCAAAGATTAGTTCAATTCCTGTTAGTTTTTGTACGTTGATAAGCTAATAGATGTTAATTTGTGTGACAGGATGACAGTATATTCATTTTAACAGCAGTGACTTACTTGTAGAATCGAGCTCAGTGTCGCGTTCTGGAGACCACAGAAAACCTGTAGTCAATGGCAAGTTCTGAGAACAGTAGTTATTGGTGTCCATCACTGATTCTTCTGCATCTGTTTCCCTTGCATCTTCCTGGTACAAGAAAAAATAAATCAGTCTTCTTATCCAATCCATCTGCTTTGAAGTCCGACGATTCCAATGCTTCATATCATAGTTAAGGTACAATGCATATTTTATTTTATTTATGGATCATGCGTAAACCAAGGTGTACATTATACACCTTGGTTTACACATCACGTTGAAAACTAATTATGCAAACGAGTGCTAGCAGATCTATCATAATCCATAGCTTTATTAATTTCCGGCAAATATCTATATGACAGGACTTGATGAACTCAACATAATTATCCAACTATTTGGCAGTATGATGATTATATATCTATTAACTATGTAGATATTTCACCAACAATTTATTGGCTACTTCATATTTCGCTCTAATTAGATTTAGCTATCAGGGAAAAAAAAACATACGTGCTGTTTGGCTGTTTGTGCTTTCTTTTCTCTGGCACCCTTCCACTCGTTATTACTTGTTGTCATTATGAGTGTAGGTTTTTGGTGCCGTGAACCTTTTGTATAGTTGTGGTAAAAGTTTATAAAACTCTTACATTACCAAAAAAAAAAAAACATACGTTCTGCCATTTGATTAGATAAAGATGTACGTGATATCATGAACTATTCGTTTTGTACAGGCATCTTCTTCTTTTTTCCATTTTTTCTGTTTAATAAACCTTAGACAAGAAAAAAAAAAAATGAATATCAAGCAATATTTAAAGTTTTTACAAATAATAGAGTTGTACTATTTTGCATGCTTGCCTTTTTAAGGTGACTGCAAACCAAACAGTTACAGTTTGCTAGGCATAGCTTGATAAGTAGAACATTTATGACTAGTGGGTATTGCATATAAGCTCTGTTCCTGGTATATCTTTTTTGACTATTTTTCCTTTCTCATGGCTCATCCAATAAGTACCATTCCAAATTTTTCAAAATACATAAATCGTATATTTGTTTTTATATAATTTACTAGTTCATTTTAAACTCTAATGGATAAGTGTAGAGAGCGTGATTTTTATCTTTGCTTGATGAAATATTAATAATTGCTGTTTAGTTATGTAAACGATCTTTATTAAGACCACTGCTCGTGTAAGAAACAATTTACGCACTCACCATTGGATGGTTGATACGTTAAAAAATTCAATTACAAGATTAAGTTCAGACAGTAAGATAAAGAATGTTTCTTTTACACTAATAGTGGACCTAACCATAATCCATAGATTTATATAAAAAAAAAAAAAATGTATGAATTAAGACATGCAAGAGAGAGACAGAGAGATAAGGACGCAAATGGAACAAGCGAAAATGAGGAAATGTGATGCCTCCTACATGCGTTTCTGAAAAATGAAAATTTAAAAAATAAGGGTAGAAGGAAGGCGCACCTTGTTGAATGTCGTCATGACAAGAATCATCTCTTTGTAACCTTGGTAAGTACCCTCATAACTACTTAGTTTCATGCAACCCCATACTTCTATCCTGCATTCATTTGGTATCTTTGAGTCGGATACATCAGTCAATCTTTCCAACGATCCACACCTAGAAAGATACAAAAAACCTAAAAGCTCCAATTCCTCAAGGCCCTCAACAACCCGTAGCCCATTGCATTGGTAGATCCGCAAAGCCTTCAGCTTCTTCGAGTTTGATAAATCGTGCAACCCTCCCAGGGAATCGCAATAGCCAACTCGAAGTTCCTCTAATGATTCCATTGTACTGGGAAATTGAATTTCAAGTAGCTTTGGGCAATCTAAAACTTCCATTTTATAGAGCTTCCTCAGACTTGATGAAATTACTGACAGTCGCTCGAGAAACTTACATTCTCTCACACCTAAATTACTCAATAGTTCAAGCCCATCCAATTGAATTTCCCTTAGTGGAGAGCTATGAAGACACAATATGGACAGATCTTTCAAGTTGGAAAATTGTGGTCCAACAACTATCGAGTCAAAATTGTCCATGCCAGATAAAGTGAGTTCTCTAAGCCGCGGTAGGCAACCCAACTCTGTTGACGAAATGGGAAAATCTGAAAGGCCCCAGCTCAACTTCTCCAGCTTAGATAACTTTCCAACCCATTGCAATTGGAAAGTTTGCATTGGGTTTGATGGTTGGGTAGGTGCTTGTCCAAAGCCGTTAGATAGAAGCATTTTCACTAGATTTGTGAGGTTACTAAGATCCGGAACTAACCGCAATGATGCTGAGTGAACACGTAGACAATGCACACTCAAGGGAAGCTCTGGCAACTCTTGAAGCTCATTACAATGTGTTAAATCCAGCTTTTGGAGTCGTGTGAGGTAATTGATTGCCATTGGCACTGCACTAATTTGGGTATATGAAATGTCTATGATAGTCAAAGACAATAGTTTGCCAATTTCAGTCGGAAGTTCGCCTGCAAGTTGTTCACAATGTTCGGCATGGAGCTCCTCCAACTTCTCTAGCATTTCAATACGGCAGGTAACCTCCTTATTGGACTAAATCCCATCCTCATCACCTTCAATTGCTTGAGATTTATAATCGAATCAGGTAACTCAACAATATTTGTCCCCAAGAGATTCAACTTTTGTAATGATGTCAAGTTGCCTATTGATTCTGGAAGCTCCCCCAAATTTCGACAATATTTGAGTGAAAGTAACTCGAGTTGTGTAAGCTCTCCGATAGAAATTGGAAGTTCCACAATTGGTGTGCCTGATAGATTTAGGAATGACAGATGTCTTGCATTGCCAATTGAATTAGGTAAACTTGTAATTCTTGAGGATGATATATCCAACTTAGACAATGATCCTAATTTCCCTATAGAGTATGGAAGTTTCTCCATTTGGGAGCACTTTTTGATAGAGAAGTGCTTCAGATTCACCAGTCCTCCAATCTCTTCAGGTAAAGTTCGAAGATTCGTACACCAAATGATGTCCAAGTGAGTAAGAATTTTCATCTTCCCAATTGAGGAGTCAAATTTTCGCAAGTTTAGACAGTAGTGAAAATACAATGTCTCTAAACTCGGGTATCCAGTCCATTTCAATTCATCCCATTCTTCGTGATAAGGAACCTTCAATTCTTCTAGCATCTAAAAAAGTAGCTGAAACATTATCGAGGGGCGTCAAAGGAAAAAATAAAAAATAAAATTCTATGTTGAGAGAACAAAAGTACAAATTCAGACTTTCAAAAATTTTCAACTTCCCTGGTTTTTGGTGTTTTAATTGTGTGAAAGTTTGGAAGTTACTAGATTTTTAAAGTGCAAATTAGCCATTCTACAATCTAGAGGAGGAAAACCTCAAGAAAGCCATCTTAACTTCAGGCGATGATTGTCGATGTCTCATCAAAAGTCCCTGCTTTTATTAGCTTTTGACATGTATTCATAAAAAAGAACTTGATGAACATAATTATCCAACAATATAGCAGTATAATGATTCAATGTCCATGAACTATGTGCATATTTCAGCCAGATTTCATTGGCTACTTCGTATTTCACTCTAATCAGATTCAGCTATCAGGAAAAGAAAACAAAACAATATGTTTCGCTGTGTGATTAGATAAATAGATATCATGAATTATCTGTTTTCTACATGTGTTTAATAGAAATCTGGAGTAAATCCTTTGACGAGAAAAAATTGTAATATCAAGCAATAAGTAAAATATGGGCAAATGATAGAGTTGTACTATTTTCACATGCTTGCCTTCTTATGGAGAATGCCAAACCATTCAGTTAGTCTAACAGGCGTAGCAGGACAAGTAGAACATTGTTACAAAGGGTACTGCTTATAAGCTACCTCTGTTTTAGGTATATGTTTTTTCACTGTTATCCCTTTTCTCATGGCTCATCCAATTGTAACACCTCAAATCTTTCAAATTACATAAATCATATATTCATTTGTATACATTTATATTTTCAATTTAAAATATGAAAGGAAAGTGTAGTAGTTTAAGAGAAATCTATTTGAACAACCAACCACAGTTGAGCTTCTACTTTCGTGCCCACGCACCAAATTTTTATCTTTTGTTGGGGAAATATTGACACAATCACTTTCTTGTTTATATGAAGGATTTTTATTACATCAATTTCCAGTGTAAGAAATAGTTATACTCATAATTGTATGGTTGACATGTGAGAGTTAATAATCATCTCAGGTGTCTACCTTCTAGACTATTCACTAAGTGCATTTATGTGTCTAGATTAACAAGGCTACTCCCTGTAGGTAAAAATTTTGTAATTGAAATTTAATTTGACTAAAGTGATATTTTTAGGATCTCTATCTTCTACCTTAAACTCACCTCTCTACTTATGGATTCCCCCGTATTTGAAAGAAAATTTCAAGTTAATTTGGTTTTAGGGAACGTTTATTATTTTCGTTTTAGCACAAAGATCTCTAGAGACTGCAACTTATTTTTGAAAACGACCTTAATTTCATTTTACAATACTTAAGCTCTTCGATATTTGAGAATATATTGAGTTCACGAAAGATAAAAAATTTTCATCCAACACATTCGAGAAAAGGAAATTTTCTCACTTCACCGACGCGAGAAGAATTTTAGGTCCGTAGAAGAGACCATACCTGTACGATGAGCGGTCTGCCGCGTTCCAAGAACCGCGCCGCACCCTCCTGAAAGGAAGAAGGCCAAGTATTGAGAAATGTTAACAAAGAAAGAACCACACGACACGTTGTCTGCGGAACGTAGAGAGAGAAAGAGAGATGAAAGTAAACGGAACAAGGGAAAGAAAAGTCATGCCTACCGCCTGCGTTTCCGAAAAATTAAAATTTGAAAAATAAAGTGAAGGGTAGAAGGAAGGCGCACCTGGTTTAATCCCCTCCTCGTCCAGTCAAGAATCTCCTCTCTATAATCCCCATAACGGCCCCGACGGCAATTTGGTAACTTCTCGCAATTAGATACATATATCTCACATTCATTTGGTATCTTTGAGTTGGATAGATAAGTCAACAGTTTCAACGATGGACACGTGGAGAAACACAAGTGCTGCAAAAGCTCCAATTCTTCAAAGCCCTCAATAACCCGTAGCACAGGGCACATGAAAAATATTAAAGTCTTCAGCTTCTTTGAGTTTGAGAAACCATACAACCCTCCTAGGGATTTGCAGTGAACTTCGAGATACTCCAATGATTCCATCATACTAAGAAATCGAATTTGAAGTAGCTTTGGGCAATTTTTAACTTCCATTCTGCAGAGCTTCCTCAAGCTCGATGAAATAACTGACAATCCCTCGAGAAATTCGCAATATGTTACAATCAAACATCCCAATAGTTCAAGCCCATCAAGTTGAATTTCCCTCAGTGGACAGCAAAAAAGATGCAATGTGGACAAATTTTTCAAGTGCGAAAATTGTGGTCCAATGACTACCGAGTCGAAACTGTCCATGTGAGGTAAGGTGAGTTTTTTAAGTCGAGGTAAGCAACCCAACTCCATTGACGGCACGGGAAGATCTGAAAGGCACAACTCCAACTGCTCCAGCTTAGATAACTTCCCAACCCATTGCAATTGAAGAGTTGATGCCTGGGCAAGTGCTTGTCCAAAGTTGTTGGACAATTCCAAAGTCACTAGATTCGTGAGGTAACTGAGATCCGGAACTAACCGCAATGATGTCAAATGAACACGTAGACAATTCAAACTCAAGGGAAGTTTCGGCAGTTCTTGAAGCTCATCACAAAGTGACAGATTCAGCTTTTGGAGTCGCGTGAGGGACTTAGTTGTCGTTGGGAGTTCGCCAATTGCAGTTGGGAGTTCGCCTGCAAGTTGTTGACAATTTCGGACATTGAGCTCCTCCAAGCTCTCTAGCATTCCAATACTAATAGGTAACCTCCATATTGGACAAGATTCCATCTTCATCACCTTCAATTGCTTGAGATTCTTTATTGAATCAGGTAACTCAAAAATTTTTGTCCTTGAGAGATCCAAATTCTGTAATTTTGTCAAATTACCTATTGATTCCGGAAGTTCCACAAAATTATGACAATTAGAGAGTGAAAGGAATTCGAGTTGCATAAGCTCTCCAATAGAAATCGGAAGTTTCGAAATTGGCGTGCCCGATAGATAAAGGGATGATAAGTTCTTTGCATTACCAATAGAATTGGGTAAACTTGTAACATTTGTTTGTGATATATCCAACTTAACCAATGATGCTAATTTCCTGATGTCTGGAAGTTTCTTGATTTTGGAGCACCACGTGATAGAAAAGTGCTTTAGATTCACTAGTCCTCCAATCTCTTTAGGCAAATTTCGTAGTAAATTAGACCAAGAAATTTGCAAGTGAGTAAGACCTTTTAGTTTCCCAATAGAGGAGTCAACTTCTTGCAAGTTCAAACAGTCATCAAGAGACAATATCTCCAAACTCGGGCATCTAGAAAAGTCTGGGGTTCGTTTCAATCCTTCACAATATGAGAGAGAAAGCACTTTCAATTTGTTTGCCACCTCCATAGGTCACTAAAATATTATCAGAGAGGATCAAAGAGAGAATACTATGTGTATCCTAAGAGGACAAAAGTACGTATTCACACCTTTAAAATGTTCCATCCGCCCCAGTTTTCGGTGCTTTCATTGTTTGAAAGTATGAAAACTACTAGATTTTTTAAATGCAAATTAGCCATTTTACAATTTAGAGGAGGAGAATCCCAAGAAAGCCATCTTAGCTCTTGGAGATAATTGTTGATGTCTCCAGCAAAAGTCATTGCATATAGCCTAAGGAATTTTAGATTTGGCATCCTCTCAAGTTCTTCATCCATGACACTGATGTGATCCAAATGATATCCACCTAAATTAAGTGCTTGAACGTTATCCTTTCTCTGCCAATAGAAACCATCAATGAGTATGAGCTTGCAAACATTAAATTTGTCCTTCAGAATGGCCAAAAGGAAACTTTTAAATGGGTTTTAGGAAAATAATTGTACGGTTGGAACTATATGGATCCTACTAGTACTTTACCTCTTTCGACTTTACTACTTCCAAAGCTTCTTTGGCATTCCACAATCTACTACACCCTGTCAGATTCCGAGTACATTCTTGGCGAACGATGTCTCTTCCAAGGTCTCTCAATTGATCATGCATCCATATATCATCACCATTAATAATTTTAATTAGACACAAATCAGTAAGTTCATCCAATGCCATATGTGGGAATAGACCACAAGCTTCCCGTAAATAGGCTGCCCATGATTTCTTTTCTTTTATGAAGAAGCATGCGATGTCAAGAAAAATTTCTTTTTTCACATCTTCTAATGCATCATAACTTATCTTCAACTTGTCCCGGACCTTATTATGAGGAACTTTCTTTAACCTTTCTAGCATTTCTTTCCATATTCTTATATCTTTGCGACGAAGAGAGGAACCTATGACTTCAAGAGCCAATGGGAGTCCCCCAGTTGTAGATACAACTTCTCGAGAGAGACTCTGATGAGTATCGGGAGGAGAAAAACTTTTGAAGGCATGCCAAGTGAAAAGCTCTAACGCTTTATCACCATCCATTTTCTTTACTTCATAAGGGAAGATTTCCTCCTCTTCATCCAGAATCCGTTTATCCCTTGTTGTAATGAGAATCCGACTCCCAGAACCAAAAGTGTCCGGGCCCCCCACTAATTCCTTAAGTTGTTCTTTCCTATCTAGATCATCTAGAACAATGAGAACTTTCTTAGAACCAGCTCTCCTTGTTATGCTATCTATCCCTTCCCTGGTGTGGATAAAATTTTCTACAAATCTAGAACCAAAGATGTCAGATGCCAACTTTTTCTGCAGATCTACCAGGCCATATCTATTTGATGATTCCCGGATGTTCTCAATGAAGCTGCACTGGCCATCAAAACGAGGACATAATTCATTGAAAACAATTGTAGCGAGAGTAGTTTTACCAATGCCACCCATTCCATGGATTCCAACGAAACGCACACCACTGTCGAGTCAATATCTAACAACTCCATTATGGCTTCTACTTGTTCGTCTACCCCAACCAATTTGCTCTCCAGATTTCTTTGTTTTACTTTCAGCTTAAGCAGAACCTCTCTCACAACTAGTTCAATAACTTCACCATATCTGCCACAAATCAAACACTTTCAGTAAAAGAAAACAAACAGCAATCTCACTACTACTTCGTACAAGACAGCATTTGAGTTTGGATCACTATTTTTATGTCTTCGGTAAATTATATAAGGCCAAATTAATTTTGGTTTAATAGACTCCGCTGGATATGATTGGTGTTATGCCGATATACTTACTATTTCCCTCTATTTTTGAGAAAGAAGATGTTTCTTTGTAGTCCAAATTACAAAAATCATTCTAAAATTAGATCAAATTCACTTGAATAACTGTCAGTAGCCAAAATGGCCATGCTTATGTACGAGAATTAGTGAATTGCCTCTGTTTTTTCCTTCCCGGTGAAAAATCAAATTCACTGCTCATATACCAAAAACCGGTTTTTTCACGCTACGTCAACCAATATATTTCAACAATATACACCCCCACAGCTAGTTTTCATTGCCATTTCCAATAACAAGAAGAGAATAGCATTTGGACTGAAGCTTGAAAAGAGTTCCATTAATAAGTATTTACTTACGCTTTCCCTTGGACTTCCCATCCCTTGATCTCAGCCACTTTTTTCAGAGCGGCCTCCCACCTTTGCCTCATCTCGGCACCGTGCCTCTGCTCATGCTTCTCCAAGTCCTCCAGGTACAATCCCGTCCTGAGCTTGACGTCAGTGGGCGTGACATCAAAGAAGATGGGTAGGATCTCCGGCTTCCCAGTCGATTCATGGAGCTCCGTCACTCGAGCGAGCTCGCGGAGGCACCAAGCGCTCGAAGCATAGCCTCTGGAGAGGATCGGTATGCAGATCTTGGAGTGGCCGACTGCTCTCAGGAGATCGTCGATCCATTCACCAGGGCGAAGCTCTTCATTGTCTCTGTAGACGACGATCCCCTGGCCAACCATGGTCCGGTAGAGGCAGTCGGTGAAGGTAATGCGAGTGTCGGGCCCTCTGAAACTCAAGAACACGTCGTACTGGGTCGCCGACGCGCTGGAACCACCGGTTGCTGTCATGTTTTTGGGGGGTTTCCCTCACAAAAGGTCTCTCTGTCTCGCTCTGGTTTTTGCCTGCTCAGAGTTGGAACTGCGTCTTCGTTAGGGTTAGAAAGTAGAATTCATGTGTGAATGCACAAACCCATCTCAAGGAATCCCTCAAAAGCCCTCTTCCTTGAAATGGACCCACACCCACGTGCATGATCTGGATATTCGAGCTTTCGGCCTGGATCGGCATTCGATGCTTAAAGTAAACAGAGAAGGACGTTTGACCCGGTCAAGCTCCAAAAATATTCCAAATTCAATATTTTTGGACAGGATAAAGTGCGTTTAGAACATTTCGTTTTAAAAATTGTTTGAAATAAATAAAAAAAAGTGTTTGTTAAGGGAATGATTTCGAATAAAAACGCGTTTGGTAAGAATCGTATAAAATTTCTGTTTCAAATAAAAAAAGAACGTGTTTGGTAAGAATCGCAAAAAAATTTCATTGAATGGAATAGAAAAAAAACACTTGTGTTTGTGAATGCATAAAATTTCTATTCTAATTTTTTTTCAATTATTCTTTTTTTTTTTAATAAAGTGTAAACTTAGTATTGAATTATCATTCTCATGAAATGCTCATCAATTTAATTTTGTTCATATTAAATGAAAACAAATATTCTAAACTTGATCATATTTGCTTACTTGGAAGAAAATTTTTTAAGTTTGTACCAAAATTTTCCCTATTGTTTTTTTTATAAATAAAATGTAAATTTGGTTTTGAATTCTCATTATCATAAAATGCTCATCAATTTAATTTTGTTCATGGTGAATAAAGTCAAACATTCTGAACATGCTTATAAGTGCATACTTTGAAGAAAATTTTATAAATAAACTTTGTACCAAATTTTTCTCACCATTTTTGTTCACAACACGCATGACTAGAAGTTCCTCGTGTTTTGCATACAAAGACAGGCATGAACTCCCACTTTCGACTGTGTGGGTCTCTTACATTTTAGTCCTCCGCGCTCCAACCCGCCAAAGCGGGGGCAAAAGAGCGGGGAAACATGGCGAGAGACAGATGTATGTTTCTTCGGGAGCAACAAAATTTGTTGAGGTTACGTGCTATTAAGTGTAAAAGTAAGCTAACGTGACCTATGGCTCTCTTCCAATGAATGACGGCTTGCTTCGGCCATTTAAAGGCATATGTATGGATTGGACACTGCCGTTCAGAAGAATCCTCCCTCTCCTCAATCAAAATCGCAAGAGGAATCGTCAGCCCTCTACACTCCTGCTCATCAGCGAGCTCCAGTTGCTATGCTCCCGGTGGTTCCTCTGATAGTGTACCAGTTACACTAGGCGTTGAGGAGGAAAAAGGAAGCTCAGGTCTGGCACCATGATTTACCAGCGCCGTGGAACCTCACCTCAATGCATCAAACACGTTTGATCCCAAGCAGCCTGAAAGAATCCGGACCCACTAGAAACACATGCCGTGGTGGTGAATACCGGGAGATTACTGCTCCTTCATATGCTGTCCTTGGTACACCATCCTGCATGTGGGAGAAAGCATCATATCTTTTGTGCGAGTAAGAGAGAAAGAGAGTATCCAACTCTAGAATCATTAATACAAGCAAGGACAATGCGTAAGGGAGCCATTATAAGCCCTCTACCATGAGCATGGCCGTGAATAATCAGTTATAAATTTACATACTATATTATACATGCAAAACTTGCAAAGTAACTGCACAAGACTGAAGTGACCACACATCAGAGTATACGTGTTCTGGCCAAATAAATTGTCGACCTTGGTGGTTCTCTTGTAGCCTCAACCAGTCATCCCAGAAAGTTAGTGTTGTCAAAGAAAATTTCGGGAGACACATGAGCTATAAACATATGTGATCTAAAACCAATATATCAAACCAATAAGGATATGCCTTAGGCCACTTTGGGGATAATTCCTTCCATGTAGATCTGGTCAACAGCCATCCCAGTCCAGGAAAGAAATCAGATCGATAAAGGATTTCCGCAAAATGTATTTAAAGATTACAAGAAAAGAGAGATGGAGAAGGAAACACATATCTTCGACAAGAAAAGGTTGATAAGGCTGTGAAGATGAATAAAAGAAGCTTCAAACTTGAAATAAAATGAACTATAGCATCCCTCTGTCTAAACAGGTCCCCCATTAAAACTTCTTGGATCAATCATTAAACACAATACATGGAAATTACTAGCATCATTTAATGTGTGAATCCTCTCAGAAGCTACTCCTCCTGAAGGACAGCAGCACAATAAAACCATCCGAAGACAAAACTAACCAAATAATGTAATGGATCCACCATTAGTACTTCTTGACTAACCATAAAAACACAATATATGAGAATTACTACCATCATTTGATGGGGTATAATATTCTCACTTGAACGGATTGACTCTTCCCAATTGATATTTCAAGCAAGACAGTAAATTTACTAAACGTTGGATGAAAGAGAGATTCAGCACTTAGCGTTTTCAAAAATTATGCAAACGACTGCTAACAGATCTATCATAATCCATAGCTTTATTAATTTCTGGCAAATATCTATATGAAAGGACTTCATGAACTAATTATCCAACTATTTGGCAGTATGATGATTATGTATCTATTAACCATGTAAATATTTCACCAACAATTTATTGGCTACTTCATATTTCGCTCTAATTAGATTTAACTATCAGGGAAAAGAAAAACATACATTCCGCCATTTCGTTAGATAAAGATGTACGTGATATCATGAACTATTTGTTTTGTACAGGCATCTTCTTCTTCTTTTTTCACAAATTTTTCTGTTTTATAAACCTTAGACAAGAAAAAAAGAAAATGAACACCAAGCAATATTTAAAGTTTTGATAAATGATAGAGTTGTACTAATTCGCATGCTCGCCTTTCTAAGGTGACTGCAAACCAAACAGTTACAGTTTGCTAGGCATAGCTCAATAAGTACAACTGAGAGCCACACCTGCTAGGTCGCTTTGTCTCCGATTAATTTTAGAATTGATTTCGATTGCTTTCGGATTTGTCTTTTGATCTCTGTTCTGTTTTGTGTCATTTTTGTTGTTGTTCATGAGAAAACAGAGGGACCAATGAGCTTAAGGGCATTCTGTGGAGATGAAGTCGGGGCGTTGGAACATGAACCATAGCAACGGCCGCCTCATGATTGCTGTGCGTTATCACCTCATCACCGCCAGGTTGTTTCTTTTCCAATTAAGTGGTAAGAATTGCTTGTACGCATGGATTTCCTACTCTGATGTTTCTGTTCTGTATTACTCTGTGCCATTCTGGAGTTAATAGTACTTCACACCACTTGCTCACAATCTTTTCGACAGAATGCCTGACTCTATCACAGATAGTTCCTATTGCATTCTGTTTACCAACGTCTTGATTTTCAATTGAAGTTGCGTTGATTGTGTCTTTGCTGGATTTCCCATATATAGTTGATTGAAATGTGAACTAATTAGATATATAGGCAATGTAAGTCAAATGCTGTTCATAAGTGTTTGTGTGGATCAAATCCTGTTCCTATGTGATTGTGTATGTCAAATGGTGCTCCTGCATGTTACTTTTGGATGTGAGGTGCTGAAGGAAAGAGGAGAATGCTGGGAGTACTATTTTCTATTTCGACATGAGGCTATGCTTGTTGCAAATATCAAAAGAGTTCGTGTCTGGAGCATGCGAGCTGCAAGTATGCATGATTTGAGAAGAAACAAGAGCTGTAAATGAGTTGAAAATAAACAATGAAATGAAAGCCAAATGAGATTTGATGATTTGATTGGATGAGAACCGAACAAAAAGAAATTAGAATTGTTGTTGCATAAACTCAAGTGAATGCTCCACGTCGGACTCTTGAGAATTGAGAAGACGTAGTCAGTAGTGTCTGCTTTTGCTTCTGCCACTACAACCTCATCCTAGAAGAAATTAGAATGGCTTGCAGATAATAAACTATTTAGTCTCTTCTACCATCAATTTTGCCCGCTTCACACATTGGCACAGGAAAGACTACTATTTTCTCCTATTAGATCTAGTCATCCACGACAGCATAATGCTAGGGCCAAGGATTGCACGTGTTAGTAATCTTGACAAATTTTGGGGTCGTTCATGCAATATTTGATCTAATGATCACCGTTTGGGACATCCCAAAATTGCCTACTTCAGCTTGTTTCTCTTCATTTCCCCTCTTGGTTTTTTGCACTCGTCAGTTATTTGAGAAATTTTGGTAGAATCGTTCATTTACCCAGATAAAAGTATCATATGCATTGGAAACTATTGTCTGTTGTCAAGAATCTTGACCATGCTTCTATGTGGCAAGCAATTTGATATTCATAGAGGGAATGACTTACCTCTCAACGAATGGACAGTTAGCAAATCCTCGAAGCAGAGTAAATCGACATGCAAACTGCAATCCTGTTTCCAGGAAACTAGTCCCTCGACCTCTGTGCACTTGAGTTTATCAAAAAGAGTGCAAGCATTCTCTTGGAGCCATCGATTTAGTTTTTGTACCCTTAACCAAAATGCATAGAGATCAATTCAATTATTCCTGACTCCACCTCTGCATTATCCTGCAAGACAAAATACTTATCCTGTCTGCCTCCGAAGACTCCTCCCTTGAAAAAACGATAAGGGATTGCAGATACATTCTAATATGCCCGTGGAACAATCAATGCGGTCGTTCTCCTCCATTTCATCCTCCTAGAACGGGAAAAATATGAATTAGTCTTCTACCTATATTGGAGGACAATAAAATGCAAATATGATCTAATCGGCCTGCCCTAATGTCCAAACATTACAGTCGTTCGCTTCACAAGCATTTATGAACGTAGGGCAAAGTCAGTCACACGACCAAGTCTATGATTGTACAATTACAGAGTCTACTGTTACTCCCATGACATAATTGATCCGTAGTTGCAATAACTACTGTCGAGTGGGTTAGACCACCCATTAGTGAGTCACCATCTCACTAACAATTAAAGGTGAAATGCCCGTTCTTACACCAAACAGTTACAGTTTGCTAGGCATAGCTCGATAAGTAGAACATTGTTGACTAGTGGGTATTGCATATAAGCTCTGCTCTTGGTACATCTTTTTTTCACTATTTTTCCTTTTCTCATGGCTCATCCAATAAGTACCACTTCAAATTTTTCATAATACATAAATCACATATTTGTTTTATATTATTTATTAGTTCATTTTAAACTCTAAAGGATAAGTGTAGAGAGCGTGATTTTTATCTTTGCCCGGTGAAATATTAATATAATCTTTGTTTAGTTATGTAAAGGACCTTTATTAAGCCCATTGCTCATGTAAGAAACAATTTACACACTCACCATTGGATGGTTGAGACGTTGAAAAATTTCAATTACAAAATTAAGTTCAGACAGTTAAATAATGAATGTTTCTTTTACACTAATAGTGGACCAAACAATAATCCATAGATTTATATATAAAAAAAAAAGAGTATGAATTAAGACATGCAAGACAGAGATAGACAGAGAGACAAGGAAGCAAACATGACAAGCGAAAATGAGGAAATGTGATAAAATAAGTAAAAAGGTAGAAGAACGCCACACCTCGTTGAATGTCATTCTCGTCCTGACAAGAATCATCTCTTTATAACCCCGGTAAGTACCCTCATAACTACTTAGTTTCATGCAACCCCATACTTCTATCCTACATTCATTTGGTATCTTTAAGTCGGATACATCAGTCAACCTTTCCAACGATCCACACCTAGAAAAATACAAAAAACCTGAAAGCTCCAATTCCTCAAGGCCCTCAACAACCCGTAG
The DNA here is from genome assembly GCA_017140615.1 of Eucalyptus cladocalyx. Lineage (NCBI taxonomy): Eukaryota > Viridiplantae > Streptophyta > Magnoliopsida > Myrtales > Myrtaceae > Eucalyptus > Eucalyptus cladocalyx. The sequence goes on from CM029518.1 coordinate 12,612,326, forward strand.
CCCATTGCATTGGTAGATCCGCAGAGCCTTCAGCTTCTTCAAGTTTGATAAACCGTGCAACCCTCCCAGGGAATCGCAATAGCCAACTCGAAGTTCCTCTAATGATTCCATTGTACTGGGAAATTGAATTTCAAGTAACTTTGGGCAACCTAAAACTTCCATTTTGTAGAGCTTCCTCAGGCTTGATGAAATTACTGACAGTCGCTCGAGAAACTCGCATTCTCTCACACCTAAATTTCTCAATAGTTCAAGCCCATCCAATTGAATTTCCCTCAATGGAGAGCTATGAAGACACAATATGGACAGATTTTTCAAGTTGGAAAATTGTGGTCCAACAACTATGGAGTCGAAATTGTCCATGCTAGATAAAGTGAGTTCTCTAAGTCGAGGTAGGCAACCCAACTCTGTTGACGAAATGGGAACATCTCGAAAGGCCCCAGCTCAACTTCTCCAGCTTAGATAACTTTCCAACCCATTGCAATTGGAAAGTTTGCGATGGGTTTGATGGTTGGGCAAGTGCTTGTCCAAAGCTGTTAGACAGAAGCATTTCCACTAGATTCGTGAGGTTACTAAGATCCGGAACTAACCGCAATGATGCTGAGTGAACACGTAGACAATGCAAACTTGAGGGAAGCTTTGGCAACCCTTGAAGCTCATTACAATGTGTTAAATCCAGCTTTTGGAGTCGTGTGAGGTAATTGATTGCCATCGGCACTGCACTAATTTGGGTATATGAAATGTCTATGATGGTGAGAGACAATAGTTTGCCAATTTCAATCGGAAGTTTGCCTGCAAATTGTTCACAATGTTCGGCATAGAGCTCCTCCAACTTCTCTAGCATTTCAATACTAGCAGGTAACCTCCTTATTGGACTAAATCCCATCCTCATCACCTTTAGTTGCTTCAGATTTTTTATCGAATCAGGTAACTCAACAATGTTTGTCCTTGAGAGATTCAACTTCTGTAATGATGTCAAGTTGCCTATTGATTCTGGAAGCTCCCCCAAATTTCGACAGTATTTGAGTGAAAGTAACTCGAGTTGTGTAAGCTCTCCGATAGAAATTGGAAGTTCTACGATTGGCGTGCTTGATAGATTTAGGAATGACAGATGTTTTGCATTGCCAATTGAATCGGGTAAACTTGTAATTCTTGAGGATGATAAATCCAACTTAGACAATGATCCTAATTTCCCTATACAGTATGGAAGTTTCTCCATTTGAGAGCACTTTTTGATAGAGAAGTGCTTCAAATTCACCAGTCCTCCAATCTCTTTGGGCAAAGTTCGAAGATTCGTACACCAAATAATGTCCAAGCGAGTAAGAGCTTTCATCTTCCCAACAAAGGAGTCAAATTTTCGCAAGTTTAGACAGTAGTGAAAATACACTGTCTCCAAACTTGGGTATCCATTCCAATTCAATGGTTTTGAAATACTTCGATAACCATCTGGTGTCTCATAATAAACTTCCAATTTTTCTAGTATCTGCAAAGTAGTTAAAACATTATCAGAGTGGGGACAAAGGAAAAAAAAAAAACGCTATGTTAAGAGAACAAAAGCAAAAATTCAGACTTTCAAAAATTTTCATCCGCCCCGGTTTTTGGCGTTTCAATTGTGCGGAAGTTCAAAAATTACTACATTTTTCAAGTGTAAATTGGCCATTCTACAATCTAGAAGAGGATAATCCCAAGAAAGCCATCTTAGCTTCAGGCAATGATTGTTGATGTCTACAACAAAAGTCCCTGCTTTTATTAGCTTTTGACATGTATTCATAAAAAAGAACTTGATGAACTCAACATAATCATCCAACGATTTAGCAGTATTAACGATTCAATATCCATGAAATATGTACATATTTCACCCAAATTGTATTAGCTACTTCATTTTTCACTATAATCAAATTCAGCTACCAGGAAAAGCAAACAATATGTTTCGTTGTGTGATTAGATAAACAGATATCATGATATCCGTTTTCTATAGGTTTTAAATAATTGTATCTATTTAATAGAAAACTGGAATAAATCCTTTGACAAGAAAAAAATTGTAACATCAAGCAATATGTAAAATTAGGGCAAATGATAGAGTTGTACTATTTCACGTGCTTGCCTTCTAATGGAGAATGCCAAACCATACAGTGATAAGTAGAACACCGTTGGCAAGTGGGTATTGCATATAAGCTACCTCTGTTTTTGGTATATCTTTTTTCACTATTACTCCTTTTCTCGTGGCTCATCCAATTGTAACACCTCAAATCTTTCAAAATACATAAATCATATATTCGTTTCTATAAATTTATATTTTCATTTTAATATGAAGGGAAAGCATAGTTGTTTAAAAAAAATCTATTCGAACAGTTAACTGTAGTTGAGCTTCTACTTTTGTGCCCATGCACAAGATTTTTATCTTTGGTAGGGGAAATATTGACACAATCACTTTCTTGTTTATATGAAGGATCTTCATTACGTCAATTGCCAGTGTAAGAAATAATTATACTCATCATTGTATGGTTGATATGTGAAAGAGTTAATAATCATCTCAGGTGTCCACCTTCTAGACTAGACTATTCACTAAGTGCATCTACGTGTCTAGTTTGATGAGGCTACTCCCTATAGGCAAAACTTCTATAATTGAAATTTAATTTGACTCAAGTGATATTTTAGGATCTCTATCTTCTACCTTAAACTCATCTCTCTGCTTACGGATTCCCCCATATTTGAAAGAAAATTTCAAGTTAATTTGATTTTACGGAACTTTTATTATTTTCCTTTTAGCACAAAGATCTCTAGAGACTGCAACTTATTTTCTGAAAACGACCTTAATTTCATTTTACAATACTTAAGCTCTTCGATATTTGAGAATATGTTGAGTTCACGAAAGATAAAATTTTCATCCAACGCATTCGGGAAGAAGAAATTTTCTCACTTTACCGACATGAGGAGAATTTTGGTTCCGTAGAAGAGACCATACCTGTTTGATGAGCCGTTGGCCACGTTTCAAGAAATGCGCCGCACCCTCCTGAAAGGAAGAAGGCCGAGTATTGAGAAATGTTAACAGAGAAAGAATCACACGACGCGGTTGTCTGCGGAATGTAGAGAGAGAGAGAGAGAGAGAGATGAAAGTAAACGGAACAAGGGAAAGAAAAGTCATGCCTACCGCCTGCGTTTCCGAAAAATTAAAATTTGAAAAATAAGTGAAGGGTAGAAGGAAGGCGCACCTGGTTAAATCCCCTCCTCGTCCAGTCAAGAATCTCCTCTTTATGACCATAATAGCAAGGATCGGAATGATCGATATCTGGTAAATTCTCGCAGTCCCATACCATTATCCCGCGTATAAATGGTATCTTTGAGTTGTATAGATTAGTCGACGCTTTCAACGATGGACACCTGAAGATATACAACCAATGCAAAAGCTCCAATTCTTCAAGGCCCTCAATAACCCGTAGCACAGGGCACGTGTCGAAGTAAAAACTATGCAGCTTCGGGTTTGATAAACCATACAACCCTCCTAGGGATTCGCAGTGTTGAACTGTAACATATTCCAATGATTCCATCGTACTGAGAAATTGTATTTGAAGTAGCTTTGGGCAATTTTCAACTCTCATTTTAGAGAGTTTTCTCAAGCTTGATGAAATAAACAACAATCCCTCGAGAAACTCGCAATATGTCACAGTCAAATCTCTCAATAATTCAAGCCCATCGAGTTGAAATTCCCTCAGTGGACAGCGAAAAAGATGCAATGTGGACAAATTTTTCAAGTGCGAAAATTGTCGCCCACCAACTATCGAGTCGAAACTATCCAAGCGAGGGACAGTGAGTGCTTTAAGTCGAGGTAAGCAACCCAACTCTGTTGATGGCACGGCAAGATCTGAAAGGCACAACTCCAACCGCTCCAGCTTAGTTAACTTCCCAACCCATTGCAATTGAGGAGTTGATGCCTGGGCAAGTGCTTGTCCAAAGTTGGACAATTCCAAATTCACTAGATTCACAAGGTTACTGAGATCCGGAACTAATCGCAACGATGCCACATGAAGACGTAGATAATTCAAACTCGAAGGAAGTTTTGGCAACTCTTGAAGCTCATTACATAATGATAAATCCAGCTTTTGGAGTCGCCTGGGAGAATTGATTGCCGTTGACCCTGCACAAACACACAGATATGTGATATGTCTAGGATACTTCGAGACAACAGTTTGCTAATTTCAGTTGGGAGTTCACCTGCAAGTTGTCCACAATATCGGACATTGAGCTCCTCCAAGCTCTCTAGCATTCCAATACCATTAGGCAACCTCCATATTGGACAATCGACCATCCACATCACCTTCAATTGCTTGAGATTTTTTATCGAATTAGGTAACTCAACAATTTTTGTACTTGAGAGATTCAAATTCTGTAACGTTGTCAAATTACCTATTGATTCCGGAAGCTCCACAAAATTTTGACAATTATAGAGTGAAAGGAATTTGAGTTGCGTAAGCTCTCCAATAGAAATTGGAAGTTCCGCAATTGACGTGTGTGATAGATCAAGGGATGATAGGTTCTTTGCATTACCAATAGAATCGGGTAAACGTGTAATTTTTGTTTTTGATATATCCAACTTAGATAATAATGCTAATTTCCCGATGTTTGAAAGTTTCTTGATTTTGGAGCACCCCCTGATAGAAAAGTCCTTCAGATTCACTAGTCCTCCAATCTCTTTAGGCAAATTTCGTAGTAAATAAGATCCATGAATTTGCAAGTGAGTAAGACCTTTTAGTTTCCCAATAGAGGAGTCAACTTCTTGCAAGTTTTGACAGTCATCAAGAGATAGTATCTCCAAACTCACGCATCCAGAAAAGTCTGGAGTCCGTTCCAATCCCTCACAATTGGAGAGAGAAAGAACTTTCAAATTGTTTTCCATCTGCAAAGGTCATTGAAATATCATCAGAGAGAATCAAATAGAGAATACTATGTCTTTGTTAAGAGAACAAAAGTACGAATTCACACCTTCAAAATGTTCCATCCACCCCAGTTTTCAGTGTTTTTATTGTATGAAATTTCAAAAAGTACTAGATTTTGCAAGTGCAAATTGGCCATTCTACCATCTATAGGAGGAAAACGCCAAGAAAGCCATCTTAGCTTTTGGAGATAATTGTTGATGTCTCCAACAAAAGTCCCTTCATATAACCTGAGAAATTTTAGATTTGGCATCCTCTCAAGTTCTTCATCCACAATGCTAAGGGGATTCCGATTATATTGACCTAACTTGAGTGCTTCAACTTTGTCCTTTCTCTGCCAATAGAAACCATCAATGAGTATGAGCTTGCAAACATTAAATTTGTCCTTTAGAATGCCTAAAAGGAATATCTTAAATGGGAAGTGGGAAAATAATTTCACGGTGGATAATGCAAGGATCCTACTTTTACCTTACCTCTTTCGATCTCATTACTTCCAAAGCTTCTGTGTCATTCCACAACCTAGTAAGGGTACATTCCTTTTTAACAATGGCTCTTCCAAGGTCTCTCAATTGATCATGCATCCATATAGTATCACCATCAACAATTTTGATTAGACACAAATCGGTAAGTTTTTTCAATGACTTATGGGGATAAAGATGGCAAGCATCCCAGAAATAGGCTGCCCATAATTTCTTTTCAGATATGAAGAAGCATGCGATATCAAGAAAAATTTCTTTTTCTGCATCTCCTAATGCATCATAACTTATCCTCAACTTATCCCGGACTTCATCATGAGGTACATTCTTCAACATTTCTAGCATTTCTTTCCATATTTCCTCTTTTTGGTCATAAAGATAGGAACCTATGACTTCAAGAGCCAATGGGAGTCCCCCGGTCCTAAATACAACTTCTTCAGAGAGACTTCGATAAGCATTGGGAGGAGAGACCTCGTTAAATGCATGCAAACTGAAAAGTTCTAGCGCTTTATCACAATCCATTTCCTTCACTTCATAAGCTAATATTCCCTTCTCTTCATCCAAAATTCGTTTGTCTCTTGTTGTGATGATAATCCTACTCCCAGAACAGAAAGTGTTAGGGTCCCGAGCTAGTTTCTTAAGTTGTTCTTTCTTGTCTAGATCATCTAGAACAATGAGAACTTTCTTAGAACTAGCTATCCTTCTTATGCTGTCTATCCCTTCATCAGTGTTGCTAAAATTTTCTACAAATCTAGAATCAGAGATGTCTATTGCCAACTGTTTCTGCAGATCTACTAGGTCATATCTGTTTGATGATTCCCGAATGTTCCCAATGAAGCTGCATTTGCCATCAAACTGAGGACATAATTTGTTGAAAACAATCTTAGCAAGAGTAGTCTTGCCGATCCCGCCCATTCCATAAATTCCAACAAAATGCACTCCCATGCTAGAGTCCACATCCAACAACTTCATGATGGCTTCTACTTGTTCATCTACCCCAACCAATTTGCTGTCCAAAGGTCTTTGTTTTAATTTCAACTTAAGTAGAACCTCTTTGACAATGAGTTCAATAACTTCACCGTATCTGCCACATACCAAACACTTTTAGTAAAAGAAAACAAATAACAATCTCACTACTACTTCCTAGAACATAACATTTGAGTTTGGATCACTATTTTTAAGTCCTGGGTAAATTTTATAAGGCCAGAAGGATTTTGGTTAAATAGACTCCGCTGGATATGATTGGTGTTATGCCGATAAACTTACAAGTTCCCTCTATTTTTGGGAAAGAAGACGTTCCTTTGTGGTCCAAGTTATAGACATCATTGTAGAATTAAATCAAATTCACTCATATAACTGCCACTAGCCAAAAATGGCCCTGCTTATGTATGAGAATTAGTGAATTGCCTCTGTTTTTTTCCTCCCGGTGAGAAATGAAATTTACTGCTCATATACCAAAAATCGATTTGTGAATTAGTGAATTTACGCCACGTCAACCAATACATTTCAACAATATGCACCCCTCCAGCTAGTTTTCACTGCCATTTACAAGAACAATAAGAGAATAGCATTTGGAATGAAGCTTGAAAAAAGTTCCATAAATAAGCATTTACTTACGCTTTCCCTTGGACTTCCCATCCCTTGATCTCAGCCACTTTTCCCAAAGCCGCCTCCCACCGTTGCCTCATCTCCGCGCCGTGCCTCTGCTCATGCTTCTCCAAGTCCTTCAGGTACAGTTCCGTCCTGAGCTTGACGTCGATGGGCATGACATCAAAGAAGATGGGTAGGATCTCCGGCTTCCCAGTCGATTCACGGAGCTCCGTCACTCGAGCGAGCTCGCGGAGGCACCAAGCGCTTGAAGCATAGCCTCTGGAGAGGATCGGTATGCAGATCTTGGATTCGCCGACCGCTCTCAGGAGATCGTCGATCCGATCACCGGCGTGAAGCTCTTCGCTGTCTCTGTAAGCAGCGATCCCCTGGCCGATCATGGTTCGGTAGAGGCAGTCGGTGAAGGTGTTGCGAGTGTCGAGCCCTCTGAAACTCAAGAACACGTCGTACCGGGTCGCCGACGCGCTGGAACCACCGGTTGCTGCCATGTTTTTGGGGGGTTTCCCTAGCAAAAGGTCTCTCTGTCTCGCTCTGGTTTTTGCCTGCTCGGAGTTGGAGCTGCGTCTACGTTAGGGCTAGAAAGTAGAAATCATGTGGGAATGCACAAACCGACCTCAAGGAATCCTCAAAAGCTCTCTTCCTTGAAATGGACCCACGCCCACGCGCAAGATCTGGAAATTCGAGCTTTTGGCCTGGATCGGATCGGCATCCGATGCTTAAAGTAAACAGAGAAGGACGTTTGACCCGGGTCAAGCTCGAAAAATATTCCGAAATTCAATTTTCTTTTTCCCTGTTTTTTGGACGGGCAGGTTAAATTCAATTCATCATCAGACTAAGCTGGCTAGCCAAACCCGGAACGAGTGATCCCATTCAGCAAACCATTATTAGCAGCTTAGGCTGCGTTTCTTTTTTCTGTTTCTAAATAATCTTTTTTTTTTTTTTTTTTTTGTGACCCTGCGAACCTCCGAAGCGCCCGCATGGAGTAAACCCAGAGCCCGCCCCCACCGCTGACCCCTGTCAAGCGCAGTAAGACGCGCGTTATGCATGAAGATCCCGCTCCACGGAGGTTCGAACCCTTCCCCGTTTGGGGTACCAAGCCCTAACCAACGCTTCACCGCGGGCGGTGGTAATAATTTTTTTTTTTTTTTTTTGATGACCCAGGAACCTCCGATCGCGCTTCGCGGGAGAGTAAACCCGGAGCGTAGGGGGCCCCACCGCCGACCCCCAAGCGCAGGTAAGTCGCGCGTTGAGCATTGAAGATCGCGTCCACGAAGTCTCGAACTCTTCCCCTTGGCGTGGAGGGTACCAAGCCTTAACCGCGGCCACCGGGCAGTGGTGTAATAATTTTTTTTTTCGTTCTACGAAAAAAAAAAAAGTAAACGCGTTTGTTTGCGTTTTTGTTCCAAAACTACTTTTTTGTTAAAACACATCCTAATGTAAACAAAAAAAAAAAAATTATTTATTATTTTTAGAACAAAATTTAAAAACACTTTTCTTTTTTTTTTTTCTTTTTCTTCTTCTTTTTTTCTTTCTTTTTTCTTTGGCCGGTCGCCGGCCTCGGCCATGGCCGCAACCCGCCGAAGCGTCGCCGCTCCGCAAGGCCGAGCGTTGCGGCCTCGGCGAGGCCGACCTCACGCCGGGGGCCGGCGAGCCTCGCTATGGTCGGGGCGAGGCCACCGCCCCTCGTCGGCCGGTCGCCGGCCATGGCCGAGGCCTCGGCGACGGCCAAAAGAAAAAAAAAAAAAAAGGAAAAATAAATAAGAAAAATAAGAAAGAAAATAGAAAAAATAAAATAAAAATATTTAAAATTTAAAAGAAATAAAAAAATTATACAAATTTACCAAACGTTTTGTTCATTTTTTTTATTCCGGAACAAGTTTACCAAACACGTTTTTTGTTCAAAATTGTTCTAGAACGTAAACACTTTTTTCTATTTTTGTTTCCTAGAATAATTTTTAAACAAAAATGTTACTAAACGCACCCTTAGTAACATGACTAGTAAACTGCTCAAGCAACCACACTAGCTCCATTTTTGTTTTTATGGTCTTTTTATTAGTTACTCAGTGAACAATTCACTTGAACATGTCTTTTCTTACAAATTTTCAATCATAAATAACCTCTCATAAAGGAAATGTGATGCAAGGGAGGAGTCAAAGGTCGTTTGAATAATAATATTCATAACTTCTTAAATGAATATAATAATTTAAGAGTCAAAATACTGATAAGAGGAAGAAAATGCGTCATAACACTATACTCGTGATATGGGGAAATATGGCAAAGTAAACTTATAACTATATTTTTGTCTTGGATTGTATTAACCTAAAGATATGTTATAAGGAAATTAGTGGTGTAATAAGTGCAGAAAATTGGATTCTAGAGCAAATTTCCTTTTTTGTTTTCACATGTAAATTAAAGTTAAATTGACAAAATATATACCCAATAGAAAATATAAATAAGTTCTGCCTAGCTTATTTATTTTTTTAAGTAACATTCTTTCTTCTAAAGGTTCTGAATCCATAGCATCATGGTTTAAAGAAATTTTTTATATATGTGTACATAACAACTTGTAAGTATTGTCTCTGAAGATGACATGTACTTGTAGACCTATAAATAGCTCAAAAAGTCACCTTCTAATTGCAAAGATCGGCTTTCTTGCATTCTCCATCAGGAAAAAAACAAAAAAAGAAATGCTGCCACGTAAGCTTTTCTTTGGGAAGACCAATTAAAATTACTTGACCATGGAGAGTCGGAGACCACCTAAAAGAGTACTAGGATCAATTTGAACAAAAGTAAAAATTCGACCACCAACTTCGAACATTCACTGAGAGTTTGATTGCTAAAAATAATCTTATCCTAAAAATTTCGTTTCACATCCACATACATATTTAGATTCAACAAGCATTTACCCACCAATGTACTTATCCAATTATATGTAATCTTATGTGATTACATAATAATTATACTTATATCGTTGGATGTGGGTGATGTCATCTTCGTGAATATGACATCAGTCTTCACATGTGTGAGTGTATCAATTTTGAGGCATGTTTGTCCATCCAACATTGCTTGAAAAGAGGGGAAAATAAATTAATCATTTTTTATTATATTAATTAGTTCATTTAATCAATTACTTATTAACCAAAAAAAAAAAAAAAAAAGGATTCAGCATTTCCATTTGATATGGGCACCCATAAAAAGACACGCCGTCCACTTCGTCACCCACCTAGCCAGTCCTCTTTTTCTCTTTTCCCAATTTTTCGTTCTGTTCCACCAATTCCAGATACTCCAAAACGACGTCGCTCTCTCGCTCCGCTTCTTTTTCTTCTTCTTCTTCTTCTATGTCCAATGCTCGTCTGATCAAACGGCGAAGACCTGCAATCATCTGCATGGACTCCCATTCCAAGCCATCCATCTTCCCCCACCCACTACCACCAGTACACCTCCGAGTTCGCTAACCGGCCCAGATCCTCCACACCTCCGACACCGTCAACGATTACTCAAGCAACTTGTCCAGCTTCAGCTTTGATGCGCAAACTCAATGTTCAGTGGCTCCAACGACTAATAATGTGCAAGATTGGCGTAGTGATTCTCCAAGTCATGTTATTAATGGAATGGGCGTTCAGTATGATTTTTCTCGTCTAAGTTAGGGGTGCACAAGAATTGCCAGAATTCTAAAGAGACGAAAAAAAAAAAAACGCAGAACAAAACAAAGAACTTAAATTGACCGTGCTTGGGCGGACTAAGAAGGAGGAGAAAGTGGAAGAAGAAGACGAAACAAATAAAAAAGAGGGACACCAATGGGCACCACGTTTGAGCATGCTAACATTTGAAAAAGCAAAGGGTAATATGGTCAGAACACAGTGGAATGACTTGTACAAGCCAAATGAGGAGCGGGAAAAGCCTGACCCCTTAAAAAAGGAGGGGAACATGTGGGACAAGGGAGAAGAAATTGAGGGCGAAAGAAAACAAAGGAGAGAAAGAGAAGGGAAAAGAAGAGAGAGCGTAAAGACGACGATAAAATAAGGGTGCGCCGTTGAGCAAAGACCCCATCACCGCCCCTCGCCATTGAGTAAACTCCAACGCTTCTCGCAATTTCACAAGATTCCCAAATTCGATCGCCATTGTAGATTTATTCACCTGTCCGTCACTTGAATTGGTCACCTTTTGTTTATATAACTGAGCACGAACACTTGGAAACATCTGAAAATGCGGTTTGTGGAGGAAAATGTCAAATTATGTTTCGATATGAGTCTTAAAAGTTAAAAAGTCTTTAGACTTTGATTTGGCCTGCCCTTCGATTATAATTTGGTTTTCTGTTGGATATATAATCCAAGATTTGGTTAAGAAGATATCCAAGGGCGGTGATTTTACATATACATCCAAGATTTGACCTAACTGAGGCATAAAGTGAAGTCTATTTTGCACAAGAGATAGAGCTAAAAGGCCGCACAGTAAAGTTCCTGTCTTTAAGAGGAGCAAGAAACACAGAGATTTGTGCAGAAAATTCAACATCTAATTGAGGCATTTTTTCTTTGTGGATACATAAGTGTTTCAATTCGTGAGGCAATTTTTAATGACTTATATATTGAACAATTACGTGAGACTAAATATTGTAAGATTATGTGTAATCTAGGATTAGGAAATTCTTGAGTATGTGGGGAGATTGTAACTCTATAATTCTCCGATTAAGTAATAAATTATCCGTGGCTGGCTCTTCCTGAGAAATAAGTACGGATCATCGAACCAAAATACATAAATCTTTTTATTTATTTATTGTTGCTTGTTGATTTCTCCCATGGTTTCATTCTCTCACTTTGATTTAATTGCAAAAATTTGTTAACTACCGAATTATTTTACAAAGGATTTTCTGGAATTGCTTTGAGGCTATTGCTTGTCTGACCGATCTCTACAAACACTATTGTTGCAATTATATTGGAGAAAAAATAGATTTGAAAAGTTTGACAGGACAAACAACTTTGAATCGTAGAGTGTTAAGATACTTACACCATCAACAATCAAGATTGTCTAAGGTGTTGAATGGCAAGACTAAGTAGCCAGAAACAATGAAAGATGTCAATAAAGGATGAGTTAATGGAGGGGACAAAGAGTATAATTATGTCAAATCTTTCGGATGAGGTCAAAATTATGGATATCAATCTAAAATTATATCAAATTCACTCATATAAGTATCACTAGCTAAAATGGCCCTACTTATGTATAAGAATTGGTGAATTTGGCTCTGTTTTCTTTTTTTTTACTTGGTGAGAAAGGAATTTAATTTGTTCGAATTTGATGTGGCGCTTTGATCCGAGTCAAATTTGGATACTTGATTTCGTTTCTTTGTTAGAGACGGTTATCTAAGTTTTGACAGGTTTGACTTTTTGGACTCTATTTATATTGTGCATAGAGGAGGTGCATCCTTTGGTCTTTTAAATGTACTTATAGGCTCGGTAGGTTTGTGGGAGGAAGAAAAATGAAAAGCCGGTGGGTTTTATTTTTCTCATCCCACTCAACTGCAGAGCCGCGCAAAAGGAAAAGAAAAAGATGGAGTTCTCCTTTTAGCCCGCAGAGGAAGAGAAAAACGCAATGATCGTTTTTTTTTCTTTTTTCCCGCAAAGAGTTCACATCCTCCGTTTTCTTCGTGGTGTGACATAAGTGGTTTGATTTTTGAACTAATTCTTAGTGTTTAGGTATAATTTACTATGAGGAAGCACTTAAGCGTGTGAATGATTATACTCTATAATTCTCCTAACTCTGTGAACTATTCTCTTATTAGTACTAATTCTTCTCACATTACATTAAGAAATAAGCTTGCATATGTGTTTCATATAGAAAAATTGCAATTCATATTCGTCCTAAAATGTATTTCATTTTATCTTTGCTATCTACTCTTTATTATTATATGCAAGTTTATTTCTTCAATATTGAAACATGTATCTTGTAAAACCGACATCCTTATGAACTCCAATGTCCAACATACTATCATATCTCATTTTATTTCCAATTTGTAATTTGAGGCAGTGCATTACGCATGTTAACAAAAGTGTTTCTATTTAGGAAACAGAAAAAGAGAACACCATTTGCTTATGATGCAATTTATACAACAATATAATTGACCAAAGTCGTGGAATTGTAGTACAGTCCATTCATCAAGTCTAATCGCTAATGACAAACATGTAAACGGTACGCCACCATCCTCATGAATTTCTACAAGTTGCCGCCATCTCTAGACATTGCTAAAACAATAGCAGCTATTTCAACTTAACCTGTGTCAACTAGCCCTCAGAAAAGATTAAAAAATGAAGCTGATGGAGAAATTGGACTGCAACTTCGTTCGCTAATCACTGTCTAATGAGGAAAAGAAAAAGGAGGGAGAGAAAGGGAAGAGTTTAGTCAAAAGGAGGGGAACATGTGGGACAAAGAAGAAGAAAATGAGGCATAAGAAGACAAAGGAAAGAGATAAAAGGGAGAGGGAGACGGAAACGTCGGAAAGAATAGAAGAAAATAAGGGAGAGAATGAGCGCCCGAAAGCAAGAGAGGAAAAGGGAAGAAGAAAATAGTGAGCGGAGCAGCTTAGAGAGAGAGAGAGAGAGAGAGAGAGAGAGAGAGAGAGAGAGAGCTACATGGGCGCTTTCTCTGTTTGAACTGCGTATGAAACCGACCCGGTTGAAGGATTTTGATTTGTGGAAGTTCGGTACGCGCTTTGGTCCGAGTCAAATTTTGATTTCCTGGGTGGGGAAACTTTATTTTGTTTTATGTTGGAGACGATCATCTAAATTTAACCGGTTTGACAACTTAGCCTGTCTGCTCATATTGTGTATAAAGGAGGGTCTTCTTTTGGTCTTTTATATATTCTCACTAGTGGGGTCGGTAGGTTTGTCGTTGGAAGAAAAATGGACTCAAAAAAGCAAAGATAAAAGGTGGAGTTCTCCTTTTACCCGCCAAGGAAGAGGAACGCGCAGTGTAACTTTTATTTTATTTTATTTTATTTTTTGCGCAAAGAGTTTACATCCTCGTGTACAAAGAGTATATGAAATGCAAAATAGCCTCCTTGCTTGCACAATTGAGCTCAATGATTTGCAGCATGCAATTGTCACAAATCCTCGTTTTCTTGGTCATTTTTTGTTTTCTGCTTAAGCAGCTGCCGTTTTATTACTTGCTTCTCACTTGACTGGTCTCTAATTTCGATGCACAATTCCCTCATTATGTACGTGCCATTTTGTACTTAAACAAAGCAGAAGTTTCTTCTAGTCTTGTTCATTCGTCAACGTCCTCTTGCCCTCAGTTCAAAATGAGTCGGTCATCCAGTCAAACTTTGCAGGGTTTGATTTATTGCGATGTTTAAATCAACTTGGAATGGAACACACGTTTCGTTTGCAATAGAAGCACTAGCAGCATATTTTGTGCTTTGAGAATTGCTTTTAGACATGATGTGAGAATAGAGCATGTTCGATTACCTCATGGTGTGGGAATATCCAACAAATTGGAGAAAATTAAGAGTTAATTTCAAATGCTAGGAGAAAAGGAAGCCTCGATAGTTAGAATCCTATTTCCCACCTCAAATTTTAATGTGGATTAAAACATGGTAAAATGCCGCCATTGAGTTAATAATTCCAGAGATCGACAGAAATCAGAAAGAGGAGCCGTGATTGATAGATGCGAAAGAGAGAAATTATGGTGATGGGCGAATAATCAGATGGAGATGGGGATTGCGACGATAGGGACGTGCTAATGGTGGTGTCGATCAGGAGTAGCGGCTACAGCCTTGCGGGGGCGATGACGAGGCAGTGGCTGCTAAGTTGAGTCTTTTTCTTTTCGCAAAGTGCAATTGGTTCTTCATATCGGTGTTTGTGACTAGTGGATGACGAAAACCATTTTCATGTACTAAGGTGTCCAGGCAGCAGGCTGTAGCAAAACCTCTCTTATAAACATTGCGCCAAAAAAAAAAAACTAAATTAAACAAGACTGAAAAAAAAAAAAAAAAAAAAAAGCACCACTATTGTTCCCAAGAGCCCTCCCTCCTAGATGTCTGAGTGTACACCGAACCTGATTGTTGTCACTTGGCAGTACAATCATACGATACAAGTGCTCATCGGCATATTGGGACAAGAATTGTATAAGTTCATAACTTATTTTTCACTCACTTAAATATCGTAAATTTAAAAAATTGATCACTTAATTACCATTGGCAATTTGCCTTGCTGGAGAATTCGACGTGGACACCGCAGCCCCCGGTTGCTTCCATGTTTTTGTGGGTTTCCCTCACAAAAGGTCTCTCTTCTCCCTTTGGTGTTTGCTTGACTTGGAGCTGTGCCTTCGGCTGTGTTAACAAGTAGAAATCATGTGAGTGCACATACTGATTTCAAGGAATCCGTAGAAGCCGCTTCCTTGAAATGGACCCCTCACCCGAAAGCGAGAATGGACGTTCCTGGATCAGCCTCTGATGCATAAATTTAAAAAGAAAAAGAAAAAGAAAAAAAAGACGGCCCTCGAAGTAAACTTAAGTCCCTGTCAAGCATGAAAAATATTCCCAAGTATAATTTTTTTTAGGCCTAATTCCATAATAAAGCACCAACTTTACATAAAATCAAGCAAATTATTACTAGCGGCTGAGTGCAACAGATATTGCTAGTAAACTCCTTGAGCAACGACCACAAGATAAAAAAGTAACTGCCCAAATATCCAAGACAGTTGCAGGACTTGTTACTGAGGGCCAAGCACACCAATTCGTGTTTGGCTAAACTGAACCTGCCAGTTAGAAAGCCAGTCCCAAATCAGAGTAACCTTTTGCTGCTAGAGTTTGTGCCCTTCAATGCTAAATCGTACCGCAAACTCAAGAGACTTCGTCGCAACGTCAACACGAGGTGTAATCATTGAGAAACAGGGAAAAGGAGAGACGGGAGAGGTTAGTTAAAAGGAGGGGAACGTGTGGGACACGGAAGAAGAAAATGAGGGCATAAGAAGACAAAGGAAAGAAAGAGAAAAAAGACAGGGAGACGTAAAGACGAGAAGAAAGTAAGGGGGAGAGAATGAGCGTCACAAAGCAAGAGAGGAAAAGGGAATAAGAAAATGGAGGGAGCGGAGGGGAAAGAGAGAGGAAGCTGCATGCGCTTTGTCATTTTAAGTTGGGTACAGAGTAGGGGTGAGCATGGTCGGGTTGGTCCGCCACCCCTAACCCTAGACCAACCCGCCGTCTGATGTCGGTCCCTAAATTTTTGACCGGAGACCGACTTTATTGAGCCAGGGCCGGGATTAGCGGACCGGACCGACCAACGGTTGATCCGGTTGCATCAACCTGCGACCGATCGATAATTTTTTTCGTCTTATTTTTTATACTCCCTAAAAAAGCAAACCTACAAATTCAAATTACATATCCATCGACAATGCGGTATTGTGGAACTAAACTATAAATATCAATACATATTTAGCAAATTTAAGATGACACAATAATAAAAATTCCGTACTTGCTAATTGCTCATCGAGATATGGGATAAGATGGAAAGTTCTTGTAATTATCTATCTTTAATATTCATAACACCATATGCAAAAGTGTTTTCCTGCATTTAATCATGTAGAGTCAACTCAACCAAAAAATGAGCTTCACGCCACTTGAGTAGCAAATCATCGTAGCAACTTTAGTACTACTCTACTCTTAAAAAATTTCTACAATTTGACACAATTGAAAAGCAAAGTGCAGCTGAAATTCATTAGTAAAATACAATTAAACCATAAAAAGTTCAAAATACCTAATATAAACCATGAATTATAAATTCACATCTTGTTAATTCACTTGAATTTCTAAACACCTGAAAACAAAACAATCGACACATAATTAATACTCAACAAAATTTTTAAATTGAAATTACTATTAGTCTTATTGATAGAATATCTCAATATAATATAATATAATGTACATTTTAGGTTTGAATATATAAAAGAATTATAAATAATATAATATAATATAATATAATATACAGGGTTAGTGCCAAGGTTGACCAACCTAAAACTCTGTGACCATGACCAACTCAAGATGTTGGTCCCGAATTTCGGACCAAAGGACCGACCGGCCTCGTCGAACCGGACAGACGGCAGGTTGGGCCGGTCAGGGTCGGTCCAGGGTCAACCAGACGCTGCTCACCCCTAGTACAGAGCCCAACCCATTTGGAGGACTTTCATTTGTTCAAATTTGGTGAAACTTGATTTTGCTTTCAATTGGAGAGAAGTATGTAAGTTTGACCAGTTTGACCACTTGGAGACTTTTGTTTATATGGCGCACAGAGGTGGGATTTCTGTCGGTCGTACAAAATAAGGGGCCATATATACTCTTGAGGAAATAAATAAATAAAAAAAAGACGTGGCCATTTTCTTTATGGAGATGGGCGTTTCAAGCTATGAGCTACCTACCCGTGAGGCCAAAATACCGTAGGTTTAAATGTAATCTAATATTGGGAAGAACTTGAACATGTGAAGTGGATTATTTTGCGACTCACTTTTTTATGAAATAAAATTAAAGACCGAACCGCGTAAATTTCTTATATTCATTATTTTTCCTTATTGATTTATTGGGTTATTTCATTTTCTCATATTGATTTAAAGGCAAGACCCAATTGGCTTCCACTTTAATTTTACAACAATTAACATCAAAGTTAAGATTAGGATTTTTGGAGATTTGATTTGGAGCTTTCATTTGTCTAATTGTCGTCTAGAAATTCTGTTATTCTAATTTTGTGTGGAACAAAACTAAAAATTGAGAAGTTTAACGGGAGAAATAATTTGGGTAGTGGAGTGGGATAGGTGTGCTATTAATAACCAATGTTTGACCTAGGTATTGGATGGCAAAGCTAATTACTGAAAAATGCTAATAAAGATGAGTTAATGGAGACAGCAAAGAGTATGGAGGACTAGCTACTAAGGGCCAAGCACCCCAAGTCACGTTTTGCTAAACTGAATTTGCCATTTAGAACTTAAGGTCAATCCCAAATGAGAATCAACTTTTTGCTACAGCAGCTTGTTTCCTTTGATGCTAAGTCTTTACTGCAAACATAAGAAACTTCGTCACAACATCAACGGGGAAAAAGAGGAGGAAAAAGAGAAAGAAAAAAGGAAGGAGAGAGTTTAGTCAAAGCGAGGGGAACATGTGGGACAAGGAAGAAGAATTTGAGGGCATAAGAAAACAAAGGAGAGAAAGGGTAGGAAAAAGAGAGGGGGAGCATAAAGAAGAGAATAAAATAAGGGAGTGCGTGGAAAGCAAGAGAGGAAAAGGGAAGAACATAATAGAGAGTGAGTGGAGCAACTAAGGATCTGTTTGTTAAGGGCGCGAATGGTAACGTTTTTTTTTTTGTTGAATGTAAAAACAAAAAAAAGTGTTTTGTTCCTAACAATTTTTGAACAAAAGAACGCGTTTGGTAACGTTTGGTCCTAAGGAATAAAAAATGAACGTAAACACATTTGGTAAATTTTATTCTTTTTTTGTTTCTTTTAATTTTTAAAACATTTTTATTTTATTTTTCATTTTTTCCTTTCTTTTTTATTTTTTCTTTTTTCGGCCGGTCCTCGCCTCCGCGACCGGCCGACGGGGCCGCCCGGCCTACGCCCGGCCACCACGCGCGAGGCTCGCCGGATCGGGCGCGCCGTGCTCGCCAGCCAAGGTGAGGCTCGGCCTCGCCGGATTCGGGCGAGCCCGAGCCTCGATGGTTTGCGCGGCCATGGCCGAGGCCGGCGACCGGCACAAAAGAAAAAAGAAGAAAAAAAAAGAAGAAGAAAAGAAGAAGAAGAAAAGAAGAAGAGAAGAAGAAAGAGAGAAGAAGCTCACGGAAATGTTTCTTCATTTTTTGTTTTCGGAACAAGAAACAACAAATAATTGTTTCTTTTTTCTGTTCTTATTTCGTTTAAAACAAAAAACAAAAAAAGAAAGAAATGCAACCAAACGCGTTTCGTTCCTTTTTGTTCTCTAGAACACTTTCCGTACAGAAGTGTTCCTAAACGTTTCTTAGAAACGTTTCCATGCACGCCCTAATACTCCCTTGATTGATTCTACTATTTTATTCTCGGGAATAGAAAAAGAATGTAAATCCGTTTGGTAAATTTTTTATTCCCGAGAATAAAAATCAAATTTTTTTGTTTTTGGAAATAGATTTGGAATAAAATCAAGAAGTAGAAAAAAGTTATGTCTTAATCTCGAGAATAATTCCTAAAATCAAGTCTAATTTTTTTCTTCTATTTTCTTCTATTTTCTCTTCTTCTCTTTCATTTTTTTCCTCTTCCCTTTGTCCGGCCGATGGCCTCAACCATGATCGACAACCGCCGGAGGAGGGTCGCACCTCGTCGGTTGCGAGGCGAGGCCGACCACGTCGCCTAGGCGAGGTCAAGCCTCATCGAACCTAATGAAAAAATTTTAGAATCCTATCAAACACATTTCTATCATGAGAATAAAAATTTTATGTAATCACTAAATACACTCTTTTGCTCGAAATTGTTACTAGGAATATAATAAAAAAATAATTTCTAATCAAAAATTGTTTTCAGGAATAGAATCGTTACCAAACGCACCCGAAGAGAAAGACATAGCAGCTATGTGTGTGCTCCCAATATCCAATAAACCAAAATACAAACTTTATTGAAATTTCGTAGTTAAGTTATAAATTTAGATCCATTCAAATTCTGAGCTGTTGGGGTCATTTGATAGAAGTTTACCTGATGATGCAAGTGTCAAGATAAATACGTCTTTGTTTCAAGTTCTTCATTATATGGCATGCCCTATTGCATAATTTGATATGTGAAGAACATATTAAGAAGAGTAGATCAGTATGATAAAATCTAATTAGTGGGACTAAGCTTTGTTGATGCACGAATTGTGCGGATCCGCAACTGGACAGTAACGGACCCGAATGCTCTGAAGAATTCGCACTGCCAATAAAAAAAGAAGCGGTCGGACGTTTATCTTTAGCCTCTCGTTTTTGCAGAAGGAGAGGATAAAGATAGAGAAGGCATACGTTGCCAAAGGACATTTGTATAATGTAGAATGAGGTCACGGGGCTTATTATAGTGGGCTTATCCACAAGTTAGTGTGCTCTATGAGCTTTTTTCTTACCTATGAGGCCCAATGTTTCTTGTATTTATCAAGCTTGGCCCAACCAATGCGACGAATCAAGCAGAATTCTCTTCCTTCGTTAGTACAGTTCCAAGAGAAGTGACAGGTTTATGAGTAGTAAATACATGTTCAGGTACTACGCAATGCATAACGAAGCAATATGACAATATTCAAGGAGAGTGACATGTTATGAGTGGTAAGTAAATATTCAGGACAAGCGG
This sequence comes from Eucalyptus cladocalyx, assembly GCA_017140615.1. Lineage (NCBI taxonomy): Eukaryota > Viridiplantae > Streptophyta > Magnoliopsida > Myrtales > Myrtaceae > Eucalyptus > Eucalyptus cladocalyx. Next base: position 12,632,649 of record CM029518.1, read on the forward strand.
TCTATTTACATGATCTCGTAGAGCTAAATACAGCTCTATCAAAATAAAAAAAGTTTGCTCCATCTTGAAATAACAACAAAGCGTTCCAATGAAATAGTCATTAATTAGAAGTAAAAAAAGAAAAGAAAAAAAAAAAAAAAACAGTTGTCGTCCCACGCTCTACGCTTTTTCTAATCAAATCCCGGTACTTGTAATTTTCTAACAAAAAACCTTCTACTTGCACAAATAATCAAATGAAGATCTTCCAACACCATCTTTGGCCAAACCCAGCTGCTATAATTGTCTAATGACGTCAGGGCATTTTATTGACATGGATGCTACCATGGACAAAAGGAAAAGAAAAGAAAAGAATTCGTCATTGACAAAATATGCCCACATCACACTCTAATGTCGTCTAACAGTCGCGTCCCCAAATTTAGCATTGGGAGACTTGATTAATTAATCTGTGGAAATGGAAAATTTTGGTTAGAAAAATTAAAAATTGATTAGAAAATTTCATGAAAGTGTAGGAGCGGAAAGCAAAATTTTTCCAGAATTTAAACATCCAAACGGGAAAGGATCGCAGGAGGGGAAATTCTCGCATAGATTGAGTTCGAGGCCCGACCACATATAACCCCACATGGAGTTCATACAAAAAGGAAAAAAAAGCATCATTTCTAACCTCCCAACATGACCATGACCGCGTGCACAAATATGTTGGCTCATCCACAAGCCTTGCTCGTCCATGGCTCGTGAGGTGGCTCATCCGTGACTCCGACCCTTGACAGTGAGCTCAACATCCCAATGGCCATCAACTGCGAGCTCAGGCAAATGAAAAACAGATGAGCAAAGTCGGGAGCTTGAGCGCGGCATGGGCAAGCGACGCCAATGATGAACTCCGCTAATGACAGCCAAGGACGATCTATATGCTAACAGCAGCCTTGAATGCATTGGGCCATCGACACCGAATCTGGAGAGCGGCGCTGCCAGAAGAGGTCAGACGCAGTGCCGGCAAAGTGAAGGTGGAACTAAAATTAGTTGAAGAAACTCTTGAGAATTGAGATGACATAGTCAGTAGTCTGTGCCCTCTGCTTCTGCCACTAAAATTTCCTCCTAGAAGAAAGTAGAATTGCCTGCGGGTATCATCTAATTAGTCTCTTCTACCATAAGTTTTGTCCACCTCATAAACATTGGCAACGGAAAGACAAATGCTTTCTCCTGTTATATCTAGTCATCCGTGACAGTGTAATGCTAGGGCCAAGGATTGCACGTGTTTGTTATCTGGACAGATTTTGGAGGAGCTCGTGCTAGATTGATTTAATGATCACCGTTAAATTGCCTACTTGTGCTTGTTTTTTTCTTCATTTCTCCTCTTGGTTTTTTACACCCTTCAGTTATTTGAGAAATTTTGGTAGAATCATTCCTTTACTGAGATAAATGTATCAAATGTGGCAAGCGATCTGATGCTCACAAAGGGAATGACTTTCCTTTCAACGGATGGACAGTTAGCAAATCCTCAAAGCAGAGTAGATTCCATATGCAAACTGCATTCCTGGGTCCAGGAAACCTATCCCTCGACCACAATGCACTTGAGTTTATCAAGAAGAGTGCAAGTATTCCCTTGGAGCCATCGATTTAGCTTTTATTCCCTTAAACATAATGCATAGAGATCCACTCAGTTTTTCCTGACAACATGTCTGCATCATCATGCACGACAATGTACTTATCCTGTCTGCCTCCGAAGACTTCTCTCTTGAAGAAATCACGAGGGCTTGCAGATACGTTGTACTATGCCTATGGAACAATCAATCAGTCATTTTCTTTTTTTCATTTTCTGAATCTTTCTCCATTTCATCCTCCTGGAACAGGAAAAGACGAGTTAGTCTTCTACCCATATTTGAGGACAAGAAAATGTAAATATGATCTATTCAACATGTCCTAAAGTCCAAACATTACAGTCGTTTGCTTGACAAGCATTCGTGAACAGTAGGGCAAAGCCAGTAAGGCGACCAAGTGTATAATGGTACTATCATCGGGCATGAAGATTAAAATTTAATTTCTGTTTTGTTGTGAACCCGATCGGGATTACAGGGGGACTTGCTGTTTTGTGGAATGATGACATATCGTTCAATGTTGAATAGGCATCAACAGAGATGATTGACGTCTTATTTACTGTTCCTGCTGACAAGGTCAGAATGCGGATTTCTTTTGTTCATGCCCCAAATGATTTTAAAGACAGACTACTTCTTTGGGATAGATTAAGGCAAGTAAGCAGGTTTGATAGCCTTCTGTGGGAAGGAAAACGAATGGCAGAAAATTATCATTAGTTGCTTTTCGGGATTTTCTAAATGACTGCTCTTTGATGGAAGTAGTTTGCAAGGGGTGTGCTTATACATGCGTAAACAGTAGGGAAGGAGCTGATTATGTGAAGGAAAAACTAGATCGAGTGGTTTGCCATTTATAGTGACGTCTTACATTCCCTGCAGTGGAGGCCTATGCTCTACCAACGGTGGGATATGACCATAGCCCTTTACTGCTTTCTATAGTGAATTAGCCAGTGAAAAAAGGTAAGGATTTCAAATTTGAAGCTTTCTGGGTGGAAGATCCTGAATGTCTAGATGTTGTATCCAAAGCCTGGAATATGGATGATGATGGAGATGAGAAAATAGTGGTGAAATTAGGAAGGGTGACTAAGGAATTACAGTTATGGAGTAAACAGAAATTTACCAACAATTCTCGTAGGATAGAGGAACTAAACCAGGAACTTCAAGTAATTACAAATAGTTCAAACTCTTCCTTTGAAAAGAATAAAATGCAAAGTATTAAACGAGAGTTGAAGGATATTTGGAGGAGAGAAGAGATGTACTAAGGATTAAGATCAAGAGTCAATTGGCATAAGTGGGAGGACAAGACACTATTACAATTCAGTGCTGCAATTGAAATAGAATAATCATACTGAAAGGGCCTGATGATAAGTAGATTAGGGATGAAAAAATGTCGAAGCAGCGAACAACATAATATTTTCAAAACTTGTTTTCCTCAGTTGGGCCAAGAAATATTATCCTGGTAATAGACCGCTTCCCATGTTTAGTCAAAGCTGAAGTAAATGAAAAACTTACTGCTGAAGTGACTATGGATAAGTTCGGAAGGCACTTATCAGCTTGGAGCAACTAAAGCACCTGGACGGAATGGGCTGAATGGTATATTCTTTAAACACCATAGGGATATTATAAAAAGGGATGTGCTCACCACTGTCCAGTCTGTCTTTGCAACAGGAATTCTCGACCCAAGGCTAAACAAAACCCATATAACTCTTGTTCCAAAGATTCCTGACCCAGAAAAGCTGGAAGAATACTGCCCGATCAACCTATGCAATTTTATTTATAAGATTATTTCAAAGATTAAGCCAATAGACTGAAGATGTGGCTACCTGATTGGATTGTTGAAGAACAAAGTGCCTTCATGTGTGGTCGGCCAATACAAGACAACATTTTCATTGTACAAGAGGTCCTGCATTAGTTGAGAACCAATAATCGACAAAAGAAATTTCAAGCGGTTTTTAAATTAGATATGCAAAAAGCCTATTATCGAGTAGAGTGGGATTTTCTAAAAGCTTGTATGATCAAAATGGGTTTTGAAGACAAGCGGATTACTTGGGTTATGTAGTGTGTGACAACCGTCTCATTCAGTGTGAAGTTTAATGGGGAATCCCTCCATTTTTTAATCCCTCAAGAGGCATTAGGCAAGGAGATCCTCTCTCGCTATACCTTTTTATTCTTCTGGCTAACTATTTATCTTTCATGATGAATAAAGCAATGGCAAATAGAATTATTAAGAATATCAAACTGAACAGATTCAGTCCGACACTATCACCCCTTTTGTTTGTTGATGATTCCATTTTTTTTTATAGATGGAACCATAATGGAATGCCAGAATATTTCAACGATACTTAATCAATATTGTTATGCATCAGGCCAAGCCATAAACTTAAACAAGTCAGGCATTTATTTTAGCAAGGGGTGTCCTCATCTACTAATAGGAAACATGACGAAGGAGTTGATATTGGCCACACAGGCAAATACTTAGGTATTCCTTCGGACTAGGGCACGTTGAAGAGAAATATGTTTGCTTGGATTCTTGGAAGAGTAAATGCTAATTTAGAAGGTTGGAAGGAATAATTATTTTTTAAAGCTGGAAAGGAGATTCTTCTGAAAACAGTGGTATAAGCCCTTCCAAACTATGCTATGTCGATTTTCAAAATACCTATTTCAGTTTGCAAAGCAATTGAGGGAAGGATTGCCAATTTCTGGTGGAAAACAACAGATTTCAAAACAATACTTCATTGGAAAAAAAAGGGACATTCTAAAGCTGAGGAAGGACCAAGGGGCCATGGGGTTTAGAGATCTTATATCAGTTAATAAGGCCATGCTTGGTAAACAAGCATGGAGACTCGCATAGAATCCTAATTCTCTCTGGAGCAAGTTCTTCAAAGGCATTTACATTCATCAAGGAGACTTTTGGCAAGCTAAAAGAGGTTCCAAGCCTTCTTGGGGACAGCAAAGTTTGTTATTAGGGAAATGGTAAATCAGTAATAATCAGGGAGCAAAAATGGTTAAAAAGTGGCTTAATTGGGGGATCACCAAACAAAAATGACCCAGTTTTGGTGGCAAAATTGATCTTGGCTGAGGAAGGAAAATGGAGTACTTGAAAGCTAGAGGTCAGGTAGCTATGCTGTTAAAAACGGCTACAACATGATCAGAAAAGAGATTGAACAGAAGCGCAATCCTAAACAAGCTTCCTCTTCATACCAAAATCCCAAAACACTTTGGAAAGCTATATGGGACATGCAGACCTTCCATAAGGTAAAGTTTTCCTACGGTCTCTTTGTACAAATGCAATCCCCTAAAAAGAGAACCTAAGGAAGAGGAATATCATACCTGACCCAATATGCCCCCTCTATCAACGGGACAAGGAGACGATCGAGCACATCTTTATACTTTGCCCCTGGACTCAAGGTATCTGGGCTGACACTAATATGAAGATCACGAGGATTGACGCATGGCTAATGGAATTTGCTGTAGAAGGAGCCGATTTTTCCTCCGTCTTTGGTGGCGTCCTCTTTATGGAGCATTTGGAAAGCCCAAAACAATTTGTTTTTTCAGGGTAAACATCTAAACTCGCAAGAAACGGTTGAATCATCGTTATTCTTGCTAGCAAACTACAGAAAATGGAACTCTCAAAAATCGGAATTGAGGAAAAATCCTACCTTTACTGAGTTGAAGGCCTGGGCGCCACCTAGGAAGAAAGCTCTGAAAATTAATGTTGATGGTTCTGTGGATGGCGCCATGGCTGGTATATGTCGAGATTACAAGGGAGCGATTGTTACTGCTAAATCAGTGAAGGTCTCCTCGGCATCTCAAGCTAAAACCCCAGGTGTACTTGAAGCTCTCCAAATCTGATCACTATAGAATCTAATCGTGTGGATTTAGTAGAAACCTTGATAAGTGGGTCTGCAGATCAGTTCAGATGGGAAGAACGTCTCTCAATCAATGACTCTTCAATTTCTCAAGGCCCACCCCTCAATCAGCGTAGCCCATTGTCTGCGGGCCTCAAATGTAGTGGTAAATTGGATTGCTAAACACAAGTATCTTGGTTCTCTTCCACAGAATTGGTTTTATGTTCCCCCGCAAGCCCTATGGGCTCTCTTATTTTTAGATTCACTTTGTTTGGGACACTTCAGAGTATTTACTTAAATGAATAAATTTTCTTCCTACGAAAAAAAAAAAAAAAAAGTCCTCTCGCCATCATTTCAAAATGAATCAGCCATCCTGTCAAACTTTGCAGGGTTGATTTATAGCCATATTTGAGGCATTACAATCTAATTCTTGATGCACCAATTCTAAGGTTCAAGTCAGTTGACGTAATGCCAGAAGGAATGTTTCTTCATTTGCAATGTTCACATCCAACTTGGAATACATCTTCATGTACAATAAAAGTAATAGTAGCGTATTTTGTGCTCTGAGAATTGCTTTTAAACGTGATCTGAGAATAGAGCATCTTTGATTACTTCATGGTGTGAGAATATCCAATAGAAATTTAAGAGTTGATTTCAAATGCTAGGAGTAAAGGGTGCCTCGATTGTCAAAATATTTTAAGGTGGATTGAAACATAGTAAAACTCCGCTATCGAGCTGTTAATTTCAATGATCGACAGAAACCAGAAAGAGGGGCCGTGATTGATAGATGTGAAACAACGAAATCATCCTGACGGTCGAATGATCAAGTGGAGATGGGTATGGCGATGACGGACGTGCTGATGGAGGTGTCGATCTGGAGCAGCTGCTACGGCTTTGTGGGGGCGAGATAAACACAGTGGCAGGGTGATGATGGGACTGTAATTAGGGTCAAATCAGAAATAAGTTGAGCCTTTTTATTATCTTTTTTTTTTTTTTTTTTTTTTTTTTTGGTCGAAAGAAACCTTGATATCATTTGAACTCAAGACTTCTTAAAACGAGTTATTTTTCTTCGTATTGGTGCTTGCGACCAGCGGCATCACGAAAACTATTTTCAGCGACCGAGGTGTGCACTGTGCAGACCGAGTTGTCCAGGCAGCAGGCTGTGACAAAACCTCTCCTATATGTCGAATTTGCTCCTGCATCACCGAACCTTTGTCCATACAATATTTTCAATACGATATAAGCGCTCATCAACACGTCATTGATTAAAAAAAAAAAAAAAACACTTGAATTTACCAAACATGGTCCCATATCAAACAAATAAAAAGGAAACAAAATGCGCCTTCCATTGCGAATCTCAAGCGCATCCAATCTTAATTGATTACAAATCCTGTATAAGTTCTGCGCACCAACATCTTTGTTTCCTTCCCTTCTTTCCAACGGGAAATATACAACATGACATGATATTTACAATTCCCAGATAAACAAGATGTTAGCCTAAGCAGAACAAAGACACCATAAAATCAGTTGCAGCCCAAGACCATTTGCGAGGTACCACAATCTTCTCCGATTTATTAGATGGCCCTCGCTGCCAAAGGCATTCCCATCTGGCAAAAAGAAAGCATAACATCGTAAGCTTGGCCCTGCCATGGGAGTGTTTGCCGGTTATCAATATGCTGCTGACCACTGAGCAGTTTAAAGAATTGCAGCAGCATTGCGAGTGCACTAACAACAATTTAAGTAGAGGAAAGCCTATGATAAAATCAACACCAGAGAAACCTGAATATTGCTGCATTCTGTTTCTCCTATCCGAATGTCTAGCATAATGATTAAACAGTGTGCCGTTTATCTGGGAATTGTAAATATCATGTCAAGACCATTCACGAGGTCCATCAATTTTCCCAAGTTCTAATATATGCAAAGGAAAACTGCAATTATGGTTGTTTTCATGGCTTGATGATCAATTGCACCTACTTCTCCCCTAGGTAAAGACAAATTAACCCATGGCATACCAATTGACCACTATAAGTGAGTATTTCGAAGAGGTTCAGGACAATCTGGTGGAAACATTAAAGCTTATGGAGAGAGCTGTAAAATGTGAAATGTTTGTAAGTGAATTGGGAAACTGAACATAGACTGCGGACTATTTATTCCAAGTTATAAGTTTAGTGCAGACCATTAAAAGTTAAAAATTTATTGAGTAAACCGTACAAATGTGGTAATTTAATGAAGCTATTTTTCCATTAGCCCAAAAGAAGAATACTCTCACTAGCGATGCAACAGCAAAATAACAGAAAGTGTAAAATTACCTTCAGCCATGGACCAAAAGGGATGGCCTAGCAAAACCTTATGACTGTACATTGTTGAAATGAGCTAAGGCAAAACCAGAAGAAGCATTCCTCACAAAGGGATGGCCAAGCAACTCCGCTGCAGAAGGCCGCTTATTTGGGTCTACTTGCAAGCAACATAAGATGAAGCCTCGTGCATCGCTTGATAAAAAATCGGGAACTAGAGGAAGTTCACCCTGGCCAATTTTGTACACTGCTGGTGCCTGCCACAATAAGAGAGAACATGGCAGAGGCTAGTATTAATCATAAATCCTGGGGGAACTAACATGTGATAGCTGCATAAATCAATAAAATATGTAGACAAATATAAGTGCATCATGCTTCAGGCAATCATCTACCAAATCGTTCTAGAATCACAGTTATTGCTTAAGTGGGAGACCATGGATGACAGGTAAACAGTTCACAAGGACCAACAACATTAATGTTTTCCAACTGCTCCCAATAAAGCATAAGTATATATTACTTTTTGCTCAAAATTATTAGTGTCCAAAATTTAAAAAAGAAAAAAAAGGGGGTGTTAGTTGCATGTTTTTACAATGGCTTTGAGTAGGATGGTATTATTTTTTTCTCCATTATAATAAATAAATCCAAAATGAGCATGAGAGCAGTGCAACGTTCGCAATTCACTAGGAAGACGAGCACTCCAAACTTCAGCAGCAGCCATTCTATCAACAAAAGGGCGTTTCCATGCTGTCATGCCTAAAAAGGGGATAACATCATAAAGTAATTTGCTGGCTAGAGCCAGTAAATACCATCCCAGATGGAAACCTTACTACAAGTACGGAGAATTTACGATTAATATCGAAAGTGACAAAATCTAGCAGAGGAGACAACCATTTAGGTCAACAATTTATCCAAAGAAGAGCAGAGAGGGATCAACACTCAAGGGCAATGGCAGAAACACCAAAGTTGATAGTGGCGAGCGACAGATTAGAGGACAACCACACAATTAAAGGACACACTAGGGAAGATGAAGCAATCACTGTCAGTGCTGCTCTGGAGCACAGATTGCGATGCCAATATTAGGATTTCAATCTCTCTCGGCTGCTCAAGTACCATGTGACATTGAAGGAGAAGGTGGAGAGAGTTTTGAGCCTGAATGTTAGGGTTATATGCATACCCCATATCTATTGGTGGGGAACTATATACAGATGTCAGTATGCGATTATCTAAACTTATGCCGTTGTGAACTTATACTAGTAATTAAAAGTATTAGACAATAATGCCAAATAATTTAAATGAGAAAGTCAAGATTCAGACATTCAACAGAGGCTTCAGACCATGTTACATAACCATTTGCTCCAGAGTTTCAAGCAACTGTTGGCCATAAATACTATGCATATCCTTTGACATTACGATAATCTTGATAAATATCATTGAATTCTCTGTCCTCTCTCTTTTCTACGTAGTGCTCCTGCTCATTTTCTTTTTCTCAGAATGCTGGCCGAATTGACTTGTCACAACATGCGCTTAACTTAGCAAGCTCACATAAAATGTAGCAATAACAAAAAAGTTGCGACTAGTTAATAATTCTGGCAAAACATAGATCTCAAGGATATAAAACATGAAATGAAGGTTCTTAATTACATACTTCTTCTAAGTGGGAATATGGATACTGGCGGGTTAACATCTCTAAAACAGTGCACCCTAGGCTCCAAATATCAGGTGCCGATCCATAGCTTTTGTTTTTTGGATTGACGACCTGCATTCACAACCAACAAGGATGAAAGAAAAGTAAAAGCCATGCAACACAACTAATTAAAGTATGCCAAAAAAATGGCAGCAGACGGTGCAAACCTCAGGTGCCATCCAACGAAGACTTCCTTTGGAGGATTTAGCATCATTCTTTTTGATTACCTGTATGAATAAACACAGAAAGTTGATATGTCATTTTAGAAAAGTAAAGGACAATATATGTCACTTTGTGCATGTCTATACGTGTGTTTGTCAAGCACTCATCCAATTGTATGTGTGCTGCACTACTTCAATGCCTGTGAAAATTCCTGCACACGCATGTAGCTGTACGTGCATCTTTGTTGATTGCACATGTGCGAGCCCCCAAGAGAGAGAGAGAGAGAGAGAGAGAGAGAGAGAGAGAGAGAGAGAGAGAGAGAGAGAGAATTCACTTTCGCTGATGAGACATACCTTTGCCAATCCAAAGTCTGCAAGTTTCACACAACTTCTTGCATCAACCAATATGTTAGCACATTTAATATCCCTACAGATTGGAGGAACTGGAAGCATGAGAATTCAGCATAGCCGTGCCTAGAATATACAAACAGTTATAATCGCCCGCACAGTTACCAATATTGCAAATTCACATTTCCACCTTCAAGCATTCACATAGTAAGATAATCTTGTCTAAGCTGCTCTACAAAATCATTCTCATGACACTACATATTGGTTCAAGGATTGGACGACTCCCTTATTTCCAGAATGATATTTGGGTAGGTAAAAATAAGTAATCATCAAAAGGCACCAAGCGGGTGAGCCATGAAACAAAAATATACGTTTCGCTGTGCTCTTTGTTTTGTTATGAATTCTTTCCTTAACAAAATCAACCTTCCATCAGAATTGATACTTGCAAATCATTATTTCAATTAGTAAAAACTAATAAAGCAAGGTCGAGCATCTTTCTTATACCTGTGTACCACATGCTGGCCATGAAGATACTTTAGACCATTTAGAATCTGCTTAGTGTATGCAGAGACTTGGAGATCACTCAAGTTATATTGGCGATAAAGTGTTTCAAGTGAACCTTCAGTCATGAGCTCAAGGAATATGTAAAGCTTCCTATCATCCTAGAAGAGAGTAAAGAAAATTATATATGTTAGAATATCCAACCTAAAATTTAAGTTACTAAGTAGTGGAAGATGAAATGTATTTGAAAACACATAAATAAGCACTGTTGAATATTTTAAGACCTCTCAAGTGAAAACCGGTCTGAGAAGTGCACACAGAATTGATGAAAAGGAGCCCCGCACAGAAATAAATTAAGACAGAACATGGCTCTCAAACCATTTCCGAACGCAAAAGATTAAATTATTAGGTGAGAGGAGTCTAAACATTTCATTTTATTTGCTTTTTGGTATGGTTGTCTCTGATGAATCTTGTTAAAATATCCTATATCATTAACTAAACCCCATAAGTTAATGATATAGGATATTTTAACAAGATTCATCAGAGACAACCATACCAAAAAGCAAATAAAATGAAATAAACTACATCAGTGATGTTTACCATTTATTCATCCTAATGAAGCTGGATGTCTAGGCCTCTTATAACACCTAACTAATCATTGGATCACCTCAACACCACTCCAGCAGAAATCAACTGTACCAAGGCAAGAGTCCCCTAGACAAGGCCCTGAGGTTGGTTATGCTTCCTGAAGTGCACTTTGGTAGAGTACCTTCTCAATAACCAATCAGCGTTTAGTGAGAATCTCTTTGATGGGAGTTAATTTAGTAAAAATCTACACCAGATTTAAAAGTATTTTGTGAACTTAAAAGGAAAATAAGGCAGGAACGCATGGGACCAAGCTCTTCTTTTTGTTGGTTTCTTCATAAAACACAAATATCCAAGTCACCATGGTTTTAAATTGCAACAGTGCCAACAAAAATAGTTGCATAGTGCACCTGGCAGAAGAAGTCATGTTACATTAATCCCTCATTCCCACAAAATGTAGTAGATTGTAGGTCTAGCAAATCAAATTTTGCTTGACAGCAACAATCTTTTGCACGTTTCATGTCCAACAAGAAGTTACGACATGGCACTTTCTCAGAATCTGATGCTTCTTGCGAAACTATGTTTATAAAAGAATTACTGGAAGGTACTTGAACATTAAAGCCACTAAGAAGGATATATATCCCTCAGTTGAACAACGATCATTTCCGATTTCCGTCTTCTCTACTTGCAGAGGTAAAGAACTCTATGATGTTGGGAACTAATTGATGCTGGACTAGAATTGAAGGAAAAATTGGGCTTGTGGAGGAACTCCATTGTTGTTGCTACAGCCACAACCAGTTATAGACAAGGGAAAGGAGGTTGGCATATTAGTCATGTGGAGTATCAGATGGTCAATTAAAGGATATCTAATGAATTAAATGACTTCATTTTCTTATCCTTTTTCCCTTTATGTTTTATTAGCCGAGGCTGCCATTTCTCTAAGCCTCAGATTCCTCTTTTTTAGTCCTGAGAGTTTGACCTGAATCTTCAGTTTGCAAAATAAATAATTTGCATATCATCCACCACTAGAAAAGAAAGGGTTGATTACATGACAGCTCTCTTTAGATGGGAGAGAAAAAACTGCTTTCATAGAGAGAGGGAGACTCCATAAACTGACCTCTACTCTGTGTATGTTCTTTAGTCATATAATTACTATCTCGGGTGATAGTCAATTCATCACAAACTTTTCTTGTGGGGGGAGGACGACCTAAAATGTCTGTCTGTCATTTAGGCCGTTACTGCTAAAAGGCCGCAACTGCTGTGATCTTATTCATGCAGTGATGATGGAACTACAACTATCTTGTGGCTGCGATCACAGCCATGTCCACCTAAACATTTTGCTCAGTTCCGGTGGTATCATAATCGAAGCCAAAGTGAAAGATACTGCAGAAAGCAACTTAGAAAGAAGGAACACACCTCCTTAGTGCCATAATATTGAACTATGTTCTCATGTTGAAGCTGACTTAAAATAGAAATTTCCTGAAAAGAAAGCAGAGCATCACTAAAAAAAAGAGTCAAAATAAAATCTATTAACTCGCAACAGATTTATGGTTGTATATGCCTAGCGACCAGTTGACAAATTATAGAAAGAAAAAGCTTTTACTTGTGACAAGCTCTCCTTGCCGTGGCTTCCTTGATCTAAGAAACACACCTCCTTTACAGCAAAAGAGAATCCATCACTGTGGAAACAGAGAAGTGTGAGAGAAAGACAGAATATAAATGCCAATTCTTTCGTGAATGATGCCTTGATCAGACATAGTTTAGATAATTCTTGCACTCCAGATGATATAAAGAAGAAGAAGAAAAAGAAAAAAAGAGATGCTCTCATCAATATAACTAAAATAGTTCCCTATCTTTCAACATTTGAATTTACAATAGAATAATGGTTTCTAAATACATGCTGATTCATCATGCTATCCATTTTTCGAAAATAGAACAAAAGAATTGCTCACTATTCAAGCTAGTAACGGTACAGAAAAACAATGGACAACTAAATTTACGTGATTTAATGTACTAGATCTGTACTTCATCAATTTGTTTGATGATCAAGAATGGTCTTCAATAAGGAAAATACCAATAATCTTAGAACTCCAATCCAAATATGAAGATCGAGCACTTTAAGCAATTGAATAACCATTTGCCATGTCTATTTAAGGCACCTTATGTCAACCAAATGATAACGCGTTCTACAGTATACAGAAGTCATCCTAATTCCAACCACAGAATGCAGCACTCAGAAATGCAACAAAACTGCAAGTGAACATCATAATGGGAGAAGTCTGATTGTACTTTTCCCCAGAAAATGCTTATAGCAAGAATAACTTACTGATTATCAAAGAGAAAAGCAAAGGAATCTTACTCGCTGAAGCCTTTATAGACATCTCCAAATGACCCCTTCCCAACATCTCACCCTTTTGCCATGAGGTGATCCTTCGTCTGACACTCTTATCGTCTACCCCAGAGGTCTGACCCACTTCCCAACTTGACAATTTGTTGCCCAGAAGTATTTGTTTTACTTTTAGCTTAAGTGCAACCAGTTTCAAATCGTGCTCAATGGCTTCAACGGTTCTGCTGCAAACCAAACATTTTTAGTAAGAGAAAACAAATAACAATCTCACTACTACTTCGTAGCAGATAGCATTTGACTTGGATCACTATTTCAAGTCCCAGATAAACCGGCAATTTCCCCCTATTACTGAGAAAGAAGATGCTTCTTTGCCGTCCAGATTACAGACATCATTCTAGAATAAGATCCAATTCACTCCTGTAACCATCAGTAGCCATAATGGCACTGCTTATGTATGAGAATTGGTGAATTGTCTCTGTTTTATTTTTGTTTTATTATATATATATTTTGTGAGAAATGAAATTTACTGCTCAGATATCAAAATCCGGTTTGCATATGACGCATCGACCAATATATTTCCTGTCGAATTTTTGAACCGCTCCAGCTAGTTTTCACTGCCATTTACAAGAACTTTAAGAGAATAGCATTTCGGCTTTCGCTTGAAAAAAGGACCATTAATAAGCATTTACTTACGCTTCGTCGAGCTCCATCATTCGAGCGAGCTCGCGGAGGCACCAAGCGCTCGAAGCATTGCCACTGGAGAAGATCGGTATGTAGAACTTGGACGCGCCGACCGCTCTCAGGAGATCGTCGATCCGATCACCAGCGTGAAGCTCTTCGCTGTCTCTGTAGGGGACGATCCCCTGGCCGACCATGGTCCGGTAGAGGTAGTCGGTGAAGGTGTCGCGAGTGTCGGGGCCTCTGGAACTCAGGAACACGTCGTACTGGGTCGCCAACGCGCTGGAACCAACGGTTGCTGCCATGTTTTTTGGGGGGCTTCTCTCGCAAAAGTTCTCTCTGTCTCGCTCTGGTTTTTGCCTGCTCGGAGTTGGCCTGGTTCGGCATACGATGCTTAAAGTAAAACGGAGAAGGACGTTTGACCTGGTCAAGCTCGAAAAATATTCCGAAATTCAATTTTTTTTTCTTGTTTTTTGGACGGGCCGGTTAAATTCAATTCATCATCAGACTAAGCTGGATAGCCAAACCCATAGCGAGTGATCCAAATTCAGCAAACCATTATTAGCAGCTTAGTAACTTGATTAGTAAACTGCTCAAGCAACGACACTAGCTCCCTTTTTGGTTTTTTTGGTCTGTTTGTTAGTTACTTGATGCAGACTTCACTTGAACATGTCTTTATTTGCAAGTTTACAATCATGAATAATCTACGATAAAGGAAATGTGATTCAAAGAAAGAGTCGAAGATTGTTTGAATAATAATATTTGTAACTTCTTAGATTAATACAGTAATTTAAGAGTCAAAATATTGATAAGAGGAAGAAAATGTGTCATAATATTATGCTTGTGATCCCGGGAAATATTGCAAAAGCAAAATCGTAAATATGTCTTTGTCTTGGATTATATTAACCTAAAGATATGTTGTAAGGAAATTAGTGGTATAATAAATGCATAAAATTGGATTCTAGAGCAAATTTTCTTTTTTCTTTCACATGTAAATTAAGTTAAGTTGAAAAAATGTATACACAATAGAAAATATTAATAAGTTTAAGTTCTGCCCAGCTTATTTATTTTTTTAAGTAACATTCTTTCTTCTAAAAGTTCTGAATCCATTGCATCATGGATGACTAAATAACGTACATCAACACTCGTAAGTATTGTCTTTGAAGATGACATGTACTTGTAGACCTCTAAATAGCTCAAAAAGTTGCCTTCTAACTGCAAAGAAAGGTTTTCTTGCATTCTCCATCAGGGAAAAAAATTGCTGCCATGTAATCTCTCTTTGGGAAAACCAATTAAAATTGCTTGACCATGGAGAGTCAGAGACCCCCTAAAAGAAAACATTGTACTAGGATCAATTTGAATATAAGTAGAAATTCGATGGCCAACTTGAACATTCACTAAGAGTTTGATTGGTAAAAACAATCTTGTCCTAAAAGTTTCATTTCACATCCACATACAGATTTAGATTACATCAGTATAGTTATTCAATTATACGTAATCTTAAGATTACATAATAATTATATTTATACTTTGGACATGGCTGACATCATCCTTGTGAATATGACATCAGCCTTCACATGCATGAGTGCATCAATTTTGATGCAAGTTCATCCCTCCAACATTGCTTGAAAGGAGGGGAAAAGAAATTAATCATTTTTATTAAATTAATTAGTCCATTTAATCATATTGAAAAAAAAAAAAAAAAAACGAAAAAGGATTCAGCATTTCCATTTGATATGGGCACCCACAAAACGACAAGCCGTCCACTTCGTCATCCGCCAAGTCCATCTCCACTCTCTTTTCCCAATTTTATAATCCGTTCGCGCCAATTCCCAATACTCCAAAAACAACGTTGCTCTCCCGCTCCGCTTCTTCTTCTTCTTCTTCTACGTCCACTGCTTGTCTGATCAAATAGTGAAGACCTGCGTATCATCCATGTGGACTCCCGTTCGAAGCTGTCCATCTTCCCCCACCCACTACTACCAGGACGCCTCCGAGTTCGCCGACTGGTCTGGATCCTCCACACCTCCGTCAATGTCGATGATTACTCGAGCAACTTGTCCGGCTTCAGCATTGATACGCAAACAATGTTCGGTGGCTCCGATGGCTAATGATGCGCAAGATTGGTGTAGTGATGCTTCAAGTCACGTTGATAATGGAATGGACTTTCGGTATGATTTTTCTCATCTAAGCTAGAGGCGCACAAGAATTGCCAGATTTCTAAAGAGACGGGGAATAAAAAAGAGAACGTAGAACAATACAAAGAACTTAAATGGACTGTGCTTGGGCGGACTAAGGAGGAGGAGAAAGTGGAAGACGAAGACCAAACAAAAAAAAAAGAGAAACACCAATGGGCACCACGTTTGAGCATGCTGACATTTGAAAAAGCAAGGGCTAATATGGTTAGAACACAGCGGAATGATCGGTACAAGTCAAATGAGAAGTGGGAAAAGCATGACCCTTTATAAAAATGATGCCTGCGTAGTTCGAACTAAATTGGAATTTGGAAAAGGGAGTAACTTTCAAATCTTGTCAAAATTTAGATTATACAAATTGCACTTGCATTGGCTCTTGGGTTGTACAAGATCATAAACAATTACCTAATACTAATAAAAGAAGAAATATTTTTCTAAACAATTACCCATAATGATATAAATTTTGACGAAAAATATGAAGAATAATTTTACTTTTATTTAATGCCTAACAAAAATGCCCTCCCGTCCTAATCACAATTCGTTTTATGGTTTTAGTTAAAAAGAAAGGGACGGAAATGAACATTCATTTTTCCCTCGCAAATCCACCTTGTCAAAAAATAAAAAAGACAATAAATCAGAAAATCATAGTGCCATAAATCATTGACGTGAATGACTTTTTGGGCAATTTTCTTGATAACTAACAAATAAATTAATGTGGTATCAAATCTCATAAAAAAATTATATTCCAGGCATGGACAAAGAGGAAAATTTCCTGGCAATACTGAAACCAACATTGATAACTCTCCTCTTATCATTGGCTCTCTGATTGCAGAAATTATATTACATGAGCGCAGTATATATATCAAACTGAATATGGACCATTGAAATCACCGGTGATCCACCAAATTTGGCAATCTGGATTTACTTTAGTGCATATATTAAGTACATAGGATAATTTCTCCTTTGATCGACCATTTTACGTGATCATATTTTCTTTTTGCAAAAGTGAAAAAGGAGGTTGGCACGGTTTGTACGGTTACATAAACAGTCAAGCTGCTTCCAGCAAAGGATTTTACATGAATTAAGCAACTATAGTTAAGAGGTCAAAGAAGTATCGAGGATTGATCTCAGGTTTTGGTGCATATAAAAAAGAGCCATCCTACATAGTCTATAACTCCTCTCTGAGAAGAAATTACTTAATGAGCATGTTATATATGTCATATTGTATGAATCTCATTTATATAAAACTCATGATTATGTGAGATGAGGATATATATACCGTATAAATGGTATACACCGTGATATTTCCATACATCAACCCTAGTGGATGCCCCAATGATGGTATCAACAAAAAGTATCATCCTACAATGAAACCTTCATACGTCAAATTCCAGCTTTTCATACGACAACCTACCATCCTGAAAGTTGATTAATTAAAGATCTTCATCATATAGATGAAATTTTTCCAAAATTATCAACTCAATATTGTTTATCCAAAA
Source organism: Eucalyptus cladocalyx (assembly GCA_017140615.1). Classification (NCBI taxonomy): domain Eukaryota; kingdom Viridiplantae; phylum Streptophyta; class Magnoliopsida; order Myrtales; family Myrtaceae; genus Eucalyptus; species Eucalyptus cladocalyx. The sequence goes on from CM029518.1 coordinate 12,650,375, forward strand.
CCAACAATATTTCCAAAATTGTTGGTGTCTATTTTTCTCTTACTGTGCCCACACCCCCATATCCACATTTCATTTTCGTATTCAGATTAAAGGAGGGACTCCTACCACCATGATAAATAGTGGATTTGAGCACTTTTTCGAAGGGATGACTCTTGCAATGTCTTTGTTCAGACAAGGATGTATGTCCCTATCAAGCTTGAAAATATTTTTAAATACATATCTTTTTGTGGGCAAGTTAAATTCATTTCTTCATCAAACCATGCTGGGAAGCCAAACCCAGTACAAGTCACAAACAGGTGATCACGTTCAGCAAACCATTCCTGGCGGCAGAGTACGACAGATAAGCAGGAAAATACTCAAGCAACAACATCAGCTCCAACCAGAACATGAATAATAACTGCCCAAATATCCAAAACAGTTACAGGACTAGTTGCTAAAGATCAAGCACACCAATGTACGTTCTGTTACATCAAATTTGCCAGTTACGAACTTAAGGCCAATGCCAAATTAGAATTAACTTTTTGCTGCAGCAGTTTGGGCCCTTCGATGCCTAGTCTTACTGCAAACATAAGAGACTTCATCACAACATCAACAACCAGAGTAACTTGATTATGCAGCAAGTCAGTCCTAGCTCTCCGCAGATTGTATATGGAACCTTTCTGCACTAGCTTCGGCATAACCAACCTGAAACTAGTCCCTTACCGGCTGCTTTATATAGTGAATTCCAAAAGTCCAACTCCCAGGAACTCGGACAATAGCACATGGCAATAGAGCTCTCCTCTGTATCTGTGAAGAGAGAAGAAAGTTGTCAAGAGGCATGTTGTTTCCACTTTTGTTATTCCGCTTTCTTTTTTCTTTCAAGTTCATTTGTACTATGACCTTCGACAAATCAAGCAGGATTCGCTTTTACACCCTCATCAGCCTAAGGCCCAAGCTTAAGGTCTAGTTGGTAATCAGATTATATCACTCAATCAATATGGTTCCCTGAGATCAAGGACCCCACTGGGCTGAAGTCCATAAATCAAGGAACCGCAAATGTTGCATCCAATACAATTGAACTCCAAATATCTTGCCTCATGCCTTAGGGAGGGGATATCTTCGTACATTTCTCATTGTTATGCCGTGATATTACAATTACTTTGAAGAATCCTACTCATATACCAAATTACACAACGGCCAAGTGAGGCGGCATCTCATGAAGAAGAACTTGAAATGAAGTATTAGACCAGAGAGGAGCTGGAGAACATATTTCAATTGGAGTTCAACACCATCGATGCTTGACAACACACCGGCCTACAGATGATATCAGCACTGGACAAAAAGTGGTAGTACCATTTGTCAAACATCCAAAGATGCGCCAGGCAGGTGCACCTGCAAAATGATAGCAGTAAATGGAAAACATGCTGATGTACATTGCGCTATATGATAGCAGAACAGAAAATTAATAGCAGTAAATTGCTTGAGTATCTGCCATCAATCCTTCAATGGCCTCTTCCACTGCCACCTACTAGAAGAAAATTCGAATGGCTCTTTGACTAGCATTGTAGGATGCAAAAATGCAGATATCATCCAATTAGTCTCTTCTGCCATTACCAGCAAATTACTTGAACAAAGGTTCTAATAATAGTCATTATGAATGCTCTTTGGCTAGCATTATGGAATGTGCAAATGCCCATATCATCCAACCATTTTTGTTTGACCATTAGCTTTGTCTAATTAGCAAACATTGGCACAGGAAAGACAGAGATTTTCTTTTAGGTCTTGTCATCTATGGCTGAGAAATGCAGGGCCATCTATTGTGCATGTTAGTAAATCTTGACAGATTTTCAAGGAGCTTTAACTAGTTGATTTTGACGATCAACAGTCGCAAAAACTGTTTATTTCCAGCTTGATTGTTTCTTCATTTTACCTTATTTTATTATTTGAATTCTTTAGTTATTGAGCAACTTTGGCAGAACAATCAATCTACCAAAAAAGGAAAGAGAAACAGTGGTTTGCAGTATATGACCAAAAAATTGATAACAATTACAGGAACTGACTCTGAATTACTGAATTATGTAAAGAATTAGGTCATCTTCTTCTTTAACGGTTTAAAACTGACTTCCTAGGACTTCAAAAAAAGAGCGGCCTAAAGCATAAAAATTATTATACTGATACCTAAAGCTTGCCCCAGTCCAAGTATTTTGATATTGCGACCTAAGGCATAAAAATTTCAACTTCTGTCCCATAGATATTCCCACTTCTCTATTTACGCTTATAATGGCTCAGCCATAATTGCAAGATTCTGGAGGACCGTCTTGGTCGCTGTTGATCATCCTCTTAAATTTGTCAAACAGAGAAATATTCTTCCCCTGTTTCTAGGTTTATCATCCTAAATATTGTGCTCAACAGTTTGGGTTGGCTCAGGGAATTCCTAGGCCAACTATATATCAAACGAAATTTCCTCTCACCACAGACTGAGCATAGAGGCGACATTGCACTACGTCGACATCTACCTCAATAAATTTAATCGGTACATGCATATTCCATTCCTCGAGAACCCACATATAACGATTTTTTTTATGGGTGGTGGAATTCCTGTTCCAATTGGATGTTTGTCAAAGGCGGCGATTCATTTTTAGAGAAGGTGAAAGAAGGATGTTCTGTTTGGAGTGTCTCAAACTTCTAATGCATCCCCATCGAACCCATCATTGTCAATTCTCAAGAGTAATTAGAGGACAGGACTCGGTTAAAATTTGTTTATCATTTCCTTCCTTTCCTTTCGTCCTTTAATAACCATCTAACATCTTTCTCTCGATTGCAGTTGAAACCTGCAGACGAAAGTCGTCAACGGTCATTGTTGGAGAAGAAGTAGAAGAGATACTCCCTTGGCCAAGCGAAACAGAACTCAAGGATTGCCCAGCATTGTCAATCCTAAAATCGACCAGGAGTTGAACTCAATTACTGTCGGTATGGCTTCATCATCTGGCCATCTTAGCCCATCAATTTCTGAAGAGCTGAAGCCGAGTGGGAAGAATTATATCAACTCCTTTCGTGAGGATATTTCCACAGTGCCTCTTACTCAGACCTCAAAAATAAAAGAATATAAAGTTTCTGCTGGTCTGACTGATCCAGGATGAAGACAGCCTTAATCTTTCTGAATGTCAGCACAAGTACGAAGAATTTTATACTCTCTGAGGATGGCATTGAAGCTTTTAGGTACAACTGCAAGCAAAAGCAAATGAAAGCGTCAAAAGCCATCGAAGAAAGCTATGGAGGGCTACAAGTTCAACTTTGTCATGAGGGAGAGATCTTTAAAAGAACGGTGCACTAATCATATAAATGCCATCGATAAAAAGGCTTGGCTTGCAAAGGGAAAAGAGAGGCTCGAAACATTTATTGCTGAAATTCAGCATCAAATTGAAGCAAATGAGGCCGTCATTCCTCGCGAAGGGAAGCTTATGAAGGAAAAGCCGAGGCAAGCCGACGTGCTTACACAAGATTGTGATGAGCGACATCCAAAGATCAAGAACTCTTCATCCATCAGGCACCAATATATAGAAACCTATAGAAAAATGGAGGAATGCCTTCCAATATTTATAACTACTGTAAAGGAATGACTTTGACCTAAAGTAATAGAACATCAATGCAGAATTTCTTCTGATCATTCCTCGCCCCTTTGTGTTTTCTTTTCCTGCATCTCTTGCATTTCCCACATTGTTGGATGAAAACTTTTTAGGTACTTTCCATTTATCGACCAAGACAGAAAAATTCCTTCTAAGTACATCAGTGGATCTTAAGCCGGTACTATGCTCAAGTGTCTTCATCCAACTCATCTAAATTCATATACATCGACTTTTCGCAGTCTTTCATTAACATGTCGCTCTATAACCTGACTCTCAGGGATTGGGCATTTATTTCCCAAAAAATAACAGCTTCTTGCCCATACGTTAACATGTAAGGACTTATATTTGAGTAGAACCTTTGATGAGGCGATGATGTGGTATCAAAGGGGTGCCTCATTGGGTGCCAATTTGCTGAGGTGATTGCCCTCATGGAAACGCCTATGGTACTCGTGTGAGTGGCCGCAAGAGGGTTGGTCGCCGTTGCTATCCATAGAGGTGCGGTGGCGCCACCCCCTTCTCCCATCCCTCCCTAAATTTTTTCAAGTTTCTAGTCCATTTTGCTGATTGGTGTCTGGCATCGAGTATCCTCCAAAATATTGCAAAGTCGCATTGGAAATTTTGTCGCTCCAAACTAAGGATGCTAATAGAAGTATCCAAGCGTACTCTTTTGGACAAATTTTAGGATTTTATCAAATCATTCAAAAAGCTTTAAATCTTGAGTATACTTTAGTCCATCATAACCGTTAGGAAATGTGGCTTTCATCCCCTAACAAAAGTAAATCACTATCAAAGATGCTTTTATCCACTAACACAACTAAACTACTAATGGTCAAAAATCTCAATCCACTGTTGCGTCCTACTCTTATTAAGATGAAGTGAACTTTGTTCCTTCCACATAGTTGCATTTAGCTTGTATAAAAAATGTCGAGATTTAGTTGAATTGTAGGCCAGTTATCTTGAATATAGACTTTCACTTGTAAGCTATCGCATTTCTTAAATATTGTCACAGTATTTCATCATAGACTACATAACGGATTGAATACATATCTACCAGTCATAAGTTGTTGCTTCCCTTTAATATTTTCCATGTTCACTATTAGATTCGAAATAATAACTAACTTGCGCAGAAATTCGAGAAATAGTGGGAATCGGGGGAGCTGGACTAGAAGATCAAGGACATGCATCCATTTTTACTTTTTAGAATAGAAATGCTATTATGTACCAAGAAATCCCGCTAAAATATATTTTATTAAGGACCCGCGCTCCATAGCAACCGAGAATGTAGATTCTTACTCTGAGATACAGAACTCTCAAACCCTTCGTCGGGGCTCTCGCCGGAAGCTCCATTTTCCTTCGATTCGAGGTTCGCCGGAGGGGAATCGTCGCCGCCGATTCAAGTGTCCTGACGTCTCCGTGCACCAGTTTCTCCAGCGGTTTGATGTTCGCTCGCGGTTCCATGGTCACTACGCACCTTCCATCGTCGTCGTCGTCGTCGTCGCTGCTCTTCTTAATCGCCCGCGACTCTGTTCGCTCCTTCGATTGCGATTCCACTGGGAATAACGATGACTCTGGCGGCTTTATCTCCGATCCTCCGCGGCGTCTTCATCTCCGCTGCCGTATATCCTGCTCCACGACGCTCCGGCGATGACGAAATCCATCAACCGAGAGCCACACCTGTCAAGGTCGTTTCGTCTCCGATTAATTTTAGAATTGATTTCGATTGCCTTCGGATTTGTCTTTTGATTTCTGTTCTGTTTTTTGTCAATTCTGATTTTGTTCATAAGAAAACAGAGGGACCAATAAGCTTGAGGGCGTTCGGTGGAGATGAAGTCGGGACGTTGGAACGTGAACCATAGCAACGGCCGCCTCATGATTGCCGTGCGTGTCATCACCTCATCACCGCCAGGTTGTTTCTTTTCCAACTAAGTGGTAAGAATTGCTTGTGCCCATGGATTTTCTACTCTGATGTTTCCGTTGTGTATTACTCTATGCCATTCTGGTGTTAATAGTACTTCACACCACTTGTTCACAACCTTTTCGGCAGAATGCCTGACTCCATCGCAGATAGTTCCTATTGCATTCTGTTTACCAACGTCTTGATGTCCAATTGAAGTTGCGCTGGTCGTGTCTTTGCTGGATTTCCTGTATATAGTTAATTGAAATGTGGACTAATTAGATATATAGGTGATGTCTGTTAAATGCTGTTCATAAGTGTTTGCGTGGATTGAATCCTGTTCATATGTGATCGTGTATGTCAAATGGTGCTCCTGCATGTTACTTTGAGATGGTGAGGTGCTGAAGGAAAGAGGAGAATGCTGGGTGGACTATTTTCTATTTCGACATGAGGCTACTTATGATCGTATGCATGAGTAGTCCGTGCTTGTTGCAAATATCAAAAACGTTCGTGTCTGAAGCATGTGAGCTCCACGTATGTGCGATTTGAGTAGAAAGAAGAGCTCTAAATGAGTTGAAAACAAACAATGAAATGAAAACCAAATGAGATTTGAAGATTCAACTGGATGAGAACCGAACAAAAAGAAATTGGAATTGTTGCTGCATAAACTCAAGTGGATGCTCGACATCAGACTCTTGAGAATTGAGAAGACGTGGTCAGTAGTGTCTGTCCTTGCTCCTGCCACTGCAACCTCATCCTAGAAGAAATTAGAATGGCTTGCAGATAATTAACTAATTAGTCTCTTCTACCATCAGTTTTGACCACTTCACAGATATTGGCATAGGAAATAGTAATATTTTCTCCTATTGGATCTAGTCATCTGTGACAGCATAATGCTTGGGCCAAGGATTGTGCGTGTTAGTAATCTTGACAAATTTTGGAGGCGTTCATGCAATATTGATTTAATGATCACCGTTTGGGACATCCCAAAGTTGCCTACTTCAACTTGTTTTCTCTACATTTCTCCTCTTGGTTTTTTGCACTTGTAAGTTATTTAAGAAATTTTGTAGACTAGTATCTAAGTTGTCGAAAATCTTGATGATGCTTTCATGTGACAAGCAATCTGATATTCACAAAGGGAATGACTTACCTGTCAACAAATGGACAGTTAGCAAATCCTCAAAGCAGAGTAGATTCCAAATGCAAATTGCATTCCTGTTTATAGGAAACTTGTCCCTCGACCACAATGCACATGAGTTTATCAAGAAGAGTGCAAGTATTCCCTTGGAGCCACGATTTAGCTTTTATTCCCTTAACCATAATGCATAGAGATCCATTCAGTTTTTCCCGACACCACGTCTGCATTCCTGTCTGCCTGCGAAGACTTCTCACTTGGAAAAACCCCAAGGGCTTGCAGATACGTGGTAATATGCCTACAGAACAATCAATGCTGTCTTTTTCGATTTTTTATTTTCCTGATTTTTCTCCATCTCATCACCCTAGAACAGGAAAAGATGAGTTATTCTAACGGGTAAGTTAAATTCATTTCTTCATCAAACTAAGCTAGGGATCAACTTTTTGCTGCAGCAAGTTGGGCCCTTCGATGCTAGATCTTTACTAGTACCTTAGCGATCTGCTTTGTTAGTAAGTTATGTCTCGAGTTTTGAGATGTGCATGAAACCTCAAAGGATTTTGATTTGTTCAGATTTGGTATTCGCTTTAATCCAAGTCAAATTTGGAGTTTTTGGGCTTTGGAAAATTTGATATTGTTTTCTTTTCGATGAAGAGTATTTATGTTTGACAGGTTCGACTTCTTGGGCTCTTTGTTTATATCGGATATGGAGGAGGGACTGCTTTTGGCCGTACAAAAGGAGAAGAAGGGGCTCTCATATTCAGTATATACTTGTGGGTTCAGTAGATTTGTCAGAGGAAGAAAAATGAAAAGGCGTGGGTTCTAATTTTCTCATCCCCTTCAGCCGCGTAAAAAGAAAAGTAAAACGGTGGAGTTGTCCTTCTAGCCACGCGGAGAGGAAGAGGAACTCACGGTGATCGTTTTTTGCGCGAAGAGTTTACATCCTCCCTTCTCTTTCCGGAGATGCGGGTGTTTCAAACCGTAATTCTTCTTAAGGCTAAACACTGTGCTTTAGGTGGAATGAAAAGCGCTTGAATATGTGAGCTGTTGTACTTTATAATCCTTCGATTGATTAGTGAATTATTTGCAACCGATCTCCCTATAAAGTAGATACTGACATTGGGACTTCATGCATTTCTTATTGTTCCTTGTTGATTTATCTGGTTATTTCATGCTCGTGCATTGATTTAATATCAGGATCCAATTAGCTTTCGCATTAATTTTATGATAATTGGTATAAGAGCTAAGTTTAGGATCTTTCTATATTTGATTTGGGGTTTTTGCTTGCATGATCGTTGTTCGGAAATTTGTTGTTGCAACTTTGTCTAGGGCAAAAATAGAAATTCAAAAGTTTAATGGAAAAAATAAATTGGGCAGCAAAGTGAGATGAGAAATTGGACGGCAAGGCTAAGTTGCTGAAAATGATAAAAGATGCCAATAAAGATGAGTTAATGGAGAGGGCAAATAGTATAATCATATCGATATCGTTGGATTAGGTTTTCATAGAAGTGGTTGAGAAGAGATGCTGTGGCGTTATGAGGAAAATTTCGGGCTCTTTACATGAGAAAGGGTTTAAATAATTATCATATTGTTGAAGATGATATTTCAGTTTCAACTTGCTGAATGTACTTCCACCAACGGCCACTCAGATTAGTTTAACAAGCTCGTAATGGATTTGAAGAACATAGGTAAGATCTTAATTAATAAAAATTAGGGCATGATACTGTTGGCTTTTCTATGAGAGTCGTAAAATCACTATACCGATTCATTGTTACAGGAGCATTTCTCTAATAAATGACAGAGGAAGTTGCAAGATAACAATCTGATACAAGATGTAGCACAGAGTCAATCCCTTGCCCCCAAATCTCGAGCGTCATCGATTATGATCTAGATGGTCTAAAAGGTAAACAAACTTCTGGAAATGCGTCGATCGCGTTCTTAGCGTGCAAAACTTGCCGAGGAAGTTAAGCCGATCGTTGTTCCCCACCTTTGGATCAAACTGTTTCAATTTGGGACCATTTGATCACGACACTAACCAACGCTCATGATGTCGCCCTTCTTGCTACCCATCCTACCTAGTCCGTTTCGGCAAAATTCAACGAATGGATCCCAGCCCTTGCTTTTCTCAAATGGTTCGATCTCCATTGTTCAGGAGGAAGTTCATCGTGCAGCTCCCTACAATCATCAGCATAGCTCTTCCAAACCACTTGAATTATTGTTTAGTTAATCAAGATATTTCATTTTTGTGGTGATAATTAATGATGGCCAGAATCATTTTTGTGGTGATAATCATTGTTTAGTGAATCAATGAAACCTAAATACATCGAATTCCAGCTTTTCAAACTCAAGACCTACCCAAATAAATAAATAAATAAAGAACCCTTGAGACCTACCATCCTCAAAGTTGATTCATCAAAGATCTCCATTAAATTGTCCACTCAATATAATTTATCCAAACCTAATAATATCGTTAGCACACTATTCAAGCAACAATCTTAGCTCGAACTAGAACGTGAACACCAACTGCCCAAATATCCAAAACAGTTACAAGACTAGTTATTAAAGGCCAAGCATACCAATACACTTCAGGCAAATGCCAAGTCAGAATAACTTTTTTCTGCACCAACTTATGCACCCTTCGATGCTATATCTTACCGCAAACACAAGGGAGATTCATCCCAACATCAACAGGAGGAGCAAGTTAATTATGCAGCAAGTCATTCCTAGCTCTCCATATATTGCATATGAAACCATTCCACTGTAGCTTCAGCGTAATCAACCCGAAAACTAGTCCCTCAGTGGCCTGCTTTATCCAGTGAAGTCCCAAAATCCGTTTCCCGGGAACTCGATCAGTAGCACATAGGAATAGAGCTCTCCTCCATATCTGCAAAGGGAGAAGAGTTTTGTCAAGAGGCTTACTGTCATCACTTTCTTATTTCACTGTCCTTTTTCTTTTCAAGTTCATGTGTACTGTGAGCTAGTTTAGATTAAGGATCAACAGCCCCAGATAGTCTATTTCCAGCTTGATTGTTTCGTTCATTTTATTTTTATTTTTTTCGTATTTTGGCATTATTTAGTTATTTGAGCAACTTTGATAGAACCATTAATCTACCAAAAATGGATAAAGAAACAGTGCCCTGCTGTATATGACCAAAAAATTGATAACAATCACTGCTACTGACTCCGAAATACTGGTTTATATGGAGAATTAGGTCTTCTTCTTCTTTAACTGCTTAAAAATGACTTCTTATGGCATGACAAAAAAGAGGGACCCAAGGCACAAATAATTAGAAGAACATACCGATACCTAGAGCTTGACCTGGTCCGATATTGCACACCTTTGAGAAAAGTATCATATGTATCGGAAATCGATGTGGCACACAAATGGGTTTTCACAAAATGGAATTAATTACCTCGGACAAATCCACATAAATTTTCTCTTGTGATGGACCTGGGAGAGGGGGGACATGTTCTTTGAGCAAACTCCATTACTTCTGGCAATTTCACAGATTCCCAAACTCGATCACGTTGTGAATTCATTCATCTCTCCATTGCTAGAATCAGTCACATTTTGCTTATAGAATTGAGCGTGAACTTCTAGAAACATCCGAAGATGTGGTTTGTGGAGGAACTTGGGAATTATTCAAGCCTGCAAGAATAGTTTGTACTATTGAGGGAAGCTAATAGATGTATTATATCCAAAATAGCAGCAGAACATCCAAAGATTAGTTCAATTCCTGTTAGTTTTTGTACGTTGATAAGCTAATAGATGTTTATTTGTGTGACAGGACGACAGTATATTCATTTTAACAGCAGTGACTTACTTGTAGAATCGAGCTCAGTGTCGGGTTCTGGAGACCATAGAAAACCTATAGTCAATGGCAAGTTCTGAGAATAGTAGTTATTGGTCTCCATCATTGATTCTTCTGCATCCGTATCCCTTGCATCTTCCTAGTACAAGAAAAAATGAATCAGTCTTCTCATCCAATCGATCTGCTTTGAAGTCCAACCATTCCAATGCTTCATATCATAGTTAAGGTACAAAGCACATTTTATTTTATTTATGGATCATGTGTAAACCAAGGTGTACATCATACACCTTGGCTTACACATCACATTGAAAATTAATTATGCAAACGAGTGCTAGCAGATCTATCATAATCCAGAGCTTTATTAATTTCCGGCAAATATCCATGTGAAAGGACTTGATGAACTCAACATAATTATCCAACAATTAGCAGTATAATGATTATATATCTATTAACTATGTAGATATTTCACCAACAATTTATTGGCTACCTCATATTTCGCTCTAATTATGAAAAAAAAAATTATGTTCTGCCATTTGACTAGATAAAGATGTACGTGATATCATGAACTATATGTTTTGTACTGGCATCTTCTTTTTCTTTTTTCTTTTTTTAACGAATTTTTCCTTTTCATAAATCTTAGACAAGAAAAAGAATGAATATCAAGCAATATTTAAAGTTTTGACGAATAATAGAGTTGTACTATTTCGCATGCTTGCCTTTCTAAGGTGACTGCAAACCATACAGTTACAGTTTGCTAGGCATAGCTCGATAAGTAGAACAATGTTGACTAGTATGTATTGCATATAAGCTCTGTTCCTGGTATACCTTTTTTCGCTATTTTTCCTTTTCTCATGGCTCACCCAGTATTACTTCAAATCTTTCATAATACATAAATCGTATATTTGTTTTTATATTATTTATTAGTTCATTTTAAACTCTAAAGGATAAGTGTAGAGAGCGTGATTTTTATCTTTGCTTACTGAAATATTAATGTAATCGTCGTTTAGTTATGTAAAGGATCTTTATTAAGCCCACTGCTTGTGTGAAAAACAATTTACGCACTCACCATTGGATGGTTGACACGTTGAAAAATTCAATTGCAAAATTAAATTCAGACAGTAAAATAATGAATGTTTCTTTTACATAATAGTGGACCTAACCATAATCCATAGATTTATATAAAAAAGTACGAATTAAGACATGCAAGAGAGAGACGGAGAGACAAGGAAGCAAATGGAACAAACGAAAACGAGGAAAGGTGATGCCTACTACATGCATTTCTGAAAAATGAAAATTTGAAAAATAAGTGAAGTTTAGAAGGAAGGCGCACCATGTTGAATGTCATTCTTGTCATGACAAGAATCATCTCTTTGTAACCCCGGTAAGTACCCTCATAACTACTTAGTTTCATGCAACCCCATACTTCTATCCTACATTCATTTGGTATCTTTGAGTCAGATACATCAATCAACCTTTCCAATGATCCACACCTAGAAAGATACAAAAAACCTAAAAGCTCCAATTCCTCAAGGCCCTCAACAACCCCTAGCCCATTGCATTGGTAGATCTGCAAAGCCTTCAGCTTCTTCGAGTTTGATAAACCATGCAACCCTCCTAGGGAATCGCAGTAGCCAACTCGAAGTTCCTCTAATGATTCCATTTTACTGGGAAATTGAATTTCAAGTAACTTTAGGCAACCTGAAACTTCCATTTTATAGAGCTTCCTTAGGCTTGATGAAATTATTGACAGTCGCTCGAGAAACTTGCATTCTCTCACACCTAAATTTCTCAATAGTTCAAGCCCATCCAATTGAATTTCCCTCAATGGAGAGCTATGAAGACACAATATGGACAGATTTTTCAAGTTGGAAAATTGTGGTCCAACAACTATCGAGTCAAAATTGTCCATGCCAGATAAAGTGAGTTCTCTAAGTCGAGGTAGGCAACCCAACTCTATTGACGAAATGGGAACATCTGAAAGGCCCCAGCTCAACTTCTCTAGCTTAGATAACTTTCCAACCCATTGCAATTGGAAAGTTTGCATTGGGTTTGATGGTTGGGCAGGTGCTTGTCCAAAGCCGTTAGACAAAAGCATTTCCACTAGATTCGTGAGGTTACTAAGATCCAAAACTAATTGCAATGATGTTGAGTGAACACGTAGACAATGCAAACTCGAGGGAAGCTTTGGCAACTCTTGAAGCTTATTACAATGTCTTAAATCCAGCTTTTGGAGTCGTGTGAGGTAATTGATTGCCATCGGCACTGCACTAATTTGGGTATATGAAATGTCTATGATAGTCAAAGACAATAGTTTGCCAATTTCAGTCGGAAGTTCGCTCGAAAGTTGTTCACAATGTTCGGCATAGAGCTCCTCCAACTTCTCTAGCATTTCAATATTGGCAGGTAACCTCCTTATTGGACTAAATCCCATCCTCATCACCTTCAATTGCTTGAGATTTTTTATCGAATCAGGTAACTTGACAATATTTGTCCCTGAGAGATTCAACTTTTGTAATGATGTCAAGTTGCCTATTGATTCTGGAAGCTCCCCCAAATTTCGACAATATTTGAGTGAAAGAAACTCGAGTTGCACAAGCTCTCCAATAGAAATTGGAAGTTCCACAATTGGTGTGGCTGATAGATTTAGGTATGATAGATGTTTTGCATTGCCAATTGAAACGGGTAAACTTGTAATTCTTGAGGATGATATATCCAACTTAGACAATGATCCTAATTTCCCTATAGAGTATGGAAGTTTCTCCAATTGAGAGCACTTTTTGATAGAGAAGTGCATCAAATTCACCAATCCTCCAATCTCTTCGGGCAAAGTACAAATATTCATACATCGAATAATGTCCAAGTGAGTAAGAACTTTCATCTTCCCAACAGAGGAGTCAAATTTTTGCAAGTTTAGACAGTAGTGAAAATGCAATGTCTCCAAACTCGGGTAACCAGTCCATTTCAATGTTACGAAACCATCTCGATATTCAGGTAATGTGTCATAAGGAACTTCCAATTTTTTTAACATCTGCAAACGTAGTTAAAACATTATTAGAGAGGGGTCAAAGAAAAAAAATAACTATGTTGAGAGAACAAAAGTACAAATTCAGACTTTCAAAACTTTTCATCCACCCTGGTTTTTGATGTTTCTATTGTGTGAAAGTTCGAAAATTACTAGATTTTTCAAGTGCAGATTTGGTCATTCTACAATCTAGAGGAGGAAAACCCCAAGAAAGCCATCTTAGCTTTAGGCAATGATTGTTGACGTCTCCAACAAAAGTCCCTGGCTTTATTAGCTTTTGACATGTATTCATAAAAAAGAACTTGATGAACTCAACATAATTATCCAACGATTTAGCAGTATATTGATTCAATATCCATGAAGTATGTAGATATTTCACCCAAATTTTATGGCTACTTCGTATTTCACTCTAATCATATTTAGTTTTAGGAAAAGAAAACAATATGTTTTGCTAGATAAACGGATATCATGAATTATATGTTTTGTCTAGGCACCTCTATTTTTCACAGAATTCTTTCTATTTAATAGAAAACTTGAATAAATCCTTTGACAAGAAAAAATTGTAATATCAAGCAATATGTAAAACTAGGGCAAATAATAGAATTGTACTATTTCACATGCTTGCCTTCTAATGGAGAATGCCAAACCATATAGTTAGTCTGACAGGCGTAACAGGATAAGTAATTGTTGACAAGTGGGCATTGCATATAAGCTAACTCTGTTTTTGGTATATCTTTTTTCATTGCTATTCCTTTTCTCGTGGCTCATCCAATTGTAACACCTCAAACCTTTTAAAATACATTAATTATGTATTCGTTTCTATATATTTATTTTTTCATTTTAATCTATGAAGGAAAAGTGTAGTTGTTTAAAAGAAATCTATTCGAACAGTTAACTACAGTTGAGCTTCTACTTTTGTGCCCATGCACAAGATTTTTATCTTTGGTTGGGGAAATATTGACAATCACTTTCTTATTTATATGAAGGATCTTTATTTCGTCAATTGCCAGCGTAAAAAATAATTATACTCATAATTGTATGGTTGACATGTGAAACAATTAATAATCATCTCAAGTGTCTACCTTCTAGACTATTCACAAAGTGCATCTATAACGAGGCTACTCCCTATAGGCAAAACTTCTGTAATTGAAATTTAATTTGACTCAAATTTTTTTTAGGATCTCTATCTTTTACCATAAACTCATCTCTCTGCTTACGGATACCTCCATATTTGAAAGAAAATTTCGAGTTAATTTGGTTTTAGGGAACATTTATTATTTTCGTTTTAGCACAAAGATCTCTAGAGACCGTAACTTATTTTCTGAAAACAACCTTAATTTCATTTTGCAATACTTAAGTTCTTCAATATTTGAGAATATATTGAGTTCACGAAAGATAAAATTTTCATCTAACACATTCGAGAAGAAGAAATTTTCTCACTTCACCAATGCAAGAAGAAATTTGGGTCCGTAGAAGAGACCATACCTGTACGATGAGCAGTTGGCCACATTCGAAGAACCGCGCCGCACCCTCCTAAAAGGAAGAAGGCTGAGTATTGAGAAATGTTAACAGAGAAAGAACCATACGACGCGGTTGTGTGCGGAACGGAGAGAGAGAGAAAAAGAGATGAAAGTAAATGGAACAAGGGAAAGAAAAGTCATGCCTACCGCCTGCGTTTCCGAAAAATTAAAGTTTGAAAAATAAGTGAAGGGTAGAAGGAAGGCGCACCTGGTTTAATCCCCTCCTCGTCCGGTCAAGAATCTCCACTCTATAATCCCCATAACGGCCATCACGGCAATCTGGTAACTTCTCGCAGTCTCGTACACTTATCATGCATTCATTTGGTATCTTTGAGTTGGATAGATTAGTCAACACTTTCAACGACGGACACCTGATGAAATCCAACCACTGCAAAAGCTCCAATTCTTCAAGGCCCTCAATAACCCGTAGCACGGGGCACATGCTGAATACTAAAGTCTTCAGCTTCTTCGAGTTTGATAAACCATACAACCCTCCTAGGGATTCGCAGTGACCAACTTTGAGACCCACCAATGATTCCATCGTACTGAGAAATCGAATTTGAAATAGCTTTTGGCAATTTCTAACTTCCATTTTAGAGAGCTTCCTCAAGCTTGATGAAATAACTGACAATCCCTCGAGAAACTCACAATATGTTACAGTCAAATCTCCCAATAATTCAAGCCCATCGAGTTGAATTTCCCTCAGTGGACAGCGACAAAGATGCAATGTGGACAAATTTTTCAAGTGTGAAAATTGTGGTCCAACGACTACCGAGTCGAAACTATCCATGCAAGGTAAGGTGAGTTTTTTAAGTCGAGGTAAGCAACCCAACTCTGTTGATGGCATAGGAAGATCTGAAAGGCACAACTCCAACTGCTCCAGCTTAGATAACTTCCCAACCCATTGCAATTGAAGAGTTGATGCTTGGGCAAGTGCTTGTCCAGAGTTGTTGGACAAACTCAAAGTCACTAGATTCGTGAGGTAACTAAGATCCGGAACCAAACGCAATGATGCCGATTTAACATGTAGACAATTCAAACTTGAGGGAAGTTTTGGCAGCTCTTGAAGCTCATCACAATATGATAGATCCAGCTCTTGGAGTTGCATGACGGAATTAACTGTCGTTGGGATTGCACAAACACTAGTTTGTGATGTGTCTAGGATACTTGGAGACAATCGTTCGCCAATTGCAGTTGGGAGTTTGCCCACAAGTTGTTGACAATTTCGGACATTGAGCTCCTTCATCCCCTCTAGCATTCCAATACCGGCTGGCAACCTCTGTATTGGACAAGATGCCATCCTCATCATCTTCAATTGCTTGAGATTCTTTATCGAATCAGGTAACTCAACAATTTTTGTATATGAGAGATCCAAATTTTGTAATGTTGTCAAATTACCTATTGATTGTGGAAGCTTCAGAAAATTTTGACAAAAAGAGAGTGAAAGGAATTCGAGTTGTGTAAGCTCTCCAATAGAAATCGGAAGTTTCGCAATTGGCGTGCCTGATAGATCAAGGGATGATAGGTTCTTTGCATTACCAATAGAATCGGGTAAACTTGTAATTTCTGTTTCTGATATATCCAATTTAGACAATGATGCTAACTTCCCGATGTCCGGAAGTTTCTTGATTTTGGGGCAACAGCTGATAGAAAAGTGCTTCAAATTCACCAATCCTCCAATCTCTTTAGGCAAATTTCGAAGATTCAAGCAAAAGTTAATTTGCAAGTAAGATTTTTTAGTTTCCCAATAGAGGAGTCAACTTCTTGCAAGTTTGGACACCAATTAAAAGATAGTATCTCCAAACTCACACATCCAGAAAAGTCAGGAGTTTGTTTCAATCCATAACAATAGGAGAGAGAAAGAATTTTCAATTTGTTTTCCATCTGCAAAGGTCACTGATATATTATTAGAGAGGATCAAACAGAGAATACTATGTCTACGTTAAGAGAACAAAAGTACGGATTCACACCTTCAAAATGTTCCATCCACCCCAGTTGTCGATGTTGTTATCGTTTGAAAGTTCGAAAAGTACTAGATTTTTCAAATGTAAATTGGCCAT
The DNA here is from genome assembly GCA_017140615.1 of Eucalyptus cladocalyx. NCBI lineage: Eukaryota > Viridiplantae > Streptophyta > Magnoliopsida > Myrtales > Myrtaceae > Eucalyptus > Eucalyptus cladocalyx. Next base: position 12,667,420 of record CM029518.1, read on the forward strand.
TCCAGGATCTAAAGGAGGATAATGCCAAGAAAGCCATCTTAGCTCTTGGAGATTATTGTTTATGTCTCCGGCAAAAGTCACTCTATATAAGTTGAGAAATTTTAGATTTGGCATCCTCTCAAGTTCTTCATCCACAATGCTGATGGGATCCAAATTATATTGACCTAAAGTGAGTGCTTTAATTTTGTCCTTTCTCTGCCAATAGAAACCATCAATGAGTATGAGCTTGCAAACATTAAATTTGTCCTTTAGAATGCCAAAAAGGAATATCTTAAATGGGAAGTGGGAAAATAGTTTCACGGTGGATAATGTATGGATCCTACTTTTACCTTACCTCTTTCGATCTCATTACTTCCAAAGCTTCTTTGTCATTCCACAACCTACTAAGGGTACATTCCTTTTTAACAATGTCTCTTCCAAGGTCTCTCAATTGATCATGCATCCATATAGTATCACCATCAACAATTTTAATTAGACACAAATCGGTAAGCTTTTTCATTGACTTATGGGGGTAAAGAAGGCAAGCATCCCAGAAATAGGCTGCCCATAATTTCTTTCTAGATATGAAGAAGCATGCGATATCAAGAAAAACTTCTTTTTCCTCCTCCCGTAATGCATCATAACTTATTTTCAACTTATCCCAGACTTCGTCATGAGGTATACTCTTCAACCTTTTTAGCATTTCTTTCCATATCTCCTCGTTTTGGTGATGAAGATAGGAACCTATTACTTCAAGAGCCAATGGGAGTCCCCCGGTCGTAGATACAACTTTCTGAGAGAGACTCTGATGAGTATCGGGAGGAGAGACATTGTTAAAGGCATGCAAACTAAAAAGCTCTAGCGCTTTATCATGATCCATTTGCTTCACTTCATAAGGTATGATTCCCATCTCTTCACCCAGAATCCCTCTATTTCTTGTTGTTATGATAATTCTACTCCCAGAAGCAAAAGTGTTAGGCCCCCCCACTAGTTTCTTAAGTAGTTCTTTCTTGTCTAGATCATCTAGAACAACAAGAACTTTTTTAGAACTAGTTCTCCTTGTTATGCTGTCTATCCCTTCATCGGTGTTACCAAAATTTTCTACAAATCTAGAATCAGAAATGTCAGATGCCAACTGTTTCTGCAGATTTACTAGGCCATTGCCTTTTGATAATTCTCGGATGTTCCCAATGAAGCTGCATTGGCCATCAAACTGAAGACATAATTCATTGAAAACATTCTTAGCAAGAGTGGTTTTACCGATCCCGCCCATTCCATGGATTCCAACAAAACGCACACCCGTGCCAGAGTCAACATCTAACAACTCCATTATGGCTTCTACTTGTTTGTCTACCCCAACCAATTTGTTGTCCAGAGGTCTTTGTTTTACTTTCAGCTTACGTAGAATCTCTTTCACAACGCGTTCAATGACTTCACCTTGTCTGCCACATACCAAACACTTTTAGTTAAAGAAAACATATAACAATCTCACTACTACTTCCTAGCAGATAGCATTTGAATTGGATCACTATTTTTAAGTCTCAGACAAATTCTATAGAGCCACAAGAATTTTGGTGTAATAGACTCCACAAAATATGATTGGTACAATAAACTTACAATTTGATCCTATTTCTGAGAAAGAAGATGTTCATTTGTGGTCCGAATTACAAACATCATTCCAGAATTAGATCGAATTCACTCATGTAACTGTCACTAGCCAAAATGACCCTGTTTATGTATGAGAATTAGCGAATTGCCTCTGTTTTTTCCTCCCAGGTGAGAAATGAAATTTATTGCTCATATACCTAAAACCGGTTTGTCTATGCCACGTCAACCAATATATTTCAACAACATACACCCCTCCAGCTAGTTTTCACTGCCATTTACAAGAACAAAAAGAGAATAGCATTTGGACTGAAGCTTGAAAAGAGTTCCATAAATAAGCATTTACTTACGCTTTCCCTTGGACTTCCCATCCCTTGATCTCAGCCACTTTTCCCAGAGCCGCCTCCCACCGTTGCCTCATCTCAGCACCATGCCTCTGCTCATGCTTCTCCAAGTCCTTCAGGTACAGTTCCGTCCTGAGCTTGACGTCCGAGGGCGTAACATCAAAGAAGATGGGTAGAATCTCCGGCTTCCCAGTCGATTCGTTGAGCTCCGTCACTCGAGCGAGCTCGCGGAGGCACCAAGCGCTTGAAGCATAGCCTTGGGAGAGGACCGGTATGCAGATCTTGGATTCGCCGACCGCTCTCAGGAGGTCGTCAATCCGATCGCCAGCATGAAGCTCTTCGCTGTCTCTGTAAGCGACGATCCCCTGGCCGACCATGGTCCGATAGAGGCAGTCGGTGAAGTTGTAGTGAGTGTCCCCTCTGAAACTCAAGAACACGTCGTACTGGGTTGCCGACGCGCTGGAACCACCGGTTGCTGCCATGTTTTTGGGGGGCTTCCCTCGCAAAAGTTCTCTCTGTCTCACTCTGGATTTTGCCTGCTCGGAGTTGGAGCCGCGTCTTCGTTTAGGGTTAGAAAGTAGAAATCATGTGTGAAGGCACAAACCGATCTCAAGGAATCCCTCAAAAAGCCCTCTTCCTCGAAATGGACCCGCGCCCACGCGCAAGATCTGGATATGCGAGCTTTCGGCCTGCATCGCCATCCGATGCTTAAAGTTAAAGTAAACAAAGAAGGTCGTTTGACCCGGTCAAGCTCGAAAAATATTCCGAAATTCCTTTTTTTTTTCTTCTTGTTTTCTTGACGGGCAGGTTAAATCAATTCATCATCAAACCAGGGTGGGTAGCAAACCATTACTGGCAGCTGAGTAACCGAACATTAAACTGCTTAAGCAACGACATTAGCTCCATTTTTTTTTTTATTTTTTTGGTCTTTCTGTTAGTTATTTGGTGCGCACTTCACTTGGACGTGTCTTTGCAATTTTAATCGTGAGTAAAACCCACGGTAAATAAAATGTGATGCAAGGGAGGAGTAGAAGGTCATTCAAATAATAATGTTTTATATCTTTTTAGATGAATATAATTATTTAAGAGTCAAAATATTAATAAGAGGAAGAAAATGGGTGGTGATACTATGCTCGTGATATGGGGAAATATGGCGAAAGTAAACTCGTAACTATGTTTTTGTCTTGGATTATATTATCCTAAAGATATATTATGAGGAAATTAGCAGTATAATAAATGCAGAAAATTGAATTCTAGAGCAATTTCCTTTTGTTTCACGTGTAAATTAAGTAAAATTGAAAAAAAAAACATTGTATAAGTAATAGAAAATATAAATAAGTAATAATAGGGTAGATGTCAATTATTTGTGGATTTTACTTTGAATTGTTGCGTAAACATTTCTTTACGAAGACCACAAGAAAGAGGGGCCGAGATTGATAGATGTGAAAGAGAGAAATTATGGTGATGGACGAATAATCAGATGTAGATAAGGATGGGTGACGGCAGGGTTTCTCCCCAAAATGTGGATCCCAGGACACGTGTCGCGCTTCCACCATTTTATCATTTGCCACGCTAGAACGTGAGACGTACCTAATATTTTTCTCGCAGGGATGTGCTGATGGTGGTGTTGATCTAGAGCAGCGGCTACGGCTTCGTGGGGGCGATGAGGAGACAGTGGAAGGTTACGATAATAGTGGGGGAGAGAAACGTTAACGGCGACAGAGGGTAGCATTTTTCTTCAAATCGCTGTAGCGAAACCTCTCTTATGAACATGGCACAAAAAGAAAATCTTAAATTAAACAAGACTGAAAAAAGGGGAAAAATAGGAGTGGAAGCGACTATTGGGGAACGCTACTATTGTTCCCAAGAGCCGTCCCTCCTAGACGTTGAGGGAATAACCAAATTGTAAAATTAGAATCTGCTGCCGCATCACTGAACCTGATTATTGTCGGTACAATATTTTCATAATACGATACCAGCACTCATCGACAAGTAATAAAAATAAAACACTTGGATTTACCTAACACGGCCCCATATAAAACAAACAAAATGGAAGCAAAATGCGCGTTCCGTCACGAATCTCGAGTGGATCCAACCTTGATTGATTGCATATCCTACAAAAGTTCTGTACAGCTATCTACGCTTCGTAAAAGCAGAAAACTTGTCATCAGAGATGCCATACCGTCGTCAGCATCTTTGTTTCCTCCCTTCCTTTCGAACGGGAAATATACAACAGCATGACATAATACATACAATTCCCAGATAAACACGACGTGGTTAACGCAAGCAGAATAAAGACACCATTAAATCAGTTGCAGCCCAAGACCACTCGGGAGGACTCACATTCTTCTCCAATTTAACAGATGGCCTTCACTGCCAAAGGCATGCCCATTTGGCCCAAAAAGGCATCACATCGTAAGCTTGACGCTGCCATGAGAGTGTTTGCTGGTCATCAATATGCCGCTGACCATTGAGCGGTTCAAAGAGTTGCAGCAGAACTGTGAGTGTGATATCCAGATTTTTCAACCCTGTCTTTTATTGAATGAATCAGGCATTTCATTGATACGCTTATAAGGTTATTCTCATAATCGATCACTTTCGAGATAACTAGACTATCTGGAAAAATTATTAAGGAATTTTAAAGCAATAGACTTGAGAACTTGACCGGAATCGAACTACCGACCGTGTCCATCTTTAGAGGCAATTACGACAGTTAAAAATTGATTTGAAATCGAGATAGATTTGGATCAACAGAGATGTGTGGCTAATCGTGGGTGACCCCAATAAATTAGAAAATTCTCATCGACCGGCCCTATATTGATTCTCTTATTGTTTTGATACCTTGTGTCCGTATTTGGATCATCGAGATTTTCACAACAATCGAGAGTCGCTAATAATCGAGTGGGTTCATAGTGATTTCGAAGAAAATCGACCACGGGTCATTTGCACTTAAAAATATCTTAAAGTTACCCGGTAACCTAGGTCATATTAAAAATGCGCCAAGTTGAAATTAACTAAGGATTCAAGTTCGATTTCAGAAATTGAAATTTCTGTCATGTCACAATAAATTCTAAAGGTGTCGACTGAGGTCTCGAAAATTTTTTCGACAACCGAGATTTTTTGGGAAAAAGTCGTCATTTGGGTCATTTTGTGCGAGAAAAGGTTGAAGATGATTTTGATCGCAAAATTGAAATGCAAGATGGGTAATTGGGTGAGGAAAATTATCAATTTAATAACTGATATATTAATTGAAATTATGATGGCCAATTGAGAATGAATCAAGAGAGAATTGAAGAGCAATTGAAGCATTGGCTAAGAAATTCGTAACATCCCCTCACCCTAGAATAATAATGAATTTACTTGCGAGAGGTTATCGGTCAAGTCATTTTGATGCGCGGGTGAAGTGTTTATACATGACCAAGATTGATTCTTGGATGATATTTTTGCAAAATATCAAGTCAAGGCCTCACCTCACTCCTCATCTCTATCTCCTTGCCTTCTCTCACCAACCGTCCACCTCCATCCTTTCTCTCCCTATTTCTTCTTGCGACACCTCCAACAACTGCTGATTTTGAAGACTGAAAACTCCACCGAGCGAAGCCTCCACCGAAGCAGTTTCTTCGTTGTTGCTGCCCCTTCGTTCTCCTTCAACGTCAACGAAGCAGCCCCACCGAATTTCCCTCGTCCACGCCACTTGTCCATGCACCGGGGTTCTTCGGTCAACAGCAGCTGATTTCCTCCCATTCTGTTGACCCTGTCGGCCACTCACGCACTCAGCCCCCGAATTCCTCTCCACGGAGCTGCTCTTCAACCGCACGACCAGCTGCACTGAAGATTTCCACGAAGCAACTTGAAGACTGCACCGCCTTCTGCTCCTCCACGCGTCCACGGCTCGGCCCGTCTTGGTCAACAACAGCAACCACGAAGCCTTTGGTTGACCGAAGCCAGCGAAGCCGGAGCTGCACGCGTCTTCCTCAGCTCGTGCCTTCCGTGCACATCAGCCCAGCGAAGTCACGAATCCCAGCAGCTGCGTGGCCGTCAGCAACAACGAAGCCATGTTCCTTTTGGCCCATTGAAGTGTCGAAGCCCAGCAGCTCCGTGATTCCTCAATTGGACAGCCACACGTTTAGCTCATTTGGGCCGCAAGTCAAGCCCAGCGAATTCAGCTCCGAAGCCCAGCAAAGCCAGCAGTCTTGGCCCACTTCCAACAAATCAATTTGAAGCCCATCTTCAGCAGGCCCAATCCAATTTGAGTCTAGCCCAAAATCAAGAACAAATCTCAGTTGGGCTGAGATTTGTTAGGCCAAGTCTAAGCGCCTCGTCCAAGCCAGCCGGTGTTGTCAAAAGCTCAATTTTGACCACCGTCGCGTCGCCATCGCAGTGTCCCGGTTCCCGCTTTTAATCAAGTGAGTTTTGCTCACTAATGCTTTCTTAGTTCGCTAATTATGCTTAAGGATTGATTATATTTAATTAAGTACAATTAGGTGGTTAGATTAAAGTAGATTAGTGATTATTAATTAAATGTTATGCATGTTAAGTGGTTAGAAATAGTCATTAGCAAGTAGAAACGTGTTATTATTTATTGAATGCATCTCGGGATTTTTCCTAACCCTTAGTGGGCTTCAATTAGGCAATACGGGCCTAAATTGGATTTTTAGTATTTAATTATTAATTTTCGAAATTAATTAATTGTTTATTTATTTTTCGGAAATTATTTTGGGATATGAACAATCGAAATTTCGTCTGATTGTAGTGGTGCTTTTGTTTATTTAATTGAGCACCGATTTGTGGAAATTGAGTGAGTTGATGGGTATGTGGGAATTTATCCCAAAATTGATCAATGTTGGTATTCAATTAAAATTTGACTGTGAGAGGTTGTGAGTTAAACCTCAAAAGCCGCCAAAGTATGGCTATGTCAGTTGGGCCAAGATTTGCTATCGAATTTGGAGTCGGTTGTGCTGTTGGCAGAAGCGCCACCTAATAGAGGTTGCGCCCGTTGGGCCGTAAACTACCACCTGATAGAGGTCATGTCCGTTGGGCCGTAAATTGCTACTTGACAGAGGTCGCACCTGTTGGGCCGTAAATTGTCACCCAATAGGGGTTACGCTTGATAAGGTCGTAATCCACCACCTATTAAAGGTTGCGCCTATTGGGCCGTAATTTGCCACCTAAAAATAGGCCGTGTCCTTTGGACCGTAATGTGTTGCCAAGAAAAGTGGTGGACTATGCTCATGAAGTAGTGAGTAAGATTTGAGATTGAATAGGGGAGACGACCGGGGAATGGTTGAATTGACATGAAATCGACTAGGTCGATTGATTAGGGTATTGATCTGTGATGTGATTACTTGGGTGCCTATTGAACTGTGCTAATATGCAGGTAGAATTTCAGGCCAAGGTAAGTCTTACGACTCGTGCGTGTATAGATAACCCGGATAGCGTATCGGTTTACTAATCGAGTCTTATGAGTAGAACTTACTGAGACGTAGTCTCATCCCGGTTGTGGGATAACATTTCATGACCCTGATGAGGAGCCTGAGGAGAAAGAACCCGAAGAGGAGTACCTGGAGGAGAACCTCGATGATGATCCGAGTACGACTCGGATGAGGACTATGATCCCATTCTCTTTGTAAACCCTATTTGTAGATGGTTGAGTGTGAGACTAGACCTTTGTGAATAGTATGGTAAAATACTTTGAGGTGTGGTTGTATAAAAGTTTAGTTGTGAATTTCAATATGAAAAATATGACATTACTTTTCTATCCCATTGATTTACTGTCTGGGGATTTATAACTGCTTCCACATGTGCTTAATAAAAGAAAGGGTCGACGATACATAGTCATAGAATATCGCATTATAAAATCGACCAAGTAAAATGATGTATGCATGCCTGATGATCGGGACGTGACAGCGAGTGCACTAACAACTTAAGTAGAGGAAAACCTATGATAACAACAACACCGGAGGAACCTGAATATCACTGCATTCTGTTTCTCCTAGCGGAATGTCTAGCATAATGATTATACTTACGGTTGGCTGGAAGAACTCGCTTTACAATCAAAACACAAAAGGAGGAATCCATAAATTAAGAATTTTGACACTATCAAGGTGGCTAAGAAAAGTCGAACGCAACATGAAATATATTTATCGTGCCTGTCCCGATGCCCTTCAACATAAGACCATTTAATTTAGGGAGACAACGCTCTTCCAAAAGATACGAACCCACAAAAGAAGGCGAGGCCATTCAATTAAGTTGGTCTCTGGAGTAGTCTGGGCTTCCATCCCGTGTATAATAAAAGCTCTTAGGATAAAAGCATATTTTATCCACTCTCATTTCTCATTGTCATTGTCATGGTCCTACCGTCAAAACTTCCGTTTTGATTTTCCTAGACATGCCATGTTTGTTTGTGTTCTTTTTTTGTGTTCATGAACATAATTTTTGTTTTTTTATTCGGAGAATAAAAAAAACGTAAACGTGTTTGTTTACATTTTTATTTCAAATCTATATTTTTGTTCTTTGGGAACAAATTTGGAACAAAAACAAGTTCCTGAAACACTTCCGAGAAAAAAATTTCTCTCTTCTATTTTTTCCTTCTCTTTATTTCCTTCTTCTTTTTTCTATGGTCAGTTGTCGGCCTCAACTATGGCTAGGGACCTCGCCGGCGAGCCTCGCCATGGCTGGGCGAGGCGGCCCTCGTCGATCGGTCACTAGCCATGGCCGAGGCCGGCGATCGGCCAAAAGGAAGAAAAAAGAAAAAAAGGAAAAAAGGAAAACGAAAATAAAAATATTAAAACATTAAAAGAAACAAAAAAATTATACAAATTTATCAAATGTGTTTCTGTTCTTTTTTTTATTCCAAGAACGGAAATTTTGTGCAATTATCAAACACCTTCTTTTATTAAAAAATTGTTAACGTAAATAGTTTTTTATTTCATTCCTTAATAATTTTTGAATATAAACATTACCAAACGCACCTTAAGGCTTCATTCATGTCACGAAAAATGACTTCTAGGAAAAAATTTCAGATTTTTCGACATTTGTTTTACGTAAAATGAACTGATAAAAAAATTCAACTATTGAAAAAAAAAAAACACCTTTAAAAGTGAGGAAAACTTTCCTCACTTTTAAAGGTGTTTTTTTTTTCAATAATTTTCCACTTTTCAAAAATGGAAAAATTTTCCATAATTTCTTCCCCTTACTTTCTTTCACCAATTTATGCTTTTTTCTTCTTTTTTTTTTTTAAATCGAGTTTTTAATTTTTCCCTTTTTTCCTTTTTTTTTTTCTCTATTTCCTTTTCATCTTCTTCCTTGGCCTTGGCCGACTTGTCGCGAGCTAGCTCAAGCCTCAACCCGACTAGCAAGGCTCAAGCTTGTCGATTCCGGCAAGGTCGAGCCTTGCCCGATATGGCGAATTCGAGCTCGCAGAGGTTCGTCAAGCTTTAAGCTTGTCGAATCTAGTAGTGGAGCTTGAGCTTGCTTGGATTGGCCAGCCTCAAGCTTGTCGGCCTTGGCGAGCTCAAGCTCGCGAATTTGGCGATCCGCTTCTTAGTCAGTCGTTGGGCACTCGCCCACCATCAAGCCTGCGATGGTGGAGGAAGGAGGAGGAATAAAAAGAAAAGAAAAATTTAAAATAATAAAAATTTCATTTTTTAAAAATATATAAAAATAAAAATATTTTTTTGGTCAATAAAAAATACCAAATTCATTTTTTGGTAATTTTTCCTAAAAAAAAAAAAAGATAACAAACAATGGAAAATTTTTTTTATTCAAATTTTATATTTCAACCGAATCTTAGAAAATGTAGTTTTTTTATTTCGAAAATGACTTTCGAAAAAATATTTTTCGGAAACATGATATTTTTGTAAACAAATGGTATAATATGATTGTTTATATGGCATGATTATCAATTGCCCTTCTCCCCTAGCGAAAGATAAATTAATCCATGGAATGCAATTAACCATTATGAATTGTCAATGGTCGGGTCGGTTCGATTCACCGGACCAATCCATACACAAATGAAATATACATTCTATGACCCGAACCGAAAGTTGTTTGGGTTCGGTTTTCCTCTTTCGTTCTTTTTTGGCTTCTTCTTCCTCCCTTGGCATCGGTTGCAGCAAAACTCACAAAAACAAAACTCCATGGACAGATCTTAAGATTGCCTGCAACAAGACCCTGTCTTGAGAACGCCATGATTGCGCGGGCTCCGATCGTCGTTGACGTTCATTGACGACGACAGCGCGCTTCTAGATATGGCAATTATGAGACTCCATGACGCTGATCTTGCCAAGAACTGGACGGCCACAAAGGAGAGGCGCAGTATCACCTCGTGGGCCAGCCAAAAGAGTGGCTCTTCGGCAAACTCGTACATCCTCGGAGAGTGGCAGCAGATGAGAAACACAATAGAGCTCGACTGTGAACAAGATCTTCGTCTGGAGGTTGCGCGTGGTACACCCATGGAGGACTGAGGACTTGGCATCTCTACTTTTGGGATCCGCAATTTTCATTGTGAGAATCGAACATTCTTTGGTTTTTTTTTGTTTTTAATACTTACACTGAGACTTAAATTGAGAAAAGTTTGGAGGAAATTAGGAAGAAACTAGAATCGGTGGGATCATAACCTCTCTGAGAATCGGGCAGGTTCACCGGTTGTCGACATGTTTCCAGTGACAATTCCAGCCGCCGATGGTGCTGGAGAGGGCGAGGGAGGAGCCTGAGGTGCAGGGATCGTAATCTCTCTGAAATGGAAAAGATGAGAGACGTGTCTTCAAGCACCGAATAAGGAGAGAGACTAGAAGTTTTTTTGGTTTGGTTTGGCTATATGACCTGAATATACCCGAGCTGAGCTAAATCATCAAAATACACAAGTTTCTTTACTCATTACTCGAATCAAATGAGACCTGACCCAACAAGATCCGAAATTTTGGATATGGGTCGGTCTGATACGGGTATTTTTTACACCTGATGCGGTATCTCACTGAAAGAATTTCAGGACAATCTGGTGGAAATATTAAAACTTCTGGAGAAACTGTAAAATGTGAAGTTTGCGAGTGAATAGGGAAACTGACCATAGACCCTTTGAACACGTGGACTGTTTGCTCCAATTTAAAAGTTTAATATAGACAGTTAAAATTTATAAATTTATTGAGTAAACAGCAAAAAGGTAGTAAGTTAATGAAGCGATTTTGGTTGGACCCAAAAAAGATGAGAATGAAGCTATCTTGCCATTAGCCCAAAAGAACACTCCCGCTAGCAATGCAACAGCAAAATAACAAAGAGCGTAAAATTACTTTCAGCAATGGACCAAAAGGGACGGCCTAGCAAAACCTTATGACCATGTGTTGCTGAAACGAGGTGAGGCAAAACCAGAAGAAGTAGGTGGCTTTGTCACAAAGGGATGGTCTAGCAACTGCGCTGCAGAAGGCCGATTATTCGGGTTTACTTGGAAGCATCTGAGGATGAAGTCTTGAGCATTTCTTGTTAAAGAATCTGGAACTGGAGGAGGTTCACCCTTGCCAATTCTGAACAAAGCTAGCATCTGCCACAATAAGAAAACAAAATGTAGCTGAGGCTGGTATTAACCATAAATCCAGGGGGGACTAACAGTTGATAGCTGCATAAATCAATAAGATCTGTAGACAGATCGAAGTGCACCATGCCTCAGGCAATCATCTGCCACAATCATTTTAGAATCACAGTTATTGCTGAAGTGGGAGACCATGGATGACATATAACAGTTCAAAGGGACCAACGACTCCCAATAAAGCATAAGTATGTATTGCTTTTTGCTCAAAGTTTTGAAGTGTCCTACATTAACAGAATGGTAAAAAGAAAAGAGGGTGTTAATTGCATGTTTTACGATGGCTGAGTAGGATGGTACTATTTTTTTCTCCATTCTATCAACAAAAGGATAACATCATAAGGTGATTTACTGGCTAGAACCAGTAACTACCAACCCAGATGGAAAACTGACTACTTGTATGGAAAAGTTATCATTAATATTGAAAGTAACTAACTCTAACAGAGTAGATAATCATGTAGGTCGATGATTGATTCAGAGAAGAGCAGCGAAGGATCAACACTCAAGGGCAATGAGGGAAACGCCAAGGTTGATAATGGTGTGACAGATTAGAGGACAACCGCACGACTAAAGGATGCCCCCAGTAACACAAACCAATCGATGTCAGTGCTGCTCTCTGGACTGGAGCAGAGATTGCGTTGCTAACATTAGGATTTCAATCTCTATTGGTTGCTCAAGTAGCATGTGACAGTGAAGGAGAAGATAGAGAGATTCTACTGAATGTTAAGAGTTATATGGGTTCCCATATCTACTGGTGTGATACTATATACATATGTCCAGTATGCGATTATCTAAATTTACGCCACTGTACACTCATACTAGTAATTAAATGTATCAGACAACAATGCCAAATTACTTAAATGAGAAAGTCAAGATTCAAATATTCTACCGAGTTTTTATACCATGTTACATAACCATCTGCTTCAGAATTTCCAGCAACTGTTGGCCATAAATACTATGCATATCCTTTAACACAACCATACTTTTGATAAATATAATTGAATTCTCTGTCCTCTCTCTTTTCTGCGTAGTGCTCCTCTTCGTTATTTTTTTCTCAGAATGCCAGCCTAATTGACTCATCACGACATGCGCTTAACTTAGCTAGCTCACACAAAAAGTAGCAATAACAAAAAAGTCGCAACTAGTTAGTAATTCTGGCAAAACATGGATCTCAAGGATATAAAACATAAAAAGAAGGTTCTTAATTACATACTCCTTCTAAGTGGGAATATGGAGGCTGGCGGGTTAACATCTCTAAAACAGTGCACCCTAGGCTCCAGATATCAGCTGCCAACCCATAGCCCCTGTTCTTTAGGTTGACGACCTGCATTTACAACCAACAAGGATGAAAAAAACGAAAAGATATGCGCCAACTACAGCTAATGATAGTATGATAAAAAAATGGCAGCAGAGGGTATAAACCTCAGGTGCCATCCATAAAGCAGATTCTTTGCAGGATTTAGCATCATTCATTTTGATTGCCTGTATGAATGAACACAGAAAGTTGATTTATCATTTGGGAAAAGTAAATGACAATACATCTGTCACTTTTGTGCATGTCTATACGTGTGGTTGTCGTGCACTCATCCAATTGTATGTGTCTTGCACAACTTCAATGCCTGTGCATATTCCTGCACGCATGTGTAGTTGTATGTGCATCGTTGTTGAGAGAGAGAGAGAGAGAGATCACTTTTGCTGATGAGACACACCTTTGCCAATCCAAAATCTGCAAGTTTCACAGATCCCCACGCATCAACCAGTATGTTAGCACATCTAATATCCCTACAGAACGAAGAAACTGGAAGCATGAGAAACCAGCATAGCTGTCAGTAGAATATATAAAATGTTATAATCACCCTCACAGTCACCAATATTGGAAATTTACATTTCCACCTTCAAGCATTCACGTAGTAAAATAATCTTGTCTTAGATAGTACAAGCTCATACTTTTACTTCTTAGTTTTGTTGTGATCTCTTTCCTCAACAAAATCAACCTTTTATCAGAATGCTAAGTGTGAATCACTATTTCAATTAGAATAAACTACTAATGCAAAGTCAAGCATCTTTCCTATACCTGTGGACCACATTTTCGTCATGAAGATGTTGGAGGTAATAGGTTTGAGAGAGAAGAAGTAGTTGCTTGAAGTATTACACCAAGAGACGTCAAGTTTGGAACGCTCAACAGTGTTACCTCCAGCGTAGGGAAACCCTAGAGTTTTTATATGCACGTTATTGGGTTTCGCCCATATTGACCCAAATAACCATACTTTTACCTATGGGCTTGTATGTGAACATATTATTTTGGACTATATTAATAATATATCCAACAATCTCCTCCTATGTTCACCATACAGCACAATCCAATAAGTTGGTCAGTGTAATGTTCAAACAAACATGAATCATCCACATTCAGTCCAAGACAATCAACTCGGATCAGTCAAAGAGTATTCCAATAGTAAAGTATTAAACTAAATCATCATGTGCAAACTAAATAAGTGAATCATTCTTATCATGAATCTGTTCTGAGATTAAAAATCCAAATCCCAAAATAAATCTTAGATTCAGTTCACAACCAATATATGCATATTAATCAAGTATAAGTAGGCCAGTCAAAATAGTCTAAGGCCTTACAAATATAAGAAACAAGCATAATAATGTCCACAAAATAGAAATAGCACGTAAACTGTCAAGTCCCCACATGCCCTAAGTGATATATATTCATTCATCAAGTAGGTCATCCTAGTCAGGATTCCACTCATTAAGCTCTCCTCCATCTCTGCCATCTTCTATAGAATATCAAATATGAATTTCATATTATCATGAATTCAATCAATTAAATAAAAACTTAGCACCATTCCATCAAAGGAGAAGAACATATATTGATATCATAAAGCATCATAATATCATGTCATAAGCATCAAGCCGTTTCATAAATTATGAACAAGACCTAAACAATGTGATTTACAAAGAGTCATCAACTTAAGTTTATTTGTAGGAGAATAACTATTGTCTAGTTTCAAAGAACAAGACCAATAGTCAAGTCACTTACAAATAACCTAGTCATGTAATATCAAGTTTCAATTAAGAACAAGACAAATAGGCTTCTTATGTAAACAATTGTTTCTATGTTTCAATTTGGAATGTCACAATTACTGATTCCTTAAAGTCAAATAATCTAGCATCAAGTTTGGAATGAGATCATTTAACCAAAAAGGATAGTCCAATCTAGTTGAATTGTATCATCAAGTTTGGAATGACATAATTTTTCCAGATAGAACATTTGAATTAGGTTAAAGTCATCTTTATTAAATTTGGAATGAGACAACTCACCCTCTTCAATTAGTCAGCAACTGTGAACATCGATGAAACATATAAACTGTGCTTATCATTGTAGCCAATAAAGGAAGATTTGATAATTCAAAACACAGGTAAGTAAATGGTAGTTAAGACTTGCCTATATAGTCTTTAACCCCGGTTCCCTAACTTTGTTTTGAATAATCGATCTTTAGGCATACCTTTGGTGAGAGTATCGACTATGTTATCATTCGATCTCACATCGATCAAGGTGATAACCCATTGTTCTCTCAGATAATTCAACAACGCATGTCTTCTCTTTGAATTAAAGAGAGTATTCTTGACGACTTGGACAGCTGCTCGATTATCACAAAATAGGCCTCAAGAATTAATCTTTAGTCGAGTCAAAGGAATATCCATGATCAGATTCTTTATCCACTCTGCCTCTTCACGGGCTGAGGCTAAAGCAAAAAAGTTCCGATTCCATAAACGACAATGCAATACAAGTCTGTCGTTTAGATTTCCAAGTAATAGCAGCTCCACCCAAAGTGAATACATACCCACTAGTGGACTTACTATTTCCAATATCTGAGCACCATGAGGCATCAGAATATCCATCCACAATTGGAGGATAACCAGAATAATAAAGAGTATAATATTTAGTACCTTTAAGGTATCTCATTAGCCTATTAAGGGCATCCCAATACTCTTTACTAGGATTACTAGTAAAACGACTCAAAGATACCAACCGTAAAGGCTATGTCGGGTCTAGTGCAACTCATAGCATACATGAGACTACCAATCGAGTTTCGAGTACTTTAAGCGATCCACGCTGGTCCCTTCATTAGGACTCAATCTATTATTATAATCACATGGTGTCTCACTCAGTTTACACTTATCGTATCCCCAAATAGAAAGTAGCTGCTCAATATAATGAGTCTGGCTAAGGGAGATGACTTGCCATTCAAAGCTTACTTTCATACCAAGAATGGTATTAGCAATACTAAGATCTTTCATGTCAAATTCTTTAGCTAAAGTAGCTTTCACGTCACTCACTACAGAATGATCGGAACCAAGAATTAACATGTCATCAACATATAAGCAAATGATGACTATCTTATTTGACATAGAACGATGATAAAGGCATTTATCTGAATAACTAGACTGAAAGCCATAACTTTTTACCACTTTATCAAATTTAAGATGCCACATCTTAGGTGCTTGTTTAAGACCATATAGAGATTTATTTAATTTACAAACTTTGTTCTCAAGACCTTTCATAACATATCCTTCCGGTTGTTCCATGTAAATTTCTTCATTTAAATCACCATTTAAGAAAGCTGTTTTTACATCCATTTGATGAACTACAAAGTGTTCAATAGATGCCAAAGCAAGAAGAATTCTTATAGTTGATAGATGACACATAGGTGAATAAACATCAAAATAGTCTAATTCCACTCTGTTGTTTATAGCCTTTAGCTACTAAGCGTGCTTTATATCTGGCTATTGATCCATCACTATTCAGTTTCTTCTTCAACACCCATTTACAACCTATAGCTTTAGCCCTTTTTGGCAAATTTACTAGCTGCCAAGTGTGATTCTGCAGCAGAGAACTCATTTCATCATTTATGGCTTCTGCCCACAGTAGAGATTTCCTAAATCTCATTGCTTCCTGATAGGAGAATGGATCATCCTCAAGATAGTAAGCAACAAAATCTTCACCAAAACTTTTGGGAATTCTCTCTCTTGTAGATACTCTAACTGGAATTGGTTCAATAGCCAACCGTGTGAAATTAGTGTCGAAGGGCCTCAGATTCTACGGTAGATTCTGAAATCATATCTCGTAGATCCGAAACATTCAAGCATTGATCTCTGATAAACTTGTTTTCAAAGAACACTGCATCTCTAGATTCTATCACTGTTAGTAGATAGATCTAAAAACTTATTTGCAGCACTATCTTCTGCACTACCTAGATATACACAAGTAATAGTTTTAGATCCCACCTTAGGTTTTTTTGGATCCGGTATACTTACATAAGCAATACAGCCCCAAGTCTTAAGAGTATCATATCTACAATGGCGCTTATGCCATATCTCATAAGGTGTCATAAACAATTTAGAGTGCGGCAACCTTGATCAAAATGTGATCAGCAGTTAGAACTACTTCTCCCCAGTAGGAGGAAGGCATGCCAACTGTAAGTAACATAGAGTTTAACATTTCAGTTAACGTTCTATTCTTACGCTCGCAACACCATTTGATTGGGGTGAATAAGGAGCAAGTGGTTTCAAGTATTATACCTTCGAAGCACAAAATTCCTTGAACCTTGACATAGTATATTCTCCTCCTCTATCACTCATAAACCTCTTAATTTTCAAGTTGAGTTGATTTTCTACTCTAGACTTGAAAATCTTAAATTTTTCAAAAGCCTCATCTTTCGATTTCAACAAATAGACATGACAATATCTAGAAAAATCGTCTATGAATGTTATTAGATACTTCCGACCACCTTTAGTAATGTAATTTCTAAAATCACAATGTCGAATGTATTAGCTCAAGAAGTTGTGTGCTTTTAGAAACCAATTTAAAGGGTTTTCTAGTGATTTTAGCTTGTGCACACACTTCACACTTATCAAATCGAATAGAAGTATCTAATGGAATGTTATGAGTTTTAGCTAAATGTTGTATTTTCCTGTAATTCACATGTCCAAGTCTATTGTGTAGCAACTTTGGATCAATCAAAGTAGAATTCACATGGTTTATGCTATCAGCATTTAAACTCAACCTATACATACCATTAACCATGAATGCACAATCAAAATAATATGAGTTAACAGATAAAGTTACTCTACTATTCAGTTGGCAGTTTGTTCAATACAAAACCGACAAAGAGATTATCGAGCATATCATAATTATCATCTTTTAGCTTGTTTCTCATGTTCTCAAATTCAATTAACTGAGAGGTTATGCTTGAATTCATAGTGAATTTAAAGTCAAAAAAATTTCTCCGCTATGAGGGTTTTAGATAACCCATCTTGTTTTTGGAACCGAGCGTTCAAGTAATCCCATATCTCTTTCGCCGTCTTATACTCATTATAAGTCATAGCAAAATTAGGATTTAGAGAGTTTAACAAGTAATCTCTACAAAAATCCTCATCTTTGTTCCATTGATATTCATTCACATCTTTAGTGGTAGATGTAAAATCGTTCAATACGGTATAGAATATGTTATGTTCTTTCATGCCAAATTGAACATGTAATTTTCAGCCATGAAATTCAGTAACATCAAAAGATTACAACTTTATAATATCATAGGAACTACGCTTTGCCATTTTAATTAAAGCAAAGTGTTAGAAAGAGTGCACCTTGAAGTCCGAGAGCAACAAAGTTGAATAACTCCCCTAACCTTGATCAAACCGCTCTGTAGAGATGGAATTTGCCAAAACAAACCCCAAAAAATGGATATGGAGCGCCCAAAAACCTTAAGATGGACTGCCCTTGTCACTGAAACTCGCTGAAAAATTTCGCCCCCCGAAATTCGCTAGAAATTTCTTCCCTAAAATTCGCTAGAAATTCAGATGGAAACTTCCGGGTGCCGCAACTCTCCGTCCGACCTCCGATTGACGCGAGTAACCACTCAAAACGTTCGTAGCGACGAGTAGATCAAAGCCCAAGTGGTTTCACCCTCTTAAATTGGCTATAATTTTTGAGTTTTTGAATCAAAGATTTCGGTCACCCGAATCTTCAAACTCAGATCCCGGCCAATATCACCGTCGAAATCGAAAGTAAATTATAGCCGCGAGTTCGTCTTGACGAAATCTTCAAGAACACACTTTACTCGCTCAAATCCGACACACGAACCTAATACTTCAAGATTGTTGGAGGTAATAGGTTTGAGAGAGAAGAAGTAGGTTTGAGAGAGAAGAAGTAGGTTTGAGAGAGAAGAAGTAGTTGCTTGAAGTATTACACCGCAGAGACGTCAAGTTTGGAACGCTCAACAAGATTCTCCAACGTAGGGAAACCCTAGAGTTTTTTATATGCACGTTATTGGGTTTCGGCCCATATGGACCCAAATAACCATGCTTTTACCTATTGGACTTGTATGTGAACATATTATTTTGGACTATATTAATAATATATCCAACAGAAGATACTTTAAACCATTTAGAATTTGCCTAGTGTATGCAGAGACATGGGAATCACTCAATTTGTCATAATGCTCTGCGAGTGAACCTTTGTTCATGAGCTCAAGAAATATGTAAATCTTTTCATCATCCTACAAGAGATTGAAGAAAATTAGATTTAACATATATCCAACCTAGTGGTGGAAGACGAAATTTTTGCAAGGCACATTGAAAACACATAAATAAGCACTGTTGAATTCTTTAAGACCTCTCAAGTGAAAACCGGTCTGAGAAGTGGAATTGATGAAAAAGAGCCACGCATGGAAATAAATTAAGGCAGCACATAGCTCTGAAACCATGCCCGAATGCAAATGATTATCGCAGAACATAGCTTTGAAACCATGCCCGAACACAAAAAATTAAGCTATTTGGTGGAAGGAGTCTACATAGATATAAGACCCATCAAGTACCTTTTCAATGACCGGTCAGTGTTAAGTGAGAATCTGTTTGATTGGGGTTAATTTAGTACAAGTTTACATCATATCACAATTTAAAAGCAATTTTGTGAACTTAAAAGGAACAACAAGGCAAGAACATAGGACTAAGCTCCTTTTTTTTTTTTTTTTTGTTTTTTGTTTTTTGTTTTTTTTTTTTTTTTTTTTTTTTTTTTTTTAAGTTTCCTCACACAACACAAATATCCAAGTTATCAGTGTTCACCACGGTTTTAAACTGCAGCGGTGTCAACAAAAACAGTTGCCTAGTGCACCCGGCGGAAGAAGTCATTTTGCATTAATCCCTCATTCCCACAAAACAATGTGGTGGATTATAGGTGTAGCAAACCAAAACCTGTTTAAAAGCAACAATCTTTGCATGTTTCGTCTCCAACAACAAGTTTCGTCATGGCATTTTCTTAGAATCTGATGCTTCCTGCGAAACTATGTCTAGAAAAAAATAACTGGAAGGTAAAGAACTAGGATAGGGTAGGATATACTTCCCCTCACTTGAACAATGATCATTTTCATTTTCAATTTTCTGTACTTACAGAGGTAAAGAACTATACAATGCCGCATAAAAATGAGTGTAATTGAATGACGCTAGACTAGAATCGATGGAAAAATTGAGCTTGTGGAGGAACTCCATTGGTGTTGCTACAGCCACAACCAGTTACAGACGAGGGAGGAAAGCTTGGCGCCTAAGTCATGTGGACTATCAGATGGTCAATTAAAGAATATCTAATGAACTAAATGACTTCACTTTCTTATCCTTGTTCCCCCTTTATATTTCATTTGTCGGGGCTGCCGTTTCTATAAGCCTGAGCTTCCTGTTTATTAGTCCTGAGAGTTTGACCTGAATCGTCAGTTTGCAAGATAAATAATTTGTAAATCATCCACTACTATACAAAGAGTTGATTACATGACAGGCTCTCTTAAATGGGAGCAAAAGAATTGCTTCTATACAGAGAGTGAGAGAGACTCCATAAACTGACGTCCACTCTGCATTATATTCTTTACTCATTTAGTTATTATATCGGGTAATACTCAATTCATCACGAACCTTTCTTGTTGTGGGAGAGGGATCTAAAATATCTCTCTCTGTCATGAAAGGATATTACAGCTAAAAAGCCGCAAATGCCGTGATCTTATTCATGCGGTGATGATGACGCTACCACTATCTTGTGGCTGCAATCACAGCCATGTTCACCTAAACATTTTGCTCAGTTCCAGTGATACCTTAATCGATGCCAAAGTGAAAGATACTGCGGAAAGCAACTTAGTAAGGAGGAACACACCTTCTTAGTGCCGTGATATCGAACTATGTTCTCATGTTGAAACTGACTTAAGAGAGAAATTTCCTGAAAAGAAAGCAGAGTATCAGTAAAAGAAAAAAAAGAGTCACAGATTTGTGGTTGTGTAAAACGGCAGTCTTATAAATAATTTGGCTATATACATCAGCTTGGCAGTTACAAGAAAGAGATTAGTCAAGTAGTCATGCCTAAGGACCAGTCGACAAGATACAGAGAGAAAAAAGCCTATTACCTGCTCAAGATACAATAAGCTCTGCTTGCCTTTGCTTCCTTGATCTAACAAAGAAACCTCCTTTACAGCAAAAAGAATCCATGACTGTGGAAACAGAGAAGCATGAGTGGAAGACGGAGAATATCAGTACCGATTCTTTCGCAAATGATGCCTTGACCTCACATAGTTAAGATAATTCTTTGCACTTCAAATTATATTAAAAAAAAAAAAAAAGAGAGTTGCTCTCATCAATATCACTAAAATAGTTCCCTAGCTTTCGTCATTTGAAGATAGAAACAAATAACAGTTTCCAAAAAAAAATAAAAAAATGGCTCACCATTCAAGCTACTAATGTTACAGTAAAACAATGGACAAGTAAATTAACGTGATCTTTGATATACTAGATCTGTACTTTGTCAATCTCCATGATCTAGAATGGTCTTCAATGAGTACAACGCTCTGTACTTCGTCAATCTGTTCCATGATCTAGAATGGTCTTCAATGAGTACAACGCTCTGTACTTTGTCAATCTGTTCCATGATCTAGAATGGTCTTCATTGAGTACAGCGACAATCTTGTTGAATACCAAATATGAAGATCAGGCACTTTAAGCAATCGTTACGATAAAACTGCCATGCATGGATGGGTAACGACGATTGATGCACTCTCTCCCCCTCCTCCATCTATGGATCTTTAGTGATTTCATTTAGCAAAAGCAAAAAAGGCCTTCTTTTCCTGAGTATTTTATTTTATTTTTTATACTCCTTATCCTATTCCGAACTATATCCGGAGAAATCCGGAATTCAAGTCAAAAGACAGATAAAATAATTTTACATCCTACCCAGTGTTAAATCCGATTTACCAAACACAGCTTAAGAGAACAGTATTTTGACTGAAGCTTGAAAAAAGTTCCATGGATGAGCATTTACTCACGCTTTCCCTTGGACTTCCCATCCCTTGATCACAGCCAATGTTTCTCAAAGCCACCTCCCACCGTTGCCTCATCTCACTGCCGTGCCTCCGCTCGTGCTTCTTCAAGTCCTTCACGTACAGTCTGTCCTGAGATTTACGTCAGAGGGCGTGACGTCAAAGAAGATGGGTAGGATCTCCGGCTTCCCGGTCGATTCGTAGAGCTCCATCACACAAGCGAGCTTGCGGAGGCACCAAGCGCTTGAAGCGTAGCCTCTAGAGAGGACTGGTATGCAGATCTTGGAGTCGCCGACTGCTCTTAGGAGATCGTCAATCCGATCGCTGGCGGGAAGCTTGTTGCTGTCTTTGTAGGTGATGATCCCCGGCCGACCATGGTCCGGTAGAGGCAGTCAATGAAGGGGTAGCGAGCATCAGGCCCTCTGAAACTCAGGAACACCTGACACTGGGGAGCTGATGCGCCATAGCCGCGCTTGCTGCCACGTTTTTGGGGGGTCTTCCCTCAAAAAGGGGCTCTCGTCTTGCTCTGTTATTTGCTTGACTTGGAGCTGCATCTTCGATGGTATTAAAAAAGTAGAAACCATGCACGAACCGATATAAAGGAATCCCCAACTAATTTGCTCTCTAGAGGTCTTAGTTTTACTTTCAGCTTATGCAGAACCTCTTTCATAACTAGTTCAATAACTTCGTCGTGCCTGCCACAAACCAAACACTTTAAGTAAAAGAAAACAAATAACAATCTCACTACTACTTCCTAGCAGATAGCATTTGAGTTGGATCGCTACTACAAGTCTCAGGTAATTTTAATAAGGCCAAAAGAATTTCGGTTCAATAGATTCCGTAGGATATGATTGGTGTTATGCCGATAAACTTACAATTTCCCCATATTTCTGAGAATAAAGATGTTTCTTTGTGGTCCAAATTATAGACATCATTTTATAATTAGATCAAATTCACTCGTATAACTATCACTAACCAAAATGGCCCTACTTATGCATGATAATTGGTGAATTGGCTCTCCTTTGGGTGAGAAATAAAATTTATTACTCATATACCAAAAACCGGTTTGTATATGACGCATCAACTGATATGTTTCATGTCGAATTTCGAAACACTCCGGCTTGTTTTCACTACAATTGACAAGAATAATAAGAGAGTAGCATTTCGAGTGAAGCTTGAAGAAAGTTCCATTAATAAAAGTTTACCTACGGTTTCCCTCGGACTTCCCATCCCTTGATCTCAGCCACTTTTCTCAGAGCCAAATCCCATCGTTGCCTGATCTCGCTGCCGTGCCTCCGCTCGTGCTTCTCCAAGTCCTCCACGT
This sequence comes from Eucalyptus cladocalyx, assembly GCA_017140615.1. Classification (NCBI taxonomy): domain Eukaryota; kingdom Viridiplantae; phylum Streptophyta; class Magnoliopsida; order Myrtales; family Myrtaceae; genus Eucalyptus; species Eucalyptus cladocalyx. The sequence goes on from CM029518.1 coordinate 12,690,607, forward strand.
ACACCTCCGTCCTGAGCTTGACGTCCAAGGGCGTGACATCAAAGAAGATGGGTAGGATCAACAGTTTTTCCCGGTCGATTCGTTGAGCTCCATCACATGAGCGAGCTCACGGAGGCAGCAAGTGCTTGAAGCGTAGCCTCTGGAGAGAACTGGTACGCAGATCTTGGATTCGCCGACCGCTCTCAGGAGATCATTCATCCGATCACCAGGGTGAAGCTCTTCGCTGTCTCTGTAGGCGATGATCCCCTGGCCAACCATGGTCCGGTAGAGGCAGTCAGTGAAGTTGTCGCCAGTGTCGGGCCGTCTGAAGCTCAGGAAAACGTTGTACTGGGTCGCCGACGCGCTGGAACCTCCAGTTGCTGCCATGTTTTTGGGGGGCCTTCCCTCGCGAATGGGCTCTGTCTCGCTCTGGTTTTTGCTATGCTCAGACTCGGAGCTGCCTCTTCGGTTGTGTTAAAAACTACAACTCACGTTGACGCACAAAACCATTTCGAGGAAATGAATCCATCAAAGACACTTCCTCGGAGAATCCATCGTGATGACTTGCCCCGCTAGTGTCCAGCTTCGGCGATTATGATCTGGATGGTCTGAAAGCATATAACTTTTGGAATTGCGTCGATAGCGTTCTAAGCGCGAAAAACTTACCGAGGAAGTTAAACCGTATAGTCTTTATTTCCCTGCACCTTCAGACCAGACCATTTCAATCTAGACCGTCGATCCCGATATTAACAGATGTTCACGATGTCGCCCTTTCTTGCTGCCCATCTTACCTGGTCCGTTTCGGCAGAATTGAATGAATTGATCCCGGCCCCTTGCTTTTCCTCAAATGGTCCAATCTTCACCGCTCATCTTGATTTGTCTAGGGGCTCATCATTCCTTTTTTGTACCTTTCCGTCCACCGTCCCTTTTTCACGTCTCTTCGACATTTTGTTCGTGTAGTGATAGTTAACAGGTTACTTATTAATGTGTTCAAATATACAATAACAAAAGTATACTACAAGCATGGACGAAGAGGTAAGTTTTTCTTGCCATACTCAAACCAACAGATAAAATTTATCCTACCATTGTCTCTCTAATAGGAGATATTATGTTACATGAGCACAGTATATGGACCAAACCGAATAATCTAAATAAGGACCGTTGATAATGGCAGTCTCTAGTCCCAATTTGGCGGCTTGGATTTTGTTCAGTGTACATATAGAATTCATCGATCACTTTTTTCTTTTTGCAAAAATGAAGAAGGCCCTTGGCACGGTTTGTACGGTTACATAGATGGTCAAGCTGCTCTTATCAAATGATTTCCATGAAGGAAGCTCCTATAGTGAAGAACTCAAGAAGGAAAGAGGGCTAACCTCAACTTTGGGTGCATATACAAAAGAGACGTTTTTTACGTAGTTTGAAATCTGACAAGAAATTAGTAAATATATATATATATATTTATCTGTCCTATCTATGTTCTACTATACACTATCAATTTCTCATTTTGCAATTTCCAGGACTTGAACACCGGACCTCTTGCAAGTGCGCCTCCAACCCTGGCCCCCTTTGCCACTGGATGCCTGACGGTACTAACTGAGTATGTCTTACATGTCTTGTAATAAAAATATCATTTATTTAAAGCTCAAAACTATCTGAGATGATGATATCTACACCAACTGAATGGTATATATAAAATCATCTCAATAAGAAAAGTTCCACAAAGGAAAAACGTAGGACATGCTTGGGAAAGGGTTATGATACTATAAGTTTCTCTACTTTTCGTTTTCTGGTGTTCCGCATATTAAATAAAAGACATTTACTCAAATACAAAATAAACATAAGTGAACTATAAAAAGTGGAAGTCGTTCAAAATATATACCATAATATTTCTATGCAGTAAGTCTAGCGGATGCTCCCAATACGATGGTATGAAGAAAGAGTACCATCCTACAACAAAGCCTACATATATCGAAATCTAGCTTTTCAAACCTATAACCTACCATCCTCTGAGTTGATTAACTAAAGATCTTCATCAAATATATAAAGCTTTCCAAAACTATCTACTCAATATTACTTATTTGTTGACACATAAATTTTATTATTTTATTTAGGATTTAATCGCATAGAAAATTATGAATTAATTTTTAAACCCTAGCCAACCAAATAATTTTGAGTAAATTGCATCGTATTAGCATTATGAATATTTGCATCACTAATGGTAATTTATAAATTTTTCCAAAACGTTTTTCATCAAAAAGAAAAGAAAAAAAAAAGAGAATAAGAAAAAATATTATCATCATTGAAAATTATAATGAAAAAGAGAAAAGAAAAAGAGAAAAGAAAAGAAAAGAAATCGAATAGGGCTGGGCAGGGGTTGGGCCATCCTTTAATGATTTTCCTGCTCCTCCTCTTCCTTATTCTTTTCTCTTTTTGTGTGGGCTGGCCCACCTCTCTTCTTCCTTCTTTTCTCGGGGACTGGCCCATCTCCTTTCATGTCGGCCCGGCCCGTGCTTGGGTCTTCTTCCTCCCTCACGCCCTCACGCTGGTTTTGCTTTGGCAGGAAAAGAAACGTCCAAACCAGAGAGGGAGGCAGAGGGTCGCGAGCGCAGGCGACATGGTAGCACAATTCACATGGTGAGTGCCGGCTAGTTTTAGTCACTAAAGTGGCTGGATAAAAAAAAAAAAAAAAGCCAAGTTAATGTCATCATAATGCACTTTGGCTGCATTTGGTAACACATCTGCAAAGCCCTCTACAAAACCATATGTTTACTAAATAACATTTCTCTTAAAATTACTTTCTAAGATATTTTTCAATTTATTTTACCAAATGGTCATTACTTTGCGTGTTTTTTAAATTAAAATCTTTGTATTAAGTCAAATCAAACGCAGCCTATCATTACCATGGGTCCGCAGCCACCAAAGCTACTTCTATTGTCTAGAATCAACCATGGACATGGACAATGGGCCAGTGGGCCAGTGGTAGAAAATCTGCGTGGTGCAACTCAATATAGATGACACTATAGTCCATGATAGAAATTTAGGCAAACCGCTCAACTTGTTATTTAATTTTCTTAAAGTTTTCTATAGGCTCATTTAGCACCTCCATAGCCCCACATCAGTGCTAAATGTCCTTAAATCGCACAACAAAAAAGTCGAAACAATAAACAAGGTCACGGTATATATTTTTATTGTCTAAAATCAATGGACTTATTAAATATACTACTCATACTAGTACTTGATTGCACATTTTGACAAGCTCTAGAACTCAATGGCATGATGCAACAATTTTGGTGAACCTCATTTGTGGAGATTGTCATAGAAAATCAACAAACTTATCGAATATACTTGAAATTCTGACTTATGAAATTGTTGAGTAGGATTCTCTTATGTCTTTGCTCCCACAGCTTATATCAAAGAATCTTTGGAAAAGAAGGGTTTGGCTTCCAATGACTAATTTAAACGTTCGACGGTCCATTCTTTATTTCAAACATTCTGCATTAATTTAAAATCATGAGAATTGACAACAAATGTCATCAAATTATTATAAGAAAAAAACTCAATTCCTTTTATATCTGGAAAATTACGAATTTCTCAGCGTTTCCAAAACATGAGACTTACTGGAATTGTGTGCATGACTGACCTTTCAGGTGGTACATGCTTTTCTTTGTTTTCCAAGTGAGGCATGAGGATCTTGCATATGGCATTTTAATCATCTGTGGTTGCAAAGCCTCTGTATGAGGTTGTTTAGTTTGTATCGTCTCATCGCACTGCTGACGTTTATATTTGCACATCTTCACAATCAAGAAGACAAAATTAAAATTGAAATGGAGGGAGATGACCTCCATTTACCGACTGCTCCTAAAATACTCGTCGGAGGTATTTGACGAATATAGATTCATTTTTACTATGTTTTAAATAGCATGCTCAAGAAAAGAGGGAATACTACCCCGTTGAACACTTGAAATTTACAGGCTGCTTTAGACTTCGTTACGAGAGAAGCGAGAGAAGCGCCCTCATCTAACTGGCCAAGCGGATCAGCGTGCGTACAGGAGGTGACCCAGGGGAGCGCTCTCATTTAGCTGACAACCATTCTCTTATTAAGGAGATCTTTGTTACTACAAAGCTCTCACTGGTTTATTTGATTTTGCAGACGTCCATCATCATTGACTTCAGGCGACTTATAGCCCTTGCCTCCGTTACCGTTCGCTTCCTTCAACTCCATGCTGCGACCTCTCTGTTCGCCCCTGTTCCACGGCAGGGGGAGTCACAAAAACTCAGATCTCACTCGAGATTTCTTCCCCCGCACCGGCAATCAGTGAAGACGCTTCCTGGACTTCACTTATTCGTTTGATCATTGTTTGTGACCATCTACTGCATCCCCAAGGTAATTGCATAGTGGCAATCCATAAGAAAAGACCGATATACTGCTCTGTTCTGGTAGGTTGAGTCCGAGTAATTTGATCGAAGTCTGAGAGGAAAATGATACCGATTGAGGAGCTAACGGTAGTCTGAACACACTTTGATGCCAGTCGCCGCAGGGAATCGCCTTTTGCTATTCTTTTGTATGAAGCCGATCGGCCATAGCTGCTGGTAATTCACCTTTTGCAAGATCGAAATGAGTATCTTCTGTTTTGGGTGTGCGAGAATGAAAACAGAGGCTGAGAATGTAGTTCTTGCTAACTTGAAAATAGTACGTGTGAGGGGTAACAGCCGTGATTGTGATTCATCCATGATAGTTTCATGTTGAACCGGTTTTGACCTCCACTAATTCGTCATCGTTTTGTTAGTCACCTTAAGAGTTAAATTCCCGAGAATCTTGAATTTTAGATGCCTCACATGTTTGCGTACGCGTTTGTCGTAACATATTAGATCCCGGATTGTCTTTGCTGGAGGCTTCTTCTCTGCGGGTCATTTGAGCGAATGCATTTTCAGCATATGCAAATACATGCGTCCTCTATCTACATGTCTTCTGGGTTTACATGTCATTGCTACACAACACTTACTTCCATATACACGGGTTCTATGACGCGAATATATGAGCTCCGGCAGTGCAGATATACGAGTGAATGGATGAAGAATGACGAGCGAGTTGAGCAAGAATGAAAGGAAGTGTGATGGAGGTTTGAAGAGATGGGAGCTTCGTGAACTTGAGAGTGATGTTATCTTTTTCTTGGTTTTTAGGGTAACTTGATCTCCTAGATAGTTCTTAAGAATTAAAAGAAAAAAGAGCAAAAGACAGAAATTTTGAAAACAAATAATTAAAATATAAAAGGTCGTTAGCAAATCTCTTAGATCTACGTCTAGGGAATAGTTCATATTTAGCATTTAATATCACCACTGAAGACCACTAGTAGGGAATTTCTGTTAGTCAAAATTAAACTTCGGTTCCAATTTTAGGGACTTAGCTCACGGGACTTTGGGCTTTCAACTTTCCTAATGATGACATTTTCCCAAAGTAATCGGAATTTTTTTTAATATCAAAACTCAATTTTTTTCATAAGGGCTCTCTGGGCCATTTTCTTCATTGGGCCCCTCTTCATAGGCTTCACTCCCAACTATGACTCCTTCCTATTGAGCTGCTTCACTAGTGTTGGCGTCAACTATACCTTTTAAGAACATCGCCAGTGTCTTCCTTGCCTTCTCTTGTGGGTCTCAAGAACCCATGAGAAAAGGCAAGGAAGACCTCGACGATGCAGATGACAATCACAAGGGCATAGCTGATGTTGACATTGGTGAAGCGGTCCAATAAGAAGGGGGCATAGCCGGAGGCAAATCCCATGAGGAAGGGCATGGTGAAGAATATGGCCCCCGCCAACATGATCATGTAGCAGACATCAATCCAATTAGAGGTCCGCCTCACCATCATCCACCTAAGGAGTGAGATTACATTGAGAATCCCCATTAGGGCTTAACTTGCACATCAATTATCTTCGGGTCCTCCTTTATGTATACCACTGCCTCGCTCGTCAATCCTATGTCTTCCCCAATTAAAAAAATAAAAAAATAAAATCTTATTTAGCATCACAATGTTCCCACATAAACCGTAACTATATATACAAGAAGTTGAAAAAATAAAAATAAAAAGCATTTCGTCCCCTATTTTCCTCCCTTATCCTTGAATTTATTTTCCTTATTTCATAGTTGAGCTATAAATTCAGATCCATTCGAATTCTAAGTTGTTGAATTCATTCGATAGAAGTTTACCCAATGCTGTAACTATCAAGTTAAATAAGTCATTGTTTCAAGTTCTTAATTAGATATTGTGCCCTGTCGCATAATTTGATATGTGAAGAACATATTAAAAAGAGTAGATCAAGATGATGGAGTCTAATTAGTAGGAGTGAGCTTTGTTGATGCACGAATCGGGCAGATCCTCAAGGAGACGGTAATGGACCGGAATGCTTTGAATTGCACCGCCAAAAATAAAAAAGTGGTCGGATGTTTGTCCGCCGTGGATCTCCAATGCCCAGATCAATGTCTTTTTTTGGAAGGAGATGCTAAATATTGAGAAGGCATACATTGCCAAAGGACAATTGTATTTTGTAGAGGGAGATCATGGGCTTACTAAACTGGGCTTATTCGCGAGTTAGTGTGAACTATAAGCTTTTTCTTACTCATAGGGCCCGATTTTTTTCTTTCTTTTTTTTCGGCAGGCTTGGCCTGACCAATGCGATGAACCAAGCAGAATTCTCCTTACTTTAGTACAGTTCCAAGAGAAGTGGTAGCTTATTCAAGGCTCAAGCTACCACGCAACGCATAACGAAGCAATATGACAACACTCAAGAAAAGTGACAAGATTACGAGCGGCAGGTCAATATTCAGGACAAGTGGTCCATGCACATGATCTTGTAGAGCTAAATGCAACTCTACCAAAATAAAAAAAGTTTGCTCCAGTCTTAAAATAACAATAGACAAATCCAATGAAATAGTCATCAATTAGAAGAAAAAAAAATACTTTTCTCCCGTGCTTTTATGCTTTTTCTAATCAAATCCTGATATTTTTAATTTTCTAACAAAATCCTTACACTTGCGCATATAGTCAAATGAAGATCTTCCAACACCATATTTGGCCAAACTCATCCGACATGATTGTCCAACAACATCAGGACATTTTATCGACATGGATCTACCAAGAAAAAAATAAGAAGAAAAGAAAAGAATTCGTCAACATTGACAAAATGGTGCCCACGTCAATCTCTAATGTTGTTCGACAGTCGCGTCCCCAAATTTGGCATCGGGAGACTTGATTAGATAATTTGTGCAAGTGAAAAAATTTGATTAGAAAAATTAAGAATTAAAAAATTCGTGAAAGTATAGGAGCGGAAAGCAAAATTTCTCCAGAATTAAAATATGGAGAAGTATCATAGGAGGGGAAATTCTCACATAGATCAAGTTCAAGGCCCGACCACATACAATCACACGGAGTTCGTACGAAAAGAAACGAGAAGGATGATTTCTAAACTCCCAACATGACCACGACCGCGTGCACAAATATGGTGGCTCATCCCCAAGCCTTGCTCGTCCATGGCTCGTGAGGCGGCTCATCCACATATCTAGCGGCCACGGCTCATCCGTCGCTGTGAGCCTTGACAGTGAGCTTGATATCCCAGTGGCCATCAACTGCGAGCTCAAATAGCAAATAATATACAGATGAACGAAGTCGGGGGCTTGAGCACAGCATGGGCGAGCAACACCAACGACACATCAACGCGCTCGGCCATGGACGGACCATGCTAATGAGCAGCCAAGGACGAACTATATGCTGACGGCAGCCTTGAACGCGTTCGGCCATCGACAGCCAAATATGGAGAGCGACGCCAGCAGAGGCCAGAGGCAACGCCAGCAGAAGCTAGACGCGGCACTGGCAAAGTGAAGGAGGAACCAAAATTAGTTGAACACACTCTTGAGAATTGAGATGACATAGAAGTCTGTGCCCTTTTCTTCTGCCACCAAAATCTCATCCTAGAAGAAATTAGAGTTGCTTGTAGATATCATCTAGTTAGTCTCTTCTACCATCAGTTTTGTTCACTTCACAAACAATGGCACAGGAAAGACAAATATCTTCTCTTAGATCTAGTCATCCATGACAGCACAATGCTAGGATCAAGGCTTGAACGTCTTAGTAATCTTGACAGATTTTGGAGGCGTTCGTGCAAGATTGATTTAATGATCACCCTTTGGGACATCCCAAAATTGCCTACTTCAGCTTCTTTTTCCTAAAAGCAGAGAAGATTCCATACGCAAATTGCATTCCGGTTTCTAGGAAACTTGTCACTCGACCACAACGCACTTGAGTGGTTTATTAAGAAGAGTGCTAGTATTCTCATGGAGCCCTAGATTTAGCTTCTATATCCTTAACCATAATGCATAGAGATCCATTCAGTTTTTCCTGACACCACGTCTGCGTTATCCTGCAAGACATGTACTTTTCCCGTCCCGGCTGCGAAGACTTCTCACTTGGAAAAACCCCAAGGGCTTGCAGATCCCATGTAATATGCCTACGGAACAATCAATGCTGTCTTTTTTCATTTTTTGTTTTCCGGATTTTTCTCCATCTCATCATCCTAGGACAGGAAAAGATGAGTTAGTCTTCTAACGGGCAAGTTAAATTCATTTCTTCATCAAACTAAACTGGGGATTAACTTTTTGCTGCAACAAATTGTGCCTGCAATGCTAGATCTTTACTAATACCTTAGCGACTTGCTTTGTTGTTAAATTATATTTTGAGTTTGAGACGTGTACGAAACCTTGAAGGACCTTGATTTGTTCAAATTCAGTGTGCGCTTTAATTCGAGTCAAATTTGGACTTTTTGGGCTTTGGAAAATTTGATTTTGTTTTCTGTTCGAGGAAGAGTATTATTTATTTTTGACCGTTTCGACTTCGTGGGCTCTTTGTTTATATCGCATATGGAGGAAATATATATATATGCACTTGTGGGGTCAGTAGATTTGTCGAAGGAAATAAAATGAAAAGGCGTGGGTTCTAATTTTCTCATCCCCTTCAACCACAGCAGCGCAAAAAGAAAAGAAAAAGGTGGAGTTCTCCTTCTAGCCACGCGGAGAGGAAGAGGAAGAGGAACACGGTGATCGTTTTTTGCGCGAAGAGTTTACATCCTCCTTCTCTTTCCGGAGATACGGGTGTTTAAAACAGTAATTCTCCACAAGGCTAAACACTGTGATTTAGGTGGAATCTAAGGTTCAGAAGCACATGAGTATGTGAGCTATTGTAGTTTATACTCGTTAGATTGATTAGTGTGGATTTGCAACTAATCTCCCTATAAAATAGATATCCACATTGGGACTTCATGCGCTCCTTATTGTTCCTCGTTGATTTATCTGGTTATTTCATTCTTGCAGGTTGATTTAATAATAAAATTCAATTAGTTTCTACATTAAATTTACAACAATTGGTATGACAACTAAATTTAGAATCTTTTCTAGATTTGATTTGGAGTTTTTGCTTGTATGATCGTTGTTCGGAAATTTTGTTGTTGCAACTATGCCTAGAGTAAAATAGAAATTCAAAAATTTAACATGAGAAACAACTTGGGTGGTGAAGCGAGATGAGACATTGGATGGGAAGGCTAAGTTGCGGGAAATGATAAAAGATGCCAATAAAGATGAGCTAATGGAGAGGGCAAAAAGTATAATCATGTTGATACCATCGAGATTTTAATATAAGTGGTGGAGAAGAGAGATGCTGCAGCGTTATGAGGAAAATTTCGGGCTCTTTATATGAGAAAGGATTTAAATAATTATCATATGTTGAAGATGATGTTTCTGTTTCGACAGTCGGAGCGTGCTTCCACCAAAAACCACTTAGATGAGTCTAATAAGCTTGTGATGGATTAGAAGAACGCAGGTGAGATCTTAATTGATAAGAAAATAGGACATGATGAGGTTGTTTCTCCAATGAATGGAAAAAAAAGTTACAAGATGATGGTCTATTGCAAAATGTAGCATGAGGTCGATCACTTGCCCCTACTAGTCTCAAGCTTCATCGACTATGATCTGGATGGTCTAAAAGGTAAATAAGCTTTTGGAAATGCGTCGATCGCATCCTTAGCATGCAAAACTTGCCGAGGAAGTCAAGCCTGTCGTTATTCCCCACCTTTGGATCAGATTGTTTCAATCTAGGACCGTTTGATCGCGATATTTAGCAACGTTCACGATGTCACCCTTTCTTGCTGTCCATCCTACCTAGTCCGTTTCGGCATAATTCAATGAATTGATCCCAACCCTTGCTTTTCTCAAATGGTCCAATCTCCACCGTTCAGGAGGCAGTTCACCGTGCAGCTCCCTACAATCATCGGCATAACTCTTCCAAACCACTTGAATTATTGTTTAGTTAATCAAGATATTTTGTTTTTGTTGTGATAATTAACAGGTGACTAGAATCATGTTTGTGGTGATAATCATTGTTTAGTGAATCAATGAAACCTAAATACATCGAATTCCACCTTTTCAAACTTGAGACCTACTGAGATTTAAAAAAAAAAACTTTAGACCTACCATCCTCAAAGTTGATTAATCAAAGATCTCAATCAAATTGTCCGCTCTATAATTTATCCAAACCTAACAATATTATTAGCACACTACTCAAGCAACAACCTTAGCTCCAACTAGAACGTGAACACTAACTGCCCAAATATCCAAAACAGTCACAAGACTAGTTATTAAAGTTCTAGCATACCGATACACTTCAGGCAAATGCCAAATCAGAATAACCTTTCTCTACAGCAGCTTATGCACCCTTCGATGCTATATCTTGCTGCAAGCACAAGGGGATTCCTCCCAACGTCAACAGGAGGAGCAATATGCAGCAAGTCATTCCTAGCTCTCCATATATTGCATATGGAAACCATTCTACAGTAGCTTCAGCGTAATCAACTCAAAAACTAGTCCCTGGGCGGCCTGCTTTATCCAGTGAAGTCCAATAATCCATTTCCTGGGAACTCGATCGGTAGTACATAGGACTAGAGGTCTCCTCCACATCCGCGAAGGGAGAAGAGTTTTGTCAAGAGGCTTGCTGTCACCACTTTCTTATTTCACTGTCCTTTTTCTTTTCAAGTTCATGTGTACGGTGAGCTAGTTAAAATTAATGATCAACAAGCCCCAGATACAGTCTATTTCCAGCTTGATTGTTTCGTTCATTTTATTATTTTTTTTTGTATTTTGGCATTCTTTAGTTATTTGAGCAACTTTGATAGAACCATTAATTTACCAAAAATGGATAAAGAAACAGTGCCTTGCTGCATATGACCAAAAAATTGATAACAATCACCGCAACTGACTCCAAAATATTGGGTTATCTGGAGAATTAAGTCATCCTCTTCTTTAACTGCTTAAAAATGACTTCTCAGGGCATGAAAAAAAAGAGGGACCTAAGGCACAACTAATTAGAAGAACGTACCAATACCTAGAGCTTGACCTGGTCCGATATTGCGCACCTTTGAGAGAAGTATCATATGTATCGGAAATCGATGTGGCACCCAAACGGGTTTTCATAAAATGGAATTAATTACCTCGAACAAATCCACATAAAGTTTCTCCTGTGATGGACCTGGGAGAGGGGGAACATGTCCTTAGAGCAAACTCCAATACTTCTGGCAATTTCACAGATTCCCAAACTCGATCACATTGTGAATTCATTCATCTCTCCATTGCTAGAATCAGTCGCATTTTGCTTATAGAATTGAGCATGAACTTCTGGAAGCATCCGAAGATGTGGTTCGTGGAGGAACTTGGGAATTATTCAAGCCTGTAAGAATAGTTTGTACTATTGAGGGAAGCTAATAGATGATATTATATCCAAAATAGCAGCAGAACATCCGAAGATTAGTTCAATTCCTGTTAGTTTTCGTACGTTGATAAGCTAATAGATGTTAATTTGTGTGACAGGATGACAGTATATTCATTTTAACAGCAGTGACTTACTTGTAGAATCGAGCTCAGTGTCGGGTTCTGGAGACCATAGAAAACCTATAGTCAATGGCAAGTTCTGAGAATAGTAGTTATTGGTCTCCATCGTTGATTCTTCTGCATCTGTTTCCCTTGCATCTTCCTAGTACAAGAAAAAATGAATCAGTCTTCTCATCCAATCCATCAGCTTTGAAGTCCGACCATTCCAATGCTTCATATCATAGTCAAGGTACAAAGCACATTTTATTTTATTTATGGATCATGTGTAAACCAAGGTGTACATTATACACCTTGGCTTACACATCATGTTGAAAATTAATTATGCAAACGAGTGCTAGCAGATCTATCATAATCCAGAGCTTTATTAATTTCCAGCAAATATCCACGTGAAAGGACTTGATGAACTCAACATAATTATCCAACGATTATCAGTATAATGATTATATATCTATTAACTATGTAGATATTTCACCTACAATTTTTGGCTACTTCATATTTTGCTCTAATTAGATTTAACTATCATAAAAAAAAAAAAAAAAATTATGTTCCGCCATTTGACTAGATAAAGATGTACGTGATATCATGAACTATATGTTTTATACTGGCATCTTCTTCTTCTTCTTTTTTAACGAATTTTTCTGTTTGATAAATCTTAGACAAGAAAAAGAGTGAATATCAAGCAATATTTAAAGTTTTGACGAATGATAGAGTTGTACTATTTCACATGCTTGCCTTTCTAAGTTGACTGCAAACCATACAGTTAAAGTTTGTTAGGCATAGCTCAATAAGTAGAACATTGTTGAGTGGTGGGTATTGCATATAAGCTCTGTTCCTGGTATACCTTTTTTCACTATTTTTCCTTTTCTCATGGCTCACCCAATAAGTACTACTTCAAATCTTTCATATTACATAAATCGTATATTTTTTATATTATTTATTAGTTCATTTTAAACTCTAAAGGATAAGTGTAGAGAGCGTGATTTTTATCTTTGCTTGATGAAATATTAATAAATCGTTGTTTAGTTATGTAAAGGATCTTTATTAAGCCCACTGCTCGTATCAGAAACAATTTACACACTCACCATTGGATGGTTGACACGTTGAAAAATTTGATTACAAAATTAAGTTCAGATAGTAAAATAATGAATGTTTCTTTTACACTAATAGTGGACCTAACCATAATCAATAGATTTATATAAAAAAGTATGAATTAAGACATGCAAGAGAGAGAGAGAGAGAGAGAGAGAGAGAAGGAAGCAAATGGAACAAGCGAAAATGAGGAAATGTGATGCCTACTACATGCGTTTCTGAAAAATGAAAATTTGAAAAATAAGTGAAGGATAGAAGGAAGGCGCACCTTGTTGAATGGCATTCCCATCATGACAAGAATCATCTCTTTGTAACCCCGGTAAGTACCCTCATAACTACTTAGTGTCATGCAACCCCATACTTCTATCCTGCATTCATTTGGTATCTTTGAGTCGGATACATTAGTCAACCTTTCCAATGATCCACACCTAGAAAGATACAAAAAACCTAAAAGCTCCAATTCCTCAAGGCCCTCAACAATCCGGAGCCCATTGCATTGGTAGATCCACAAAGTCTTCAGCTTCTTCGAGTTTGATAAACCATGCAAACTTCCCAGGGAATCGCAGTAGCCAACTCGAAGTTCCTCTAATGATTCCATTGTACTGGGAAATTGAATTTCAAGTAGCTTTGGGCAATCTAAAACTTCCATTTTATAGAGCTTCCTTAGGCTTGATGAAATTATCGACAGTCGCTCAAGAAACTTGCATTCTCTCACACCTAAATTTCTCAACAATTCAAGCCCATCCAATTGAATTTCCCTTAGTGGAGAGCTATGAAGACACAATATGGACAAATTTTTCAAGTTGGAAAATTGTGGTCCAACGACTATCGAGTCAAAATTGTCCATGCCAGATAAAGTGAGTTCTCTAAGTCGAGGTAGGCAACCCAACTCTATTGATGAAATGGGAAAATCTGAAAGGCCCCAGCTCAACTTCTCTAGCTTAGATAACTTTCCAACCCATTGCAATTGGAATGTTTGCATTGGGTTTGATGGTTGGGCAGGTGCTTGTCCAAAGCCATTAGACAGAAGCATTTCCACTAGATTCATTAGGTTACTGAGATCCGGAACTAACCGCAACGATGTCGAGTGAACACGTAGACAATGCAAACTCGAGGGAAGCTTTGGCAACTCTTGAAGCTCATTACAATGCGTTAAATCCAGCTTTTGGAGTCGCGTGAGGTAATCGATTGCCATCGGCACTGCACTAATATGAGTATATGAAATGTCGAGGACACGAAGAGAAAATAGTTTGCCAATTTGAGTCGGAAGTTCACCTACAAGTTGTTCACAATGTTCAACATAGAGCTCCTCCAACTTCTCTAGCATTTCAATATTGGCAGGTAACCTCCTTATTGGACTAAATCCCATCCTCATCACCTTTAGTTGCTTCAGATTTTTTATTGAATCAGGTAACTCAACAATATTTGTCCATGAGAGATTCAACTCCTGTAATGATGTCAAGTTGCCTATTGATTCTGGAAGCTCCCCCAAATTTCGACAATATCTGAGTGAGAGAAACTCGAGTTGCGTAAGCTCTCCAATAGAAATTGGAAGTTCCACAATTGGTGTGCCTGATAGATTTAGGAATGACAGATGTTTTGCATTGCCAATTGAATAAGGTAAATTTGTAATTCTTGAGGATGATATATCCAACTTAGACAATGATCCTAATTTCCCTATAGAGTATGGGAGTTTCTTCATTTGGGAGCACTTTTTGATAGAGAAGTGCTTAAGATTCACCAGCCCTCCAATCTCTTCGGGCAAAGTTCGAAGATTCATACAACAAATGATGTCCAAGTGAGTAAGAACTTTCATCTTCCCAATTGAGGAGTCAAATTTTCGCAAGTTTAGAACGTAGTGAAAATATAATGTTTCTAAACTTGTGCATCCAAAAGAGTCTGGAGTCCATTCCAATTCACCATCTCTTGTGTGATAAGGAACTTCCAATTTTTCTAACATCTGCAAAAGTAGCTAAAACATTCTCAGAGAGGGGTCAAAGAAAAAAAATACTACGTTGAAAGAACAAAAGTACTAATTCAGACTTTCAAAACTTTTCCTCCACCCCCAATTTTTGGCGATTCTATTGTGTGAAAGTTCGAAAGTTACTAGATTTTTCAAGTGCAAATTGGTCATTCCACAATCTAGAAGAGGAAAATCCCAAAAAGCCATCTTAGCTTCAGGCGATGATTGTTGATGTCTCCAACAAAAGTCCTTGGTTTTATTAGCTTTTGACATGTATTCATAAAAAAGAACTTGCTGAACTCAACATAATTATCCAACGATTTAGCAGTATATTGATTCGATATCCATGAAGTACGTGCATATTTCACCCAAATTTTATTGGCTACTCCGTATTTCACTTTAATCAGATTCAGCTATCAAGAAAAGAAAACAATATGTTCTGCTAGATAAACAGATATCATGAATTATAGGTTTTGTACAGGCACCTCTATTTTTTACAGAATTCTTTCTATTTAATAGAAAACTTGAACAAATCCTTTGACAAGAAAAAATTGTAATATCAAGCAATATGTAAAATTAGGGCAAATGATAGAGTTGTGCTATTTCACATGCTTGCCTTCTAATGGAGACTGCCAAACCATATAGTTAGTCTAATAGGCATAGCAGGATAAGTAGAACATTGTTGACAAGTGACAATTGCATATAAGCCAACTCTATTTTTGGTGTATCTTTTTTCACTACTATACATTTTCCCGTGGCTCACCCAATTGTAACACCTCAAATACATTAATTATATATTCGTTTCTATATACTTATTTTTTTCATTTTAAAATATGAAGGGAAAGTGTAGTTGTTCAAAAGAAATTTATTCACTTCATCAACGCGAGAAGAATTTTGGGTCCATAGAAGAGACCATACCTGTACGATGAGCGGTTGGCCACGTTCCAAGAACAGCGCCGCACCCAAGGCCGAGTATTGAGAAATGTTAACAGAGAAAGAACCACACGAAGCGGCTGTCTGCGGAACGTAGAGAGAGAGAGAGAGATGAAAGTAACGGAACAAGGGAAAGAAAAGTCATGCCTACCGCCTGCGTTTCCGAAAAATTAAAATTTGAAAAATAAGTGAAGGGTAGAAGGAAGACGCACCTGGTTTAATCCCTTCCTCGTCCAGTCAAGAATCTCCTCTCTATAATACTCGTAACGGCCATAACCGAAAAATGGTAACTCCTTGCACTTCCATACAGATATCGTGCATTCATTTGATATCTTTGAGTTCAATAGATTAGTCAACACTTCGAACGATCGACACGCGGTGAACTCCAAGTGCTGCAAAAGCTCCAATTCTTCAAGGCCCTCAATAACCCGTAGCACACGGCAGCTTTTGAATTCTAAAGTCTTTAGCTTCTTCGAGTTTGATAAACCATACAACCCTCCTAGGGATTTGCAGTTACGAACCATGAGCCACCCCAATGATTTCATCGTACTGAGAAATCGAATTTGAAGTAGCTTTGGGCAAAACATAACTTTCATTTGAGAGAGATTTATCAAGTTTGATGAAATAACTGACAGTCCCTCGAGAAACTTGCAATTTGTCACAATCAGATCTCTTAATAGCTCAAGCCCATCAAGTTGAATTTCCCTCAGTGGACAGCAACAAAGATGCAATCTGGACAAATTTTTCAAGCATGAAAATTGTGGTCCAACGACTACCGAGTCAAAACTATCCATGCGAGGTAAGGTAAGTTTTTCAAGTCGATGTAGGCAACCCAACTCCGTTGACGGCACGGGAAGATCTGAAAGGCACAACTCCAACTGCTTCAGCTTAGATAACTTCCCAACCCATTGCAATTGAAGAGTTGATGCCTGTGCAAGTGCTGGTCGAAAGTTGTTGGACAGTTCCAAATCCACTAGATTCGTGAGGTTACTAAGATCTGGAACGAACCGCAATGATGCCGATCGAACACGTAAACAATTCAAACTCGAGGGAAGTTTTGGCAACTCTTGAAGCTTATTACAAAATGATAGATCCAGCTTTTGGAGTTGAATGAGGGACTTAATTGTCGTTGGGACTGCACAAATACAAGTTTGTGATATGTCTAGGATACTTAGAGACAATAGCTTACCAATTTCAGTTGGGAGTTCGCCCGCAAGTTGTCGACAATTTTGGACATTGAGCTCC
Source organism: Eucalyptus cladocalyx (assembly GCA_017140615.1). Lineage (NCBI taxonomy): Eukaryota > Viridiplantae > Streptophyta > Magnoliopsida > Myrtales > Myrtaceae > Eucalyptus > Eucalyptus cladocalyx. Next base: position 12,707,738 of record CM029518.1, read on the forward strand.
TCCATGCTCTCTAGCATTCCAATACCGACAGGCAACCTCTGTATTCGACAGGATGCCATCCTCATCACCTTCAATTGCTTGAGATTCTTTATTGAATCAGGTAACTCAATAATTATTGTCTTTGAGAGATCCAACTTCTGTAATTTTGTTAAATAACCTACTGATTCTGGAAGCTCCACAAAATTTTGACAACTAGAGAGCGAAAGGAATTTGAGTTGTGTAAGCTCTCCAATAGAAATCGGAAGTTCCGCAACTGACGTTCCTGATAGATTAAGGGATGATAGGTTCTTTGCATTACCAATAGAATCGGGTAAACATGTAATTTCTGTATGTGATATATCCAACTTAGACAATGATGCTAATTTCCCAATGTTTGGAAGTTTCTTGATTTTGGAGCAATGGTCAATAGAAAAGTGCTTCAGATTCACCAATCCTCCAATCTCTTTAGGCAAATTTCGAAGACAACAGCACCCGTAAATTTGCAAGTGAGTAAGACCTTTTAGTTTCCCAATAGAGGAGTCAACTTCCTGCAAGTTTAGACAGTGATCAAGAGATAGTATCTTCAAACTCAGGCATCTAGAAAAGTCTGGAGTCCGTTTCAATCCTCTACATGTTGAGAGAGAAAGAACTTTCAATTTGTTTGTCATCTGCATAAGTCACTGAAATATTATCAGAAAGGATCAAAGAGAGAATACTATGTCTATGCTAAGAGAGAAAAAGTACAAATTCACACCTTTAAAATGTTCCATCCACCCCAATCTTCAGTGTTTTCATTGTTTGAAAGTATGAAAACTACTAGATTTTTTAAGTGCAAATTGGCCATTTTACAATCTAGAGGAGGAGAATTCCAAGAAAGCCATCTTAGCTCTTGGAGATGATTGTTGATGTCTCCAGCAAAAGTGACTGCATATAGCCTAAGCAATTTTAGATTTGGCATCCTCTCAAGTTCTTGATCCATGACGCTGATGGGATTCGGATAATATCCACCTAAATTGAGTGCTTGAACATTACCCTTTCTCTGCCAATAGAAACCATCAATGAGTATGAGCTTCCAAACATTAAATTTGTCCTTCATAATGGCCAGAAGGAAACTTTAAAATGGGTTTTAGGAAAATAATTGTACAATTGGAACTGTATGGATCCTACTTTTACTATACCTCTTTCCACCTTACTACTTCCAAAGCTTCTTTGTCATTCCACAACCTACTGCGCCCTGTCAGTCGAGTACATTCTCGGCAAACGATGTCTCTTCCAAGGTCTCTCAACTGATCATGCATCCATATACCACCACCATTAACAATTTTAATTAGACACAAATCAGTAAGTTCATCCAATGCCGTATGTGGGAATAGACCACAAGCTTCCCAGAAATAGGCTACCGTTGATTTCTTTTCATTTATGAAGAAGCATGCGATGTCAAGAAAAATTTCTTTATTCATTTCTTTTAATGCATCGTAACTTATCTTCAACTTATCCTGGACCTCATCATGAGGTACTTTCTTTAACATTTCTAGCATCTCTTTCCATATTCTTATACCTTTGTGATGAAGAGAGGAACCTATGACTTCAAGAGCCAATGGGAGTCCCCCAGTTGTAGATACAACTTCTCGAGAGAGACTCCGATGAGTATCAGGAGGAGAAACACTTTCGAAGGCGTGCAAACTGAAAAGCTCGAGCGCTTTATCACCATCCATTTTCTTTACTTCATAAGGGAAGATTCCCTCCTTTTCATCCAAAATCCGTTTATCCCTTGTTGTGATGAGAATCCGACTCCCGGAACCAAATGTGTCCGACCCCCCCACTAATTCCTTAAGTTGTTGTTTCTTGTCTAGATCATCTAGGACAATAAGAACTTTCTTAGAACTAGCTCTCCTCGTTATGCTATCTATCCCTTCATCAGTGTGGATAAAATTTTCTACAAATCTAGAATCAGAGATGTCTAATGCCAACTGTTTCTGCAGATCTACTAGGCCATATCTGTTTGATGATTCCCGAATGTTCCCAATGAAGCTGCATTTGCCATCAAACTGAGGACATAATTGGTTGAAAACAATCTTAGCAAGAGTAGTTTTGCCGATCCCGCCCATTCCATAAATTCCAACAAAATGCACTCCCATGCCAGAGTCCACATCCAACAACTTCATTATGGCTTCTACTTGTTCATCTATCCCAACCAATTTGCTGTCCAAAGGTCTTTGTTTTAATTTCAACTTATGTAGAACATCTTTGACAACGAGTTCAATAACTTCACCGTATCTGCCACAAACCAAACACTTTTAGTAAAAGAAAACAAATAACAATCTCACTACTACTTTCTAGAACATAGCATTCAAGTCTGGATCACTATTTTTAAGTACCAAGTAAATTTTATAAGGCCGAAAGAATTTTGGTTAAATAGACTCCGCTGGATATGATTGTTGTTATGCCGATAAACTTACAATTTCCCTCTATTTTTGAGAAAGAAGATGTTCCTTTGTGGTCCAAGTTATAGACATCATTCTAGAATTAGATCAAATTCACTTGTATAACTGTCACTAGCCAAAATGGCCCTGCTTATGTAAGAGAATTAGTGAACTGCCTCTGTTTTTTTCTTCCCGGTGAGAAATGAAAATTGCTGCTGATATACCAAAAACCGGTTAGTTTACGCCACGTCACCAATATTATTCAACAATATACACCCCTCCCGCTAGTTTTCACTGCCATTTACAAGAACAATAAGAGAATAGCATTTGGACTTAAGCTTGAAAAGAGTTCTATTAATAAGCAGTTACTTACGCTTTCCCTTGGACTTCCCATCCCTTGATCTCAGCCACTTTTCCCAGAGCCGCCTCCCACCGTTGCCTCATCTCAGCACCATGCCTCTGCTCATGCTTCTCCAAGTCCTTCAGGTACAGTTTTGTCCTGAGCTTGACGTCGGTGGGCGTGACATCAAAGAAGATGGGTAGGATCTCCGGCTTCCCGGTCGATTCGTTGAGCTCCGTCACTCGAGCGAGCTCGCGGAGGCACCAAGCGCTCGAAGCATAGCCTCTGGAGAGGACCGGTATGCAGATCTTGGATTCGCCGACCGCTCTCAGGAGATCGTCGATCCGATCACCGGCGTGAAGCTCTTCGCTGTCTCTGTAAGCGGCGATCCCCTGGCCGACCATGGTCCGGTAGAGGCAGTCGGTGAAGGTGTTGCGAGTGTCGAGCCCTCTGAAACTCAAGAACACGTCGTACCGGGTCGCCGACGCGCTGGAACCACCGGTTGCTGCCATGTTTTTGGGGGGCTTCCCTCGCAAAAGGTCTCTCTGTCGAGCTCTGGTTTTTGTCTGCTAAGAGTTGGAGCTGCGTCTTCGGTGGGGTTAGAAAGTAGAAATCATGATGTGAATGCACAAACCGCTCTCAAGGAATCCCTCAAAAGCCCTCTTCCTCGAAATGGACCCGCGCCCACGTGCAAGATCCGGATATTCACGCTTTTGGCCTGGATCGGATAGGCATCCGATGCTTAAAGTAAACAGAGAAGGACGTTGACCCGGGTCAAGCTCGAAAAATATTCCGAAATTCAATTTTTTTTTTCTTGTTTTTTGGACGGGCAGGTTAAGTTCAATTCATCATCAGACTAGGCTGGGTAGCCAAACCAAACCCATAATAATTGATCCCATTTAGTAACTTGATTAGAAAACTGCGCAAGCAACGACACTAGCTCCATTTTTGTTTTTATGGTCTTTTGGTTAATTCCTTGATGCGCACTTCACTCGGATATATCTTTTCTTGCAAGTTTTCACTTATGAATAACCTAGTCCCTACCATTTTGCCACAAAAGAATGTTCCTCCAAAGACCAAAAAAAAAAAAAAAAAAAAAAAAACCTATGGTAAAGGAAATGTGATGCAAGGGAGGAGTCGAAGGTCATTTGAATAATAATATTTATAACTTCTTAGATGATTATAATAATTTAAGAGTTGAAATACTGATAAGAGGAAGAAAATACGTCATAATACTATACTCATGATTTTGGAAATATGGCAAAAGTAAACTTGTAACTATGTTTTTGTCTTGATTGTATTAACCTAAAGACATATTATAAGGAAATTAGCAGTACAATAAATGCAAAAAATTGGATTCTGGAGCAAATTTCCTCTTTTTTTTTTTTTTTGTTTCACATGTAAATTAAAGTTAAATTGAGAAAATATATACGCAATAGAAAATATAAATAAGTTCTGCCTAGCTTATTTATTTTTTTAAGTAACATTCTTTCTTCTAAAGGTTCTGAATCCATAGCATCATGGATTAATGAAGAATTTTTCATATATGTGTACATGAACACTTGTAAGTATTGTCTCTGAAGATGACATGTACTTGTAGACCTATAAATAGCTCAAAAAGTCACCTTCTAATTGCAAAGATAGGCTTTCTTCCATTCTCCATCAGGAAAAAAAAGAAAAAGAAATGCTGCCACGTAAGCTTTTCTTTGGGAAGACCAATTAAAATTACTTGACCATGGAGAGTCGGAGACCACCTAAAAGAGTACTAGGATCAATTTGAACAAAAGTAGAAATTCGATGACCAACTTCGAACATTCACTAAGAGTTTGATTGCTAAAAATAATCTTATCCTAAAAATTTCGTTTCACATCCACATACATATTTAGATTCAACAAGCATTTGCCCACCAATGCACTTATCCAGTTATATGTAATCTTATGTGATTACATAATAATTATATTTATATCGTTGGACGTGGGTGACGTCGTCCTCGTGAATATGACATCACGCTTCACATGCGTAAACGTATCAATTTTGAGACAAGTTTGTCTGTCCAACATTGCTTGAAAAGAGGGGAAAATAAATTAATCATTTTTTATTAAATTAATTAGTTCATTTAATCAATTACTTATTAACCAAAAAAAAAAGGATTCAGCATTTCCATCTGATATGGGCGCCCATAAAACGACACGCCGTCCACTTCGTCACCCACCTAGCCAGTCCTCTTTTTCTTTTCCCAATTTTTCGTTCCTTTCCGCCAATTCCAGATACTCCAAAACGACGTCGCTCTCTCGCTTTGCCGCTTTTTCTTCTTTTTATGTCCAATGCTCGTCTGATCAAACGGCGAAGACCTGCAATCATCTGCGTGGACTCCCATTCCAAGCCATCCATCTTCCCCACCCACTACCACCAGTACACCTCCGAGTTCGCTAACCGGCCCAGATCCACCACACCTCCGACACCGTCAACGATTACTCAAGCAACTTGTCCAGCTTCAGCTTTGATGCGCAAACTCAATGTTCGGTGGCTCCGACTACTAATAATGTGCAAGATTGGCGTAGTGATGCTCCAAGTCATGTTGATAATGGAATGGGCGTTCGGTATGATTTTTCTCGTCTAAGCTAGGGGTGCACAAGAATTGCCAGAATTCTAAAGAGACAAAAAAAAGAAACGCAGAACAAAACATAGAACTTAAATTGACCGTGCTTGGGCGGACTAAGAAGGAGGAGAAAGTGGAAGAAGAAGACGAAACAAATAAAAAAGAGGGACACCAATGGGCACCACGTTTGAGCATGCTAACATTTGAAAAAGCAAGGGGTAATATGGTCAGAACACAGTGGAATGACTTGTACAAGCCAAATGAGGAGCGGGAAAAGCCTGACCCTTTAAACAAGGAGGGGAACATGTGGGACAAGTGAGAAGAAATTGAGGGCACAAGAAAACAAAGGAGAGAAAGAGAAGGAAAAAGAGAGAGCGAGCGTAAAGACGATAATAAAATAAGGGCGCGCCGTTGAGCAAAGACCCCATCGCCGCCCGTCGTCGTTGAGTAAAGTCCAACGCTTCTCGCAATTTCACAAGATTCCCAAATTCGATCTCCATTGTAGATTTATTCACCTGTCCGTCACTTGAATTGGTCACCTTTTGTTTATATAACTGAGCACAAACACTTGGAAACATCTGAAAATGTGGTTTGTGGAGGAAAATGTCAAATTATGTTTCGATATGAGTCTTAAAAGTTAAAAAGTCTTTAGACTTTGATTTGGCTTGCCCTTCGATTATAATTTGGTTTTCAGATATAATCTAAGATTTGGTCAACAAGATATCCAAGGGCGGTGATTTTACATATACATCCAAGGTTTGACCTAGCTGAGGCATAAAGTGATGGACTCTATTTTGCACAAGAGATAGAGATAAAAGGCCGCACAGTGAAGTTCCTGTATTTAAAAGGAGCAAGAAATACAGTAATTTGTGCAGAAAATTCGACATCTAATTGAGGCATTTTTTCTTTGTGGATACATAAGCGTTTCAATTTGTGAGGTAATTTTTAATGATTTATATATTGAATAATTACATGAGTCTAAATACTGTAAGATTATGTGTAATCTAAGATTAGGAAATTTTTGAGTATGTGGGGAGATTGTAACTCTATAATTCTCCAATTAAGTAATAAATTATTTGCGATTGGCTCTTCCCGAGAAATAAATATGGATTATCGGACCGAAATACATAAATCCTCTTGTGATCTTTATTGTTGCTTGTTGATTTCTCCTGTGATTTCATTCTCTCGCTTTGATTTAATTGCAAAAATTTGTTAACTACCGAATTATTTTACGAAGGATTTTATGGAATTGCTTTGAGGTTATTGCTTGTCTGAATGATCTCTGGAAACACTGTTGTTGCAATTATATTGGAGCAAAAATAGATTTGAAAAGTTTAAAGGGACAAATAACTTTGAATTGTAGAGTGTCAAGATACTTACACCATCAACAACTAAGTATTGTCTAAGGTGTTGAATGGCAAGACTAAGTAGTCAGAAACGATAAAAGATGTCAATAAAGGATGAGTTAATGGAGGGGGCAAAGAGTATAATTATGTTAAACACATAAACGGTATGCCTTCAAGACAACGTATCAAACAGCCCCTTAAAAGAAAAATCTGAAAATGGCGTGATACAAACCCTAGAGGAAGGGGCATTGAGAATTAGTAAGTCAGTTCGCTAAGTTTAAGAAGTCCAAAAAGCGCAGACTAGCCAAGGAGCTTGAATACAGTTTCCCAAACGGAGATCCATGGATCACATACAGCATCTTCCCATGGCCTTTCGCCTCTGAAAGCATCTGAGTTTAGTGGAGTATTTTAAGGCATCCCCTGCTCTTTTTTGATATCACGACTATTGCTTCACTGGGCACTTGGTCACCCGATGCTATGGAGGGTCTCACTCTAGTATCCGCTTTGATTCATGCAGCGTCACCCTCATGAACTACAAGTTGCCGCCATCTCTAGACACTACTAAAACAAAAGCACCTGTTTCAACTTAACCTGTGTCAATGAGCCCTCAGAAAAAAATTGAAAAATGAAGCTGATGGAGAAATTGGTCTGCAACTTCGTTCGCTAATCACTGTCTAATGAGGAAAAAAAAAAAGAGAGAAAGGGGAAAGTTTAGTCAAAAGGAGGGGAACATGTGGGACAAAGAAGAAGGAAATGAGGCATAAGAAGACAAAGGAAAGACAGATAAAAGAGAGAGGGAGACGGAAACGTCGGAAAGAATAGAACAAAACAAGGGAGAGAGTGAGCGCCCGAAAGCAAGAGAGGAAAAGGGAAGAAGAAAATAGTGAGCGTTGCAGCTTAGAGAGAGAGAGAGAGAGAGAGAGAGAGAGAGAGAGAGAGGAAGCTACATGGGTGCTTTCTCTGTTTGAACTACGTATGAAATCGACCCTATTGGAGGATTTTGATTTGTTCAAATTCGGTACGCGCTTTGGTCCGAGTCAAATTTGGGTTTCTTGGGTGGGGGAACTTGATTTTGTTTTATGTTGGAGACGATTATCTAAATTTAACCGGTTTGACAACTTAGCCTCTCTGTTCATGTTGTGTATAAAGGAGGGTCTTCTTTAGGTCTTTTATATGTTCTCACTTGTGGGGTCGGTAGGTTTGTCGTTGGAAGAAAAATGGACTCAAAAAAGCAAAGATAAAAGGCGGAGTTCTCCTTTTACCCGCCGAGGAAGAGGAACGCGCAGTGTAACTTCTTTTTTTTGCACAAAGAGTTTACGTCCTCATATACAAAAGAGTATACGGAATGCAAAATAGCCTCCTTGCCTGCACAATTGAGCTCAATGATTTGCAGCATGCAAATTGTCATAAATCGTCATTTTCTCGGTCATTTTTTGTTTTCTGCTTGAGCAACTGCGTTTTGTTGCTTGCTTCTCATCTGACTAGTCTCTGTGACTTTGGTACACAATTCCCTCATTATTTATGTACCTGCCATTTTGTACAAGCAGAAGTGTCTTCTTGTCTTGTTTGTCGGTCAATGTCCTCTCGCCCTCATTTCAAAATGAAACTGTCATCCTGTCAAACTTTGCAGGGTTTATTTTATTGCAATGTTCAAATCCAACTTGAAATGCAGCACTCCTTTCGTGTACAGTAGAAGCAGCAGTAGCATATTTTGTCCTTTGAGAATTGCTTTCAGACATGATTTGAGAATGGAGTATGTTTGATTACCTCATGGTGTGGGAATATCCAACACATTGGAAGAAAACTGGGAGTTAGATTTCAAACGTAAGGAGAAAAGGAAGCCTCGATATTTAAAATCCCGTTTCCCCCTCAAATTTTAATGTGGATTGAAACGTAGTAAAACACCGCCATCAAGCTCTTAATTTCAGAGATTGACAGAAATCAGAAAGAGGGGCCGAGATTGATAGATGCGAAAGAGAGAAATTATGGTGATGGACGATAAATCAGATGGAGATAAGGAGGGCTGACGGCAGGGATGTGCTGATGGTGGTTTCGATCTGGAGCAGTAGCTACGGCTTCGTGGCGGCGATGAGGAGACGGTGGAGGGTTACAATAATAGTGGAGGAGAGAAACGTTAACAGCGAGAGAGCGTCGCATTTTTCTTCAAATTGCTGTAGCAAAACCTCTCTTATGAACATGGCACAAAAAGAAAATCTTAAATTAAACAAGACTGGAAAAGGGGAAAAATAGGAGTGGAAGCGACCATTGGGGAACGCTACTATTGTTCCCAGGAGCCGTCCCACCTAGACGCTGAGGGAATAACCAAATTGTAAAATTAGAATCTGCCGCTGCATCACCGAACCTGATTATTGTCGGTACAATATTTTCATAATACGATACAAGCACTAATCGACAAGTAATAAAAAGAAAACACTTGGATTTACCTAACATGGCCCCATATTAAAACAAACAAAATGGAAGCAAAATGCGCGTTCCGTCACGAATCTCGAGCGTATCCAACCTTGATTGATTGCATATCCTACAGAAGTTCTGTACAGCTATCTACGCTTCGTAAAAGCAGAAAACTTGTCACCAGAGATGCCGTGCCGTCGTCAGCATCTTTGTTTCCTCCCTTCCTTCCGAACAAGAAATATACTTCAACATGACATAATACATACAATTCCCAGATGAACAAGACGTGGTCAACGCAAGCAGAATAAAGACACCATAAAATCAGTTGCAGCCCAAGACCATTCGCGAGGACTCACATTCTTCTCCAATTTAACAGATGGCCTTCACTGCCAAAGGCATGCCCATCTGGCCCAAAAAAAGCATCACATCGTAAGCTTGGCGCTGCCATGGGAGTGTTTGCTGGTCATCAATATGCCGCTGACGACTGAGCGGTTCAAAGAGTTGCAGCAGCATTGCGAGTGCACTAACAACTTAAGTAGAGGAAAACCTATGATAACATCAACACCAGAGGAACCTGAATATCGCTGCATTCTGTTTCTCCTAGCGGAATGTCTAGCATAATTATTATACTTACGGTTGGCTGGAAGGACTCGCTTTACAATCGAAACACAAAAGGAGGAATCCATAATTTAAGAATTTTGACACTATCAAGGTGGCTAAGAAAAGTCGAATGCAACATGAAATATATCTATCCGCCATCGTGCCCGTCCCGATGCCCTTCAACAGGATACCATTTAATTTAGGAAGACAACGCTCTTCCAAAAAATACGAACCCACAGAAGAAGGCGAGGCCATTCAATTAAGTTGGTCCCTGGAATAGTCTTTCCATCCCGTGTACAATAAAAGCTCTTAGGATAAAAGCATATTTTATCCACTCTCGTTTCTCAAATTGTCATTGTCACGGTCCTACCGTCGAAACTATCATTTTGATTTTCCTAAATACTAAGGCTCAATTCATTTTACGAAAAATAATTTCTAGAAAAACGTTTTTCGGATTTTCCGGCGTTTGTTTTTACGTAAAAATGAACTAGTAAAAAAAAATAAAACATTTTCAACTATTGAAAAAAAAAACACCTTTAAAGGTGAGGAAAATGTTTTTCACTTTTTCACCTTTCAAAAGTGGAAAACAAAAGTGGAAAACATTTTTCATAATTTCTTCCACCTTACTTTCTTTCACCAATTTATGCTTTTTCTTCTTTTTTTTTTAATCTAGTTTTTAATTTTTTCCTTTTCCTTTTTTCTTTTCTTTCCTTCCTTTTCATCTTCTTCCTTGGCCTTCGCCGACCCGCCGCAAGCTAGCTCGAGCCTTGCCCTAAGCTACTAAGGCTCGAGCTCGTTAGATTTCGGTGAGGTCGAGTCTCGCCGATTTGGCGAATTCGAGCTCACCGAGATTCGTTAGGCTTTGAGCTTGTTGGATACTGTCGGCGAAACTCGGGCTTGCTTGGATTAGCCAAGGCTTAAGCTCGCTAGTCTCGGTGGAGCTCGAGCTCGCCGAATTTGGCGATCCACGTCTTGGTCGATTGTCAAGCACCACCCATCATCAAGTATGCGGCGGCAAAGGAAGGAGAAGGAAGAAAAAGTAAAAAGAAAAAAATAAAAATTCAATTTTTTAAAATAGAAATAATAATAAAAAATTATTTTAAAATATATATATTTTTGGGTCAATAAAAAATACTAAATTCAAATTTTTGGTAATTTTTCCTAAAAATCAAATAAGATAACAAATAATGGAAAATATTTTCTACTCAAATTTCCAATTTCAGCAAAATATCAGAAAATATAATTTTTTTATTTTGAAAATGACTTTTTGAAAATTATTTTTGGAAACATGATATTTTTATGAAACGAACGGACCATAATATGATTGTTTTCATGGCATGATTATCAATTGCACTTCTCCCCTAGGGAAAGATAAATTAATCCATGGAGCGTCAATTAACCATTATGGATTGTCAATGGTCGGTTTGGTTCGATTCACCGGACCAATCCATACACAATTTTTTTTTTGTTTTTTTTTAGCGAGCAATCCATACACAAATGAAATCTACATTTCATGACCCGAACCGAAAGTTGGTTGGGTTCGGTTTCGGGTTTTCCTCTTTCGTTCTTTTTTGGCTTCTTCTTCCTCCCTTGGCATCTGTTGCAGCAAAACTCACAGAAACAAAACTCCATGGACAGATCTTAAGATTGCCTGCAACAAGACCCTATCTTGAGAACGCCATGATTGCGCGGGCTCCGAACGTCGTTGACGTTCATTGACGACGACAGCGCGCTTCTAGATATGGCAATGATGAGACTCCATGACGCCGATCTTGTCAAGAACTGGACGGCCACAAAGGAGAGGGGCAGTATCACCTCGTGGGCCAGCCAAAAGAGTGGCTCTTCGGCAAACTCGTACGTCCTCGGTAGAGTGGCAGCAAATGAGAAACACAATAGAGCTCGACCGTGAACGAGATATTCGTCTGGAGGTTGCGCGTGGTACACCCATGGAGGACTGAGGACTTGGCATCTCTACTTTTGGGATCCGCCATTTTCATTGTGAGAATCGAACATTCTTTATTTTTTTTGTTTGTTTTTTTTTTAATACTTACAATGAGACTTAAATTGAGAAAAATTTGGAGGAAATTAGGAAGAAACTAGAATCGGTGGGATCATAACCTCTCTGAGAATCGGGCAGGTTCACCGGTTGTCGACATGTTTCCGCCTATGGTGCTGGAGAGGGCGAGGGAGGAGGCTGAGGTGCTGGGATCGTAATCTCTCTGAAATGGAAAAGATGAGAGACGTGTCTTCAAGCACCGAGTAAAGAGAGAGACTGGAAGTTCTTTTGGTTTGGTTTGGCGATATGACCTGAATATACCCGAGCCGAGGTAAATCATCAAAATACACAAGTTTCTTTACTCATTACTCGAATCAAACGAGACCTGACTCAAACAAGATCCGAAATTTTCGATATGGGTCGGTCTGATACGGGTATTTTTGACACCTGATGCGGTATCTCACTGAAAGAATGTCGGGACAATCTGGTGGAAATATTAAAACTTCCGGAGAAACTATAAAATGTGAAGTTTGCAAGTGAATAGGGAAACTGACCTTAGACCCTATGAACACGTGAACTGTTTGCTCCAATTTAAAAGTTTAATGCAGACAGTTAAAAGTTATAAATTTATTGAGTAAACAGCGGAAAGGTAGTAAGTTAATGAAGCTATTTTGCTTGGACCCAAAAAACATAAAAATGAAGCTATCTTGCCATTAGCCCAATAGAAGAACAATCCCACTAGCAATGCAACAGCGAAATAACAAAGAGTGTAAAATTACCTTCAGCAATGGACCAAAAGGGATGGCCTAGCAAAACCTTATGGCCATGTGCTGTTGAAACGAGGTGAGGCAAAACCAGAAGAAGTAGGTGGCTTCATCACAAAGGGATGGTCTAGCAACTACGCTGCAGAAGGCCGATTATTTGGGTTTACTTGGAAGCATATGAGGATGAAGGGTGCGTTTGGGAACCACTTTCCAAAGCCTCTTTGAAGCTTCTAAAGATACTTGCAAGAACGCCAGCCCGTTTGGCAAAAAATTTTGAGCCGCATTCCTAAATGCCAGCATTGAAGCGAAAGCCCAAGGCAGGGGGACTGCCTTGGGCTTTTGGCTTTTTCGGCATATGCCCACAGGCACTGTTCATAATTTTTTTCCGAAATTGTCCTCACGAATTTTTGTTTTTCCGGTTTTGCCCTTGTGTCACAACTGTTCATCTTCTCGGGGGTTCGGTTCTAGCCGACCGCGAGCGGCCGCGGCGATCGCTAGAGGGACGCCGGCGATCGTCGGGGGTGGCGCGACCAACGCCGGAGGTGGCGCAATGGACGCCGGAGGTGGCGCGATCGAGGGCTAGGTCGCCGCAACCCAGATCCGGGGCGCAGGCGATCTTCTTCTTCCGCGAGCGGTCGCGGTGACTGCCGCCCGGACAACCGACGCCGGCGGTGGCGCGACTACCACGACCCAAATCGGGGGCGGCAGGTCACGGAGGACCTTGCCGCCCGATCTAGGTCGCGCGACCTCGCGCCCCCGGATTCGGGTGGCGGCGGCCACGCGACCTCCGTGACCTCGCCGCCCCGGGGCTCCGAGGGCGGCGAGGTCGCGCGACCTGCATCCGGTGGCGAGGTCCTCCCGTGACCTCGCGCCCTGTAACCGGCGTCGCCGCGAGGTCGCCGAAGGTCGCGACAGATTGCGCGACCTCGTTGCCCCGATCCGGCGTCGCCGAGGTCGCCGGCGACCACTACCCTTTGGTCAATTTTTTAAACTTTTTCTTTTTATAATTTTTTTTTTTTACTCAAAGATCCTTTGTAAATGTAATTCCCCAAACACTATTTTGCTCAAAACACTTTACAAAGAGCTTTCAAAGTATAATTTACCAAACACGGCCAGATTTTGAAAAACACTTTTAACTCAAAGATATTTGCATTTTCCTAATGACTTTCCCCAAAAGTGGTTTCCAAACGCACCAAGTCTCGAGCATTTCTTGATAAAGAATCTGGAACTGGAGGAGGTTCACCCTTGCCAATTCTGAACAACGCTTGCATATGCCACAATAAAAAAAAAAAAATTGTAGCTGAGGCTGGTATTAACCATAAATCCAGGGGGAGCTAACACGAATGTAGACGCCCAAATAAAATCTCAATCTTTTGCTTGATTACAGCCTTTTCAAGTCTTAATCACAATCTTCTCCCTTCTCGAATTCTTCCCAAAATTATCACTTTGTCAAACCTTGTTGTCTTACTTATCCTTCCTCTATGCTTGCCAAAGCAAGTTTCCAGCATTTCTCAGCAAGGCGAATATCGTAAAGGCACCGACCGCGACAGAGAGACCATGACTAGTATGAGGCTGAGGCCCAGCCTCAGGTCACCTCCAAGTGTTGCTCGTAAACTCTAGTTTCGACGTACGCAAGCTCGTGGTTGTAAGTGCAGCTTTGGGGGGGGGGTGGTGGTGTGTGGTGGCGCGGCTACGCAGCACTCCAACTCGAACCATGATAGAGTTTGTGGGGCGGTCTTCAATCGTTACGATAAAACTGCCATGGATGGGTAACGACAATTGATGCACTCTCTCTCTCTCTCCCCTCCATCTATGGATCTTTATTGATTTCATTTAGCAAAAGCAAAAAAGGCCTTTTTTTCTTGCGTATTTATTTTATTTTATTTTCCTTTTAATACTCCTTATCCTATTCCGGACTATATCCGGAGAAATCTGGAATTCAAGTCAAAAGACGGATAAAATAATTTTACATCCTACCTAGAGTTACATCCGATTTACCAAACACAGCTTAAGAGAACAGTATTTTGACTGAAGCTTGAAAAAAGTTCCCTGGATGAGCATTTACTTACGCTTTCCCTTGGACTTCCCATCCCTTGATCACAGCCAATGTTCTCAAAGCCAACTCCCACCGTTGCCTCGTCTCACTGCCGTGCCTCTGCTCATGCTTCTTCAAGTCCTTCACGTACAGTTCTGTCCTGAGATTTACGTCAGAGGGCGTGACGTCAAAGAAGATGGGTAGGATCTCCAGCTTCCCGGTCGATTCGTAGAGCTCCATCACACAAGCGAGCTCACGGAGGCACCAAGCGCTTGAAGCGTAGCCTCTAGAGAGGACTGGTATGCAGGTCTTGGAGTCGCCGACTGCTCTTAGGAGATCGTCGTTCTGATCACTGGCGGGAAGCTTGTCGCTGTCTCTGTAGGCGATGATCCCCTGGCCAACCATGGTCCGGTAGAGGCAGTTGGTGAAGTTGTCACGAGTGTCAGGCCCTCTGAAGCTCAGGAACATGTCGTATTGGGTCGCCGACGCGCTGGAACCTCCGGTTTCTGCCATGTTTTTGGGGGGCCTTCCCTCACGAAAGGGCTCTGTCTCCCTCTGGTTTTTGCTATGCTCAGACTCGAAGCTGCCTCTTCGGTTGTGTTAAAAACTACAAATCACGTTGACGCACGAAACCATTTCGAGGAAATGAATCCATCAAAGACTCTTCCTCGGAGAATCCATCGTGATGACTTGCCTCACTAGTGTCCAGCTTCAGCGATTATGATCTGGATGGTCTGAAAGCAGATACCTTTTGGAATTGCGTCGATCGCGTTCTAAGCGCGCAAAACTTACCGAGGAAGTTAAACCGTCTGTCTTTATTTCCCCGCACCTTCAGACCAGACCATTTCAATCTAGACCGTCGATCCCGATATTAACTGATGTTCACGATGTCGCCCTTTCTTGCTGCCCATCTCACCTGGTCCGTTTGGCAGAATTTAATGAATTGATCCCGGGCCCTTGCTTTTCCTCAAATGCTCGAATCTTCACCGCTCATCTTGATTTGCCTAGGGGCTCATCATTCCTTTTTTGTACCTTTCCGTCCGCCATTCTTTTTTCACGTCTCTTCGATATTTTGTTCGTGTGGTGATAGTTAACAGGTTACTTATTAATGTGTCCAAAAATACAATAACAAAAGTATACTACAAGCATGGACGAAGAGGTAAATTTTTCTGGCCATACTCAAACCAACAGATAAAATTTCTCTTACCATTGTCTCTCTAATAGGAGATATTATGTTACATGAGCATAGTATATGGACCAAACCGAATAATCTAAATAAAGACCATTGATAATGGCAGTCCCTAGTCCCAATTTGGCGGCTTGGATTTTGTTCAGTGTACATATAGAATTCATCGATCACTTTTTTCTTTCTGCAAAAATGAAGAAGGCCCTTGGCACGGTTTGTACGGTTACATAGACGGTCAAGTTGCTCTTATCAAAGGATTTCCATGAACAAAGCTCCTATAGTGAAGAACTCAAGAAGGAAAGAGGGCTAACCTCAACTATGGGTGCATATACAAAAGAGCCGTTTACATAGTTTGAAATCCGACAAAAAATTAGTAAATATGTATATTTTTATCTGTCATATCTATGTTCTACTATACACTATCACTCTCATTTTTGCAATTTCCAGGACTTGAACACCGGACCTCTTGCAAGTGCGCCTCCACCCTTGGCACCCTTTGCCATTGGACGCCCAGCGGTACTGACTGAGTATGTTATACATGTCTTGTAATGAAGATATCATTTATTTAAAGCTCAAAACTATTTGAGATGATGATATCTACACCAATTGAATGGTATATATAAAATTATCGCAGTAAGAAAATTTCCACAAAGGCAAAATGTAGGACATGCTTGGGAAAGGGTTATGATACTATAAGTTTCTTTACTTTTCTTTTTCTGGTGTTCCACATATTAAATAAAATACATTTACTCATATACAAAATAAACATAAGTGAACTATAAAAAGTGGAAGTCGTTCTAAATATATACCATAAGATTTCTATGCAGTAAGTCTAGTGGATGCTCCCAATACGATGGTATGAAGAAAGAGTACCATCCTACAAAAGCCTACAAACATCAAAATCCAGCTTTTCAAACCTAAAACCTACCATCCTCTGAGTTGATTAAGTAAAGATCTTCATCAAATATATAAAGCTTTCCAAAACTATCTACTCAATATTACTTATTTGTTGACACCTAAAATTTACCATTTTATTTAGGATTTAATCGTATAGAAAATTATGGATTAATTTTTAAACCCTAGCCAACCAAATAATTTTTAGTAAATTGCATCGTATTAGCATTATGAATATTTGCATCACTAATGGTAATTTCTAAATATTTCCAAAACGTTTGTCATAAAAAAAGAAAGAAAAAAATAGAATAAGAAAAAATGTTATCATCATTGAAAATTATAATGAAAAAGAGAAAAAAAAAGAGAAAAGAAAAGAAAAGAAATCGAATAGGGCTGGGCAGGGACTGGGCCCTCCTTTCCTGATTTTCCTCCTCCTCCTCTTCTTTATTCTTTTCTCTTTTTGTGTGGGCTGGCTTACCTCTCTTCTTCCTTCTTTTATTCTTTTCTCTTGGACTGGCCCATCTCCTTTCATGTCGGCCCGGCCCGCGCTTGGGTCTTCTTCCTCCCTCACGCCCTCGCGCTGGTTTTGCTTTGGCAAGGAACAGAAATGCCCAAACCAGAGAGGGAGGCAGAGGGTCGCGAGGGCAGACGACAGTGTGATCCCGGGATCGGGGATCAAGCCGGCCACGAAAGGCTGGCGTTGGCAGAAGCCATGCGCGCCTGTCGCTGGCCGAGCTTAAAAGGAAGAGAGCAAAATGTTGTGGGGGTTCCGGTTTTCTGCTTGTGAGAGCTCGAGAGAGAGTCTTCGGCGAGAGTCCAAGGGGGAGAGAGAGAGAGAGGGAGGGACATGCGCTAACCTCGAGCTCCGACCGGAGAAGATGACGACGCGTGCCTCTCCCAACGGCGTGATAAGTTTGGGAGATGCTCGAGGTTCTGGGAGGAGATTGGCCCAAAAGTTTTCGGGGTTCTCTGCAAGCTCTTCTCAGACAGAGAGGTGAGGGGACACCTCTTCTTTCTTGGCTGTAACCATATCGCAAAAGGGAGAGAGAGGGAGAGAAGGAGAGAAAGAGAGTGAAGCGGGGGGGGAGTCGTCTCCTGAAATCCTCCACTGAGTCGTCCAAGCCATCTCCACCATCTCCATCCATCTTCCCATCGCTCGCCATTCTCAGTTCGGACGCCACGGAGAACGATTTCTCGTGTCCAGTCCTCGACCTTGAAGGCTCAAAACGGATGTTCTTTCGAAGCCCGCGTTCGTCCTCAAGAGCTGGCTTCGTGTTCCGGACTCTCCCCGCACCAGCTGGCTTCGTGATTTAAGCTAAGAACCGCTTCAAGGTAACACTGCTGAATCTGTTATACCCTACTCTAGCCTAGGAGAAGGAACCCTTTTTTCAGCTTTTGTCTTTAAAGAGTCGGGGTGGGACTGAGATGAGGTTGGCTTTTCGTCGGTTTTGATAGATCGAGCGTTGGTCATGAGTTCATCGACGTGTCTTTTATCTTTTGATCGGACGCCCGCTACATGTTTGACGAAATATTAGCACTAAAACCGCATGAACTTGTCTCCGATTAGTAGCTGGTTGGGACGCGAACCATTATCCTTTTAATGTCATGGTGTTTGTTTTGAGGTTACTGAGCTCTATTACTGATGCGTTGGAACATTTGTCAAACGTCACTCATTCCATCTTTCCCTTACTTTGCGCCCGTATGTTCTGGTGGTCACCGATGGCATTTGTGGGCGAGTGGACGACGCTGTGCCCCTGACCTGAGCATTGACTATTGCGGGCATTTACTCCAGTTCTAACAATGCCATTTACGCTCGGATGTTATGACGTTAGGAGTTAATCTTGATGGATGATGGTCTGAGCAGAGTAGATAGGTGCAAGGAGCCTATATCATTTTGATCAAGCTTAGGTTCTTCTAATGGTTTGAGTCATCAAATGTTTTTAGGAGCAAGGCTGGCAATACTCTGGAGATCTTCGATGAGTTGCAGGAGTAGTGAGGTTGGAGATGAAGAGAATAAGACAAAACGGAAAAGGACAAAAAAAAGTAGAAAATAATTAAAAGAAAATAAAAAAAGGGAGAGGAAAAAAAGGAAAATGCGCTAGGGGGTTCTGTTGTGGGCCCAACCAAGAGTTTAAAAATAAAAAAAGTTCATGGGCTTTTATAATTAATTCCGAGCGGCCTTTTAGGTTTAATGTTTTTGGTCCAACCTGATCCAATAAGGTTTGGGTCGGTTTTGTTGGGTCGGGTCTCTTGACCCGGTCTGAATCTTTTTTTTAAATTAAGAATAAATAAATAAATATTAAAAAAGAACAAAAAAATCGATTAAAAATTTAAAAGTAATAAATAAAAAAATTAACTAATTAAAAAATTAAAAAAATAGAAAATATTTTAAAAATGGTTTTCAAGAACTTCTGAAAAATCCCAAAAGAATTCTTTAAAAAATTAAATTAAAATTCATTGAAAAGGTTTAAATTAATCTTTTGGGTTATCTTCTCATAAAAAGTGAAAGTCTTTCAATTTAGAATTATGTTGACCAAACCCTTAGGGCTCTATCTTAGGATTTCAATTGTCCTAGAGACAAATGTCTTATGCAATATTGATACATTGATTTTGGCTTTCTTTTAGTCTTGTTAGGATTAGCTTTTATCTTTTCCTTAATGTTAAGTCTTTGTTATCCCATGAAATGAGTTTAAAGCTTTTCTTGATTGCTAATTGTTATGATAATAATGTGTATCTGTGTGATCACCTCGTATATTAGTAAATAGGTATAAAATCAATTCAAACTACTTGACAAAAAAAATTTTAGTGGGAGGGACGGTGACGAGGGGCACGGTGATGGGAGGTACGGTCACAGGGGGCACGATGATGGGCGGCTTAACAATTTGGGGTAGGGTGATGTCTGCTTGACAACTGGTTGGGGGGGTCACAGGTGGGAGGTTCAAGGGTGGCCAACACCGATTTCAAAGGGAATATATGTCAGATCTAACATGGAAGAAGAAACAAGAGCCCTTTAATTTTCTTTCCCCGAAATCTATCATCTACCCCACTTCACATGCACTTCACATGCACTTCACATGCACAAACCCTAACTTGCATATGAAGTTTATAACACACTGAAGAATGCGTATTATTACCCTTTCTTTCATATTCTCCCATTTACGGCTTCCCACCAGAATCTTTCTCAACGAAACTGAATTGACAGATAGAATAAGGTATTTAGTCCAATTTCTGCAATGTATATCCAAGAATTGCCAAAAGCGACTTCTTGTTGGAAGATATATCTCTCGCAGACATAGATGTTGTGCATACCTAACCGGTGTGACTTCATTCATGTGTGGTAACAAGTAGAAGAGGATTCTGCCAGATTCATCGCATTGGTTGGGCCAAGCTTGACGAATGTAAGATTTCTTGGGCCCCATAGGTAAGAGAAAATCTCATACTAAGTTGTCAATAAGCCCACTAACAGTAATCCCATGATCTCACTCCACAAGATGCAAATTTCCTTTGGCAATGCAAGCTCCATCTCTAGCCTCTCTTTCAGGACTAAATACATTGATTTGGGCATTGGAGATTCCCGGCGGACAAACGTTCGACCACTTAATTCTTTGGCAGTGCAAATCGTTCAGAGCATTTGGGTCAATTACCATCATGTTGAGGATCCGCCTGGTTCGTGCGTCAACAAAGTTTATTCCTACTAAATAGACTCCTATCATACTGATCCATTCTTCTTAACATGTCCTTAACATGCCAAATTATGCAACAGGACACGACATCTAGTGAAAGAGCTTGAAACCAAGACTTTTTAAACTCAATACTTTTGGCATCGGGTAAACTTCTATAGATCAAGGTGTCAGAGCATTCACAAACGTATCACCCATTATCTAGTGATCGTTTCTCGTTTTGAGAAACTTGCTCCTTTCTGCTGATTGTCTATCGTACTCAGCCAAGAAGACACTGAAAGTCTTTGCAACTTTGAACCAGCCAGTAAGAGAATAAGATTACCATGGTTTACCACACTTGATGAGTGTAGCTTCAATCAGAGCCTTGCTGTATTATGATCGACTTATGGGTGACTTGGCCTGAAGGTTCAGAAACTTCTTTCCTTGAAAGACCCTGCCGGTCCAATGTAATCCAAGCCTCACGATCGGAACATGTTTGCAAACATCCAAAGATACAACGGGTGCGGCTGCAAAAGCAGCTTCTAGTTGAATGCACAACCCACTGCAATAAACTTAAGTGGATGCTCAATGTCAGACCAGTGAGAATTGAGATGACATGCTCAAGATAAAACTAGTAGCTTGCTTTGTATGACCACCCAATGGATAAGAGTGATAGAAACTGACTATAAAGTACTGGACTAACAAATTTAGTTGGAGAATTGCGTTGCTTTCATTGTCAATTCTGTAAAAAATTTTAAAAATACTCCTAAAAAATGGAAAATGGTAATGTCTGACACAAAGATTCAGGCGAACTCATTGCCAAGTGAGGCTGCTACTTTCGATTTCTATCAATCAGTAACCACAGCTACTAATAGCTAACTAGTCACCTGCCAGCCCCCCCGACACCAACGCCGCCCTGGTCCTGTATTTGCATAGTGCACACCATGACAAAAATTATCATATGCAGCGGAAACTATTGTCTGGGTTGTCAAAAACCTGCTTCAATGTGGCAAGCAATCTGGTATTCACCAAGAGAATGGCTTACCTCGACGAATTGACAGTTAGCAAATCCTCAAAGCAGAGTAGATCCATATGCAAACTGCATTCCTGCTTCTAGGAAACTTGCTCTTGACCACAATGCTTTGAAGTTTATAAAGAGAGAGTGCCAGTATTCTCTTGGAGCCACTGATCTAGCTTTTATACCCTTAACCATGTTGCATGCATAGAGATCCATTCAGTTTTTCCGGAGTCCATGTCTGCATTATCCTACAAGACAAATGTAATTCTCCCGTCTGCCTCTGAGGACTTTCTCACTTTAAAAACCGGAAGGGCTTGCAGGTAAAGAAACGTTCTGATTTGCATATAGAACGATCAAAGCTGTCCTTCTTCTTCGTTGAAGCTTCTGAATCTGAACAATCAATGTGGTCGTTCTTTTTTGTTGAATCTGTCGAATCTGAACAATCAATGCGGTCCATCTCCTTCGTTGAATCTTCCAAAACTGGACAATCAATTCTGTCGTTCTCCTTCACTGAACCTTCCGAATCTTTGTCCATTTCATCCTTCTAGAACAGGAAAAGATGAATTAGTCTTCCACCTATATCGGAGGACAAGAAAATGCAAATATGATCTAATCAGCCTGCCCTAAAGTCCAAATATTGCAGTCGTTTGCTTCACAAGCATTTGTGAACCACAGGGCAAAGCCAGTCACACGACCAAGTGTATGACGGTACATCATCGGGCATGAAAGGATTGGCGATTGCTTAAGAAAAAAAGTGTGCCAATTGCAGTCTCTACCGTCCATGACATATTGATCCGTAGTAGCAATGACTACTGTCAAGAGGGTTAGATGACCCATTAGTGAGTTACCATCCCACTCATAATTAAAGGTGTAATGCATATTCTTACACCCATGTATTGGCTTAGCCCGCAACGTCGTCACACTTAATGTATAAACTACTCATCCTATTTAGTACAGGTTTATTTTCTTTCCATGAAAATTCTAAATAAGTAATGGTTGCTGTGGCTTTCTTTTTCGTTTTAATTTTTTCAGAAGGCACCTCTCGTTAGTAGATCTTATTTTAGATGCAGCACATAGTTTGGTTTGGTTTATTTATGAAACGTTCATAATAATGAGGAAAGTATGTCGGAAGAAAAAAGGGGGGTGGGGTTGGGGTTGGTGGTGTGGGGGTTGGGAGGAGAGAGCCATATATGGGGGCAAATGGAACAGGGGAAACACAGTACTTGCATGTTGAACTCGTCTGGTAGCCTTATGATGAATAGATCAGTCAACCTTTCCAACTAATAACACCAGACAACTTGCAAACGCTCCACGAACTCGAGAAAAAGGAAAATTTTAGTAAGCCATGAAAAAGGAAAAAAGTGAAAAAAGATATACCAAAATTGAGTTAGATATATATAGTTTATCTCTTTTTACGTTACATTTTAAAGGAAAAGTTAGTTGTTTAAGAGAAATCTATTCGAACAACCAAGAGCAATTGAACTTCTACTTTTGCGCCCGCTCGCGAGATTTTTATATTTGGTTGGTGAATTATTGACATGATCGTTTTCATGTATATACAAAGAATCTTTATAATGTCAATTGCCAATGTAAGAAATAATTTACATTCCCACCATTAGATGGCTGATATGTGAAAGAGTTAACAATCATCTTGAGTGTCTACCTTCTAGACTATCCACTAAGTGTGTCGATACATCTAGATTAACAAGGCTTCTCCTTGTAAGCAGATATTCAGTAATTGAAATTTAGTTTGACTCAAGTGACATTTTGGGATCTCATCTTTTACTCTAGCTTCATTTCTCCACCTACGGATTCCCATGTAATTGAAAGAAAATTTCGGTTAGTTTGATTTTAGGTAACATTTATTATTTTCATTTTACCACAAAGTTCTCAAGAGACTATAACTTATTTTCTAAAAACGCCCTTAATATTTGAGCTCTTCAATTTTGAGATTATATCGAGTTCACTCAAAATGACATTTTCATCCAACACACTCGACAAAAAGAAATATCCTCACTACACTGACGTGAGAAGAACTTTGGCTCAGTATAAAAGTCCATGCGCGTGAGAAGAGAGGCGGGACACGTGCCAAGAGAGCCACCCTTGTCAACCGCGACGCACCCTCTTGAAAGGAAGTAGCCGAGTATTGAGAATGTTAACAGATATATACGTACCACGCACACAAATGAATTAATACATGCAAGAAAGGAGACAGACAGAGAGACATGGGAGCAAACGGATCCAGGGAAAGAAAAGTCATGCCTACGTCATGCGTCTCCGAAAAATTAAAATCTGAAAAATAAGTGAAGGGCAGACAGAAGGCGCACCTCATTAAATGTCTTCCTTGTCCTGTCAAGAATCATCTCTTTGTAATTCCCGTAACTAATAAAGTCGCCATTAGTATCTGGTAATTTTGCGCAAGCCCCTACATATATCCTGCATTCATTTGGCAACCTTAAGTTGGATACATTATTCAACCTTTCCAACGATCCACATGTGTCAAAATTCAAGTGATGGAAGAGCTGCAATTCTTCAGGGCCCTCGACACCCCGTAGCCCATTGCACTTGCAGATCCATAAAGCCTTCAGATTCTTCAAGTTCGATAAACCACAAAAACCGCCTAGGGAATTGCAACGTGCAACGTTAAGTTCCTCCAGTGATTCCATCGTATCGAGAAATCGGATTTCAAGTAACTTTGGGCAATCAAAAACTCCAATTTCACGAAGCTTCCTCAAGCTTGATGAAATTATTGACAATTGCTCGAGAAAATTGCATTGTCTCACAGCAAAATCTCTCAATTGTTCAAGCTCATCAAGTAGAATTTCCCTCAGTGGAGAGCGATAAAGATACAATTTGGACAAGCATTTCAAGTTGACAAATTGGGGTCCAACAACTATCGAGTTGAAACTATCCAAGCAAGAACAAGTAAGTTCTCTAAGTTGAAATTGGCAACCCATCTCCATTAATGGCAGAGGAACATCAGAAAAGCCCCATCTCAAGTACTTTAGCTTAGATAACTTTCCAAACCATTGCAATTGAAGACTTTGCATTGGGTTTGATGCTTGAGCAAGTGCTTGTGTAAAGCCGTTAGATAGATCCAATTCCACTAGATTTGTGAGGTTACCGAGATCCGAAATTAACTGCAATGATCTCGATTGAACATAGAGATAGTTCAAACTTGAGGGAAGCTTTGGCAACTCCCGAACACGAGTACCTGATAAGCTTAGGATGCTCAGAGACGGTAGTTCCCCAATTTCAATGTTAAGTTTGCTTGCAAGTTCTTTACAATTGTCGGCATTGAGCTCCTCCAACCTCTTTAGCATTCCAATATGGGTAGGTAACCTCCTTATCGGAGTCCCACTTATCCTCATCACCCTCAATTGCTTGAGATTTTTTATCGAGTCAGGTAACTCAACAATATTTGTCCCTGAGAATATCAAGTGTTGTAACAATCTGAGGTTGCCTAGTGACTCTGGAAGCTTCCTCAAACTTTGACAGTTATGGAGTGAAAGGAAGTTGAGTTGCGTGAGTTCTCCAATAGAAATTGGAAGTTTCACGATCAGTGTGTTTGATAAATCAATAAATGACAGCTGTTTTGCATTGCCAATAGAATCAGGTAACTCAACAATGTTTGTCCCTGAGAGTTTCAACCTTTGTAATGATCTCATGTTGCCTATAGATTTTGGAAGCTTCCTTAAACTTCCACATTCATGGAGTGAAAGGAACTCGAGTTGCGTGAGCTCTCCAATAGAAATTGGAAGTTCCCCAATTGGCAAGCCTGATAGATCAAGAAATGACAACCGTTTTGCATTGCCAATAGAATCAGGTAAACTTGTAATTTTTGATGATGATATATCCAATTTAGACAATGATGCTAATTTCCCAATAGAGTATGGAAATTCCTTCATATTGTCGCACTCTTTCATACAAAATTGCTTCAGATTCACAAGTCCTCCAATCTCTTTAGGCAAAGTTAGAAGACTCTTACACCAAAAAATGTCCAAGTGCATAAGACCTTTTAGCTTTCCAATAGAGGAGTCAACTTCTTGCAACCTTGGACACCCATCAAGAGACAATCTCTCCAAACTCACGCATCCAGAAAAGTCTGGAGTTCGTTTCAATCCACCACATCTTGAGAGAGAAAGAACTTTCAATTTGTTTGCCATCTGCAAAAGTCGCTAAAATATTATCAAAGAGGATCAAAGAAAGAATACTATGTTGAGAGAATGAAAATATGAATTAACACCTTCAAAATTGAAAATATGAATTAACACCTTCAAAATGTTCCATCCGCCCCAGTTTTCGGTGTTTTCATTGCTCGAAAGTTTGAGAACTACTAGATTCTTTAAGTGCAAACCGGCCATTTTACAATCTAGAGGAGCAGCACACCAACAAAGGCATCTTAGCTCCGAGAGATAATCGCTAACATCTCCAACAAAAGTCCCCGCCCTTAACTTGAGGAATTTCAAATTAGTCATCCTCTCAAGTTCTTCACCCACAATGCTAATGGGATCTAGAAAGTGTCCTACTAGATTGAGTGCTTGAACTTTATCCTTTCTCTGTTGACAGAAAACATCAATGAGCATGAGCTTGCAAACATTAAATTTGTCATTCATACTGACCAAAAGGAAACTCCTGAATAGGAAAAAGGAAAATAATTTTATAGTGATAATATATGGATCCTACTTTTACTTTACCTCTTTCGACCTCACAACTTTTAGAGCTTCTATGCCATTCCACAACCTACTACGCCCTATCGAATTCCTGGTACATTCTTGGCGAACGATGTCCCTTCCAAGGTCTCTTAGCTGATCATGCATCCATATAGTATCACCACATTCAATTTTAATGAGACACAACTCAGTAAGTTTTTTCAATGAGTTATGTGGGGATAGATCACAAGCATCCCAGAAATAGGTTGCCCATGATTTGTCTTCTTTTATAAAGAAGCATGCTATATCGAGAAAAATTTCTTTTTCTACATCTCGTAATTCATCATAACTTATTTTCAACTTATCCCAGACTTCATCATGAGGTACATTCTTCAACATTTTTAGCTTTTCTTTCCATATTTCATCATTTTGGCAACAAAGATAGGAACCTATAACTTCAAGCGCCAATGGGAGTCCTCCGGTTGTAGATACAACTTCACGAGAGATACTTTGATGAGTATTGGGAGGAGAGACACTATTAAAGGCATGCAAACTAAAAAGCTCTAGCGCTTTACCAGGATCCATTTCCTTTACTTCATAAGCTAAGATTCCATCCTCTTCGTTGAGAATCCTTTTATCCCTAGTTGTAATGATAATCTTACTCCCAGAACCAAAAGCGGAAGGCCCCCCACTAGTTTCTTAAGCTGTTCTTTCTTGTCTATATCGTCTAGAACAATGAAAACTTTTTTAGAACCAGCTCTCCTCCTTATGATGTCCATCCCTTCATCAATGTTGATAAATTTGTCAACAAATCTCGAATCAAAGATGTCTGTTGCCAATTGATTCTGCAGACCTACTAGGCCATATCTGTTTGATGCTTCTCGGATGTTTCCAATAAAGCTACATTTGCCATCAAAGCGAGGACATAATTCATTGAAAACACACTTAGCAAGAGTAGTCTTACCGATCCCACCCATTCCATAAATTCCAACGAGACGCACACCAGCGCTAGAGTCAACATCTAGCAATTCCATTATGTCTTTTACTTGTTTGTCTACCTTAATAAATTTGCTATTCAGAGGTCTTTGTTTTACTTTCAGCTTAAGCAGAACCTCTTTTACCACGAGATCAATGACTTCACCGTGTCTGCCACAAAAGAAACACTTATATTAAAAGAAACCAAATAATATTCCACTACTACTTCATAGCAGGTAGCATTTGAGTTGGATCCCTATGACAAGTCTCAAGTAAGTTCTATGAGGCTAGAAGAAATTTGGCTGAATAGACTCCCTCGGATGCGATTGGTGTTATGCCTATAAATTTACCATTTCCCTCTATGTCTGAGAAAGAAGACATTTCTTTACAGTCAAAATTATAGACATCATTCCAGAATTAGATCAAATTCACTCATATAACTATCACTAGCTAAAATGTTCCTGCTTATGTATGAGAATAGGTGAATTGAATATATATATGGTGAGAAATAAAATTTACTGCTCATATACCAAAAAAACTGGTTTGTATACGACATCTTGACCATTATATCTCTTATCCGATTTGGAAGACCTCTAGCTTGTTTTCATTGCCATTTACAATAAGAGAATAGCATTTCGACCGAAGCTTGAAAAGAGTTCCACTAATAAACATTTACTTACGCTTTCCCTTGGACTTCCCAACCCTTGATCTTACCCACTTTTCTCAGAGCCGCCTCCCACCGTTCCCTGCTCTCACCGTCGGGCCTGTGCTCGTGCTTGTCCAAATCCTCCACGTACAGTTTCGTCTTGAGCTTGACGTCGGAGGGCGTGACATCAAAGAAGATGGGTAGGATCTCCGGCTTCCCAGTCGATTCGTTGAGCTCCGTCACACGAGCAAGCTCTCGGAGGCACCAAGTGCTTGAAGCGTAGCCTCTGGAGAGGACCAGTATGCAGATCTTGGAGTTGCCGACTGCTTCCAGGAGATCGTCGATCCTTTCACCAGGTCGAAGCTCTTCGTTGTCTCTGTAGGCAACAATCCCCTGGCCGACCATGGTCCGATAGAGGCAGTCGGTGAAGGTGTTGCGAGTGTCAGGGCCTCTGAAACTCAAGAACACCTCGTACTGGGTCGCCGACGCACCTGAACCATCGGGTGCTGCCATGTTTTTGGGGGTTTTTCCTCACAAAAGATCTCTCGTTTGGCTCTGGCTTTTGGTTGCTCGGACTTTGGAGCTGCGCCTTCGGTTAGGTTAAAAAGTAGAAATAATATCAATGCACGAACCGATTTCCTCCGATGCTAAGTCTTACAGCAAACGCAGGAGACTGTCACAACATCAACAGGAGGTGTAATAAGTTAAGGGGGAGAGAGACAAGGAGTGGGAGATGGGAAAGTTTAGTAGTCAAAAGAAGGGGAACGTGTGGGACAAAGAAGAAGAAAATGAGGGCATAAGAAGCCAAGGAAAAGAGAGGGAAACATAAGGAATAGAAGAAAATAAGGGAGAGAGAATCAGCGTCAAAAAGCAAGAGAGGAAAAGGGCAGAAGAAAATAGAGTGGGCAGAGCAAATGAGAGAGAGAGAGAGAGAGAGAGAGCAGAGAGGTAATTTTGAGCTGCGGACAAAACCCGATTCTTTTGGAGGATTTTCATTTCTTCAAATTCGGTGTGGGCTTTAATCTGAATCAAATTTGGGGCGGTGGAACTTGATTTTGCTTTCAATTGGAGAAAAGTATCTGGATTTGACCGGTTTGACTTCTTGGAGACTGTTTATATGGTGCACAGAGGAGGGATTTCTTTGGCCGTACAAAAGAGGGGCTCACATATGTTCCTCCGCAAGGTTTGTCCACTGAGGGTGAGTAAAGGGCCTAAGATCAGGCCGAAAGGCATAATCGATGGACAATAGGTGAATATTCATGTACTACCCCTTGTTGGTCCTGAGAGACGGAGGAGACTAGGTTAGCCAAAAGATGGTTATCGGTTCAAGGACGCAAGATGCCCAAGGTAAGAAGGGGTAGAGAAAATGTCCCGAGCCAATGTTTGAGTACTAGGCGTTACGGCGCTGAAGTAACCCATGCCATACTCCCAAGAAAAGCTCGAATGACTTTCAACAAAAGGGTACCTGTACCCGAAATCGACACACACACAAACACAGAGACATACGTGAGGAAGAACAATAAGAAGGCATGGCTTTTATTTTTCTCATTCCCTTACGAAAAAAAGAAGATAGAGTTCTCCTTTTTAGCCACACAGAGGAAGAGGAACACATGTTTATTTATTTATTATTTTTTTGTGTGCATATCCTCTGTTTTCGTAATGAAGAGTGTTTGAAATTGTGAGCTCATTTTAGGTAAGGCTATAAACTATAAGTTTAGATGTAATCTAGTGGATTATTTGCAATTAATTCTATTTGTGAAGTAACAACATAAATCTCTTATGTTCTTTATTATTCCTCATTGATCGATCTAGTTGTTTCATTTCTCTTGTTAATTTAATGATAAGATCTTATTAGTTTCCGCATTAATTTTACAACAGTTAGTATCGGAGCTAAAGTTAGGAATTTTTCTGGATTTGATTTAGAGCTTTAATTCTATTGTTGCAATTATGTCTCAAGCAAAAATAAAAATTGAGAAGATTAATGGGAGGCACGACTTGGGTAGTGAAGTGAGATGCGCACGCTATTAATAACCAAGTTTTGGCCTTGCCATGGAATGGAAGGATTAAGTTGCCAAAAAATGTCGATAAAGATGAGTTAATGAAGAAGGTAAAGAGTATACAAGACTAAATACTAAAGGCCAAGTACTCCAATCAAGTTTTGGTAAACGGAACCTGCCATTTAGTACTTTAAGGCCAATTCAAAATCAGAATCAACTTTTTGCTGCAGCAGCTTGTGTTCCTTCGGTGCTAAATCTTGCTGCAAACATAAGAACTTCGTCGCAATATCAACATGAGGTGTAATAATTGTGAAAAAAGGATAAAAGAGAGAGGGAAGAGTTCAGTCAAAAGGAGGGGAACATGCGGGACACGGAAGAAGAAATTGAGGGCATAAGAAAACAAAGGGGGGGGGGGAGAGAGAGAGAGAGAGAGACAGAAAGAAGAGAAGAAAAAAGGAAGAGAGAATGAGCGTCAGAAAGTAAGATAGGAAAAGGGAAGAAGAAAGTAGAGAGTGAGCAGAGCAACCATGAAAGGGAAGAAGCTGCATGCGTGCTTCAAACATCCCGACAAATCAGATTAAATATGTTTCGTGACGCTCGGCAAAATTCGAACCTTTATTCATTTAATCGGGAAATTTTTCATAGTTGAGCTATAAATTCAAATCTAATTGAATTATGAGTTGTTGGGCTCAATTGACTGAAGTTTATCTGATACTGCTAGTGAACATATTAAGAAAAGTGGATCAATATGATGTAGTCTAATTAGTAGGAATAAGCTTTGTTGATGCACGAACTGTGCTGATCCTCAGCTGGATGATAACAGGCCTGAATGCTTTGAAGGATTCACATCGCCAAAAAAAAAAAAAAAAAAGAAGAAGGTGGTCGGATGTTTGTTCGCCGAGGATCTCCAAAGCTCAGGTCAATGTATTTTTCTGAAAGGATAGGCTAAAGATAGAAAAGGCATACATTGCCAAAGGAAATTTGTATATTTTTATATTTGTATATTGCAATCTACTACCCAATGCATAACAAAGTAACATGACAATATTCAAGAAAAGTAACAGGTTACGAGTGATAGATCGATATTTAGGACAAGTGTTCCATATACATGATCTTATAGAGTTAAATGCAGCTTTATTGAAGTAAAAAAGTTCACTTCATCTTAAAATTACAATAGAGCAATTTAATAAAATAGTAATTAATTAAAAGTAAAAAAAATTACTTTTCGTCCTGTGCTTTTACGCCTTTTCTATCAAATCCCAGTACTTTCGATTTTCTAAAAAAATCCTTCTACTTGCGCAAATAGTTGAAAGAAGATCTTCCAATACCATAATTGACCAAACCTAGCCAATATGACCGTCAACAACATCGGGACATTTATTGATATGGATGCTACCATAGAAAAAAACGAGAAGAATTCGTCAACAATGACAAAATTGTGCCCACATCACACTGTAATGTAGTCAAATTTGTCATCGGGAGGCTTGATAAATAATTTGTGCAAGTGAAAAAATTTGATTAGAAAAATTAAAACTTGATAAAAACCTGTTCAGAAATGTTTGTCGCTGTCATACTCGAAATATCTTCCAAAATTCTATTTTATTTTAAGGCTAAGCAAAATTCATTTTCTTCATCAAACCAAGCTGGGAAGCCAAACCCAGTACAAGTAACAAAGAAGTGATTAATTTCAGCAAACCATTACTGGCAGCTGGGTACAACGGATATAAATCGCAAACTACTCAAACAACGACATCAGCTCCAACCAGAATGGGAATAGTGACTGCCCAAATATCCAAGACAGTTACAGGACTAGTTACTAATCTACGTTCGGCTAAAACTGAACCTCCCAGTTGGATGTTAAGGCCAATCCCAAATCAGAATCAACTTTTTGCTGCAACAGCTCGTACCCTTCAATGCTGAGTCTTTCTGCAAACATTAAGAAACTTCGTCGCAACATCAACAAGGGAAAAATAAAGAGAGAAAGAAAGGGGAGAGTTTAGTCAAAAAGGAGGGGAACGTGTGGGACAAGAAAGAAGAAAAATAAGGGCATAAGAAAACAAAGGAAAGAGAGAGAGAGAGAGGGAAAAGGGAAGAAAATAGAGCGAGCGGAGGAACTGAGAGGGAGAGAGGAAGCTGCATGGGCTCTTCCTCTGGTTCAGCTGTGTACGAAACTTGGCCCGTTTGGGGGATTTTTTAGGCGCTCGACAATAAAAAAAAGTCGGTGTGTACTTTAATCCGAGTCAATTTTGGAGTTCTGGGCCGGTGGAACTTTATCTTTTTCTCTCTCGAGGAGGATTATCTTGGACTCTGTTTATATCGTGCATAGAGGGGGCAACTTCTTTTGGCCGTCCAAAAGTAGATGATCACATAGTGTATCGATTCTCTCCTAAATCATGAATGTACCACTTCTCAAATAAACACCCATGTTCTCTACTCTAATTAAGTAAACTGCCATTTCCTAGTATGTCAATTATGTCAAGTTATAAATTATTTACTTTTTACAAAATAAGTTAGTTGTTACTCTATATAAGATTGTAGGGACAAATAGAACGTGATTATCCCTATGGGTAATTGGTTTTAGAGCTAATAGGTTTTAGATCAGATCCTGAAACTTATCCCATCAGGTTGATTTCAAAATTAATTTGGATTCTGGCCTATATATACACAATATTCGGAAAACCTATTATGTGAGTAATTTGTCATATAGTGGTTCAAAATCCATCTCCAACATAGCTAACTTTTTCTTAAACAAAGCTTTAGAAAAATTAGAATCTGTTCTGAATTGATTTTCAGGTAAAATTGATGGTTTACGATTTAAAACTGGAAATTGAATTGATCAAGGTTGCTTCCCCAATTTTTTTTACCTAAAAACCCACTAGGTTTCCTTGTAAACCGGCTTAGAATCAATAGAGTAAAACCAATTAAGATTAATTTTCGTTTTGAAGCCACCCGATTGTTCACTCATTGTTATACGTATTCCACGAAGAATTGGGGGGGGGGGGGGGGGGGGGGGGGGGGTTGTGTGGGAGGCAAGTCTGCCTCACACGAAGAACGCGGCAAGCATGGAGGCCCTTTAGTAGGTCGGGAGGCGAGGTAGGGGACGCATTCTCACCCTCACCTTGCCTCATTCTCATCCCTAATTATAATCCTCTATTAAATTTATTTTTAATGCATCTTTTTCCATAAGAAAAAGAAAAATGAAAGTGCTTATAAACAATGAGAAGAGTAGAATAATAAAGGTTCATATAACAACGTACCACCTTCCTAAAAGGAACCTCCTAAAAATTACTTTTTTGAAGAAATGCAATTAAATAAAATATTTATTCAAAAAATGCAATCAAATTCTTTCTTTTCTCTGTTTATTTTGAGTGACGGAAAAATCTAATATATGACTTTTTTTTTTCCCAACAACTCTTGTTCTGACAATACACTGATGAGAATTCAAAAGTAGTCTAACTAGGAGTGAGCATTGGTCTAGGATCAACCCTGAACTGACCTTGGACCGGCCCAACCTTGCCAATCTTGGTTCGGTTTCTAGAGAGACTAGGTCAGTCCTTGGTCTTGAGATTCCTAAATCAATATCTTGTGCGAGTTTGGTCATTGGTTTAGAAGTCCAAGGTCGATCCAACCCGCAGACCAATCCTAACTCTATATATATAAAATATTATTTATAATTTTTTACATAGAGAAATTCCTAAAATAAATGGTGTCAATAATATCAAACAGTTCCCTAGTTAGGAGTTCAAGTAATTTTACACTGTTCTTTAATGACTTAGATTTATAATATTTTTTACGATGTTAATAGCCATAATTTACAAAGGAGGAAAATGTTTTTGTGAGTAGTCCTCACGGTGTCCTAAAGGGCATAAACAACTCTTCACGGTATCCTCCTCTAGGACTTGTTCTTTTTTTTTTTTTATCTTATTTGTCATCTTAGTCTTCAATTTACCAAAATAAAAAGAAACAACTTTTTTGCTCGTCACTCGACACTCGCCTCTCTCACTTTGGGTCACTCTTGTCGCTTGTCGCTCGACGCTTGCCGCTCAATGCTCGATGCTCGCCACTCGCCTCTCTTAGCTGACCTCATTCTTCATCGAATCCATTAAGTAGGTCTGGTCTTCAGTCGCATTTTCAACGAGTAAAAAAATGAAATAAAAAATTATCGGTTGATCCCGAGTTGACCTTGAAACCAGACCGAATTCATTGAATAGTCCGGTTCTCGGTCTCTTTTTTAGGGAGTACAAAATATGAAATAAAAAAATTATTTGTTGGTCTTGGGTTAATTATGGAACCAGACCGGACCCACTAGGTCGATCCGATTCTCGGTCCCAAGCTCAATAGGGTCAGTCTTCGATCCCAAAAATTGAGGACCAGCACTATACGAGTTGGTCCTAGGATTAAAGGGTGGACTAACTCAACCCATCCCATGATCTTCCCTAAGTCTAACAACTAAAAGAATGGAAAAATAAGGTTGGGGTATCCTCTAGTAGCCCTCTCACTAAGTCTCCGCCAGAGCAGCCAAACTTTTCACGGCCAACGTTTTGGGCTCATGCCTCACCATGCGCAAGTGAGGGCTTGTTTGCGCTCCCTATCACTGATCAAAGGGTGGTAAATGAGGGTCAATTGATCCTCAAATGGCAGTTGTTACGATGGCCAAGTAGGATGGCGGTCCCTATCATCAATCAAAGGTTGGTAACTTAAGGTCCATTGATCCTCAAATGGCAGTCGTTATGATGGCCAAGTAGGATGGCGGTGCACGGTGGCACTACCATGAGCAAGGGCGCTTGCCCTCACGGCAGGGCCCGCGCTTGGTTGCCCTAGCTGTCGACAGGGGTGCTGCGGCGCCATCCCCCAAATACAAAGCCAAAAGGGAGAAGGTGGAGAAACAAGATTCACCACAACAACATAGAACAATTCTAGAAAGCGCTCACGTTTCGCGAGACATTATTGCGCTCAATCGAGCACCGAATTCTTCTGTCCAGTAGGACAATTCTGCAGCATTTAATGGACTTTTTCATCTCTGTTTGTGTGTGTAGTGAAAGTTGATGAAGACTTTAGATTTTCACTGGTGACCACTGGGGTTCTTGATCTCCTTCGGAGAATGAATGGCTCCCAATGGAACTGTGTCTTTCACAACAACGTATGGGGTTTAAGATGTGGTGGTCACGCTTCCTTCCTACAGAATTAGGAGTGGGATGAGTGTGCTATCAATAACCAAGGTTTGGCCTAGGTATTGGATGGTAAAGCTAATTGCCAAAAAATGCTGATAAAGATGAGTTAATGGAGACAGCAAAGAGTATGGAGGACTAGCTACTAAGGGCCATGCACCCCAAGTCATGTTTTGCTAAATTGAATTTGCCATTTAGAACTTAAGGTCAATCCCAAATAGAATTAACTTTTTGCTACAACAGCTTGTTTCCTTTGATGCTAAGTCTTTACTGCAAACATAAGAAACTTCGTCACAACGTCAACAGGGAAAAAGAGGAGGAAAAGAGAAGAAAAAAG
Source organism: Eucalyptus cladocalyx (assembly GCA_017140615.1). Classification (NCBI taxonomy): domain Eukaryota; kingdom Viridiplantae; phylum Streptophyta; class Magnoliopsida; order Myrtales; family Myrtaceae; genus Eucalyptus; species Eucalyptus cladocalyx. The sequence continues at coordinate 12,742,764 of CM029518.1, forward strand.
GAAGGAGAGAGTTTAGTCAAAACGAGGGGAACATGTGAGACAAGGAAGAAGAATTTGAGGGCATAAGAAAACAAAGGAGAGAAAGAGTAGGAAAAAGAGAGGGGGAACGTAAAGAAGAGAATAAAATAAGGGAGAGAGAACGAGTGCGGAAAGCAAGAGAGGAAAAGGGAAGAACAAAATAGAGAGTGGGTGGAGCAACTAATGGCCTATTTGGTAACACTCTAAGAAACAACTGATTCTACTATTTTGTTCTCATGAATAAAAAAAAGAACAAAAATCCGTTTGATAAATTTTTTATTCTCAGGAATAAAAATCATTTTGTTTTTGTTTCTGGAAATAGATTTAGAACAAAATCGAAAACAGAAAAAAGTTACGTCTTGTTCTTGAGAATAATTCCTAAAATCAAGTCTAATTTTTTTTTCTGCTCTTTCCTTTTCTTCTTCTTCCTTTTAGCCAGTCGATGGCCTCAACCATGACCGACGATCGGCAAGGTGAGGACCGCAACCCGGGCCGGAGTGTCGTTGGTCCCTAGCAATGCCCGGCCATGGCGAGGCTCCACCTCACGGGTCGGCGGCGAGGCTCCACCTCAAAAGTCGGCGTGAGGCTGGGCCTTGCCAAGCCAAAGCGAGGCCTACCTCACGTCGCTTGGGCGAGGTTGAGCCTCGCCGGACTTAATAATTTTTTTTTTTTAGAATTCTACCAAATGCATTTCTATCTCGGGAGTAAAAATTTTATGTAATTATCAAACATACTCTTTTGCTTAGAAATTGTTCTTTGGGAATAGAATAAAACAAAATCATTTATGATAAAAAAAATTATTCTCGGGAACAAAACTATTACCAAATGTGCTCCAAGAGAGAGAGATAGGAGCTACATGTGTGCTCCCAATATTCGATAAACCATAATACAAACTTTATTGAAATTTCGTAGTTAAGTTATAAATTCAAATCAATTCAAATTACAACATTGGGGTCATTCGATAGAAGAGTTTATCCGATGATACAAGTGTCAAGATAATAAGTCTTTGTTTCAAGTTCTTCATTAGATGTTATGCTCTATTGCATAATTTGATATGTGAAGAACATATTAAGAAGAGTAGATTAGTATAATAAAATCAAATTAGTGGGACTAAGCTTTGTTGGCCTTGCAATTGGGCGGACCCGCAAGACTGGACATAACGAACCCGAATGCTCTGAAGAATTCGCACTGCCAATAAAAAAGAAGTGGTCGGACGTTTATCTTTAGCCTCTCGTTTTTGCAGCAGTAGAGGATAAAGATAGAGAAGGCATACGTTGCCAAAGGACATTTGTATAATGCAGAATGAGGCCACGGGGCTTATTATAGTGGGCTTATCCACAAGTTAGTGTGCTCTATGAGCTTTTTTCTTACTTATAAGGCCCAAATATTTCTTGTATTTATCAAGCTTGGCCCAACCAATGCGATGAATCAAGCAGAATTCTCTTCCTTCGTTAGTACAGTTCCAAGGGAAGTGACAGATTTATGAGTAGTAAATACATATTCAGGCTACTACGCAATGCATAACGAAGCAATATGACGATATTCAAGGAGAGTGACATGTTATGAGTGGTAGGTAAATATTTAGGACAAGCGGTCCATTTACATGATCTTGTAGAGTTAAATATAGCTCTATTGAAATAAAAAAGTTTGCTCCATCTTGAAATAACAACATAGCGTTCCGATGAAAATGTCATTAATTAGAAGTTAAAAAAGAAAGAAAAAAACAGGCTTCTACGCTTTTTCTAATCAAATCCCGTACTTCTAATTTTCTAACAAAAAACCTTCTACTTGCACAAATAGTCAAATGAAGATCTTCCAACACCATATTTGGCCAAACCCAGCTGCTATAATCATCTAACAACATCAGGGCATTTTATTGACATGGATGCTACCATGGAAAAAAGGAAAAGAAAAGAAAAGAATTCGTCCGCATTGACAAAATATGCCCACATCACACTCTAATGTCGTCTAATAATTGCGTCCCCAAATTTGGCATTGGGAGACTTGATTAATTAATTTGTGCAAATGGAAAAATTTGGTTAGAAAAATTAAAAATTGATTAAATAATTTTGTGAAAGTGTAGGAGCGGAAAGCAAAAATTTTCCAGAATTAAAATATCCAAACGGGAAAGCATCACGGGAGGGGAAATTCTCGCATAGATTGAGTTCGAGGCCCGACCACATATAACCACATGGAGTTCATACAAAAAGGAAAAAGAAGGATCATTTCTAACCTCCCAACATGACCATGACCGCGTGCACAAATATGTTGGCTCATCCACAAGCCTTGCTCGTCCATGGCTTGTGAGGTGGCTCATCCGTGGCTGCAAGCCTTGTGTTGGGAATGACTGATCCCCGAAAACCGGATTCGACACTAAATCGAACCCCTAAATCAATGCGGAAGACGAAGCCCGGGAAAACACGCATCACCGATCGTAAAGCACACCACAGATTCGAGCGTACCTTGTTAGCCACAGATTAAACACCAACACTGAAGAAGAGGAAGAAATTCTGGCCCCGATGATGTCAATTTGCCTTGAAAGGGAAGACGGGACGCCGTAAGCGTTTTTTCTACTTTTTCTTGGAGGGAGAGAGAACGCGCGGGAGAAGACGTACGTTTGAATGGCCAAAAGGTGTCTTCTCTCTCTTTCTCCTCCCTTTTATACCTTCCCCCATCCACGGGCCTTATTCCCGTGGGCCGGGCCTTTTTGGGCCCAACTTGAGCGGATGGGTCTTAAGGCCATCTTATAAATCCATCATCTCCCACTCGCACATGATGGTACAAAACCAACATGGGCGGACAGGCCCTACTCATCCCCATCAGAGAAAAATCCAGCATAGACTCTCACTTAACATGGTGGGCCGAACGGAATCCTCTTTTCCTCTCTTCAACATTCATACCGGTGAATAATCCGTGCGACCAAAGCATACTTTGAGAGCTCGTTGCCATACATACATTAGGAATATATAGCAGCTCATAATAGGCATCACATCCCGAGTAGATTTAGTATGTTAAAGTACCTAGATCGATCGATCACATTTATATCTCCCTTGATCTCTTTTAAACAATGATATATATATTGTATTCACAATTATGATTATCACAAAGACAGTCATAATTGGTTAACCGGTGAATACAAAACTACAATGTGATTCTCCAAAATCGATCTTCCTCTTTTCTTCAAACTCTCAATTTCAAATCCAGCTTGCTTTTCTAGAAATGCCCCATTAGATCGAATCACTCATGACCATTGGCAACATCCTAAGATAGCAAACACTAAATAGAAATCTTGAGAATAAGTAAGAGTCATGAGGGGACTAAGAATTAAGGAACTCTTTTCCTCAAGAGTCTCACACGACATAAAAGTTGAGATCAAACTTTTGCCACTCTTATTGGTCGTCTCATGCATACGTAGTATGAAATACGTATTACGGTATTAACTCCTTTCCCATGGAGCGTATGTCTACACTTTCAATACCGTACGAGATGATAGTTCGAGACATACCCAATGTCTAACTTGAGTTCACGTATCTACTCATTCACAAAATTCATCGAACTCACATCGGCATCTTAGACAGATAAAGTAAAACATGTGGGGTATTTTTACTTTCAGACATAGTAAGTATTATGTCCTCATCTTAACACTCAGTTAAGGCGACATACGTGTTTTAAGCTTGAGCTCTCGATTATCACCTAGATAATGAGCTTAAAGCCGATCTCATCTCTATTTATCACACGGTAAATAGAGGCGATTACCGTGTGAGTGGGCTAATCTTATATCTCGTCCGACATACTTCTCAACTTAAAATAATGCACTTGAGCATTAAGATGCATAAAGATCAAACAAAGATTCATAGGCATTAATGATGAAAACATAAATTCATCAAATTGTGAACACTTAGGGAAATTACAATATTCAGTACATCAACCTCTACGCAACCCTAGAGATTTCATATGGCCACAAAACACATCTCTGGGTATTGGCTTTGTCATAGGATCTGCTACCATTCTATGCGTAGTATGTACTCTTAGTTCACTTCCTTTCGTGCAACCATATCTTTGACAAGATTATACTTGGTATCTATATGTTTGGTCTTGCCATGATATTTTGGATCTTTGGTGTACGCTTTCGCTGCTTTGCTATCATAGTTAACAAATAACAAATCTGCAGCACTTCCAATAACACCTAAATGATCCAAAAATCTCTAAAGCCAAACATCTTCTTATTCTTCTTGATAATGCCACGAATTCAACTTCCATCGTGGACAAAGCTATATTCGTCTGTTTCTTACAGCTCCAACATATGGTGCCATCAATCGGTAAGAAAACAAATCCAGAGGTAAATTTCCTTTCATTTAAATCTCCTCCCTAATTAGCATCAGGATAGCCTTAGAGTCGCAGATCCTTTCCTTAATAACTCATCGTATAATCGCTGAGTCCCTTTAGATACCTCGTATTCTCTTAACGGCTTTCCATTGTGCTTGACCTGGATTGGATTGGTAACTACTCACCATTCCAACTGCAAAACATATGTCAGGTCTTGTACGCATCATAATGTACATCAAGCTTCCAACAGCACTAGCATAAGGAACATATTTCCTTTATTCCTTCTCTTGTGGAGTCCTTGGACACAGTCTATGGCTCAATCCTTCACCTTTTACAATAGGAGTGTCTATGGGTTTACAATCTTGAAATCTCAACTCCAAGAATATATGTAACATTACCCATGTCCTTCATCTCAAAGTTGGAAGACAACCAACTCTTGACAGTATTAACAAACTCCTTATTATTTCCAGCAATTAGTATATCATTAACATATAATGATATGATCACAAATTGATCATTGGATCTTTTGATATATACACAATGATCATCACCTATCATTGTAAAGTCATATGCCCTTTTGGCATTATGAAAAATGTATATACCATTGTCTTGACGACTGCTTAAGGCCATATATCGACCCGCAAAGTCGACATACATTTTTTTTCTTGGCCTTTCACTATGAAACCAGAAGGTTGTTCCATATATATTTCTTCCTCTAATTCTTCATTGAGGAAAGCAGTCTTTACATCCTTTTGATGTAACTCAAGATCCATACTAGCCACTATTGCCAAAATAATGCGAATCGAGATAAATCTCACTATAGGAGAAAATATATCTTCATAATCAATTTCTTCCTGTTGATTATACCCCTTCGCCACAAGGCGAGCCTTATGCCTTTCTATTGAGCCATCAGTCTTTCGCTTTATTTTGAGAACCCACTTGTTCCCAATAGCTCTGCGTCCCTTTTGGAAAATCAACCAGTTCCCAAACATGATTTGACTTCACTGACTCCATTTCCTCTTTCATTGCATGAATCCATTTTTCCTTATTAGGGCATTTTAGAGCCTTATTAATATTTCTTGGCTCATCCTTATCTTGTGGAGCAACCATAAAAGTTTTCCTTTCAATGTCAAAACATTGACGGGGAATACTTTGGCGACTTGTTCACCGTATGGGAGATTGTACACTTAACACATCATTCCCCATCATGCTCCCACTTGGATTAGGTAATGATGATGTTGTCACATCAGGTGGTTGCAATTGAGAATGAGTTGAATTCAATTCATCACATCTCATATTACTCCCACTTGGACGAATTCCACTAACATCATTGTCTTGATCCAAGGTTTCAAATAGGGAACAATCTTCCCTTATTTCGCCCTTCTTAGGAAATTCATCCACTAAAGATGTGACATCTCGTGATTCAAATTCAGTTACACTCCCACTTTCCTGCTCACCTATGAACACATACCTTTTCGAGTGTTCGTAGTATCTCATGAAAATACTCTTATTTCCTTTGGGACCCAATTTCCCAAACTTGTGAGAGGACTCATGTGTATAGGTAGCACAACCCCATGCCTTAAGAAAACTTAAGTCCGGTTTTTACTGTCCATAACTCATATGGAGTGGAAGCAACTGATTTGGAAGGCATCCGGTTAAGTATATAGGCAGCAATTAACAACACATCACTCCAAAAAGTGATAGGTAAGTTAACATGCGCCATCATAGACCTAACCATTTCCAGTAGGGTTCTGTTTCTTCTCTCTACAACACCATTTTGTCGAAGAGTATATGGAATGAACAACTATTTTTCTATTCCCTTTTCATCACATAATATTCTGAACTCATCAGATAAATATTCTCAACCTCGATCGGATCTAAATACTTTTATTTTCTTGTCTAATTGATTTTCTACCAGGTTCATGAACCTTTTGAAACAACTTAATGCTTCAGATTTGAGAAATCAAATAGACATATCCGAATCGAGTATAATCATATATAAAAGTGATGAAATAAACAGCCACATGCCTTCCTCTCACATTCATTGAACCACACACGTCATAATGGATTAAATGCAGAGGAAATTAAGCTCTTTTATCTTTTCTAAATGGTTTCCTTATTGTTTTCTTTACTAGGCAATGCTCACATACGGGCAAATCGACTTTTTCAATGTTACCCAACAAGCCTTCTATGGCTAGTTTATTCATACATTGTTGGCCCATATGACCAAGTCTAGCATGCCACACAATCACATCATTGTCATATAAAGAAGAAGACGTGAAATAAAGGAATAACAAATATTGACATCACCATAGTCAACATCTAGTATAATAAAACCATTCAGAAAATGACCACAATCATAGTAGTTTGTATCCAGATACAAATCTACACTTCTATTATGGAAGTTCACACTAAAACCAAGCTTAACCAACACTAAGACAGACACTAAATTTCGACGAATCTCCAGAGCATATAGAACATTAAGGTGCGTCCACCACTCATGTTCAATTGGCGGTGCCAATTCCTTTACTTCGGCTACGGAGTTGTTTCCCATATGGATTCACTTAGTTCCACTTGGTACTTGTCGGAATTCGACGAAGGATCCTCTATCCTTCTCTTAATGGTCGTCGCACGAATCTACGGTCCACAAAGAATTGGATTCAGCCAATAATATTGAACTTGACACATAAGCAAAGTTCTCAAATGTACAAGAGGTGTTGACATTTTTGACTCACAACAGTTGCAAGCATAGTGACATTTCTTGTCACAATTGTAACACCTCACTCTTGACATTTTCTTCACTTGAGGACGTTTTCCTCTCTTGTGTTGATTAACTCTTGATTTCTTGCAATAAGGACTTGATCCTTTGGATTCCCACATATTGAACGAATCAATACGTTTGCGCTTAGAGCACAAAGCCCTTTCTGAGCTAGAACCAGCATAGCAAATGTCTATTTTCGGCTCAAATACCATTAGGCGGTTCTCTTGTAGCTTAAGGTGGCGCATGGCATCCTTAAGATCTTCCATAACATGGTCAAGAGCTTTTAGTGCTTCTTGCTTTTCCAGCACATATTGAATCTTCTTATTCAATATTTCACAATTGTTACCGTTCATATCAAAGCAATCATGTTCTTAGTTCTTTGAACCATCGTTCCGAACACATCGGACATCCATGCACGAATAATTAATGCCTATCATTTATGCATCCCTATTTGCATAGACCCATCATATTAATAAATAATTTCAAGTAAGGCTTGAGAATCAAAAGGTCACTATGTTTCCAATCATCCTCCAAAAAATCCTAACTCAAAAACTATTATTAATATGATTGTCATATGCAAAATCAATTCTATGAAGCTACAAAAGCTTCTAAAACTACCTGACTAATTACCCACTGACAATAATGCAAAAGCAATAACATCTAACATCCAATAGAATAACAATGCTTTCATATAATACGACTAACATATCAGTTGTTACATTAACAACAATCAGGTAGTAAACATTACATAATTAATCAAAGGAATAAGTAGGGAATGTTCCTTCTAATCTATCAGTCAAAACATTTGAGAAAACTGAAGGCACATTTGCCAACCATGGAAAAACTTTTGGAGAGCATTCATGTCGCACCAAGGCGCATTCACTCGGCGCCATGTAGCGCTCAATCTTAGGGTTGAAGTTTTGGCCAACTCAATCTATAGTGCTCTCTTACAAAAGCTTCCACTAGCTTCCATGTAATCCAGGGACCACGTTGACCTCCTATGCCGATCAAACACTTGCTTGCCATTCGGTGGAAGAGTGTTTATCAAAGCCGGCACCTTCTCAAAGTCCTAAGCATAAGATAACCATTCGAGATGATTTCTTGTATCATCGATTGACACCGACCACATGTGATACTAAATCACTATCATGCCACCGATAATTAGCTAATTCTGACATCAGCCTTTTAAGTCTTGCATTTCCCTCGTCCGTTCTCGGGATTGCAGACATCCTTGCATTGCTGCAACAATGTTCCTGCAACAAATGCAGAACTAAATATGGATCACTTATAATCCATAATAAACATTAGGGAAAATACATAATTTTCCAAAATTCATGCAACAAATGCAAAATTAAAAATGGATTACTTATAACCCACATAGGCATGACTAAAAAGAAACAAATTCTTTTTTTTTTTTTTTTTTTTTTTTTTTTTTTTTTTTTTTTTTTTTTTTTTTTCGGGTCAACGGTCAGTCAACGGTCAACGGGTCGGGTCAACGGGCGTGGGGTCGGACCGGTCGCGACGGTCGGACCGGATGGGCCGGTCGGACCGTCGCGCGGACCGACCGCACGTGCCCGCGCGTGCGGTGGCCTGACGCACGAGACGTCCGACCACACGTGCCTCTTGCGCGTGGGCGTGCGACGTCACGCAAACGTCGGCCCGCACGTGCGCGGCGCGTGCCTGGTCCGGGTCGGGTCGGTCGCCGTCGGGTCGGGTCGCCGGCCGGTGACCGGCCGGCCAAACATCGTCGGCGATGACGTCATCGGTGACGTCATCCGAGCGGCTACCGACCGTTGGATGACGTCACGATGACGTCATCGCGTGGACGTCGCACGCGTCGGTCCGCGGACCGGCGCGTGCGTTGTTCGCTGTCGCCGTGCGCACGTGCCGGTTCGTCGACCGGCGTGTGGCGCGCTGGCAAGGCCCGGCGCCGGGCGCGTCGCGCCCACGCGCGGCGGCTTCCTCGGCCGCGCGTGTGGGCGCGTGCGTGCGTCTGGCGCGCGGCGGCGACATGTTGCCGGACTCGTCTCGACGTCGCCTTTCACCCTATGCCTTCAGATTTTTATTCCGACTTACGGAAATTCAGAAAAAAGGCCAAAAAGCGTTCGGGTGTCGGGATTTTCGCCCGGTTCCGTACGGCCGAAGTAATTTCGCGAAAAATCAATCAAAAACATCATAATTGATCGGGAAAAACGTGAACTAGGGCTCGATACCAATGTTGGGAATGACTAATCCCCAAAAATGGATTCGACACTAAATCGAACCCCTAAATCAATGCGGAAGACGAAGTTAGGGAAAACACGCATCACCGATCGTAAAGACACCACGGATTCGAGCGTCTGTTGTGCAGCCACAGATTAAACACCAACTTTGAAGAAGAGGAAGAAATTCGCCCCGATGATGTCAATTTGCCTTGAAAGGGAAGACGGGACGCCGTAAGCGTTTTCTACTTTTTCTTGGAGGAGAGAGAACGCGGGAGAAGGCGTGCGTTTGAATGGCCAAAAGGTGTCTTCTCTCTCTCTCTCCTCCCTTTTATACCTTCCCCCATCCACGGGCCTTATTCCGTGGGCGGGCCTTTTGGGCCCAACTTGAGCGGATGGGTCTTAAGGCCATCTTATAAATCCATCACCTTGACAGCGAGCTCGATATCTCAATGGCCATCAACTGCAAGCTCAAGCAAATGAAAAACAAATGAGCAAAGTCGAGGGCTTGAGCGCAGCATGGGCGAGTGACGCCAATGATGAACTCCGCTAATGACAGCCAAGGACGAACTATATGCTAACAGCAGCCTTGAATGCGTTGGGCCACCGACAGCCAAATCTGGAGAGCGGCGCTGCCAGAAGAGGTCAGACGCAGGTGGAACTAAAATTAGTTGAACAAACTCTTAAAAATTGAGATGACATAGTCAGTAGTCTGTGCCCTTTGCTTCTGCCACTAAAATTTCCTCATAGAAGAAAGTAGAATTGCCTGCGGGTATCATCTAATTAGTCTCTTCTACCATAAGTTTTATCCGGAAAGACAAATGCTTTCTCCTCTTATATCTAGTCATCCGTGACAGTGTAATGGTAGGGCCAAGGATTGCACGTGTTTGTTCTCTGGACAGATTTTGGAGGAGCTCGTGCTAGATTGATCTAATGATCACCGTTAAACTGCCTACTTGTGCTTGTTTTTTTCTTCATTTCTCCTCTTGGTTTTTAACACCCTTCAGTTATTTGAGAAATTTTGGTAGAATCATTCATTTACTGAGATAAATGTATCAAATGTGGCAGGCGATCTGACGTTCACAAAGGGAATGACTTACCTCTCAACGGATGGACAGTCAGCAAATTCTAAAAGCAGAGTAGATTCCATATGCATAATGCATTCCTGTGTCCAGGAAACCTATCCCTCGATCACAATCCACTTGAGTTTATCAAGAAGAGTGCAAGTATTCCCTTGGAGCCATCGATTTAGCTTTTATTCCCTTAACCATAATGCATAGAGATCCACTCAGTTTTTACTGACACCATGTCTGCATCATCATGCACGACAACGTACTTATCCTGTCTGCTTCCGAAGACTTCTTTCTTGAAAAAATCACAAGGGCTCGCAGATACGTTGTACTATGCCTATGGAACAATCAATCAGTCATTTTCCTTTTTTCATATTCTGAATCTTTCTCCATTTCATCCTCCTAGAACAGGAAAAGACGAGTTAGTCTTCTACCTACATTTGAGGACAAGAAAATGTAAATATGATCTATTCAGCATGCCCTAAAGTCCAAACATTACAGTCGTTTGCTTGACAAGCATTCATGAACAGTAGGGCAAAGACAGTCTGGCAACCGAGTGTATAATGGTACTATCATCGGGCATGAAGATTAAAATTTAATTTCTGTTTTGTTGTGAACCTGATCGGGATTACAGGGGGACTTGCTGTTTTGTGGAATGATGACATATCGTTCGATGTTGAATAGGCATCAACAGAGATGATTAATGTCTTATTTACTGTTCCTGCTGATAAGGTCAAAATGCGGATTTCTTTTGTTCATGCCCAAAATGATTTTAAAGACAGACTACTTCTTTGGGATAGATTAAGGCAAGTAAGCAGGTTTGATAGCCTTCTGTGGGAAGGAAACAAATGGCAGAGAATTATCGTTAGTTGCTTTTCGGGATTGTCTAAATGACTGCTCTTTGATGGAAGTAGTTTGCAAGGGGCGTGCTTATACATGCGTAAACAATAGGGAAGGAGCTGATTATGTGAAGGAAAAACTAGATCAAGTGGTTTGCAATTTATAGTGACGTCTTACATTCCCTACAGCGGAGGCCTATGCTCTACCAACGGTGGGATATGACCATAGCCCTTTACTGCTTTCTATAGTGAATTAGCCAGTGAAAAAAGGTAAGGATTTCAAATTTGTAGTTTTTTGGGTGGAAGATCCTGAATGTCTAGATGTTGTATCCAAAGCCTGGAATATGGATGATGATGGAGATGAGAAAATAGTGGTGAAATTAGGAAGGGTGACTAAGGAATTACAGTTATGGAGTAAGCAGAAATTTACCAACAATTCTCGTAGGATAAAGGAGCTAAACCAGGAACTTCAAGTAATTACAAATAGTTCAAACTCTTCCTTTGAAAAGAATAAAATGCAAAGTATTAAACGACAGTTGAAGGATATTTGGAGGAGAGAAGAGATGTACTAAGGATTAAGATCAAGAGTCAATTGGCATAAGTGGGAGGACAAGACACTATTACAATTCAGCGCCACAATAGAAATAGAATAACCATACTGAAAGGGCCTGATGGTAAGTAGATTAGGGATGAAAAAATGTCGAAGCAGCGACAACATAATATTTTCAAAACTTGTTTTCTTCAGTTGGGCCAAGAAATATTATCCTGGTAATAGACCACTTCCCATGTTTAGTCAAAGCTGAAGTAAATGAAAAACTTACTGCTAAAGTGACTATGGAGAAGTTTGGAAGGCACTTAATCAGCTTGGAGCAACTAAAGCACCTGGATTGAATGGGCTGAATGGTATATTCTTTAAACACCATTGGGATATTATAAAAAGGGATGTGCTCACCACTGTCCAGTCTTTCTTTGCAACAGGAATTCTCAACCCAAGGCTAAACAGAACCCATATAACTCTTGTTCCAAAGATTCCTGACCCAGAAAAGCTGGAAGAATACCACCCAATCAACCTATGCATTTTATTTATAAGATTATTTCAAAGATTTCAGCCAATAGACTGAAGATGTGGCTACCTGATTTGATTGTTGAAGAACAAAGTGCCTTTGTGTGTGGTCGGCCAATACAAGACAACATTTTTATTGTACAAGAGGTCTTGCATTAGTTGAGAACCAATAATCGACAAAAGAAATTTCAAGCGGTTTTAAAATTAGATATGCAAAAAGCCTATGATCGAGTAGACTGGGATTTTCTAAAAGCTTGTATGATCAAAATGGGTTTTGAAGACAAGTGGATCACTTGGGTTATGTAGTGTGTGACAACCGTCTCATTCAATGTGAAGTTTAATGGGGAATCCCTCCCATTTTTTAATCCCTCAAGAGGCATTAGGCAAGGAGATCCTCTCTCACTATACCTTTTTATTCTTGTGGCAAACTATTTATCTTTCATGATGAATAAAGCAATGGAAAATAGAATTATTAAGGATATCAAACTGAACAGATTCAGTCCGACACTATCACCCCTTTTGTTTGCTGATGATTCCATCTTTTTTCTTAGATGGAACCATAATGGAATGCCAGAATATTTCAATGATACTTAATTAATATTGTTATGCATCAGGCCAAGCCATAAACTTGAACAAGTCAGGCATTTATTTTAGCAAGGGGCGTCCTCATCTACTAACAGGAAACATGGCAAAGGATTTGAGATTGGCCACACAGGCAAATACTTAGGTATTCCTTCAGACAAGGGCACGTTGAAGAGAAATATGTTTGCTTGGATTCTTGGAAAAGTAAATGCTAATTTAGAAGGTTGGAAGGAATAATTATTTTTTAAAGCTCGAAAGGAGATTCTTCTGAAAACAGTGGTACAGGCCCTTCCAAACTATGCTATGTCAATTTTCAAAATACCTATTTCAGTTGGCAAAGCAATTGAGAGAAGGATTGCCAATTTCTGGTGGAAAACAACAGATTTCAAAACAATACTTCATTGGAAAAAATGGGACATTCTGAAGATGAGGAAGGACCAAGGGGCCATGAGGTTTAGAGATCTTATATCAGTTAATAAGGCCATGCTTGGTAAACAAGCATGGAGACTCGAATAGAATCCTAATTCCCTCTGGAGCAAGTTCTTCAAAGGCATTTACTTTCATCAAGGAGATTTTTGGCAAGGTAAAAGAGGTTCCAAGCCTTCTTGGGGACAACAAAGTTTGTTATTAGGGAAGGATTCTATTACCAACTTAGTTATTTGGTCGATTGGGAATGGTAAATCGGTAAAATTCAGAGAGCAGAAATGGTTAAAAAGTGGCTTAATTGGGGGATCACAAACAGAAATGAACCAGTTTTGGTGGCAAAACTGATCTTGGCTGAGGAAGGAAAATGGAATACTTGAAAGCAAGAGGATCTATTTGATGAGCAATTAGTGCAGGAGATTCAAACAATCCCCGTTAGAGATTGATGTGGTTAGGCACCAAATCAAGTAGCTATGCTGTTAAAAACGGCTACAACATGATCAGAAAAGAGATTGAACAGAATCGCAATCCTAAACAAGCTTCCTCTTCATACCAAAATCCCAAAACACTTTGGAAAGCTATATGGGACATGCAAACCTTCCATAAGGTAAAGTTTTCCTATGGTCTCTCTGTACAAATGCAATCCCCTATAAAGAGAACCTATGGAAGAGGAATATCATACCTGACCCGATATGGCCCCTCTAGCAACGGGAAAAGGAGACGATCGAGCACATCTTTATACTTTGCCCCTGGACTCAAGGCATCTGGGCTGACACTAATATGAAGATCCAAATCAACTACAAGAAGATCACGAGGATTGAGGCATGGCTAATGGAATTTGCTGTAGAAGGAGCTGATTTTTTCTCTGTCTTTGGTGGCGTCCTCTTTATGGAGCATTTGGAAAGCCCAAAACAATTTCGTGGCAAACATCTAAACTCACAAGAAACGGTTGAATCATCGTTATTCTTGCAAGCAAACTACAGAAAATGGAACTCTCAAAAGTCGGAATCGAGGAAAAATCCTACCTTTGCTGAGTTGAAGGCCTGGGTGCCACCTAGGAAGATAGCTCTGAAAATTAATGTTGATGCTTCCTTTGTTGATGTTTCTGTGGATGGCGCCATAGCTAGTATATGTCGAGATTACAAGGGAGCGTTACAAGGGAGCGATTGTTACTGCTAAATCAGTGAAGGTCTCCTCGGCATCTCAAGCTAAAACCCCAGTTGTACTTGAAGCTCTCCAAATCTGATCACTATAGAATCTAATCGTGTGGACCTAGTTAAAACCTTGATAAGTGGGTCTGCAGATCATTTCAGATGGGAAGAACGTCTCTCAATCAAGCACTGTCTTCAATTTCTGAAGGTCCGCCCCTCAATCAGCGTAGCCCATTGTCTGCGGGCCTCAAATGTAGTGGTAGATTGGATTGCTAAACACAAGTATCTTGGTTCTCTTCCACAGAATTGGTTATATGTTCCCCCGCAAGCCCTATGGGCTCTCTTATGTTTAGATTCACCTTGTTTGGGACCCTTTCAGAGTATCTACTTAAGGTCCGTTGTTTATGCAAAAAATATCATATTTCTAAAAACATTTTTACGGAAGTTATTTTGCGGGAAAATGACTTTATTTTTCGGTGTTTGGTTGAAACCTAAATTTTGAGTGGAAAATATTTTAAAATTTTGTTCGTTAAACTAATTTAATTATTTAGGAAAAATTATCAAAAATTAAATTTTAATATTTTTAATTGACCAAAAAATTAGTTTTATTTTTTATTATATTTTCTTCCTTTTTCTTTTCCTTCCTCCGCCGCATGCCGACGATGGCCAGTGCTCGATGGCGAGCCAAGACTCGATCGCTAGATTTGGCGAGCTCGAGGCTCGGCCGATCTCGCCCGAGCTCGCCGAGTTTCTTCGGGCTCTAGCGAGCCGTAAGCTCGCGATTTGGTAGTAAAGCTCGAGCTTGCCTAGATCGGGAGCCCAAGCTCTATCGCAGATCTAGCAAGCTCAAGTGAGGCCTAAGCCCCGCCCAACTCGCGGATTTGGCGAGCCGTGAGCTTCGCCCGGGTCGGCGAGAGCTCGCCTCGCTTTGATGCGCGAGGCCGAGCTCGGCCGCCCGGATGGGCTAGGCGGAGCCTTGCGCTGGGGCAAGGCTCGAGTTGGCTTGCGGCCGGTCGTCGAATGCTACCGTGGTCGGTCACCAGTCGCTACCAAAAAAAGAAGATGAAAAGGAAAGAAAGAAAAAAATAAAAGGAAAAAAAAATAAAAAAACTCGATTTTAAAAAAAAGAAAAAAGAAAAGGAACACATAAAAATAAAATGAAAATGTATTAGTAAAAAGAAATAAGATGGAAGAAGTTATGAAAAATGTTTTCCACTGTTCAAATGTGGAAGATATTTTCCTCACTTTTAAATTTTTTTTCTAATGATGGAAAATATTTTTTTTTGATTAGTTCATTTTAGTGAAATGAATAGGAAAATCGGAAAACGTTTTCCTGAAAGTCGTTTTTCTACAAAACGAATTTTCTTCCAACCAAACAAAAAAAATGTCCTCTCACCATCATTTCAAAATGAATGAGCCATCCTATCAAACTTTGCAGGGTTGATTTATAGCCATATTTGAGGTATTACAATTTAATTCTTGATGCACCGATTCTAAGGTTCAAGTGAGTTGACATATTGTTGGAAGGAATGTTTCTTCATTTGCAATGTTCACATCCAACTTGGAATACACCTTCATGTACAATAAAAGCAATAGTAGCATATTTTGTGCTCTGAGAAATGCTTTTATACATGATCTGAGAATAGAGCATCTTTGATTACTTCATAGTGTGAAAATATCCAACAAATTGAAGAAATTTAAGTGTTGATTTCAAACGCTAGGAGTAAAGGGTGCCTCGATTGTCAAAAAAATTTAAGGTGGATTGAAACATAGTAAAACTCCGCTATCAAGCTCTTAATTTCAGAGATTGACAGAAACCAGAAAGAGGGGCCGTGATTGATAGATGTGAAACAGCGAAATCATCCTGACGGCCGAATGATCAAGTGGAGATGGGGATGGAGATGACAGGGACGTGCTGATGGAGGTGTCGATATGGAGCAACGGCTACGGCTTTGTGGGGGCGAGATCAAGCAGTGGCACGGTGATGATGGGACTGTAATTAGGGTCAGATTAGGATTAAGTTGAGCCTTTTTATTATCTTTTTTTTTTTTTTTTTTATAAATTTTTTTGTCGAAAGAAACCTTGATATCATTTGAACTCAAGAGTTCTCAAACAAGAGTTAATTTTCTTCGTATCGGTGCTTGTGACCAGCGGTATCACGAAAACTATTTTCAGCGACCGAGGTGAGCAGACCAAGGTGTCCAGGCAGCAGGCTGTGACTAAACCTCTCCTATATGTCGAATTTGCTCCTGCATCACCGAACCTTTGTCCATGCAATATTTTCAATACGATACAAGCGCTCATCGACACGTCATTAATAAAAAAAAACACTTGAATTTACCAAACATGGTCCCATATCAAACAAATAAAAAGTAAACAAAATGCGCCTTCCATTGCGAACCTCAAGCGCATCCAATCTTAATTGATTACAAATCCTGTATAAGTTCTGTGCACCTATCTACGCTTCGTAAAAGCAGAAAACTTGTCATCGGAGATGCCGTCGTATCGCCAACATCTTTGTTTCCTTCCCTTCTTTACAACGGGAAATATACAACATGACATGATATTTACAATTCCCAGATAAACAAGATGTTAACGCAAGCATAAGACGCCATAAAATCAGTTGCAGCCCAAGACCATCCGCGAGGACAGTCAATCTTCTCCAATTTACTAGGTGGCCTTCACTGCCAAGGCATGCTCATCTGGCAGAAAAAAAGCATCACATCGTAAGCTTGGCGCTGCCATGGGAGTGTTTGCTGGTCATCAATATGCCGCTGACCACTGAGCGGTTCAAAGAGTTGCAGCAGCATTGCAAGTGCACTAACAACAATTTAAGTAGAGGAAAGCCTATCATAAAATCAACACCAGAGAAACCTGAATATTGCTGCATTCTGTTTCTCCTATCCGAATGTCTAGCATAATGATTAAACAGGGTGCTGTTTATCTGGGAATTGTAAATATCATGTCAATACCATTCACGAGGTCCATCAATTTTCCCAAGTTCTAATATATGCAAAGGGAAACTGCAATTATGGTTGTTTTCATGGCTTGATGATTAATTGCACCTACTTCTCCCCTAGGTAAAGACAAATTAACCCATGGCATACCAATTGACCGCTATGGGTAACTATGTTGAAGAGGTTCGGGACGATCTGGTGGAAACATTAAAGCTTATGGAGAGGGCTGTAAAATGTGAAATGTTTGTAAGTGAATTGGGAAACTGAACATAGACTGCGGACTATTTATTCCAAGTTAAAAGTTTAGTGCAGACCTTTAAAAGTTATAAATTTATTGAGTAAACAGTAGAAATGTGGTAAGTTAATGAAGCTATTTTGCCATTAGCCCAACAGAAGAATACTCTCACTAGCGATGCAACAGCAAAATAACAGAGTGTAAAATTACCTTCAGCAATGGACCAAAAGGGATGGCCTAGCAAAACATGTCGTCGAAACAAGGTGAGGCACAACCAGGAGTAGGTGGCTTCCTCACAAAGGCATGGTCTAGCAACTGCGCTGCAGAAGGCCGCTTATTCGGGTTTACTTGCAAGCAACTTAAGATGAAGTCTTCTGCATCTCTTGATAAAGAAGGGGGAAGTGGAGGAAGTTCACCCCGGCCAATTTTGAACACTGCTAGCGCCTGCCACAATAAGAGAGAGAACGTGGCAGAAGCTAGTATTAATCATAAATCCAGGGGGAACTAACATGTGATAGCTGCATAAATCAATAAGATATGTAAACAAATATAAGTGCATCATCCTTCAGGCAACCATCTACCAAATCATTCTAGAAACACGGTTATTGCTTAAGTGGGAGACCATGGATGACAGGTAAACAGTTCACAAGGACCAACAACATTAATGTTTTCCAACTGCTCCCAATAAAGCATAAGTATATAGTACTTTTTGCTCAAAATTTTTAGTGTCCTAAATTAGAAAGAAAGTAAAAAAGAAAAGGGGTGTTAGTTGCATGTTTTTACAATGGCTTTGAGTAGGATGGTATTATTTTTTTCTCCATTATAATAAATAAATCCAAGATGAGCATGAGAGCAGTGCAACGTTCGCAATTCACTAGGAAGACAAGAGCACTCCAAACTTCAGCAGCAGCCATTCTATCAACAAAAGGGCGTTTCCATGCTGTCATGCCTAAAAAGGGGATAACGTCATAAAGTAATTTGCTGGCTAGAGCCAGTAAATACCATCCCAGATGGAAACCTTACTACAAGTATGGAGAAGTTACCATTAATATCGAAAGTGACAAAATCTAGCAGAGACAACCATTTAGGTCAACAATTTATCCAAAGAAGAGCAGCGAGGGATCAACACTCAAGGGCAATGGCGGAAACACCAAAGTTGATAATGGCGAGCGACAGATTAGAGGACAACCACACAATTAAAGGACACACTAGGGAAGACGAAGCAATCACTGTCAGTGCTGCTCTGGAGAACAGATTGCGATGCCAATATTAGGATTTCAATCTCTCTCGGCTGCTCAAGTACCATGTGACATTGAAGGAGAAGGTGGAGAGAGTTTTGAGCCTGAATGTTAGGGTTATATGCGTACCTCATATCTATTGGTGGGGAACTATATACAGATGTCTGTATGCGATTATCTAAACTTATGCCGTTGTGAACTTATACTAGTAATTAAAAGTATTAGACAATAATGCCAAATTATTTAAATGAGAAAGTCAAGATTCAGATATTCAACCGAGGCTTCAGACCATGTTACATAACCATTTGCTCCAGAGTTTCAAGCAACTGTTGGCCATAAATACTATGCATATCCTTTGACATTACGATAATCTTGATAAATATCATTGAATTCTCTGTCCTCTCTCTTTTCTAAGTAGTGCTCCTGCTCATTTTCTTTTTCTCAGAATGCTGGCCGAATTGACTCGTCACAACATGCGCCTAACTTAGCAAGCTCACATAAAATGTAGCAATAACAAAAAAGTTGCGACTAGTTAATAATTCTGGCAAAACATAGATCTCAAGGATATAAAACATGAAATGAAGGTTCTTAATTACATACTTCTTCTAAGTGGGAATATGGATACTGGCGGGTTAACATCTCTAAAACAGTGCACCCTAGGCTCCAAATATCAGCTGCCAATCCATAGCTTTTGTTTTTTGGATTGACGACCTGCATTCACTAAACAACAAGGATGAAAGAAAAGTAAAAGCCATGCAACACAACTAATTAAAGTATGCTAAAAAAATTGGCAGCAGACGGTGCAAACCTCAGGTGCCATCCAACGAAAACTTCCTTTGGAGGATTTAGCATCATTCTTTTTGATTGCCTGTATGAATAAACACAGAAAGTTGATATGTCATTTTAGAAAAGTAAAGGACAATATATGTCACTTTGTGCGTGTCTATACGCGTGTTGTCATGCGCTCATCCAATTGTATGTGTGCTGCAATACTTCAATGCCTGTGAAAATTCCTGCACACGCATGTAGCTGTACATGCATCTTTGTTGATCGCACATGTGCGAGCCCCCGAGAGAGAGAGAGACAGAGAGAGAGAGAGACAGAGAATTCACTTTCGCTGATAAGACATACCTTTGCCAATCCAAAGTCTGCAAGTTTCACACAACTTCTTGCATCAACCAATATGTTAGCACATTTAATATCCCTACAGATTGGAGGAACTGGAAGCATGATAATTCAGCATAGCCGTGCCTAGAATATACAAACAGTTATAATCGCCCGCACAGTTACCAATATTGCAAATTCACATTTCCACCTTCAAGCATTCACATAGTAAGATAATCTTGTCTAAGCTGCTCTACAAAATCATTCTCATGACACTACATATTGGTTTAAGGATTGGACAACTCCCTTGTTTCCAGAATGATATTTGGGTAAGTAAAATAAGTATCATCAAAAGGCACCAAGCGGGTGAGCCATGAAACAAACATATAAGTTTCACTGTGCTCTTTGTTTTGTTATGAATTCTTTCCTTAACAAAATCAACCTTCCATCAGAATTGATAAGTGCAAATCATTATTTCAATTAGTAAAAACTAATAAAGCAAAGTCGAGCATCTTTCTTACACCTGTGTACCACATGCTGGTCATGAAGATACTTTAGACCATTTAGAATCTGCTTAGTGTATGCAGAGACTTGGAGATCACTCAAGTTATATTGGCGATAAAGTGTTTCAAGTGAACCTTCAGTCATGAGCTCAAGGAATATGTAAAGCTTCTTATCATCCTAGAAGAGAGTAAAGAAAATTATATATGTTAGAATATCCAACCCAAAATTTAAGTTACTAAGTAGTGGAAGATGAAATGTATGCTAGGCACATAGAAAACACATAAACAAGCACTGTTGAATATTTTAAGACCTCCTCTCAAGTGAAAACCGGTCTGAGAAGTGCACACAGAATTGATGAAAAAGAGCCACGCACAGAAATAAATTAAGATGGAACATGGCTCTGAAACCATTTCCGAATGCAAAAGATTAAATTATTAGGTGAGAGGAGTCTAAACATATATATATAACCCATCAAAACCCCATAAGTTAATGATATAGGATATTTTAACAAGATTCATCAGAGACAACCATACCAAAAAGCAAATAAAATGAAATAAACTACATCAGTGATGTTTACCATTTTTTCATCCTAATGAAGCTGGATGTCTAGGCCTCTTATAACACCTAACTAATGATTGGATCACCACAACACCACTCCCACAGAAATCAACTGTACCAAGGCAAGAGTCCCCTAGACAAGGCCCTGAGGTTGGTTATGCTTCCTGAAGTGCACTTTGGTAGAGTACCTTCTCAATAACCAATCAGCGTTTAGTGAGAATCTCTTTGATGGGAGTTAATTTAGTAAAAGTCTACACCAGATTTAAAAGTATTTTGTGAACTTAAAAGGAAAATAAGGCAAGAACGCATGGGACCAAGCTCTTCTTTTGGTTGGTTTCCTCATAAAACACAAATATCCAAGTCACCATGGTTTTAAATTGCAACAGTGCCACAGTTGCATAGTGCACCTGGCAGAAGAAGTCATGTTGCATTAATCCCTCATTCCCACAAAATGTAGTAGATTGTAGGTCTAGCAAACCAAATTTTGCTTGACAGCAACAATCTTTTGCACGTTTCATGTCCAACAAGAAGTTACATCATGGCACTTTCCCAGAATCTGATGCTTCTTGCGAAACTATGTTTATAAAAGAATTCCTGGAAGGTACTTGAACATTAAAGCCACTAAGAAGGATATATATCCCTCACTTGAACAATGATCATTTCTAATTTCCATCTTCTCTACTTGCAGAGGTAAAGAACTCTATGATGTTGAATAAAAGTGAGTGGAACTAAATGATGCTGGACTAGAATTGAAGGAAAAATTGGACTTGTGGAGGAACTCCATTGTTGTTGCTACAGCCACAGCCAGTTATAGACAAGGGAGAGGAGGTTGGCATATCAGTCATGTGGAGTATCAGATGGTCAATTAAAGGATATCTAATGAAGTAAATGATTTCATTTTCTTATCCTTTTTCCCCTTTATGTTTTATTAGTCGAGGCTGCCATTTCTCTAAGCCTCAGATTCCTCTCTTTTAGTCCTGAGAGTTTGACCTGAATCTTCAGTTTGCAAAATAAATAATTTGTATATCATCCACCACTAGAAAAGAAAGGGTTGATTACATGACAGCTCTCTCTAGATGGGAGAGAAAAAACTGCTTTCATAGAGAGAGGGAGACTCCATAAACTGACCTCTACTCTGCGTATGTTCTTTACTCATGTGATTACTATCTTGGGTGATAGTCAATTCATCACGAACTTTTCTTGTGGTGGGAGGACGACCTAAAATGTCTGTCTGTCATTTAGGCTGTTACTGCTAAAAGGCCGCAACTGCTGTGATCTTATTCATGCAGTGATGATGGAACTAAAACTATCTTGTGGCTGCGATCACAGCCATGTCCACCTAAACATTTCGCGCAGTTCCGGTGGTATCATAATCAAAGCCAAAGTGAAAGATACTGCAGAAAGCAACTTAGAAAGGAGGAACACACCTCCTTAGTGCCGTAATATTGAACTATGTTCTCATGTTGAAGCTGACTTAAAATAGAAATTTCCTGAAAAGAAAGCAGAGCATCACTAAAAAATAGAGTTAAAATAAAATCTATTAACTCACAACAGATTTATGGTTGTATATGCCTAGCGACCAGTTGACAAATTACAGAAAGAAAAAGCTTTTACTTGCGACAAGCTCTCCTTGCTGTGGCTTCCTTGATCTAAGAAACACACCTCCTTTACAGCAAAAAAGAATCCATCACTGTGGAAACAGAGAAGCGTGAGAGAAAGACAGAATATAAATGCCAATTCTTTCGTGAATGATGCCTTGATCAGAGATAGTTTAGATAATTCTTGCACTCCAGCTGATATAAAGAAGAAAAAAAAAAAAAGAGATGCTCTCATCAATATAACTAAAATAGTTCCCTAGCTTTCAACATTTGAATTTACAATAGAATAATGGTTTCTAAATACATGCTGATTCATCATGCTATCCATTTTTCGAAAATAGAACAAAAGAATTGCTCATTATTCAAGCTAGTAACGGTACAGAAAAACAATGGACAACTAAATTTACGTGATTTAATGTACTAGATCTGTACTTCATCAATTTGTTTGATGATCAAGAATGGTCTTCAATAAGGAAAATACCAATAATCTTAGAACTCCAATCCAAATATGAAGATCGAGCACTTTAAGCAATTGAATAACCATTTGCCATGTCTATTCAAGGCACCTTATGTCAACCAAATGATAACGCGTTCTACAGTATACAGAAGTCATCCTAATTCCAACCACAGAATGCAGCACTCAGAAATGCAACAAAACTGCAAGTGAACATCATAATGGGAGAAGTCTGATTGTACTTTTCCCCAGAAAATGCTTATAGCAAGAATAACTTACTGATTATCAAAGAGAAAAGCAAAGGAATCTTACTCGCTGAAGCCTTTATAGACATCTCCAAATGACCCCCTTCCCAACATCTCACCCTTTTGCCATGAGGTGATCCTTCGTCTGACACTCTTATCGTCTACCCCAGAGGTCTGACCCACTTCCCAACTTAAAAATTTGCTGCCAAGAGGTCTTTTGTTTCCACTCAGCTTAAGCACAACCTGTTTCAAATCGTGCTCAATGGCTTCAACGGTTCTGCTGCAAACCAAACACTTTTAGTAAAAGAAAACAAATAACAATCTCACTACCACTTCGTAGCAGATAGCATTTGACTTGGATCACTATTTCAAGTCCCAGATAAACCGGCAATTTCCCCCTATTACTGAGAAAGAAGATGCTTCTTTGCCGTCCAGATTACAGACATCATTCTAGAATAAGATCCAATTCACTCCTGTAACTATCAGTAGCCATAATGGCACTGCTTATGTATGAGAATTGGTGAATTGTCTCTGTTTTATTTTTGTTTTTTATATATATATATATATATTGTGAGAAATGAAATTTACTGCTCAGATATCAAAATCCGGTTTGCATATGACGCATCGACCAATATATTTCCTGTCGAATTTTTGAACCACTCCAGCTAGTTTTCACTGCCATTTACAAGAACTTTAAGAGAATAGCATTTCGGCTGACGCTTGAAAAAAGGTCCATTAATAAGCATTTACTTACGCTTCGTCGAGCTCCATCATTCGAGCGAGCTCGCGGAGGCACCAAGCGCTCGAAGCATTGCCACTGGAGAAGATCGGTATGTAGAACTTGGACGCGCCGACCGCTCTCAGGAGATCGTCGATCCGATCACCAGCGTGAAGCTCTTCGCTGTCTCTGTGGGGGACGATCCCCCGGCCGACCATGGTCCGGTAGAGGTAGTCGGTGAAGGTGTCGCGAGTGTCGGGGCCTCTGAAACTCAGGAACACGTCGTACTGGGTCGCCGACGCGCTGGAACCAACGGTTGCTGCCATGTTTTTTGGGGGGCTTCTCTCGCAAAAGTTCTCTCTGTCTCGCTCTGGTTTTTGCCTGCTCGGAGTTGGCCTGGTTCGGCATACGATGCTTAAAGTAAACGGAGAAGGACGTTTGACCTGGTCAAGCTCGAAAAATATTCCGAAATTCAATTTTTTTTTTTTTTTCTTGTTTTTTGGACGGGCCGGTTAAATTCAATTCATCATCAGACTAAGCTGGATAAGCTGGATAGCCAAACCCATAGCGAGTGATCCCATTCAGCAAACCATTATTAGCAGCTTAGTAACTTGATTAGTAAACTGCTCAAGCAACCACACTAGCTCTCTTTTTGGTTTTTTTGGTCTGTTTGTTAGTTACTTGATGCAGACTTCACTTGAACATGTATTTATTTGCAAGTTTACAATCATGAGTAATCTACAATAATGGAAATGTGATTCAAAGGAAGAGTCGAAGATCATTTGAATAATAATATTTGTAACTTCTTAGATTAATACAATAATTTAAGAGTCAAAATATTGATAAAAGGAAGAAAATGTGTCATAATATTATGCTTGTGATCCCGGGAAATATTGCAAAAGCAAAATCGTAAATATGTCTTTGTCTTGGATTATATTATCCTAAAGATATGTTGTAAGGAAATTAGTGGTATAATAAATGCATAAAATTGGATTCTAGAGCAAATTTTCTTTTTTCTTTCACATGTAAATTAAGTTAAATTGAAAAAATGTATACACAATAGAAAATATAAATAAGTTTAAGTTCTGCCCAACTTATTTATTTTTTTAAGTAACATTCTTTCTTCTAAAGGTTCTGAATCCAATTGCATCATGGATTACTAAATAGCGTACATCAACACTCGTAAGTATTGTCTTTGAAGATGACATGTACTTGTAGACCTCTAAATAGCTCAAAAAGTTGCCTTCTAATTGCAAAGAAAGGTTTTCTTGCATTCTCCATCAGGGAAAAAAAATTGTTGCCATGTAAGCTCTCTTTGGGAAAACCAATTAAAATTGCTTGACCATGGAGAGTCAGAGACCCCCTAAAAGAAAACATTGTACTAGGATCAATTTGAATATAAGTAGAAATTCGATGGCCAACTTTGAACATTCACTAAGAGTTTGATTGGTAAAAACAATCTTGTCCTAAAAGTTTCATTTCACATCCACATACAGATTTAGATTACATCAGTATAGTTATTCAATTATATGTAATCTTAAGATTACATAATAATTATATTTATACTGCTGGACATGGGTGACATCATCCTTGTGAATATGACATCAGCCTTCACATGCGTGAGTGCATCAATTTTGATGCAAGTTCATCCCTCCAACATTGCTTGAAAGGAGGGGAAAAGAAATTAATCATTTTTTATTAAATTAATTAGTCCATTTTTTAATTAGTCCATTTAATCATATTGAAAAAAAAAAGATTCAGCATTTCCATTTGATATGGGCACCCACAAAACGACAAGCCATCCACTTCGTCATCCGCCCAGTCTATCTCCATTCTCCACTCTCTCTTTTCCCAATTTTATAATCCGTTCGCGCCAATTCCCAATACTCCAAAAACAACGTTGCTCTCTCGCTCCGCTTCTTCTTCTTCTTCTTCTTCGACGTCCACTGCTTGTCTGATCAAATAGTGAAGACCTGCGTATCATCCATGTGGACTCCCGTTCCAAGCTGTCCATCTTCCCCCACCCACTACTACCAGGATGCCTCCAAGTTCGCTGATTTTCCTGGATCCTCCGCACCTCCGTCAATGTCGATGATTACTCGAGCAACTTTTCCGGCTTCAGCATTGATACGCAAACTCCATGTTCGGTGGCTCCAATGGCTAATGATGCGCAAGATTGGTGTAGCGATGCTTCAAGTCACGTTGATAATGGAATGGACTTTTGGTATGATTTTTCTTATCTAAGCTAGGGGCGCACAAGAATTGCCTAAAGAGACTGGAAAAAAAAAAAAAAGAGAACGTAGAACAATACAAAGAACTTAAATGGACTTTGCTTGGGCGGACTAAGGAGGAGGAGAAAGTGGAAGACGAAGACCAAACAAATAAAAAAGAGAAACACCAATGGGCACCACGTTTGAGCATGCTGACATTTGAAAAAGCAAGGGCTAATATGGTCATAACACAGTGGAATGATTGGTACAAGTCAAAGGAGAAGTGCGAAAAGCATGACCCTTTATAAAAATGATGTATGCGTAGTTCGAACTAAATTGGGTTTTGGAAAAGGTAGTAACTTCCAAATCTTGTCAAAATTTAGATTATACAAATTGCTCTTGCATTGGCTCTTGGGTTGTACAAGATCATAAACAATTACCTGATACTAATAAAAGAAGAAATATTTTTCTAAACAATTACCCATAGTGATATAAATTTTGACAAAAAATGTGAAGAATAATTTTACTTTTATTTAATGCCTAACAAAAATGCCCTCCAATCCTAATCACAATTCGTTTTATGGTTTTAGTTAAAAAGAAAGGGACAGAAACAAACATCATTTTTCCCTCACAAATCCATCTCGTCAAAAAAAAGACAAGAAACCAGAAAATCATAGTGCCAGAAATCATTGACGTGAATGTCGTATAATAGATTTATAACTTTTTGGACAATTTTCTTGATAACTAACAAATAAATTAATGTGGTATGAAATCTCTTAACAAATTATACTCCGGACATGGCCAAAGAGGAAAATTTTCTTGCAATACCGAAACCAACATAGATAACTCTCCTCTTACCATTGGCTTCTGATTGTAGAAATTATATTACATGAGCGCAGTATATATATATATATATATATCAAATTGAATATGGACCATTAAAATCACCGGTGGTCCACCAAATTTGGCAATCCAGATTTAGTTTAGTGCATATTGTAAGTACATAGAATAATTTCTCCTTTGATCAACCATTTATGTGATCAAATTTTCCTTTTGCAAAAGTGAAAAAGGAGGTTGGCACGGTTTGTACGGTTACATAAACAGTCAAGCTGCTTCCAGGAAAGGATTTCACATGAATTAAGCAACTATAGTTAAGTGGTCAAAGAAGTATTGAGGGTTGATCTCAGGTTTTGGTGCATATAAAAAAGAGCCATCCTACATAGTCTATAACTCCTCTCCGAGAAGAAATTACTTAGTGAGCATGTTATATATGTCATATTGTATGAATCTCATTTATATAAAACTCATGATTATGTGAGATAAGGATATATATACTGTATAAACAATATACACCGTGATATTTCCATACATCAACCCTAGTGGATGCCCTAATGATGGTATGAACAAAAAGTATCATCCTACAATGAAACCTTCATACGTCAAATTCCAGCTTTTCATACGACAACCTACCATCCTGAAAGTTGATTAATTAAACATCATCATCATATAGATGAAATTTTTCCAAAATTATAAACTCAATATTGTTTATCCAAAACCAACAATATTTCCAAAATTGTTGGTGTCTATTTTTCTCTTACTGTGCCCATACCCCAATATCCACATTTCATTTTCGTATTCAGATTAAGGGAGGGACTCCTACCACCATGATAAATAGTGGATTTGAGGACTTTTTCGAAGGGATGATTCTTGCAATGTCTTTGTTCAGACAAGGATGTATGTCCCTATCAAGCTTGAAAATATTTTTAAATACATATCTTTTTATGGGCAAGTTAAATTCATTTCTTCATCAAACCATGCTGGGAAGCCAAACCCAGTACAAGTCACAAACAGGTGATCACGTTCAGCAAACCATTACTGGCGGCTGAGTACGACAGACAAGTAGGAAAATACTCAAGCAACAACATCAGCTCCAACCAGAACATGAATGATAACTGCCCAAATATCCAAAACAGTTACAGGACTAGTTGCTAAAGATCAAGCACACCAATTTACGTTCTGTTACATCAAATTTGCCAGTTACGAACTTAAGGCCAATGCCAAATTAGAATTAACTTTTTGCTGCAGCAGTTTGGGCCCTTCGATGTCTAGTCTTACTGCAAACATAAGAGACTTCATCACAACATCAACAACCAGAGTAACTTGATTATGCAGCAAGTCACTCCTAGCTCTCCGCAGATTGTATATGGAACCTTTCTGCACTAGCTTCGGCATAACCAACCTGAAACTAGTCCCTTACTGGCTGCTTTATATAGTGAATTCCAAAAGTCCAACTCCCAGGAACTCGAACAATAGCACATGGCAATAGAGCTCTCCTCTGTATCTGTGAAGAGAGAAGAAAGTTGTCAAGAGGCATGTTGTTTCCACTTTTGTTATTCCGCTTTCTTTTTTCTTTCAAGTTCATTTGTACTATGAGCTTCGACAAATCAAGCAGGATTCGCTTTTACACCCTCATCAGCCTAAGGCCCAAGCTTAAGGTCTAGTTCGTAATCAGATTATATCACTCAATCAATCTAGTTCCCTGAGATCAAGGACCCCACTGGGCTGAAGTCCATAAATCAAGGAACCACAAATGTTGCATCCAATACAATTGAACTCCAAATATCTTGCCTCATGCCTTAGGGAGGGGATATCTTCGTACATTTTTCATTGTTATGCCGTGATTAACTTGCTTTTGGCATTTCTCTATTAACTCTGTGCCAGCTTTCTTCATAATTTAGGTAGTGACATTACAATTACTTTGAAGAATCCTACTCATATACCAAATCACACAACAGCCAAGGGAGGCGGCATCTCATGAAGAAGAACTTGAAATGATATATTAGACCAGAGAGGAGCTGGAGAACATATTTCAATTGGAGTTCAACGCCATCGATGCTTGACAACACACCGGCCTACAGATGATATCAGCACTGGATAAAAAGTTGTAGTACCATTTGTCAAACATCCAAAGATGTGCCAGGCAGGTGCACCTGCAAAATGATAGCAGTAAATGGAAAACATGCTGATGTACATTGCGCTATATGATAGCAGAACAGAAAATTAATAGCAGTAAATTGCTTGAGTATCTGCCATCAATCCTTCAATGGCCTCTTCCACTGCCACCTACTAGAAGAAAATTCGGATGGCTCTTTGACTAGCATTGTAGGATGCAAAAATGCAGATATTATCTAATTAGTCTCTTCTGCCATTACCAGTGAATTACTTGAACAAAGGTTCTAATGATAGTCATTACAAATGCTCTTTGGCTAGCATTATGGAATGTGCAAATGCCCATATCATCCAACCATTTTTGTTTGACCATTAGCTTTGTCTAATTTGCAAACATCGGCACAGGAAAGACAGATTTTCTTCCGTTAGGTCTAGTCATCTATGGCTGAGAAATGCAGGGCCATCAATCTTTTGATAGATTTTCAAGGAGCTTTTACTAAGTTGATTTTGACGATCAACAGTCCCAAAAACTGTCTATTTCCAGCTTGATTGTTTCTTCATTTTACCTTACTTTATTATTTGAGTTCTTTAGTTATCGAGCAACTTTGGCAGAACAATCAATCTACCAAAAAAGGAAAGAGAAACAGTGGTTTGCGGTATATGACCAAAAAATTGATAACAATTACAGGAACTGACTCTGAAATACTGAATTATGTAAAGAATTAGGTCATCTTTTTCTTTAACCGTTTAAAACTGACTTCCTACAACTTAAAAAAGAGAGCGACCTAAAGCATACAAATTATTATACTGATACCTAGAGCTTGCCCCAATCCAAGTATTTACGCTTATAATGGCTCGGCCATAATTGTAAGATTCTGGAGGACCATCTTGGTCGCTGTTGATCATCCTCTTAAATTTGTCAAACGGAGAAATATTCTTCCCCCGTTTCTAGGTTTATCATCCTAAATATTGTGCTCAATAGTTTGGGTTGGCTCGGGGAATTCCTAGGCCAACTATATATCAAACGAAATTTCCTCTCTCCACAGACTGAGCATAGAGGCGACATTGCACTACGTCGACATCTACCTCAATAAATTTAATCGGTACATGCATATTCCATTCCTCAAGAACCCACAGATAACGATTTTTTTTTATGGGTGGTGGAATTCCTGTTCCAATTGGATGTTTGTCAAAGGCGGCGATTCATTTTCAGAGAAGGCGAAAGAAGGATGATCTGTTTGGAGTGTCTCAAACTTCTAATGCATCCCCATCGAACCCATCATTGTCAATACTCAAGAGTAATTAGAGGACAGGACTCGGTAAAAATTTGTTTATCATTTCCTTCCTTTCCTTTCGTCCTTTAATAACCATCTAACATCTTTCTCTCGATTGCAGTTGAAACCTGCAGACGAAAGTCGTCAACGGTCATTGTTGGAGAAGAAGTAGAAGAGACACTCCCTTGGCCAAGCGAAACAGAACTCAAGGATTGCCCAGCATTGTCAATCCTAAAATCGACCAGTAGTTGAACTTAATTACTGTCGGTATGGTTTCATCATCTGGCCATCTTAGCCCATCAATTTCTGAAGAGCTGAAGCCGAGTGGGAAGAATTATATCAACTCCTTTCGCGTGGATATTCCCACAGTGCCTCTGACCCAGAGCTCGAAATAAAAGAGTATGAAGTTTCTGCTGGTCTAACTGATCCAGGATGAAGACAGCCTTAATCTTTCTGAGTATCGGCACATGTGCGAAGAATTTCATACTCTTTTTGAGGATGGTATTGAAGCTTTTAGGTACAACTGCAAGCAAAAGCAAATAAAAGCGTCAAAAGCCATCGAAGAAAGCTATGGAGGGCTACAAGTTCAACTTTGTTATGAGGGAGAGATCTTTAAAAGAACGGCGCACTTCTCATATAAAAGCCATCGATAAGAAGGCTTAGCTTGCAAAGGGAAAAGAGAGGCTCGAAACATTTCTTGCTGACATTCAGCATCAAATTGAAGCAAATGAGGCCGTCATTCACCGCGAAGGGAAGCTTATGAAGGAAAAGCAGAGGAAAGTCGACGTGCTTATGCAGGATTGTGATGAGCGACATCCAGAGATCAAGAACCAATCATCCATCAGGCACCGGTATAGAGAAACCTATAGAAAAAATGGAGGAATGCCTTCCAAAATTTATAACTACTTTGACCCAAAGCAATAGAACATCAATGGAGATTTTCTTTTGATCATTACTCGCCGGTTTGTGTTTTATTTTCCTGCATCTCTTGCATTTCCCACATTGTTGGATGAAAATTTTTTAGGTACTTTCCATTTATTGACCAAGACAGCAAAATTCCTTCTAAGGACATCAGTGGATCTTACGCCAGTACTATGCTCAAATGTCTTCATCCAACTCATCTAAATTCATATACATCGACTGTTCGCAGTCTTTCATTAACATGTTGCTCCGAACCTAACTCTCAGGGATTGAGCATTTATCTCCAAAACAATAACAGCTTCTTGCCCATACGTTAACATGTAAAGACTTATATTTGAGTAGAACCTTTGATGAGGCCATGATGTGGTATCAAAGGTGTGCCTCATTGAGTGCCATTTTGCTAAGGTGATTGCCCTCATGGAAACGCCTATGGTACTCGTGTGAGTGGCCGCAAGAGGGTTGGTCGCCGTTGCTGTCCATAGAGGTGCGGCGGCGCCACCCCCTTCTCCCACCCCTCCCTAAATATTGCATAAAGTCGCATTGGAACTTTTTTGTCACTCCAAACTAAGGGTGCTAATAGAAGTATCCGATTGCGCTCTTTGGACAAATTTTAGGATTTTATCAAACCATTCAAAAAGCTTTAAATCTTGATTATACTTTATTCCACCATAACTGTTAGGAAATGTGGCTTTCATCCCCTAACAAAAGTAAAATCACTATCAAAGATGCTTGTATCCACTAACATGACTAGACTGCTAATGGTTGAGAATCTCAATCCACTGTTGCGTCCTACTCTTATCAAGATGAAGTGAACTTTGTTCTTTCGACATAGTTGCATTTAGCTTGTATAAAAAATGTCAAGATTTAGTTGAATTGTAGGTCAATTATCTTGAATATGGAGTTTCATTTATAAGCTATCGCATTTCTTAAATATTGTCACGGTGCTTCGTCATTGATTGCATAATGGATTGAATACGTATCTACCGCTCATAAGTTATTGTTTCCCTTTAATATTTTCCATGTTCACTATTAGATTCGAAATAATAACTAACTTGCGCAGAAATTCGAGAAATAGTGGGGATCGGGGAAGTTGGACTAGAAGATCAAGGACATGCATCCATTTTTACTCTATAGAATAGACATGCTATTATGTACCAACAAATCCCGCTAAAATATATTTTATTAAGAACCCGCTCTCCGTAGCAACCGAGAGTGTAGATCCTTGCTCTGACATAGAGAACTCTCAAATCCTTCGCCGGTGCTCTCGCCGGAAGCTCCATTTTCCTTCGTTTCGAGGTTCGCCGGAGGGGAATCGTCGCCGCCGATTCAAGTGTCCCGACGTCTCCGCGCACCAGTTTCTCCGGCGGTTTGATGTTGGCTCGCGGCTCCATGGACGCTACGCACCTTCCATCGTTGTCGTCGTCGCTGCTCTTCTTAATCGCCCGCGACTCTATTCGCTCCTTCGATTGCTATTCCACTGGGAGTAACGATGACTCCGGCGGCTTTATCCCCGATCCTCCGCTGCGTCTTCATCTCCGCTGCCGTATATCCTGCTCCATGAGGCTCCGGCGATGACGAAATCCATCAACTGAGAGCCACACCCGTCAGGTCGCTTCGTCTCCGATTAATTTTAGAATTGATTTCGATTGCTTTCGGATTTGTCTTTTGATTTCTGTTCTGTTTTGTGTCAATTCTGATGTTGTTCATAAGAAAACAGAGGGACCAATGAGCTTGAGGGCGTTCCGTGGAGATGAAGTCGGGGCGTTGGAACGTGAACCATAGCAACGGCCGCCTCATGATTGCCGTGCGTGTCATCACCTCATCATCGCCAGGTTGTTTCTTTTCCAATTAAGTGGAAATAATTGCTTGTACGCATGGATTTTCTACTCTGATGTCTCTGTTCTGTATTACTCTATGCCATTCTGGTTTTAATAGTACTTCACACCACATGCTTACAACCTTTTCGACAGAATGCCTGACTCCATTGCCGATAGTTCCTATTGCATTCTGTTTACCACGTCTTGATGTTCAAGTGAAGTTGTGTTGGTTGTGTCTTTGCTGGATTTCCCGTATATAGTTAATTGAAATGTGGACTAATTAGATATATAGGTGATGTATGTTAAATGCTGTTCATAAGTGTTTGCGTGGATCGAATCCTGTTCATATGTGATTGTGTATGTCAAATGGTGCTCCTGCATGTTACTTTGAGATGGTGAGGTGCTGAAGGAAAGAGGAGAATGCTGGGAGTACTATTTTTTATTTCAACATGAGGCTTCTTATGATTGTATACATGATTAGTCCATGCTTGTTGCAAATATCAAAAGAGCTCATGTCTGGAGCATGCGAGCTGCAAGTATGCGTGATTTGAGAAGAAACAAGAGCTGTAAATGAGTTTTTAATGAACAATGAAATGAAAGCCAAAAGAGATTTGTCTTTCTGTTTCTGTTCTTGTGCAGGCCACTGGTTTCGTTGGCTCTTCCTTCCCCCACCCCCCTTCTTTTATTTGGCCACTGTTTTGGCCTTCTCTTTGCTGCTGTTCTTGCTCGCCTTATTTCATTTAGTCATATACTTCTTACCTTTTACCAAAAAAAAGAAAAAAAAACTCAAGTGAATGCTCAACGTCGGACTCTTGAGAATTGAGAAGATGTAGTCAGTAGTGTCTGCCCTTGCTTCTGCCACTACAACCTCATCCTAGAAGAAATTAGAATGGCTTGCAGATGATCAACTAATTACTCTCTTCTACCATCAGTTTTGCCCACTTCACAGATATTGGCACAGTAAAGACTATTATTTTCTCCTATTAGATCTAGTCATCCGTGACAGCATAATGCTTGGGTCAAGGATTGCTTGTGTTAGTAATCTTGACAAATTTTGGAGGTGTTCGTGCAATATTGATTTAATGATCACCATTTGGGATATCCCAAAGTTGCCTACTTCAGCTTGTTTTCTCTTCATTTCTCCTTTTGGTTTTTTGCACTTGTAAGTTATTTGAGAAATTTTGGTAGATTGATTCATTTACCTAGAGAAAAGTATCATATGCATTGGAAACTATTATCTAAGTTGTCGAAAATCTTGATGATGCTTGCATGTGGCAAGCAATCTGATATTCACAAAGGGAGTGACTTACCTCTCAACGAATGGACAGTTAGTAAATCCTCAAAGCGGAGTAGATTGCATATGCAAATTGCATTCCTGTTTCCAGGAAACTTGTCCCTTGATCACAATGCACATCAGTTTATCAAGAAGAGTGCAAGTATTCCCTTGGAGCCACGATTTAGCTTTTATTCCCTTAATCATAATGCATAGAGATCCATTCAGTTTTTCCTGACACCACATCTGCATTGTCCTGCAAGACATGTACTTTTCCTGTCTGCCTGCGAAGACTTCTCACTTGGAAAAGCCCCAAGGGCTTGCAGATACATGGTAATATGCCTACGGAACAATCAATGCTGTCTTTTTCAATTTTTTATCTTCCAGATTTTTCTCCATCTCATCATCCTAGAACAGGAAAAGATGAGTTATTCTAACGGGTAAGTTAAATTCATTTCTTCATCAATAAATTCATTTCTTCATCAAACTAAGCCAGGGATCAACTTTTTGCTGCAGCAACTTGGGCCCTTTGATGCTAGACCTTTACTAGTACCTTAGCGACCAGCTTTGTTGTTAAGTTATGTTGAGTTTTGAAATGTGCATGAAACCTCGAAGGATTTTGATTTGTTCAAATTCGGTGTTCGCTTTAATGCAAATCAAATTTGGACTTTTTGGGCTTTGGAAAATTTGATTTTGTTTTCTGTTCGATGAAGAGTATTTATGTTTGACAGGTTCGACTTCTTGGGCTCTTTGTTTATATCGGATATGGAGGAGAGACTTATTTTGGCCGTCTAAAAGAAGAAGAAGGGGCTCTCCTATTCGATAAATACTTGTGGGGTCAGTAGATTTGTCAGAGGAAGAAAAATGAAAAGGCGTGTATTCTAATTTTCTCATCCCCTTCAGCCGCGCAAAAAGAACAGTAAAAAGGTGGAGTTGCCCTTCTAGCCACGCGGACAGGAAGAGGAACACACGATGATCGTTTTTTGTGCGAAGAGTTTACATCCTCGTTCTCTTTCCGGCGATGCAGGTGTTTTAAACCGTAATTCTCCATATGGTGGAATCTAGAGGTTGAGAAGCGCTTGAATATGTGAGCTATTGTACTTTATAATCCTTCGATTGATTAGTTGCAACTAATTTTCCTATAAAGTAGATACCACATTGAGACTTCATGCGTTTCTTATTGTTCCGTGTTGATTTATCTGGTTATTTCGTGCTCGCGCGTTGATTTAATAACAGGATCCGGTTAGCTTCCACATTAATTTTACAACAATTGGTATTAGAGCTAAGTTTAGGATCTTTCTAGATTTGATTCGGGGTTTTTGCTTGTATAATCGTTGTTTGGAAATTCTGTTGTTGCAACTATGTCTAGAGCATAAATAGAAATTCAGAAGTTTAATGGAAGAAACAAATCGGGCAGCGAAGCAAGATGAGACATTGGACGGCAAGGCTAAGTTGCCAAAAATGATAAAAGATGCTGATAAAGATGAGTTAATGGAGAGGACAAATAGTATAATCATGTTGGATGAGGTTTTAATAGAAGTGGTTGAGAGTGGACGTGCCGCGGCGTTATGAGGAAAATTTCGGGCTCATTACATGAGAAAGGGTTTAAATAATTATCACATATGCTGAAGATGATGTTTCAACATGCCAAACATACTTCCACTCGAGACCATTTAAATGAGTTTAACAAGCTTGTGATGGATTTGAAGAACGTAGGTGAGATCATAGTTGATAAAAATTATGGCATG
The DNA here is from genome assembly GCA_017140615.1 of Eucalyptus cladocalyx. NCBI lineage: Eukaryota > Viridiplantae > Streptophyta > Magnoliopsida > Myrtales > Myrtaceae > Eucalyptus > Eucalyptus cladocalyx. The sequence goes on from CM029518.1 coordinate 12,779,001, forward strand.
ATATTGTTGGCTTTTCTATCAAAGTCATGAGATCACTATACTAATTCATTGTTATAGGGACGTTTCTCTAATAAATGACAAAAGAAGTTGCGAGATGATGATCCGATGTAAGATGTAACATAGAGTCCATCACTTGGCCCTGCTAGTCTCAAGCTTCATCAATTATGATCAGGATGGTCTAAAAGGTAAATAAACTTTTGGAAATGCGTCGATCGCGTTCTTAGCGTGCAAAACTTGCCAAGGAAGTTAAGCCTGTTGTTGTTCCCCACCTTTGGATCAAACTGTTTCAATCTGGGATGTTTGATCATGACACTAACCGACGCTCATGATGTTGCCCTTCTTGCTGCCCATCCTACCTAGTCCATTTCGGCAGAATTCAACGAATTGATCCCAACCCTTGCTTTTCCGATCTCCACCGTTCAGGAGGAAGTTCACCGTGTAGCTCCCTACAATCATCAGCGTAACTCTTCCAGACCACTTGAATTATTGTTTAGCTAATCAAGATATTTCATTTTTGTGGTCATAATTAACAGGTGACCAGAATCACTTTTGTGGGGATAATCATTGTTTAGTGAATCAATGAAACCTAAATACATAGAATTCCAGCTTTTCAAACTCAAGACCTACTAAAAAATAAATAGATAAATAAAAATAAATAACCTTTGAGACCTACCATCCTCAAAGTTGATTCATCAAAGATCTCCATCAAATTGTCCACTCAATATAATTTATCCAAACCTAATAATATCGTTAGCACACTATTCAAGCAACAATCTTAGCTCGAACTAGAACGTGAACACTAACTGCCCAAATATCCAAAACAGTTACAAGACTAGTTATTAAAGGCCAAGCATACCAATACACCTTCAGGCAAATGACAAGTCAGAATAACTTTTTTCTGCACCAGCTTATGCACCCTTCGATGCTATATCTTACCGCAAACACAAGGGGGATTCATCCCAACATCGACAGGAGGAGCAAGTTAATTATGCAGCAAGTCATTCCTAGCTCTCCATATATTGCATATGAAACCATTCCACTGTAGCTTCAGCGTAAGCAACCTGAAAACTAGTCCCTCAGTGGCCTGCTTTGTCCAGTGAAGTCCAAAAATCCTTTTCCCGGGAACTCAATCGGTAGCACATAGGAATAGAGCTCTCCTCCATATCTGCAAAGGGAGAAGAGTTTTGTCAAAAGGCTTACTGTCACCACTTTCTTATTTCACTGTCCTTTTTCTTTTCAAGTTCATGTGTACTGTGAGCTAGTTTAGATTAAGGATCAACAGCCTCAGATACAGTCTATTTCCAGCTTGATTGTTTCGTTCATTTTATTTTTATTTTTTTCGTATTTTGGCATTATTTAGTTATTTGAGCAACTTTGATAGAACCATTACTCTACCAAAAATGGATAAAAAAAACAGTGCCCTGCTGTATATGACCAAAAAATTGATAACAATCACTGCTACTGACTCCGAAATACTGGTTTATCTGGAGAATTAGGTCTTCTTCTTCTTTAACTGCTTAAAAAATGACTTCTTACGGCATGACAAAAAAGAGGGACCTAAGGCACAAATAATTAGAAGAAGATACCATTACCTAGAGCTTGACCTGGTCCGATATTGCACACCTTTGAGAAAAGTATCGTATGTATCGGAAATTGATGTGGCACACAAATGGGTTTTCACAAAACGGAATTAATTACCTCGGACAAATCCACATAAATTTTCTCTTGTGATGGACCTGGGAGAGGGGGGACATGTCCTTAGAGCAAACTCCATTACTTCTGGCAATTTCACAAGTTCCCAAACTCAATCACATTGTGAATTCATTCATCTCTCCATCGCTAGAATCAGTAACATTTTGCTTATAGAATTGAGAATAAACTTCTGGAAACATCCGAAGATGTGGTTTGTGGAAGAACTTGGAATTATTCAAGCCTGCAAGAATAGTTTGTACTATTGAGGGAAGCTAATAGATGATATTAGATCCAAAATAGCAGCAGCAGAACATCCAAAGATTAGTTCAATTCCTGTTAGTTTTTGTACGTTGATAAGCTAACAGATGTTAATTTGTGTGACAGGATGACATTATATTCATTTTAACAGCAGTGACTTGTATAATCGAGCCCAGTATCGGGTTCTGGAGACCATAGAAAACCTATAGTCAATGGCAAGTTCTGAGAATAGTAGTTATTGGTCTCCATCACTGATTCTTCTGCATCTGTTCCCTTGCATCTTCCTAGTACAAGAAAAAATGAATCAGTCTTCTTTTTAATCCATCTGCTTCGAAGTCCAACCATTCCAATGCTTCATATCATAGTTAAGGTACAATGCATATTTTATTTTATTTATGGATCATGCATAAACCAAGGTGTACATTATACACCTTGATTTACACATCACGTTGAAAAATAATTATGCAAACGAGTGCTAGCAGATCTATCATAATCCATAGCTTCATTAATTTCCGGCAAATATCTATATGAAAGGACTTCATGAACTCAACATAATTATCTAACTATTGGCAGTATGATGATTATATATCTATTAACCATGTAAATATTTCACCAACAATTTATTGGCTACTTCATATTTTGCTCTAATTAGATTTAGCTATCAGGGAAAAGAAAAACATACATTCCGCCATTTCATTAGATAAAGTGTACGTGATATCATGAACTATTTGTTTTGTACAGGCATCTTCTTCTTCTTTTTTCACAAATTTTTCTGTTTAATAAACCTTAGACAAGAAGAAAAAAAATGAATACCAAGCAATATTTAAAGTTTTGACAAATGATAGAGTTGTACTATTTCGCATGCTTGCCTTTCTAAGGTGACTGCAAACCAAACAGTTACAGTTTGCTAGGCATAGCTCGATAAGTACAACTGAGAGCCACACCTGCCAGGTCACTTCGTCTCAGATTAATTTTAAAAGTGATTTCGATTGCCTTTGGTTTTGTCTTTTCATTTCTGTTCTGTTTTGTGTCAATTCTGATGTTGTCCATAAGAAAACAGAGGGACCAATGAGCTTGAGGGCATTCCGTGGAGATAAAGTTAATTCCGTTGTCTCTTTTCATTTCTGTTCTGTTTTGTGTCAATTCTCATCACCGCCAGGTCGTTTCTTTTCCAATTAAGTAGTAAGAATTGCTTGTACGCATGGATTTTCCACTCTGATGTTTGTGTTCTGTATTACGCCATGCCATTCTGGTGTTAATAGTACTTCACACCACATGCTCACAACCTTTTCAGCGGAATGCCCGACTCCATCGCAGATAGTTCCTATTGCATTCTGTTTACCAATGTCTCAATGTTCAATTGAAGTTGCGTTTGTTGTGTCTTTGCTAGATTTCCCGTATATAGCTGATTGGAATGTGAACTAATTAGATATATAGGTGATGTATGTTAAATGCTGCTCATTAGTGTTTCTGTGGATCAAATCTTGTTCATATGTGATTGTGTATGTCAAATGGTGATCCTGCATGTTACTTTGAGATGGTGAGGTGCTGAAGGAAAGAGGAGAATGGTGGGAGTACTATTTTCTATTTCGACATAAGGCTATTTATGATCATATACATGAGTAGTCCATGCTTGTTGCATATATCAAAAGAGTTCGTGTCTGGAGCATGCGAGCTGCAAGTATGCATGATTTGAGAAGAAACAAGAGCTGTAAATGAGTTGAAAATAAACAATGAAATGAAAGCCAAATGAGATTTGATGATTTGATCGGATGAGAACCGAACAAAATGAAATTAGAATTGTTGTTGCGAAAACTCAAGTGAATGCTCAACGTCAGACTCTTGAGAATTGAGAAGACATAGTCAGTAGTGTCTGCTTTTGCTTCTGCCGCTACAACCTCATCCTAGAAGAAATTAGAATGGCTTGCAGATAATCTTCTAATTGGTCTCTTCTACCATCAGTTTTGCCCACTTCACACATTGGCACAGGAAAGACTAATATTTTATCGTATTAAATCTAGTCATCCGTGATAGCATAATGCTAGGGCCAAGGATTGCACGTGTTAGTAATCTTGACATATTTTGGGGGCGTTCATGCAATATTTGATCTAATGATCACCGTTTGGGGCATCCCAAAATTGCCTACTTCAGCTTGTTTCTCTTCATTTCCCCTCTTGGTTTTTTGCACTCGTCAGTTATTTGAGAAATTTTGGTAGAATCATTCATTTACCCAGATAAAAGTATCATATGCATTGGAAACTATTGTCTAAGTTGTCAAGAATCTTGACCATGCTTCTTTGTGGCAAGCAATTTGATATTCACAGAGGGAATGACTTACCTCTCAACGAATGGACAGTTAGCAAATCCTCGAAGCAGAGTAAATCCACATGCAAACTGCATTCCTGTTTCCAGGAAACTGGTCCCTCGACCTCTGTGCACTTGAGTTCATCAAAAAGAGTGAAAGCATTCTCTTGGAGCCATCGATTTAGTTTTTGTACCCCTAACCAAAATGCATAGAGATCAATTCAATTTTTCCTGACTCCACGTCTGCATCATCCTGCAAGACAATTTACTTATCCTGTCTGCCTCCGAAGACTCCTCCCTTGAAAAAATGATAAGGGATTGCAGATACATTCTAATATGCCCGTGGAACAATCAATGCGGTCGTTCTCCTCCATTTCATCCTCCTAGAACAGGAAACATATGAATTAGTCTTCTACCTATATTGGAGGACAAGAAAATGCAAATATGATCTAATCGGCCTGCCCTAAAGTCCAAACATTACAGTCGTTCGCTTCACAAGCATTTATGAACGTAGGGCAAAGCCAGTCACACGACCAAGTCTATGATGGTACAATCATCGGGCATGAGAGGATCAATGATTGCTTTAGATAAAAATGTGCCAATTACGAAGTCTACTGTTACTCCCATGACATAATTGATCCGTAGTTGCAATAACTACTGCCGAGTGGGTTAGACCACCCATTAGTGAGTCCCCATCTTACTGACAGTAAAAGGTGAAATGCCCGTTCTTACACCAAACAGTTACAGTTTGCTCGGCATAGCTCGATAAGTAGAATATTGTTGACTAGTGGGCATTGCATATAAGCTCTGCTCCTGGTACACCTTTTTTCACTATTTTTCCTTTTCTCATGGATTATCCAATAAGTACCACTTCAAAATTTTCAAAATACATAAATCGTATATTTGTTTTTATATAATTTACTATTTCTTTTAAACTCTAATGGATTAGTGTAGAGAGCATGATTTTTATCTTTGCTTGGTGAAATATTAATATAATCATTGTTTAGTTATGTAAAGGATCTTTATTAAGCCCATTGCTCTTGTAAGAAACAATTTACACATACACACCATTGGATGGTTGACACATTGAAAAATTTCAATTACAAAATTAAGTTCAGACAAAAAAATAATGAATGTTTCTTTTACACTAATAGTGGACCAAACAATAATCCATAGATTTATATAAAAAAGTAAGAATTAAGACATGCAAGACAGAGATAGACAAAGAGACAAGGAAGCAAACGGAACAAGCGAAAATGAGGAAATGTGATGCCTACTGCATGCGTTTCTGAAAAATAAGTGAAAGGTAGAAGGAAGCCACACCTCAATGAATGTCATTCTCGTCTTGACAAGAATCATCTCTTTGTAACTCCGGTAAGTGCCCTCATAACTAGTTAGTTTCATGCAACCCCATACTTCTATCATGCATCCATTTGGTATCGTTGAGTCGGATACATCAGTCAACCTTTCCAACAATCCACACCTAGAAAGATACAAAAAACCTAAAAGCTCCAATTCCTCAAGGCCCTCAACAAGCCATAGCCCATTGCATTGGTAGATCTGCAAAGCCTTCAGCTTCTTCGAGTTTGATAAACCGTGCAACCCTCTCAGGGAATCGCAGTTGCCAACTCGAAGTTCCTCTAATGATACCATTGTACTGGGAAATTGAATTTCAAGTAGCTTTGGGCAATGTAAAACTTCCATTTTATAGAGTTTCCTCAGGCTTGATGAAATTACTGATAGTCGCTCAAGAAACTCGCATTCTCTCACACCTAAGTTTCTCAAAATTTCAAGCCCATCCAATTGAATTTCCCTCAGTGGAGAGCCATGAAGACACAATATGGACAAATTTTTCAAGTTGGAAAATTGTGGTCCAACAACTATCGAGTCAAAACTGTCCATGCCAGATAAAGTGAGTTCTCTAAGTTGAGGTAGGCAGCCCAACTCTGTTAACGAAATGGGAAAATATGAAAGGCCCCAGCTCAACTTCTCCAGCTTAGATAACTTTCCAACCCATTGCAATTGGAAAGTTTGCATTGGGTTTGATGGTTGGGCAGGTGCTTGTCCAAAGCTGTTAGACAAAAGCATTTCCACTAGATTCGTGAGGTTACTGAAATCCGAAACTAACCGCAATGATGCCGAGTGAACAAGTAGACAATGCAAACTCGAGGGAAGCTTCGGCGGTTCTTGAAGCTCATCACAATGTGTTAGATCCAGCTTTTGGAGTCGCGTGAGGTAATTGATTGCCATCGGCACTGCACTAATATGGGTATATGAAATTTCTAGGATGCGTAGAGACAATAGTTTGCCAATTTCAATCGGAAGTTCACCTACAAGTTGTTCACAATGTTCGGCATAGAGCTCCTCCAACTTCTCTAGCATTTCAATACTGGCAGGTAACCTCCTTATCGGATTAAATCCAATCCTCATCACCTTCAATTGCTTCAGATTTTTTATCGAATTAGGTAACTCAACAATGTTTGTCCCTGAGAGATTCAACTTCTGTAACAATGTCAAGTTGCCTATTGATTCTGGAAGCTCCCCCAAATTTCGACAATATTTGAGAGAAAGAAACTCGAGTTGCGTAAGCGTTCCGATAGAAATTGGAAGTTCCACAATTGGCGTGCCTGATAGATTTAGGAATGACAGATGTCTTGCATTGCCAATTGAATTAGGTAAACTTGTAATTCTTGAGGATGATATATCCAACTTAGACAATGATCCTAATTTCCCTATAGAGTATGGAAGTTTCTCCATTTGGGAGCACTTTTTGATAGACAAGTGCTTCAGATTCACCAGTCCTCCAATCTCTTCGAGTAAAGTTCGAAGATTCGTACACCGAATAATGTCCAAGTGAGTAAGAACTTTCATCTTCCCAATAGAGGAGTCAAATTTTTGCAAGTTTAGACAGTAGTGAAAATACAATGTCTCCAAACTAGTGTAACCAGTCCATTTCAATCCATCCCAGTCTTTGTGATAAGGAACCTTCAATTCTTCTAGCATCTACAAAAGTAGCTGAAACATTATCAGCGGCGTCAAAGGAAAAAATAAGAAGTAAAATTCTATGTTGAGAGAACAAAAGTACAAATTCAGACTTTCAAAAATTTTCAACTTCCCTGGTTTTTGGTGTTTTAATTGTGTGAAAGTTTGGAAGTTACTAGATTTTTAAAGTGCAAATTGGCCGTTCTACAATCTAGAGGAGGAAAACCTCAAGAAAGCCATCTTAACTTCAGGTGATGATTGTTGATGTCTCATCAAAAGTCCCTGCTTTTATTAGCTTTTGACATGTATTCATAAAAAAAGAACTTGATGAACATAATTATCCAACAATATAGCAGTATAATGATTCAATGTCCATGAAGTATGTGCATATTTCAGCCAGATTTCATTGGCTACTTCGTATTTCACTCTTATCAGATTCAGCTATCAGGAAAAGAAAACAAAACAATATGTTTCGCTGTGTGATTAGATAAATAGATATCATGAATTATCTGTTTTCTACATGTGTTTCATAGAAATCTGGAGTAAATCCTTTGACGAGAAAAAATTGTAATATCAAGCAATAAGTAAAATATGGGCAAATGATAGAGTTGTACTATTTTCACATGCTTGCCTTCTTATGGAGAATGCCAAACCATTCAGTTAGTCTGACAGGCGTAGCAGGACAAGTAGAACATTGTTACAAAGGGTACTGCTTATAAGCTACCTCTGTTTTCTTTATATGTTTTTTCACTGTTATCCCTTTTCTCGTGGCTCATCCAAATTGTAACACCTCAAATCTTTCAAATTACATAAATCATATATTCATTTGTATACATTTATATTTTCATTTTAAAATATGAAAGGAAAGTGTAGTGGTTTAAGAGAAATCTATTTGAACAACCAACCACAGTTGAGCTTCTACTTTCGTGCCCACGCACCAAATTTTTATCTTTTGTTGGGGAAATATTGACACAATCACTTTCTTGTTTATATGAAGGATTTTTATTACATCAATTTCCAGTGTAAGAAATAGTTATACTCATAATTGTATGGTTGACATGTGAAAGAGTTAATAATCATCTCAGGTGTCTACCTTCCAGACTATTCACAAAGTGCATCTACGTGTCTAGTTTAACAAGGCTACTCCCTATAGGCAAAAATTCTGTAATTGAAATTTAATTTGACTCAAGTGATATTTTAGGATCTCTATCTTCTACCTTAAACTCATCTCTCTGCTTACGGATTCCCCCGTATCTGAAAGAAAATTTCAAGTTAATTTGGTTTTAGGGAACATTTATTATTTTCGTTTTAGCACAAAGATCTCTAGAGACTGCAACTTATTTTCTGAAAACAACCTTAATTTCATTTTGCAATACTTAAGTTCTTCAATATTTGAGAATATATTGAGTTCACGAAAGATAAAATTTTCACCAAACACATTCGAGAAAAAGAAATTTTCTCACTTCATCGACGCGAGAAGAATTTTGGGTCCATAGAAGAGACCATACATGTACGATGAGCGGTTGGCCACGTTCGAAGAACCGCGCCGGACCCTCCTGAAAGGAAGAAGGCCGAGTATTGAGAAATGTTAACAAAGAAAGAACCACAAGATGCGGCTGTCTGCGGAACTTAGAGAGAGAGAGATGAAAGTAAACGGACCAAGGGAAAGAAAAGTCATGCCTACTGCCTGCGTTTCTGAAAAATTAAAATTTGAAAAATAAAGTGAAGGGTAGAAGGAAGGCGCACCTGGTTTAATCCCCTCCTCGTCCAGTCAAGAATCTCCTCTCTATAATCCCCATAACGGCCATAACGGCAATCTGGTAACTTCTCGCAGTCCTGTACACTTATCATGCATTCATTTGGTATCTTTGAGTTGGATGGATTAGTCAACGCTTTCAACGACGGACACCTGATGAAATCCAACCGCTGCAAAAGCTCCAATTCTTCAAGGCCCTCAATAACCCGTAGCACAGGGCACTCGTAGAATAGTAAACTCTTCAGCTTCTTCGAGTTTGATAAACCATACAACCCTCCTAGGGATTTGCAGAATGCAACTATAAGTCTCTCCAGTGTTTCTATCATATTGAGAAATCGAATTTAAGGTAGCTTTGGGCAATTTTCAACTCTCATTCGAGAGAGTTTTCTCAAGCTTGATGAAATAATTGACAATCCCTCAAGAAACTCGCAATATGTTATAGTCAAATCTCCCAATAATTCAAGCCCATCAAGTTGAATTTCCCTCAATGGACAGCGACAAAGATGCAATGTGGACAAATTTTTCAAGTGCGAAAATTGTGGTCCAACAACTACCGAGTCGAAACTATCCATGCGACCTAAGGTGAGTCTTTTAAGTTGAGGTAGGCAACCCAACTCCGTTGACGGCACGGGAAGATCTGAAAGGCACAACTCCAACCACTCCAGCTTAGATAACTTCCCAACCCATTGCAATTGAAGAGTTGATGCCTGCGCAAGTGCTTGTCCAGAGTTGGTGGATAGTTCCAAATCCACTAGATTCGTGAGGTTACTGAGATTCGGAACTAACTGCAATGATGCCGATTGAACACGTAGATGATTCAAACTCGAGGGAAGTTCTGGCAACTCTTGAACCTTATCACAAGATGATAAATCCAGCTTTTGGAGTCTCGTGAGAGAATTGATTGCCGTCAACGCTGCACAAAAACAGATATGTGATATGTCTAGGGTACTTAGAGACAACAGTTTGCCAATTTCAGTTGAGAGTTCACCTGCAAGTTGTCGGCAATATTGGACATCGAGCTTCTCCAAGCTCTCTAGCATTCCAATACCAATAGGCAACCTCCATATTGGACAATATTCTATCTCCATCACCTTCAATTGCTTGAGATTTTTTATCGAATCAGGTAACTCAACAATTTTTGTACCTGAGAGATCCAAATTCTGTAACGTTGTCAAATTACCTATTGATTCCGGAAGCTTCACAAAATTTTCACAATTACATAGTGAAAGGAATTTGAGTTGTGTAAGCTCTCCAATAGATATTGGAAGTTCCGTAATTGAGGTGCCTGATAGATCAAGAGATGATAGGTTCTTTGCATTACCAATAGAATCAGGTAAACTTGTGATATTTGTTTGTGATATATCCAACTCAAACAATAATATTAATTTCTCAATGTCTGGAAGTTTCTTGATTTTGGAGGACCCCCTAATAGAAAAGTGTTTCAGATTCACCAGTTCTCCCATCTCTTTAGGCAACTTACGAAGTAAACAAGACGAATAAATTTGCAAGTGAGTAAGATATTTTAGTTTCCCAATAGAGGAGTCAACTTCTTGCAAGTTTGAACAGTCATTAAGAGATAGTATCTCCAAACTCACGCATCCAGAAAAGTTTGGAGTCTGTTTCAATCCATCACAACTGATGAGAGAAAGAACTTTCAATTTGTTTTCCATCTGCAAAGGTCACTGAAACATTATCAGAGAGGATCAAACAAAGAATACTATGTCTATGTTAAGAGAACAAAAGTACAAATTCACACCTTCAAAATGTTCCATCCACCCCAGTTTTCGGTGTTTCGATTGTTTGAAAGTTTGAAAAGTGCTAGATTTTTCAAGTGCAAATTGGCCATTCTATGATCTAAACGAGGATAATGCCAAGAAAGCCATCTTAGCTCTTGGAGATTATTGTTGATGTCTCCGGCAAAAGTCCCTCTGTATAACTTGAGAAATTTTAGATTTGGCATCCTCTCAAGTTCTTCATCCACAATGCTGATGGGATCCGAATTATATTGACCTAAATTGAGTGCTTTAATTTTGTCCTTTCTCTGCCAATAGAAACCATGAATGAGTATGAGCTTGCAAACATTAAATTTGTCGTTTAGAATGCCTAAAAGGGATATCTTAAATGGGAAGTGGGAAAATAATTTCACGGTGGATAATGTATGAATCCTACTTTTACCTTACCTCTTTCGATCTCATTACTTCCAAAGCTTCTTTGTCATTCCACAACCTACTAAGGGCACATTCTTTTTTAACAATGTCTCTTCCAAGATCTCTCAATTGATCATGCATCCATATAGTATCACCATCATCATCATCAACAATTTTAATTAGACACAGATCAGTAAGTTTTTTCAATGACTTACGGGGGTAAAGATGGCAAGCATCTCAGAAATAGGCTGCCCATAATTTATTTTTTGATATGAAGAAGCATGCGATATCAAGAAAAACTTCTTTTTCCACATCTCCTAATGCATTATAACTTATCTTCAACTTATCCCGAACTTCATCATGAGGTACATTCTTCAACATCTACATTCAAGTCTGAAACTACTAGAACTCACTTATTCCAACTTCATCACTTCCCTCGTGCAATGCCATGAGGAGGGGGAAGGGAATACTTGCCTAGATCCGTATCCGATGGTCTGTGTTCATTATAAGCAATACCTACTCGAAGCATTGAATTGATCGTTGGTTTTCATTTCTATTTCTTTATTAATAGAAAAAGCAGTTAAGTCTTCTGCATAATGCTGCGGAAATTATGCATGCGACAATTATCCTTTCCGAGCAGCATGCATCTTGGACCGTTAGATGGCAACTCAGCATTTGTGCTTTTCTAGAGGAATCTCTTTTTAAAGAAAAAAAAGTAGATTTTGGATCGAAAATAATGAACTTTACTGATTCGAATATCCTAACAAAGTATCCTACCGACATTCATGTCATGACATGTTTTTGTGATTGACTCATGTCCATTAGCACCGGGAGCATGTGAGTCCTGGTGGTTAGCTTTCTTTTCCTTCTGTTTTATTGATAGAAAAAAAGCACGTCAAGTCAAGAAGCACTTGTCTGACTTAAAAGTAAAAACAATCAGGAAGTACTTGCATAGGATGGTTCCACGCGCCTTCCGGAAAATGCTGCGGAAATTACGCATGCAACGATTGTCCTTTGGTTTCCTTCTCTATTTCTTTATTAATAAAAAGAGGCAAATCAAGTCAAGGTAAGGTCCTGCTCACTTTAAATCAAAACACCTTCCACACGGTTCTACGTTGCTCAGCGTTGCTCAAGCACGCACAATAGAGAGCTTTGCGTATCCAACGTCGGAGGCTGAAGATTGGTGGAGATCACAGCAGCGGGCGAACGTATATATTTCTTCTAGACAACACAAATGTCTAATCAATTTTTTTCCTGTCCCGATTACATTGGTATAGCTGTAATGAAAATGTAATTGTATTGTATTGTGAAGTGTTATAATCCTTGTGCGTGATTATATATATTTTACAATGGTAACACTTTAAACTGTGGTAACTTTAGAGGTATTCTAAGGGTATGTTCGTTTCGCGGAAAATGAGCCATTTCTGAAAAATATTTTTTTATAAGTCATTTTTCAGGAAAATAATAATATTTTTTGGTATTCGGCTAAAACCTGAAAATGTTTCGGAAAATATTTTCCGGTGTTCGGTAAGGAAAATATTTTCCACTCATCGATTGGTGAGCACGAGCATGAAGCTCGAGGCTCGCCAAATCGGCAGTGCGCGTTTGAGATCAACGAGCTTGAGATTCACTTGGTCTGACGACTAGCCAAGAAAGAAGAAAATGAGAAACAAAATGAATAAAAAAAAAAAAAAAGGAAATTAAAAATAATTCGAATTGAAAAAAGAAAAAGAAAATTAAAAAATAATTTGAACAAAAAAAAGAAAAGAAGAAAAATAAAGGGGAGGAGGAAGTCAGGATTTGTAGAGGTGTGAGATAAGAGAGACCAAGTGAGGAAAATGTTTTCCACTTGTGAAAAGTGGAAAACATTTTCCCCTACTTTAGAAAACTTTTTTCTTTTGATGGAAAACATTTTCCTCAAGGAATTCATTTTCCGTGAAACGAACGTTGGAAAATCTGGAAAACGTTTTCCCGAAAATTATTTTCCACGAAACGAATGGACTTAACTGTGAATATTTGCTAAAATACAATATAAAAGCTGCAATGCACATTTTGATAGAGTAGTAGGTAATTCTGGACTTTGCACAAATAGTCACTAATAATCATATTATATTTTGGTATGAAGAGGGAACCCTAGCTAGGTAGACAAATTTCCTTTATTTCTTTGAAGGTTGGTTCATTCACTTTAAATATTTTACCTTTCAAGCTAGTTAAAGTCTAACAACTCACTAATTTCATCATTTGTTGCTACACTTCTCGGAAACTTTGAGCATGCATGTATCTTTTCTCTCAACAACATAAACAATTTATAAAATTCCTTTTGCCTTGATTACATTCTTGGTTCCAATTTTTTTTTTTTTTTCAGGGAGGGATTTATTCATTGATCACATGCACTAATTAGTAAAAGCACCATTAGGAGAATAAAATGAACTTTATAAGGTGAAAAAAATTGCATTTTCATATTCTTTATCTTTGCTAAACTTATTATGCATTTTCTTATTTTTTCTATGCTATTTGATCTTTATTATATGCATATATTTGCCATTATTTTTTCTATATTGAAACACATAACTGGTAAAATGTCATACTTAGGGAACAAATTTGAGAAACTACAATATCCACTATTTTATCACTTTTTTTTTTATTTGTAATTTGAGGTAGTACATTAAAGATGCTAACAAAATAGATTCTACATAGGATAAAGATGCTAACAAAATAGAAAAAAAAAAAAAAAACAATTGGTTATGATGCAATATTATATAGCAAAATAATTGGTCGAGGTCATGATTTTATAGTATAGTTGGTTCATAATATCCAATCACTAATGATAAACAACTATAACGAGTATGAGTTGTTCTTCTCCATTTTTCATTAATATGAGGAGGATTTATATTTATTGGATCATGAATATTAACAGAGAGAGAGCAGCTCTTACATTCCAACAAAGCAAAATGGCTAAAATGTTGTACGATACCTTAAGATCGCTTCGTTTGCAGTACCTTCTTTATTAAAGATATATACACATACTAATGACTAAGATATTTAGTGTAATACTCAAATATAAAATTGTTTAAGTGATTATAATAACAATGACAGTGACAAATACCCTATCCAATAAATAAATGAGCGATAAAAAACAACAAAACCCAACAAGCGCTCAAGTGTTTCGGAATATTATTGCAAATATATCAATCCACGAAGCCATTGCTAGAAGAGACGAAGGAAAACAAAAGCCCCACGGGCACTCCAGTATCAGTAAAAAATAGTTTCCACGCCCCGATTTTATAATGAAGTTGTGCTAGCACGTGCATATGTTCCCGCACCTTCCGTGTAATGCCACGGAAATTAGTTATTATCAACCAACATTTTCTTTCATTTTAATGGAACGCATAACTAGTACACTGCCGTCCTCATGAACGACATCGTCCACCACATTAACATGTCTTATTTTGTTTTTTGTAAATTGAGGTAGTGTATTAAACATCTTAACAAATGTTATTCTGCTTAGGAAACAAACAGTAACCATTTGGTATAGTTAGTTCATACTATGACAATGTAATTGCTCAAGGTCGTGACATTGCAATATAGTCATTTCATACTATCCAATCACTAATGACAGTGACCTATAATGAGTATTGCTCGTTAACTTTCTTTTCTATGTTTTATTATTAATTAAAAATGCAAGTCCAGTCAGGTGTGATGGATCTCGAATTTCAATAAAAGCTTCACATGCACTTGCTCGAAGCTTCAGATTTATGGATTTCATTGATCACGTGTTGTTGCATGATATCGATCACAAATAAAGAATGGGGAAATGCTACCAAAAACGCTGACCTGCCATGCGTATCCTACCCTGGATCTATATGGAGAGAATTTATCTTTTGTTTTGTCATTCATCTTTTTTTAATTTTTGGACATTCCTTAATCGTATGCAATTAAAATGTTTTCACTCATCCTAAGAACCCAATTGCATTATTACTTGAATTATTTTCTTAAAAATGATTATTTATATCACTTAAAATAATTAATTAATAAACATATTGTAATTATCAATGACAATTTATATTTACATTTTTTTTCATTTTTTTCAAAGCCAGCAAGACTTTGACTTGACTTGTCTTGCCTTTTCTATCAATAAGAGAAATGGAAAAGAAAACCAAAGGGCAAGCATTACCCGCGTAATTTCCACTGCATTTTGCAGAAGGTACCGGGGACCATCCTTTGCTTCTTGACTTGGCTTGCTTTTTCTACTGACAAAAGAAATAGACATGAAAACCAACGATCAATTCTCACCATCTAATTTTCACGGGGCAATCGATGCACGCGTAATTTCCACAGCAGTTTGCAGAAGGTGCGTGGAACCATCCTGTGCTGGTGCTTCTTGACTTGACTCTGCTTTTTTTATTTTCTGTTAATAAGAAAAATAGAAAAAAAACTAACCAGCATAGCAATGCTCTGTGCTCGCGGCGCTATTGTACAAGAGTCAATAAAAAAAGGTCAGTCGTTGGATTATTATTCCTGCGGTATTATGCAGAAGGTGCGTATTCTCCACCAACTAATTTTAATAAATAAATAAAAAGAAAATAGATTGCGATAGGATTTAATGACGATGGTTTTCTTATTGGCTTATGGCTTTGACGATGGGTTGCAGCAGAAAGGAAAGTTAGAAAATTTTCCTTTTTTTTCATCAATCTTTTTTTTATCTAAATAAATTACTAACTCATTCATGTATATTTCTAGATGACAAGGAAACCCTACCAATTTCCATTATTCATTCAAATAACAGAATTTTGGTTCATTTCCTCTAGATATTTTGCCTCCCAGGCAAGTAAAAATTTAGGACCTCACTAATTCGATCCTTTATAGCTACACTTCTTGATCCTCAAAAGAGTCTAAAACAATATTTATCATTTGTCTAGACAACTTAAATGACTGATGAACTTTTCTCCTTATAGATTACATCTAGTATTCAAATTTTTTTTTCCTGGTGGAGGGATTGACTCATCAACCATGCCCACCAATTATTAGAAAAATAAATATTACTAAAAAAATGCATTCCATCCACTTTTCTAAAAATATTTGTTTTTCCATATTCTTCAATGTAATTATATTATTTATTTTATCTTTACATTATTGTTATTATTATTATTATAATATCATCATCTTGTTTATTTTTGTCATAATGAAACATGTAATCGGTACAATGTCGTCCTCATAAACTACAATGTCCATCATATCATAATGTCTTATTATGTTTTTATTTTTTGTTTTTATATTGAGGTAGTGTATTAAACATCATTTGGTTATGATAATATATTTCAATAGTGTGATTAATCAAAGTCATGATATTGTAGTAAAGTTAGTTCATACCATCCAATCGCTAATGATATAGACTTGTAATGAGTATTGTTCGTTAATTTTCTTTTTAATATTTTGTTATTGATAGAAAATGCAAGTCCAGTCAAGTGAGTTGGATCTCAAATTTCCATCGAAGCATCACTTGCATTTGCTCAAAGCTTCAAGTTTATGGATTTCATTGTTCGCATGTTGTCGCAAGATGTCAATCGCAAAGTTCGAATTAATTAAGGTTTGTAAAGACATGGTTCAGCATTAACATGCATCCCCAAATATGAACTCAAGATTCCACCAACTCAGTGGGGCCAACTACGAAGCCTTGTGAGTCAATGAAAATGGAAAAAGAACGGTTGATCAGAATCATATTGTTTATGTCTTGAAATGGATTTAAATAATGTTGTAACTCAATTAGTTATTGATTGCGCAAACAAGATCACCATTATTGTCCAACTTGCCCAAGTAAGAACAAACAAATTTTCCCATATTTACTATCAATTCATTTTGTCTTGATAATTAAATATCCATAAATTGTAGATTCTTCATAATTGTTATTACAATAAATGTGCTAATATGCTTGTAGCTCCATTCGAATTAGGATAGAGTTTTACCTGATCCCTATCTTTAGTAAAATTTCCACATCTAATCTTTAATGGGCATTAAATGGCAATAACGAGGTAGCTCTATGCACAAATTTGATGGTCGTATTATGATTTTATGATAAAATAGGTCTCTTCTTCAAAATTATATGCCAATATGCATACCGTCATCATTAAATGCTATTGCAATCTATTGTTTTTAATTAAAATTAGAGGGTGGAGAATACACACCTTCCGCATGATACCGCGGAAATAATAATCCCACGAATGATGTTTCTTGATTGACTCGTGTACATTAGAGCTGGGACCACGCGGGCATTGCTACGCGGGTTAGTTTTCTTTTATATTTTTCTTATTAATAGAAAAAAGCAAAGTCAAGTCAAGAAGAACCAGCATAGGATGGTTCCGCGCACCTTCTGCAAACTGCTGTGGAAATTACGCGTTCATTGATTGCCCTTTGGAAATTAGATGGTGGAGAATTGATCGTTGATTTTCATTTCTATTTCCTTTGTTAGTAGAAAAAGCAAGTCAAGTCAAGAACCAGAGGCTTTCGACCAAAAAAAGAACCAGAGGCTGGTCCCCGGTACCTTCTGCAAAATGCAGTGGAAATTACGCGGGTAATAATTACCCTTTTGTTTTCTTTTTCTATTTCTCTTATTAATAGAAAAGGCATGGCAATTCAAGCAAAATGCGAACATTCATCTTTCCTCTAGACAGCGCGTGGAGGGATTTGTCCATCCGGTACGCCCACTAATTACTAAAAGCACTGTCAGAAAAAAAAGAGACACTTTACGATGAGAAAAAAAATTGTAATTCAGATTCTTTCACAAAAAATTTAATTTGTTTTATCATTGCTATTTAACCTTTATTAAATGATATACTTTTATATTTCTTACATAAGGATACCTATGATTAGGAAACTGTCGTCCTCTGGAACTATAATGTCCACTATATTACCATGTCTCATTTTTCTTTTTCCATTTGTGCTGAAGTATATTAAAAATGTTAACAAAAACAAATTCTACTCAAGATAACACAAAATCCTCACATTAAGAATACACCATCAGTACGTGAGGAAATTTGGTTAGTAGAGTGTGCCTATTACTTTCTTGATTTCAGGTTTTCTGACGAACGTGAACAAGAACAATGGCTGGAGGTTTGTCTTCGATTGATCCTGGCTTCCGCATATGAATTATTTTATGTCTTACATTTGGTATCAGAGCATGTTAGTGCCTCTGCCTTGTTTTTCTCGAATTTTTGGTGTGTTTTTCGGGTTTTTGGAATATGAACATAACTCGAGTTTTGAGGCCAACAGAGAAACTCCCAAAATTCCGGGCAAATTCCGGCGACCCACCCTTCGAATTCGGACCCATACGTTCGCACTGCCATGAGGAATATTAGCCATGAGTTATTTCGGCATATCAGTGTTCGTTGGAGGCTAATCGGGCGGCGGAAGTCGCGGTGGTTGAGGATTTGTGTTTTGGGAATTTTCTAATGATTTGGGGCTTATTTCTTCGTCATTTTCGCTGAAACTTGTACCCATGTGGTCGTGCCGACGTTCTCTTCAAAACCCACTATTAATTTGTGTCTAAAATGGGCTGCCAGAGAAGAAACAGCCGGCGAAACCGCGGCGGAACGACGAAAAACCGACGGAAAAAGGTCTCT
The DNA here is from genome assembly GCA_017140615.1 of Eucalyptus cladocalyx. Classification (NCBI taxonomy): domain Eukaryota; kingdom Viridiplantae; phylum Streptophyta; class Magnoliopsida; order Myrtales; family Myrtaceae; genus Eucalyptus; species Eucalyptus cladocalyx. The sequence goes on from CM029518.1 coordinate 12,797,756, forward strand.
GTTCGCGAGGAAGAAGGCGCATGGAGCCCACGTGCGCGCTGCGGTTGCAAACGCGTGGAATCCACGCGCCACGCGCTCTCACGCGCGCGGCAACCGTTGCGCGCGTGGGATCCACGAGTGCGTGCGGGGCACGCGCCCACGCGAATTCTTGCGCATGCTTTGCACGTGCCTGTCGTCCCCTCTTCCGCGGCTTCTATTTACGTTTTGCCCCAAATTTTTTCAATTTTTACAATTTTGCCATCGGCCACTTTATTTATTTACTGTTATGTCCTTGATGTATTTATTTATTATGTCATTCCATGCATTGTTATGAATATTTTATGCATGAAATTAAATGTCCAATGGTCCATATAATTAATTAATTAGAGAGTGGCCACAGCATCTTTAATTAATTAAATTATATATTAAAAGCCTCCGGATCATATTTAGAAATGGACAACGATTGTAATTAATTATATTAATATGATGAATTTTATCCCACAGGAATTTTCATTATATTAATATTATTAATTAGAATGAAATATCATATTATTTTTCTTAATTTACCCACGAGGATTAAAAAAATACATATAATATGGTAGTTTCTTCATGATGTAATTATGAATCTATTTAAATTAAAAACTTAGCCCACAGGTAGTTTTTATGTTATGTGATTCATATTGTGACATGTTTACATTGGTAAAACATGATTTATTTATATTTGCCTCAAATTTTGTGACATAAGCATGATTATTTGATATGCGGTTTCGCAACTGTGAATTTCTCGAATTTAAGTTTGATGTTCCCATATCTTGAATGGTGAGAACTATAAAATTTGGAAGGAGTCGGTTCTTCTTCAATTGGGGTGGATGGACATTGACTATGCTATAAGGAAAGACGAACCACCTGCTCCTACTGATTCAAGCACTCTAGCTGAGATAGCTCTTTATAACCAATGGGAGCGGTCCAACCGCGTTTGTGCCATGTTTATAAGAGCTAAGATTATCGTGGTTCAGTTTCTCAGCATAGCAATGCTAAAGCTTTATTGAATGCTATAGATGCGCAGTTTGAAAGTTCTGAGAAGGCGCATGCCATGACCCTGATTATGAAGTTTTCATCATTGAAGCTCACTAGTGTTAGAGGTGTGCGTGAGCACATCATGCAAATGAGGAACATTGCAGCTCAGCTTAAGAACCTTGAGGTTGAGATATCTGAATCATTCCTTGTGTATTATATTTTGAACACTCTCCCACAACAGTATGCACCTTTCAAGATCTCTTATAACACACATAAGAATAAATGGTCAATTAATGAACTCATGACCATGTGTGTTCAAGAGGAAGAAAGACTGATTATGGAATTGGAAAAAAGTGCTCATTTGGCAACACAAGGAAAGAATAAGGGCCATGGCAAGCATAAGGGAAAAGGTAAAATACCTCCCCAAGCTGACATTAAGAAAGAATCCAAGTGTTTCTTCTGTAGACGGAAGGGGCATATAAGGAAGGATTGTGTCAAATTTAAGGCTGGCTCGAGAAGAAAGGTAATCAAATCTCTTGTGTTTGTTATGAATCTAATATGACTCGACGTAAGTCACAACACTTTGTGGATTGATTCTGGATCTACAATCCATATTTCAAATTCCTTGCAGGGTTTTCAAAATCACAGGAAGCCAGTGAGAAGTGAACAAAGCATCTATTCAGGAAACAAGATGCGTTCGCATGTGGAAGCTATTGTGACATATAGACTAGTTCTCAATAGTGGTTTTGTTTTAGATTTAGAAAAGACCTTTTATGTCCTAGTTTTTCTAGAAACTTAATTTCAGTTTCAAGACTTGTACCTTTGGGATACTCTTTTAACTTTTCAGATTCAAACTTTTGTTTATCATTTAAATCTGAAATTGTCGGGAGTGGTACTTTGTCTGATGGTCTTTTTCGAATTAATTTACAAGACAATGCCTATGATGATACGATGCATGTTCATGATAAAGCTGGTATAAAACAATGTGTTGTGAGAGAACATTCTTCTATGTTGTGGCACCGGAGATTGGGACATATCCCTATAAAAAGAATTAAGCGATTAGTAAATGATGGAGTACTCGGTACTTTAGATTTTGCGATTGTGATACTTGTGTGGATTTGTATAAAGGGAAAGCGGACTAACAAAACAAAGAAATGTGCCAAGAGGAGTACACAAATATTAGAAATCATACACACGGATATTTGTAGTCCGGATATGGACTCTTACGGTCAGAAATACTTCATCTCTTTTATAGATGATTACTCACATTACATGTATCTCTATTTGATTCATAATAAGTATGAAGCATTAGATGCATTTAAGGTATTTAAGGTGGAAGTAGAGAAACAACGCAATAAGCAAAGTAAGATCGTGAGATCAGATAGAGGTGGAGAATTCTATGGTAGATACACTGAAGATGGACAAGCACCTGGTCCATTTGCAAGATTTCTTCAAGAGCATGGGATAGTTGCCCAATATACTATGCCTGGTTCTCCAGACCAAAATGGCGTAGCGGAAAGAAGGAAAAGAAAACAGAAAAAGAAAGTATAATAAAAGTATTAAAAAATTAAAAGAAATTTTGTGGAGTTACCAAAAGAGTTTTTTTGTTTAGAAATTATTCTCGAGAAAAGAATAAGAAAAAAATATTTTTAATAAAAAAAATATTTTTGAAACAGAATGATTACCAAACGTGTTCTAATTTTTAATTTCTATTCCCTCGCAACTCTCACAATCAAAATTTTGGTTAGCAAAAAATTATTTAAAAGATTCAAAATATGCATATATAGATAATTATACAATTATGTTTGTAATTTAACTTAAAGAATGTACATATTTAAATTTTTTGAATGTAAAACATCAATTATATTTTTAAGTGCAACCTAAACTTTTATCAAAGGGCCACTCACCAAAATTTTCTTTTATTTTGAAAAAGGTAATACACCTCATTAGTAATTAGAGAAAAAGGCCAAAATATGGAGCCGCCTCAGTTAGCGCTGTCGAGGAGTATTGCACGGTCCCCGTCTCCTTTTTCAAAAGCCAAAAGAAATCGCTCCGAAAGTCCAACCCCCAAGTCGCCTCGGTCGGGGAGAACACGGGAACTTGCTCGAAACGTGCGCCACGTGAGCTCGAGGGGGCAATTCGGTGCATTCGGAGTGGCCGAAGATATCCTCGAGATGCGAGGCGGGGGCCACAGGTGGGCTTCGGTTTCTGAGCAGCTGACCCTCGTAGCTGTCAAGCAAAGTGGAGAGGAGGAGCGCCGTGGGTCCGCTTGAAGAGACAACTTAGGCAGAATCCACGAAGCAAATGTCCTGCTCCGTTTTCGTGGATAAAAGGGTCTGGGACGGTTGGACGGCAATAACTCAACATCTTTCGAGCAAGCGCGGGAGAGAGTGTTGAGTGTAGTTAATCCGAAGTCGAAGGCTGAGAACCGGCAGAGATCACAGCAGTGGGTGGATTGTGTTGTTTGAACACTTCTCAGGTAATCGTTTGCTCCATTTTCCTTTGAAGAGTTTCGATTTGATTCTTAGAGACACTTCTGCATTTCGAGATCTGGACTGTGAAATCTACCTTTTTTTTTTCAAGACTTTGCTTGATCAATCTCCTTTTTGGTCAATTAGACTTCATTTTTGTTTGGATGTAGCTACAAAATGAGCTCTGACAGACATTTTAGCAATTCCCAGTTGTGGGATTCCATATATTCTCATCTCTGTTTCTTGCTTTCCTTTGAGGCTCTACTCCATCAATCTCTTTTACTGCCTTTGTAGGTGATTACGAAGGTGGAGCCTAAAAGATTCGATATGTGGGGCGTCTTCCTCGAGCTCTTTTATTGCCTTTGTAGGCTATGCTCCTCCAATGCTCTCGAGATGGAAAGAAATGAATCCACTCATTTAGAAGATCCGAATTCCAGGGCTTCTTCCTCATCGTCCTCTCCACTCGTAGGTGATAATGAAGGTGGAACCAAAAAGACAGAAGGAAATGATTATGAAGTGTTCTTGAACTTTAGAGGGAGGGACACTCGTAAAGGTTTCACTGATTATCTCTACACCAGCCTTGTCGATGCAAGAATTCATGTGTTTAGAGATCACAATGAGCTCCGTGTTGGTGAGGAGATTGGACCCGAACTTCTCCGCAGTATTACGCAATCTAAGATCTCCATCCCGATTATCTCAGAGAATTACGCTTCTAGCAAATGGTGCCTTCGCGAGCTGGCTCATATATTGAAGTGCAAAAGAAATAGAGAGCAAATAGTGTTGCCCATATTTTACAAAGTGGAACCCTAAAAAATGCGGCATCTTACAGGGAGATTGAGAGATGCTGTCAATGCGCATATGGACGAAATGATGGAATGAGAAGAAGCGCTCAAAGAAGTCACTTCCTTGAAAGGATTGGAGTCCGAGAAAATTGATAACGGGTACATTATTTTCCACCACAATATTGTTTACTTTCTCATAATATGATCTCTCTTGAAATAAGAATATAAATATTTCCATCATATATTGAATTGTTTATTGTTATTTGACAGGCACGAAGGAACATTAGTTAAGATAGTTGTCAGAAAAGTTATGAGTGAGTTAAAAGGGTTGTTTTTGCTAAATGTTCCCAAACAATTGGTGGGAATTAATGATCGTGTGAAACAAATTATGAGCTACATAGATGCTAATTTTAGTGATACAAATATGATTGGATTTTATGGAATGGGCGGCATCGGTAAGACAACACTTGCTAAGGTGTTATACAACAAGCTTTGTAATCATTATGAGTCTCATAGCTTTGTGGCAGATGTTCGTGAAACATCTAAGGTCAAGGGTCTTGAATGCATACAAAAGCAGCTCATTTTTGACATAAGTGGAGACTCGTGTGATGTGTCTAATGTCGATCATGGAATCAATATCCTTAAATCTCGAAGTACAAGTAAGAAAGTACTCATTCTTCTTGATGATGTGGATGATAATACTCACTTGAATGCTTTGATTGAAGACGGTAGTTGGTTTAAAGCTGGAAGTATAGTCATAATCACCACTAGAGACAAGAGTGTTCTTGACAAGGCTAGGGTAAGACACAAGTATCAAGTCAATGAGTTGCTTTCGGATCAATCATTGGTTTTATTTAGTAGACATGCATTTAGAAAGGATTCTCCTCCTAGTGATTATGGGGTTATCTCTCATGACATCGTATCTACCACCGGAGGGCTTCCTTTAGCTCTTGAAGTTATTGGTTCGTTCTTATGTGGAAAGACAAAAGAAGCATGGAAAGCTACATCAAAAAAATTGAAGAAAGTGCTTGATAAGAAAGTGCAAGACAAGTTGAGAATAAGTTATGATGCATTAGACTTTGAGGACCAACAGATTTTTTTGGATATTGCATGTTTTTTTATCGGATCATCTAAACAAAATCCGACTTACATGTGGGATGCCTGTGATTTTTTCCCGGATAAGGGGATTGAAGTATTGAGTCTTATGTCCCTAATTAAAATTACCAATGATGGCAAACTAATGATGCATGATCAACTAAGAGATCTTGGAAGGGAAATTGTTCGTCTAGAAAATCTAACGGAGCCTCAAAAGCGCAGCAAATTGTGGGAATATGAGGATGCCAAAGATGTGTTTCTCAACAACAAGGTAAGAGTTTTTCTCTACTTGTTTAATCACTGAATGTGAGCCCATCTTCTCTTTCCCGTTTCCTTTTGCTAACTTCAAAGCAAAAACAAAACTACAAATTAATGTTTGACATAGCACTTTTAGAGGAAATCCAATATTTATAAATTGTTGGGGCCATGCTCTTCCCAGATATTTGTTGATGCGCATATTTGATGTTTGGATTCTTATTTTGAGGTCTTTTCTTTCTCTTTTCTTTTAACAAGTACTGACTTCTTATGAGTTGTTTACTATGATGAATGAGACATGATTAGCTATCCTGATTTTTGGATTTTTCAAGTTGGGTTACGTATAGATTTAGTCCCTCAAGTAATACTATTTGATAGATTTTATCCCTTTGCTCAATATCATCTTCTATCTTTTACAGTTCATGCAATCGAGTCCTTTGTAGTACAACCATTAGTGAACATCATCAATTTGCTGATGTGGCTTTCATATACTATAAATAAATATGGTTATAATTAATGTAAATCTTAGTTATAATTATAAATCTAACATTGATAGAGTGATAAAGAAAAAAAAGACATGAGTTTTGCGAATAGCTATTACTGCAAGTAAATGTTGTATGGTAGACATTACTATCATGAGACATACTCTAATAATCTAGATGTGTTTAATAATAATTGCTGCATATTGTATATGTGACTAAAGCTTATTATGTGGTAAGATCTTTGGTTCAAAAGAAGACGATAAAAGAAAAAAGTAGAAATTTTCCAATAAACAAGACTAATAGAGCCATAAATATTTAACTTAGATTGTTAACACTCAAAATACTTGATCTTTCTACCGCGCACTCTAATTTTAATAGCTCGATCTTCTCTATCAGTCTCAGATTTGACCAAATTGCAAAAATTAGAGGTGGTCAACGACTTACGCTCATGATCTAAACAGCAACACTAAAAATATACGGGCTCAACTTCTTGGGAACTGCATCCAATATGAATGGAATGCTCTATCACTCTTATCCACATCTCTCTAGCTCTTACCATTTTATATCTCCTGATTGGTTTGAGGAATGGACTGGACACATGTTAAATGGTTGATGAAATAATTTGTGACCAAGCAAAAATGCCAACCAACATGCTCATGCAACTCATCATCTCACATTCTTCTTCTGATCCGTGTGTATATTTTCCTTTTTCTCCTTTTGTTAAAGCTCCTCCACAAAAGGTAGTCTAATCATATTGAATTAATCACAATATTTACATTCTACTTAATCCTCGAAAATACGAGCTATTACCTTACAGTAGACTTCTGCTACTACTACAATCTACAACACTAGAAAAATAGAGAATCTAAACGTTCTTTTCTTGCATTATTAAGAAGATATTATATAAAGAAGTTATCGCCAAAGAAAAAAAGCAAAACATGTTGCATAACGAAGAATATGCTATTAAGAAATAAAAATAAAGAAGTGGGAAGACAAATGGAAGTAACAAAGGAATATTAATAGATAATTAAATAATGTATCGAAGGGGACACACTCTGGAAGTTCATTCAATTATTATATTATAAATAATTAGTATATTGTAAGTAATTGTCAACATAATAAGTGATAATGAGTTATCAAGATAACACAATCACTATTTCATTGACTATTTACCTATTATTTCATATTTTATATATCAATAATATAATAAGTGATCAAGATAACAAATATTCATGATCTTGACAATTTTATGGAAGAATAGTTATTGCAACATTTCTGTATACATAAACATATTTGAAAATTAGTTCCCAAGTCACAATTTCCATGAAAGTGCATACAATAATTTTTAGAGGTCTTACAACATCACATGATACTTCTATAAGTATACATATTTGCAATGATATGTTTTTAACAATACTTTTCTAATTTTAATCGAGAGCTATGTATTTTCAACAAAACATATATTAACAAACATGTATCCTCAATACCATAATTATAAAAATTTTAATGTTGAAATATTATCGAAACTAAATTTTTTAACATGATACTTATTAAACTTGGAAGTTAAATATTTCAATGATACATAATGACCTTGTTTTTTTTTTTTTTTTTTTTTTTTATATATAGAGAATCATCGAAGTTTACATTTGAGTGATAAAATAACTTTACGGTTACAACATTTTTAAAAATCTATGAAAGAATGATAATTAGTAATAAAACTAAAAAATTCATAACCATATGCTTGCTTAGAAGTAATATTAACATAATATAATTATTCTTCATGTCCAATCTATCTATTACCAAGATCTTATAACATATGGGAAAATTGATCACAAAATTAGATGATAATTTCTTTGTAACAAAATCAACACGAAATGAAAAGTTAGCATAAAAATATGTATAATAAAAAGAGAGTGAAAAATAATTTATATAGCATTTGATATGTTTTCTTCTACATACACTGAAAAACACTCATTGAAAAAACACACGATAAGAAAGGAATGTAAAACACTTGTGTACTTCTTGGGATGGAGTTCTCATTTTCATTTTGCTGTTGAGAATTGTAAACAAGGTACAAAACAAAAAGAGGGGGTGTCGCGACCAAATTTTCGGATGAACCACTTAGAATTTGGCTAATGGATTACTAAGCCTAAACTTAGCTCGAGCTATCCCAATCCCATACCAATTCGCGACTTAAGTTCAAATTCTTAACATACAAATGATTTTTCAATTAGAAGTCATCACTAATCTATTTTTTTGTAGATCGATTAGAAATCCAAGTAAAGTATCGGGAGGTTTACTTTACTCATACGAACAGAGATTTATGAGTTCGGGACTTGATTAAGCTAGATTTCTCTAACGCCCTTTTGGTACCTTTCTATTTTATTTTGAAAAAAAAACAAAGGTTTTGCAGGTAGCTTGAATTAATTTGAATTCACTTCCCTAACATGTGAGGTGATCATGCAGGTGCACAAACCACCAATTTAATATCCAGATAAAGCAGTGAATAAATTGCAAAACTTACCTCATAGCAACGAAAGCATCTGCAATGTTAGATCATAATTCACATCGGCAATCCTAGATATGATTTCTAATTAATACACAATCACTCACTTTTTGTTTTTACTTTTTTAATGAAGATCATGCTTTACTAATCTAACATGAAATGATATGACATGGTGGTATAGCTTAAACTATATGAATGAGTAAAATATTTTTTTTGTGTTTTTTTAATGTACATGCAATACTTAAATATGCAATGTAAATTAACCAAAATGACCATATCTTAATAACAGGCAATTTCTAATTAAATGAACCTAGAAATAATCATTTAATGACGTGCACTTCATGAACCTAATTCTATATGATGTGCACATGATTTTTTTGTATTTTTTATTAAAATTCGCAATTAAAATTGCTAAAAAATAAAAAAAAAAATCTGACTAAAGTGAGATATTATCTATTTTAAGTTAGGAAAGAGACTAATCTGAATCCTATCTTATCCTAGACATTTATCTCGACATGCAATTTAATCCCAAAATACCATCTAACCTATATACTATCTAAATATGAACTCTACTATAATTAGAAAAACAATCTAACTATTTTATCGTGCAATTCTATCTAAGAAATCAATTCTAATCTATCTCGATATGCAAATGCAATATTTTTTATATTTTTGGGATAAATAAAGCAGTTAAAGTAAGATAAGCACCAAATCGCTCAAGATCATATGTCATCCAATCAATGCGAATAACGAAATAATATCCAACATTCTTGAAATTTTGCAAATAAAACTGATGGGTTGATCTTAAGCCTTAAAAATCAAAACATCAATTTTAAAGATTCCGCGGAATCAATAATTCCATCTAAAGCCTTATAGATGGAATCAAAGATTATATGCGGTTGTGAATTAAGAAATATATCCCAATGAATATTACCTCTTGCCCAAAAGGTTTAAATTAGATATCAATCTCATCAACCTGGGCAATATGATGTTTAAATCAAATTAAGATGGGATTTTTCTACCTAATTGTCAAATATACTTCCAAATTTGAATTTGTCGATGGATGGCTTGCGAACGGTGACTAGTAGTGATTGGTGGGATTCTTGGTGTGTAGGCGATCACCGGAAAACCTACAAAAAGAAAAGCACGATGAACCTCATGAATTGAAGTGCGCCGAGAAACAAAGAAGGAACAATTTGCTGGCTTTGCTGAGGAGCTTGCAGGGGTTGCTCGCTGAATCTGTAGTGATTGGCCTCGAGGCTTTGTGATATGCTTTTCTACTTTTTCTTCTTTTTTGCGCTGATTTCTTCAAACGAACGACAGGAAAACCTCCCAAAAACCCTAAAAACGAAGGAAGAAAATTTTCTCTCTTTGAATTTTTAACCTAGAAACCCGAGAGAAAAAGCCCCTTGTGCGGCCATGTATTCAATATGTGCCCCCCCCCCCCGGAAAACCCTACGCGTGTAACCTATTTATAAGCCACGGATTAGAGTTTTAATTTTTTCCAAGTCCATATCCACAGAGATTTCTTTTCCAAATGAAATATTTGATTTTTCAAACACAATATTTGCTTTTGAATTCTCATAAAGATAAATTCGTAAAATCTTTCCGAGGATTCGGGCTTGGGCCAATTTGCTCGCTTCATGAGCTTAGCCTAACTCATCAAATTAAAGTTTTGAACCATTAACTCGAACCCATTTTGTCACCGATCTAATAAATAAATGCAAAAAATGCAAATTAAAAATAAATGCACCTAAATCTATATGCTATGCAATTAATATTCTTTAAGGGATAAAATTAACCCATAATTTTCTATGCAATAAATAAATGACCAGATCGCCAAAATTTAGGTGTCAATAGAGGGATTCTACAATTGTGATTCTTTAGTATTGATAAATGTTTTGATGGTAAATTTGACAGATACATTTGAAATTTTGAACCGTTAAAGACATGTTGTTTCACATATAATGGATATGAGTTAGGGTTTTGTTATTTCCCATACAAAGGGCACGCGATTAGTTAGATACATTTGAAGTAGTGTGTGGATGAAGAGGCCTTCTATAAATTTTTTAAAAGGATGTGACTTTTGGGAATTTAAAAGGTCCAAATTGTGAAGGGCATAATTGGAAGAGAAAAAGTTTGGGAATACCCTCTGGAGCTTCACATTTTTACATAGATTACCACAACTTGTCTGCCATGAAGTCAAAAGTGAGAAGCCTAATCATAGTAGCATGACAATAAATTTGAAATCAATGTATCTTTTCTCATATATAGTTGGTTTCAACCTATTATTCAAAACTTTGATTTACAATGTTCTTGATTGCAAGGCACTAGTAAGATTGAGGCTCTTCATCTTAACTTACATGACTCATATGATTTATATGATGATGAAGGAAGTTACATAGCTGAAACATTTAAAGCATTGACCAACTTGAGGTTTCTACAACTGGACAAGATGTATCTCACTGGTGGTTTTAGAAACTTGCTTCCTCAATTAAGATGGCTTGTGTGGGATGGTAATCACTCGGATTTTACATTGTCCAACTTTCACTTGAAGAAATTAGTCGTGCTCAAGCTATTGTGCGGTGACATTTCGAGGGACTGGAGAGGATTTGGTCCACTAAAGGTAAGATGTAAAGAAGGCATATCACTTATAAATAATCATGTATTGTTGGCGGGCCCAATTACACCGAGTTCTCTTTTATTTCTTTTAAAAATCCTTTCTCATATTATGGATTTTCCTCTAAGCATAAGAGGAATTTATAGGCACTTAATGCCAAAAGCTTCTTCCCCTTAATATTTTAACAAATAGTCATGCTTAACATTAGACCTCCTAATAAAAACTTTTTAACTGTATTAATTAACATCTATAAAATATATATATATATATAGTCACAATATTGCGTGCATCTTATTCAATCTAAATGGTATATGGTTTCTAGTTAATTTCTCCCCATCCATAAGTATGTCTCTTTAGCAATTCTTCTTATATGTATTTATTAATCTTCTTCCATGGACAAAAGAAAACTCCCTCACATTCACTTGTGTTCTGCATAAATACTAAAATTCTAAATTAATTATTACTTTTAGAGTAATGGAAATAGTATATGAACTGCTCTAGTTGCACACAATATTTATTCATTATAATTGTTGATTGTTGAATTCATTGTACAACACATTCATAAAGTAGCAATGTTAAATGAGTAATAAAATTATCTTTGAAATGTCATTTAAATATTTTTAATATGACACTTTTTAACATCTTGTACATATAGCATTTAAAAATTGTTTTTCATAATTAAAGGAGCCATTTCTCTTTAATTTCATACTATTAAAGGAAAACATAGCACCAAATGAATGCATCTCTTTTCTTCCATTTGTCTTAATCATCTGTAATTTGATAATAAAATTTGTGTATCTCTAATCAATAATTTACAACATAGCCATGACTTCGAAAAACAAAATATGATATTGTTTATGAAATTTTATTTGCAAATAATTGTAGTTTGCACTCATACATTCCTAACATTCTCTATGCAATGATATGCTTAAAAACATTTAAAAAATATTTATGTGCTAGCTTAGCGAATACGCTACCGAAAAGAAACATTTAAAATTAAATAAGATAGCTGTGTAGGAGTAGGGAGCATGGGTATTTTTTCTTTTTGTCCAATCTCAAAGTGGTAACCTCTCTTTCATTCAGATGGCAATTGAACTCAAAGTTCTCAACCTTTCGAATTGCGCTTTGAGAACAACTCCCGACTTGTCCGCTTTCAAGAGCTTGGAGATTTTGATACTTGAAGATTGTATGTATCTAGAAGAGATTCATCCTTCTATCTCGGACATCAAGACCCTTGTCTCCTTGAATGTCAGTGAATGTCGGGAATTGAAGAAGTTACCACTAGGAGTAGGTAGAATGAGAGAATTGAGGAAGCTTCTCATAAATTACACTGCTATAGAAGAGGTTCCTATTTCAAGAGGTTGTTTAATGAAGCTGGAGACTCTAGATGCCTCAAATTGTATGCTACTAGCTCAACTTCCAGAATCCTTAGGCTTCCTTATGGCATTAACTCAACTGAACCTATCAAGAACAGGAATTGAAGAATTACCTAAATTTATTGGTTCTTTGAAGCAGCTCAAGACTCTAGATGCCTCTTATTGTGCATCGTTAGCTTGCATATCTAACTCAATAGGCGATTTAGCATCTTTGTCTCACCATGACCTAGAAGGGTGTTGAAAACTTGCTCAACTTCCAGACTCTATAGGCTTTCTCATGTCTCTACAACGATTATTATTGTCAAACTGCCTATCATTGAGACAAATCCCAGACTCGATCGGACAATTGACATCATTGACTGAATTGCATTTGAAAGATATGGCCATTGAAGAATTACTAGAATCCATTGGTTTTTTGAAGAAGCTCGAGATTTTAGATGCTTCTTATTGTGCATTGTTAGCCCACATGCCCAACTCAATAGGCGATTTAGCATCTCTGTCTTGCCTTTACCTGAATGAATGCAAAAAACTTACTCAACTTCCAGACTCGACCACAAGGTTGACATCATTAACTGAGCTACATTTGAATACAGCTATTGAAGAATTACCCGAATTCATTAGTTCTTTAAAGGAGCTATGGATTTTAAATGCTTCTCATTGTAAATCGTTAGCCCACATACCCAACTCAATAGGCAATTTAGCATCTCTGTGTCGCCTTTACTTGGATGGATGCGAAAAACTTACTCAACTTCCAGACTCGACCAGAAGGTTGACATCATTAACTGAGCTACATTTGAGTTCTATGACTATTGAAGAATTACCCGAATTCATTGGTTCTTTGAAGGAGCTCGAGATTTTAAATGTTTCTTCTTGTACATCGTTAGCCCACATACCCAACTCAATAGGCGACTTATCATCTCTGTCTCACATTTACCTGAGTGAATGCAAAAAACTTGCTCAACTACCAGAATCTACCACAAGGTTGACATCATTGATTGAGCTACATTTGAATTCTACGGCCTTTGAACAATTACCTGAATTCATTGGTTCTTTGAAGGAGCTCGAGATTTTAAATGTTTCTTCTTGTGCATCGTTAGCCCACATACCCAACTCAATAGGCGATTTATCATCTCTGTCTCACCTTTACCTGAGTGAATGCAAAAAACTTGCTCAACTTCCAGACTCGACCACAAGGTTGACATCATTAATTGAGCTACATTTGAATTCTACGGCCTTTGAACAATTACCTGAATTCATTGGTTCTTTGAAGGAGCTCGAGATTTTAAATGTTTCTTCCTGTGCATCGTTAGCCCACATACCCAACTCAATAGGCGATTTATCATCTCTGTCTCGCCTTTACCTAGGTGAATGCAAAAAACTTGCTCAACTTCCAAACTCGACCACAAGGTTGACATCATTGATTGAGCTACATTTGAATTATATGGCCTTTGAAGAATAACCTGAATTCATTGGTTCTTTGAAGGAGCTCGAGATTTTAAATGTTTCTTCTTGTGCATCGTTAGCCCACATACCCAACTCAATAGGCGATTTATCATCTTTGTCTCGCCTTGACCTGGGTGAATGCAAAAAACTTGCTCAACTTCCAGACTCGACCACAAGGTTGACATCATTGATCGAGTTACATTTGAATTCTACGGCCATTGAAGAATTACCCGAATTCATCGGTTCTTTAAAGGAGCTCGAGATTTTAAATGTTTCTTCTTATGCATCGTTAGTCCACATACCCAACTCAATAGGTGATTTAGCATTTTTGTCTTACCTTTAATTGAAGGAATGCAAAAAACTTGCTCAACTTCCAAACTCGACCACAAGGTTGACATCATTGATTGAGCTATATTTGAAATCTACGGCCATTGAAGAATTACTCAAATTCATTGGTTCTTTGAAGAAGCTCGACATTTTAGATGCTTCTTATTGTGCATCGTTAGCCCACATATCCAACTCAATAGGCGATTTATCATCTCTGTCTTGCCTTTATTTGAATGAATGCCAAAAACTTGCTCAACTTCCAACCTTGACTACAAGGTTGACATCATTGACTGAGCTACATTTGAAATCTACGTCATTGAAGAATTACCTAAATTCATTGGTTCTTTGAAAAAGCTCGAGATTTTAGATGCTTCTTATTGTGCATCGTTAGCCCACATACCCAACTCAATAGGCGATTTATCATCTCTGTCTCGCCTTTACCTGAATGAATGCAAAAAACTTGCTCAACTTTTAGACTCGACCACAAGGTTGACATCATTGACTGAGCTACATTTGAAATCTACGCCTATTGAAGAATTACCCAAATTCATTGGTTCTTTGAAGAAGCTCGAGATTTTAGATGCTTCTTGTGACATCCCGATTTTCCAATCCTATTTTCAATAAATTGAGACGGGCATTTCGTTAGCACGCATATAGTTCTTTTCCTTGAGTCGGCCACTCATGTGAAAACTAGTCTATCGGGTGAAGCCGTTAAGAGTTTCTAATGCATCAGACTCGAGAATTTGACCAAGAAGCGACCTTTCGACCAAGCTAATCTGCAAGGGTCATTACGGCACAAATAAAAATCGAATAGAGATCGGAGATAGGTTGACTCGACAAAGGCATGTGATCGAGTGTGGGTGATTCCACCGATCGCACAATTCTTGTCAATCGGCACTGGATCGATTTTTTTGTCGATTGGGTACCCTGTGTTTGTATTTGAAATTTTGAGATTACCTCGACAACCGAAAGTCGCCAATGTTTCAAAGATGTACATTGTGGCTTGAGATGATCAACCACAGGTCAAATGTATGAAAATTTCTAATGGCTACCCGGTAGGTTGGGTCGTGCTAGTATCGTGCCAAAGTAAAATTAACCGTGGAATTGAGATCGAATTTAGAAATTGGAAGTCTGGGTGTGTCACAAATCATTTTAGGATCATTGGCTTATCTTTGGAAGATTTTTCATGCAATCCGAGTTTTTCAGCAATTAAATCAGAGAATGGCTAATTTGGCCCGAGAAATTAGTAGGTCCGCATTTGGTTTTGCTTTTGGGACTTAAGTTGGTTCTATGGACAAGTGAAAATGTGAATTGAAATGTGGTGACAGTAGATTAATTTTATGGACTTCAATTTGGACTCAATTGGAAGTGGATTGATGATAATTGAAGAATTTGATGCACAAGAATTGGACCCGAGCGGAAAAGTAAATTGCAACCATTGGGAAATGTTGTGGGAGGTTTGGAGATAGTGGGGTATGACATGAGATGATGTCATGGTGGTTGAGGCCAAGGGTTAAGATCGTGACACGTGGACGGTGGAGATTTGCTCTTGGAAAGGTGACCTATCACCATCATCTTCCTCCTTGAATCATGGGGGCTTGTCTTAGGACTTGAGGAGGAGAGAGGGAGGAGGCCGACCGGACCAGTAGCTCGCCGGCCGCCCGCCTGCTCGCCATGGTCGCGGTCGCGGTCGCCGCTCGCCGCACGCCGTCGCCGCGCTCACGCCGCCGTCGCTGCGCCGCCTTCACCGCCGCCTTCCACCTCTCTTCTCTCCCTCCATTTGCTGCTCGAAAATTCCAGATCTCGGTAGGGACGCGGCGGCGGCCAGAACACCGCCGCCGCGGTTGCCGTCGTCCGCGCGAAGCCCGCGCCCGCGCGCCGCTCCGCCCAGCTCGTCGTCCCGAGCTGCTGTTCAGCTCACGTAAGAGCTACCGGAGCCACCGTGGACCGCCGCGCGCCCCGCCGTGAGCCGCTGTTGACTCCCCCTAGCTCGTCCAAGCCCCGCCGGTCTCTCCTCCGCCGTTCCTCCGCCGAATCGCCGCCGGATCCGCCCCCAACCAGCAACCACCGGAAGTTGCAAAAAATGGGTATGGCAGCCCCTTCGTGGGCCGTTTTGGCCGCCTTCCCGAGCCCGGATTCTCGGCCCGCTTTGAGGAAAGTCGATCCTCGCGTCATCCCCGTCGTTTTGGTCCGCTCGGTTTGCGATCCGGTGAGTTTACCT
The DNA here is from genome assembly GCA_017140615.1 of Eucalyptus cladocalyx. Classification (NCBI taxonomy): domain Eukaryota; kingdom Viridiplantae; phylum Streptophyta; class Magnoliopsida; order Myrtales; family Myrtaceae; genus Eucalyptus; species Eucalyptus cladocalyx. Next base: position 12,814,330 of record CM029518.1, read on the forward strand.
CACTAAACCCTAATTGAGGGTTAATGATGCTTTATGGGTGTTTAGTTTGTGTTAAATGTTATTAGGTGGTTAGTTTAATTTATGTAAATGTAGATTATATTAATGTGCTTGATTAACTTAAGTGGGTTTTATTTAAGGCTAAAGGAATGCTTATATTAATATAAGCATTGATGTGACATAATATGTTTTATTTTTGAATTATTTAAAGATTTCGAATTCTGGAAATTTATAATATTATATTAATTCCGAAATTATTAAAATATTATTAAAAAAAAAAACGGAAAAATTATTTTTGACCGTTGCTCGAGAATTTCGTCTTTGATCGTTCTTTGTGTAATCGGATTTTTGAAATTGATGATTGGATATTATAAATTGAGCGTGGATCGTGAAAAATATGGATATTATTATTATATTAATTTTCGGAATAAAATTTAATTATTTAATAAATTCCGAAAATTATTTTGGGACCTTACTTTCTCAGAATTTCATGCCGATCGCTACTTGTGCATTTAGAATTTGAATGTGATGAATGGTTGCGGCAATTTGAGTGTGATTGCGATTTATGAGGACTCTTTATGAAATCCTAAGTGTAGATATGAATGGGCGATTGGCCATGACATGCCACCTGATAGAGGTCGCGCCCAGTGGGGCCATGATATGCCACCTGATAGAGGTCGTGCCTAGTAAGACCGTGATGAACCACCTATTAGAGGTCGTGCCCAGTGGGGCCGTGATTTGCCACCTGATAAAGGTCGCGCCCAGTGAGGCCGTGATATGCCACCTATTAGAGGTCACGCCCAGTGGGGCCGTGATATGCCACCTATTAGAGGTCGCGCCCAGTGGGGCCGTGAATTGCCACCTGATAAAGGTCGCGCCCAGAGAGGCCGTGAATTGCTACCTGATAAAGGTCGCGCCGAGTGGGGCCGTGATGCCACTGATTCTAATTTTGCCGAGTGGGGCCGTGATTAAGAGTAATGATTGATTTGCCGAATTGACATGTAATCGGCCAAGTTGATTGATCGCTGAGACGATCCAAGTGGTTGAATTGTTCTGATGATGTGATTGTGCCATGGTTGTTTGGTTATTATAATTGTACGTAGTTGAATTATATAAATTGTGTTAACCTGCAGATGAAGGCTAATGTGAGGTAAGTCTTCTGTGTGATATGGCTAGGCCACTCGGGGCGTATTTTCTTTCCAATAGGGGTTTAGGGGGTTGAACTTGCTGAGACATCGTCTCATCCCAGTTGTGGGATTAAAATTTCAGGTCCCTAGATGGCGGTCGTGGAGGACCCGAAGCCCTAAGTCTGGAAAGGTGGAGACTGAAGTATCGGTGATCATGTCCTGCTAGTTGATTTTAGGATAGTTCCCCTTTTGTCGAACTGGTCTATTTTGTAGACCATCCAGAGTTGTATTTAAACCTATGTGCAAGTTAAATGAGTGTCTGGTATTGTGATTGATTGCCTGCTTTTCTATCCCAAGTTAATTGTTGTCAGGGGATTTGTTTCGCTTCCGCATGCGTAATAAAATGAATGGGTCGGCGACGTATCCTGGGATGTCGCATATTTGATCGACCGTAGTGGGATGTACGCGCGCTCGGGGTTCGGGGCGTGACACTTCTTATTGTGCATCATTAGCCCACATACCCAACTCAATAGGCGATTTATCATCTCTATCTTGCCTTTACCTGAATGAATGCAAAAAACTTGCTCAACTTCCAGACTCGATCACAAGGTTGATATCATTGACTAAGCTACATTTGAAATCTACAGCCATTGAAGAATTACCCGAATTCATTGGTTCTTTGAAGGAGCTCAAGCTTTTAAATGCTTATCGTGCATCATTAGCCCACATACCCAATGAAGAACCATGTGAACAAATTATTTGTGTTATCACCTGTTACCAAACTCCTAGTGATACCGATTCAATTTAGGATCTCTGTCTCGCCTTTACCTAAATGAATGCAAAAAACTTGCTCAATTTCCAGACTTGACCAGAAGGTTGACATCATTGATTGAGCTACATTTGAAATCTACGGCCATTAAAGAATTACCCGAATTCATTGGTTCTTTGAAGAAGCTTGAGATTTTAGATGCTTCTTATTGTGCATCGTTAGCCCACATACCTAACTCAATAGGTGATTTAGCATCTCTGTCTTGCCTTTACTTGAATGAATGCAAAAAACTTGCTCAACTTCCAGACTCGATCTAAAGGTTGACATCATTGACTGAGCTACATTTGAAATCTACGGCCATTTTAGAATTACCCGAATGCATTGGTTCTTTGAAGAAGCTCGAGATTTTAGATGCTTCTTATTGTGCATCATTAGCCCACATACCCGACTCAATAGGCAATTTAGCATCTCTATCTCACCTTTACCTGAATGAATGCAAAAAACTTGCTCAACTTCTAGACTCGACTAGAAGGTTGACATCATTGATTGAGCTACATTTGAAATCTATAGCCATTGAAGAATTACTCGAATTCATTAGTTCTTTGAAGAAGCTCAAGATTTTAGATGCTTCTTATTGTGCATCGTTAGCTCACATACCCAACTCAATAGGCGATTTATCATCTATGTCTCGCATTTACCTGAATGAATGCAAAAAACTTGCTCAACTTCCAGACTTCACCAGAAGGTTGACATCATTGATTAAGCTATATTTGAAATCTACGGTCATTGAAGAATTACCCGAATTCATTCGTTCTTTGAAGGAGCTCAAAATTTTAGAAGCTTCTTATTGTGCATCGTTAGCCCACATACCCAATTCAATAGGCAATTTAGCATCTCTGTCTCGCATTTACCTGAATAAATGCAAAAAACTTGCTCAACTTCTAGACTCCATAGGCTTCCTCATGTCCTTGCCACGGTTGTTATTGTGGGGATGCCACTCGTTAAAACAAATTTTAGACTCGATTGGAAAGTTGACATCATTGATTGAGCTACATTTGAAATATATGGCCATTGAAGAATTACCCCAATCTATTGGTTCTTTGAAGGAGCTCAAGACTCTAGATGCCTTTTATTGTGCATCGTTACCCTACATACCCAACTCAATAGACAATTTAACATCTCTGTCTCACCTTGACTTGAATGAATGCTAAAAACTTGCTCAACTTCCAGACTCCGTAGGCTCCTCGTGTCCTTGTGGCGGTTGTTATTGTCGGGATGCCATTCGTTGAAACAAATTCCAGACTCGGTCGAAAAGTTGACATCATTGATTGAGCTACATTTGAAATCTACAGCCATTGAAGAATTACCTAAAAGCATTATGAATATACAAAACTTGAGGATGCTAGAAATTAGTAGAACTCCCATGATGGAATTGCTTGATGACCCGGGAATGTTGGCAGAACTCCAAGGGTTGAGAGCTTCAGCACGGAAAAATATGGAAGGGTCACCTAGTAATAATGGCCATTTGGTTTCACCAAACAATCTTAGTTTAAATGAGTTTCAAAAACTATCAAAATTGCGCTCTCAAGTACTAGCTCTAAGTATCACTTGCCAATCCCACATTTGCTGAATTTTTCTTAACTAAACTTTCTCAAGAAACTCACTCTTTCTAACTGGCTTAAATGTCTCTCAAACCTTTCTATAACATGTTGTAGAAAAGCTATGAAACTTGATTTTGTATCTTACAAAAGTTCAAGCTGTTAGTTGGGCATTTTATTTACCTTTGGTCTTGTGATACAGTTCTTTTAAAGCGTTCCAAGACTCCTCTTGCCAACAACTTAGCCATGGACTACCAAACATCAATTGAACATCCTTTGAAGAGATCAAAACCTTTTGGAATCTCAGATGAAGTACTTATTTCATTTTGCCTTTTCTTTATCATTTTTCAGTTATTAAAGGATAGTTCCATCTACAAAGAGAAGTATTTTATTGAATGATCAATTATTTGTTATGTATGGAATGCTTTTATCAACATTTGTAACTAGATCTATCAAACTTGTTATGTTCTCACTATTTTAAGTCTTTTGTTCCTAGAAGTAGGGATTTTCAGTTTTCTTGAATTATAAAGTTAAGGTGGAATATATTGCATGTTCTTTTGTGTTTCTCTTTCTTAATTATCTTTCTTTGCATGCCATTGAACGAAAACTTTCTAAAAGCGCACTCATTTTGGTGCTATCGCGGCATATGATCATGCATTGAGAATCTTCACGAGTGTAGGGGTTATCTCACATCAATTGTGGAAGAAAAAAGTAGTTAGTTTATAATTGTAAGGGAAAGTCTCATCCTTTAAGTTAACTTTTAGGGTGAGATAAGCCTAAGACCACCCAACAAGGAGAAACTTTTAATTTGAGGTTTCTAGATACCCTCAATTTTTATGATGTTAACCTAATGAAATAATTGAGGATTGGAAGGATTACAAGAAAGTCTAATGGAGAGAGAAAGGAACAAAATGGCTAGGGTTGTCAATTTGTGTCCACTTGTCATAATTGTGTTTATGACTGTGTCAATTCATCATGACTTCTATTAGACATGTCAACCCATTGAATTAGATGAAAACATGTAAATATCTCATCAAGTTAAATGTATTGTGATGTGTCATAGTGGGTTGTGTCTATGTTTTCCGTGTTTGGTATCGTTATATAAACAATATGTGTCAATATTGGCAGCATTGATGAGAAGTGTGGACTAGATAGGTGTTGTTTACGTCTCCTCCCATCATGCATGCGTTGTGCTCATGTATGCTAGTACAAGAGGGGCTCTCGTATGAGTGTTTTTGCATCTTTTGAGTGCCATGGTTTTGATCAATTTTGTAAATGACTCATTGATTTTGTAATCTTCATGACTTTCTAATAGGTGAATAATTTGCCAAGAGACATTTTTCCCATTACATACAACTACCAGAGCTTTGGTTAGAGTTCTTATTCTTCAGATGACTTGCCTAGAAATGTAGTCATTACCCTAAGTCAAGATTCACTTGTTAAAAGTATGGATTTCCATCTAGTGCAACAAATTCTGCTACTCGGTTAGCACTTCTTTCTTACTCTATGAAGAACACGTTTCTTGATTTTCTTCAGTTGGATATACTTGTTGGCCATAAGTTTGTGTTTTGGTTCTTGGAAGATTCCTTTTTGTTGTTTTTTATGCTAGCTTTAGCTATTTGAAACCAAGGGATATGATTCTTCAATTTCTGCATCAATAATTTTTAGTGGGAACAAATACAGGTGATGTCATGATATGGGATGTAAGCAACCGTGCAAGGATTGCTTTGAGAAAATTCAAGGTTTGGGATCTGGGAACATGTTCAATGGCACTGCAGGTATAGAAGTTCTATTCTAAATAAAGTCATGGTATCTTGTTTTTGGACATGTAATTGTGGGTTTTGATTCTTTGCAGGTTTCTTTAGCCAATGACCATATAGCATCCATTAACCGTGTAACGTGGAGTCCTGATGGATTTCTTTTTGGTATGTACAGATGCCACTTCTATTTATCTTATTGCAAATTGATGAAACAACTAAAGCGCTGAGAATGAGACTTCATTGCAATATTTTTCAGGATCAATGTTCATATGCTGCTATTACTGATGATTTGTGGTGTTCACTTTAGGTGTTGCTTATTCCAAACACATGGTGCACATATACTCATATTACGGTGGTGATGACATAAGGAAGCACCTTGAGGTTTGTTGCTAAACAAGGAGTGAAAAAAATTAAGCTTCTTTGTTCTACTGACAATTGCCACCTAAATGTGAGTTCAACTTGATTTTGACTCTAAGTTAATGTCTGATACAGCTCGAGGCTCATGTTGGAAGTATTAATGATCTTGCCTTTTCATATCCAAACGAACAGTTATTTGTTGTGACTTGTGGAGAGGACAAGTTGATTAAGGTATATTTTGATTGTTTTCCTCAGCGTTACGATGTTCTGCTATTTGATCCCTTTTAACCAAGCTAGTAGTTACGTAGGTATGGGATGTAGTGACTGGGGCTAAACAACAGACTTTCGAGGGTCACAAAGCACCTATATATTCCATTTGTCCACACAACAGAGAAAATATTCAGGTACCTGGCTATTTCGCATACTAACAAGGACAGACTGCAATTTGCTTCTATTATTTGTTCTTCCTTAGTTTCTCCTCCAGTTTTGATTGATTAAATTAATAATAGATTGTTGTTTATTGTGCCTTGGTGGAGCAGCAATTGGCGATGACTTTTTTAATTTTTTTTTAAAATTATGGTTGTGCACACTTTATTATAAAGATATTTTATGATATCTATTAGGGTTTTAGGTGAATGTATCTAGACATGTTAGTGAAATTGATTGTAAGATTGTTTTATTCTGTAGTTCATCTTCTGAACAGCAATGGATGGAAAAATTAAGGCTTCGTTTTATGACAACATGGGGTCAAGAGTTGACTGAGATGCACCGGGCCACTCTTTTACCAAGATGGCATGCAGCGCTGATAGAACAAGGTTTAGACCATCAACATTGCATTTCAAGCTTGATTTTATCCCATGTCATTCTTTCTGACTAAAAATAACCTATTTTTGCAATTTATTTGGCTATAGGTTGTTCTCATGTGGAGCCAATAGAGAAGGAGAGTCATACTTGGTTGAATGGAATAAAAATGAGGGGGCCATCAAGCATACCTATCATGGACTTGGAAAGAGATCTGATGGATTTGTGCAGTTTGATACCGCCAAAAATAGATTTTTGGCTACTAGAGACAAGTCCATGGTCAAATTTTGGGATATGGACAACAACAATATTTTGACAAGTACCGATGCTAATGGTGGATTGCCGGTAATTCATTATTGTTAATTTAATTTGACTGAATTAGCTTAACATTTCCATTAAACCCGCTCTTTAAATTTGCAGGCTTCACCTTGTATTAGATCAAGGAAGGAATTCTATTAGCAATCTCAACAAATGACAATAGTATCAAAATTTTAGCAAATGCTGATGGGATTAGGTTGCTAAGGACCATGGACAATTGGCCTTTTGATGCTTCTAGAATCACTCCTGGACCTCTTATGAAGGTAAGCTTTTTCAATAGCACACTGACTTCATAGAGATGAGCTTGCTAAATGTCTTCAATCTTGTACTGCCACCAACAATTGCGATATTTAGTTCTGGTAATGCTACTGTTGGGGCAAACTAGGTAATAAAGGGGTTCTAGTGGCAGAGTTAAGATGTTTGATCCAACTTCTTGATGTGCATTTGGTAGAGAAGTCTAGAAAAATCCAAGAAAAAAAATCTAGTAGGTTTGTCTAAAGTTTTGTGTAAAAAAATCCATAAAAATTATCTCTGCAGCTTGACAGAGATAGTTGCCTTAAAAATCTCTCTTACTCAAGCAAAGATTTTTGCATGTCTTAGTCGCTGATGCAAGCCTTTAAAAAGGCCTAGGGTCATCCAAAAACAAACAAATTTGGAACTCTATTTTTATTCTCAAAAACAAAATTGAAATGAAAATTCATTTGATAATATAATTTTAATTTTTTATTTTCCAAACAAATTTTTAGTTGATAAATAGACGTAGAATATAAATAAGAATTTTTTTTAACATTTCTAGAACAAACAAAAATAAAACTTTCTCTTTACTTGCTCTCGCCATTCGGAGCCGTCACTTGCTAACCACTCGCCTGCCCATCACTCTCCACCAATTGATAGTTGCCACCTAGAAATTATCTTTGCTCAGTTTCTTGTTCATGGATTAAAAATGGAAAGATCTATTTGTGACTAGAAATTAGTTTCAGAAATAAAATAGTTATCGTTCGCGCCCATAATACACCAACTAAAATAAACCCCTCTACCTTCGTTCGTATTATGCAATGGATGATATATATATATATATATCCTCGTGCTCCCTTGCTGCCACAATCCTTGTCCTATTCTATTACATCAGCAGCAGCTGACTTGCGGAGCATTTTTTTCCTCACATCCATCCAGTCATATTTTAACACATCTCTGTGGATTTTGAATTAAAAATAAAATTCCTGGATGGTCCACCGGCCATGGACCTCGGACTAGCCGGCTGCCACCCTTGAACACCACCGCTCCGAAGGCCGAGCTCCAAATCTAGCCGAGTCGTGGCCTCGGCGCCGCACCAGATCTAGTCCACCTTCACTTGCTTCAAGCTCCTCCATGGCCACCTCCGAATCTGGTCGACCTCGACTCTACGCCAGATGTCGTCATCTTCAAAACGGTTAGAGCTCGGCGGCTTCTCCATGACCGCCAAGAAGCCGCCGAGATTTCGGTCACAACGTCGAGCGTGGCAGCCATGGAAGGCCATCACCTCCAGATCTAGAGGCTCAATGGCAATGGAGGCCGAGCTTCCAGATCTGGCCGTGGCGAAGGTCGTGACATGACCTCGAGCTGCAGCGATGACCGCCGTTAGAGGTCGCCTCAAGAGACGGCGTTAAAAGTTGCAGACGGCCAAGGACAGAGCGTGTAACAAGAAAGGAGACAAAAAAAATAGAAAAGATAAGAAGCAAGGAATGGGGGGGAACAATAAGAAAAAGAAACATCTTTTCCAACTTTTCAAAAGCATCACGGGGATGAGCCACGCCGACGACCATGGACGGCCAGATCTCGAGAGCCAACAGTGTCGCCGGCCATGGCGGAGTAAGGTTCGTGGGTGAAGCCGACGGCCATGGACGGCCCCATTTAGAGAGCCAGCGACGTCACCTAGACGAGTGACACCGACGGCTATGGTCGGCTAGATCTGAAGATTCAGCAGCGTCCCCGACGCATCACCGGCATGCCAACTCGTCCAAGGTCAAGTGGCTGGCTTTGGACGAACAAGGACAGAGGTTGAGGGAACTATTCCCCTCATAAAGAAAGTCCACATCAATCTTTTTTAATTTAATTCAAAGACATGCATATTTTTAAGTCGATGTCAAAGGAAAAAATGCTCTCCGTATCAGCAGTTGAGGTGGCGCTTTGAAACTATCGAATAATTTCTCCTTTCCTCACACATCTATACACACTAGCATATAAACTAGAAAACCGTCAGGCAGCATTGGTAGGTATGTAAGTGGTATAAATCTTTTTAAGGAGCTTTATTTGTTGCTTACTCTGTTACTTATATGATGTAATAATTACATTTGTTTGAGCATGCTTATTGGGCATCTTTCAATAACATCCTCTCTTTTGAGCTCTACTGGACAATGAGAGCATGGCCGACGAGAAGCCCAGAATTGTTGATGACTCAGGAGACAAATCACAAAATTGGAAGCTGACAGAAATCAATGAACCATCACAATGCCGGTCTATAAGGCTGCCTGATAACTCTACGGCTACGAGGGTACAAATGATTGCCAAATTAGCATGTTCTTATGCTGCACTTGCCAAATTAATCTGTCATGTTTCTACTAGATAAGCACAAATTTGAATAGGGGTCACATTTTATGCACTTGCTTTATTAGTTTCATTCACATGTGGTCTAATTATTTAACTCTTAAACCTCAACAATTGAAGGACTTTGTCATCTCTTCATTTGGCCTTTTTTGGTTAACTGATTGTTTCAACTATACAAATAGGGAAGGACAAGATCAGCTTTGATGAATATGTGAGTATAGAGTGGCATTTGTGCTTGAGTTTTATTGGCTGTGGAGGCCATGAATTTCATATTGAATAACCAGACCTTTTTAGCCTTCACTTGAAATCTAATGAGATGGATTGTTCTGTGGACTCTCATTTTACATGGGGTAAAAGGCACAGATTCTTCACGAGATGAATTCGGCTTTACATATGGCAGGCAAAGTATATCATCACGCACCACTTTGATCTTGTTGGAATGCTAAGCTTGTGAATTAAGCTATTTTGAGCTTGTCAACTCCCATAAACTTTGAGTGGAAATTGACCTTCTGAATCTAAGAACATAAGAGGCCAAACGTTAGGTACTCCCAGAAAAGAATAGCATGGTGAAGGCAATGTATTTTTGCACGGAGGCCTTACAGAGTTCTCTTAGTTCTATGGGGATACAGCTAGACAATTCAAGTCGAGGTTCTATGTGATTGTCTCAACTGGGTTTTGATGTCATGGGTATTGTATGCTCCGTTCATATGTAAAAATACAGCACGTGCACGCGCCCCTATGCTGATAAATATGCAGGCAGCGTCACCTACTGTCTCTTTGCATAAATTTCTGCATCTATCATTTAGTGCCCAGTTCTTTGGGCTCTTTCTTTTGCATTTTCTTTTAAATTTGGGTCTTACATTTAACTGTCGATACTGAAGCTAATAAAATGAAGCAGGTCTCGAGATTAATCTATACAAATTCAGGTCTTGCCATTCTGGCTTTATCATCGAATGCTGTACACAAGCTCTGGAAATGGCAAAGAAGTGTTCGGAACTTAACGGGAAGGGTAAGGAATCTTTTTTTTCTTCTTGAAATTAGCAAGCTATATTATGGTTTAGGGCATTGATAGCTACATTAATTCGGCTTCCAAAAAATAACTACATTAATTCTTCTTTCCAGGCTACAACTAGCGAAGTACCACAGTTATGGCAACCTCCTAGTGGGATTTTGATGACCAATGACATAAGCTATACAAATCCCGAAGACGCAGTTCCATGCTTTGTACTGTCAAAGGATGATTTTTATCTTATATCAGCATCAGGGGGGGAGATCTCTTTGTTCAATATGATGACTTTTAAGGTGAATATTTTCCCAAAGGCATGTTTACATCCTTTTGTCTGTTTTTTGTAACACTATCCACAAGGCACGAGACGATGAAATACCCCTTTGTGCTGAATACGCATGCACTATTTCCTTTCCACATTTTTATGGGTCCTAGAATTAATTGATTCTATTATGTATAAAAGTATTAAACTCTATAGTGAGGAGGTCCATGAAAGTAATTGCTCCGATTTTCATGTGGATTATATGGTCAGAAGTGCAGTATATGTCCTTTTTTACTTGCTTAGTGAGACAAGGGCTTTGCTCTATCTTCAATGGAATCTTTTTACTCTTACTGATTAAAGAAAACAAGATGAGCATTTTTCACCCATCCAAAGGTCTAATGATCGAACTTACTCTCTCCCTTTCTTGGGAAAGGTGATGCCATTGAGAAAAGTGCCTCTTGGCACATACGTTCCATTGTTACTTGTAAAATTGCTTAATACTATCCTACCTGCTGGTATCCAGGTGATGACAACGATTATGCTTCCAACACTATACGGTGACATTATTGCAATAGGAATGGACGACGACTCTATTCAAATTTACAGTGGTCAAGTGGATGAAGTGAGACCTGATTTCCTCGTCATTGAAAGTTAACCTTATTATTATTTGCAACAGAGTTATGGATATTGATTGTTTCACTTTCTCATGTCAAGACAAAACTAAAAGGACGTCGGAGAATAATCAAAGGCTTTACCTTCCCAACTTCCTTAACTGTTCTCTTGTCTTCTGGCTCCGACTCTCAGGTACTGGACTACTACTTTTTTACTTGCTAACTGAGACATGGGCTTTTCTCTGTCTCCAATGGAATCATTTTGCTTGTAATGATAAAATAAAAGAAAGCACGAGCTTTTCTCATCCATCCAGAGATCTAATGGTCGAACATGCTCTCTCCCTAGCTCTCTCCCTCTTTCCGAAGAAGGGAGATGCCATTGAGCCAAGTGCCTCCTGGCACATATGTCCCGCAATTACTTATAAAGTTGCTAATACAATGCTGCCTGGCGATATCCAGACAACAACAACATTTGTGCCTCCATCACTAGCAGCAACATTTCTAGCGCTCCATCCTCAAGATAATAACATCATTGCAATAGGAAGGGGGGACTCCTCTATTCAAATCTACAATGTGCGAGTTGATAAGGTGATACCTATTTTCATTGTTGTTGAAAGTTAACCTTGTTATCCCCAACATAGTTATGGATATTGACTGTTTCACTTTCTCAGTTTAAGACAACACTAAGAGGACATCAGAGAAGGATCACAGGCCTTGCCTTCTCTAATGTCTTGAATGTTCTCGTGTCTTTTGCTGCTGACTCTCAGGTACTAGACCAGTCCTGCATCTTACTCTCCAAATAAACATGCCAAAGTTCTGGGCTGAGAGCAATGTAGTTTATAGTGCTCCCAGAAAAGGGTTGTTGTTTACTCTCTGGATATATTGATGCTTATGTACTCAGCATACATCAGGAGATGAAGACATTGCTTACTGGCAGAATAAATCTTTCTAGAAAACCTCATCTTTTGTGTTGACAAATTAATCCCATCCCATCAAGTACGAAAAAAGAAGCTATCATGTCTAGTTGTTGCTTACTACAGACAATCGATGTGATTTTGATATAGAAACACGATTTGCAATCTTATTCATTCATTTCTGCATCAATGTCAATATCCCTTTTGATGATTATCATCACTACAGTTGTGTGTTTGGAGCACTGATGGATGGGAGAAGCAGGCTAGTAAGTTTCTGCAGATGCCACATGGGCGAGAAGCGGCTCCTTTTGCTGATACTCGTGTTCAATTTCATGTGGATCAAATACATCTGCTGGTGGTTCATCAAACACAGATCGCCACATATGAAGCTCCTAAACTAGAACGCCTCAAATAGGTATTGAAGATTTTTTGTGTTGTGCATTAATCAATCTGTCATCTCATCATGATTGGATAAAAATTAGTGAATTATTAGGTAGTATGAGTTGCTTTGTGTCAAATGTGCTTTTTTTTATTCATTGCTCATCTCAACTAGTGGGATACTCGAGAAGCTAGCGCTCCAATCATAGATGCTACATATTCATGCAATGGCCAATCGATATACGTGAGCTTTGAAGATGGAAGCATCGGTGTTCTTACTGCTTCTACACTCAGATTGAGATGTCATATAAATCCTGCCACTTATATCCCTCCAAACCCCAGGTAAGTTGGTTATTTGCAGCTCGGTTAACCTCACTCCTTTATGAAAATGGCAAGTCTCATTCACAAAGTTTCGATAGTCTCGCAAGTAATTCATTCCTCATAATGCATTTGGCAGCTTTAGAGTCTACCCGCTAGTGATTGCAGCCAGTCCATCTGAACCTAACCAGTTTGCACTAGGACTTACTGATGGCAGTGTCTATGTGCTTGAGCCATTGGAATCTGAAGGAGAATGGGGTAATTCTCCTCCTGTTGAAAATGGTGCTGGGTCTAGCATGACCACTGGTGCAACCGGTACAGATCAACTCCAAAGGTAGTGCAGGCTAATTCTCTCCCTATGAAACTTTTAAGCATTAAAATGCTGAGCTGGCTTTCCTCCACCGTACTTGATTCAAGTTTTAAGGGACACTGCAGAGGATAGATTTTACAGTATCGGGGTACTTCCTCAGGACGTAGTTCAGTACGGTCTGTCTAAAAGTGGTACAATCAGTATCCTAATCAACTTCCGCTTAAGTCTTGCGGCGATAATTTCTTTTATTATATTCATATAGGCTCATAGAAAAATAAAAAAGAGCATGAGATTAGGGTGATGCGTAGAAGGCGTTGTATACTCGAGTTGCATGTAGGTTTATCTAGCAAGATGAAGGCCCAGAGGAACAGGGTTTAGTTTTCTTACGTGGCTTCTTTTCTTGTTCCTTCCGCGTTATGTTGGAAGTATAACTTTTATTTATTTGATTTATTCTTGTTAATTTGCTTAAGTAGCATTTATTAGCACTTAGCAGGTTCTCCTTTCTTGTACTTTCCCCGCGACAGGAAAACTTCATCTTTTTCCTGCGTTCCTATTATGAACGCCATTTGAGTGCAGCAGCACTCAAGACCTTGGATGAAAGTAAATACTTCACCACGGTCTATCTCGACATTTCGCTTACTGGGCTGCAATCCTTGGGAATCAAGTTCCATCATTTTGAGGATGATAGGTTAGACACCAAATCGTTGGGGACAGAAGTCGGTTATTTGTCGAGCTTTTACAGTTTGTTTGACGACTTGATTGTTTTCATTTGCAAATGAACATGAGCAGGTAGGAGCATGACAACGAGCCTCTTTTGATCTCATCTATATTCCTATTACCATTCCCCTACTATGCTATCAGCCACCAAAGGGTACTTTCTCTCAGCACATGAGCCTATAGTCATCGCAAAGCGCTTGCACTTTAAGCAAATGCAGAAGTTGGATGTGCAATCCAAGAGTATGATTTGATTCGTATACAGTGGATTCAACCCTCGACAATTTTTGATGTTGGATCTTAGAAGGCACATTCTTCTAAAGGACTGGATTTCCAGAATCAATAGCAAAGTGAAACTAGCGGACACGTTTTCCCCAGATATGTCCACAAATTTTGGAATTTGTTCCACTTACAAATAGGAACGATGCTTGGTTTTCCCTCTTATGAAAAGATGTTCTTGACCTGGGAGTTTAGAAGGGAATAAGAGTCACTTAACAGGCTGTTGTAGTTTTGGAGATGGTATCAAAGGACCTCTCAATTTGACCTTTTACAAAATCGTTCATGTGTTTTTTGACGACAGAAGAACATCTAAAGTGTCAAAACTTGACACGGGAGGACATTAAGTGCCAAAGGTTATGAATGGTATATTTATGTGCTATTTTTTTTTTTTTTGAACATTTAAGTGTTAAGTCTAGTGAATCCCATTGGAAATCATACGTGATAATTTTTTGTTAATATTACTCGCTTACGTGAACCGTCGGAGAGCTGACTTAGTAAAGAAATGCCAAAATGACGTCATTTAGTCTTATATTTGAATTTTAATATAAATATCAATTAAATTAAATTTAAGAAAAAAATTTGTTGCAAAATAGCAAGGGCTTGACCCTTGCCATTGCCTCCCTACCAACAACAGTGAGGGGAGGGTCAACCGAGGTTGCCGAGCCCTAATTAGGGGCCGGGCCCATATCTAGGGCTAGAGTTGCGGCCCTCTCCCAAATCCAGTGAGGGGGCGGCCCTTGACCCAACTAGGCGAGGTCCATTGACCCTCGCACCAAATTTGGGCCAAGGGTTGGCGACCCTAGCCGACCCTCCTCCTATCATCGTCGACCCTTCCTTTCGACGGTGGGGAGGCAATGGGCCTTCTGCAATCCTCCTCCTCCTCCTTCTTTTAATTTTAATTTAATTAATATTTATATTAATTATTTAGTAACGTTAGCAAAATGATGCCATTTTTGTACTTGTCTAATTACATTAGCATGCTGAACAACATCATTTTGCACTTGTTTCATCAGAAAAATGCCACGTATGTAATTTGGATAGATTTTTCTCATTGTTGACATTTAAATGACCCATTTTGCTCCGATTTTGGTATTTAAGTATCATTTTTTTCTAACTTTTGAAAGTTAAGTATCTTCCCATGTCAAGTTTTGACACTCTAGGGATTCGAGTGTCGATTTTAAAACTATCGTTGGTATATAAACTTGTTATTTTGTTCCAAAGGCAAAAATTATAACTATATTACCATAGTAGAACAACATATAAAAGAACTGAAGTTGAGAGCTAGAATTTTTAATTTTGGGGAGAAAAATTAGTTTTTACGATAAGTTTTTGAAGTACTACTTTCAAGAATGCTTTAGTTTGATCAATGGAACTGTAACAACTGAACTGAATGGTCTTTCTTTAAGTTTCAAAGTCTGGTCGAGTACGTATTTACAATGTCAATAAGTCAGCAAATTGGACAATTCACAACCCTGGGGGCAGTGAAATACCACCCTTAGCCTCCTTTTTCATCTGCAAATGCTGCTAACAGTAGTTTTCCTTCTTACTTACGATGAATGTCAATACAAGGAAAAAAAAACAATTAACTACATTCATGCCATTCTCGTTTACTTGTCAAGCATATGTTGGAAATTTCCTATAATATGGGTTTACATTAATTAATTGATTTTCTATTTTAAATAATTGAGTTAATGGATATTTCAATATTTGTTTAATCCTACGTGATCTGATTAAATTGGGTAGATTGGCGATTCATTGATACTTGTTTGGTTGAAAGAAAGTGTAAGCAATTGTGTTTAATCAAGTTCTCATAATGGGAAGAGCCGATTGATGCGTTATTAATTAGGGTTTGTTAGGTCCCCTCTCGCCTATAAAACGGTAGTTATAACTATCCCGATTGCTTTAATTCCATTGAAAGCCGCTATATCAAAATAAGTTATAGAGAGGAAAATATGGCATTCTGATAGATCTCTAATTATCATAGTGATCTATTTTTCTTCAAGTGAAGCAATAACTCATACGAGTACGCTTTAATTCCACTATGTTTATTAATCTCGATGTTTTATAATCATATATGGATCCGTTTTTTATGATTGATTAGTTATTTATGTGAATAAATTTTCTACAGCATATGCACACGAAGTGACACCTGCTTATTTCTATCTTCGGCTGGGCTTCGTGCTCTTTCTAGCATTACTCCAAATGCACAGGTGATAGGGTCCTCCTTTGACGCCATCTTTATCAGTCATCGTACCAAATGTTTTCTAGTATCCAATATATGCCTTAAATTCTTTGATCAGTCGTGTCCCGTCTCACCACTTCTTTGAAACTTCTTTGAGAAAATTACCAATAGCTGCCTACTTCATCTTCTTGCCATGTCCTCTAACCAATATTAACTCAAACTTGGTCATTTCCCTCCAAAGTGTGGTAACAAGCAAGCATATTATTTATTTGATAAATTCTCGCATGGCATAAAATGACTTTTCCTTCTGCCTATAATGATGTGTCATAAGTCATTTATAATTGCAGTTCAGATATTTGCATTGGGTGTTGTATTTTCTCTATCCTCTTCCAACTTTCACCCCTTTTACCTCAATTTATGATGCCATGTAAAAGTTCAAGCTATGTGAACTCTTTCTCTTCACATTATCATCCTCACTTTTTTCTCATCTTCTCAAATGTTATTCCAACATTTTCTCTCATGACCAACCGACCTAACTTAAATGAATTATGACCAGCACTGACTTGGGCCATTAGGTTTGGCATGATAGAACTCGGGTGGGGTTGACCCTAACCCGAATCTCTCTCTTCAGCTGAAATTCCCATGCCACATGGCATGCTTCCATTAGTTAAAATCCTCGCTATCTACAATAGCACGTATGGCGCCGAATGGTCTAATCAATTTTCGTGATAACCGGTGTGCTAGCACAAATTCTAGTTAAAAAAAAAAAAAAAAAAAAAAACAAATCTATTCTTTCATTTTTTGAGAAAAGGTCCCTCTTTGATTTTTTTTTCGAGGTTTTTTACGTTCACTAAGGGAGAACTCGCGCACCCAGAAGGGAGGAAGCAGGGGAAAATGGCTCCCATCTTCCATCGTCTCCGGTCACCATAATATCTCAAGTTCCGATATAGCCACTTAGCTCCACCGCCCAATCATTACATGTTCCAACTCCTTCGCCGGTCGCCGCCGTAGACCATCAGTCTCGGGAGGAACACGTTTGTTCATTTCATCGAGAGCACCATTCCAGAACCCAAAAAAAAAAAAAGCTCGAGCAAGGAAAATTCATCTCAAAAAAGCGATTCCGTTCGAGATTCAGTTGGCGATTTCAAGCGTTCTGAATTGATTCCAGTGGCGGTCGCCGGCATCAACAGCCTCTTCAATGCGGCGACTCATCTCCTTCGTTTCCCTTCCGCGGCCGAGAGCTTCGAAATGTTCTCGTTCCGCTCTAACTGTTCAGGTTTCGAACATCGACACGTTCTAGAGCTTCTTTCAGTGATTCGCGCGCCAAACCGCGGCCGTAGTCCACTTGATTCACCAGGTAGCATCTCCTGTTCTGTTGTCGCAAGTAAGAGGCCGAGGGTCTGATTCTCTTATTATGATGAAATTGATCATTGTTTAATTTTTTTTTCTTTGACTTCGAACATTATGTACTGATTTAGGTTGAGTCTAGTTGTAAATTCGAGTTCGAAATGGCTTTGATCTGTTCCACAACCGATTGACCATAATCTGTTCGATGAAATGTGTCTGAGACCTTGTTGTGAATTGATTCCAGTAATCGTCCGATCTGAAAGCACATTAGTGATGTTCACTTGATATTGTTTGATTTTTTAATCTTTAGACATGATTACGAGTATGTGCCATACTTGGCAAGAATGAAACTGACTCTTCGTTTGTTTACTCAGTGGTTCGTGTGATCCTTTGGTGATTGGTGGTGGTCGGCGAGATGAGAAGGCTTGAAGTCGCTGGCATATGCAATGTTTTTGGTGATGATTATAGTACACCCTGTTGAGACGACGTCGCTGAGCATGAATCGCAATCAGGCCAATTCAGATCACTAACTTCGGCCGACACATCTTTCGGTCAGTAACTGGAGCAATGTTATGGCTGATTGCTAGCCGTATCCTTGCGGCTGAGTCGCCCCACAATGTCCTCGACTGCCAAGCTTTGCTTCTGTCCATGCCTCGCAGTCCATCGTTGCCATTGTAATTGCTGTGGTAAACCTACCTTGCCATAGTGCCATACGTTACCGATATGGATTGACATACCAATAGAGCTATATCCACTGCGTTTTGTTAAAAATCAGATTGCCTCATACCACCGGCTTGTTTCTGGTCCAACTGATTTTTAGAGTTGACTGTCTGTTCAGATTTCCTTCACTTCTTTGTTTTTTATGTTCAGGATTTTGCGCATCTTCTTAAATCGAATCATGGGAATGCTAAGTGGTTCGAAGTCCAGTTGTCATGGGGTCGATACTTTGTCACAAAATAATCGCACGTTACCTGCTTCGCCATACCTGTCTTGTCCTTTGGTTATTGATTACTCCACGTTCGTCAATTTCAATGTCCAGAAGCCGGTAATAAATCTGAGAACACCCACTGAAATGATATTTTATTTGTGTCGTCTACTTCCTGCTTTATTCTCTGTGCATGACAATTCTACTTCACGCTTGCTGTCGAGGGAAATCATGGTTGGCAATCAATATGAAGTGAGCAAGTTATATTTACTCTCTGTCATTAGTTGATAAGCTTTTGGGTATGACAATCAAGGAATGAAACAATCAATAGCTTGCTCAGAATTCGTAAATGAGGATTTTCTTCTTTCTTGGAAGTGTCAATGTTATCGCTTTGTCTCTGATCGTGGAAAGAGTTTATTGTTCTTTTTGAACTTGGATAAAAATCGCTGGAATGCTCGTGAAGCAGTGAGTACCCGAAATTTACAAGTCATGTGAATTGGTATTTCCTGTTGTTGCATATGCTGTAGTTTAGCGGTTATCATTCATCTATGTTTGCTGAAACGTTTGATTTATCACTTTTTAATCAACAAGATTTTGATAAAGACACATGACAATTGTGAGTGATGTATTGAAACTGGCACTTTGGTGATAACAGTGCTCCTTCGTGTCACAGTATGTACTTGTTTTAGGAAAAATCATTTATGATGTTGGAGAAGTGAATATATGTCGAAGGTGCCCTGGATTCGTAAAGAATAAACCCCTCGTGATCTTGGACCCACCCATTGAAGAAATGGAGAGGTATAAACGTAATTACTTTCCTTCTCTTTGCAACGATTCTGCCATTCCCATAGAAGTTCCAAGAGTACAATGAGGTCACTTAAAAATAAGAAAACAGAAAATGGAGGAACAATTTGGAATCAGAGGTAACTAAACTAAATGTTCTATTATGGTTTTCTCCTAAAATATGTGGTGCTTAGAACCATTGCATAACTTTAAAAAAAAAAACACAAGTGGGAGAGAGCTGTCAGGAGTAATGCTTAATTGCTTATAACCGTGGCTGATCTGTCAAATAGTACAATGTACAAGACTATATGATAAGCAGGGAGAATTGAGATAGGTGTCCGCATGCTTTATTTTCTTTGCGCTTCCAGCTGAGTTGAAGCTAGATGTGTATAGTCGGCGTGTATCTATGAAAAAGCATATCTACAGTGTCAGAGTAAACGAGGTAAGTCTGATTATTGTAATGGAGGTAATATACATTTTGCAGGCCCAATAATGGACATGTGACATTTGGCCAGCAAAATGAACATATGAAGCACAAAACCAGAAACAAAATCTTTCATTGTCACCTGTCAGCACCGGTAAAAGCATCACGCACCTGCAAACTTCAAACATCTCACTTGACTGAGTCCAAACTCCAAATCTTTGCATGGAAAGTAGAATTGGATAACAAAAATGTTCACGACATACAAATAAGAGGGCGCACGAAGCTATTGCTTTCAATTTTGCTGCTGAAGAGCACCCCACTATTTTCGGAATCCTCACTGCACTGCAACTACCACAATTTCCTTGAAGTGATTCACAATATCAATTCATCTCCCAAAGTTCTCCGTCAACTTTTGATTCATTAAGTCGATGAATGTAAGTGTCCCCAACGTAGTCCCAAATTTGCTGTGTTCTTAAATCTACAGAATTAGCAATATTGTGTATTTTTCCAATGGCTGATTGCGTGCTTATCTTTGCATCTACAAATCCAAAAAGGAAAAGCTGTAACAAGACAGCCTACCAAAACACTAAAATATAGACCGCAGTTTCTCATACATCTTCCACATCTTCCAAAACCACATATCAGACAAACCCAAAGATAGAGCAAATTGAGATAGAGTAGAACGAAAATATTTTTCAGAGTCAGTTCACAAATGGGCATCCCTGATGATGTTGCAATATGAAGCCACATATGCGATAATGTTTAATTCTCGCAATCTGATCAAGAATGTGTCACACTTGAAATCTTTAGCAATGCAATTGAACCTTGCAATAAAATCAAAGGAAGACCCTTGGCACATCACCAGCATTGGAGAATATCATATTGACTTATTTTAAACATAAAGATTGACAAATCATTAGTAAGCACATGTCCATCAATGGATATCCTACGTGGCACTTTTTCATCATTTGATATATACTCGAGCTCAAAGTTACTTCTTTGCTACAAATTTACATAGATGGAGTATTATCACAATCAGTGGAATATAGCTTGAAATGTGAAAAATGACCAAGCGCCATCTTATCTAATAGCCAGAAGTTTGAGATCAAAGATCAACGCTTTGACATCATTATGATCACCTGTGTCAACAATGAGTACTTAAGTTCAACGCATAAACTCGATAATTTATTGTTGGCCAGTGCTATTGTGATCACCCTTGGACTCACAATAAATTGGACACAAGGGTGACAGGACCATTAGATCAAATAACAATAATGAGACACTGCAAACATTCTCGTGTCAAAGTATAAGAAACATCAAAAAAATAAGTCCAAGAAGCCACACCATGGACCTATTCCAAATCATCAGAAAAATGTCATAATCATTTAAAGTATCGATAAAACCTCCGTATATATTCTTAAATTAACAAAACTATCCATGTTTGTATTGATCTTGGTAATCGCAAAAAAGGCATTTGTGTTTTAGGTACTATCCATGTCAAAAGGATTCTTCTTGTCTAATAATTCTTATTAAACAGAGAATGGAGAGTTTATATATGTGTGATATTAGCAAGTGAACTGCATTGATGTCAGCAAGGCAAAGGCTGGATATTAGCAGAGTCCCACAAAAGCTAAGTATAAGCATGAAATTGACTTACAAGATTATTCTTTGAGACATTTTATCTCATTT
This sequence comes from Eucalyptus cladocalyx, assembly GCA_017140615.1. Classification (NCBI taxonomy): domain Eukaryota; kingdom Viridiplantae; phylum Streptophyta; class Magnoliopsida; order Myrtales; family Myrtaceae; genus Eucalyptus; species Eucalyptus cladocalyx. The sequence continues at coordinate 12,835,782 of CM029518.1, forward strand.
TTAACAACTTGTGATTTGGTATGTATTGCCTCTTAAGGAAATATTGATTGTCTATCTCAAAGATTGTCTTAGCAGAAGACTCAATCTTGTAAGATATTTTGATTGATTGGCAATCATCTTCAAAGGTAAGTTTCTTTCCATAGCAGAAGCATTCTATTTTTCAGAACCAAGATTTAATTGTATGGGAAACCAAATGAAAAAGTCACATTTCACATTCTTCCCTAAAATATATTTCGTTTTATTTTTCATTATATAATTATCATTACTATATACATCTTCTTGTTTATTTCTTATGACGCAATGCATAACCAATACACTATCGTCCTCATGAACTACATTGCCTACCACATTAACATGTCTTATCTTATTTTATTTTATTGCTTGTAAATTGAGGTATTGCATTAAACATCTTAACAACTTTTATTTTATTTGGGAAACAAAAAGTAACCATTATATATATATATATATATATATATATATATATATATATATATATATATATATATATATAAGAAAATGTAATTGATCAAGGTGGTGACATTGTTGTATAGTTAGTTCATGCTATCCGATCACTAATGACAGTGACCTATAACGAGTATTGCTCATTAATTTTTTATTCTATATTTTGTTATTAATTAAATATGCAAGTCTAGTCAGGTGTGCTGGATCTCGAATTTCAATAAAAACTTCATGTGCACTTGCTCGAAGATTCAAATTTATGGATTTTATTCATCACATTTTGTTGGACGATGTCAATTATAGAGGTTGGAATATTTAAGTTTTGTGCCGAGATGATGTGACATTAACATATATTCCCAAATATGAACCCAAGATTCCAACAATTCAGGAAGGGCCAGGAGTTTGTGAAAAAGAAAAAGAAAGTTGACCAAAATTATCTTGTTTAGGTCGTAAGATAGATTCAACGAATGTATAACTCAATTGGTTGTTGATTGTGTAAACAAGATCGTCATAATCATCCAATTTGCCCAAACAAGGACAAACAAATCTTCTCATATTTACCATCAATTGATTTTTAATTATCTTGATAATCTAATATCCATATAGTAGATTCTTCAGAATTGTTACTATATTAAATCTAATTTTCAAAGGCCATTAAACAACAGAAAAGAAGTGGCTCTACGTAGAGGGTTTGTATTCTGGTTTTCTAATAAATTAGGTATCTTCTTCAAAATTATATGCCAATAAGTATATCATTATCATTAAACGCTGTCATAATCTACTTTATTTATTTATTTACTAAAATTAGTTGGTGGAGAATACGCACCTTCTGCATAATGCCGCAGAAATAATAATCCAAGGAGTGATGTTTTTGTGATTGACTTGCGTATATTTGCACCGAAATCATGGGAGTATTGCTCTGCTGGTTAGTTTTCTTTTCTATTTCTCTTATTAACAGAACAGCAAAGTCAAGTCAACAAGCACGAGCATAGGATTCTTCCACGCACCTCCTGCAAACAGCTGTGGAAATTACGCGTGCATTGATTGACCTGTGGAAATTGGTTTTGGTGAGAATGGATGGTTGGTCTTCATTTCTATTTCTTTATTAGTAGAAAAAGCAAGTCAAGTCAAAAAGCGTAGGATGGTCCCCGCGCCTACTGCAAAATGTAATGGAAATTACGCGGGCAATAGTTGCCTACGGTTGTCTTTTCTATTTCTCTTATTGATACAAAAGGCAAGGCAAGTCAAGTCAAGGTCTCGCTCGCTTTGGATAAATAAAATGTTTAGAAATAAAATATTATTAACATTGGAAATATTTTTTTATTAATTAATTATTTTAATGAATATAAATAATCATTTAAAAAATATATTTTAAATGATATGATGAAATTATTTTTTATTAACTAGTTATTTCAAAATAATACAAGTAAACATAAGATTTATCATTTCAAAAATTGACTTGTATTTCTCTAAAAAATTAATCAATAAAAAATATTTTCATTATCAATGATAATTTATATTTAAATATTTTCATGAAAAATTCATTTATTAATTTTAGTAAGTAATATAAATGATTATTTTTAAAAGAATATTTTTTGAATTATTTTTATTTTATGGAACAAATGCATGCTAAAAGCTCCAAACAAATGTTAAACTGATGTGATGAAGTATTAAGGTGCCCTATCAGGGGCCCCAACGTGAAATCCTCGAAGTTGCCGTACCGCTTGTACCTATCAAAGAAACTAAAAAAATTCTACCCAGACTGATATGAAATAGACAAGCTGGTGGACTAGAGAGAGCCATGTAAGATGAACCAAAGATAAGGATGGAATCTTGAACACCCAATAATGAAACGAGAGATACATATATCACAAGATAAGGCTCAAAATTCATTTATAGTATGTTTTGTGGTGTGTTTAGGTCATAGACCGGTCATATCTTTCATTCTCATTGGATGCGCAAGAATCCAATATCCTAATATATAATATAGGTGCGTTTCAAAGGTTGTGGTCTCCGTATATGCAAACATTTTTTTTTCTAACAAGGTGCTAATTTGTCTTTACCTTAGTGTGAGTGGAAATTCATCACTGACCTCACCAGTATTTTCCATGATCTAATTTCAAATAGTAGAAGATTAATGGGCAAGTTGAGCCTAGAAATCCTTGCCCAAGATTGATCATGATTAAAGAATAGGAAAATACTACCAACCCCGGGTCTATATGGAGAGAATTTATCTTTTGTTTTTTCATTCATCTTTTTTAGTTTTTGCCGCACTCTTAGTTTAATATTCCTTAATCTTATGCAATTAAAATATTTGCACTCACATTAAGGACCCAATTGCACTATCACTTGAATTATTTTCCTAAAATTAACTATTTATATAATTTAAAATAATTAATTAATAAAAATGTTTTAATTATCAATGCTAATTTATATTTATATATTTTGTATTTTTTTCAAAGCGAGCAAGACTTTGACTAGACTTGTCGTGCCTTTTCTATGAATAAGAGAAATAGGAAAGAAAACCAAAGGGAAATCATTGCCAGCGTAATTTCCACTGCATTTTGCAGAAGGTACCAGGGACCATCCTCTGCTTCTGGACTTGACGTACTTTTTCTACTAATAAAGGAAATAGAAATGAAAACAAACGAGCAATTCTCCACCATCTAATTTCCACTGGGCAATCAAATGCACGCGTAATTTTCACAGCAATTTGCAGAAGGTGCATGGAACCATCCTGTGCTGGTGCTTCTTGACTTGACTCTGCATTTTTCTGTTAATGAGAAAGATAGAAAAGAAAACTAACCAGCATAGCAATGTTCCCGTGCTCCCGGCGGTAATTTAAACGAGTTAATAAAAAAAATCACTTGTTGGATTATTATTTCCGTGGTATTATGCGGAAGGTGCGTACTTTCCGCCAACTAATTTTAATAAATAAATAAATAAAAAGAAAATAGATTGTGATGGCATTTAATGATGATGTCAGAATTTTTTTCCTTTTTTCTTTCATCAATCTTTCATTTATCTAAATAAATTACTAACTCATTCATATATATTTTCAGATGATGAGAAAACCCTTCCAATTTCCATTATTCATTCAAATAATGGAAGTTTCGTTCATTTCCTCTAGATATTTTGCCTCCCAAGCAAGTAAAAATCTAGGAGCTCACTAATTCCATCCATTCTCGCTACACTTCTTGATTCCCAAAAGAGTCTGAACCAATGTTTATCATTTGTCTAGATAACTTCTTGATCCTCAAAAGAGTCTGGACAATATTTATGATTTGTTTAGACAACTTACATAATGACAAACTTTTCTCCTCCTAGATATCTAGGATTTCAATTTTTCTTCTTTTCCTCGGGGAGGGATTCACCCATCGGCCACGCCCACCAATTATTAGAAGCGTCGTTAGGAAAAAAATAAATGCACCCTACTATGTGTCAAAGTTACATTTCATATTCTTCCTTAAAATATATTTTGTTTTATCTTTCACAATATAATTATTATTAATCCATCAATTGTTTTTTTTTTTCATAACTAAGCACATAACCGGTATGATGCCGTCTCATAAACTACAATGTCCGTCATATCATAATGTCTTGTTATGTTTTTCTGTTTTTTTTTTTTTTTCGTTCGTAAATTGAGGTAGTGTATTAAACATCATTTAGTTATGGTGATATATTTAATAGTGTGATTGGTCAAGATCGTGATATCATTGTATAGTTAGTTTGTACTATTCAAATGCTAATGATAGAGACCTGTAACAAGTAGGGCTCGTGAATTTTCTTTTATATATTTTGTTATTGATGGAAAATGCAAGTCCAATCAAGTGAGCTGGATCTCAAATTTCCATCGAAGCATCACTTGCACTTGCTCGAAGCTTCAAGTCTATGGATTTCATTGTTTGCATGTGTGTTGTAGGATGTCAATCGCAAAGTTTACTTGGGTGGGGCCAACTACAATGTCTTGTGAGTTTGTGAAAATGAAAAAAAAAAAAAGACATTTGATCAAAATCATCTTGTTTACGTCATGAAATGGATTTAACATAACGTAGTAAATAAATTAGTTATTAATCGTGCTAACAAGATCGTCATAATTGTCCAACTTGCCCAAGCAAGAACAAATGAATTTTCCTGTATTTATTATCACTTCATTTTTAATTGTCTCGATAATAAAAAATCCATACATTGTAGATTCTTCACAATTGTTACTAGATTAAATGTGCTAACATGCTTGTAGCTCCATCCGAACTCGAACATAGAGTTTCACTCGATTCCTCTCTTAGTAAAATTTCCACATCTAATATTCAATCGGCATTAAACAGTAGGAACGAAGTAGTTGTATGCACAAATTTGATAGTCATATTACGATTTTATGATAAAATAGGTATCTTCTTAAAAATTATATGCCAATATGCATATCATCATCATTAAATGCTACGGCAATCTACTTTTTTTTTTTCCTTTATTAAAATTAGTTGGCGGAGAATACGCGCCTTCCACGTGATGCCGTGGAAATAAGGATGCAATGAGTGATGTTTTTGTGATTGACTCATGTATAGTGGCACCGGCGGCATGGGAGCATTCCCATGCTGGTTAATTTTCTTTTCTATTCTCTTATTAGTTGGAAAAAAAGCAAAGCAAGTGAAGAAGCACCAGTATTGCATGGCTCCACGCACCTTCTGCATAACTGCTGTGGAAATCACGCGTGCATTGATTGCCTTATGGAAATTAGATCGTGGAGAATTAATCGTTGGTTCTCATTTCTATTTCCTTTATTAGCAGAAAAAGCAAGTCAAGTCAAGAAGCAGAGGATGGTCCCCGACACCATCTGCAAAACGCAATGGAAATTACGCGGGTAACGATTGCCCTTTGGTTTTCTTTCCTATATATCTTATTGATAGTAAAGGCAAGGCAGGTCGAGTAAAATGCTGACTATTAGTGGAGGTCACAGCGGTGGGCGAGCATTCATAAGCGTATGGAGGGAATTATCCATCGAACACACCCACTAATTACTGCAAGCACTGTCGGAAAAAAGATATACACTTTTCGACGTGAAAAAGGAATTGCATTTCATTTTCTTTCCCAAAACTTTAATTTATTTTATCATTGCTATTTAACCTTTGTTTCGTGCATATACTTATTTATTTCTTACATAAGGACACATGTAATTGGTAAAATGTCATCCTCGAGAACTACAATGTCCACTATATTACCATGTCTCATTTTTCTTTTTCCATTTGTACTTTGAGGTGGTAAATTAAAAATGTTAACAAAAACAAATTCTACTCAGGAGTCAAGTCAAGTGTGATGAATCTTAAATTTCGATCAAAACATCACACATTTGGTAGAAATTTCAAAATCTATGGATTTCATTATTCACATGTTATGGTAGTATGTCAATTGGAATGTTTGGATTATTTAAGATTTACATAGAGATAAATCTAACATAAGGCGACAACTCAATTAGTTCTTAATTATGCAAACGTCGTGATTGTCCAACTTGCCCAAGCAATAACAAACAAACCTACCCATATATACTATCAAATCGTTTTTTTAATTTTTTGATAATCTAATAATCATTGGGATATAGGGTTTCATCCGGTTCCAATATTTCGTATAATGTCTACATTGAATCTTCAATTTACCGTAAACAATGATGAAGCGACTCTGCCACCAAATTTTTGGTGGTCGTCTTCTGCTTTTCTGATAAAATGAGTCCCTCTTCATAACTATACGTCAATATGCATGTCATGATCCATCCTACGGAGAAAGAGGGGGAGAGAGAGAGAGAGAGCGCATTATCGCAATCTGCACAATCGGAATTGATTGTTTCTTTATGGTTCTATTTCTTTATTCACAAAAAAAAAAAAAAAAAAGCAAGTAAAGTCAACAAGGACACGTACCTTCGCATGATGCTGGTGTGCAATAGTTATCCTGTCCACAGCACGCGACTTGGTTAGTTGAATGGCACATCCATCCTAGAGAGAAAGAGAGAGAGAGAGCATTCTCGCAATCTACACAATCAGAATTGATTGTTGCTTTTCGATGCTATTTCTTTATTCAAAAAAAAAAGCGAGCCAAGTCAAAAGGCACACGTACCTTTGCATAATGCTGGTAACTCAGCATTATGCGCCCTTTTAGACGAATCTCCTTTGAAAGATAAAAAAGAGAGTAGATTTTGGATTGAAAATAATAAACTGTCCTTACTAGAATATCTAAACAAAGTGTCCTAAATGTTATAATATGTTTTTGTGATTGACTCATGTCTGTTAGTACTGGCAGCATGGGAGTCTTGCTGGTTAGTTTTTCTTTTCATTTTCTTTTATTAATAGTTAAAAAAACAAATCAAGTCAAAAAGCACTTGCATAGAATGGCCCCCACACACCTCTAGGTTCCAAAACCTACCGTGTAATGCCGCAGGTACGGGCTAATTTCATAAAAAAGCACGAACTTTAGGTGTTGTTTCAAATCTAACCCTAATTTTATTTTGTTTTTTTAAAAAAAAAAAAAACACGAACTTTAAGCGTTATCCAAAATTTGGCCCGAAACTTTATTTTGTCTAAAAAAAAACACGAATTTTAAGTATTGTCCCAAATCTAGCCCGAAATTTATTTTGTCTAAAAAAATGCACAAATGTTCACTTATGTCTCAAATCGCTATCCATTAACCCTCATTTCACAGTTATTCGACATGGCATTTTCACATCGGTAATAATATCCAACACAACAAAACAATGCTGCATTCGAGTGTTTGGAGGAAGTGTTAACTTTAAGTTTGCCTTCCAATGAGGTGAACTTTATAGATGATTCTCATGGAAAAAATAATTCAAAGCAGTTTCGGTTCCGGGGGGATGAGGCACATAGCTAGGGCCATTAGATCAATTAACAATTGGCAAACTGTTTGCAATGTCAGAAAAGCCGAGTTGAAAGCGAGAAGATTACATTGCCTTAAAGCGAGATATTAAAAGAGTGTGCATCTTATAGTTAAATAGAGATGTGAAGCCTATTTGTAATAAAATTAATTTATTTTGTCTCAAATAAAGTTTGGGTCGGATTTGAAACAACACCTAAAGTTCGTGCTTTCTTTTTAGACAAAATAAAGTTCGGCTAAATTTGGAACAACCCCTAAAGTTCGTGTTTTTTTTTTTAGACAAAATAAAGTTCGGGCACCACCGCCGCGGTGGCCGCGCGGTTAAGGCTTAGTACCCTCTAGCCAAAGGGGAAGAGTTCGAGACTTCGTGGACGCAGTCTTCAATGCTCAACGCGCGATTTACCTGCGTACGGGGCCGGCGGTGGGGGCCCCCGAGCTCCGGGGTTTACTCCGCGTGACAAAGAGCGGAGGTTCTCACAGGTACCAAAAAAAAATAATAATAAATAAAAAATAAAGTTCGGGCCAGATTTAAGGCAACACCTAAAGTTCGTCTTTTTTATGGAATTGACCCCGTGGGTACTATCAAACAACATTTTCTTTCATTTTAAGTACTTAAAAATGGTCTATATTTGAAATTCAATACTAAAAATTTTCATTGATCATTTTCTAGTTTTATCTAAACAAGCATGTACTCGTAGCTTATTTCTCACATATGAATTAAGTTCAACATTGGCCAAAAAAAAAGAAAAAACAAGTTGAGTCAAGTTGAAAATCGAGTTATAACACATAAGGTTTGACTTGAAATTACCAATTTAGTCATTTACTTTAAGCCATTAGAGTACAATGCTGAGTATATTCTAGATCTTAACAATTTATTTGGTTTGATTTCTAGCTTTTTCTTAACAACGAAACATAGATCAAGTACGTTAATCCACATATCAATAAATTCTTCACTAATGCAAAGTATCAAGCAAGACACAAGTCCCCAAATACAAAAGAGTATATGCTTACAAATACGATGAACCAAACACACATCGCATGCTTAGTCTCCATATACTAATTTTTACTTTCTATTCCCTTGCTATTCTCATAGTTGAACTTTTGTTTAACAAAAATCACTTAAAAGATTCAAAATATGCAAATACTGTCATATAGGTAATTATACAATTATGTTTGTAATTTAACTTAAAGAATGTACATATTCTAAATTTTTTAAATGTAAAACACCAATTATTTTTTTAAGTGCAACCTAAATTTTTATCAAAGGGCCGCATACCAATTTTTTTTTTAAATTTTTTTAATTTTGAAAGAGGTAATGCACCTCATTAGTCATTAGAGAAAAAGGCCAAAAAATGGAGCCACCTCAATTGGCGTTGCCGAGGAGCGATGCGTATTTCCCGTCTCCTTTTTCAAAAGCCGAAAGAAATCGCTCCCGAAAGTCTTCATCGGTCGGGGAGAACACGGGAACTTGCTCGACCACGTGCGCCACGTGAGCTGAAGAGGTGCAATTCGGTACATTCGAGTGGCCGAAGATATCCTCGAGATGCGAGGCGGGGGCCACAGGTGGGCTCGGTTTCTGAGCAGCTGACCCTTGAAGCTGACAAGTGGAGAGGAGGAGCGCCGTGGGTCCACGAAGAGACAGCTTAGGCAGAATCCACGAGGCAAATTTCTACTCTGTTTTCGAGGATTAAAGGTTCTGGGACGGTTGGACGGCAATAACTCAGCATCGTTTAAGTAAGCGCGGGAGAGAGTGTAGTTAATCCGAGGTCGAAGGGTGAGAACCGGCGGAGATCGCAGCAGTAGGTGGATTGTGTTGTTTGAACACTTCTCAGGTAATCCACCGCTCCATTTTCTTTTGATGAGTTTCGATTTCAGTTCTTAGAGACATTTCTGCGTTCCGAGATCTGGACCGTGAAACAGACATTTCGATGGACATTTTCAATCCTTCATTTCTGTTTGATGTGGGATTCTGACGAACATTTCTCTTCTCTGTTTCTTGCTCTCCTTTGATGCTCTGCTCCATCGATCTCTTTCGCTGCCTTTGTAGGTGATTACGGAGGCGGAGCCTAAACGATTCGATATGTGGGGCATCTTCCTCAACCTCTTTTACTGCCTTTGTAGGCTATGCTCCTCCAATGCTCTCGAGATGGAAAGAAATGAATCCACTGATTTAGAAGATCCGAATTCCAGGGCTTCTTCCTCGTCATCATCTCCACTTGTAGGTGATTGTGAAGGCGGAGCCAAAAAGATAGAAGGAAATGATTATGAAGTGTTCTTGAGCTTCAGAGGAAAGGACACTCGCAAAGGTTTCACTGATTATCTATACACAAGCCTTGTCGATGCAAGAATTCATGTGTTCAGAGATGACAACGAGCTTCGTGTTGGTGACGAGATTGGACCGGAACTTCTCCGCAGTATTAGCAGTCTAAGATCTCCATCCCAATTATCTCAGAGGATTACGCTTCCAGTAAATGGTGCCTTCGTGAGCTGGCTCATATATTGAATTGCAAAAGAAACAGAGGGCAAATAGTGTTGCCCATATTTTACAAAGTGGAGCCCTAAAAAATGCGGCATCTTACAGGGAGATTGAGAGATGTTGTCAATGCGCAACAAAATAATATGGATGAAATGACGGAATGGCAAGAAGCGCTCAAAGAAGTCACTACCTTGAAAGGATTGGAATCAGAGAAAATTGATAATGGGTACATTATTCTCCATCACAATATTGTTTATTTTCTCGTAATAGGATCTCTCTTGAAAAAAGAATATAAATATTTCCATCATTTATTGAAATGTTTATTGTTATTTTACAGGCATGAAGGAACATTAGTTAAAATGGTAGTCAGAAAAGTTATGAGTGAGTTAAAAGGACTGTTTATGCTAAATGTTCCTAAACAAGTTGGTGGGAATTGATGATCATGTGAAACATATTATGAGCCTCATAGATGCTAATTTCAGTGATACAAGTATGATCGGAATTTATGGAATGGGCAGCATCGGTAAGACAACTCTTGCAAAGGAATTATATAACAAGCTTTGTAGTCATTATGAGTCTTGTAGCTTTGTGGCAGATATTCGAGAAACATCTAAGGTCAAGGGTCTTGGATGCATACAAAAGCAGCTCATTTTTGACATAAGCGGAGACTCGTGTGATGTGTCTAATGTTGATTATGGAATTAGTATCCTTAAATCTCGAAGTACAAGTAAGAAAGTACTCATTCTTTTTGATGACGTGGATGATAATACTCACTTGAATGCTCTAATCGAAGATGGTAGTTGGTTTAAAGCTGGAAGTACAATCATCATCACCACTAGAGACAAGAGTATTCTTGACAAGGCTAGGGTAAGCCACAGTATCAACTTGATGAGTTGCCTTGGGAACAATCATTGGTTTTATTTAGTAGACATGCATTTCGAAAGGATTCTCCTCCAAGTGATTATGAGGTTATTTGTCATGACATCGTATCCACTACCGGGGGGCTTCCTTTGGCTCTTGAAGTTATTGGTTCATTCTTATATGGAAAGACAAAAGAAGCATGGAAAGATACATCAAAGAAATTAGAGAAAATGCCTGATAAGATGGTGCAAGATAGGTTGAGAATTAGTTATGATGCATTAGATTTTGAGGACAAGCAGATTTTTTTGGATATTGCATGTTTTTTTATTGGATCATCTAAACAAAATCTGACTTACATGTGGGAAGCCTGTGGTTTTTTCCTGGGAAGGGGGATTGAAGTATTGAATCTTATGTCCCTAATCAAAATTTCCGATGATGGCAAGTTAATGATGCATGATCAATTGAGAGATCTTGGAAGGGAAATTATTCGTCAAGAAAATCTAAAGAAGCCTCAAAAGCGTAGCAGATTGTGGGAATATGAGGATGGCGTAGATGTGCTGCTCAACAACCTTTGCTTGTCTTAATCACCGAATGTGGGCTTGTTTAAAATCATCATTATAGTGAATCACGTGTCTCCAAAACTTGCTGCGTCTACTGGCAAGAGGACCCTTTAAATTAATTGCTCTTCGTGTCGGACTTTAGGACAAAATTGAAGACCAGTTTCTTGTTATTAATAACTAACATTTTTAAGTGGTAAAATTGTGATAAGGATAATCTCCTTTTGCTAACTTCAAAGCAAAAACAAAGCTACAAATTAATGTTTGATAGAGCACTTCTAAAGAAAATCGAAAATCTATAAATTTTTGGGGCCAGGCTTTCCCACGTTTTGTTTGATGCACAGGTTTGATGTTTGATTCTTATATTGATTTCTTTTAAGGTCTTTCTTTTCTTTTTGACCGATTTTTTTAGTTGTTTTTAACAATAGACCATTCAATAATGGGTTAGCTACCCCGATTCTTGGATTTTTCAAATTGGGTTTAGATTTAGTCCCCCATAATACTACTTGTAAGATTTAATCCCCTTTCTATTTTTCGCTCAGTATCATTCTCTACCTTTCACAGTGTGTGCAATCTAGTCCTTTGTAGTCAACCGTTAATGAACATGGTCAATTTGTTGACGTGGCTTTCATATATTATAAATAAATATGGTTATAATTAATATAAATCTTAGTTATAATTAGAAATCCATTACATTGATAAGAGTGATTGGAAAAAAAAAAAAAAAAGACATGAATTCTGGGAATAACTATTACTGCAAGTAAATATCATAGTAGACTATAATAGCCATAATGAAACGTGCTCTAATAATCTAAATGTGTTGTAATAATACATTGCTACATAATGTATATGTAACTAAGGCTTAGTATATATGTACAACTAAATGGTATATATTATGTGGTAAGATCTTTGGTTCAAAATAAGACGTTAGGAAAAGAAAGTAGAAATTTTCCAATAAACAGAATTATTAAAGCCATAAATACTTAGATTTTAACACTCAAAATACTTTAAGCTTTTGCTTCACACTCTAATCTTAATATCTCAATCTTATCTATTAGTCTCAAATTTGACCAATTTGCAATAATTGGAGGTGGTCAAGGACTTACATTGATGATCTAAACTACAACACTAAAGACATCTAGAATCAACTTATAGGAAAGTCCATCAAACACAAATGGAATGCTCTATCACTTTGATCCATATCTCTCTAGCTCTTCCCATTTATGTCTCCTAGTTGGTTTGAGGAATGAATTGGACACGTGTCAAATGGTTGGTGAAATAATCGGTGACTAAGCAAAAATTCTTGTAACACACTCCTACAACTCACCATCTCACATTCTTCTTCTGATCCATACTTTTTTTTTTCTTTTTTCTCTCTTTTCAAAGCTCCTTCACAAAAGTTAGTCTAATCATATTGAGTTAATCACAATATTTACATTCTATTTAATCCTAAAAAATGCGAGTTATTACCTTATGGTAGACTTTTGCTACTATAACAATCTACAACACTTGAAAAATAGAGAATCTAAACAATTTTTTCTTACATTATAAAGAAGATATTATATAAAAAGTTATCGCCAAAAAAAAAAAAAAGAAGAAGTAATAGAGGTTGCATTAAGAAGTATGTGATATTAAGAAATAAAAATAAAGAAGTGGAAAGACAAAGGGAAGTAACTGAGGAATACTAATGGATAGTAAAATAATGTATCGAAGAGGATGCACTATGGATGTTCATTCAATTAGTATATTGTGCTAATTAGTATATTATATATAATTTACAAAATAATAAGTGATAATGAGTTATCAAGATAACATAATCACTATTTCATCAACTATTTACCTATTTTTTCATATTTTCTTTGTCAATGATATAATAAGTGATCAAGATAACAAATATTCATGATCTTGACAATTTCATGGAAGAATAGTTATTATGATATCTCTATATACATAGACATATCTGAAAATTAATTCCCAAGTCACAATTTCCATGAAAAGTGTATAAAAGAATTTTTAGAGGTGAAATTGTGGATTTGTTTACAACATTATAATATATATTGGCAATGATATATTTTAACAATACTTATAATGTTATTTGAGAGCTATGTATTCTCAACAAAATATATATTAACAAAGATACATCTCAATACCATAATTATAAAAATTTTAATGTTGAAGTATTATCTAAACTAAAATTTTTAACATGATACTTGTTAAACTTGGAAGTTAAATATTTCCACCATACACACATGACCTTTTTCTTTATATAGAGGATGAGTGATAAATTGACTTTTCAGTTTACAAAATTTTTAAATACTTATAGAAGAATGATAATAGTAATAAAACTAAACAATTTCACAACCATATGCTAGCACATAAGTGATATTAACATAATATAATTATTCCTCATGTCCAATCTATCTCTTAGCAAGATCTTATTAACTTATGGGAAAAATTGATCATAAAATTAGATGATTGTTATTTCTTTGTAACAAAATCAACATAAAATGAAAAGTTAGCATCAAACATGCATCAAACATATATATTAATACAAAGAGAAGCGAAACTCATGTATATAAGTTTTGATATTTTTTCTTCCACATACAATGCAAAACACTTGTTGAAGAAACACACTATAAGAAAGGAATGTAAAAAATGTGCGTCTTTTTGGGATGGAATTTTCATTTTCATTTTGCTATCAAGAATTGTAAACAAGGTACAAAAGAAAAAGAGGGGAATTCTACAATTGGGATCCTTTAGTATTGATACATGCTTTGACGGTAAATTTGATATGCATTTGAAGTTTTGAACCGTAAGAGACATGTTGTTTCACATATAAAGGATATGAGTTAGTTTGTTATTTCCCATATAAAGGGCATGAGATTTTGAAGTGATGCTTGCATGAAAAGAGGCCTTCTATATTAATTTTGAAAGGATGGGACTTTTGAGAATTTAAAAGCTGCAAATTGTGAAGGGCATAATTGGAAGAGGAAAAGTTTGGGAAGACCCTCTAGAGCTTCACATTTTTACATAGATTATCACAACCTATCATGTCATGAAGTCGAAAGTGAGAAGCTTAAATCATGATAGTACAACAACAAATTTGAAATCCATACATTTTTTCTCATATATAGTTGCTTTCAACCCATTATTCAAAACAACGATTTACAATGTTGCCTAATTGCAGGGCACAAGTAAAATTGAGGGCCTTCATCTTGACTTATATAATGGGAGAGCAAATTACATGGCTGAAACATTTAAAGAATTGACCCAGTTGAGGTTACTTCAACTGAACGATGTGAATCTCACTGGACATTTTCAGAACTTGTTTCCTCAACTAAGATTGCTTAAGTGGATGGCTCGTCAATCGGATTATGAATTGACCAACTTTCACCTGAAGAAATTAGTCGTGCTTGATTTGTCTAGTAGCAAGACTTCGGAGAACTGGGGAGGATGGAGTCCACTAAAGGTAAAATGTAGAGAAGGCATATCTCTTATAAATAATCACGTGTTGTTGATGGGCCCAATTGCACCAAGTTATCCTTTATTTCTTCTGAAAATATATATTATGGATTTTCCTCTAAGCATAAGAGGAATTTATAGACACTTAAATACGTCAAAAGCTTCTACCCCTTAATATTTTAACAAACTAGTCATGACCTACTAATAAAAACTTTTTTAATCGTATTAATTAACATCTATCAAAAATATAATTACAATAATGTGCCCATGTTAATGTTAATCTAAATGGTTTATGGCTTCTAGTTAATTTCTCCCCATGCAAAAGTATGTCTTTTTGGCAATTCTTGTTATATGTATGTATGTATCTTCTTTCATGGAGATGCAAAGACCCTCACAGTGACTTGTGTTTTACATACATACTAAAATTCTAATTTCATTTTTACTTTTAGAGTAATGGAAATAATTTGTGAACTACTTTAACTTGTTGCACATAATAATTATTAATTATCATTGTTGATTGTTAAGTCACGGTACAACACATTTATAAAGTAGTAATGGTATATGAGTAATACATCACTTTTTTATGTCTTGTACATATAGCATTTCAAAATTGTTTTTCATAATTAAAGTAGCCATTTCTCTTTAATTTCATACTAATTGAAGGAAAACATGGCACCGAATGAATGCATCTCATTTCTTCCATTTGCCTTTGTCATCTATAACTTGATAATAAAATTTGTGTATCTCTATTCAATAAAATAACAACATAGTCATAACTTGAAAAACTAAATATGATATTTTCTAAGAAATTTTATTTACAAAAAATTGTAGATAGCACTCATACATCCCTAACATTCTCTTCGTAATGATATGCTTAAAAACATTTATATGCCATCTTAGCCGAATATACTATTGAAAAAAAATATTTAAAATTAAATAAAATAGCTGTGTAAGAGTAGGGAGCATAGGTTTTTTTATTTTATTTTTATTGTCCAATCTCAAAGTGGTAACCTCTTTCTTTCAGATAGCAACCGAGCTCAAAGTTCTCAACCTTTCGTATTGTGCTTTGAGAACAACTCCTGACTTGTCCGCTTTCAAGAGCTTGGAGATTTTGATACTTGAATATTGTAAGGATCTAGAAGAGATTCTGTCACGCCCCGATCCTCAGGCATGCACACATCCTTCTCCTCTTGGTCGATTTTATAATGCGATATCCCAGGACTAGTATCGCCGACCCTTTCAATTTATTAAGCACATGCGGAAGCAGTTATAAATCCCCAGACAATATATCGATGGGATAGAAAAGCAGGGCCATATTTTTCATCCTGAAATTTATAACCAAACTTTTATACAACACACAAACCACTTCATAACTATTCACATGAACATAGAGATCTCAAAAGAAGACAGAAACTTAGACGAACTGGGCCGCACTCAAGGCCCCTCTCAGGATTGTCTTCTTCTTCCAAAAATCCTTCTCTTTAAGTTTCACCTCCGAATTCTCCTTCTCAAATTCCTCCTCAGCTCCTCAACGGGTCTGAAATGTTTTTCCCAAAGCGGGATGAGGCTACGTCTCGTGAGTTTACCCCCACTAAGCCCAATTAGTAAACTATTATACAATAGGCTGCCTATATACGCATAGGGCAGAAGACGTACCTTAGCATCATATCCCACCTGCAAGTCAGTACAATTCATAATAGGCACTCAAGCAATCATATCACGGATCGAAGCATCGATCAAACCATCCTAGTCGATCACAAGCCAACAAGACCACTCACGGTCATTCCCATCAGTCAATCAATTCACAACATCCAACCCAGGCAATGAATCACATCAAGCCACACTCAGATCGAATCATCGATCAATCGACCTAGTCGATTACAAGTCAATCAAACCATCTCATGTCATTTCCAATCAATCGATCAATTCACAACCTCAGATCAAGCAATGATCAATCGACCTAGTCGATTACGCGTCATCACAACCCATACTTGGTCGGCACATTCAGTACTATCTATAAAGTCCTACCAAATCGGTGCTTGCTCACCCAAAGTGATAAATAGATAGCATAGCTAAGCCCCAAGGCGATAATAAGGTATACCGCTCACCCAAAGGCGGCATATCGCCGAAGGCCGATATAGTATCTTAGGTATCGCTCACCAAAGTGACGACATATCGCCCGAAAGCGATATAGTATACCATATGCTCACCCAAAGCTGATAATAAAGTATCTTGCTCACCCAAAGGTGACATATCACCCGTAGTCGATATAGTATCTTTGGTATCTTTGCTCACCCAAAGTGACATATCGCCCGAAGGCCAATATAGTATACCACATGCTCTTTAAAATGTCATTTTAAATGTGACCCGTGCATTCTCCAAGGCGATCATCAAGTCATAGAGCCCACGTGTCTCTTCAAGATGCCAAATGTACTCATTGGGACCACGTGCATTCTCCGAGCAATGCATCAAATTAAAGCCACGTGTCCTTTTAGATGCCAAACTTAATCGCGAGCCACATGCATTCTCCAAAGGCGACATACTTAATCGAAGTCATGTGCATTCTCGAGAGGTGATATATCTAATCATCAAGCCCCGTGCCTTTCATGATGATTCATCCCATTTAATAAGTAATTATCCACAACCTTAATTCGTACTCAATTTACCCAAATAATCAATTTAGGAACATATCCTAAATATCCACAATTAAATCAATTTGGCACAATTCAAAACTCAAATAAATAAACAGATACGCCACGACAATCAGCACGAGATTTCGGTCGTCGGCCATCTCAAACTTAATTTCCGAAAAATAAATAATTAATTTATTAATTTCGAAAATTAATTATTAAATATTAAAAATTCCGTTTAGCTCAAAATAAGGCCCAATTAAATAAACGAACTTCACCACGATCATCAGCAAAATTTTTCCGGTCACTGGCCATCCCAGTTAAATTTTCAAGAAATAAATAATTATTTAATTAATTTCGAAAATTGATTAATATTAAAAATTCGATTTAGCTCAAATTAAAGCCCGATTAAATAAACGGACTTCACCACAGTCATCAGCATAATATTCCGGTTCCGGACCATCTCCCTTGAATTTTCGGAAAATAAATAATTATTTAATTTAATTCCGAAAATTAATATTTAAATGCTAAAAATCCAACTTAGGCCCGAATCGCCAAATTGAAGCCCGATTAGGGGTCGGAAAATTCCCGAGACACTCCCAATAAATAGCAGACCACGTCTACTTGTTAATTGCACAATCAATTTAACTAAATCACATCACAATTGACTAATAATTGCTAATTTATTCTAATCTAACAACCTAAACATAATTAATTAAAACTAATCCAACCTAAAGCATAATTAGCCAACTAATCCAAGATTAGTGAGATTACTCACCAAATCGCGCGCAAATCGGATCAATCCGACGGCGGCGACGCGAGGAACAATTCTTCCCAAAGCGGGCCTCGGGTTCGGGGCCGGGAAACAGCCCAAAACGGCCTTGAACAGTGCTGGAAACCCATTTTTCCAGCCACTGTTCTTGGCTGGACGAAGCTCGTCCGGCGGCTAGGGCGGCGAGGGGAGGCCGGCGGAGGGTGCGGGGGAAGCCGGGAAGGTCCGGCGGGTCGAACGGCGGCCGAAAGGTGGCTGGACGGGGCGGAACAGCGGCTGGGTCGCGCGGGGGAAGGGGCTGCAGCGGCCGACGGACGGCGGGACGGCGAGCGCACGGGCGCGGCACGGGCGCGGGCGGTCCGGCTCCGGCGCGGCGGCGACGGCTTCGGCAAGCTGCGCCGTCTTCCTCTTCCTGGTTCGCTCGCTCGCACAAACAAGAAGGAAGAAGAAGAAGTCGGTTCCGAGAGAGAGGGGGAGAAGAGAGAGGAGAGAGAAGAAGAGATAAGAGAGAAAGAAAAGGTTTGAAAAGTCAAAGTGAAAAAGAAAGAGAGAGAAGCCAAATTGAATTTGGCAAGGGGCATTGGCGGTGGGGAGGGGGATTCGCACGAGAGAAAAGAGGGGAAAGAGAGAGAGAGAGAAAAGAAAGAGAGAGGGAGAGAAAAGAAATAAAATAATATAACCACAAGGTCTTATTCTTTTCTTTTTATTTTCTTTTCTCTTTCCCTTTCTAATTTCTTTTGGGACTTCAATTTCTTCCGATAATTTCTTTATTGAAATTTCGGACCGTCAATAAATTGACGAGCGATGAGGCAGTCATTTATCCAGGTCAAAACCCGAAAATCTGGATGTCACGATTCATCCTTCTATCGAGGACATCGAGACCCTCGTCTCCTTGAATGTCAGTAATTGTTGGGAACTAAAGGAGCTACCGCTAGGAGTAGGTAGAATGGAAAATTTGAGCAAGCTTCTCATAGTTAGCACTAATATATGAGAGATTCCTATTTCAAGAGGTTGTTTGACAAAGCTGGAGACTCTATCTGCCTCAAATTGTAGATGGCTTGCTCGACTTCCAGAATCTTGGGGCTCCCTTATATCGTTAACTCAACTAGACCTAGAAAGCACAAAAATTGAAGAATTACCAGAATCCATTGGATCATTAAAGAAACTCAAGACTCTAAATGCCTCTAATTGTGCATCGTTAACTTGCTTACCTAACTCAATAGGAGATTTAGCATCTCTATGTTGCCTTGCCCTAAGCAATTGCCGAAAGCTTGATCAACTTCCAAACTCCATAGGCTCCCTTGTGTCTCTACAGCAGTTGTTATTGTCGGGATGCCACTCGTTGAAACAAATCCCAGACTCGATCGGAAAGTTGACATCATTGATTGTGCTGAATTTGATATTTACGGCCATTGAAGAATTACTTGAATCCATTGGTTCTTTGAAGGAGCTCAAGACTCTAGATGCCTCTTATTGCAAATCGTTAACCCGCATACCCAACTCAATAGGCAATTCAATATCTCTATCTCACCTTAACTTAACAGAATACCATAAACTTGCTCAACTTCCAGACTCTATAGGCTCCCTTGTGTCTCTACAGCAGTTGTTATTGTCGGGATGCCACTCGTTGAGACAAATCCCAGACTCGATCGGAAAGTTGACATCATTGATTGAGCGCATACGAAATCTACGGCCATTGAAGAATTACCTGAATCCATTGGTTCTTTGAAGGAGCTCAAGACTTTAGATGCCTCTTATTGCAAATCGTTAACCCGCATACCCAACTCAATAGGCAATTCAACATCTCTGTCTCGCCTTGACTTAACAGAATGCCATAAACTTGCTCAACTTCTAGACTCTATAGGCTCCCTTATGTCTCTACAACAGTTGTTATTGTCGGGATGCCACTCGTTGAGACAAATCCCAGACTCAATCGGAAAGTTGACATCATTGATTGAGCTGCATCTGAAATCTACAGCCGTTGAAGAATTACCTGAATCCATTGGTTCTTTGAAGGAGCTCAAAACTCTAGATGCCTCTTATTGCAAATCATTAACCCGCATACCCAACTCAATAGGCAATTCAACATCTCTGTCTCGCCTTGACTTAACAGAATGCCATAAATTTGCTCAACTTCCAAACTCTATAGGCTCCCTTGTGTCTTTACAGCAGTTGTTATTGTTGGGATGCCACTCGTTGAGACAAATCCCAGACTCGATTAGAAAGTTGACATCATTGATTAAGCTACATTTGAAATCTACAACCATTGAAGAATTACCTGAATCCATTGGTTCTTTGAAGGAGCTCAAGACTCTAGGTGTCTCTTATGACAATTCGTTAAGCCGCATACACAACTTAATGGGCAATTCAACATTTCTATCTTGCATTGACCTAACAGAATGCCATAAACTTGTTCAACTTCCGGACTCTATAGGCTCATTTGTGTTTCTACGACAGTTGTTATTATCGAGATGCCACTCGTTGAGACAAATCCCAAAATCGATCGGAAAGTTGACATCATTGATTGAGCTGCATTTGAAATCTACGACCATTGAAGAATTACCCGAATCCATTGGTTCTTTGAAAGAGCTCAAGATTCTAGATGCCTCTTATTGTGCATTGTTAGCCCGCATACCCAACTCAATAGGCAATTCAATATCTCTGTCTTACCTTGACCTAACGGAATGCCATAAACTTGCTCAACTTCCAGATTCTATAGGCTCCCTTGTGTCTACAACAGTTGTTATTGTTGGGATGCCACTCGTTGAGACAAATCCCAAACTCGATCGGAAAGTTAACATCATTGATTGAGCTGAATTTGAAATCTACGGCCATTGAAGAATTACCTGAATCCATTGATTCTTTGAAAAAGGCTTAGGACTCTAGATGTCTCTTATTGCAAATCGTTAGCCCGCATACCCAACTCAATAAGCAATTTAACATCTTTATCTTGCCTTGTCCTAACGAGAATGCCATAAGCTTGCTCAACTTCCAGACTTTACAGGCTCCCATGTATTTCTAGAGCGGTTATTTTTGTCGGGATGCCACTTGTTGAGACAAATCCCAAACTCGATCGGAAAGTTGACATCATTAATTGTGTTGAATTTGAGATCTACGACCATTAAAGAATTACCTGAATCCATTGGTTCTTTGAAGAAGCTCAAGACTCTAGATGCCTCTTATTGCAAATCATTAGCCCGCATACCCAACTCAATAGGCAATTCAACATCTCTATATCTGCTTGACCTAACAGAATGCCATAAACTTGCTCAACTTCCAGATTCTATAGGCTCGCTCGTGTCTCTACAATGGTTGTTATTATCGGGATGCCACTTGTTGAGACAAATCCCAGACTCGATCGGAAAGTTGACATCATTGATTCAATTGCATTTGAAATCTAAGGACATTGAAAAATTACCTGAATCCATTAGTTTTTAAAGGAGCTCGGGACTCTAGATGTCTCTTATTGCAAATCATTAGCCCGTATACCCAACTCAATAGACAATTTAACATCTCTATCTTGCCTTGTCCTAACAGAATGCCATAAGCTTGCTCACCTTCCAGACTTTACAGGCTCCCTTGTATCTCTACAGCAGTTATTATTGTCGAGATGCCACTTGTTGAGACAAATCCCAGACTCGATCGGAAAATTGACATCATTGATTGTGCTGAATTTGAGATCTACGGCCATTGAAGAATTACCTGAATCCATTGGTTCTTTGAAGGAGCTCAAGACTCTAGATGCCTTTTATTGCAAATCGTTAACCTGCATACCCAACTCAATAGGCAATTCAACATCTCTGTCTCGCCTTGACTTAATAGAATGCCATAAACTTGCTCAACTTCCAGACTCTATAGGCTCCCTTGTGTCTCTACAGCAGTTGTTATTGTCGGGATGCCACTCGTTGAGACAAATCCCAGACTCGATCGGAAAGTTGACATCATTGATTGAGCTGAATTTGAGATCTACGGCCATTGAAGAATTACCTGAATCCATTGGTTCTTTGAAGGAGCTCAAGACTCTAGATGCCTCTTATTGCAAATCGTTAACCCGCATACCCAACTCAATAGGCAATTCAACATCTCTGTCTCGCCTTGACTTAACAGAATGCCATAAACTTCTCAACTTCCAGACTCTATAGGCTCCATTGTGTCTCTACAACAGTTGTTATTGTTGGGATGCCACTCGTTGAGACAAATCCCAGACTCGATCGGAAAGTTGACATCATTGATTGAGCTGCATTTGAAATCTACGGCCATTGAAGAATTACCTGAATCCATTGGTTCTTTGAAGGAGCTCAAGACTCTACGTGCCTTTTATTGCAAATCGTTAGGCCGCATACCTAACTCAATGGACAATTTTATACTTCTATCTTGCCTTGACCTAACAGAATGCCATAAACTTGTTCAACTTCCAGACTCTATAGGCTCATTTGTGTTTCTACAACAGTTGTTATTATCGGGATGCCACTCGTTGAGACAAATCCTAGAATCGATCGGAAAGTTGACATCATTGATTGAGCTGCATTTGAAATCTATGGCCATTGAAGAATTACCTGAATCCATTGGTTCTTTGAAGGAGCTCAAGATTCTAGATGCCTCTTATTGTGCATTGTTAGCCTGCATACCCAACTCAATAGGCAATTCAACATCTTTGTCTTACCTTGACCTAACGGAATGCCATAAACTTGCTCAACTTCCAGACTCTATAGGCTCCCTTGTGTCTCTACAACAGTTGTTATTATTGGGATGCCACTCGTTGAGACAAATCCCAGAATCGATCGGAAAGTTGACATCATTGATTGAGCTGCATTTGAAATCTACGGCCATTGAAGAATTACCTGAATCAATTGGTTCTTTGAAGGAACTCGAGACTCTAGATGTCTCTTATTGTGTATCGTTAGCCCGCATACCGAACTCAATAGGCAATTCAACATCTTTGTCTTGCCTTGACCTAATGGAATGCCATAAACTTGCTCAACTTTCAGACTCTATAGGCTCCCTCGTGTCTCTACATCGGTTGTTATTGTCAGGATGCCACTCGTTGAGACAAATCCCATACTCGATTGGAAAGTTGACATCATTGACTGAGCTGCATTTAAAATATACGGCCATTGAAGAATTACCTAAAAGCATTGGGAATATGCAAAATTTAAGGATATTGGACATTAGTGGAACTCCGATAATAGAATTGCTTGATGACCCGAGAATATTAGCATAAGTCCAAGTGTTCAAAGCTTCAAGATGGAAAAATTCGGAAGGGTTACCTAGTAATAACGGCCAATTGGTTTCACCAAACAATCTTGGTTTAGACAAGCTTCAAAAACTATCAGAATTACGCTCTTGTGTACTAGCGCTAGGTATCACCTACCAGATCCCGCAATCACTAAATCTATCCCAACTAAACTTTCTCAAGAAACTTGCTCTTTCTAATTGGCTTGAATCTCTCCCAAACCTTTCTATAAAACGTTGTAGAAAAGCCGTGAATCTTGATTTTGTATTTTCAAAAGTTCAACCTATTAGTTGGGCATTCTATTTACTTTTTATCTTGCGATACAGTTCTCTTAAAGCATCCTAAGACTCCTGCAACCAACAACTCAACCATGGACTACCAAACAGCAGATTCTAAAAATGTTTTGAAGAGATCAAGACCTTTTGGAATCCTGGATGAAGTACTTATTTCATCTTGCTTTTTCTTTATCGTTCTTTATTAATTATAGGATGGTTCTATCTATAAAGAGAAGTATCTTATTGGGTGATTGATTTTTTATTATGTATGGAACGTTTTTCTCAACATTCGTAACTAGATTTGTCAAACTTATTACATTTACTTCTCGTTATTTTAAGTCTTCTGTTCATGGAAGTAGGGATTTTCAATTTTCCTGAATTATAAATTTAAGTTGGAATATATTGCCCATTATTATGCGATTCTCTTTCTTAATTATCTTTCTTTGCATGCCATTGAATGAAACCTTTTGAAAGCGCTCTCACTTTGGTGCTATTACGGCATATAATCATGCATTGGGAATCTTCAGGAGTGTAGGGGTTATTTCACATCGGACTTGGAAGGAGAAGGTAGTCAGTTTATAAGTGTAAATGAAAGCCTCACCCTTTAAGCTAGCTTTTGGGATGAGATAAGCCCAAGACCATCCAACAATGATAAACTTTTAGTTTTGAGGTTTCTAGATACCCTTAACTTTCATGATGTTAACTTAAAGATATAATTGAGGATTGGAAGGATTACAAGAAAGTCTGATGGAGAGAAAAATGAGCAAAAGGGCTAAGGTTGTCAATTTATGTTTGCTTGTCTTAATTGTGTTTGTTACTATGTCAATTCATCATGACTTCTCTTAGACATGTCAAACCATTGAATTAGACGAGAGCATGTAAATATCTCTCAACCAACTAGTTAAACGTATGGTGATGTGTCATATTTTGGTTGTGTCTGTGTTTTTCATGTTTGGTATTGTCATGTAAACAATCGGTGTCAATATTGGCAGCATTAAGGAGGAGTGTGGACTGGGAAGGTGTTGATTGCTTCTTCTCCCATTACGTAGGCACTGTGCTCACGTATGCTAGTAAAATAGGGGCTCTCATATGAGTTTTGCATCTTTTGAGTGCCATGGTTTTTATCAATTTCCTAAAGGACTAACTAGTTTTGTAATCTTTATGACATCCTATTAGGTGAATAATTTGCCGGCACACATTTTGCCGTTCTCATACAACTGCCCAAGCCTTAATCAGAGTTCTTATTCTTCAAATGACTTGCCCAAAAATGTAGTCATTACCCTAAGTCAAGGTTCACTTGTTAAGAGTATGGATTTCCATCCGGTGCAATAAATCTTGCTGCTCAGTTAGCACTTCATTCATACTCTATGAAGAACATGTTCCGTGCTTTTCTTCAGTTGGATATACTTGTTCCTGTTGGAGGCCTAAGTTTGTGCTTTGGTGCTTGGAAGATTGCTTTTTGATGTTCTTTTGACGCTAGCTTAAGCTATTTTAAACCATGGGCTATGATTCTTCAAATTTTTTGCTTCATTAATTTTCACTGGGAACAAATACAGGCAATGTTATGGTATGGGAAGTAGGCGGCGGTGTGAGGATTGCTTTGAGAAAATTCAAGGTATGGGATTTGGGAACATGTTCAATGGAGTTGCAGGTATGGAAGTTCAATTCTAAATAAAATCATGGCATCTTGTTTTTAGACATGTGATTATGGATTTTAATTCTTTGTAGGCTTCTCTGGCCAATGACTATACAGCATCCATTAACCGTGTAATGTGGAGTCCTGATGGAATCCTTTTTGGTATGTACATATGCCACTTCTACTTGTATATCAACTTAAAATTGAGCAATACATACTTGTAAATTGATGAAAAACTAAAGCGCCAAGAACCAGACTTCATTATAGTATTTTTCAGGAAGAAGTGTCCATATGTTGCTTTTACTAATGATTTGTGATTTTCACTTTAGGTGTTGCTTATTCCAAGCACATGGTGCACATATATTCACATCATGGTGGTGATGACATAAGGAACCACCTAGAGGTTTGTTGCTAAACAAGGAGAAAAAAATTAAGCTTCTCTGTTCTGCTGACTATTGCCACCTAAATGCGAATTCAACTTGATTTTGACTCTAAGCTAATGTCTAATACAGCTTGAGACTCATGTTGGAAGTGTTAATGATCTTGCCTTTTCATATCCAAACGAACAGTTATGTGTTGTGACCTGTGGAGAGGACAGGTTGATCAAGGTATATTTTTATTGTTTTCCTCAGCGTTACAATGTTCTGTTGTTTTTTTTTTTTTTTTTTTTTTTTTTGGTAAAATCAATGTTCTGTTGTTTGATCCCTTTTAACCAAGCTAATAGTTGCGTAGGTATGGGATGCAGTGACTGGGGCTAAACAACAGACTTTCGAGGGTCACGAAGCACCTGTATATTCCATTTGTCCACACAACAAAGAAAATATTCAGGTACCTGTTTCTTTCGCGTACTAACAAGGACACGTTGCAAGCATGGCCAATCGGTTGTACGCTTGACCATTCAATGGACTTTCTTTGCTAAAACTTGGTTAGGTCAAAAAAATTGATTCAATTTGTATGAGAAGTGTGAATCTATGTTCTAATGGACCTTGTTCATTTCAAGGATTTTGCAAGTCTTCCGAATTTTGACCTATCTTGATTAGAATGTGCTTGTTAAACATGGTGACATGGTCTAAAGATTAAACTGCGAATTTGATTATTTCAGGTGATGCTACTGAGCATGGACAACTGGGTAAAGGTTTTCGCAATAATGACTTCCTTCTTAATATAAGTTCAGATGGAAAATTGCTCCGCTTCCATTATTTGTTCTCCCTTAGTTTCTCCTCCACTTTTGATTAGTTAAATTAATAATAGATTGATGTTTATTGTGCCTGGGCGGAGCAGCAATTGATGATGACTTTTTAATTTTTTTTTTAAAATTTATGGTTGTGTACACTTCATTATAAAAGATATTTTAGGATATCTATTAGGGTTTTAGGTGGATGTGATCTATATGGACATGTTATTGAAATTGATTGTAGGATTGTTTTATTATGTAGTTCATCTTCTCAACAACAATGAATGGGAAAATTAAGGCTTGGTTTTATGACAACGTGGGGTCAAGAGTTGACTGGGATGCACCAGGTCACTCTTTTACCAAGATGGCATGCAGTGCCGATGGAATAAGGTTTAGACCATCATCATTGCATTTCAAGCTTGATTTTATCCTGTGTCATTCTTTCTAACTAAAATAACCTATTTTAGCAATTTTATTTGGCTATAGGTTGTTCTCATGTGGAACCAACAAAGAAGGAGAGTCATACTTGGTTGAATGGAATGAAAGTGAGGGGACTACCAAGTGTACCTATCATGGACTTGGAAAGAGATCTAATGGGTCTGTGCAATTTGATACCACTAAAAACAGATTTTTGGCTGCTGGAGATGAGTCCATGGTCAAATTTTGGGATATGGACAATAACAATATTTTGACAAGTATTGATGCTGATGGTGGATTGCCGGTAATTCATTATTGTTAATTTAATATGATTGAATTAGCTTAACCTTTCCATTAAACTCGCTCTTTAAATTTGCAGGCTTCACCTTGCATTAGATTTAACAAGGAGGGAATCTTATTAGCAGTCTCAACAAATGACAATAGTATCAAAATTTTAGCAAATGCTTATGGGATTAGGTTGCTAAGGACAATGGACAATTGGCCTTTTGATGCTTCTAGAATCACTCTGGGACCTCTTATGAAGGTAAGCTTTTTCAAGCTCACACTAACTTCATAGAGAGGAGCTCGCTAAATGTCGTTAATCTTGTTCCGCCACCAACAATTGCGATATTTAGTTTTGGTAATGCTACTGTTGGGGCAAAGCTAGGTGATAGAGGGGTTCCGGTGGCAGAATTAAAATGTTTGATCCAATTTCCAGTGCATTTGATAGAGAAGTCTAGAAAATCCCAAAAAAAAAAAAAAAAAAAAATCTGGTAGGATTATCTAAAGTTTTTTTTTTTTTTTTTTTTTTTTTTTTTTTTTTTTTTTTTAAAGGTAAGAATATATTGAAAAGCAAAGGACAAAAGAACACAAACGGCACCAAAAACTTACACTCTCAAAGCGAAAAAAGAGTGGAAGGGAGCCGCGCAAAAGCCTCAAGAGGCAAGGACAGAAAGAGCGCAAACAACGGACACAACACGACCACCATAATCAGCCATCGACCTCCATGGACGCACGGGAATCCGTGAGCCGAACATCCGCACCGGAGACGACCGAGCAAGATCAAATGATAAAAACCCAAGGGGTTACGTGAAGATACTAGGGTCGAGATTCCAACCCCTCGAAGACGCCGATTCCTTGGATTGTCGGGGACATCCTTGTAGGTAATTGCTTTATCTTTAACCATTTTTATCAAATGGTTCTTCAAAGCGGGAATATCAAGAGATTCCCCTCGGAAAATCATAGCATTTCTCTTCTTCCAAATTAGATAGCAAAGAGCTCCAAAGGAATAGCGGGAAAGACGGTGAGAGAATTCCTTACCAGCAAGGAATTTCATAGCCCAAGCAAGGTTTTCCGCCCAAGTGCCGTTCCTCCACGGCAAATTGCACCTAGTTGCCCAAAAGTAGATAATGGTATTTGAAATATTGCAATCAAAGTACAAATGGTTGGTCGAGTCCGGCTGAGTATTACAAAATGTACAAGCCGAGTAATCAATCCTTCCATATGAGAGGAGAAGAGACTGAGTTGGCAAGCGGTTTTTAGTAATAATCCACAAAAGGAATTGAAACCGAGGGGCTACATCCTTATCCCACACAAAAGAAGTCCAAGGTGCTTTGGCTTTAGAAGCTACGATGACGTTCCAAGCAGAAGCTACGGAGAAGGCCCCCGAAGGATCATGACGCCACACAAAACGATCGCTATCAACCGAAAGAGGAGGAAGCGAGAAGCCACAATTCTCTAACCGGACTTTACAGGATCTACCAGCATAAGAATATAAAGAAGCAACAGTCGCCTTTGCAGGAACGTCGGGGTCCAACAAAAAAGATTGAGGAACTTGAAGATGAAGAGGGCCACAAGGCAACCAGCTATCAAACCACAATGAAGTAGACCGGCCGTCACCGACCTCCCAACCGAAGGATTGTCTACAACAGCCCCCGAAGATGAAGGATCTTCTTCCAACTCCAGGCACAAACCGAAGGTGAGGGGCAACCCGAAGTTATGTTTCTTTAAAAAGTTGGAGTGTATCCAACGGCACCAGAGATTCCTTATCCGTAAAGAGGATCCAAATAAATTTCAGCATTGAGGCTTTGTTACAGTCCTTGATAGACCGAATACCTGGCCCCCTTCCTCCTTAGGCAAACAAACATCCGCCCATGAGACTTTTGCACCTCCCTTATCCAAGGAGGTGCCTTTCCAGAAATCTACGAAGAATGCTTTCAATCCCCAAGATAACCGAAGAGGGCAAAGTGAAGACACTAGCCCAAAAAGACTGAATAGCGTGAAGCACTGACCTTATAAGCTGAAGTCTTCCAGCAAAAGAGAGGAACCTGTGGGACCAGGAGCGGGCACGCGCGGTAATGCGGTCAATTAACTGAGTACAGTCAGCCTTAGTCAACCTCTTTGAGATTATCGGCACTCCAAGATATCGAATCGGAAGTTTACCTTCCTGAAAGCCAAATGCTAAGAGGATTCTGTTGCACAAAGCCGGATCGCCTCCCGAAAGAAAGATGTCACTCTTATTTTTGTTGGGGAGAAGACCACTCCATGAAGAGAAAATGTCGAGGCTTCTTTTAAGGATCACAGCCGATTTCCAATCTCGCTTGGCAAAAAAGGAACACATCATCGCAAAAACAGATGAGTGAGCTTGGGAGACTTACATCTCCAATAACATTTGAACTCTTTAGCCGAAGACCTTTGGTTCAAAATTCCCGAGAAGATTTCCATGATCAATGTGAATAGATAAGGTGACATTGGGTCGCCCTGCCTAAGGCCTCTGCCTCCTGGGAAGAAGCCATGAAGCTCCCCATTAATAGCGATAGAGAATCTAGGTGTGCGTACACAAGCCATAATCCGGCGAATAATCCACAGAGGAAACCGGAAGGCAGTAAGGGTAAGCTCTAGGAAATCCCAGTCCACCGTGTCATAAGCCTTGCGAAAATCCACTTTGATCGCACATCTTGGGAGGTATGGGTCTAAGTGGAAGCCTGCAAATAGCTCTTGAGCCAATAAGATATTATCCCTTATCCTTCTACCCTTCACAAATGCATTCTGAGACGGACTAACAATATCTTGAAGCACAGGCGCAATTCTATTGGCTAAGATCTTGGTGATAAGTTTATAGATAGTGTTGCAGCAAGCAATCGGTCTGAAGTCGTTTACTTCACAAGCATTCGGCACCTTGGGAATTAAAGTTAGGATAGTCGCATTAACTTCTTTAAGAAGACAACCTACTGAGAAGAAATCTTTCACAGCCTCTGTAACTAAAGAGCCCACGATATCCCAGTTACTTTTAAAGAATTCTGCTGTAAAACCATCAGGACCGGGGGCTTTTCCCTTTGCAAGCGAGAACAAGGTCTTCTTAACTTCCAAATCAGAGACGGGTGAAGCTAGGGAACATACCTGGCTATCGGACAGCGGCTTTCGAATGAGAGAAGTAATCTCTTGAAGATCAGGCTTAGCTAGGCCAACTCGAGGAGCAAGAAGATCCGAAAAGAAAGATAGAAAAACTTGGGGCACCAAATCCGGATCCGAGATCAACGTACCTGCAGTATCTTTGACAGAGAGGATACGGTTATTGAGATGTCTAGCTTTTACACAGTTGTGGAAGAATCTCGTGTTGCGATCTCCTTCCTTCAGCCATCTAATTCTTGATTTTTGCTTATAGAACGATTCCTCTTGACCACGAAGGTCTATAAAGGCACGGCGCCGCCCTCTTTCAAGTTCGGCTAGTGGAACATTTTCAGGATCCAGCGAAGGAGGTGCTGAGTTGAACGCAAGGCTTCCCTCGCTTCAAGAGTTCTTAGAGAAATATCCGAGAAAGCCTCCAAATTAAGATCCTTGAGGCGAGACTTCAACAATTTCAGCTTCGAGACTAATTTAAACATGGGACTCCCCAAACTTGACTATCCCACACCCGCAAAACCGTAGAATGGAAATCCGGGTGATCAACCCGAAGTCAAAGTACTTAAACGGCTTCCTCCTTGGACGCGGATCCACTACCCGACAACCATAGGAGTATGGTTAGAAATTCCAGGATTGAGAAAAGACGCCTCCGAGTATGAAAAGTCCATTCTCCATTTAGAGTTGACAAGAACTCGTCAATTTTTCGCATCTTCCTATTCGCACCCGCCGAAGTCGACAGGTAAATCGAAGGCCGAGTACCGAGATCCTCAAGTTCCGTTTGGTCCGAGACAAAGCTTGAATTCATCAAAACAGGGGATCCGGGCATTAGAGCTACCAAATCGATCAGAAGGGTCCTTGATTGCATTGAAATCTCCCGCTACTATCCAGGCATAGTCTTGAAAAAGATCGTCACAATGGATAAGATCAGACCAGAGAGGCCTCCTCCGTATAAAGGAATGCTCTCCATAAATAGCAGAAACACTGACAAGTAAAATTAGAAGATAACCCCTTCACGCACCCATGGATGGCTTGGTCATTTGAAGAGATCAACTCAAAGCGACGGTAGCCGGATCCCATCCAATCCGACTCTACCGCGAGGAGCAAAATCATAGTTTGCAATCCAATTCCAGCCTCTCAAAATATTGGAAGAAATGGAACCAAACAGAGGCCGGGACTTTAGTTTCAAAAAGCCCCATAATGCAAAGCTTATTAGCAACAAAGCAAACTTCCTAATCTCCGCCCTTCTGACAGGGTTCATAATACCTCTAACATTCCAAAAGCCAAAAAACATAGAAGCAAAAGGATAGAATTATTTCCGCTTGGCGGTTTTACGCCTACCTCTATTTGGTTTTGAGTCCTCCGCAGGCGAAGGTCCCGGCTGGTCAGGCAGCAAAAGGAGATGCTGATCTCGGCTCGAACCAACCCCAGTAGGCTCCGAAGGACCACTCAAAGGAGCGGGTCTAGGCGTGTGGCCACCGTCTTCATTAGATGAATTGCTGGTATCATCTTCCTGGTCTCCAGACGGCATTACGGAATCCGGTGCCAAGTCAGAAGCCTGAGTGATTTTTCCAAGTGGTTTAGCAGGGACTTTAGGAGGCTTTTGGCCAGGCACAGCTTCCTTCAAGTTGCGAGACTGCCCCTCCTCCGAGTATGGTATCGAAGCATTCGATTCTGCGGCTTTCGCTCCTTCTCTTTGTCTTTGACTCGATTCCCATGCCGAGCAAGGTCACTTTGGTGCGATGAAAGAGGTTCCTCCAGATCCACAACCAGCTGAACGAGAGGAAAGGAAGCACCGAGAGGAGCTCGTTCGTCCTACATCAATTGGAGATTCCGGAAGAGGGACCAAAGGCATACCCGAAGACATTCCCCTTTGATCCTCAGACGTCACCGAAGATGGTTTGGTTTGCTGAGAGATGCTCCCACTTGCGGCCTTGCTAAGAGGTTCAGACTCCTCTAACGAACGACCAGCATCAGCGCGTTCTGTTCCAAGTCTACCAGGCCCACTAGCCGTTGCACAGTTGTGACCAAAAATGCCACATCCAACACAGGCAATGGGTCGCCATTCAAACTCCACTCCTATTTCCCACTTCGTACCATTATGGGTTGTCTCAATCATTTTACAATCGGTTGATCGCGGTAATTTCGATGCAGACCCTAGCAAAGGTAAGGCTGCTCACTGTTCTCGTTCTCTTATCCACATAAAGAGGTTTGCCAAGCGCACTTGCAACCCTCCCGATGAAGTGGGCGGACCAGCACGAAAAGGGAATATTCGATAGTCTAACCCAAACAGGAACCGTACGGTGGGTCTCCCTTCTCAGCTCAAGACCAGGGGACCATTGCTGCAGGACAAGTGGTATTCTAGCAACCGTCATCCGACCACTTTCAAGCACACTTCGGCGGAATTCCCTATCAGGAATGCGAAACATAAAAAGACCTTTGCCATTTGACATGACTTCAACAAGGTTCGACCCCCACACTTTCTTCATAGCCTCCTCAACTACCTTAAAAGGCATTCGGCGACCAATGAAGTAGCCCATTAAACATTCAAGCATCTTGGGATCTGCAGCTTCCATATCTTGATCAGTGATCTCAATCACAGGTCTATCGTTAACCATATTCGGTGGGGTATACACCAGATCGTAGCCCTTGGCCACGGTTCTTGCCACCGCAACCCACGATTTCCCTGATGGATTCTTAGAGGCATCCCTGCCCTGAGGCTTAGCTGAGCGGGACCTTCCTCGCTGGACAGGTCGCGCCCCACCATTTGGGCGAGGAACTCGCGCTTCGTTCGGACCAGACATGGTGTCCGAACTCGGATTTCCTCCCATAACAGTCAACACCGAAGGTTCCTTAGTAAGAATGGGAGGCCCACCATGGGAACTTGTCCCTTTCTCCTCATTTCGAGCCCTCATCGACTCCGATTCCATCTCAACTAACGAATCACAGCAAAGACGCAGGCGGGTGGAACCCTAGCCATAGATAGCCATGCGAAACGAGGAGAGGAGACGTACCGGGAGACGATGCCGGGGGGTTGAAAGGGAGGCAAGAGGCGCCCCTTTCCCCCAAAAAATTGGCCCAAACGAACGGGCAACACCCCTGGAATCAGCAGCTCGGATTGCAGAATGAACAGTATCCAGTCGCCCAAGAAGGGAGACGCGTGAACAGTAACCCGACGATTTTCGCTTTTTTCTTCGGTTCTAATTATGTTGCGGTGGATGAATACTTTTCAACCATGAACACGGAAAATTTCGTCATGTGTTGCCTTGGGGTGCAAGTTCACGCGTGAATGAATTAATGGAGGTCGCTCTCTCTGCGTGGAGATATAGGACCAGAGATGGGGACGGGGGATGTCGGCACCTCCTCATTTTGGATTATCTAAAGTTTTGTGTAGAAAAATCCGTAAAAATTATCTCTACAGTGTGGCAGACACTTGCCTTAAAAATATCTCTGACTCAAGCAAATATTTTTGCATGTCTTAGCCGCTGATGCAATCTTATGAAAAGGCTTAGGGTCGTCCAAAAGCAAACACATTTGGGTCTCTATTTTTTTAATTTTTTATTCTTAAAAACAGATTTGAAATGAAAATTCATTTAATAATGTAATTTTATTTTTTGAACAAATTTTTAGTTAATAAATAGGCTTAGAAAATATATAAGAAATAATTTTTTTTTTTTTTTTTTTACATTTCTAGAACAAAAACAAAAATAAATTTTTTTCTCATTGCTTGCTTTCGTCATATATGACCATCGTCACTCGCCAACCACTCACTTGGCCGCCACTTTCCATTAATTGATAGTCGCCACCTAGAATTTTCTTTGCTTAGTTTCTCATTCATGGATTAAAAATAAAAAAAAAAATTATTTGAGATTAGAAATTATTCATATAAATAAAATAGCTATCATTCGCGCCCATAATACACCAACTAAAATAAACCTCTCTACCTTCGTTTGTATTATGCGTAGTACTATAAGGAAATATATATATTCTTGTGCTCCCTTGCTGCTGCTTTCAGAAATCCCTGTCCTATTTTAAAACATATCTGTGGATTTAAAAAAAATAAAAAAATTCCTTGGTGTTCCATCGGCCGTGGACCTCGGACTAGCCGGCTGCCGCCCTTGAACACCGCCGCTCCGGAGGCCGAGCTCCAAAATCTAGCCGAGTCGTGGCCTCGGCGCCGCACCAGATCTAGTCCACCCTCACTTGCTTCAAGCTGATCCATGGCCTCCTCCGAATCTGGTCGAGCTCGACTTCACGTCAAATATCGTCTGCCTTAAAAACGGTTCGAGCTCGGCGGCTCCTCCATGACTGCCGAGAAGCCGTCGAGATTTCGGTCACAACGTCGAGCTTGGCAGCCATAGAACGCCGTCACCTCCAGATCTAGAGGCTCAATGGCAATGGAGGCCGAGCGTCCAGATCTGGCCGTGGCGAAGGCCGTGACATGACCTCGGGTTGCAGCGATAACCGCCGTTAGAGGTCGCCTTAAGAGAGGGCGTTAAAAGTTGCAGACGGCCATGGACAGAGCGTGCAACAAGAAAGGAGACAAGAAAAAAAGGATAAGAAGCAAAGAATGGGGGGTTAACAAAAAGAAAAAGAAACATCTTTTACAACTTCTCAACAGCATCACCGGGATGAGCCACGCCGACGATCATGGACGGCCAGATCCGGAGAGCCAACAGCGTCGCCGGCCATGGCGGAGCAAGGTTCGTGAGTGACTGCGACGGCCATGGACGGCCAAATTTGGAGAGCCAGCGGCGACACTCGTCTAGGTGACGCCCATGACCATGGTCGGCCAGATCTGAAGAGCCAGCAGTGTCACCGACGCATCATCGGCCATGCCACCTCGTCCGAGGTCATGTGGCTGGCTTTGGACGAACGAGGAAGACGAAGCTAGAGGAAACAATTCCACCACTCAAAAGAAACTCCACATCAATCTTGTTTAATTTAATTCAAGACCTGTAAATTGTTTTAAGTGGATATCAAGGGAAAAATCTCGCCACATTAGCAGTTGACACGGCGCTTTGAAACTACCAAATATTTTCTCCTTTGCTTCTCGCACATCCACACGCACTAGCATATAAACTAGAAAACCATCAGGCAGCAATGGTAGGTATGGGAAGTGGTATCTTTACTGCATTAGGTAGTTAAATGTTTTCAACGAGCTTTATTTGTTGCTGACGCTGTTAGTTAAATGATGCAATAATTGCATTTGTATGTGCATGTTTATTGGGCGTCTATCAATGACATCCTCTCTTTTGAGCTCTACAGGACAGTGAGAACATGGCCGATGTGAAGCTCGGAATTGCTGATGACTCAGGAGACAAATCGCGAAATTGGAAACCGACAGAAATCAATGAACCATCACAATGCCGGTCCATAAGGCTGCCTGATAACTCTACGGCTGCAAGGGTACAAATGATTGCCACATTAGGACGTTCTTATGCAGCATTTCTTTTCCACATTAATCTCTCACGTTTCTACTAGATAAGAACAAATCTGAATAGGGGTTGCATTTAATGCACTTGCTTTACTAGTTTTATTCACATGTGGTCCAATGATTTATCTCTTAAACCTTGGCACTCAAGGACTTTGTCATATCTTCATTTGGCATTTTATAGTTGACTGATTGTTTCAACTATACAAATAGGAAAGGATAAGATCAACATTAATAAATCTGTGATTATGGTGTGGCAATTATGCTTGAGGCTGTGGAGGTCATGAATTTTATGAGAACGTTGAATAGCAAGATGGATGATTCTTGATTTAGAATGTAATGGTATATTTGCATAATGAGGCTGTGCGTCACCAAGTGTCTTTTTGCATGGATTTCTGCATCTATCAATTAGTGCCCAATTCTCTGGCCTCTTTCTTCTGCATTTTATTTTAACTTTCGGTATTGCATTTGATTGTCGCCACTGAAGTTGGTAAAACGAAACAGGTCTCGAGATTAAGCTATACAAAGTGGGGTCGTGCCATTCTGGCATTGTCATCGAATGCTGTACACAAGCTCTGGAAATGGGAAGAAAGTGATCAAAACTTAACGGGCAGGGTAAGGAAAAAAGAGGCAAATTCTTTTGTTGTTTAGCGTATTGTTAACTACATTGATTCTTCTTTTCGCAGGCTACAACTAGTGTAGTACCACAGCTATGGCAACCTCCCGGTGGGAATTTGATGACCAATGATACATGTGGTGCAAATCCTGAAGATGCAGTTCCGTGCTTTGCAGTGTTAGAGGATGGTCCTTTTCTAATATCAGCATCAGGGGGGGAGATCTCTTTGTTCGATATGAGGACTTTTAAGGTGAATATTTTCCCTAAGAGATGTATACATCCTCTTGTCAGTTTTTTGTAGCAATATCCACAAGGCACGAGATGATGAATTACCCCTTTGTGCTGAATATGCGTGCAGTATTTCCTCCACATTTTTATGGGAGCTAAAATTAATTGGTTCAATCAATGTATAAAAACGTATTGAGCTCTAATTGTTAGGAGGTCCATGAAAGCAATTGCTCCGACTTTCATGGGGATTATCTGTTCAAGAGTGCAGCATGTCCCTTTTTACTTGCTAAGCGAGATAAGGGCTTTTCTGTGTCTTCGATGGAATCTTTTTGCTCTTGTTGATTAAAGAAAACAAGCAGTGCTTTTTTAACCCGTCTAGAGATCTATTGGTCCAACTTGTTCTCTCCCTTTCCTAAGAAGGGAGATGCCATTGAGGCAAGTGCCTCTTGGCACGTGTCCCACTGTTATTTATAAAGTTGTTAATATTATCCTACCTGCTGATATGCAGACATTGGAAAAATTTGTGCCCCCGCCACCACCGCCACCACCAAACAATGACATTATTGAGATAGGAATGGAGGACTCTGCTATTCAAATTTACAGTGCTCGAGTTGATGAGGTGAGACCTGTTTTCATTGTCGTTGAAAGTTAAACCTTGTGATTATCCACAACAAAGTTACGAATATTGACTATTTTACTTTCTCAGATCCAGAGAAAAGTAAAAGGACGTTGGAGAATAATTAAAGGCTTTGCCTTCTCAACTTCCTTAAATGTTCTCGTGTCTTCTAGTGCTGATTCTCAGGTACCAGACCACTGCTTTTTTACTTGCTAGTGAGACAAGGGTTTTTCTGTGTCTTTAGTAGGATCTTTTTGCTCTTATGGATTAAATAAAACAAGGCAAGAGCTTTATTCAACATTCCATAAATCTAATATTCGAAGTTGCCTTCTCCCTTTCCCAAGAAGGGAGATGCCATTAAGGCAAGTGCCTCATGGCACATATGTCCAACTGTTACCTATAAAGTTGTTAATACTATTCTGCCTGCCAATATGCAGACATTGATAACATTTACACCCCGACCACCGCCCATAACATTTCTGGCGTCTTTTCCTCAATGTGTATATGAAGCAATAGGAAGGGAGGACTCCTCTATTCAAATTTTCAATCGTCGAATTCGCAAGGTGAGAACTAGTTTTATTGTTCTTCAAAGTTGACCTTGTTATTATCCCCAACGAATATATGGATATTGACTGTTGACTGTTTCACTTTCTTAGCGGGTGGCATATCTAAAAGGACATAAGAAAAGAATTACAGGCCTTGCCTTCTCTAACATCTTAAATGTTCTCGTGTCTTCCGGTGCTGACTCCCAGGTACAAGACCACTACTGCAACTTCCTTTCCATGTAGACATGCCTATGTTTTGGGCAGAGATAGCAATGTAGTATAACCCACTCCAAAAAATGGGTTGATGTTCTTTTTTTTTTTTGGTCGAAAAATGGGTTGATGTTCACTCTCAATATATTGATACTTACGCCCTCATCATACGTCAGTACACGAGGCATCCTTAACTAGGCAGAATAAATCCTTCCAGAAAACTTCTTTGAGGTGAGAGATTAATCCCATCCCATTAAGTGGGAAATAAAAAAGTTATGGGCGCGTTTGGTAACGTTTCTGTTCAAAAACTGTTCCATGGAACAGAAATAGAAAAGAACTATTTCTGTTCTGGGAAACAATTTTTGACCAGAAAGACGCGTTTAGTAAACTTGTTCTAGAAATAAAAAATGAATAAAAACACGTTTAGTGAATTTATATTCTTTTTTTGTTTCTTTTAATTTTTTAATATTTTTATTTTATTTTTCCTTTTTTTCCTCTTTTTCTTTTTTTCTTTTTTTTCTTCTTTTGGCTGGTCGCCAACCTCCGGCGACCGGCCGACGGGGGCCGGCAGCCTCGCCCGGCCCACGACGAGGCTCGCCGCCCCGGCGAGGAGGAGGCGAGCGTCACCGGCGCAGGGCGAGGCTTGGCCTCGCCTTGGCCGGGCGAGCTCGGGCTCGCCCGGATCCGGCGAGGCTCGACCTCGCCCGATCTAGGCGAGCTCAAGCTCGCCCAACCATGGCAAGGCAAGGCCGAGTGTCGCCGGTGCGGGCAAGGCTCGGCCTCGCCTTGGCCGGGCGAGCTTGGCCTCACCGGATCCGGCAAGGCCAAGTGTAGCCGGCCCCTGGCGAGGGCCGGCCTCGCCGGGGGCAGCGATGCTCCAGCGAGGTTGCCAACCCTCGACGGCCAGCGACCGGCTAAAGAAAAAGAAGAAGAAAAGAGAAGAGAGAAAAGTGTTTCTTCAAAAGTGTTTCTAGAACAAAAAATAACTTTTTTTGTTTCTCATTTCCGTTCTTTTTTTTTTTTCGGAAACAAAAAAACAAAAAATCTGTTCTTAAACAGAAAAAAAGAAGGGAAAACATGCACGCCCTATGCTATCCTGTTGTTGCTTACAACTGATGCTTGGTGTTATTCTAATATAAAATACAACGTAAAATTTTATTGTTTCATTTGTCAATCAATGTTGATGTTCCCTTTGATAATTGTCAATTGTTGCTGTAGTTGTGTGTTTGGAACACTAGTAGATGGACGAAGCAGACTAGTAAGTTTCTGCAAATGCCGAATGGGCGAGGAGCAGCGCCTCTTGCTGATACTCGTGTTCAATTTCACGTGGATCAAATACATCTGCTGGTTGTTCATCAAACACAGATCGCCACATGTGAAGCTCCTAAACTAGAATGTCTCAAGCAGGTATTGAATATTTTTTTTATTGTGCACAATCCAATCTCTCATCTCATCTTAATTGCATAAAAATTATCAAAATATTAGATAGCATGAGTCGCTTCGTGCCAAATGTGCTATTTTTGATTCGTTGTTGATCACAACTAGTGGGACACTCGAGAAGCTAGCGCTCCAATCACAGATGCTAAATATTCATGCAATGGCCAATCAATATATGTGAGCTTTGAAGACGGGAGCATCGGTGTTCTTTCTACTTCTACACTCAGATTGATATGTTGTATTAATCCTGCCGCTTATATCCTTCCAAAACCTTGGTAAGTTGGTTATTGCTGCTCACTTAACCTCATTCTTTTATGGAAAATGGCAAGTCTCATTCGCAAAGTTCCATAGTCTCGCGAATTATTCATTCCTCACTGATGTATTTGGCAGCTTGAGAGTCTACCCGCTAGTCATCGCAGCACATCCATCAGAACCTAACCAGTTTGCGCTAGGGCTTACTGATGGCAGCGTGTATGTGCTTGAGCCATTGGAATCTGAAGGAGAGTGGGGCAGTTCTCCTATTGAAAATGGTGTTGGGCCTAGCACGACCTCTAGTGCAACTAATTCAGATTAACCCCAAAGGTAGTGTAGGCCATGTCTCTCCCTGTGAAACTTGTGAGCATTACAATGCTAAGCCGGCTTTCCTCCACCTTACTTGATTCCAGTTTTGAGGGGATGCTGCTGAGGGTAGATTTTACTACCTCAGGGTACTTCCTTGCAACATAGTTCAGCATAGTTTGTCCTAATCGACTTCTGCTCAAGTCTTGTGGTGATAACTTGTTTTGTTATATTCATTTGGGCTGATTGGAAGTGAAAGAAGAAAAACATGAGATTAGAGTGTTGTTTTGAATACAACAAATTGGAGGTAGAGAGGATATCTCACTTCCTACACAACTAGAAACCTAAGGACTTGATTATACTAGTTAGTCAATCAATGCCTTTTCAGTACCTAAACTTAATTAATTTATAAACTAACTATCCACGCAATCTTTGACCATTTTATTAACCTATGTTACTAAATGATGTTCATGTATGATTGCATGATCAATTAAAAAGTAAACAATCACAATCAATGTGATGGAAGTAAATTAGAAGAAAGTAGACCTAGTGGAGTGTCAAGCGAAGAATCACATGGCTTTGTTATTAAGCCTCTGGGCAGCAACCCGTGCTGAATTCAATTGAGTCCAATTCATCAAAAGAGTGCTCTACCTAAACCTAAATTAAATTAAAGTTACCTATCAAAAACCCCCCTAAACTATATGTATACTAACCAAAGAAACTAAGCTAAATCTAGCATCACAACTTAACGACCTAATCAAGGTCTCTGTTCCTAGCATTTCAAATTTTCATTTTTTTTTTTAATTTTTGAAAACTAATTCTTATCATTTTCTGAAAATAGGGACCCGAGCTCCGGCTATGAGCCGAACGCTGGTCTCATGAATCTGGGATAATAACTAATAAGCACAATTTGGGCTCTTATGTTCAGGCCCTCCAATTCTAACTTTACCGAGCCCAATTCCAATTATACCTATTCTAAGCCACTACCCATCCTAACTACTCTAGCCCATTTTCTCTTCCACCTTCACCTAGTCCATCTTTAAGCCCGATTTCTATTATAGGTAGATTAAACCCTAAGCCCACTCTAAACCCATCTCATTATTATATTTAAATCAATTCTCCTCTTTTCTTACATCTTTTCGTCATTATTATTATTTTCTTCTTCCTTCTTCCAGCCCTTCATCCTCTTGGGCAAGTCAAGAATCTAATAAGCCATTTT
This sequence comes from Eucalyptus cladocalyx, assembly GCA_017140615.1. NCBI lineage: Eukaryota > Viridiplantae > Streptophyta > Magnoliopsida > Myrtales > Myrtaceae > Eucalyptus > Eucalyptus cladocalyx. Next base: position 12,876,869 of record CM029518.1, read on the forward strand.
CTCACCGATGAACTCCATAGAGACTTCACAAAAACATATGTGAAATTATAATATGAAAACACAAGAAAAATTTATGTTTGGATTTGGTCTCAATAACAACGATATATAACAAGAATTAAATCCGAATGGTAATGGATTGACTTGTAGCAAGTAATGTATGCTAAAATTTCTTCAGATTGAACTAGATTAGGAATTATTTCACCTACGTATCTTAGAGACATTTCATCAAACAACCTATGTGCACCAAAGGGATTGAATTTAGTCATAAATAGAGATTTTGTTTTCGTCTAAAATCAGTGTTTGAATCATGAAGCTATTACAAATCATCAAATTACAGCCTAGATTATCAGTGATTTTCACATTAGTAACCTGAATGTGGTCCAGTCATGCATCTTTCCTAAACAAGGCAGGAAAGAGGTGAATTAAATTATCTCATCAAGGAGTAATTGGTTGAGAACTAAGAGCTAATGAACAAACTAAGGGCTAGACGTGGTCTGGTTTCTTGGCATTTATGCATTCGATAATGCAAGTTGGACTTAATAGATGTGGATGTGCCAAGGGCTTGGTTTGGACGAATTGGATCAAGCCCATCACATTGAATGGATATCCTTTTAAATTAGTTGATGAATTGAAGTCCTTTCAGTAGTTCATTAAGGTTTGCCTCTAGTGGCCACCTTTCCAACATGGAAGGGAGAGATTCAGTTATTATTTTTTGTAATCTTCATTTTGATTTTATTTATTCATATCTTTGATATAAACCGCCTAAATTGCCGATTTTCCTTAAATTGTTGACTAAAAATCAAATATCCACGGCAAGTCCAAGACCACCAAATTGGTTGAAGCAATTTCCTCAAAGTTGTTGTAATCTTGAAGGTGCTACAATTGAGAAATGTTCGACAAACCCTTCACAAAAGCCACAATGCCCTTTTAGTTCAAATAACTCTTAACGTTAATTATTTATACTCTTTTCAAAATAATTCATATATCTTTAGATAGTCATAATATGAATGATTTTTTTTAGCATTTTCTATAAGAGTCGAATTGTTAATTCGAAACTTTCAAGCAAAGAATTATAAAAGGAGATTCCCAATGGCAATGGGAGGCAATTTGGTAAAAGAAGTATTACAAGAGTTATAAGTCAGAATTCAACAAAATGTCAATCGAAGTGCTTAATCCTGAAAAAGAAGAAGCGATACCAATATCAAAAACCAAAGAGCTGTTGGCAAAATCAAAATTTCATTCTCATCTCCTATTGGTATAAAAACTTGTTAATTACTTTTGAAAGAATAAATATAAACGTATGTTTATTTTGTCACATAGTTTAAGTATTACTTTCAAGAATGCTTTGATTTGATAGGTGGAACCACAACAGCTAAACTGGGAAAGGTCTTTCTTTAATTTTCGTGGTTTGGCCGTGTATATATTTACAATGTTAATAAGTACCTGACATTGAGAAATGCTGTGGACAGTAGCTCTCCTTCATCCTTACGATGAAAGTCAATACAACGAAAATTATTAACCACATTCAAGCCATTCTCAATTACTTGCAAGCATTTGCACACAAAGTGAAACCTGCTTATTTCCGTCTTCCACTGGGCTTTTAGGGTGCATGATAATGCTTCGTTCTCGTGAAGAGTTTTTTTTTTTTTTTCAGAAATAGTCCTTTTATATTTCTCGCTCCGGGGAACAATTTTCGAGTAAAAAGAACCCGTTTGGTAACGACACAAAATTTCTACTCTTGGAATAGAAAAAGAATAAAAATGCGTTTAGTAACGCAACAATTTCTTTTTTATATTTATTCATTTTTTATTCTTGCTGACGGATCGCCGCCGCCACCTGCTGCTCACCGACGGTGGCAATGGTTTATTGCCGCCGATCGCCGACAGCGGTGGGCGGTGGCTTCGGCGATTGATGATGGTTGCGGCAAGAAAAGGAAATAAAAGAAAAAAAAATCAGCTTATCTAGAAATTGTTCCCGGGAATAAGAAGCAACTTTTTCTTGCTTCTCAAAACTGTTCCCGGGAACAAAAAATTAGAGAAATTGTTCCTGGAACAAATGTTTTACCAAAAAAGTTTTTGTTCTTTTTTTGTTCTGGGGAATAAAAGAACAGAAATTGAAAGAAACAGGAGCGTTACCATGCGCTACCTTACTCTTTCTGGCTGGGGTCGACTGCTCCAAAGGCACTGGAAATAGGGTTCCTCCTTTAACGCCATCTTTATCATTTATCTTATCGAGAGTTTTCTGGGCTCCAACATACACCTTAAGGTCTCTGACCTGTGAAGGATGACAAGGGACATGCCACTGTCAACGCACACTATGCACGCACGCGCGAAGAGTTTTCACAGTATTATATACAAATTATTACAGTTTTAAGGCTAAAAGAAAATACCTGTTCTTCTAAGTCAAGTATTTGTTCATCCTTCAACTTCAGTGACAGAGTTTTCCTGCAGATGCACAGAAGCGTATGTGTCCTCCATTCATGTCAAATTAGAAGGGAAGACTAAATTCCTGACAGCTTTAATTGACTGGACTCATATACTGAAAAAGTGTCGGTACAATTGATAATAATGCTTATTGAGGAAACTAGTCCACGTAACTTCAATGAAGATGGACAAGACGAGTATACTTCAAAAAGCTGCATGAATTTCTCTATAAAGAAAATGTTGTAGGCATATTAAGGTACTTAAAAGGCATCTACACCTAAATTGCTTGACATGTGAAGCTCAAATAAGCTTAAAGTCTACCGAATGTATATTCTTTTCCTTTTATTTTCTAATTTGTGAAAGTTGGAAATGTCAACATAACGTGGTATGAACAACCAATTGAATTTTAATTGAAATTAGTAGAATTTCAATATTGAACCGTATCAATTAAAATTTGAGTCTTAAACCATCACAGAATAATGTTCAAATATCTCCAGTGTGTAAAAAAGTATTTTGAAATTGGACCACCACCATGAAGATTTTAACATTGATTTCTGTCGATAAAGTTCAACCTCTAAAGCAGTAGCACTATTTCTTCAAAGGAAAACAAAATTACAGATGGAGCATATATAAACAAAAGAACAAAATTATGAAGAGCACTGACACATGCAACTTTCTCCATACATGCTGCGTTCTCTCCTTTCTCCCTTTCCCCTTTTTTGTCTCTTTCTTTCCCTAATTAGAGTTTGTCCAATCTTGCCACTTTTTTAAAAGAATTCAATAAAAAAACACCAAAAGCTTTTTCATCTTCTTGCCACATCCTCCAACTAACAAGTAACTTAAACTTAATTATCCTTCCCAAGTATGGTGAAAGGAAGGCATATTAACCATGTGATAAACTCTTACTCATCATAAAATGACTTTTGTTCTTTTGCCATTTGTTATGTGTTACAAGTCATGTATAGTTGCTATTGACATATTTGAATTAGAAACTGTATTTCCTCTTTCTTCTTCGAACTTTAACCTTTTTTACCTCACACCTAAAAGTCCATGCCATGTGAACACTTCCTCTTCAAGATACCCTTCTCACTTTTTTCTCATCTTCTCAAATGTCTGTTTCCACTTCCTTTCTCACGACAGACCTCACTTACATGAACTATTACCACAATGCTGCTTCATTTCACTGATTAGGGTTTATGAGACTATGCATGCTATGGTATTACTTGTCTAGAGAAATCAGCAACGAAAAATACCTCTCTTCATTTTCCTTAACCTTTCTCCGCATCATATCTTGGTTCTTGACAAGAGTTTGATTAAGCTACAACCACAAGGAACGACATCTGTTACTGTTATGACTGAGTGAAAACTATTGCATCTGATTGTAATATGAAAATGAGGCATGTGAAAAACAAGCAAAACAACAATCAGCCTTGGCTTCAGGCAGCCCTCCTCCCAAACTTTAAACATCCAAAATCACGAAAGGTAAAACAGAGAAGACTAAACCCTTACCTCTGCCACCGTCTTCTTTTCGTCACCAAGTTTCCGCAACTTACTAGATGTCTGCAATCTTTGAAGTCACAGCTTTCTCGATTGCTTCTAGTTTGGAATTTTCTTTTCTGCTTTTGGCTTCTAACATGAGAGACTCATAATGCTAACGGAGAAAAACAAAAGAATTAATAGGGGATGATATGTTCAAGGACTTAAAATGTATTCTTTAAAGTCAGTCTTAGGATGACGGCAGTCTATGTAACAAAAATGACAAACATAGGTTAGAAACGAAACACTATCACCAACAGTAGCATGGGCAGTTTATATATAATCTACTGGCTTTTGTAATTCTACTTCTGATACAACAGGTTTTCAATTCAGATACCATTCCTTCTAAGACTATCCATCACAAAAAGTCAATAATAAAAGAGTCCTGACACCTTAGGGAAACTCAATTCATTTTCCACCACAGATATATTAGTAAGAAAACAGAAAAGAAAAGAAGAATAGCAGAAGTTTTGCAATTCTCTCAATCTAATGCAAGCCCACTAGTTCTTTTATACTTCCTACATAAGCTCATTAGACAAATGCAGTATGCAAATTGACAGGTATAAAATGTTGTACACTATATAAAAGCAAATGAAGCTGAGATTATACAACACGAGTGTAATTACTTTGCTTCTCTTCACAACAATTCTGACAATCCCATAGATTTCCAAGAGTAAAATGAGTTCACTTTAAAAAAAAAAGAAAAAAGAAAGAAAGAAACAAGAAAATGGAGAAACATTTTTTGATCTGAAATAACTAAACTAATGTTCTATCATGGTTTTCTCCTAAAATATGTGTACTTAAAAACCATTACCTAAAGCAAAAGCACAATCGATGGAAGCTTTCACAAGTAATGCTTATAACCATGGCTGATCAGTCAAAAATAAAATGTGAAAGACTAAACAGGGATAATTGAATGGTCTTGGTATACGCATGCTTACTTTTCTTTGCACTTCCAGCTGAGTTGAAGCTAGATGAATATAGTCGGCATGAATCTACAAAAAAGTAAAGCTACAGTGTCAGAGTAAATGAAGAAAGTCTGACAATTATAATTGTGAAATTTTAGATGGAGAGAAATTGTTATTCTCATTCATATCTTCTGGTGCTTTACAATGCTGTATTTATAGGCTAATACACAGATAAATCCTAACAAACAAAAATAAAGGAAAGAAATTTAAAAAAGGAGAAAAACTAAAATCCCACGATTTGTGGGTTAACAACTATAATCCCATGATGTATGGGATTTGATCAAGAATCAAATCAGAATAAAAAATCCTATGTATTTACAGCAATATAATATCTATTTACAGCTCAACACTCCCCCTCAAGCTGGTGAATAGATATCTTCCATTCCCAGCTTGGAAATTAGCTCATGAAAACTTCCACCATTAAGCCATTTGGTTAAGACATCCGCCACTTGCTGTCCTGAAGGAACATAAGACAAACAAATCAACCCTTCTTCAAGTTTCTCCTTGATAAAGTGCCTATCAATCTCAATATGTTTTGTCCTGTCGTGCTGCACAGGATTATGAGCAATATTAATTGCAGACTTATTGTCACAAAATAACTTCATAGGACTCTGCCACTCAATCTTCAAGTCATCAAGAATAATCTTGATCCATAATAACTCACATATTCCTTGAGCTGCTACCCTAAACTCAGATTCTGCACTTGATCTTGCCACCACATTCTGTTTTTTACTCCTCCAAGTTACCAAATTACCTCCAAGGAAGGTACAATAACCAGTTGTAGACCTCCTGTCAACCATTGAGCCTACATAATCCGCATCTGTATAAGCCTCGAACTTGAGATTTGGGCTTCTCTTGAAAAGTATTCCCTTTCCTAGACTACCTTTTAAGTAGTGTAGGACTCGATGAACAGCCTGTAGATGTGATTCTTTTAGATTATACATGAATTGACTAATCAAGCTGACAGCATAAGAGATATCTAGTCAAGTATGAGTAAAATAAATTAACTTTCCCACTAATCGCTGATACATTTCTTGATCCACTGTTGCCTCATCTTTTGCTTCCGTTAGCCTCTGGTTCGGCTCAATTGGAGTAGCTACTGGTTTACAACCAAGCTTCCCAGTTTTTTCCAAAATATCCGTCACATACTTTCGTTGTGAAATAAAGACCCCTTGCTTGGAGTACAAAACCTCAATCCCTAGAAAATATCGTAGCTTCCCTAACTCCTTTATTTCAAATTCCTTAATCAAGCACTGTTTCAGCCGTTGTTTCTCCCTTTCATCATTGCCTGTGACTATTATGTCATCAACATACACCAACAATGATGTAACTCCCCCCAAGTCTGAGTGTTTTATGAACATTGTATGATCTCCCTGGCTTTGTTTATACTCGGATGCCTTCATGACTCTAGCAAACTGTCCAAACCAGGCTCTAGGTGATTGTTTGAGCCCGTATAATACTTTCTTAAGTCTACAAACATTTTCTGTTGTTTCCTTTCCTTCAAAACCAGGTGGGATGCTCATGTAGATTTCCTCTTCCAAATCTCCGTGTAAAAACGCATTCTTTACATCATACTGTTGAAGTTCCCAATCAAAATGAGCAGCTAAAAACAATAAAATTCTTACAGTATTCATTTTAGCCACTGGTGCAAATGTCTCCTGATAATTCACTCCATATGTTTGAGTGTAACCCTTCGCAACCAATCTTTGTCTTGTACCTCTCCAAAGAGCCATCTGCCTTGTACTTTACAGTGAATACCCACTTGCAACCAACTAGATTTTTTCCCCTTGGCCTGTCAACAATTTCCCATGTTTTATTTTTTTCGAGTGCTTCCATCTTCTTTCATGGCATTCCTCCATTCCTCTTTTGACAGGACTTCAGACAAGTGTTAGGAACAACAATTGTGTTTAAACTCACAATAAAGTTTCTGTATGATGATGATAACCTATTAAGGGACACATAATTTGATAGTGGATATACTAGTTTCTTGGTACACTCTCTAGTTCCTTTTCTTACAGCAATAGGTAAATCAAGATCACTTTTAGGTGTATTACTAAGATGTTCATCCAAAGGAGATTCAGAACTTAATGTGTTTTCATTGACAATACCCGGAGTGGTATTTTGGACCTGCTCTTGTATTGGAACGACTGTCCTCCTTGAATAATCTTTTAGAATCATAAATATGAGTTGGACTAGTGGGAATAAGAATAGAGACAGGTTGGTATGTGGGACTAGTTGACGAGTTTTGGTTGATAGGGACATTAGACGATAAATCTAAGTTATCAATGACACCAAGGTCCTTATCTTCCATGACTGAAAACCCCTTGAAGATAAGATTGTGAGAAATAGGGTTTATTTTCAACAAAAGTGACATCTGCAGAGAGATAGAATTTTTTAGAAGAAGAATGGTAACATTTATAACCTTTTTGTGCTTGTGAGTAACCAAGAAATACACATTTGATTGCACGAGGATCTAACTTTCCTCGTTGATGATGATGAATGTGAACATAGGAAATGCAACCAAAGACTCAAGCTGTAAGACCATTAGATATACGAAGGTGAGGATAGAACTGAGAAAAAACTTCCATAGGGGTCTTGTGGTTTCATGTACGTGAGGGTAGTCTATTGATCATGTGTGTAGCTGTAAGAACAGCTTCTCCCCAATATGCTTTAGGAACTTGTCTGTGAAACAATAAGGCACGAGTTGTGTTAAGGAGATGGCCATTTTTCCTTTCAGCAACCACGTTTTGTTGTGGTGTATTCACACAAGATGACTCATGGATAATGCTTTCCTTTTGAAAATAAGGGGACAACACTTGATTAAAATATTCTCTACCATTATCCGACCGAAAGACCTTGATCTTGACCCCAAATTGAGTTTGAATCATGGAATGAAACGAAGGAATAATGTTACTCACATCATATTTATGTTTGAGTAAGAAAGTCCACGTGATCCTAGAGCAATCATCAATTAGAGTGACAAACCAGCGAACTCCAGAGATGTTTGGAATCGTGGAAGGTTCCCAAATGTCACTGTGGATTAAGTCAAAAGGATTAGAACTACGGTGATTGCTAATAGGAAATGGTACACGATTATGTTTGGCTAATTCACAAACATCACAATGGAAGTCTTTAATATTCAGATCTTTAAACAAGGATGGAAACATAATGCTCAAGACTTGAAAGGATGGATGACCAAAACGAAAATGATGAAGCCAAATTGCTTCTTTATTTGAAGTACTAAGAAATGACATAGACAGATCATTCATGATTCTTCTTGTAGTGAGAAGTGTCTCAAGGTAATACAGCCCATTTTGTTCCTTAGCAAGTCCAATCCTCCTCTCCGAGTCCCGATCCGAAAAACACAAGTAAGATGGGTAAAAAACAGCTTGACAATGAAGATCTTTTGTGAGTTTGTATTGAGATAAGACTGGCAGATAGTTTAGGGACATGAAGAACATCTTTAAGGACAAGATCAGGTGTGATAGGAACATTTCCAACCCCTGCAACAGTAGCAAGAGACCCATTTGCCACAATAATCTTCTTATTGCTAGAACAAGGTGTATAAGTGCCGAAATGAGATGAGGTGTGAGTCATGTGGTCGGTAGACTCTGAATCAATAACCCATGAATTACTTGAGAGTGCTAGTGAGCATGCACCGGAAGGTTTATTAAGAGACCCTAACAAACCTCTTAATTTCTCAATTTCTTCATTGCTGAAGGTTGCTTTCTCCCGAACTTCTTCTTAATCAGCTTTCTCAGTTAGGTGGACCCGAGGTCTTGGTTGTGTTGCCCGATTCACCCACTCTCGGCCTGAAGTAGTTGACCTGCCCTTCAATTTCTAGCATTGTTCTTTTGTATGTCTGGACTTCTTGCAGTAGGCACACCACAAGCTGTCCCGATTGTCTTTTTTTGGCAAGTCACCCTTTTCATCAACCTTTCTAGTTGTAAAGGCCGACCCTTCTACAGCTTGTGGTTCTAGCATGACGGATCAACGGCTTTCTTCCGCCCGAATCAAGGAAATCGTTTCCTCCAATGATGGCACTTCCTCCTTGCCAAGTATTTGAATTCTGACTCGATCATATTCAGAATTAAGCTCGGCTAAGAAATCGTAGACTCGATCCTTTTCAATAAAACTCTTTAGAATGGTCGCATCATCTGGACACCGCATTTGAAATACTCGATAATGATCGAGTTCTTGCCATAAGTCCTATAGAGAATTAGCATACTCAATAACAGTCTTACCTCCTTGCTTTGTCCCACTGGTTTTCATCTTAATTTCATACACCCGGGCTGCATCACGAGCCTTTGAGTACGTTCGTCGAACGGAATCCTAGATCTCCTTTGCGGTTGGTAGAAACATACAAGTGTCGCTTATGGCTGATTCCATGGAATTCCATAACCATGACATGATCATGGAATCAACCTCATCCCACACATCAAAATCAGGATCTCCTTTCTTGGGTCCTATCCCAAGTAAATGGCTGAGTTTTCCTTTCCCCTTCAGATACGTCTTGACAAATTGTGACCACTTGAGGTAGTTCTTCTCATTCAATCTATAGGTTGGCCTGATATTCTGAAGATCACCTGTTATGTGTGTTGAGGCGACCTCCTCAGATTGGTTCATGGTAGGATTTGTGGCTTTGGATGTGGCCATTTTGGAGAGTGAATGTTAAGAAGAGAACAAGGGCAATAGTGCAGCAATGAAGACTGCAATTGAAATCTAGAAATCTATTTCTGGAGAATAATAGACAGCAACGAAGGCTGAAAAAGAATGCAGCAATGAAGACTGCAATTTTAAATTCAAGAATCTAGCCTAGAGCTTTGATACCATGTGAAATTTTAGATGGAGAGAAATTGTTGTTCTCATTCATATCTTCTGGTGCTTTACAATGCTGTATTTATAGGCTAATACACAGATAAATCCTAACAAACAAAAATAAAGGAAAGAAATTTAAAAAAGGAGAAAAACTAAAATCCCACAATTTGTGGGTTAACAACTATAATCCCATGATGTGTGGGATTTGATCAGAATCAAATCAGAATAAAAACCTCCTAAAAAATCCTATGTATTTACAGCAATATAATATCTATTTACAGCTCAACAATAATGGAGGTAATATCCACTTTGCAGGCCCAATAATGAACTTGTGACATTTGGCCAACAAAATGAACATGTGAAGTACAAAAACAGAAACAGAATCTTTCATTGTCATTTGTCAGCACCTAAAACAGTAAAAGCATCATGCACCTCAAAACTTCAAACATTTCACTTAACTGAGTCCAAGCTCCAAATCTTTGCAGGGAAAGGAGAACCAAAAAACAAAAATATTCAAAGCATACAAATAAGAGGACACGTGAACCTACTGCTTCGATTTTGCTGCTGAAGAGCACCCCCACTAATTTCAGAATCCTCGCTACAACTGCAGCTACCACAATCTCCTTCAAGTGATTCACAGTATGAATTCATCTCCAAAAGCTTGCCGTCAGCTTTTGATTGATTAAGCCAGTGAACATAAGTGTCCCCGACATGATCCCAAATTTGCTGTGTTCTTAAATCTAGAGAATAGCAATGTTGCGTATTTTTCCAATGGCTGATTGCGTGCTTATCTTTGTATCTACAAAGCCAGAAAAGAAAAGCTATAATGAAGACGGCCTATCCAATCACTAAAACTATAGAGTGAGCGAAAATTCCAGCACATCATGACTGGATCTATCACCTTCCACATCTGACAAAACCACATATCAGACAAACCCAAAGATTTTCCATTGTCCCACAAATAAAGCATGATGGCACCTCATCTTGCTGTTGGCATAGACGGCAAACCTGATAAAGAACAGAAACAGAATCTTCTTCACAATCTGTTAACAGAGGCATCCCTGATGATGTTGCAAAATGAAACTACATTTCCGATCAAGGTAATTTCTTGCAACCAAATCAAGATATGTGCCGTAATTGACATCTTTAGCAATGTAATTGGAACTTGCAATAAAATCAAAGGAAGACCCTTGGCACATCACCCGCATGGCAGAACATCATGTTGACTTATTTTACCCATAAAAATTGGCGAATCAAGCAAAAGTTAGCATGCACATGTCCGTCGATATATCTCCTACATGGCACTTTTTCAACTTTTGACATTACATGAGTTCAAAGATACTTTTTTGCTACAACTTGGCATGGACAGAGCATATTAGAACATCAATTGAAATGTAAAATATGACCATGAAACATCTTAGCTTCAAGACAGGAAATGTTTGAGGTCAAAGATCAGAATTTGACATCAGTATGATCACCCTGCACCTGTGAACATATGCATAACTTATCGTGCATGCTTGGCCACTGCTATTACTTCTGTCACTCTTTGACTCACGAGAAATTTGAGATAGGAGTGACAGGACCATTGGATCAAACACATGTGATGAGACATTGCAAAAATTCTTGTGTCAGAATATGATAATCAACAAAAAGTAACTCCAAGAAGCCATACCATTGACCTATTCCAAATCTCCAAATAAATGTCATGATAATTTAAAAGAAATCCTGAACTTAGTAAGCACAATAGAGTAAAGGAAAATTCTACTTTTCATTCATGTACTTTCATGCTATTTCTAATCATGTCTATACTTTTAATTTGCCTAACCAAGTCCATCTACTTTAACAAACTTTCGAATCAAGTCTTTCCAACACTAAATACGACCAAATTCAACTGAGGTGGCCCTTCAACAACAACAATGTATGATGCCGATAAAATATGCAGATGCCCACGTGGACATCTATGGAAAAATTTAGCCAATGTAGACGACCTCGAAGTGTGACATGGACAAAATAATGGATGCCCACATTAGAAAAATTTTATCCATGTCACACAACGAAGACATCTGACGGTCACATCAGCTGGATTTGGCCTGATTTGGTCTCAGAGAGACTTGATTAGAAAATTGGCAAAAGTAGAAGAAATTTATTTAACAAATTAAAAGCACAAGGGACTTGATTGGAAAAAATGTGAAAGTACAGGATAAAAAGAATACTGCCACAACTGCTATAGCTAATATTAATTATCAAAAACCAACAATTAATCCACAGTCAGCAGATTAACAGAGAGATAGTGGCAGTAGCTGAGAAATTACATTATAAATTCATCTAATCTGCATCAGCAGAAGAATGTCTAACCTGACAAGACAAGTAAGTCCATTTTGTACCACATGAGCAATGAAAGGAATGGTCACACTGCGTACTCAAAATTCTGCTGGTATCTGGGTCCAATCTCTCTGACATCAAAAGAAAAAAAGTTGCAAGTGTAAACGACTTTCAAACTCATCTCACTGCAAGGGAAATATAATCAGCAGGGAAGTACAGGCATGGCCTACCAAGACAAACTGGACAAGAGGGTAGCTCCGTAAAGCCCGACGGGGGTGTGCTGGCTACATCAGCTGATTCCGTATAGTCCACTTCGTGCAGAAATAGAATATGGCATACTCAGCCTGAATGTCCAGAAGATGAGTATTAAAAGTGAAACAGAAATCGACTATATGAAATCTCACAGCAAACAACAGGTGCAAAAATTGTAAATACCTCAGCAGGCAAGAAATTCTTGCCATTGAAGGTGCAATAGAAACCATCAGCAGCCTTTTGATCGGTAAGCTCGATCAGCACGCTGTACCTATCTTCCATCCCATCATTCCTACATCAAACGCACAATTCGCAACACAACGATCACTAAAACCATTCAAAAGCATTTAAATAAGAACCCAGATCGGAAAACCCAGTTCCACCGTCGGAATGCTTCCAAAAAATTGGACTTTCATCATCGGATACCCACTAAGGCATGATCATGAGCATTTTTTCAATAATCGAGTCGAGCTTTAAGATTCTCATCAGCAAAATATAATCGAGACGGCGAAGCTAACTAATTCCTCGAATTCTCTCTTTCATTTAGCCAATTCACTTCACCAACCGAAAAGAAAACCAGTCGAAGTCCCGAAGAAGAGGAGACGTCGTCCATCCAAGGGCCGCAGAACCGGATGAAGTCGTCGGGGGAGAAGTAATTGGGGACGGCGACGACGAAGAGTGTGGTGGAGCGGGCGCCGGGGCTCGAGAGGGGCGCGTGCGACAGCGTCCGGAACAGGTGGACCATGCCCCTCCTCTCGGTGAACCTAGGGCTCCCCGGCGGCGCCGGCGCCGGCGGTGAGGAAGAGGAGAAGCCGCCGTAGTCGGTGGCGAGGGGGTGGTCGGAGTCCACCGAGTGGACCCGGAGGAAGAACATCTTCTCCCCTTCGGACTTGCTGCGATCGCCGGGCTGAGTCGAATTGCCCGAGTTGGAGAAGATTGCAGTTACGGAGGAGCAGAGAGAAGAAACTCGCGGGAACCGAGAGGAGGATTGGGCACGCCTTCTTCCTGGAATTATAAAGGTTCCTACTTTCCACCAAAAAAAAGAAAAACTAATTGGTGCAAAATGAATAATTTATTGTCTAATACGACTAACTTAATTTCAATAATTATTTAGGAGAAATTTAAAAAGAATTGGGTATTGCTTGTTGAGTTGAGATTTACACAATAGATATTTTTTTATTCATTTTGGATGTTCGAAATAATTGAAAAAATTAAATTTGAAATTAATAATACGTAGAATGTCATCTATCTTTAATCAAATTACCTTTTGATGCAGATCCGGAATTATGTGAATTATGGTGGGAAGCATGTTATATGATTGCTTATGAATGAAATAATTTTGTGATCAGCCCACTCTTGTTTATTATTAAATGATGATGCATCCAAATTAACATTGGTAATGAATTCTGCCGAAATTGAAAAAGCAAAGAAATGATAAAGGCCTAAATTGACCTAGTCGTGGATTCTATTTCTTTTGCTTCGAGTCTAACAAACAAAACATGACGAAAAAAAGGTAGAATACTCCTAGATATTCTAAGATTAAAATGCAATGGCAATTGAGTGTCTATTTGGCATAAAAATTTCTATTACACGTGATTATCATGCGGGCCTAGTTTGGACCAACATCAGGACTAATGTGTTGCTCAAGCTGGCTCATAAAATGAATCATGTATAGAAGCTCAAGCTGGCTCATAAAATGAATCATATATAGAAATGTTGGGGCATGGCTTGGGCGAAGGTTGGGCAAGCTAGGATTTTTTAACATAAGGATATTTTATAGTCTCGGGGTCATGTCTCTCATTGTGATGTTGCAAAGGGTAGATTTTATAGTCTCGGGGTCTTCCTCCTAACATACTTTGGCACAATCTGTCTTAAAATGGTACAATTAGCATCCTGATCAACTTGTAGATTTTACAGCCTCAGGGTCTTCCTCTTGACATAGTTTGGCACAGTATATTTTAAGTGGTATAATTAGCATCCTAATCGACTTCTGCTCAAGGCTAGCCATGATAATTTGTTTTATTATATTCATTTAGGCTGACTGAAAGTGAAAAAGAAGAACATGAGATTAAGGTGTTGCGTAGAAAGCGTCGTATATTTGAGTTGGAGACAGGTTTATCTGATTTTAGTTAGCAAGCTAAAGGATCATAGAACAAGGTTTAGTTTTCGCAGGTGGCTTCTTTTCTTGTTCCTTCTGCGTCATGCTGAAGTACTTTTCTTATGTATTTTATTTATTCTTTTTAATTTGCTGAAGTAGCATTTGTTAGCACTTAGCAGGTTCTCTTTTCTTGTTCTTTCGCCCAAAAAAAAAAAAATTCATCTTCTTCATGTGCTCCTATTATGAACGCCATTTGAGTGCAACAGCACTCAGACCTTGGATGAAAGTAAATACTTCCCCATCGTCTATCTCGACATTTTGCTTATTGGACTGCAATCTTTAGGAATCAAGTTCCATCTTTTTGAGGATGATAGTCTTTAACTGCAGTCGGTAAAACACTGTATCGTCGGGGACACCAGTCGGTTATTTCTCCAGCTTTTACATTTAACGGACTTGATTTTTTTCATTTGCAAATGGACACAGAGCAGGTAGGAGCATGACAACGAGCCTCTTTTGATTTCATCTATATTCCTATCACCCTTCCCTTACTACGCTCTCAGCCACCAAAGAGTACTTTTGCTCAGCACGTCAGCCTATATTGTCATTGCAAAGTGCTTGCACTTCAAACAAATGCGGAAGTAGGATGTGCAATCTAAGAGTGTCTGATTTGATTCGTATACAGCGGGTTCAACCCTCGGCAAGTTTGGATGTCACACCTTAAAAGGCACATTCTTCTGAACGGCTGAGTTTGCAGAATCAATAGCAAAGTGAACCTAGTGGGCACGTTTTCTCCGAACATTTCCACAAAATTTGGAATTAGTTCCCCTTACAAATAGGAACGAGGGTTTTCCCCCTTATGAGAAGATGTTCTTGACCTGGGAGTTTAGAAGGGAGTAAGAGCCACTTAAAAGCTGTCGTAGTTTTGGAGATGGTATCAAACGACCTCTCAAAAAAGTAATCCCAGTATGCCAAACATTAATTATTTTAACCTTTTACAAAATCGTTCATATATTTTTAGACAGTCATTAAATAAATCGGTTTTATAGCAATTTCTACAAAAGCCAATTTGTTAATTCAAACACTCCAAGAAAAGAACAATAGAAGGAGATTGCCAATGCCATTGGGAGTGCTCGCTTTTGTGAGGTATAGTAAGTCAGAGTTTAACATTATATGGATCAAAGTCTTTAATCACGAATAAAGAAATGGCAAAACCACAATCACAAAACTGAGGGCAGTTGGTATAATCGAAATTTCATTAAAAACTACTGTCGGTATATAAACTTGTTATTTTATTCCAAAGAAAAAAATTATAAATATATTACCAAAGCAGAACAACATATAGAAGAACTGAAGTTGAAAGCTAGACTTTTTAAATTTTGGGGAAATAAAGTTTCCACAATAAGTTTTTAGGTACTGCTTTCAAGAATGCTTTGGTTTGATTGGCGGAACTGTAACAACTAAACTGAGAATGGTCTTTCTTTAATTTTCAGCGTCTGGCCGAGTATATGCATCTACAATGTCAATAAGTGCCGGACACCGAAACTCAATTGAAGAGGACTGGGGAAAGTCAGGGAGTTGCACCATCCACAACCCCTCCAAGTATACAGGTTCCGCAGAACGCTGGGCAGTGAAGTACCACCCTCGGGCCCCCCTTGCGTCCGCAAATGCTGCTAACAGTACTTTTCCTTCCTACTTACGACGAATGTCAATAAAATGAAAAAACAATTAACTACATTCATGCCATTCTTGTTTACTTATCAAGCATATGCACACGAAGTGACACCTGCTTATTTCCGTCTTCGGCTGGGCTCCGTGCTCTTTCTGGTTGGAAACGATTACTCCAAACGCACGGGTAATAGGGTCCTCCTTTGATGCCATCTTTATCAGTCATCTTACCGAATGTTTTCTGGTATCCAATATACACATTAAAGTCTTTGATCCGTTAAAGATGACAAGGAACATATTGCTGTCAACGCATGTTACATACACATACACGCGGTTGGCAATATTATGAAAACCATATGAAGGAATAAAGTTTTGAGGTTCAGAAAATGTACCCGTTTATCCACATTTAGTATTTTTTCATTCTTCGACTTTAGTGACAAAATTATCCTGCACATGTGAAGAAACCGTATGTGTGCTTCATTCATGTCAAATCAGATGGGAGGACTAAGTTCTCCAGACAGCTTTAAATTGACTAAACTCGTCTAGAAGTTGCATCAAGTACAATCCATAACTATGCTTATCTAGGAAGATTAGCCCACATGACTCGAATGAAGATGAACAAGATTTGTATACTTTAAAATGCTGCATAATTATTCTCTACGTTGTATGCATATTAAGGAACTCAAAAGGCATCTAAACCCACATCACTTAATCTGTGAAGCTCAAATAAGGGTTATGTCGACCAAGAGCATATTCTTTTCATTTTATTTTCTATGTTCTCAAAGTTGGAAATTTCAACACTACGATCATGAACAACCAATGAACTGTTGTTGGAATTAGTAAATTTTTAATGTTGCAATTAAATTTTAGTCCCAAACCATCACAGAATTATTTGCAAATTTTGCTAGTGTGCAAAATTGTACTTTGAACTCGAACAATGACCATGGAGTTTTGAACATTAACTTTCTACCGATAAAGTTAAACCTCTAAGGCAATAGCGCTAAAACATCAAAAGGGAAACAAAATCACAGATGAAACATACATTAACAAAGGAACCAAATAAGAGAGAGGTCGTCCCGTCTCGCCACTTCTTTGAAACTTCTTCAAAAAAAATTCCTAATAACTACCTACTTCATCTTCTTGCCACGTCCTCTAACCAATATTAACTCAAACTTGGTCATTTCCCTCCAAAGTATGGTGAAAAGCAGGCATATTATCTATTCGATAAATTCTCACACGATATAAAATGACTTTTCCTTGTGCCTTTGATGATGTGTCATAAGTCATTTATAATCACAATTCAGATATTTGCATCGGGTGTTGTAGTTTTTCTATCCTCTTCGAACTATTTTCACCCTTTTTACCTCAATTTGTGACACCATTTAAAAATTCAAACTATGTGAACTCTTCCTCTTCACATTACCATCCTCACTTTTTTCTCATCTTTTCAAATGTTAGTCCGACCTTCCCTCTCATGACCGACCGACCTAACTTAAATGAATTATGACCGGCATTGACTTGGGCCATTAGGTCTAGCATGATAGAACTCAGGCAGGCCGACCCTAAGCCGAATCTCTCTTCAACTGAAATTCACATGCCACATGGCACGCTTCCATTAGTTAAAATCCTCGCTGTCTACAATAGAACATATGACGCCCAATGGTCTAATCAATTTTCGTGATAACTGTGTGGGAGCACAAAACTCTAGTTTAAAAAAAAAAACAAAACAAAACAAAGCTATTCTACCACCGCCCAATCATTACATGTTCCGACTCCTTCGCTGGTCGCGCCGCCGACCATCAATCTCAGGAGGATCACGTTTGTTCATTCCATCGAGAGCACCATTCCAGAACCCCCAAAAAAAAAAAAAAAAATGGAGCAAGGAAAATTCATCTCAAAAAAGCGATTCCGTTCGATTCAGTTGGCGATTTCAAGCGTTCTGAATTGATCCCAGTGGCGGTCGCCCGCGTCAACAGCCTCTTCAATGCCGCCACTCATCTCCTTCGTTTCCCTTCAACGGCCGAGAGCTTCGAAATGTTGTCGTTCCGCTCGAAGCTTCTCCACCTGTTCAGGTTTCGATCATCGACACGTTCTATAGCTTCTTTCAGTGATTCGTGCGCCAAACCGCGGCCTCAGTCCACTTGATTAACCGGGTAGCATCTCCTGTTCTGTCGTCACAAGTAAGAGGCCGAGAGTCCGATTCTCTTATTATGATGAAATTGATCATAGCTGACTTTTTTTTCTTTGACTTCGAACATCATGTACTGATTTAGGTTGAGTCTAGTTACAAATTTGGGTTCGAAATGGCTTTGATCTGTTCCACAAC
The DNA here is from genome assembly GCA_017140615.1 of Eucalyptus cladocalyx. Taxonomy (NCBI): domain Eukaryota; kingdom Viridiplantae; phylum Streptophyta; class Magnoliopsida; order Myrtales; family Myrtaceae; genus Eucalyptus; species Eucalyptus cladocalyx. The sequence continues at coordinate 12,895,277 of CM029518.1, forward strand.
CGATTCACCATAATCTGTTCGATGAAATGTGTCTGAGACCTTGGTGTGAATTGATTCCAGTAATCGTCCGATTTGAAAGCACATTAGTGATGTTCACTTGATATTGTTTGATTTTTTAATCTTTAGACACGATTACGAGTATACACCAATAGTTGCCAAGGATGAAACTGACTCTCCGTTTGTTTCCTCGGCGGTTCCTGTGATCTTTTGGTGATTGGTGGTGGTTGGCGAGACGAGAAGGCTTGGAGTCACTGGCACACGCGTGATCTTTGGTGATGATCATAGTACACCCTGTTGAACAGAATTCAGATGACGTCGCTGAGCATGAATCGCAATCACGCCAATTCAGATCACGAACTTTGGCCGACACATGTTTTGGTCACTAACTTGAGCAATGTTATGGCTACTTGCTGGCCTTTTCGTTGCTGCTGAGTTGCCTCACAATTTCCTCAAGTGCCGAGCTTTGCTTCTGTCCATGCCTTGCAGTCCATCGTTGCCATTGTAATTGCTGTGGTAAACCTACCTTGCCATACCGCCATGCGTTACCGATATGGATTGACGTACCGGTAGAGCTATATCCACTGCGTTTTGTTAAAATCGGATCGCCTCATACCACCGGCTTGTTTCTGGTCCAACTGATTTTTAGAGTTGACTGTATATTCAGATTTCCTTCCCTCCTTTGTTTTTTATGTTCTGGATTTTGTGCATCTTCTTAAACCGAATCATGGGAAAGCTAAGCGGTTCGAAGTCCGGTCGTCATGGGGTCAATACTTTGTCACAAAATCATCGCAGATTGCCTGCTTTGCCATTCCTGTCTTGTCCTTTGGTTATTGATTACTCCACCTTCGTCAATTTCATTGTCCAGAAGCAGGTGCTAAATCTGAGAACACCCACTAAAATGATATTTTATGTCTGTCGTCTACTTCACACGTGCTGTCGAGGGAGATCATGGTCAACAATCAATATGAAGTGAGCAAGTCGTATTTACTCTCTGTCATTAGTTGATAAGCTTTTGGTTATGACAATCAAGGAATGAAACCAGTTAGTAGCTTGCTCAGAATTAGTAAATGAGGATTTATTTCTTTCTTGGAAGTGTCAATGCCATCGCTTTGTCTCTGATCGTGGAAAGAGTTTATTGTTCTTTTTGTTTTGCATAAAAATCGATGGAATGCTTATGAAGCAGTGAGATACCCGAAATTTACAAGTTATATGAATTGGTGTGTCCTGTTGTTGCATATGCTGTAGTTTAGAGGTTATTGTTCATCTATGTTTGCTGAACCGTTTGATTTATCACTTTCAATTAACAAGATTTTGATAAAGACAAGTGACAATCGTGAGAGATGCATTGAAACTGGCACTTTGGTGATGACAGTGCTCCTTCGTGTCACACTATGTACTTGTTTTTAGGAAAAATCATTTATGATGTTGGAGAAGTGAATATGTGTTGAAGGTGCCAACCCCTTGTGATCTTGGACCCACTCGTTGAAGAAATGGAGAGGTATAAACGTAATTACTTTCCTTCTCGTCGCAACAATTCTGCCATTCCCGTAGAAGTTCCAAGAGTACAATGAGGTCACTTAAAAATAAGAAAACAGAAAATGGAGAAACATTTTGAATCGGAAGCAACTAAACTAGTGTTCTATTATGGTTTTCTCCTAAAATATGTGGTGCTTAGAACCATTGAGAGAGAGAGCTTTCCGGAGTAATGCTTACAACCGTGGCTGATCAGTCAAATAGCACATTGGACAATGTACAAGATTATGTTAAGCAGGGAGAACTAAGATAGGTATCCGCGTGCTTTATTTTCTTTGCGATTCCAGCTGAGTTGAAGCTAGATGTATATAGTCGGCATGCATCTATGAAAAAGTATATCTACAGTGTCAGAGTAAACGAGGTAAGTCTGATAATTATAATGGAGGTAATATACATTTTGCAGGCCCAGTGATGGACATGTGACGTTTGGCCAACAAAATGAACATATGAAGCACAAAACCAGAAACAAAATCTTTCATTGTCACCTGTCAGCACCGGTAAAAGCATTACGCACCTGCGAACTTCAAACATCTCACTTAACTGAGTCCAAACTCCAAATCTTTGCATGGAAAGTAGAATTGGATAACAAAAATGTTCACAGCATACAAATAAGAGGGCGCATGAAGCTATTGTTTCAATTTTGCTGCTGAAGAGCACCCCACTAATTTCGGAATCCTAGCTGCAACCGCAACTACCACAATTTCCTTCAAGTGATTCACAGGATGAATTCATCTCCCAAAGTTTTCCGTCAAAATTTGATTCATGAAGTCGATGAATGTAAGTGTCCCCAACGTAGTCCCAAATTTGCTGCGTTCTTAAATCTAGAGAATAGCAATATTGTGTATTTTTCTAATGGCTGATCGCATGCTTATCTTTGCATCTACAAATCCAAAAAGGAAAAGCTGTAACAAGACAGCCTACCAAAACACTAAAATATAGACCGAAGATCATCATACACCTTCCACATCTTCCAAAACCACATATCAGACAAACCCAAAGATAGAGCAGAACAAAAATATTCTTCAGAGTCAGTTCACAGATGGGCATCCCTGATGATGTTGCAATATGGAGCCACATATGCGATAATGTTTAATTCTCGCAATCTAATCAAGTATGTGCCATACTTAAAATCTTTAGCAATGTAATTGAACCTTGCAATAAAATCAAAGGAAGACCCTTGGCACATCACCAGCATTGGAGAATATCATATTGACTTATTTTAAACATAAAGATTGACGAATCAAGGAAAGGTCAGTAAGCATATGTCCATTGATGGATATCCTATGTGACACTTTTTGATCTTTTGATATATACTTGAGTTCAAAGTTACTTCTTTGCTACAAATTTACATGGATGGAGCATTATCACAATCAGTGGAATATAGCTTGAAATGTGAAAGATGACCAAGCGCCGTCTTATCTAACAGCCAGAAGTTTGAGATCAAAGATCAGCACTTTGACATCATTATGATCACCTATGTCGACAATGAGTACTTAAGTTCAATGCATAAACTCAATAATTTATGATTGGCCAATGCTATTGCGATCACCTTGGACTCACAATAAATTGGACACAATGGTGATAGGACCATTAGATCAAATAACCATAATGAGACACTGCAAATATTCTCGTGTCAGGGTATAAGAAACATAAAAAAATAAGTCCAAGAAGCCACACCATGGACCTATTCCAAATCATAGAAAATGTCATAATCATTTAAAGTGTTGATAAAACCTCCATATATATTTTAAAATTAACAAAACTATCCATGTTTGTATTGATCTTGGTAATCGCAAAAAAGGCATTTGTGTTTTAGGTACTCTCTATGTCGAAAGGATTCTTCTTGTCTAATAATTCTTATTATTATTAGACAAAGAATGGAGAGTTGTGGACTTGAGCAGATCCTTAAAAGGCTCAAGGAGGAAACAGGCGAGATAACCGCCTTGAGGTGGGAGTCCCTGCGCTGTCCTCCGTATTCCCTTTCTGTCGGGAAGACAAAGATAGATAGGGAATTTGGGGGCCTCTCATGTCAGAGCTTGCTTTGGCTACTGCCGGGTTGGGTGGTATAGTAGCCACCCACGCCTGGGGTGATGGAGAGTGGGTGAAATGCCCACTGCTGTGTTAGCGCGCCTTACGGCACGATTCCCAATTACCGGCTAACACAGTATCCCTAGTATATGTGTGATATTAGCAAGTAACCTGCATTGATGTCAGCAAGTTAAAGGCTGGATATCAACAAGGCAATAAGCTCGATATCAGTAGAGTCCCACAAAAGCTAAGTATAAGCATGAAATTGATTTACAAGATTATTCTTTGAGACATTTTATCTCATTTTTAACAACTTGTGATTAGGTATGGATTGCCTCTTAAGGAAATATTGATTGTCTATCTCAGAGATTGTCTTAGCAAAAGACTCAATCTTGTAAGATATTTTGATTGATTGGCAATCATCTTCAAAGGCAAGTTTCTTTCCATTGTAGAAGCGTTCTATTTTTTAGAACCGAGGTTTAATTGTATGGGCGACCAAATGAAAAAGTCACGTTTCATATTCTTCCCTAAAATATATTTTGTTTTATCTTTCATAATATAATCATCATTACTATATGCATCTTCTTGTTTATTTCTCATAACAAAACGCATAACCAATACACTATCGTCCTTATGAACTACATTGTCTACCACATTAACATGTCTTATCTTATTTTTTTTATTTTTTTATTTTTTTGTAAATTGAGGTATTGCATTAAACATCTTAACAAATTTTATTCTATTTAGGAAACAAAAAGTAACCATTTGGTTAAGATAATATATTTATGACAATGTAATTGGTCAAGGTGGCAACATTGTTGTATAGTCAGTTCATACTATCCGATCACTAATGACAGCGACCTATAACGAGTATTGCTCATTAATTTTCTTTTCTATATTTTATTATTGATTAAATATGCAAGTCTAGTTAGGTGTGTTGGATCTCGACTTTCAATAAAAGCTTTCATGTGCACTTGCTCGAAGATTCAGATTTATGGATTTTATTGATCACATGTTGTTGGATGATGTCAATTACAAAATTTGGATTATTTAAGGTTTGTGCCAAGATGATGTGGCATTAATATATATTCCCAAATATGAACCCAAGATTCCAACAACTCGAGAAGGGCTAGGAGTTTATGAAAAGGAAAAGTAAGGTTGACCAAAATTATCTTGTTTAGGTCGTGAGATGGATTTAACGTAATGTATAACTCAATTAGTTGTTGATTGTGTAAACAAGCTCATCATAACCATCCAATTTACCCAAACAAGGACAAATAAATCTTATCATATTTACCATCAATTGATTTTTAATTATCTTGATAATCTAATATCCATATAGTAGATTCTTCAGAATTGTTACTATATTAAATGTGCTAATATGCTTGTAACTCCATTCAAACTGGGATATGGAGCCTAATCCGATTCCCATCTTAGTAAAATTTTCCCGTCTAATTTTCAAAGGCCATTAAATAGCAGAAAAGAAGTGGCTCTGCGTAGAGGGTTTGTATTATGGTTTTCTAATAAATTAGGTACCTTCAAAATTATATGCCAATAAGTATGTCATTATTTTAAAACACTGTCATAATCTACTTTATTTATTTACTAAAATTAGTTGGTGGAGAATACGCACCTTCTGCATAATGCTACGGAAATAATAATCCAACGAGTGACGGTTTTGTGATTTGACTCGTGTATATTTGCACCGGAATCATGGGAGTATTGCTATGCTGGTTAGTTTTCTTTTCTATTTCTCTTATAAACAGAACAGCAAAGTCAAGTCAACAAGCACGAGCATAGGATTCTTCCACGCACCTCCTTGCAAACTGCTATGGAAATTACGCGTGCATTGATTGACCTGTGGAAATTGGTTTTGGTGAGAATTGATGGTTGGTCTTCATTTCTATTTCTTTATTAGTAGAAAGAGCAAGTCAAGTCAAAAAGCGTAGGATGGTCCCCGCGCCTGCTGCAAAATGTAGTGGAAATTACGCGGGCAAGAGTTGCCCTACGGTTGTGTTTTCTATTTCTCTTATTGATACAAAAGGCAAAGGCAAGTCAAGTCAAGGTCTTGCTCGCTTTGGATAAATAAAATGTTTAGAAATAAAATATCATTAATATTGGATATATTTTTTTATTAATTATTTTAATTAATATAAATAATCATTTTCAAAATATATTTTAAATGATATAATGAAATTATTTTTTATTAACTAATTATTTCAAATAATATAATTAAACATAAAATTTATCGTTTCAAGAATTCACTTGTATTTCTCAAAAAAATTAATCAACAAAAAATATTTTCATTATCAATGATAATTTATATTTAAATATTTTCATGACCAATTCATTTATTAATTTTAGTAAGTAATATTAATGATTATTTTCAAAAGAATATTTTTTGAAGTATTTATGTTTTCTGGAACAATCTCACGCTAAAAGCTCCAAACAGATGTTAAACTGATGTGATGAAGTATTAAGGTGCCCTATCAGGGGCCCCAACGTGAAATCCTCGAAGTTGCCATACCGCTTGTACCTATCAAAGAAATTCAAAAAAATTCTACCCAGACTGATATGAACAAGACAAACTGGTGGACTAGAAAGAGCCATGTAAGATAAACCAAAGAGAAGGATGGAATCTTGAACACCCAATGAAACGAGAGATACAGATATCATAAGATAAGGCTCAAAATTCATTTATAATATGTTCTGTGATGTGTTTAGGCCATAGACCGGTCATGTCTTTCATTCTCATTGGATGCGCAGGAATCCAATATCCTAATATATAATATAGGTGCGTTTCAAAGGTTGTGGTCTCCGAATATGCAAACATTTTTTTTTTCTAATAAGGTGCTAATTTGTCTTTACCTTAGTGTGAGTGGAAATCCATCACTGACCTTACCAGTATTTTCCATGATCTAATTTCAAATAGTAGAAGATTAATGAGCAAGTTGAGCCTAGAAATCCTTGCCCAAGATCGATCATGATTAAAGAATAGGAAAATACTACCAACCCCGGGTCTATATGGAGAGAATTTATCTTTTGTTTTTTCATTCATCTTTTTTAGTTTTTGCCGCACTCTTAGTTTAATATTCCTTAATCTTATGCAATTAAAATATTTGCACTCACATTAAGGACCCAATTGCACTATCACTTGAATTATTTTCCTAAAATTAACTATTTATATCATTTAAAATAATTATTTAATAAAATATTTTAATTATCAATGATAATTTATATTTATATATTTTGTATTTTTTTAAAAGCGAGCAAGACTTTGACTTGACTTGTCGTGCCTTTTCTATGAACAAGAGAAATAGAAAAGAAAATCAAAGGGCAATTATTGCCCGCGTAATTTCCATTGCATTTTGCAGAAGGTACCGGGGACCATCCTCTGCTTCTGGAATTGACGTACTTTTTCTACTGATAAAGGAAATAGAAATGAAAACGAACGAGCAATTCTACCCCATCTAATTTCCACAGGGCAATCAAATGCACGCGTAATTTCCACAGCAGTTTGCAGAAGGTGCGTGGAACCATCCTGGGCTGGTGCTTCTTGACATGACAATTGTGAGCAATGTATTGAAACTGGCGCTTTGGTGATGATAGTTAGGGGTGTAAATGGTTCGATTCGGTTCGGTTTTTTTGAAAAACCAAACCGAACCGAACCGTTAAAGAAAATTTCCAAACCGAACCGAATTTCAGTTCAGTTCGGTTCGGTTTTTCGGTTTTCAAATTTTGGGTTTCAATTTTCGGTTTTCAGTTTTTTTTTTTCTTGGGACGGCTTACCTTCTGTATAAGCTCCTTGAAGCATACTCTTTAGTTTTTGCGTTATATTCAAGAAACAAACATCTATGTCTTTGAGCTAGATCTCTTCCTTCTTCCCTTATTACAGCCCTTTCACTCTCCTGAAATTATCACATCATGAGAAGCGAGATGACTTCACTTCGAAGAGAAGTCAAGCAAGAAGAAACCAGGGAGGATAAGAAGTGACGACGAGGACGGGAGCTTGGAATGTTGTGTGAAGATTCTTTGGAAGGAGGATGGCGTCTCGAGACGTGGTTTCTTTAGTGGGCTTGTTCCAATTGAGCTTGGAAATGGCTCGAGGTTTGCATTGCTTCCAATCTAGTTGGGTTTCAAAAGGAAGCGAAAGCTTCACTTTTGACTTTCTGGTTTCATTGGCAACTGGTCTGGATCAAAAACTGCCCTGCTTTTAGCTTTTCCAATCTTAATTTGTTCCCAGAAGAAATATTTGGTCCTACATGCAGTGTAACGATTTTAAGTGTTTTTTTTTTTTTACACTAGTGATTCGTAAATACAGCCATAAGCATATGAAATCGTGATAAAGTATGCTAGCAACTTATCTTCTCATTTGAATGTTCTACTATAGTCTTTATGCCTCCATCACATTTCACTAAGCAAGTATACCCATTTAGTCTAGGAAATTGTCCTCCAAGGACAAGAGAATCAAGACTTGCTGAGACTTCAAAAAGATGCTGTGTAGCATCCCCATTGTACAACAAAAATCGGTGTTGACAAAGCTCTGAAACAGGGATTCTGTTCACCAAAGAAGAAGAGAAAAAAAAGCAGAAAGAATCCTGGATTAACAAGAACTCAAAGGAAACTAGTGCTTTTCATCCATAAAACAAGTATCATAGGGCAATTAATTATTGCAAGAATCCAAATTATAGTCATGGCAAGGAGCAAAAGTAAATCACATTAGACATCCATTCAGTCACTTCTTTAACCCCATGATGCTAAGACAAAGCGACAACATATATCTCCATTATGTTACAACCGCTTCTTCTATATGATTCAAACTACAGAGTTCTCCAATGGCTCAAGGCCATTCTGCCTCAAGAATGGCAAGTTTCTCTGCATCTCCACAGGAGTTGTGTGCACGCTAAGCCCAATAACCACAATGTTGCTCCTTTCTTTTGTATACCCTGACCAAAACAATTGAAATAAAATTAGTGATCTCAACTTAGGAATCTTCAGTTAGCAATCCTACACTACCACCTAACTCTAAACCTCTTGCTTAGCCTTGTATGCATTTCTATCTAAAACCAAAGGTAGAAAATGGTCCAGACATACACTCTCTCCCTTACACTACTATGAATTTACCCACTAAGCGAGGTCAACCATATAAATAAATAAACCATGGAAGAACCATATGCACAAACATGTTTCCAGCTTAACCTTCAGGCAATTCATACCCGCCCCTACAGAGCTAATGAGTATCTTCTCAAGCAAACCAGATTCACAACTCAGAGCGTCAAGCCAATACAAAAATGTCATCACTATGGTTCCACCTAGCTAAAAAATAGCATACCTCCCAGTAATTTTGAAGGGGCCCAATTTTGCTAAAGCTCGCTCCACTTCTACACTAACCTGGTCAATATTTCAGAAAGTAAGTTCTTAAGCTACGTTAAAAACTTCAAACATAGCAAATTCCTTTATGACCAATTCTGAGGAACATTATATCGTTATGCAGGCAAAAGCATGATCCATTCCCTCAGTTCCAAATTAAAATTGTAAACTAAACTATCGTAGTCACTACATGATATTTGGCAAAATCAAAGATGATATTGCTAATGCATAGTCACCCTAAACGCAAACATACTACACTATACATGAGATTTTCACTTCTCAAGGCTCTCAAGCCAATTTAAGGAGACAGTGATACATATAGAATCAGAATATCACTCACTCCCACAAATCACGATAACCATTGTTCTCTAGTTTCTTCATCAACCAATTTTACTACTCTTCCATTAACCAAGAGAAAAGAACATGGAAACACAATAAATGAATAGCATGCGGCTGCCAAATTTATCTTACCACATGCCGAAGTATGGGCTCCAATGATGAGCAAAGTTTCTGCAAACTATCCACCTCGAAAGCTTCAATGACACTGCATCAATATAAAGGAACATTAATATATTTATAAACCTCAAAGGAGCAACCATTTTTACATAAGATGCATAATTATAGATAAATTCCCTCTAAAGAAGGCAAGGACACATAACAGAGAAGGCAAAGGACACATAACAGAGACAGATCTGGGGCCCAAAACTTTTAGCTACATTAGATGCTATCTATGGAAGATGGTAGAATTCAAGTTCGTATAGAAAAGAAATAGAAAATAGACGAAAAGAGTCAAGAATCTACAATGAGAAGTTGGAACCCTTTTCCAATTGTCGAACTTGATACTTTTGTGAAAAAGAATAATTGTTTAAGCCAAACACAGATAAAGAGACAAAGGGAAAAAGAAAAACAGATGAAAAAGAATCAGGAATCCACAAAAAAAAAAAAAAAAGTCAGGACACCCTTTTCAGAAAGGCAAACATAACTATATTAGGAATAGAGAGATAATTTAAGCCAAACACGGCAAAAAAGAGGAGGTCAAATTAAGAATCTGTAACCCAAAGCCAGAACACTAACACCATACAAAATAGCAAGAATCTGCGTTACTTTGCACCTTCTAAACATGAAATCAACCTTGAAGTCAACCACTGCAAGCATTTGACCACTTTGAAACTTGGTGCAATATTTATGTTGGATCTATTAGCAGTCTGTGTTACAGAACACCGACAATGCAAAAAGGGTTCTTCAGCAAAAAATCATTAATTATCCGATAAACCACACGCAATATACAATTAGCAGCCCTGCAACTTCCCAGTCCGAGTCTCGCTCCATTTACATGTTGCCCAATACGATAACATCAAAACAATTAACCTCAACTGTTTGAAGACAAACCTGAAAGCGAGCGATGGCATTAGCAGCAATGGTGGTGTAGGCGCTGCCCAGTGCCCATGTGAGGAGGGGCATTGACGTAGTAAAGCGGCGTTGTGAGGACAAAAGGGTCAGTCTCCGAAGCGCCGTTGCTCGACCCAGCACAGCACACAGCTCCACGAGTCGCCGCTGCCGACGAAGAAGGAGAAGAAGAGAAAAGGGCGTGGCGGAACAACTGGTCCCTCAATCGGTCGCCGTCCCTGCCACCGTCGCCATCCTTGTCACCGTCACCGTTGCCGTCACAGTCACAATCGCCGTCGCCGTCGCCGTCACACCTTCAAGATGAGAGGAGACGGGAGAGAATAAGAAATAGGGTTGGCCCTTTTGCCGGTTTGGTTAACGCTTAATGGTTATTGGTTCTATTTTTCGGTTTCTTGATTCGGTTCAATTGGTTAACCGATAAAAATCGAACCGAACCGAAAAATTTCGATTTTTAATGAAAACCGAACCGAATGAAAACTGAACCGAAAAAAATCGAATTTTTCGGTTCAATTCGGTTCGGTTCGATTTTCGGTTCGGTTACTAACACCCCTAATGACAGTGCTCCTTCGTGTCACAATATGTACTTGTTTTAGGAAAAATCATTTATGATGTTGGAGAAGTGACTATATGTCGAAGGTGCCCTGGATTTGTAAAGAATAAACCCCTCGTGATCTTGGACCCACCCATTGAAGAAATGGAGAGGTATAAACGTAATTTCTTTCCTTCTCTTTGCAACGATTCTGCCATTCCCATAGAAGTTCCAAGAGTACAATGAGGTCACTTAAAAATAAGAAAACAGAAAATGGAGAAACTTTTTGAATCAGAGGTAACTAAACTAAATGTTCTATTATGGTTTTCTCCTAAAATATGTGGTGCTTAGAACCATTGAATACCTTAAACAAAAACACAAGTGGGAGAGAGCTGTCAGGAGTAATGCTTAATTGCTTATAACCGTGGCTGATCTGTCAAATAGTACAATGTACAAGACTATATGATAAGCAGGGAGAATTGAGATAGGTGTCCGCATGCTTTATGTTCTTTGCGCTTCCAGCTGAGTTGAAGCTAGATGTGTATAGTCGGCCTGTATCTATGAAAAAGTGCGTGTACAATGTCAGAGTAAACGAGGTAAGTCTGATTATTATAATGGAGGTAATATAACATTTTGCAGGCCCAATAATGGACATGTGACATTTGGCCAGCAAAATGAACATATGAAGCACAAAACCAGAAACAAAATCTTTCATTGTCACCTCACCTGTCAGCACCGGTAAAAGTATCACGCACCTGCAAACTTCAAACATCTCACTTGACTGAGTCCAAACTCCAAATCTTTGCATGGAAAGTAGAATTGGATAACAAAAATGTTCACGGCATACAAATAAGAGGGCGCATGAAGCTATTGCTTCAATTTTGCTGCTGAAGAGCGCCCCACTATTTTCAGAATCCTCACTGCAGCTGCAACTACCACAATTTCCTTGAAGTGATCCACAGTATCAATTCATCTCCCAAAGTTTTCCGTCAACTTTTGATTCATTAAGTCGATGAATGTAAGTGTCCCCAACGTAGTCCCAAATTTGCAGCGTTCTTAAATCTAGAGAATAGCAATATTGTGTATTTTTCCAATGGCTGATTGCGTGCTTATCTTTGCATCTACAAATCCAAAAAGGAAAAGCTGTAACAAGATAGCCTACCAAAACACTAAAATATAGACCGAAGATCATCATACACCTTCCACATCTTCCAAAACCACATATCAGACAAACCCAAAGATGGAGCAAATTGAGATAGAGTAGAACGAAAATATTTTTCAGAGTCAGTTCACAGATGGGCATCCCTGACGATGTTGCAATATGAAGCAACCTATGCGATAATGTTTAATTCTCGCAATCTAATCAAGAATGTGCCACACTTGAAATCTTTAGCAATGCAATTGAACCTTGCAATAAAATCAAAGGAAGACCCTTGGCACATCACCAGCATTGGAGAATATCATATTGACTTATTTTAAACATAAAGATTGACGAATCAAGGAAAGGTTAGTAAGCACATTGCCATCGATGGATATCCTATGTGGCACTTTTTCATCTTTTGATATATACTCGAGCTCAAAGTTACATCTTTGCTACAAATTTACATGGATGGAGCATTATCACAATAAGTGGAATATAGGTTAAAATGTGAAAAATGATCAAGCGCCATCTTATCTAACAGCCAGAAGTTTGAGATCAAAGATCGGCGCTTTGACATCATTATGATCACCTGTGTTAACAATGAGTACTTAAGTTCAACGCATAAACTCGATAATTTATTATTGGCTAGTGCTATTGCGATCACCCTTGGACTCACAATAAATTGGACACAAGGGTGATAGGACCATTAGATCAAATAACAATAATGAGACACTGCAAACATTCTCATGTCAGAGTATAAGAAACATCAAAAAATAAGTCCAAGAAGCCACACCATGGACCTATTCCAAATCATCAAAAAAATGTCATAATCATTTAAAGTGTCGATAAAACCTCCATATTTTAAAATTAACAAAACTATCCATGTTTGTATTGATCTTGGTAATCGCAAAAAGGCATTTGTGTTTTAGGTACTATCCATGTCGAAAGGATTCTTCTTGTCTAATAATTCTTATTAAACAAAGAACGGAGAGTTTATATATGTGTGATATTAGCAAGCGAACTGCATTGATGTCAGCAAGGCAAAGGCTGGATATCAGTAGAGTCCCACAAAAGCTAAGTATAAGCATGAAATTGATTTACAAGATTATTCTTTGAGACATTTTATCTCATTTTTAACAACTTGTGATTTGGTATGGATTGCCTCTTAAGGAAATATTGATTGTCTATCTCAAAGATTGTCTTAGCAGAAGACTCAATCTTGTAAGATTTTTTGATTAATTGGCAATCATCTTCAAAGGCAAGTTTCTTTCCATAGCAGAAGCGTTCTATTTTTTAGAACCAAGGTTTAATTGTATGGGCGACCAAATGAAAAAGTCACATTTCATATTCTTCCCTAAAATATATTTTATTTTATTTTTTATTATATAATCATCATTACTATATACATCTTCTTGTTTATTTCTTATAACGCAACGCATAACCAATACACTATCGCCCTCATGAACTACATTGTCTACCACATTAACATGTCTTATCTTATTTTATTTTCTTGTAAATCGAGTTATTGCATTAAACATCTTAACAAATTTTATTTTATTTGGGAAACAAAAAGTAACCATTTGGTTAAGATAATATATATATGAAAATGTAATTGATCAAGGTGGTGACATTATTGTATAGTCAGTTCATGCTATCCAATCACTAATGATAGCGACTTATAACGAGTATTGCTCATTAATTTTCTTTTCTATATTTTGTTATTAATTAAATATGCAAGTCCAGTCAAGTGTGCTGGATCTCGAATTTCAATAAAAGGTTCATGTGCACTTGCTCGAAGATTCAGATTTATGGATTTTATTCATCACATGTTGTTGGACGATGTCAATTACAAAATTTGGATTATTTAAGGTTTGTGCCAAGATGATGTGGCATTAACATATATTCCCAAATATGTGGATCCAAGATTCCAACAACTCGGGAAGAGCCAGGAGTTTGTGAAAAAGAAAAAGAAGGTTGACCAAAATTATCTCGTTTAGGTTGTGAGATGGATTTAACGTAATGTATAACTCAATTGGTTGTTGATTGTGTAAACAAGCTCGTCATAATCATCCAATTTGCCCAAACAAGGACAAACAAATCTTATCATATCTACCATCAATCGATTTTTAATTATCTTGATAATCTAATATCCATATAGTAGATTCTTCAGAATTGTTACTATATTAAATGTGCTAATATGCTTGTAACTCCATTCAAACTGGGATATAGAGCCTAATTCGAGTCCCATCTTTAGTAAAATTTTCGCGTCTAATTTTCAAAGGCCATTAAACAGCAGAAAGAAGTGGCTTTGCGTAGAGGGTTTGTATTCTGGTTTTCTAAAAAATTAGGTATCTTCTTCAAAATTATATGCCAATGAGTATATCATTATCATTAAACGCGGTTGTAATCTACTTTATTTATTTATTTACTAAAATTAATTGGTGGAGAATACGCACCTTTCGCATAATGCTGCGGAAATAATAATCCAAGGAGTGATGTTTTTGTGATTGACTCATGTATATTTGCATAGAGGGAGTATTGCTATGTTGGTTAGTTTTCTTTTCTAGTTCTCTTATTAACAGAACAGCAAAGTCAAGTCAACAAGCACGAGCATAGGATTCTTCCACACACCTCCTGCAAACAGCTGTGGAAATTACGCGTGCATTGATTGACCTGTGGAAATTGGTTTTGGTGAGAATTGATGGTTGGTCTTCATTTCTATTCTTTATTAGTAGAAAAAGCAAGTCAAGTCAAAAAGCGTAGGATGTTCCCTACGCCTGCTGCAAAATGTAGTGGAAATTACGCGGGCAAGAGTTGCCCTACGGTTGTGTTTTCTATTTCTCTTATTGATACAAAAGGCAAGGCAAGTCAAGGTCTTGCTCGCTTTGGATAAATAAAATGTTTAGAAATAAAATATCATTAACATTGTAAATATTTTTTATTAATTAATTATTTTAGTTAATATAAATAATCATTTAAAAAATATATTTAAAATGATATAATGAAATTATTTTTTATTAACTAATTATTTCAAATAATACAAGTAAACATAAGATTTATCGTTTCAAGAATTCACTTGTATTTCTCTAAAAAATTAAAAAACAGAAAATATTTTCATTATCAATGATAATTTATATTTAAATATTTTCATGAACAATTCATTTATTAATTTTAGTAAGTAATATAAATGATTTTTTTAAAAAATATTTTTTGAAGTATTTATGTTTTTTGGAACAAACGCATGCTAAAAGCTCCAAACAAATGTTAAATTGATGTGATGAAGTATTAAGGTGCCCTATCAGGGGCCCCAACGTGAAATCCTCGAAGTTGCCGTACCCGCTTGTACCTATCAAAGAAACTCAAAAAAATCCACCCACACTGATATCAACAAGACAAACTGGTGGACTAGAGAGAGCCGTGTAAGATGAACCAAAGATAAGGATGGAATCTTGAACACCCGATGAAACGAGAGATACAGATATCACAAGATAAGGCTCAAAATTCATTTATAATATGTTTTGTGGTGTGTTTAGGCTATAGACCTGTCATGTCTTTCATTCTCATTGGATGAGCAGGAATCCAATATCCTAATATATAATATAGGTGCGTTTCAAAGGTTGTGGTCTCCAAATATGCAAACATTTTTTTTTCTAATAAGGTGCTAATTTGTCTTTACCTCAGTGTGAGTGGAAATCCATCACTAGCCTCACCAGTATTTTCCATGATCTAATTTCAAATAGTAGAAGATTAATGGGCAAGTTGAGCCTAGAAATCCTTGCTCAAGATCGATCATGATTAAAGAATAGGAAAATACTACCAACCTCGGGTCTATATGGAGAGAATTTATTATGCAATTAAAATATTTGCACTCACATTAAGGACCCAATTGCACTATCACTTGAATTATTTTCCTAAAATTAACTATTTATATCATTTAAAATAATTAATTAATAAAAATATTTTAATTATCAATTATAATTTACATTTATATATTTTGTATTTTTTTCAAAGCGAGCAAGATTTTGACTTGACTCGTCGTGCCTTTTCTATGAACAAGAGAAATAGAAAAGAAAATCAAAGGGCAATCATTGCCCGCATAATTTCTACTGCATTTTGCAGAAGGTAGGGGACCATCCTCTGCTTCTGGACTTGACGTACTTTTTCTACTGATAAAGGAAATAGAAATGAAAACGAACGAGCAATTCTCCACCATCTAATTTCCACAGGGCAATCAAATGCACGCGTAATTTTCACAGCAGTTTGCAGAAGGTGCGTGGAACCATCCTGTGCTGGTGCTTCTTGACTTGACTCTTCATTTTTCTGTTAATAAAAAAGATAGAAAAGAAAACTAACCAGCATAGCAATGCTCCCGTGCTCCCGGCGGTAATTTAAACTAGTTAATAAAAAAAAATCACTTGTCGGATCATTATTTCCATGGTATTATGCGGAAGGTGTGTACTTTCCGCCAACTAATTTTAATAAATAAATAAAAAGAAAATAAATTGCGATGGCATTTAATGATAATGATAGGGTGCACTGGAAAGGAAAGTAAGAAATTTTTTCCTTTTTTCTTTCATCAATCTTTCTTTTATCTAAATAAATTACTAACTCATTCATATATATTTTTAGATGATGAGGAAACCCTTCCGATTTCCATTATTCATATTTGGTTCATTTCCTTTAGATATTTTGCCTCCCAAGCAAGTAAAAATCGAGGAGCTCACTAATTCCATCAATTCTTGCTACACTTCTCGATCCTCAAAAGAGTATGAACCAATGTTTATCATTTGTCTAGATAACTTCTTGATCCTCAAAAGAGTCTAGACCAATATTTATCGTTTGTCTAGACAACTTATATAACTAACAAACTTTTCTCCTCCTAGATATCAAGGATTTCTAACTTTTTTTTTCTTTTCCTCGGGGAGGGATTCATCCATCAGCCACGCCCACCAATTATTAGAAGCATCGTTAGGAAAAAAATAAATGCACCCTACTATGCGACAAAGTTACATTCCATATTCTTCCTTAAAATATATTTTGTTTTATCTTTCACAATATAATTATTATTAATCCATCGTTTGTTTTTTTTTTTCATAACTAAACACATAACCGGTACGATGTCGTCCTCATAAACTACAATGTCCATCATATCATAATGTCTTGTTATGTTTTTCTGTTTTTTATTTTTATTTTTATTTTCGTTTGTAAATTGAGGTAGTGTATTGAACATCATTTAGTTATGGTGATATATTTTAATAGTGTGATTGGTCAAGGTCGTGATATCATTGTATAGTTAGTTTGTACTATTCAAATGCTAATGATAGAGACCTGTAACAAGTAATGCTCGTTAATTTTCTTTTACATATTTTGTTATTGATGGAAAATGCAAATCCAATCAAGTGAGCTGGATCTTAGATTTCCATCGAAGCATCACTTGCACTTGCTTGAAGCTTCAAGTCTATGGATTTAATTGTTTGCATGTTGTTGTAGGATGTCAATCACAAAGTTCGGATTAATTAAGGTTTTTAAAGAGATGGTTCGGCATTAACATGTATTCCCAAATATGAACCCAAAATTCCACAAACTTGGGTGGGGCCAACTACAATGTCTTGTGAGTTTGTGAAAAGGAAAAAAGAACATTTGATCAAAATCATCTTGTTTACGTCATGAAATGGATTTAACATAATGTAGTAAATCAATTAGTTATTAATTGTGCTAACAAGATCGTCATGATTGTCCAACTTGCCCAAGCAAGGACAAACAAATTTTCCCGTATTTACTACCACTTCATTTTTAATTGTCTCGATAATCAAAAATCCATAAATTGTAGATTCTTCACAATTGTTACTAGATTAAATGTGCTAACATGCTTGTAGCTCCATCCGAACTCGAACATAGAGTTTCACTTGATTCCTCTCTTTAGTAAAATTTCCACATCTAATATTCAATCGGCATTAAACAGTAGGAACGAACTAGTTCTATGCACAAATTTGATGGTCGTATTACGATTTTATGATAAAATAGGTATCTTCTTCAAAACTATATGTCAATATGCATACCATCATCATTAAACGCTACATAAATTTACATTTTTTTTCCTTTATTAAAATTAGTTGGCGGAGAATACGCACCTTCCACGTGATGCCGTGGAAATAATAATGCAATGAGTGATGTTTTTGTGATTGACTCATGTATAGTGGCACCGGCGGCATGGGAGCATTCCTATGCTGATTAGTCTTCTTTTCTATTTCTCTTATTAGTTGGAAAAAAAGCAAAGCAAGTGAAGAAGCACCAGTATTGCATGGTTCCACGCAACTTCTGCATAACTGCTGTGGAAATCACACGTGCATTGATTGCCTTCTGGAAATAGATCGTGGAGAATTAATCGATGGTTTTCATTTCTATTTCCTTTATTAGCAGAAAAAGCAAGTCAAGTCAAGAAGTAGAGGATCTGCAAAACGTAGTGGAAATTACGCAGGTAACGATTGCCCTTTGGTTTTCTTTCCTATTTATCTTATTGATAGTAAAGGCAGGGCAGGTCAAGTAAAATGCTGACAATTAGTGGAGGTCACAGCGGCAGGTGAGCAGTCATAAGCGTAAGGGGGAATTATCCATCGAGCACGCCCATAATTACTAAAAGCACCGTCAGAAAAAAAGATATACACTTTACGATGCGAAGAAGCAATTGCATTTCATTTTCTTTCCCAAAACTTTAATTTGTTTTATCATTGCTATTTAACCTTTGTTTCGTGCATATACTTATTTATTTTTTACATAAGGATACATGTAATTGGTAAAATGTCATCCTCGAAAAATACAATGTCCACTATATTGCCATGTCTTATTTTTCTTTTTCCATTTGTACTTTGAGGTGGTAAATTAAAAATGTTAACGAAAACAAATTCTACTTAGGAGTCAAGTTAAGCGTGATGAATCTCAAATTTCGATCAAAACGTCACACATTTGGTAGAAATTTCAAAATCTATGGATTTCATTGTTCACATGTTATGGTAGTATGCCAATCGGAAGGTTTGGATTATTTAAGATTTGCATGGAGATAGATCTAACATAAGGCAACGACTCAATTAGTTCTTAATTATGCAAACGTTGTGATTGTCCAACTTGCCCAAGCAATAACAAACAAACCTACCCATGTATACTATCAAATCATTTTTTTTTTCAATTTTTCTCGATAATCTAATATTCATTGGGATATAGGGTTTCATCCGGTTCCAATATTTCGTATAATGTCTACATTGAATCTTCAATTTACCATAAACAATGATGAAGCGACTCTACACACATGAATTTGGTGGTCGTCTTCTGCTTTTCTGATAAAATGGGTCCCCCCGTCATAACTATACGTCAATATGCATGTCATGATCCATCCTACAGAGAAAGAGGGGGGGAGAGAGAGAGAGAGAGAGCGCATTATCACAATCTGCACAATCGGAATTGATTGTTTCTTTCGGTTCTATTTCTTTATTCATAAAAAAAAGTAAGTCAAGTCAAAAAGCACACGTAACTTCGCATGATGCTGGTGTGCAATAATTATCCTGTCCACATAACGCAACATGGATCGTTGGATGGCACATTTATCCTAGAGAGAGAGAGAGAGAGAGAGAGAGCATTATCGCAATCTATACAATCGGAATTGATTGTTGCTTTCCGATGCTATTTCTTTATTCACAAGAAAAAAAAAAAAAAAAAGCGAGTCGAGTCAAAAGGCACACGTACCTTCGCATAATGCTGGTGTGCAATAATTATCCTGTCTGCAGCACGTGACTTGAGTTGTTGGATGGCAACTCAGCATTATGTGCTCTTCTGAACGAATATCCTTTGAAAGAAAAAAAAGAAGAGCAGATTTTGGATTGAAAATAATAAATTGTCCTTATTCGAATATCTAAACAAAGTGTCCTACCGACATTTATGTTATAATATGTTTTTGCGATTAACTCATGTATATTAGTACTGGCAGCATGGAAGTCTTGCTGGTTAGTTTTCTTTTCTTTTTCTTTTATTAATAGTTAAAAAAGCAAGTCAAGTAAAAAAACACTTACATAGAATGGCCACACGCACCTCTAGGTTCCCGTACCTACCGCGTAATGCCTGGGGTATTATCAAACAACATTTTCTTTCATTTTAAGTACTTAAAATGGTCTGAAATTCAGTACTAAAAAATTTCAGTAATTATTTTCCAGTTTTATCTAAATGGGCATGTACTTGCAGCTTATTTTTCACAAATGAATTAAGTTTAGCATTGGCCAAAAAAAGAAAAAAAAAGAAGTTGAGTCAAGTTGAAAATCATTCTAACGCATAAGGTTCGACTTGAAATTTCCAATGCGATCATTTACTTTAAGCCATCAGTGTACAATGCTAAATATATTTTAGATCTTAACAACTTATTTGGTTTGATTTCTAGCTTTTTCTTGACAACAAAGCATAGATTAAGTACGTTAATCCGCATATCAACAAATTCTCCACTAATGCAAAATATCAAGCAAGACACAAGTCTCCAAATACGAAAGAGTTTATGATTACACATATGAGGAACCAACACAAATCGCGTACTTAGGCTCCATATACTAATTTTTACTTTCTATTCTCTCGCACCTCTCATAGTCGAACTTTTGCTTAACAAAAATTATTTAAAAGATTCAAAATATGCAGATATCTGTCACGGAGATAATTATACAATTATGTTTGTAATTTAACTTAAAGAATGTACATATTTAAAAATTTTCAAATGTAAAACATCAATTATATTTTTAAGTGCAACCTAAATTTTTTATGGGAAAATGTCACAAATGGTCCCTATCTTTTTTTAATGCGATTTCATCTCAACTTTTCGATCATTTCGATTTGGTCGCAACTATTGATAAATGTCGATTTAGTCCTCAAGCTTTTGATCATTTCGATTTAGTTCATTTATAAATGTCCAATTTAGTGCTTTGTTACTGTTTTTCCTTTTTTTAAAAAAATTTCTAAAATTTTTTAATTTTTTTAATTTTTTTAATTTTTTTTTTAATTTTTTTAATTTTTTTAATTTTTTTGCTTTTTCTCCCTTCCCTCCGCCGGAGCCGGCGGAGGGAAGCCGGCGTCCGGCGAGGGGCTCCCTTGCAGATCTGCGAGGGACCCCCTCACCCGACGCCGGGGTGCTCCCTCGCCGGCGTCGAGCGAGGGGCTCCCTCGCAGATCTGGCGAGGGAGCTCCCCTCGCCGGCGTCGGGGCGAGGGCCGCCCTCGCTCGACGCCGGGGTGCTCCCTCGCCCGACGCCGGCGAGGGAGCCCTTGCCAGATTTGCGAGGGAGCCCCTCGCAGATCTGGTGAGGCTGCGAGGGAGCCCCTCGCCGGCGTCGGGCGAGGGCCGCCCTCGCCTGCGTCTGGCGAGGACGGCCCTCGCCCGACGCTGGCGAGGGAGCCCCTCGCTCGACGCCGGCGAGGGAGCACCCCGGCATCGGGCGTCCGGCGAGGACGGCCCTCGCCCGACGCCGGCAAGGGGCTCCCTCGCAGATCTGGCGAGGAGCTCCCTCGACACCGGCGAGGGAGCACCCCGGCGTCGGGCGAGGGCCGCCCTCGCCTGCGTTCGGCGAGGACGGCCCTCGCCCGACGCCGGCGAGGGCGACCCTCGCCGGACGCCGGCTTCCCTCCGCCGGCTCCGGCGGAGGGAAGGGAGAAAAAGCAAAAAATTTCAAAAAATTTCAAAAAAAATTTTAAAAATTAAAAAAATTAAATTTTTTTAAAAAAAAAACAAGAACGACTAAATCGGACATTTATGAATAGTTCGAAAGACCAAATTGAGTCGATCAAAAGTTCGCGACTAAATCAACATTTATCGATAGTTCGCGACCAAATCGAATGATCGAAAGTTTAGGGATTTAAATTACACATCGGACAAAAATATATGGGCCTATTTGTGACATTTTCCCATTTTTTATCAAAGGGCCGCATACCAAAATTTTCTTTTATTTTGAAAGAGGTAATGCTCCTCATTTGTCGGCAGAGAAAAAGGCCTAAAGATGGAGCACCTCAGTTGGTGCTGTCGGGGAGCATTTCATATTCCCCGCCTTCTTTTTCAAAAATCCAAAAGAAATCGCCCCGAACGTCCAACCTGCCCACTCGCCTCGGTCAGGGAGAACACGGGAACTCGCTCGGACCGCGCACCACGTGAGCTCGACGGGGGCAATTCGGTACATTCTGAGTGGCCGAAGATATTCCCGAGATGCGAGGTGGGGACCACGCGTTGGCTTCGGTTTCTGAGCAGCTGACCGTCGTAGCGGTCGAGCAACGCGGGGAGGAAAGGAGGAGCGGCGTGGGTCCGCGTGAAGAGACAACCTAAGCAGAATCCACAAGGCAAATTTCTAGTCAGTTTTCGTGGATAAAAAAGTCTTCGTTTCTTTATTTTAGGGTTTCCACCATTGCTTAAGGCCTCAGCTTGCATAGCAGAGTTTACTCTTGCCGATCCAGCAAATCCATCCATCAAATCTCCATAATTGTTTCGGCAAAACAGCTTATCACTCCGATCGTCATTCCGGGCAAAAAAGTTATATTTATGTTGATTTTGAGGGTGTCTTCGCTTGGGGCAAACTAGATCTGAGGTGAGGCTTCCTTTGCACCTTTCCCCTTCTTCTTCGCCTTTTCCCAATTGTTGAAGCACTGATTTTTCGCCATGGTTGAGCTTATAAGGTGCTTCGGATTCGGCTTTAGTTTGCGGAAAACAGAGTAATTTCTTTCTTTCCAAATACGCCAGAGGATAGATGCAAGGAGGCCGAAACATGCAGAGGATGATTGAATTTAAGTAGCCATTCATCTATTCGACCAAGTCCATAAGGTGAGATCTTAATTTGTAGTGCAGGATCCATCCAAATTTGATGTGTGCAAGGGCAAAGTAAGAAGAGGCTCTACCGTTTCCGGGTTCTGTTTACATAAATCGCAGGTACTTTCTTCCACTATACCTCTCTTTTGTCGGCAATGCATTTTGATATAATCCCCATAAGACAATTTTGATTTTCGGGCTTGTCTTAGCCTTCCAGATCTTTGTCCAAAGAGATCTAGGGATTTGGTGAGAGGCAGAGGTTGTGGTGTTATTATTCTGTCCTTCCTTCTCTTTGATTACATTATACCTACTTTTAAAAGTATAGTATCTTGTGCTTTTGTTTGTCCAACATAATTTATCCTCCTTTGCCTGGGAACCCAATGGGATTGTTAGAATTTCATTAACTGTGTGCTCATCGAACAGAGTCCCAATAAATTGTTCATTCCAAGCTGGGAAATCTCTGTGAATAAGCTTAGAGACTTTTTTGGTTCATCCCTATTTGCGGGTCTTCCTATAACTCCTCTGAGAAGCCATTTTGTCTCTTTGATATTAATCTTTTCCCTGTTCCTTGCTATCCATTTTACTGAAGAAAGAATCTCGTCTTTGCTCATTAGAAGATTTTGCCAGCCCCATGAAATTCAATACCCCTTTATAGCTGACCAAAATTCAGAATGAGGGAATTATAGACCTTTTAGTAATTGGCACCACAGTGATGAAGGATTTTGCATCATACGCCATGCTTGTTTACCGAGCATGGCTTTATTGAAGGCAATTAAGGCCCTGTTTGGTTAAAGCATTTAGAATCTTTCATTTGGCTCTAAAGTCCTTGGTCAAATGCAAAGGTGTTTGATTCGTTTTTTTGCAACTTTGGCAAGATGCAATTGCATCTTCAAGTGATTTCCCAGGCTTTTACCAAACGCAGCATTTCTCGAGGTCCTTTGGAAAGTTGCATCTTTGAATGCAATTTTCGGTATTATTCATCTCTCCAGTGGAGAAGCTGATTAGCCGCTTGAATAGAAATAAATATAAAAATAAATATGTTTATATTTTTATATAAACATATATATTTTATAATATAAATATATTTTATGTTTAATAAATAAATAAATATTTATAAATATTAACATATCTATTTTTTTCTCTGATTTTTTATATCTAAATATATATTTATATACACATATCTATCATATGTATATATATATATATATATATATATATATATTATGTTTAATAATATATATTTTATGTTTACATTTTTATATTTTTTATATAAAAATATGTTTATATAAAAAATATAAACATATTTTTATTCAGGCTATTTTTTATATTTTTATATAAATATATTTTATTTTTAATAAGTATATATATATATATATTATGTTTAATAAATATATTTTGTGTTTACATATATATATTTTATATAAAAATATGTTTATATAAAAAATATAAACATATTTTTTATTCAGGCTATTTTATATATTTTTTATATATTTTTTATATAGATATAAACATATCTATTTTTTATATAAATATATTTTATTTTTAATAAATATATATATTTATAAATATAAACATATATATTTTTCTCCGATTTTTTATATAAATATATATTTATAGAAACATATATTTTTTTAATTTAATAAAATTTAATTACAAATGCAAATTTTACCAAATGATATTTTGGCCAAAGTTGTTTTTAATGCAAATTTTACCAAACGACATTTCGTTTTTCTAAAAACCCCTTCACCCAAAGGTATTTGCATTTCGCAAATGCATTACCCAAAAGCCGAACCAAACGGGTCCTAAATTTCGAAATCCCAAACCTCCATTGTCTTTCCTATTTTTAAGAATGTGCCACTTCTTCCAAGGTACTCCAGATTTTTGTTCATCGGTATTCCACCAAAAGCTTGTGACTTTCTTTTCAATACTTTGACAAATAGAAACTAGAACTTTAAAAACTGACATTGCATATTGTGGAAGGGCCTGCACTACTGCTTTGATGAGAACTTCTTTTTTAGATCTAGACATAAGTTTTTCCTTCCCCCTTTTAGTTTCATGTTTACCCTAGCCAATATCCAAGCGAACATTTCTTTTTTTGTTTCACCCCAATCATAAGGAATTTCTAAATACTTCCGGTTTAGCAATTTTTGGGACCCCCAATCCATCTTGCATATTTTGATAGTGTAAAAGGACATTTTTGCTGAAGGATAACCCTGATTTGTTTAAGTTTATAGCTTGGCCCGAAATAGAAGAAGAATAAAAATGCGTTTGATATAATCCTCAATTTTTTTGTGCCATAGAATTTGTTTTAATTTTTTAATAACTTTATGAGATTTTCCTTTTTCTTTCTTTTCTTTTTTTCTTCTCTTCTTCTTCTTCCTTCTCTAGCCGGTCCCCTGCCTCCGAGCCTTGCCTAGCCATGGCAAGGCCGAGCTCGCATCGGCGAAGCTGACCTTATCTTTGGCTCGCCTCTGTGCTAGAGGAGGAAGAAGACAAGAAAAAAAAGAAAATTACTTGATTCTAAAATTATTCCTAAAAAAAAAATCTTTTTCTACTTCTTAATTTTATTCAAAATTTATTTTTGAGAGTATAAAATTTAATTGATATTATCAAATGAATTTAAAAAAAAAAATCAAAGAACAAAATTCGCTAAGAATTGACCGCTTATCAATCGGTCCTTACTGACTCTTTTTTTGGTCGAAGGTCCTTACTGACTTGAAGTATGAAAGTTGATTGTTGATTGTCGTTTCTGTTTCTTCGTTCATAGAAAAAGCAAGTCAAGTCAAAAAGCACACCCACTGTCCCCGTAATGCCACGGGATTTACGCATGCAATAATTGTCCTTGCACGCAGCATGTTTCTGGGATAGTTGGATGGCAACTCAGTATTATGTGCTTTTTTGGAGGAATCTCTTTTAAAAGAGAAAAAAAAAGTAGATTTTGGATAGAAAATAATAAACTTTCCTTATCCGAATGTCTTAACAGAGAGTCCTGCTAACATTTATGTCATAATTTGTTTTTGTGCTTGACTCATGTCCATAACACCGGGGAGCGGGGGAGTATTGCTAGTTAGTTTTCTCTTCTATTTCTTCTATTAGTAGAAAAAGACAAAGTCAAGTCAAGAAGCACTAACATAGGATGGTTACACCTTCCGCAAAATGATGCGGAAATTACGCATACAATGATGCCCTTTGCATTTCTTATCTATATGTTTACTAATAAAAAAAGGCCATTCAAGGTCGTGCTCGCTTTGAATCAAAACATTTTCCACATAGTTCTAAGTTGCTAAGCATTGTTCAAGCAAGCACCGTAAAGAGTGTTACGTATGCAACGTCGAAGGCTCAGCACTGGTGGAGATCACAGCTGTGAGCGAACATATATATCTCCTCTAGACAACATAAATGACTAATAATTGGTATAGTTACAATTGAAAAGTAATTGTATATTGTGAAGTGCTGCGATATTTGTGTGTGATAAAACATATTTTATAGTCGTAACACCTGAAATTGTTGTAAATTTATAATTGCTGCAGCTAACTTCATAATTGATGCAGCTGTGAAGTATTTGCCACGTTATAAAAGTTGCAATTTGCTATAGGGAAGTGATACCAAACAATCTCTTGAATTGGGGACTTAAGGGTGCGTTTGGTAACGTTTCGTTTAAAAATTGTTTTAGGGAGCAGAAATAGAAAAAAATGTTTTGTTCTAGGGAACGATTTTTGAACAAAAAAATGCGTTTGGTAAATCTGTTAGAAATATAAAAAGAATAGAAACACGTTTGGTAAATTTGTATAATTTTTTATTTCTTTTAATTTTTTAATATTTTTATTTTATTTTTCTATTTTCTTTCTTATTTTTCTTATTTATTTTTCCTTTTTTTTTTTTTTTTTCTTCTTTGGCCGACCTGCTCGCCGGCCACCGCCGGCGACGTCGACTGGCGATGGCCGGCGAGGCGAGCCTCGCCTCGCCCGCCGGGCGAGCGAAGCCTCGCCGGCCATCGCCAGTCGGCGTCGCTCGGGCGGTGGCCGGCGAGGCCGAGCCTCGCCCGGCTACGCCCGGGCTCGGCCTCGCCGGGGCCGGCGAGCCTCGCCGTGGCTGGGCGAGGCCGCGGCCCCTCGTCGGCCGGTCGCCGGCCATGGCCAAGGCCGGCGACCAGCCAAAGAAAAAAGAAAGAAAAAAGAAGAAGAAAAGAAAAAAAAATAAAAAAAGAAGTGTTCTGGATTTTGTTAAAAAGAAAACAACTTTTTTTGTTTGCTTTTTTTTCTTTTTGTTCGGGAACAAAAGAACAAAAAAAGAACAGAAACGCACACAAACGCGTTTCTGTTCTTTTTTTTGTTCAGGAACAAAAAAACAGAAATTTTGTTCCTGGGAACGAAACACGGTGCAAACAAACGCACCTAAATTATTGTTCCTAAACACTAGCATCATGGCGCCCTTGAAAACTTATCTACAATTAAGTCCAGAACTACTAGAACTCATTTATTATGAACTTAATCCCTTCCCTCTGGCAATGCCACAGGGAGGATGGAAGGAATACTTGCCCAGATTTGTATCTAATGGACTGCATTCCTTATAACAGTTAATTATGTGGATCTCATGTGGGCACTATATACGAGACTAATATGATTGAATTCATTTATTTTAAACTTTAACCCTTCTCTACAATTTTAGGATTGAATGTATCATCAGATTAGGTCGAATCTAAAGGATTATTTTACATTATTAATGAAATTGAAAGATATTTTCTTTTCTTGGGGTAATGACGGTTTGTGTTTTGCTCGATGAGTAATTGAGTACTTGAATTGTTTTCTTTGAACAAGCATTTCAATTTCTTAATTTTGGTTCGACGTAGTGTCTCCATTATTGTTGCTCTATTTCTCCCCACTTTTTATCTTCTCCGGCAAGTCCATATCACGTTCCCATCCCAAGTCTCTCTCTCTCTCTCTCCACTTTTCTTCTTCCCAAAAAATCCACCATTTTGAATGAATTGAAATTTTTTTGACCAAAAAAAGAAAGTGCATTGAAATTTTAACATCACTTGTCTATTTATCTCTGGTTTAATTTCTTTTCATTTCTTCTGCATTGAAATTTCCTCGCATATTTTCTTCTTCTTGGACAGGTATCGCGTTGGATTTTCTTGGGCGTTGAGATTTCCGCCTTGTGAAGACAACGACTCTAAGCACGTGGTAACTGTTCCCGGTGCATCAATTACTAATTTACATATACCTCAAACCAGTTCGACACATTGGTGCGATTCTGATTGCCGATTGGTTAGATTATATTACTCAAACCAATAAAGAGGAGTGGGCAACAAGGCATTTCGTGTTTCCTGAGAAGCATTCTGGTTTTTCCTCTGTCAACAGTTGAAAGCAAACAGTAAGGGCAGAGTCAGAGCAAAGACGAAATGCATCGTCCCATTTTTTAGCATTCTTTCGCCGTGCTCGGGGCACCCATCCTTCTCTCCGTCCTTGCGTTCTATTTTCTGAACAAGAAGAGAACCAGCGTGCGTAAAAATGTAAAAGATGCTGACGCTGCCAAATCTGGTTTGTTGACCATGTCGATTGGATACTATGAGGTGTTCTTGAACTTTAGAGGCCGAGATACTCGAACAGGCTTCACCGATCACCTCTACTATGGGCTTGTTGATGCTGGAATTTCTGTTTTCAAAGATGATAACGAGCTCCGCCAAGGCGAGAAGATCGGACCAGACCTTTTGACAGCCATTAGGAACAGTAAGATCCTAATCCCCATTATCTCCGTTAATTATGGGCAGAGCAGGTGGTGCTTGGAGGAACTAGTTCAAATAATGGAGTGTAAGAAGAGTAACATGGGTTATACCGTGTTGCCCATATTCTACAAAGTGGAACCACATCAAGTGCGATATCAAAAACGGAGTTTTGGAAAGGCATTTCGTACCCGTAGTAAGTATTTCGACTCAACAACTATGGAGAAATGGAAGCAAGCACTCGAGGAAGTTAGTTCCTTGAAAGGATTTGATGCCGATGGGTAAAATTTTTTCACCAAAACATTCTCTACTTTCTTGTAGTTTGCGTGGATGTTTACTAGTTGTTCTAATTCCTACTCGCTTCATTTCTTTCATTTAGTTTTTTTTTAATAAAATAAAGAAAAAGCAGTAAGATATTGCGATGCATGAGTTCCATAAGTCATTCTGTTTCAAGAATTACTTTAATGGTATCAACAAATCTTGTCGTAGAATTTATTGTTATCATCCCACTAGCTTGAATAATATAGAATTTTTAATTGACTTATTACTATTATGTCCAACGATTTTTTAGGATCGTGCCTTTTTTTCCATGTTTACAGCGTAAGCTTCATTACTCTTCATCACAAACTTTCCTAATTACATATTTATATTAAGATTAAGCTCATTAAATCATATACCGCGCATGTTAAATTAAATCATTAATGTCGTTAATTTGTTGCTACTAAAATTATTTTTACAAAAGAAATATTTCATTGGTTATGTAGTATGATGGTAAATATAAAAAGGAAAAAAATTATCTTTATTATATGTTTTTTTTAGATAATTTTCAATGAATTTTCCTATCTTCAGCACATAATTTCTATGTCATACGCCTGCATAAATTGATTAATTAAAATCATATAAAATAGACACTCAAGAGAAAAATAAAGTACAATATGTTCTTTTTTTTGGTAAGTTAAAGTACAATATGTTATCATCCCATGATGCAAAGAAAATTGATAAGAACACGAATCTAGAGTGTTATTAAATTCAGAATAAGAGTAGAAACTTACGAGCATGTAGTTGAATAGATAAGAGAAACAGCCTCAAATTCAGTCGGTCATAATATAGCACTCTTAACGACTTTCATGACGTGAATTTCTCTTGCATCAAAAGTTATGACTTAGTTATAGATTGATGGTTGAACTCTCATATTGGGTTGATTTATTGGATTTTTGCCTATTCAACCACTCTAGAAAGTTTTCAATGTCATGTAAACATCATCCCCATTATCTTTAACAGACAACAAGTTTAAAATTTAATTCGAATCTATAATTCATGTAGTATTCAAGATTCATTAGCGATACTCTTAAGTTTCTTCTGGTTCAATAAATTATGTCAGATTAATAATGGAATGGGGCACGCCATGCGAAGCAACCACCACCATTCCCTACCTTTATCTTAGCGTATAAGATAATATATGGAGGTTTGGCAAAAACATATCTTTAAATTTTCCAATTTATCCTCCAGTTTGTTTATTATTGTGTTATCATTAGTTAAGCAATATAAAATCGCTATTGCCATGCATTTGAACTCCTGTCACATTTGACAGGTGCGAAGGAAAATTGGTAAAATTGGTTGTCCAACAAGTGTTATTCGAGCTGAAGAAAAAGTTTGAGTTGGTTATTCCAAAGAATGTGGTCGGAATTGATAGTCACGTGAAAAAGGTTAAGGAATTTGTAGATAATTTTTCTCATGCCTCCCTTGAAGATAATATTTCTCGTGCCTCCCTATTTATTGGCATCCACGGAATGGGAGGCATTGGTAAGACTACTCTTGCTAAAATCATCTACAACAAGCTCTCCGATCAATTTGAGCATCGTAGCTTCATTGCTGATGTAAGGGAAACATGTGATGATAGGAGACTTGTGTACTTGCAAAATCAGTTAATCAAGGATATATTGAAGCTAGAAAATCAAGTTTCTAATGAGGATGAAGGGATTCAGGTCATTTCATCCAAGTTTAATGGCAAGAAAGTCCTTATTCTTCTCGATGATGTGAGCAATGACGATCAATTGAAGGCTTTGGTCGGAAATCACAATTGGTTTTCTTCGGGAAGTGTGATCATCATTACCACCCGAAACAAAAGTATTCTTGACAATGCTGGGGTGGACAACCAATATGAACTTGAGGAATTGGATGAGGATAACTCTTTGATTTTGTTTTGTAGACATGCTTTTCGAAGGAACTCTCCTCCAAGTGAATTTAACGATCTCACTCATGTTATTGTTTCTACCACTGGAGGGCTTCCCTTATCTCTCGAGGTCTTAGGTTCATTTTTGTGTGGAAAAAAGGAAAAAGTATGGGGAGACACGATAAAGAAGTTAAGAAAATTTCCTCACGAGGAAGTGCAAAAGAAATTAAGGATAAGTTACGAAGAATTAACAAATGAACAAAAACAAATTTTTTTGGACATCGCTTGTTTTTTCATTGGCGTTGACCAAAGAATCGCATCCTACATGTGGGACGCATGTGAGTTTTTCCCGGAGGAGGGAATTGAAGTATTGAGATTTCTGTCTCTAATAAAAGTTGGAGAGGATCATGAGCTCATAATGCATGACCAATTGAGAGATCTTGGTAGGGAAATCGTCCGTAAAGAAAACAATTTGGAGCCTTGGAACCGTAGTAGGTTATGGGACTCTGAGGCAGTGTTGGAAGTGCTAGAAGGAAATAAGGTAATCGTTTCTTTTCTTTCACTCCCTTAGTCCATGTTCTACTGTCAAGGTGACGTTGGTCTCCACTTGGCGCTTGCTCTAGTGAGTAGAAAACCTTCTAATATTATTGTCCTCGTGTAGTTTCATTGACATGTTTAGAAAGCACAAAATTGCTCTCTTAGTAAGTGTAGCAGTTTATCAAAGATTTTTCTTACACAAGTGTACATTATGAAGTTTTTTCCAAGAATGAGGTACTTTTAAATTTATTAGATACTTGATAGGGTATTCTACATTGAAAAGAAAAATCTGAATTTATTAAATTGTTTGGGTTACATCCTTGACACGTGCAACAAATAACTTGATTATGCTATTGTGAACAATAACTACTTAGGATATATAAAACATAGAATTCTAATCTCCGGGTGCCAGAATTAATACAATTGGAGTAAATGTGCTGGCATTTTTCATGAAATTTCAATCATTATACTTTAATCGAGAATGTAAAGTTTTTTCTTTTTTTCAATGTTATGTTAGGTTAGGAATTACTAATATACCAAAATTCACATGATAGAACAGAAACATATGTAGACATACATAACGTCGAGCGTACTTCATGCAATGACCATTAAAAAGAGAAAGATCTCTTTTTTTCCACATAAAAAGAGATCTTTCTTTTTTGTATATAATTAAGTATGTGATTGTATTGCATTTGTGAAATTAATCATTGTTCTGACTTTATTACTTTGAATTCATCATCCACTTTGATTCCAAATTGTTGCTCAAAAGGCCAGCACTTGTTTGCGTTTTTCAACTCGTAACCTACTTATAATCGCAAAGAGCCAATTGATAGTCTTAGCAACGTCAAGGCTAATGTTTATTAATTACGTCTTTTGTATTACATCATAAATAAGCTAAACTAACCAAAAGAAAAATGTATATTTTATATCTAAACAAATTAATGATATGTTTTGACAGTACTTTTATAATTTTATTTGAGTTACGTATTCTCAACAAAATATATATATCAACAAACATATATTCTCAATACCATAATTATAAAATTTTAATGTTGAAGTATTAGCTAAACTAAAAATTTTAACATAATACTTATTAAACTTGGAAGTTTACAATTGAGTGATGAAATAACTTTTCAATTACAACATCTTTAGATATTTATAGAAGAATGATAATTAGTTATAAAACTAAACAATTTCACAAGCATATGCTTGCACAAAAGTGATATTAACATTATGTAATTATTCTTCATGTCCGGTCTATCTCTTAGCAAGATCTTATTAATTTATGGGCAAAATTGATCATAAAATTATATGATTGTTATTTCTTTGTAACAAAATCAACACATAATGAAAAGTTAGCATCAAACATATATAGTAATGACGAGAGATATGAAAATCATTTATATAACTTTTGATATGTTTCATTCTACCTAATCCTCGCAAATACGAGATATTACATTACAGTAGATTCCTACTACTATTACAACCTACAATACTTGAAAAATAGAGAATCTGAACATTCTTTTCTTGCATTATAAAGAAGATATTATATAAAGAAGTTATCACCAAAGAAAAAAAAGCAAAATATGCTGCATAAAGAAGTATGTGGTATTAAGAAATAAAAAAGAAGAAGTGGAAAGACAATTGGAAGAACTAAGGAATATTAATAAATAGTAGAATAATGTATGGAAGGGGACGCACTCTAGAAGTTCATTCAATTAGTATATTATAAATAATTAATATATTGTGCTAATTAGCATATTATAAGTAATTTTCAACATAATAAGTGATAATGAGTTATCAAGATAACATAATCTCTATTTCATCAACTATTTACCTACTTTATCATATTTTATATATCAATGATATAATAAGTGATCAAGATAACAAATATTCATGATCTTGACAATTTCATGGAAACATAGTTATTACGATATCTTTGTGTATATAGACAAATTTGAAAATCAATTCCCAAGTCCCAATTTCCATGATAAGTGTATACAAGAATTTTTAGAGGTGATATTGTAGATTTGTTGACAACATTACATTATACTTCCATAAGAATATATATTGGAATTGACATGTTTTTAACAATACTTTCATAATTTTATTTGAGAGTTATGTATTTCCAACAAAACATATATTAACAAACATATATCCTCAATACCATAATTATAAAAATTTTAAAGTTGAAGTATTATCAAAACTAAACTTTTTAACATGATACTTATTAAACTTGGAAGTTAAATATTTCAATGATACATACATGACCTTTTTTTATATAGAGAATCATCGAAGTTTACATTTGAGTGATAAAATAGCTTTTCAATTGCAACATTTTTAGAAATTTACAAAAGAATGATGATTAGTAATAAAACTAAACAATTTCACAATCATATACTTGCACAGAAGTAATATTAACATAATATAATTATTCTTCATGTCCAATTTGTCTCTTGGCAAGATCTTATCAATCTATGGGCAAAATTGATCATAAAATTAGATGACTATTATTTCTCAATAACAAAATCAAAACGAAATGAAAGTTAGCATAAAACATATGTAGTAAGAAAAAGAGAAGTGAAAATAATTTATATAACATTTGATATGTTTTCTTCCGCATACAATGGAAAACACTCATTGAAAAAACATGTGATAAGAAAGGAATGTAAAACACGTGCGTACTTCTTGGGATAGGATTCTCATTTTCATTTTGCTATTGAGAATTGTAAACAATGTATAAAAGAAAAAGGGGGATTCTACAATTGAAATTCTTTAGTATTGATATATATTTTGATGGTAAGTTTGATAGATGCAATTGAAGTCTTAAACAGTAAGAGACATGTTGTTTCACTTATAAAGGGTATGAGTTAGGGTTTTGTTATTTCCTCATAAAAAAGGTATGAGATTATGAAGTAGTGTGTGCATGAAGAGGGGCCTTCTATATTAATTTTAAAAGGATGTGACTTTTGGGAATTTCAAAGGTGCAAATTGTGAAGGGCATAATTGGAAGAGGAAAAGTTTGGGAAGACCCTCTAGAGCTTCACATTTTTACATAGATTATCACAAACTGTCATGTCACAAAGTCAAAAGTGAGAAGCTTAAATCATAATAGTATGACAACAAATTTGAAATCAGTACATCTTTTCTCATATACCATTACAACCTAATATTCAAAACTTTGATTTACTATGTTGCCTAATTGCAGGGGACTAGTAAGATTGAGGCCGTTCGTCTTGACTTAGATTATGGGAGAGAAAGTTTCTCTGCTGAAACATTTACAACTTTGACCAACTTGAGGTTTCTTCAACTAAAACGTGTGAATCTCACTGGAGATTTTCAGAATTTGCTTCCTCAATTAAGATGGCTTGAGTGGATGGATCATCACTCAGATTTTGAATCAACCAACTTTCACCTGAAGAAATTAGTCGTGCTTGATCTGTCGTGGAGTAAGACTTCGGAGGACTGGGCAGGATGGAGTCCACTAAAGGTAAAATGTAGAGAAGGCATATCTCTTATAAATAATCACGTGTTGTTGACGGGCCCAATTGCACCAAGTTCCCCTTTATATCTTTTTAAAATCCTTTCTCATATTATGGATTTCCTCTCGAGCATAAGAGGAATTTACAGGCACTTAAATATGTCAGAAGTTTATGCCCCTTAATATTTTAACAACTAGTCATGCTTAACATCAGACCTTCTAATAAAATTTATTTTAATTGTATAAATTAACATCTATCAAAAATATAATTACAATACTATGCCCATGTTATTTTTAATCTAAATGGTATATGGTTTCTAGTTAATTTCTCCCCATGCAGAAGTATGTTTTTTTAGCAATTCTTGTTATATGTATATATGGATCTTCTTTCATGGAGAAACAAAAACCTTCATAGTGACTTGTGTTTTACATACATACTAAAATTCTAAATTCATTGTTACTTTTAGAGTAATGAAAATAATTTGTGAAATTGCTGTAACTTGTTGCACACAATATTTATTCATTATTATTGTTGATTGTTGAAGTCACCGTACAACATATTTATAAAGTAGTAATGTTAAATGAGTAATAAAATTATCCTGGCAATGGCATTTAAATATTTTTAATACAATACTTTTTCATGTCTTTTACATATAGCATTTGAAAATTGCTTTTCATAATTAAAGTAGCCATTTCTCTTTAATTTAATATATTGAAGGAAAACATGGCACCAAATGTATGCATCTCTTTTCTTCCATTTGACTTTGTCATCTCGTAATTTGATACCGCAATTTGCGTATCTCTAATCAATCAATAACAAAGCATAGTCATAACTTTGAAAAAACTAAATATGATATTTTCTATGAAATTTTATTTTCAAATAATTGTAGCCAACACTTATACATCTCTAACGTTCTCTTTGCAATGATATGCTTAAAAACATTTGTATGTTGGATTAGATAGCTGTTAAGGAGTAGGGAGCATGGGTAATTTTTTTTTTGTCCATTCTCAATGTGGTAATCTCTCTTTCTTTCAGATGGCAATGGAGCTCAAAGTTCTCAACATTTCGAATTGTGCTTTGAGAACAACACCTGACTTGTCCACTTTCAAGAGATTGGGGATTTTGATACTTACAAATTGTTGGGGTCTAGAAGAGATTCATCCTTCTATCAATGACATCAAGACCCTCGTCTACATGAATGTTAGTTATTGTGACAAATTGAAGGAGCTACCGCTAGGAGTAGGTAGAATGAGAGAATTGAGGGAGCTTCGCATAAATAACACCGATATACGAGAGATTCCCATTTCAAAAGGTTATTTGACAAAGCTGGAGACTCTAAATGTCTCACAATGTGGAAATCTTGCTCAACTTCCAAAATCCTTGGACTCCCTTATGTCATTAACTAAGCTATACCTATCATCTATAGGAATCGAAGAATTGCCAGAATCTATTGGATCTTTAAAGCAGCTCAAGACTCTTGGTGCCCATGATTGTGCATCGTTAGCATGCATACCCAACTCAATAGGCGATTTAGCATCTCTGTCTATCCTTGACCTAAGGAAATGCCAAAAACTTGCTAAACTTCCAGTCACTATAGGCTCTCTCGTCTCTCTACAGCAGTTGATATTGTGGGGTTGCTACTCGTTGAGACAAATTCCGGACTCAATCGGAAAGTTAACATCATTGACTGAGCTGCATTTGCAATATACAGCCATCGAAGAATTGCCAAAATCTATTGGATCTTTGAAGGAGCTCAAGACTCTTGGTGCCAAGGATTGTGCATCGTTAGCTTGCATACCCAACTCAATAGGCGATTTAGCATCTCTGTCTATCCTTGACCTAAGGAAATGCCAAAAACTTGCTAAACTTCCAGACGCTATAGGCTCTCTCGTCTCTCTACAGCAGTTGATATTGTGGGGTTGCTACTCATTGAGACAAATTCCGGACTCAATCGGAAAGTTAACATCATTGACCGAGCGTATTTGCAATATACTGACCATCGAAGAATTGCCAAAATCTATTGGATCTTTGAAGGAGCTCAAGATTCTTGGTGCCCTGGATTGTGAATCGTTAGCTTGCATACCCAACTCAATAGGCGATTTAGCATCTCTGTCTATCCTTGACCTAAGGAAATGCCAAAAGCTTGCTAAACTTCCAGACGCTATAGGCTCCCTCGTGTCTCTTCAGCAGTTGTTGTTGTCGGATTGCCACTCGTTGAGACAAATTCCGGACTCAATCGGAAAGTTGACATCATTGACCGAGCTGCGTTTGCAATCTACGGCCATCGAAGAATTGCCAGGATCTATTGGATCTTTGAAGGAGCTCAAGACTCTTGGTGCCAAGGATTGTGCATCGTTAGCTTGCATACCCAACTCAATAGGCGATTTAGCATCTCTGTCTATCCTTGACCTAAGGAAATGCCAAAAACTTGCTAAACTTCCAGACGCTATAGGCTCCCTCGTGTCTCTTCAACAGTTGTTGTTGTCGGATTGCCACTCGTTGAGACAAATTCCTGACTCAATCGGAAAGTTGACATCATTGACTGAGCTGCATTTGCAATCTACGGCCATCGAACAATTGCCAGAATCTATTGGATCTTTGAAGGAGCTCAAGATTCTTGGTGCCCATGATTGTGCATCGTTAGCTTGCATACCCAATTCAATAGGCGATTTAGCATCTCTCTGTCTATCCTTGACCTAAGGAAATGCCAAAAACTTGCTAAACTTCCGACGCTATAGGCTCCCTCGTGTCTCTTCAGTTGTTGTTGTCGGATTGCCACTCGTTGAGACAAATTCCGGACTCAATCGGAAAGTTGACATCATTGGTCAAGGTTGCATTTACAATATACGGCCATCGAAGAATTGCGAATCTATTGGATCTTTGAAAGAGCTCAAGACTCTTGGTGCCCATGATTGTGCATCGTTAGTTTGTATACCCAACTCAATAGGCGATTTAGCATCTCTCGTCTATCCTTGACCTAAGGAAATGCCAAAAACTTGCTAAACTTCCGACGCTATAGGCTCCCTCGTGTCTCTTCGGTTGTTGTTGTCGGATTGCCACTCGTTGAGACAAATTCCTGACTCAATCGGAAAGTTGACATCATTGACTGAGCTGCATTTGCAATCTACGGCCATCGAAGAATTGCCAGAATCTATTGGATCTTTGAAGGAGCTCAAGATTCTTGGTGCCCATGATTGTGCATCGTTAGCTTGCATACCCAATTCAATAGGCGATTTAGCATATCTGTCTATCCTTGACCTAAGGAAATGCCAAAAACTTGCTAAACTTCCAGACACTATAGGCTCCCTCGTGTCTCTTCAACAGTTGTTGTTGTCGGATTGCCACTCGTTGAGACAAATTCCGTACTCAATCGGAAAGTTGACATCATTGACTGGGTTGCATTTACAATATACGGCCATCGAATAATTGCCAGAATCTATTGGATCTTTGAAAGAGCTCAAGGTTCTTGGTGCCCAAGATTGTGCATCGTTAGTTTGTATACCCAACTCAATAGGCGATTTAGCATCTCTGTCTATCCTTGATCTAAGGAAATGCCAAAAACTTGCTAAACTTCCAGACACTATAGGCTCCCTCATGTCTCTACAGTGGTTGTTATTTTCGGATTGCCACTCATCGAGACAAATTCCAGACTCAATCAGAATGTTGACATCATTGACTGAGCTGCATTTGCCATCTACGGCCATCAAAGAATTGCCATAATCTATTGGATCTTTGAAAGAGCTCAAGACTCTTGGTGCCAAGGATTGTGCATCGTTAGCTTGCATACCCAACTCAATAGGTGATTTAGCATCTCTGTCTATCATTGACCTAAGGAAATGCCAAAAACTTGCTAAACTTCCGACGCTATAGGCTCCCTCGTGTCTCTTCGGTTGTTGTTGTCGGATTGCCACTCGTTGAGACAAATTCGACTCAATCGGAAAGTTGACATCATTGGCGAGCGCATTTGCAATCTACGGCCATCGAAGAATTGCCAGAATCTATTGGATCTTTGAAGGAGCTCAAGATTCTTGGTGCCCATGATTGTGCATCGTTAGCTTGCATACCCAATTCAATAGGCGATTTAGCATCTCTGTCTATCCTTGACCTAAGGAAATGCCAAAAACTTGCTAAACTTCCAGACGCTATAGGCTCCTTCGTGTCTCTTCGGCGGTTGTTGTTGTCGGATTGCCACTCGTTGAGACAAATTCGGACTCAATCGGAAAGTTGACATCATTGACAAGGTTGCATTTACAATATACGGCCATCGAAGAATTGCCAGAATCTATTGGATCTTTGAAAGAGCTCAAGACTCTTGGTGCCCATGATTGTGCATCGTTAGCTTGCATACCCAAGTCAATAGGCAATTTAGCATCTCTGTCTATCCTTTACCTAAGGAAATTCCAAAAACTTGCTAAACTTCCAGACACTATAGGCTCTCTCGTGTCTCTACAGCGGTTGTTATTGTCGGATTGCCACTCGTTGAGACAAATTCCGGGCTCAATCGGAAAGTTGACATCATTTACTAAGCTGCATTTGCAATCTACGGCTATCGAAGATTTGCCAGAATCTATTGGATGTTTGAAGGAGCTCAAGACTCTTGGTGCCCATGATTGTGCATCGTTAGTTTGTATACCCAACTTAATAGGCGAGTTAGCATCTCTCTCTATCCTTGACCTAAGGAAATGCCAAAAACTTACTAAACTTCCAAACACTATAGGCTCCCTCGTGTCTCTTCAGCAGTTGTTGTTGTCGGATTGCCACTCGTTGAGACAAATTCCGGACTCAATCGGAAAGTTGACATCATTGACTGGGTTGCATTTACAATATACGGCCATCGAAGAATTGCCAGAATCTATTGGATCTTTGAAAGAGCTCAAGACTCTTGGTGCCCATGATTGTGCATCGTTAGTTTGTATACCCAACTCAATAGGCGATTTAGCATCTCTGTCTATCCTTGACCTAAGGAAATGCCAAAAACTTGCTAAACTTCCAGACGCTATAGGCTCCCTCGTGTCTCTTCGGCGGTTGTTGTTGTCGGATTGCCACTCGTTGAGACAAATTCGACTCAATCGGAAAGTTGACATCATTGGTCGAGCTTGCATTTGCAATCTACGGCCATCGAAGAATTGCCAGAATCTATTGGATCTTTGAAGGAGCTCAAGATTCTTGGTGCCCATGATTGTGCATCATTAGCTTGCATACCTTACTCAATAGGTGATTTAACATCTCTGTTGTATCTTAACCTAAGGAAATGCCAAAAACTTGCTTAATTTCCAGACTCCAAAAGCTCCTTCGTGTCTCTACAACGGTTGTTATTATTGGATATCGACATGTCGAGATAAATTCCAAACTCAATCGGAAAGTTGATATCATTGACTGAGCTGCATTTGCAATCTACGGCCATGGAAGAATTGCCAACATCTATTGGATCTTTGAAGGAGCTGAAGACTCTTAATGTTTATGATTGTGCATCGTTAGCTTGCATACCCAACTCAATAGGTGATTTTATTTCTCTGTCTTATCTTGACCTAAGGAAA
The DNA here is from genome assembly GCA_017140615.1 of Eucalyptus cladocalyx. NCBI lineage: Eukaryota > Viridiplantae > Streptophyta > Magnoliopsida > Myrtales > Myrtaceae > Eucalyptus > Eucalyptus cladocalyx. Next base: position 12,935,551 of record CM029518.1, read on the forward strand.
TGCCAAAAACTTACTCAACTTCCAACTCCATAGGCTCCCTCGTGTCTCTACAGCGGTTGTTATTGTCGGAATGCAACTTATTGAAACAAATCCCATACTCAATCAGAAAACTGACATCATTAACTCAACTGCATTTGCAATCTACGGCCATTGAAGAATTGCCAGAATCTATTGGATATTTGAAGGAGCTCAAGACTCTTAGTGCCTATGGTTGTGCTTCGTTAGCTTGCATACCCAACTCAATAGGTGATTTAGTATCTTTGTCTTACCTTGACCTAAGGAAATGCCAAAAACTTGCTCAACTTCCAGACTCCATAGGCTCCCTCGTGTCTCTACAGCGGTTGTTATTGTCGAATTGCCACTCGTTGAGACAAATTCCGGACTCAATCAAAAAGTTGACATTATTGACCGAGTTACATTTGCAATCTACGGCCATCGAAGAATTGCCAGAATCTATGGATCTTTGAAGGAGCTCAAGATTCTTAATGTCTTTGATTGTGCATCACTAGCTTGCATACCCAACTCAATAGGCGATTTATCATCTCTATTTGCCCTTATCTTCTTGAAATGCCAAAAACTTGCTCAACTTCCATACTCCATAGGTGCTCTCATGTCTCTAAAGCAGTTGTTTTTGTCGGAATGTCGTTCGTTAAGACAAATCCTAGACTCAATTGGAAAGTTGACATTATTGACTAGGTTGTATTTGCATTTTACGACCATTGAAGAATTGCCAGAATCTATGATGTCTTTGAAGGAGCTCAAGACTCTTGTTGTCTATAATAGTGCATCGTTAGCTTTCATACCTAACTCAATAGGCGATTTATCATCTCTGTCTATCCTTGACCTAAGGAAATGCCAAAAACTTTTTCAACTTCCAGACTCCATAGGCTCCCTCGTGTCTCTACAACGGTTGTTATTATCGAATCGCCACTCGTTGAGACAAATTCTGGACTCAATCGGAAAGTTGACATCATTTACTGAGCTGCATTTGCAATCTACGGCCACTGAAGAATTGCCAGAATCTATTGAATCTTTGAAGGAGGTCAAGATTCTTAATGCCTATGATTGTGCATCACTAGCTTGCATACCCAACTCAATAGGCGATTTAGTATCTCTGTCTTACTTGACCTAAGGAAATGCCAAAAACTTGCTCAACTTCCAGACTCCATAGGCTCCCATGTGTCTCTATAGCGGTTGTTATTGTTGGATTGCCACTCATTGAGACAAATTCCGAACTCAATCAGAAAGTTGACATCATTGATTGAGCTGCATTTGCAATTTACAACCATTGAAGAATTGCCAGAATCTATTGGATCTTTGAAGGAGCTCAAGACTCTTAATGCTTATGATTGTGCATGTTAGCTTGCATACCCAACTCAATAGGCGATTTAGCATCTCCGTCTTTCCTTGACCTAAAGAAATGCCAAAAACTTGCTCAACTTGCAGACTCTATCGGCTCCCTCATATCTCTACAACGTTTGTTATTGTCGGGATGCACTCGTTGAGACAAATCCCATACTCAATTAGAAAATTGACATTATTGACTGAGCTGTATTTGCAATCTACAGCCGTGGAAGAATTGCTGGAGTCCATTGGATCTTTGAAGGAGCTCAAGACTCTTTGTGCCTATGATTGTGCATCGTTAGCTTGCATACCAACTCAATAGGCGATTTAGCATCTCTATCTTACCTTGACCTAAAGAAATGCCATAAACTTGCTCAACTTTCAGACTTCATAGGCTCCCTCGTGTCTCTACAGCGGTTGTTATTGTCGGATTGCCATTCGTTGAGACAAATCCCATACTCAATTAGAAAGTTGACATCATTGACTAAGCTGTATTTGCAATCTACAGCCATTGAAGAATTGCCTGAATATGTTAAATCTTTGAAGGAGCTCAAGACTCTTGGTGCCTATGATTGTGCATCATTAGCTTGCATACCTAACTCAATAGGCAATTTATCATATTTGTCTAACCTTGATCTAAGAAAATGCTAAAAACTTGCTCAACTTCCAAACTCCGTAGGTTTCCTCATGTCTCACAACGGTTGGTATTGTCAGAATGCCACTCATTAAGACAAATCCCAGATTCGATCGGAAAGTTAACATCATTGACTTTCAATGAAGAATCTACGGCCATTGAAGAATTACCTGAATCCATTGGATCTTTGAAGGAGCTCAAGACTCTCACTGCCTCTCAATGCCTCTTATTGTGCATCTTTAGCTTGCTTACCCAACTCAATAGGCGATTTAGCATCTCTATCTCATCTTGACCTAAGGAAATGCCGAAAACTTGCTCAACTTCCAGACTCCATAGGCTCCCTTGTGTCTTTATGGCGGTTGTTAATGTCGGAATGCTATTCATTGAGCCAAATCTCGGACTCGATCGGAAAGTTGATATTATTGACTAAGCTGTATTTGTAATCTACAGCTATTGAAGAATTATCTGAAAGTAATGGGAATATGTAGAACTTGAGGATGTTGGACATTAGTATAACTCCCATGATAGAATTGCTTGATGACCGAGGAATATTGGTAGAACTCCAAGGGTTGAGAGCTTTCCAATGGAAAAATATGGAAAGGCCACCTAGTAATAATGGACAATTGATTTTGCCAAACAGTCTTGATTTGGACAAGTTTCAAAAACTATTAGAATTGCGCTCTCGCGTACTAGCTCTAGGTATTTCCTGCCACATCCCACAATCACTAAATCTTTCCTAACTAAACTTTCTCAAGAAATTCACTCTTTCTCATTGGCTTGAATGTCTCCCAAATCTTTCTATGACATGTAGAAAAGTTGTGAAACTTGATTTTGTATTTTCAGAAGTTCGAGCTAGTAGTTGGTCTTTCTATTTACTTTTTATCTTGTGATACAGTTCTCTTAAAGCATCTCAAGACTCCTCCTGCCAACAACTCAACCACGGACTACCAAACAACGGTTTCTGAGCATGTTTTGAAGAGATCAAGACCTTTTGGAATCTCAAATGAAGTAATTATTTCATCTTGCTTTTTCTTTACTGTTCTTTAGTTATTAAAGGATGGTTCCATCTACAAAGCGAAGTATATACCAAGTGATCAATTATCTATTATGTATGGAATGCTTTTCTCAACATTCGTCGCTAGATCTCTCAGACTTGTTACATGTACTTCTTGCTATTTTAAGTCTTCTGTTCATAGAAGTAGGGACTTTTAGTTTCCTGAATTATAAAGTGAAGGTGGAATATATCACCTGTTCTTTTGTATTTCCCTTTCTTAATTATCTTTCTTTGCATGCCATTGAATGAAAACCTTTTGAAAGCACTCTCACTTTGGTGCTATCGCGGCATACGATCATGCATTAAGAATCTTCAAGAGTGTTAGTTATCCCACATTGGTTGTGGAATGGGTAGGTGGTCAGTTTATAAGTGTGAGTGAAAGTCTCACTCTTTAAGCTAGCTTTTAGGGTGAGATAAGCCTAAATCCACCCAACGAGGAGAAACTTCTAGTTTTGAGATTTTTGGATACCCTTAACTTTCATGATTTTAACCTAATGAAATAACTGAGGATTGGAAGGATTACAAGAAAGTCCGATGGAGAGAAAAAAGGAGCAAAAGAGCTAAGGTTGTCAATTTGTGTCAGCTTGTCTCAATTGTGTTTGCGACTGTCTCAATTCATCATGACTTCTATTACACGTGTCAAACCATTGAATTAAATGAAAACATGTAAATATCTCGTCAACAAACTGGTTAAATGTATGGTGGTGTGTCATATTGGGTTGTGTTTGTGTTTTTTCGTGTTTGGTATTGTCATGTAAACAGTCTTTGTCAATACTAGAAGCATTGATGAGGAGCGCGAATTAGGCAGGTCTTGATTACATCTTCTTCCATCATGCATGCATTGTGCTCACATATGCCAGTAAACAAGGTGCTCTCATATGAGTTTTGCATCTTTTGAATGCCATGGTTTTGATCAATTTTCTAAAGGACTAACTGGGTTTGTAATCTTTTGAATAATTCGTCGGTAAACATTATGCCTGTTATGTACAACTGCTAGAGAATAAGAGTTTTATTCTTCAGATGACTTGCCTAGAAATGTAGTCATTACCCTAAGTCAAGGTTCGCTTGTTAAGAGTATGGATTTCCATCCAGTGCAACATGTTCTGCTGCTCGGTTAGCACTTCTTTCCTACTCTATGAAAAGCATGTTTTGTGCTTTTGTGCACTTGGTTATACTTGTTCCTGTTGGAGGCCATAAGTTCGTGCTTTGGTGCTTGGAAGATTTCTTTTTGTTGTTCTTTTGACTTTAGCTTTAGCTATTTTAAACCATGGGATATGATTCTTCAAATTTTCTACATCAATAATTTTTAGTGGGAACAAATACGGGCGATGTGATGGTATGGGAACTAAGCAGCGGTGCAAGGTTTGCTCTAAGAATATTCAAGGTTTGGGATCTGGGAACATGTTAAATGGCACTACAGTTATAAAAGTTCAATTCTGAATAGAATCATGGTATCATGTTTTTAGATATGTGATTAAGGGTTTTGATTCTTCGTAGGCTACTCTGGCCAATGACTATACAACATCTGTTTACCATGTAATGTGGAGTCCTGATCGAATCCTTTTTGGCATGTACAAATGTCACTTCTGCTTGTATATTAACTATGAAATTAGGCAATACATACATGCAAATTGATGAACAAAACTAAAGCGCTGAGAACTAGACTTCATTGCAATATTTTGAGGAAGAAGTGTTCATAAGCTACTATTACTGATGATTTGTGGTGCTTACTTTAGGTGTTGCTTATTCCAAGCACATGGTGCACATATACTCATATCATGGTGGTGATGACATAAGGAGCCACCTTGTCTAAACAAGGAGAAAAAAAATTGAAACTTCTTTCTTTTGCTGACAATTACCACCTAAATGCGAATACAATTTGATTTTGACTTTAAACTAATGTCTGATATAGCTCGAGGCTCATGTTGGAAGTGTTACTGATCTTGCCTTTTCATATCCCAAAAACCAGTTATGCGTTGTGACATGTGGAGAGGACAAGTCGATCAAGGTATATTCTGATTGTTTTCCTCAGTGTTACAATGTTCTGTTGTTTGATCCCTTTTAACCAAGCTACTATAATTATGTAGGTATTGGATGCAATGACTGGGGTTAAGCAACAAACTTTCGAGAGTCATGAAGCACTTGTATATTCCATTTGTCCACACCATAATGAAAATATTAAGATGCCTAGTTATTTCACGTACTAATAAGGACACACTGCAAGCATGGCCAATCGGTTGTACCCTTGACTATACACTAGACTCGGTAGGTCAAGAAATTTGGTTCAAATTGTATAAGAAGTGTGTCTGTGTTTTAATGGACCTTGTTCATTTCAAGGGTTTTGCAAGTCTTCTGACTTTTAACCTATCTTCATTAGAATATGCTTGTTAAACATGGTAACATGGTCTAAAGATCAACCTGCAAATTTGATTCTTTCAGGCGATCCTACTAAGCATTAACAACTAGGTAAAGGTCTTTGCAATAATGACTTCCTGCTTAATTCTACGTTCAGAAGGAAAATTCTTCTGCTTCAATTATTTGTTTTCCCTTGGGTTTCTCCTTCAGTTATGATTGTTTAAATTTATAATAGAAGGCTGTTTATTGTGTTTGAGTAGAGCAGCAATTGGCGATGTTATTTTCTTTGTTTTAAATTTGTTATACATTTATGGTTGTGTACACTCTATGACAAAGAAATTTTATAATTTTTTTTTTAACTTTTATAGCTGTGTACACTTTATTACAAAGAAATTTTATGATTACTCATCATTCTCGGATGCTATGTTTAAATAACTAGAGTTCGAATGAATATGCTCTATCTGTGCACGGTATTGAAATTGATTATACAATATTCCTCTAGTGTAGTCCATCTTCTCAACGGCAACAGATGGGAAAATTAAGACTTGGTTTTATGACAACATGAGGTCAAGAGCTGACTATGATGCATCGGGTCACTCTTCTACCGTGATGGCATACAATGCTGATGGAACAAGGTTCAGACCATCACAATGCATTTCAAGCTTGATTTCATCCCGTGTCTTTCTTTTTGATCGAAATAACCTATTTTACCAATTTTATTGGCCTATAGGTTGTTCTCATGTGGGGCCAAAAAAGAAGGAGAGTCGTACTTGGTTGAATGGTATGAAAGTGAAGTGGCTATCAAGTGTACATATCGTGGACTAGGAAAGAAATTTGGTGGGGTTATGCAATTTGATACAACCAAAAATAGATTTTTGGCTATTGGTGATGAGTTCATGGTCAAATTTTGGGATATGGACAATAATAATCTACTCACAAGTATTGATGCTGATGGTGGATTACTGGTAATTCGTTGTTGTTAATTTATTTTGACTGAATTAGGCGAACCTTTTTAATAAACTAACTCCTTAAATTTTCAGGCTTCACCTTGTATTAGATTTAACAAGAAAGGAATTCTATTAGCTGTCTCAACGAGTGACAATGGACAATGGACCTTTTGATGCTTCTAGAGTTACTCTTGGACCTCTTATGAAGGTAAGCTTTTTCAAGTGTACATTGATTTCATAGAGATGAGCTTGCTAAGGTCCTGTTTGGTAACCAGTCAAATAGTGAAAATTTATATTCTTTTGTTCCGGGGAGTAATTTCAAAAATCCGTTTGGTAAATTTTTTGTTTCGGAAACTTTTTTATATATTTTTGTTCTCGAAAGTAGATTTTGAACATAATCAAGAAGTAGAAAAAAGTTAATTCTTTATTCCCGGAACAATTCTAGAATCAAGTCAACCTATTTTTACTTTTTTTTTTCTCTTCTTTCTTCTTCCCACTCTCTTGTTCTTCAAGTATTGCTGTTTATCGCCGCCATTACTATCTACTGCTGCCCTCGTCGTCCGCTGCCTATCATCGCCGGAGGCTTGCTAGGCCAGGGCAAGGTCTGCGAGCTCATTGGTGGCTAGGCAAGCCTCGTTGGGGCCTCCCCTAGCCCTTTGGAAAGCCTCGCCTGGCCGAGTGAGGCTCGGCCCGGCCACCGGCGGGGCTCAACCTCGCGAGGCCATCGTGAGGTCGGCGTCGCCGGCCAAGGCCCTCGCCAGTTTGCCGGTGCGGCCTCGCCGGCCCTCGTTTGGCCAATTGCCGGTCATCCCAAGGCTGGCGACCAGCAGACGTTGAAGAAGAAGAAGAGAAAGAAAAGAAGAAAAAAGTAATAAAATTATTTAAAAATTATAAAAAAATGATTTGGATTAGAAATTTTCATAAAGGTACCAAACACTTGATTTATTTTGGGAATTGAAACTTTGGACAGTTATCAAACGACTTGAAATATTTAGAAATTATTCTAGGAAGAGAATAAAAGAAAACAATTTCGATCGGGACAAAAAGCGTTACCAAACGTCTTAAATGTCTTGAATCTTGTACCACCACCAGCAATTGTGATACTTGGTTCTGGTGATGCTGCTTGTAGGGCAAGCCTGGGTAATAAAGGGGTTCCAGTGGCAATATTAAAATGTTTGATCCAATTTCTAGAATCTTCTAGATGGGCATTTGGTAGAGAAATCTAGAAAAATCCTATAAAAAAAAAATGGCAGAAGTGTTTGGAGTCCACCAAAGTTTTGTGTAAAAAAATCCATAAAATTATCTCTGCAACATGGCAAAGATAGCTGCCTTAAAATAAATCTTTGACTCAGGCAGAGATTTTTGCATGTCTTAGTCGATGATGTAAGCCGATAAAAAGGCTTAGGATCATCCAAAATCAAACACATTTAGGGCTCTTTTTTTTTTTTTTTTTTCTCGAAAATCAATTTAAAATAAAAATTTGTTTGGTAACATAATTTTATTTTTCATTTTTGAGACAAATTTTAACTTATAAATAAATTTGGAATATAAATAAAAAATAAAAAAATTATATATTCTTATTTCTAAGATAAAAATAAAAATAAAAATTTTTCTCATTATTTATCCTTGTCATTCGCGGCTGTCACCAGTTGGCCGGCCACCCACCCGCCGGTTGCCCTCCACCAATCACTAGCCGCCTGCTAGTCACCATGTAGAAATTTTAAGGTCTAAATCTCTTCAAAGTAGAAAAATCTATTTATGACTAGAAATTGTACGTAGAAACGGAATGGTTATAAACCTCTTCTCCTTCGTTTGTATTATAAAAGCCTCTTTTTTTTTTTTCTAAATCCTTGTGCTCCCTTTCTTTGCCCAATTCTTTTACATCGGCAGCAGCTGACGTGCGGAGCATTTTTTCCTCACATCCATCCAGTCATATTTTAACACATTTCTGTGGATTTTGAATTAAAAAAAAAATTCCTTGATGTTCCATAGGCCATAGACCTGGGACTAGCCGGCTGCCGCCCTTGAACGCCACCGTTCCGGAGGCCGAGCTCCAAATCTAGCCTAGTTGTGGCCTTGACGCCACACTAGATCTAGTCCACCTTCACTTGGTTGAAGCTCGTCCATGGCCGCCTCCAAATCTGGTCGAGCTCGACTTCACGCCAGATATCGTCTGCCTTAAAAACGGTTCGAGCTCGGCGACTCCTCCATGACTGCCGAGAAGCCGCCGAGATTTCGGTCACAACGTCGAGCTTGGCAGCCATAGAAGGCCGCCACTCCAAATGTAGAGGCTCAATGGCAATGGGGGCCGAGCGTCCAGATCTGGCCGTGGCGAAGGACGTGACATCACCTCGAGCTGCAGCGATAACCGCCGTTAGAGGTCGCCTTAAGAGACGGCGTTAAAAGTTGCAGACGGCCATGGACAGAGCATGTAACAAGAAAGGAGACCAAAAAAAAAAAAAAAGAAGCAAAGAATGGTGGGGAACAATAAGAAAAAGAAACATCTTTTCCAACTTTTCAACAGCATCACCGGGATGAGCCACGCAGACGACCATGGACGGCCAGATCTCGAGAGCCAACAGTGTCGCCGGCCATGGCGGTGCAAGGTTCGCGAGTGACGCCGATGGCCATGGACGGCCAAATCTGGAGAGCCAGTAGCGTCACTCGTCTAGGTGATGGCCACGGCCATGGTCGGCCAGATCTGAAGAGCCAGCAGCGTCACCGACGCATCATCGGCCATGCCAGCTCGTCCGAGGTCAAGTGGCTGGCTTTGGACGAACGAGGAAGACGAAGCTAGAGGAAACAATTCCACCACTCAAAGAAACTCCATATCAATCTTTTTTAATTTAATTCAAGACATGTAAATTTTTTTAAGTGGATATCAAGGGAAAAATCTCGCCGCATCAGCAGTTAACACGGCGCTTTGAAACTACAAAATATTTTCTCCTTTGCTTCTCGCACATCTACACGCACTAGCATATAAACTAGAAAACCATCAGGCAGCAATGGTTGGTATGGGAAGTGGCATCATTACTGCACTAGGTTGTTAAATGTTTTCAACGAGCTTTATTTGTTGCTGACGCTGTTAGTTAAATGATGCAATAATTGCATTTGTATGTGCATGTTTATTGGGCGTCTTTCAATGACATCCTCTCTTTGGAGCTCTACAGGACAGTGAGAGCATGGCCGATGTGAAGCCCGGAATTGCTGATGACTCAGGAGACAAATCACGAAATTGGAAACCGACAGAAATCAATGAACCATCACAATGCCGGTCCATAAGGCTGCCTGATAACTCTACGGCTGCAAAGGTACAAACGATTGCCAAATTAGGACGTTCTTATGCAGCATTTCTTTTCCACATTAATCTGTCATGTTTCTACTTGATAAGCACAAATTTGAATACGGGTCGCATTTAATGCACTTGCTTTATTAGTTTTATTCACATGTGGTCCAATGATTTATCTCTTAAACCTTGGCACTCAAGGACTTTGTCATATCTTCATTTGGCATTTTATATTTGACTGATTGTTTCAACTATACAAATAGGAAAGGATAAGATCAACATTAATAAATCTATGATGATGGCGTGGCAATTGTGCTTGCGTTATGTTGGCTGTGGAGGTCATGAATTTTACAATAACGTTGAATAGCAAGATGGATGATTCCTGATTTAGAATGTAATGCTATATTTGCATAACGAGAATTTTTTATACTTTGCTTGGAATATGGATTGTTCTGTGGACCTTCATGCAGTTACATGTGGTAAAAGACACAGATTCTTCACAGGATGAATTTGGCTTTATACATGGCATGCAAAGTATATCATTTTGCACCACTTTGATGCTTGTGGGGAATGCTAAGCTCGTGAAAACTATTTTGAGCTTGTCAGTTCCCAGAAACTTTGAGTGGAAATTTACCTGCTGAATCTAGATATACAAAAGAATAGATAGACAGCTAGATGGTTTAAGTCAAGGTTCCACTTTTCTTTTAGTAACTGTTTCAACCGGGTTTAGATGTCATGTGTATCATATGCTCTATTCATATGTAAGCATACAGTATGTATATATAAATATGTGTGCGGGTGCGTGCGTGCGTGCGTTTGCATGGATTTCTACATCTATCAATTAGTGCCCAAATCTCTGGCATCTTTCTTCTGCATTTCATTTTAACTTTCGGTATTACATTTGATTGTCATCACTGAAGCTGGTAAGACGAAACAGGTCCCGAGATTAAGCTATACAAACTCGGGTCGTGCCATTCTGGCATTACAATCGAATGCTGTACACAAGCTCTGGAAATGGGAAAGAAGTGATCAAAACTTAACGGGCAGGGTAAGGAAAAAAGAGGCAAATTCTTTTGTTGTTTAGCGTATTGTTAACTACATTGATTCTTCTTTTCGCAGGCTACAACTAGTGTAGTACCACAGTTATGGCAACCGCCCGGTGGGAATTTGATGACCAATGATACATGTGGTGCAAATCCTGAAGATGCAGTTCCGTGCTTTGCATTGTTGGAGGGTCGTCCTTTTCTAATATCAGCATCAGGGGGGGAGATCTCTGTGTTCGATAAGAGGACTTTTAAGGTGAATATTTTCCCTAAGAGATGTATACATCCTCCTGTCAGTTTTTTGTAGCACTATCCACAAGGCACGAAATGATGAACTGCCCCTTTGTGCTGAATATGCGTGCAGTATTTCCTCCACATTTTTATGGGAGCTAAAATTAATTGGTTCAATCATGTATAAAAACGTATTGAGCTCTAATTGTTAGGAGGTCCATGAAAGCAATTGCTCCGATTTTCATGGGGATTATCTGTTCAAGAGTGCAGCATGTCCCTTTTTACTTGCTAAGCGAGATAAGGGCTTTTCAGTGTCTTAGATGGAATCGTTTTGCTCTTATTGATTAAAGAAAACAAGCAGTGCTTTTTTTAACCCGTCTAGAGATCTATTGGTCCAACTTGTTCTCTTCCTTTCCTAAGAAGGGAGATGCCATTGAGGCAACATGTGTCCCACTGTTATTTATAAAGTTGTTAATATTATCCTGCTTGCTGATATGTAGACGTTGCAAAAATTTATGCTCCCGCCACCACCAAACAATGACATTATTGAGATTATTGAGATTATTGAGATAGGAATGGAGGACTCCGCTATCCAAATTTACAGTGCTCGAGCTGATGAGGTGAGACTTGTTTTCATTGTCGTTGAAAGTTAACCTTGTGATTATCCACAACAAAGTTACGGATATTGACTATTTTACTTTCTCAGGTCCAGAGAAAACTAAAAGGACATCGAAGAATAATTAAAGGCTTTGCCTTCTCAACTTCCTTAAATGTTCTCATGTCTTCCAGTGCTGATTCTCAGTTACCAGACCACTGCTTTTTTACTTGCTAGTGAGACAAGGGCTTTTCTCTGTCTTTAGTAGGATCTTTTTGCTCTTACTGATTAAATAAAACAAGGCAAGAGCTTTATTCAACATTCCATAAATCTAATATTCGAAGTTGCCTTCTCCCTTTCGCAAGAAGGGAGACGCCATTAAGGCAAGTGCCTCATGGCACATATGTCCAACTGTTACCTATAAAGTTGTTAATACTATTCTGCCTGCCAATATGCAGACATTGATAACATTTACACCCCGACCACCACCCATAACATTTCTGGCTTCTTTTCCTTAATGTGTATATGAAGCAATAGGAAGGGAGGACTCCTCTATTCAAATTTACAATCGTCGAATTCGCAAGGTGAGAACTAATTTTATTGTTGTTCAAAGTTGACCTTGTTATTATCCGCAACGAATATATGGATATTGACTGTTTCACTTTCTCAGTGGGTGGCATATCTAAAAGGACATCAGAAAAGAATTACAGGCCTTGCCTTCTCTAACGTCTTAAATGTTCTCGTGTCTTCCGGTGCTGACTCTCAGGTACAAGACCACTACTGCATCTCCCTTTCCATGTAGACATGCCTATGTTTTGGGCAGAGATAGCAATGTAGTTTAACCTGCTCCAAAAAATGGGTTGATGTTGACTCTGGACATATTGATGCTTACACCCTCATCATACGTCAGTACACGAGGCATCCTTAACTAGGCAGAATAAATCCTTCAAGAAAACTTCTTCTTTTGTGGTGACAGATTAATCCCATCCCGTTAAGTGGGAAATAAAAAAGCTGTGCTGTCCTGTTGTTGCTTACAACTGATGCTTGGTGTTATTCTGATATAAAAATACAACGTAAAATTTTATTGTTTCATTTGTTAATCAATGTTGATGTTCCCTTTGATAATTGTCGATTGTCGTTGCAGTTGTGTGTTTGGAAGCCTTGGAACACTGATAGATGGACAAAGCGGACTAGTAAGTTTTTGCAAATGCCGAATGGGCGAGGAGCAGCGCCTCTTGCTGATACTCGTGTTCAATTTCATGTGGATCAAATACATCTGCTAGTTGTTCATCAAACACAGATAGCCACATGTGAAGCTCCTAAACTAGAACGCCTCAAGCAAGTATTGAAGAGTTTTTTTTTTTTTTTTTTTAAATTTTTTTTTATTGTGCACGAACTAATCTCTCATCTCGTCTTGATTGCATAACAATAATCAAAATATTAGGTAGTATGAGTTGCTTCGTGCCAAATGTACTTTTTTTGATTCGTTGTTGATCGCAACTAGTGGGACACTCGAGAAGCTAGTGCTCCAATCACAGATGCTACATATTCATGTAATGGGCAATCAATATATGTGAGCTTTGAAGATGGGAGCATCAGTGTTCTTTCTGCTTCTACGCTCAGATTGATATGTTGTATTAATCCTGCCGCTTATATCCTTCCAAAACCTAGGTAAGTTGGTTATTGCTGCTCAGTTAACCTCATTCCTTTATAGAAAATGGCAAGTCTCATTTGTGAAGTTCTAATAGTCTCACGAGTTATTCATTCCTCACTATTGTATTTGGCAGCTTGAGAGTCTACCCACTAGTCATTACAGTGCATCCATTGGAACCTAACCAGTTTGCGCTAGGGCTTACTAATGGCAGCGTCTATGTGCTTGAGCCATTGGAATATGAAGGAAAGTGGGGTGGTTCTCCTCCTATTGAAAATGGTGCTGGGCCTAGCACGACCTCTGGTGCAACGGATTCAGATCAACCCCAAAAGGTAGTGCAGGCCATGTCTCTCCCCATGAAACTTTTGAGCATTACAATGCTAAGGCAGCTTTCCTTTGCCGCACTTGATTCAAGTTTTGTGGAAATGCTGCAGAGGGTAGATTTTACTATCTTCGGGTACTTCCTTGGGACATAGTTCAGTGCAGTTTGTCCTAATCGACTTTTGCTCAAATCTTGTGGTGATAACTTGTTTTGTTATATTCATATAGGCTGACTGAAAGTGAAAAGAGAAAAACATAAGATTAGAGTGTTGTTTTAAATACAACAAATTGGAGGTAGAGAGGATACCTTACTTCCTACACAACTAGAAATTTAAGGACTTGATTACACTAGTTAGTCAACTAATGCCTTTTTAGTACCTAAACTTAATTAATGTGTAAACTAAGTGTCCATGCAATCTTTGACCATTTTATTAACTTGTGTTACTAAATGATGTCCATGTTTGAGTGCACAATCAATTAAAAAGTAAACAATCACAATCAATATGATAGAAGTAAATTAGAAGAAAGTAGACCCAATGGAGTGTCAAGCGAAGAATCACGTGACTTTGTTATTAGGCCTATGGGCAGCATTCAAATTGAGTCCAATTCATCAAAAGACTGCTCTACCTAAACCTAAATTAAATTAAAGTTACTTATTAAAATCCCCCCTAAACTAATGTGTACTAACTAAAGAAACTAAGCTAAATCTAGTATCACAACTTAACGACCTAATCAAGGTCTCTGTTTCCAGCAATTTTCAATTTTTCTCTTTTTTTTTTCAATTTTTTTAAAAATTAATTGTTACATTTTCTTAGAATAGGGACCCGAGCCGGCCCGGACATGAGCCGCGCGCTGATCTCACGAATCTGGGACAACAACTAATAAGCACAATTCGGGCTCTTATGTTCAGCCCCTTCAATTTTCACTTTACTGAGCCCAATTCTAATTATACCTATTTTAAGCCCATTACCTATCATAACTACTCTAGTCCATTTTCTCTTCCAACTTCACCTAGTCCATCTTTAAGCCCGATTTCTATTATAGATAGATTAGACCCTAAGCCCACTCTAAACCAATCTCATTATTATATTTAAATCAAATTTCCTCTTTTCTTACGTCTTTTCGTCATTTTTTTTATTATTATTTTCTTCTTCCTTCTTCCAGCCCTTCGTCCTCTTGAGCAAACCGAGAATCTAACCAGCCATTTTCTCACCGATGAACTCCATAGAGACGTGACAAAAACACATGTGAAATTGTAGAATGAAAACACAAGAAAAATTTATGTTCTGATTTGGTCTCGATAACAATGAATTTTAATAAGAATTAAATCCGAATGCTAATGTACTAACTTGCAACAAGTAATGTATGCTAAAATTTCTTCCGATTGAACTAGATCAGGAATTATTTCACTGACGTATCTAAGAGACATTTCATCAAACAGTCTGTGCATTGAAGGGATTGAATCTGATCATAAATCGAAGTTTTGTTTTCATCTAAAATTAATGTCAGAATCACGAAGCCATGACGAATCATCAAATTACAACCTTGATCATCAGTAATTTTCACATGAGTAACCTGAACGTGGTCCAGTCATGCATCTTTTCAAAACAAGGCAGGAAAGAGGAGGATGAAATTATCTTATCAAGGATGAGTTCTTGGTTGAGAACTAAGGGCTAATGAACAAACTAAGGGCTAGACATGGTCTGGCTTCTGGGCATTTATGCGTCCGACTAATGCAAGTTGGACTTCATAGATGTGGATGGGCCATGGGCTTGGCTTGGACGAATTGGATCGACCCCATCGCATTGGATAGATTTGGATAGATATCATTTCCAATTAGGTGATGAATTGAAGTCCCTTCAGTTATTATTTTTCATATTCTTCATTTTGGTTTCATTTATCCATATCTTTAATATAAACAGCCTAAATTGCCGATTTTCCTTCAATTGTTAACTTAAAAATCAGGCATCCACAGCAGGTCCAAGACCTCAAAATTGGCTGAAGCAATTTCCTAAAAGTCCTTGTAATCTTGAAGGTACTACAAGTGAGGAATGTTTGACAAACCCTTCACAAAAGCTGCAATGCCCATTTTCCATTGTCCAAGAAACTCCCGACATTAATTATTTATATTCTTTTCAAAATAATTCATATATTTTTAGATAGTCATAATATGAACGAGTCACCTAGCAATTTCTATAAGAGTCGAATTGTTAATTTGAAACATTCCAGCTGAGAATTATAAAAGGAGATTGCCAATAGCATTGGGAGGCAATTTGGTAAAAGAAGTATTTTGAGTTATAATAAGTCAGAATTCAACAAAATGTCAATTGAAGTGCTTAATCATGAAAAAGAATAAGCGATACCGATATCAAAAGCCAAAGAGCTGTTGGCAGAATCAAAATTTCCTTTTCATCTCCTGTTGGTGTATAAACTTGTTATTTAGCTCCGAAAATAATAAATATAAATGTATGTTTATTTTGTCACATAGTTTAAGTACTACTTTCAAGAATGCCTTGATTTGATAGGTAGAACCATAACAACTAAACTGGGAAAGGTCTTTCTTTAATTTTCGTCGTTTGGCCGTGTATATATTTACAATGTTAATAGTTAACTGACATTGAGAAATGCTGTGGGTAGTAGCTCTCCTTCATCCTTACGATGAATGTCAATACGACGAAAATAATTAACGACATTCAAGCCATTCTCAATTACTTGCAAGCATCTGCACACAAAGTGAAACCTGCTTATTTCCGTCTTCGACTGGGCTTCTTACTCTTCTAGCTGGGGTCGACTGCTCCAAAGGCACTGCCACACTGGTAATAGGGTTCTTCCTCCTTTAACGCCATCTTTATCATTCATCTTATCGAGAGTTTTCTGGGCTCCAATATACACCTTAAGGTCTCTGATCTGTGAAGGATGACAAGGGACATGCCACTGTCAACGCACACTATGCACGCCCGCGCACAGAGTTTTCACAATATTATATACAAATTATTACAGTTTTAAGGCTAAAAGAAAATACCTGTTCTTCTAAGTCAAGTATTTGTTCATCCTTCAACTTCAGTGACAGAGTTTTCCTGCAGATGCACAGAAGCGTATGTGTCCTCCATTCATGTCAAATTAGAAGGGAAGACAAAATTGCTGACAGCTTTAATTGACTGGAATCATATACTGAAAAAGTGTCGGTACAATTGACAATAATGCTTATTGAGGAAACTAGTCCACGTAACTTCAATGAAGATGGACAAGACGAGTATACTTCAAAAGGCTGCATGAATTTCTCTATAGAGAAAATGTTGTAGGCATATTAAGGTACTTAAAAGGCATCTACACCTATATTGCTTGACATGTGAAGCTCAAATAAGCTTTAAGTCTACCCACTGTATCTTCTTTTCCTTTTATTTTCTATTTTGTGAAAGTTGGAAATGTCGACATAACGCACTATGAACAACCAATTGAATTTTAATTGGAATTAGTAGAATTTCAATATTGAACCGTATCAATTAAAATTTGAATCCTGAACCATCACATCTTGAACCATCACAAAATAATGTTCAAATATCTCCAGTGTGTAAAAAAGTACTTTGAAATTGGACCACCACCATGAAGATTTTAACATTGATTTCTGTCGATAAAGTTCAACCTCTAAAGCAGTAGCACTATTTCTTCAGAGGAAAACAAAATTACAGATGGAGCATATATAAACAAAAGAACAAAATTATGGAGAGCACTGACACATGGAACTTTCTCCATACGTACTGCGTTCTCTCCTTTCTCCCTTTCCCCTTTTTGTCTCTTTCTTTCCCTCGTTAGAGTTTGTCCCATCTTGCCACTTTTTTAAAAGAATTCAATAAAAAAAACACCAAAAGCTTTTTCATCTCCTTGCCACATCCTCCAACTAATAATTAACTCAAACTTAATTATCCTTCCCAAGTATGGTGAAAGGAAGGCATATTAACCATGTGATAAACTCTTACTCATCATAAAATGACTTTCGTTCTTTTGCCGTTTGTTATGTGTCACAAGTCACGTATAGTTGCTATTCACATATTTGAATTAGAAACTGTATTTCCTCTTTCTTCTTCGAACTTTAACCTTTTTAACCTCACATCTAAAAGTCCATGCCATGTGAACACTTCCTCTTCATGATACCCTTCCCGCTTTTTTCTCATCTTCTCAAATGTCTGTTTCCACTTCCTCTCTCACAACCAACCTCACTTACATGAACTATTACTACAATGCTGCTTCATTTTACTGATTAGTTTTATGAGACTATGCATGCTATGGTATTACTTGTCTGGAGAAATCAGCAACGAAAAATACCTTTCTTCAATTTCCTTAACCTTTTTCCGCATCATATCTTGGTTCTTGATAAGAGTTTGATTAAGCTGCAACCACAAGGAACGGCATCCGTTACTGTTATGAACGAGTGAAAACTATTGCATCTGATTGTAATATGAAAAAATGAGGCACGTGAAAAACAAGCAAAACAACAATCAGCCTTGGCTTCAGGCAGCCCTCCTCTCAAACTTTAAACATCCAAAATCACAAAAGGTAAAACAGAGAAGACTAAAGCCTTACCTCTGCCATGGCCTTCTTTTCGTCACCAAGTTTCCCCAACTTACTATGGATCTCTTCAATCTTTGCAGTCACACCTTTCTCGATTGCTTCTAGTTTGGAATTTTCTTTTCTACTTTTGGCTTCTAAGAGAGACTCATAATGCTAACAGAGAAAAATAAAAGAATTAATAGGGGATGATATGTTCAAGGACTTAAAATGTATTCTTTAAAGTCAGTCTAAGGATGATGGCAGTCTATGTAACAAAAATGACAAACATGGGTTAGAAACGGAACACTATCACCAACAGTAGCATGGGCAGTTTTTATTTAATCTACTGGCTTTTGTACTTCTACTTCCGATACAACAGGTTTTCAATTCAGATACTGTTCCTTCTAAGACTATCCATAAAAAAAAAGCCAATAATAAAAGAGTCCTGGCACCTTAGGGAAACTCAATTCATTTTCTACCACAGATAAATTAGTAAGAAAACAGAAAAGAAAAGAAGAATACCAGAAGTTTTGCAATTCTCTCAAGCTGAGGCAAGGCCACTAGTTCTTTTATACTTCCTATATAAGCTCATTAGACAAATGCAGTATGCAAATCGACAGGTATAAAATGTTATACAACACGAGTGTAATTACTTTCCTTCTCTTCACAACAATTCTGACAATCCCATTGATTTCCAAGAGTAAAATGAGTTCACTTAAGGGAAAAAAAAAAGAGAGAGAAAAAAGAAAATGGAGAAACATTTTTTGATCTGAAATAACTAAACTAATGTTCTATTATGGTTTTCTCCTAAAATATGTGTACTTAAAAACCATTACCTAAAGCAAAAGCACAATTGGTGCAAGCTTTCACAAGTAATGCTTGTAACCATGGCTGATCAGTGAATATAATAAAAAGTGAAAGACTAAACAGGGAGAATTGAAATGGTCTTGGTATACGCATGCTTACTTTTCTTTGCACTTCCAGCTGATTTGAAGCTAGATGAATACAGTCAGCGTGAATCTACAAAAAAGTAAAGCTACAGTGTCAGAGTAAATGAAGAAAGTCTGACAATTATAATGGAGGTAATATCCACTTTGCAAGCCCAATAATGAACTTGTGACACTTGGCCAACAAAATGAACATGTGAAGCACAAAAACAGAAACCGAATCTTTCATTGTAAGTTGTCAGCACCTAAAACAGTAAAAGCATCATGCACCTCAAAACTTCAAACATTTCACTTAACTGAGTCCAAGCTCCAAATCTTTGCAGGGAAAGGAGAACCAGAAAACAAAAATATTCAAAGCATAAAAATAAGAGGACACATGAACCTACTACTTTGATTTTGCTACTGAAGAGTGCCCCACTAATTTCAGAATCCTCACTACAACCACAGCTACCACAATCTCCTTCAAGTGATTCACAGTATGAATTCATCTCCAAAAGCTTACCGTCAGCTTTTGATTGATTAAGCCGGTGAACATAAGCGTCCCCAACATAATCCCAAATTTGCTGTGTTCTTAAATCCAGAGAATAGCAATGTTGTGTATTTTTCCAATGGCTGATTGCGTGCTTATCTTTGTATCTACAAAGCCAGAAAAGAAAAGCTATAATGAAGACTATCCAATCACTAAAACTATAGAGTGAGCGAAGATTCCAGCACATCATGACTGAATCTATCATCTTTCACATCCGACAAAACCACATATCAGACAAACCCAAAGATTTTCCATTGTTCCACAAATAAAGCACGATGGCACCTCATCTTGCTGTTGGCATAGACGGCAAACCTGATAAAGAACAGAAACAGAATCTTCTTAACAATCTGTTAACAGGGGCATCCCTGATGATGTTGCAAAATGAAACTACATTTCCGATCAAGGTAATTTCTTGCAACCAAATCAAGATATGTGCCGTAATTGACATCTTTAGCAATGTAATTGGAACTTGCAATAAAATTAAAGGAAGACCCTTGGGACATCACCCGCATGGCAGAACATCATGTTGACTTATTTTAACCATAAAGATTGACAAATCAAGCAAAAGTTAGTATGTACATGTCTGTTTATATATCTCCTACATGGCACTTTTTCAACTTTTGATAATACATGAGTTCAAAGGTACTTTTTTGCTACAAATTGGCATGGACAGAGCATATTAGAACATCACTTGAAATGTAAAATACAACCATGAAACATCTTAGCTTCAAGACAGGAAATGTTTGAGGTCAAAGATCAGAATTTTGATATCAGTATGATCACCCTGTATTTGTGAACATACGCATAACTTATCGTGCATGCTTGGCCACTGCTATTACTTCTGTCACTCTTTGACTCATGAGAAATTTGAGATAAGAGTGACAGGACCATCGGATTAAACACATGTGATGAGACATTGCAAAAATTCTTGTGTCAGAACATGATAATCTACAAAAAGTAACTCCAAGAAGCCATACCATTGACCTATTCCAAATCTCCAAATAAATGTCATGATAATTTAAAAGAAATCCTGAACTTAGTAAGCAAAACAGAGTAAAGGAAAATTCTACTTTTCATTCATATATAGTCACGCTATTTCTAATCATGTCTCTATACTTTTAATTTGCCTAACCACGCCCATCTACTTTAACAAACTTTCCAATCAAGTCTTTCCAACACTAAATACAACCAAAATCAACTGAAGTGGCCCTTCGATGACAACAATGTATGATGCCAATAAAATATGCGGATGCCCACATGGACATGTATGGAAAAATTTAGCCAATGTAGACGACCTCGAAGTGTGACATGGACAAAATAATGGATGTCCACATTAGAAAAATTTTATCCATGTCACACAACAAAGACATCTGACGGTCCCATCAGCTGGATTTGGCCTGGTTTTGTGTCAGAGAGACTTGATTGGAAAATTGGTAAAAGTAGAAGAACTTTATTTAACAAATTAAAAGTACAAGGGACTTGATTAGAAAAAATGTGAAAGTACAGGATAAAAAATACCGCCACAACTGCTACAGCCAATATTAATTATCAAAAACCAACAATTAATCCACATTCGGCAGATTAACAGAGAGATGGTGGCAGTAGCTGACTAATTACATTATAAATTCATCTAATCCGTATCAGCAGAAGAATGTCTAACCTGACAAGACAAGTAAGTCCATTTGGTACCACATGAGCAATGAAAGGAATGGTCACACTGCGTACTCAAAATTCCACTGGTATCTGGGTCCAATCTCTCTGACATCAAAAGAAAAAAGCAGCAATTGTAAACAACTTTCTATAAACTCGTCTCACTGCAAGGGAAATATAATCAGCAAGGGAGTACAGGCATGGCCTACCAAGACAAACTGGACAAGAGGGTAGCTCCGTAAAGCCTGACGGGGGTGTGCTGGCTACATCAGCTGATTCCGTATAGTCCACTTCGTGCAGAAATAGAATATGGCATACCTCAGCCTGAATGTCCAGAAGATGAGTATTAAAAGTGACAGAAATCGACTATATGAAATCTCACAGCAAACAACAGGTGCAAGAAATTGCAAATACCTCAGCAGGCGAGAAATTCTTGCCATTGAAGGTGCAATAGAAACCATCAGCAGCCTTTTGATCCGTAAGCTCGATCAGCACGCTGTACCTATCTTCCATCCCATCATTCCTACATCAAACGCACAATTCGCAACACAATGATTACTAAAACTACTAAAAAGCATTTACAAAAGAACCCAGACCGGAAAACCCAGTTCCTCCGTCGGAATGCTTCCAAAAAATTGAACTTTCATCTCGGACACCCCCTAAGTCATGATCATGAGCAAATTTTCAGTAATCGAGTCCATCTCTTAGATTTCGTCAGCGAATTCTAATTCCTCGAATTCTCTCTTTCGCTTACCCAATTCATCTCACCAACTGTAAAAACCGGTCCGAAGTCCCGAAGAAGAGGAGGAGAGAAAACAGAAACGATGGAAGCCTTACCTGATGAACCGGAGCTCGGAGACGTCGTCGATCTGGGGGCCGCAGAACCGGATGAAGTCGTCGGGGGAGAAGTAATTGGGGACGGCGACGACGAAGAGGGTGGCGGAGCGGGCGCCGGGGCTCGAGAGGGGCGCGTGCGACAGCGTCCGGAACACGTGCACCATGCCCCTCCGCTCGGTGAACCTAGGGCTCCTCGCCGGCGGCGGCGGCGGCTGCGGCGGCGAGGAGGAGGAGAGCCGCCGTAGTCGGTGGCGAGGGGGTGGTCGGTGTCCACCGAGTGGACCCCGAGGAAGAACATCTTTTCCCCTTCGGACTTGCTGCGATCGCCGGGCTGAGTCGAATCGCCCGAGTTGGAGAAGATTGCAGGATTGCGGAGCAGAGAGAAGAAACTCGCGGGAACTGAGAGGAGGATTGGGCTCGCTTTCATTGCCCAATTATATTATAAGAATTGAATCTAAATGCTAGGACTGACCGGTAGCAAGTAATCTATGCTAAAATCTCTTCAAATAGAAGCGGATCAGGAATTATTTCACTGACGTATTTTGAAGACATTTCATCAAATAATTTATGCGCATCGAAGGGATTGAACTTGGTCATGAAATTGAAGCTGTGTTTTCATCTAAAATTAGTGTTAGAACCAAAAAGCCCTTACGAATAATCAAATTACAACCCAAATCATCAAGTGATTTTCACATGAGTTTACATGAATGTGGTTCAGTCATGCATCTTTCCAAAATAGAGCAGGAAAGGGGAATGAAATCACCTTGTCAAGGAGTTATCAGTTTTGGTTACTGGGTCAAGCTTGCACGAAGATCTGAAAAGTGTTGCCCATGAGAGTACGCGCTGGCAACGAAGCTTCAAACACCTTACATCTCAAAACTTGTCACCGAGCCACGTCCAGTAAAGCAATTTCATTA
Organism: Eucalyptus cladocalyx; assembly: GCA_017140615.1. NCBI lineage: Eukaryota > Viridiplantae > Streptophyta > Magnoliopsida > Myrtales > Myrtaceae > Eucalyptus > Eucalyptus cladocalyx. The sequence goes on from CM029518.1 coordinate 12,958,440, forward strand.
AAAGCTGTTGTAGTCTTGAAGAAGCCACAATTGTGAAATATTTGCCGAACACCTTACAAAACTTGCATCACCCATCTTTTACGGTCCAAGTTACCACAGGAAAGCTTACCAAACAGTCTCTCAAAAAAAAAAAAACTCTTCGTACATCTAACATTAATTATTTTTATTCTTTCCAAAATCATTCACATATTTTTAGATGATCATAATATGAGTACGTTAAATAGCAATTTCTATGAGAGTCAAATTATTATTTCAAAACCTTCAAGCAAAGAATTATAAAAGGAGATTGCCAATGGCATTGGGAGGCAATTTGGCAAAAGAAGTATTTCTAATAGGTATAGTAAAGTCAGAACTCAACAAAAACGTCAATTGAAGTGTTTGATCAAGAAGAAGAAGAAGAAGAAGAAGAAGAAGAAGAAGAACTCAACAAAAACGTCAATTGAAGTGTTTGATCATGAAGAAGAAGAAGAAGACTCAACAAAAACGTCAATTGAAGTGTTTGATCATGAAGAAGAAGAAGAAGAAGAAGAAGAAGAAGGAGGAGGAGGCAGGGGGGAGCGAAGAAGAAGAAGAAGAAGGCAGGGGGAAATGGCTCCCGTCTTTGATCACCGGTCACCATTGGATAACCTTTTCGTCGTGGTATCTCAATTTCCGATATAGCCACTAGCTACCATGGAAGAAGAAGAAGAATGGCTCCCGTCTTTGATCACCGGTCACCATTGGATAACCTTTTCGTCGCAGTATCTCAATTTCCGATATAGCCACTAGCTACCATGGAAGAAGAAGAAGAAGAAGAAGAAGAAGAAGAAGGGGAAGAAAGCAGGGGGGAAATGGCTCCCATCTTTGATCACCGGTCACCATTGGATAACCTTTTCGTCGCAGTATCTCAATTTCCGATATAGCCACTAGCTACCATGGAAGAAGAAGAAGAAGAAGAAGAAGGGGGAGAAAGCAGGGGGGAAATGGCTCCCGTCTTTGATCACCGGTCACCATTGGATAACCTTTTCGTCGCGGTATCTCAATTTCCGATATAGCCACTAGCTACCATGGCCCGATTATTACAAGTTCTAACTCCTGCGCTGGTCGCGCGGTCAACCATCAGTCTCATGAGGAACACATTTGCTCATTTCATCGAGATCACCATTCCAAAAAAAAGAACATTAGTGGTGTTCACGTGATATTGTTTGATTATCTGATTATGATGAAATTGATCATATTTGAATCTCTTTCTTTGATTTTAAACATCATGTACTGATTTAGCTTGAGTCTAGTCGTAAATTTTAGTTCGAAATGGCTATGATCTGTTCCTCAACCGATTGACCATACTCTGTTCGATGAAATGTGTCTAAGATCTTGTTGTGTATTGATTCCAGTAATCGTCCGATTTGAAAGCACATTAGTGGTGTTCACATGATATTGTTTGATTTTTCAATCTTCAGACATGATTACGAGTATATTCCATGGTTGCCAAGAATGAAACTGACTCTTCCTTGGTTTTCTCTGTGCTTCTTGAGATCCCTTGGTGATTAATGGTGGGCGCAGGCGAGAGGAGAAGGCTTAAGAGTCGCTGGCACATGCATTGACCTTTGGTGATGAGCATAGTATGCCTTGTCGAACAGAATCGAGACGATGTCGCTGAGTGTGAATCGCAATCACACCAATTCAGATCATGAAATTCGGCCAACACATGTTATGGTCACTAACTGGAGCAATGTTATGGCTGGTTGCCAGCTGCGTCCTTGCTGCTGAGTTGCCCCGCAATGTCCTCAACCACGCGATGTCTTGATACTTTGTTACAAAATCAATGAGTGTTACCTCCTTCACAATACCTGTCTTGTCCTTCGGTTGTTGATTACTACACCTTCGTCAATTTCATTGTCCAGAAGCAGGTAATCAATCTAAGAGCACCCACTAAAATCACATTCTATTTGCATCATCTACTTCCTGCTTCATTCTCTGTGCATGACATATTCTACTTCATTGCGTGCTGTTGAGGGAAATCATGGTCGACAAACAATATGAAGTGAGCAAGTTATACTTATTCTCTGTCTTTAGTTGATAAGCTTTTGCATATGGCAATCAATGAATCAACCAGTTAGGATCTACTTCTTTCCTTGGAAGCGTTGATGTTGTCGCTTTGTCTCTGATAGTGGGAAGAGTTTATTGTTCTTTTTGAACTTGCATAAGAATCGATGGAATGCTCATGGAGCAGTGAGTATCCGAAATTTACAAGTTATATGAATTGGTGTGTCCTGTTGCTGCATATGTTGGAGTTTAGCGCTTACTATTCATCTATGTCTGCTGAACCATTTGATTTATCACTTCAATCAACAGAATTCTGATAAGACACATGGCAATTGTGAGAGATGCCTTGAAACTGGCACTTTGGTGATGATAGTGCTACTTCCTGTCAATTGTATGTAATTGTTTTAGGAAAAAAACATTTATGATATTGGAGAAGTGAATATGTGTTGAAGGTGCCTTGGATTTGCAATAATAAAACCCTAAAACCCTAGTGATCTTGGATCCATTCATTGAAGAAATGGAGAGATATAATTTATACATAGACGATGTGAATAGGTCGCTGCTGAGCTTCTTGCATGTTTATTGAATTTAATTTGCATAATTGGTTGAGGCTAGCATTTGAGTAGTGCTGGAATTTCAAAACTGAGAGAAATTGAAGAATTTGATGTTAGATTATCTAAGTCAATGCTGACAATTAGCAGCATGTTTGAGCTAATCAAGTTCTGTCATCTGAGCATATTAAAGTTGTCGCCTAGTAGTGCATCACTTAGTCCTTTGTAGAGTAAATGCACCATTTAGTTAGAAATTCATGCGTAAGGTTTCAAAGAGGTGAGTCTAATGCAATATAATGAGAATCAAGCTGACATGTATGATGAATTCGCAGACTATACCTGCTTCTTGAATGGTCCCCACTTTGGAAGCCAATGGAATTGTAGGCATTTCCGTTTAAAGTATTGACTCTCGGGTGTTTAAACTGACTGTTGACTTTTGACTTTCCTTCTCCGCACTTGATTCAAGTTTTGAGGGATGCTGCAGAGGTTAGATTTTTCAGCCTCGGGGTACTTCCTCTGGACGTAGTTCAGTACAGTTTGTCTTAGAGTGGTACAATTAGCATCTCAATCAACTTCTGCTCAAGTCTTGTGGCAATAGTTTGTTTTCATTATATTCATTTAGACTGACTGAAAGTGAAAAAAGGAGAACATGAGATTAGGTTGTCGCTTAGAAGGCATTGTATATTCGAGATGGAGGCAGGTATCTGATTTTAGTTAGCAGGCTAAAGGACCAGAGGAACAGGGTTCTTCTTTTCTTGTTCCTTCTGCGTAATGCTGAAAGTACTTCTTTTATTTATTTTATTTATTCTTTTCAATTTGCGTAAAGAGCACTTGTTAGCAGGTTCCCCTTCTTGTTCTTTCCCTGCAAAAGCATTAACTTTATCTTTCTCTTGCACTCCTACTACGATGGTGATTTCAGTGCAACAGCACTTAGGCCTTGGATGACAACATAAACTTCTCCACGGTCAATCTCGATGTTTTGCTTATTAAACTACGCCCTTTCAGAATTAAGTTCCATCTTATTAAGGATGACGCAGCATAAAATTATGCTTACGGACAGAATGACTGGTCCTGTTGGGATTATTCTCGGACAGTTCCACTTGGGACTGAAGTCGGTTATACCTCGAGCTTCTATGGTGTGTTTAATAGCATGAACACTAGCAGATAGGAGCATGAGAATGAGCCTTTTTTTGATGTCATCTGTATTCCGATCACCCTTATTACCTATGTACTACGGTATCTGCCACCGAAGGTTATTATCTCTGTCACATGAGCCTAGTATATTGTTATCGGGCTTTAAACGAATGGAGAAGCTGAAACGGTGAAATGAGGGAAGAAGCCAGAAGTGCAATCCGAGAGTCTTGATTTGATTCATATATGGCAGGTTCAATCCTCGATAATTATGAATGTAGCATCTAAAAGAGCCATTCTTCTAAACATACTTTATAGTTGTAGCATATTAGCATCTAAAAGTTGGATGAGACGGATTTTTAAAAACTGTTGCAACTTTGAAGGTGCTACAACTGTGATGTATTTGTTAAATACATTATATGCAATCCACATTTTCATAGTTGAAACTGCCACAGGAAAGCCTTTTGAATTGGGGACTTAAATTATTATTCCCAAACACCAGCATTATTTGACCGTCCGAAACTTATCTACAATTAAGTTCGAAACTGCTAGAACTCACTTTTTCGAAACTTCATTTCTCCCCTCTTGCAATGCCATGGGAAAGGGGGAGTGAGTAATTGCCTGCATCCATATCCAATAAATCGCATTTATCATAATCATTGATCATATGAATATTACATAAGCTTTATATGTGAGACTTACATGATCCAATTAATTTTTTAAACTTTATCCCATCTCTACAATGCTAGGTTTCCAAGAAATGATGGGATCATAATTAAAGGATTGTGCTCCATCATTAGTGAAAAAAAAAAAAATCTCTCTTTTACGAAGAAGACATGATAAGGGTTTGTATTGTTGCTCCATAAGTAATTGAGTGCCTGATCTTTCGTAATCAAATATTAAATTCTTGAATTTCGTTTAATGTGGCGCCTCCACTTTTATTGCCGGGTCATGTGTTTTTTTCCCTGACATGCTTATTTAACATAATTGCTGACATGGCAGCATACACAACGAAAATCATACAAACTCAATTTAAAACAAAGGAAAAATATTCCTTTTCTTTTTTCCTTTTCCATTTCTTTCTTTTTACTCCCTCTTCCTTCCTCGGTATGCCTCTGGCCCTCGTCGCCTTCTCCACCATCAATTTCCACACCTGCCGCTTGCCACCACCATCAATTTCCAATGTTCTTGAATCTTGACATTGTTGGGGACCGTCACGTCCCGTCGAAGAAAAAAAGGGAAAAAAGATTGACAAGTTGCTTGGCCTGTCACATGTTAGAAACTTACCAACAGGTTTTGAAAAGTATACTGTAAAAATTACCAACTACATTAATAATCAAACAACATTTATTTTGATGGATTATCAATGTGTTAAATTGCTTAATTTTATTCAAAATTGTGAACCTAATTTGACCGATTTATCCAAATCAGTACATTAATGCCTGGGCATGTCTATGTGTAAAATTTTTCACATTATTTAGAAGCATGCACTTGAGCGAAGGGAATAATAATTTTTGCATCCTAAACATGATTGTCCTCCTTTGGTCCCTGAAGTGATATTTCCCATGATCCAAATCTACAACAAATTGGATCACATTTTTAATGCATCACTTGACCGATCTCATCTCATAACTAGAAGAAATGAATTTTGAAATATGAAATCATGGATCAATAAACCGAGACCTCGGTTAATTTTGGTACATTTTACATGAGACCCACATGATCTAACGGTCGTGATGCACCGAACTAACTTGAAGCCAATGACTCTAATGATTTATTGAACTCGTTTTAATTAAAATAAATTAAATAACCACAGGTTTCTACTCCATACCAAATAAACACGGGAGCCCTATCCATAAAAGAATCTCCTACTCTTGCAGAGGAAGAGAATCCAGCATGTGAAAGTGAGTAGTGTGTGTTTACCAGAAGAATCTATCATGCATGGGAAGAAAGATCTATCTCTTGTGATGTCCAGTGACTGCCTTTCAATTGTGAAGTGCATTATGGGATGAGAAGAAAGCCCATGAGATATTGGGGACATGATTGCCAGGCCTTGCCAGCTCAATTGGATAAGGTGGAAGTTGTCTGTTGTCCTACAAGGCTAATCAAGTTACGGATTGGTTCACTAGTACCCATTGAAATAGAAGTCTCCCTAACGTCCTACAAGGCTAATCAAGTTACGGATTGGTTCACTAGTACCCATTGAAATAGAAGTCTCCCTAACGATTGATGATCCTTACCCTGTCGGCCCAATTGAAATATTTTGTATATAGAAACTTATTTCTCTTCCTTTAGTAGAGCCTTTATGATTGAAGGAATGAATGTGCTTTCCGACAAAAAAAAGAAAACCAAAAGACATAACAAAAGCGATTTTTCATGAGATAACTTTTTTATCGAAAAATTGAATAAATAGTTCCCTACCCAACTACACCAATGTTTACAAGTGTAAATAATTTTAATCACTTATTTTATTTTTGGAGTGGTGCATCGTGATTCCATCGGCTGAAGTAATGTATCATTATTTTGAAAACCAATAAATGATTAGTCTGTTGGGTGGGAATGGGAAGAAAATAGTCCACTCTAGTTGAAAGAAAACGCGAATGCAATATATCTTTGACCGGAAGCCAAGTTAAAGATGTCACGCCCCGATCCTCGAGCACGCACACATCCTTCTCACTTGGTCGATTTTATAATGCGATATTCCGTGACAATGTATCGCCGACCTTTTCATTTATTAAGCACATGCGGAAGCAGTTAAAATCCCCAGACAATAAAATGATGAGATAGAAAAGTAGGGCCATATTTTTCATATTGAAATTTATAACCAAACTTTTATACAAAACACAATCCACTTCATAACTATTCACTTCAAAATGAATTCTCAAAAGAAGATAGACTCTCAGTCCATCCTGGCCATACTCAAGGCCCCTCTCGGGATTATCTTATTCTTCCAAAATCCTTCTCCTCAGGTTTTACCTTCGAGTCCTCCTTCCCAGACTTCTCCTCCTTAGCTTCTCATCAGGGTCCTAAAATGTTTTCCCAAAACTGGGATGAGACTACGTCTTAGCGAGTTCTACCCCACTAAGGCCGATTAGTAAACTATTATACTATAGGCTGCCTAAACACGCACAGGTCAGAGAACTTACCTTGGCTTTAGATCCCACCTGCAAGTCAGTACAATTCACAATAGGCACCTAAATAATCATATCACATATTGAAGTATCGATCAAATCGATCTAGTCGATTATATGCCAACGAGACCACCCATGGTCATTTCCATTCAGTCAATCAATTCACAACATCAAATCAAAGTAATGATCAATCAACCTAGTCGATTACATGACATCACGACCCATGCTCAATCGGCATATTCAATACTATCTATAAAGTCCTATCAAATCAGGACTACTCACCCAAAGCTGATAAATAGATAGCATAGCTCGCCCAAAGTTGATAATAAGGTATACAGCTCATCCAAAGCTGACATATCGCCCGTAGGCCGATATAGTATACCATATGCTCACCCAAAGCTGATAATATATTGATCACCCAAAGCTGACATATCGCCCATAGGTCGATATAGTATACTGGTATACTACTCACCCAAAATTGACATATCGCCCGAAGGCCAATATAGTATACCATATGCTCACCCAAAGCTGATAATATATTGTTATTCAGTCCTAACTGATAGAACCAATCACCGAGCCACGTGCATTCTCCAAGGTGATATATACATCCAATCATCGAGCCACATGCATTCATCAAGGTGATATATACTTCTAGTCACCGAGCCACATGCATTCTCTAAGGTGACATACTTCGTCACCGAGCCATGTGCATTCTCCAAGGTGACATATCTAATCATCAAGCCCCGTGCATTCTCTAAGGCAATGTACTAATCATCGAGCCACGTGTATTCTCCGAAGCGATATACCAAATCACTGAGCCACATGCATTCTCCGAGATGATGTACTATTCACTGAGCCACGTGCCTTTCATGATGATTCATCCCATTTCTAAAGTAATTATCCACAACATTAATTCGTATTCAATTTACCCACATAATCAATTTAGGAAAATATCCTAAATATCCACACTTAAATCAATTTGGTACAATTCAAAGCTCAAATAAATAAACAGATTGCACCACGACAATCAGCACGAGATTTCAGTCATCGGCCATCTCAATCTTAATTTCCAAAAATTAATTATTAAATATTAAAAATTCTGTTTAGCTCAAAATAAGGCCCAAGTAAATAAACAGACTGCACCACGATTACCAGCATAAATTTCCGGTCACTAGCCATCTCAATTGAATTTTCGGAAAATAAATAAATAAATAATTAATTTCGAAAATAAAATAATTAATATTAAAAATTCAATTTAGCTCAAAATAAAGCCCAATTAAATAAACGGACTTCACCACGATCATTAGCATAATATTTCGGTTCCGGAGCATCTCAGTTGAATTTTCGGAAAATAAATAAATAATTAATTTAATTCCGAAAAATAATATTTAAATGCCAAAAATCCCACTTACGCCCGAATCGTCAAATTGAAGCTCGATTAGGAGTCAGAAAATTTCTGAGATACTTCCAATAAATAGTAGACCACATCTACTTGCTAATTGCGCAATCAATTTATCTAAATCGCGTTACAATTGACTAATAATTGCTAATTTATTCTAATCTAACAACATAAACATAATTAATTAAAACTAAACCAACCTTAAGCATAATTAGCAAACTAATCCGGGATTAGTGAGATTGCTCACCAAATCGCACGCAAATCAGATCAATCCGACGGGGGTGACGCGAGAAACGATTCTTTCCAAAGCACGGCTTGGGTTCGGGGCCGGGCCCAAAAGCGGGCTCGAAGTCGCTGGATACCCACTCGGCCACTTGCTGTTCAAGGTTGGCCGAGGCTGGTCCGGTGGCTAGGGCGGCGAGGGGAGGCCAGCGGAGGGCAAGGGGAGCTCCGGCGGCCTGAACGGTGGCCGGAGATGGAGCTGGTCGGCGGTCCGGCGGCTTCTTCAGCTACTCCCGAAGCTGGACAGAGACCAAACAGCTAATGGACGGAGCTGCTAGGCGGCGGGGTGCGAGGGCGACATGCGGGCGACGGAGCGCGGCGGCGGGAAGGGCGGCGACGGCGAGCTGCAGCTTCTGCGAGCTGCTGATCTCCTTCTTCCGCTTTTGGTTTTTCACGAACAAGAAGAAAGGAAGAGGGGGGTTTCGGTCACGTGAGGGAGAAGAGAGAGGAGAGAGAAGAGATAAGAGAGAGAATAGATGGGTTTGAATGGTCAAAGAGAGAGGGGAAAGGCAAGTGGGTGACAGCCCACACTTCGGTGGAAAGGGGGAGGGAATTCGCACGAGGGGAGGGAAAGGGGAGAGGAGAGAGGAGAGAGGAGAGAGAGAGAAAAAGAAAAGAGAAGGGAGAGAGAGAGAAAAAGAAAAAGTAAATCATATTACTTCTCTTATTTTATTTTATTTTCTCTTTTCCTTTTTAATTCTTTTTGGTCTTAAATTTTCCTTCCGATAATTTCTTTCTTGAAATTTCGAACTCGTCAATAAATTGACGAACGGTGAGACAATGTCGCCCTAAAAAAAGGATTATGACGCGCTTAAAATTCGATTTAGAAATTGAGTTCAATTTCGTGGTTAAAAATCGATCGACGTGATTTTAGCCCAATTCAACTAATTAGGTAGCTTTTAGGGATTTTACTATAGATACATCCCTTAACGGCTTCACCAATAGGTTAATTAACTCGTGAGTGATCAAATTTCGAAGAAAAAGGCATAAAGACGCGTTGGATTTAAAACGCCCATTTCACTTTATTAAAAATGGAGTCGAATTTTAGGATGTCACAAAAGTTAAGTCTCAAAATGCTTACCACGATACAAATTGCAATTATAGGTGTGACCCCCCTAGATTCGGAGCTCATTATGGGCTTCGCACATATAGGCCCCATTGATCTTTCTTTAATTTAGATAAATTACTAACTCATTCATATATATTTCAAGATGATGAGGAAATCCACCGATTTCCATTTTTCCATTGAAATAAGAAATTTGGTTCATTCACTTTAAATATTTTGCCTTCTAGGCCAGTAAAAGTTCAGGACCTCATCAATTTCAACATTTTTTGCTTCACTTCTTAATCCTGAAAAGACTGAACCAATATTTGTAGTTTGTCTAGATATTTTAAATGACTAACAGAACTTTTCTTTGCCTAGATTACATCCAGGATTTCAATTTTTTTATTTTTCTCTCTGGGAGGGAATGATCCATCAAGCAAGCCCTCCGATTATTAAAAGCACCGCAGGAAAAAAAGGAAAAATACACTCTACTATGCCAGAAAGTCGCATTGCATAGTGAGGATATCTGTTGAATTGATGTTTGTTTTCCCCTTGGGCTGTTGAAAGATTGGACTGGGAGTCGGGGTTCTACTTCAACACGAGGGACTTCGAGGATTCGGCACCGAACGGAGAGTGGGACGATGTGGAAAAGTATCCATCTGGGTTCACGAAAGTAGACAATAATAGATACTCCATGAAGATTTTCTTCAAGACTCAGAGCAGAAGTATCTCGAAGCTCTGGACAAGTAGATCGAAAGTTTTTGGACAATTGATGGGTTCGACTTGTTTAGGGCTGTGTTAGCTCACTGGGCAACACTTTAATTTTCTTGGTTGTTGGTCTTGCATTATTGATGATTGCAGGAGGGATCGTGCTAAAGCTGTGGAAATTTTAGTCAAGGACTTGAAAGTATTTGCTGCATTCAATGACGATTTGTTCAAGGCGCAGTTACTGACGCTGGAGAACTTTAGGTACGAGGTCTTGCGTTGAAGAATCTTTTAATTTGTTGCTGACAGTTTTTCTCTAGTTGACCTTTTGTCTTTTGCTATCATCACATTGGCATTAAACGTATATCCTGCTTGCAGAGAGAATGAGCAACTATCAAAGTATGGTGATACCAAGTCAGCTCTGAGTATAATGTTGGCTGAACTGAAGAAGTTGATAGAGGCTAACCTCCCGTTTCGTCGTAAGCCTCAGTTTCCCACATTGAAGAACTCAAGATTACGCGCATTAATAAATCAAAGGTCCTTGGTGTCCTATTGCCTTATGTATTTTCTTGACTAAAGTATCGTCAGACTGACTGTTTCATGGCTTCTTGAAGTTTGAATTGGCAGCATCAGCTATGCAAGGAACCTAGGCCTAACCCTGACACGAAGACTCTATTTGTAGACCGCACTTGTGGACAACCAAATGGTGCTCGGGCGCCATCCCCTGTTGCTAATCCTTTAATGGGTGCCGTCCCCAAACCAGGGGCCCTTCCTACCATTGACCGCTCTTGGTGTAAGTCTGGAGGAGAATAGTTAGCCTATTTCCTCGGTAGTTTTTCCATTTAGATGTTGGCAACTCACGTTAGTGTGTTTTTTTCCTTTTGTGCCTTCCAGATCCTTTATTACAGCCCTCGCAGCCTCCTCCGGCCGCTCTTACAACATCTCTTGCTGGACGGATGGCAAATCCATCCTCGGTAGCTCGCCCCTCAGCATCCGCTGGACCAATAGGTTTGACTGCGCAAAATAATTCAGGCACATGAAGCTGCTCTACAATGTCAATTTCAAGTTCATGGCTACCATGGCCACATAGCTAGGTTTATGAGAAGTTGCAATATGTGAGGCTTTATTATATGCAGACTAGTGAAATTTCATCTTGTAGTTTCCACAAGTTCAAGCCGTTAATTTGACATTCTATTTACTTTTTGCCTTGTAATACAACTATCTTAAAGCGTCCCAAGACTTCTCTTACTAACAACTTAGCCATGGATTACCAAAGAGCATGTAAAATGTTTTTGGTTTTTTCTTTTCTTTAAATTCTTTTTTTTCTGCGTGATGCTTGCTAGCCCTCTGTAAAAATAAAAAATAAAAAATAAAAAATAAAATAAAAAACCAAAAAAAATTCAAAATTCAAAATACTATCAAAAAATTATTTAAAAAGTTCACATAAGCGCTGGTCATGCCATGTAGGATGGCTAATGTCTACATTAGTAATTTTCAGCCTAAATTAATTGGATGAACTCAATTTGCAAAATGTGAAAATATTTAGGATTAAATTAACATAATTGAAATGTTTATTACTGATAATGACACAAGTGTAACATGTTTAAGATTTTTTTGATAATTTTTCCCTCATATTATCATGTCTCACTTTTTTTTAGATTCTACCGAGGAAAAAAAATAATAAAAGCAATTGCTAATGATGGCTGATGATACAATAGTAAAAAACCAAAATAATTGGTCAAAGTCATGATATTGTAATGTCATCGGTTCATAATTTTTTATCACTAATGACAAACGCCTACATATGAACAAGTGATAATCTTTACCAAGAAGTTAGAGAAAAAAAGAGTGTCAACATGAAATAAGATGAAATAAGAGGTTCGACAAAATGAAATAAAAAGGAAAAAACATATCATTGGATATTTATTTGATCACAAATAACCTGTTAGCTGAGAAATTATAAATGTGACATCGAAAATATAACATTAATGTAAAATGTCAAAAACAAAAACAATTTAAGGAGTGCGATAAAAGTGATTGGTTGAGGAGGTGATAACTAGATAATCTTTAGGCATGATATGGTAGGAAAAGATCTAGTTTGAGAATCAAGGAAGATCTATTATGGGAAGGAGTCTTTTTGAAAGAAAAAGGTCAGATTGTGCATTGAAAATAATAATCCAACGAGTGATTTTTTTTTGTGATTGACTCATGTATATTAGCACCGGGAGCATTAGCCAAACAGTTTTCTTTTTAATTTCTCTTATTAGTGGAAAAAGCAAGTCAAGTCAAGAAGCACCTATTTAGGATGGTTTCACGCACCTTCTGCACAATGCCGTTGAAATTACAAGCGCAAGGATTATCCTTTGGTTTTCTTTTCTATTTCTCTTATTAATAGAAAAGGCAAGTCTAAGTCATCATATTGTCCTTTAGTTGGTTCATAATATCCAATCAATAATTAAAGAACTTTAACGAGTTTTGTCATCAATTTTCTTTTTTGTTTCTTTTATTAATAAAAAAACAAGTCAACTCAAGCGTGTTGGATCTCAAATTTCAATTAAAACTTCACATGCACTAGCTAGAAGTTTGACATCTATGGATTTCATTGTTCAGGTGTTAGCACAAGAGGTTTGAACAAAGATGGTATGGTATTAACATGTATTCCCATATATGAACTTATGATTCCACCTACTCAAATGGGGCCAACAATAATGCCTTGTACATTTGTGAAAAAGCAAAAAAAGGGTCAATCAGAATCATCTCATTTACATAATGAGATCAATTTAACACAAGGCCATAACTTAATTAGTTGTTATATTGTGCAAATCCAACTTGCTCAGGCACGGAAAAAAAAAAACTTTCATATATTCACTATGAATCGATTTTTAATTGTCTTGATAATTCAATATCAATATACTATAAGTTCTCTAGAATTTTTAATATACTGAATAAGCTAATATGCTTGTAGCTCCATTCAAATTGGTATATAGAGTTTCCTCCAATTCTCATCTCTGATAAATTGTTTGCATCTAATCTTCAATCGACATCAAACAACAATAACAAGGTGGCTCTAAGCATGAATTTGATGGCCGTCTTATGATTCTATGATAAAATAGGTCTCTTCTTCCCAACTATATGCTAATGCTCATATCATCATCATTAGGCGCTATCGCAATCTGCTTGTTATTAAATTAGTTGGTGGAGAATACGCACTTTCCGCATAATGCCGCAGAAATTGGGCGTGCAATAATCATCCTCTCCGTGCAGCATGTGTCTTGGGCCATTGGATGGCGCATCATGGGCTTTGAACATATAGGCGGATCGATTTTTTCAATACTTGAACATTTTCAATCTAAACAAATGACAACCCCATTCACATATAATTCCAGATGAAGAGGAAACCCTACCTATGTTGAACAAATTTTCAATATTCATTCTAGTAATGGAAGTTTGGTTCATTCACTCTAAATATTTTGCCTTCCATGCAAGCAAAAATCTAGGACCTCACTAATTCCATCCTTTGTTGTCAGAGGTCTCGATCCTCCAAAAAACTCTGGACGAATGTTTGTCTTTTCTCAGGACAACATAAATGATACTGAATTTTTTGCCCAAAGGAATTTATCCATCAAGAAAGCCCGCCAATTATTGAATGCACCATTATGCAAAAAAGAGAAAAGAAAAAACGAAAGTACTTTACAATGTGAAAAAGTTGCATTCATATTCTTTGCTGAATATATATATGCGTATACTACTTCTTCCACAGGAAACACGTAACCAGTAAACTGTGGGGCCTCAATGTCCATCATATTATCACATCTCTTTTTTTTTTTTTTTCTTTAGATAAAAATTATTTAAGGAGTGAGATAAAAATGACTTAGGGGAGGAGAAGGTGACTAGATAATTTTTAGATGTGATATGGTATGGAGAAATTTTAAGAATTGAGAGAGATTTATTTCAGCATTTTCTTTTCCATATCTCTTATCAATAGAAAAGGCAAGTTAGTCGTCATATTATTGTTTAGTTGGTTCATAATATCCAATCACTAAATTACAGACAATTTTAACGAGTATGGGTTGTTCTCATTTCTATTTTCTTTTATTAATAGAAAAGCAAGTCAAGTTAGGCAGTTTGAATCTCCAATTTCAATCAATGCTTCACTGCTAGAAATTTCACATCTATGGCTTTCACCATTCACATGTTATCGCAAGATACCAATTAGGAAGCTTGGTTCATTTAAGGTTTGTGCAAAAATAGTATGGCCTTAACATGTATTCCCCAATATGAACTTGCAGTTCCACCTACAAAGGAGGGGGGTACGTGAAGAGGAAAAAGAATGATCGAATATACTCATCTCGTTTACGTAATGAGATGGATTTAGTATAATGCTTCAACTAAATCAATTATTGATTGTGCAAATACAATCGTCATAATTGTCCAACTTGGCCCAGCAAGGACTAACAAACCTTCCCATATGATAATCCAATATCCATATATTATGAATTCTCCAGACTTGTTAATATAGTACATTTGCTAATATACTTTGGATATAGTCTCACCCAATTCTAGTGTCTGGTAAATTATCTACATTGAATCTTCAATCGACCTTAAATGACATATAATGATGTGGCTCTACGCATTATTTTGGTGGTCCGCCTCTGATTTTCTTATAAAAATAGGGTGCCTCTTCAAAATTATATGCCAACATGCATCTGATGATTCTTAGGCACTAACATGGGCAAGTAAGGGACCTTTGTGATATAAAGTCGGATTTGACATCAACCCTGCACATCAATCTTGCAAAGATAGAGAAAAGCGGTTCTCGCAATTTGCTTTTGATTAAATTAGTTGGTGGGGAATATGCTTACCAACTCGGAGCATCGGAATTGATGTTCGTTTTTGCTTCTATTTTTTTATTAATAAAAAAAACAAGTCAAGTTAAAAAGCACACGCACCTTTCGCATAATGGTGTGGAAATTACGCATTCAATCAACCTTAAATGACGTGTAACGATGTGACTCTAGGCATGAATTTGGTGGTTTGCCTCTGATTTTCTTATAAAAATAGGGTGCCTCTTCAAAAATATATGCCAACATGCATGCGATGATTCTTAGGCGCTAACATGGGCAAGTAAGGGACCTTTGTGATATAAAGTCTGATTTGACATCGACCTTGCACATCAATCTTGCAAAGATAGAGAAAAGCGGTTCTCACAATTTGCTTTTGATTAAATTAGTTGGTGGGGAATATGCTTACCAACTCGGAGCATCGGAACTATGTTTGTTTTTGCTTCTATCTTTTTATTAATAAAAAAAGCAAGTCAAGTCAAAAAGCACACGCAACTTTTGCATAATGGTGCAAAAATTACGCATTCAATCAACCTTAAATGACATGTAACGATGTGACTCTAGGCATGAATTTGGTGGTCCGCCTCTGATTTTCTTATAAAAATAGGGTGCCTCTTCAAAACTATATGCCGACATGCATGCGATGATTCTTAGGCGCTAATGTGAGGAAGTAAGGGACCTTTGTGATATAAAGTCGGATTTGACATCGACCCTTCACATCAATCCTGCAAAGATAGAGAAAAGCGGTTCTCGCAATTTGCTTTTAATTAAATTAGTTGGTGGGAATATGCTTACCAACTTGGAGCATCAGAACTAAATTTTCTTTTTATTTCTATTTTTTTATTAATAAAAAAAGCAAGTCAAGTTAAAAAGCACACGCACCTTTCGTATAATGGTACGGAAATTACGCGTACAATATTTACTCTTTTTGCATAGCATCCGTCTTGCATCATTGGATGGCAACTCAACATTATGTGCCTTTTTGGAGGAATCCGTTTTGAAAGAGAGAAAAAAGAGTAGATTTTTGATTGAAAATAATAAACTTTCCTTATCCAAATATTTTTAAAAAGTGTCCTACCGACATTTGTGTCATAATATGTTTTGGAGATTCATTCATGTCTATTAGCACCGGGAGCATGGGAATCTTGCTGGTTAGTTTTCTTGTCCTTTTCTTTTATTAATAGACAAAAAACCGAGTCAAGTCAAGAAGCACTTGCGTAGGATGGTTCTACGCACCGTCCGCAAAATGCTGCGGAAATTATGCGTGACATTATTGCCCTTGGGTTGTCTTTTCTATATCTCTATTGATAGTAAATGCAAGTCAAGTCAAGGTGGTGTTTTGCTTTGAATCAAAACACCTTCCGCACAGTTCTACGTTGCTCGGCATTGTTCAAAAATGCACTGCAAAGGGTGTTGCATATTGAGCGTTGAAGGCTGAGAATCGGTGGAAATCCCAGAGGTGAGCTATATATGTATATTTCCTTTGCACAACATAAATGACTAATAAATTTCTTTTTCCCATCCCGATTACATTGATATTGTGAAGTATTGCAATTGTTATGTGTGATAAAATATATTTTATAGTTGTAACACCTGAAACTGTTGTAAATTTGGAGGTACTGTGAAGTATTTGCTAAAACATATTATAAAAGTTGCAATACACGTTTTCATCATTATGGATTTCGCACAAATAAACACTGATAATCATATTATATCTTAGGAGGGAAAATTGTCCAAAAAGTCCTAAACCTATTGCACTTTTACCAATTATATCATAAACCTTTTAACTTTGTCAATTTAGTCATATACCTTTTTACTTCTTACCAATTGAGTCAATCTAATCAATTTTGGTCAGAAAATGCTGACATGGACGCCAGCGGTGCCACATTGGACCGCTGGTGTTGACTTTGATAATTTTTAATGATATTTTAATATTTTTTGAATTTTTTTTTGTTTTTTGTTTTTTTATAATTTATTTCTTTTCCTTTTGGCTTTCTTCTTGGTGTTTTCTGGTGGCCGGCCACTGGCCATAGGCGACGGCTAGCCACCAGTCGCAACCGGCCGATTGACCTTGCCCACCACAAGTGAGTCTCGGCTGGGTGAGGGTGAGCCTCGGCGAGGGTGAGCCTCGGCGAGGGCAGCCCTTGCCCAGGCACGGCTCGGCAAGGGTCGCCTAGGCTAGGCCAACCTTCACCTAGGCCAAGGCGGCCTCGCCGGGTGTCGGCTAGGGGATGGCGACGCCGGGCAAGGCCACCTTGGCTTGGGCGAGGGCTGGCCTCACTAGATTTGGCAAGGGGAGCCCTCATTAAGGCTCGCCCTCTCTCAGGCAAGTGTCAGCCTCGCCCAAACTAGATGTGGTAAGGTTGGCCCTCACCCCTAGTCGGCCGACGCGGGCGAGGTCGCCTTAGCCTAGGCGAGTGTGAGACTTGGCGAGGCTGGCCCTCACCTAGGCTAGGGTGGCCTGGCCAACGGCGTGCAAGGCCGCCCTAGCTTGGGCGTAGGTTGACCTCGCCCAGGTGACCCTTGTTGGGCCTCGCCTAGGCAAAGGCTCCCTCGTCGAGTCTCCTCCTCGCCCGGTCGGGCCTCGCTTGTGGCGAGCAAGGCCAATCGGCTAGCTGTGGCCGGTGGCAGGCTATTTACCCGTGGCGATGGCTAGCTGTCACTCCGTGGCCGGCCATCGGAAAGGCCGAGAAGAGAGCCAAAAATAAAAGAAAGAAAATAAAAAAAAAATGGGGGGGGGGGGGGGGGGGCGGAAAACAGAAAAAATATTAAAAATTCAAAAAAATATTAAAATATTATTAAAAGTGTTCACGTCGGTGTCGACGGTCTTACGTGGCGCCGTCGGTATCCATGTTAGCATTTTCCAGTAAAAATTAGCCGGATGGACTCAATTGGCAAGAAGTGAAAATGTTTAGGATTGAATTGACAAAGTTAAAAGGTTTAGGATTGAATTAGTAAAAGTGCAATAAGTTTAGGACTTTTTGGACAATTTTCCCTATCTTAGGATAAAAAGGAAACCTTAGCAAGGTAGAGAAATTTCAATTATTTAGAAGGCTGGTTCATTCACTCTAAATATTTTACCTTCCAAGTCAGAAAAAGTTTAGGATCTCATAAATTTCATCCTTTGCAACTACACTTCTTGATCCTCGAGAAACTTTGAGCGTGTATATATCTTTTCTTCGATGACATAAACAATTTATAAAATTTCTTTTGCTCTGATTACATCCTAGGTTCCTTTTTTTTTTTTTTTTTCAGGGAAGGTTTTATCCATTGATCCCACGCACTAGTTAGTAAAAGCACCATTAGGTGAAAAAAATGAACTTTATAATGTGAAAGAAATTGTATTTCTCTAAACTTTATTTTTGCTTTCTCTTTGCTATTTAATGTTTATTATATGCATATACTTGCTTATTTCTTCCATAACGGAACACATAACCGGTAAACTATCATACTCGTGAATTACACATCCACTATTTTATCAATTTTTTTTTTTTATTTCCATTTGTAATTTGAGGTAGTACATTAAAGATGCTAACAAAATAGATTCTACATAGGAAACAAAAAATTAAAAATTAAAACAATTGGTTATTATGCAATATTATATAGCAAAATAATTGGTCAAGGTCATGATATTGTAGTATAGTTGGTTCATAATATCCAATCACTAATGATAAACAACAATAACGAGCACTAGTCTTTCTTCTCCATTTATTTCATTAATATGAGGAGGGAAATAAATTTATTGGATCAAGAATATTAAGAAAGAGAACAGCTCTTACATTGCGAAAAAGTTGTACACTACCTTAAGATTGCTTCATTTGCAGGACCTTCTTTATTAAAGAAACGTACACGTACTAATGGCTAAGATATTAAGTATAATACTCAAATATAACCTTTTTTAAGTGATTATGACAATAAAGACGGTGACAAATACACTCTATCCAATAAATAAATGACCGATTAAAAAAGGAAAAACCCAGCTTGCCCTCGAGTGTTGTTGGAATATTCTTGCATGTAATGTCCATGAAGCCTTCACCACAAGAGACGAAGGAAAACGAAAGCCCCATGTATGCTCCACTACCAGTTAAAAAATAGTTTCCACGCCCCGATTTTATAATCAAGTCGTGCTGGATCTCACATTTCAATGAATGCACATGCATAGGTTCCCTGCACCTTCCGCATAATGCCCTGGAAATTAGTTATTATCAATGGACTTTGCTAGCATAAAAGTCATTGAGTACTGTGAGAATAACATATGTTGTAAGCCACAAATTCTTGAAGAAATAGGTCCCACAACAATTTATGATTATTTGTGATTTGATTATTTGTAGTCCAAAATAAATTGTTATTTTCATAATAAAACACTATAATCCAATCATTTCTCATTATCAAACAATATTTTTCTTTAATTTTAAGTTCTTTCCTTTTTTGGTCAAAACATTTTAAGTACTTAAAATGGTCCAAATTTGAAATTCAATACTTGAAATTTTTAGTAATTGTTTTACAGATTTATCTAAACGGGAATTTACTTGCAGCTTATATTTTCATAAATGAATTAAGTTTAGCCTTTTAAAAAATAAGTTGAGTCAAGTTGAAAGTCCAGCTATAGTACATAAGGTTTTGTGCAATCGTTTTACTTTTAAGTCGTTGGAGTACAGTGCTGAATATATTTTAGATCTCAACAATTCATCTAGTTCGATCTCTAACTTTTTCTCAACGACCAAGAACAAATTAGGTATGTAAATCCGTAAATCAACAATTTCTCTGCTAATGCAAAGGATTAGCCAAGACTCAATTCCCCAAATACGAAATAGTTTTATGCTTATAAACATGAGGAACCAAACACATGTTGTGTACCTAGTCCCTATATACTAATTTTTACTTTCCCTTCTTTGGCAACCCACATAGTCAAACTTTTGTTTAATATAAATTGCTTAAAAGATTCAAAATATGTAAATATCATCAGGTAGATAATTATACAATTCTTTTTTGTAATTTAACTTAAAGTAAATACATTAATTTTTTTAAATGTTAAACATCTACTATGCTATACCAAAATTATCTTATATCTTGGAAGAGGTAATACACCAGGCCAAAATATGGAGCCACCTCAGTTACCGTCGAGTCCACGTCTGGGTGGCCACGTAGTGCTGTCGCCGAGGTCCGAGGAGCGTTGGATATTACTATCTCCTTTTTCGAAAGCCAAAAGTAATCGCTCCGAAAGTCTAACCCCCATGTCGCCTCGGTTGGGGAGAAGTAGAACACGAGAACTCGCTCGGTCGCGCGCCACGTGGGGTCGAGGGGCAATTCGGAGTGGCAGAAGATATTCTCGAGATCCGACGCGGGAACCCCGCTTAGGCTTCGGTTTCAGAGCAGCTGACCGTCATAGCGGTGAAGCAAGTACGTGCCGTACTTGAAATCTCTAGCAACGTCAATGAACCATGCAATAAAATCAAAGGAAGACGCTTGGCACATCACCAGCATAGGAGAACATCATATTGACTTGATGTAAAATGAAAGATGGATGAATCAAGCAAAAGTTACTATGCACATACATCTCTTACAAGGTACTTTTTCATCTTCGAATACATACTCTAGTTCAAAGATAACTTCTTGCTACAAATTTACATTGACAGAGCATAATCACAACCGATAGAATATCACTTGAAATGTTAAATATGACCATGCACTATATTATTTAAGAGCTAGGATAAGTTTGAGGTCAAAGATTAGCATTTCGATATTATTATGACCACCTTATACTCGTAAGTAGTAAGCATTCGGGCTTAATACATAAACCTGATATTTTATGCTTGGACAATGCTATCACATTTGTCACCATTTGACTCACGGGAAATTTGACATGGGCGTGATAGACCATTAGACCTAAAAACTGTGATGAGATACTGCAAATATTCTTGTGTCAGAGTATGAGAAACAACATAAAAATAAGTCCAAGAAGCCATACTATCGACCTATTGCAAATCACCAAAGAAATGCCATAATCAATTAAAAGAAATCCGGAACTTTGTAAGCACAATGGAGTAAAGATCCAGCATGAGCTTAAAAGACAAAATGAAGATTTTTCTTTTTAGGTAGTTTTCATCCCTATACTTTCACCTTTTTTCTTATTACGTGCCCATACCTTAAACTTGTCTAGTCAATTTTTTATTTTTTATTTTTTTTACTTTCACAAATTTCCTAATCAAGATCCAACCAAATTCAGCTGATGTAAACGTTGAACAACACCCTAGTATGATGCAGATAAGATATGTGAATGCCCACGTAGACATGTATGGAAAAATTTATCCAATATAGACAATGTTAGAATGTGACATGGATAAAAAAAAAAAAAACTAAGGTGTATGCCAAAGTAGATATCTACATTGGAAAATTTTTGTTCGTGCCACGCAACGACATTATCTAATATGTTATGCCAGCTGGAATTGGTCAGGTTTTGTATTAGAGGGATTTGATTAGAAAATTTATGAAATTCGAAGAACTTGATTCAACAATGCGGTAGATAAAATGTGAAAGTGGAGGATAAGAAGGAGACTGATTTAAAAAAACCAACAGCTAATCCACAGTTTGCAAATATCAGCACAATGGTGGCAGCTGCTGAGAAATTATGGTCTAAATTAATATATTTGCATCAGCAGAAGAATGCCCAACCTGACAAGACAAGTAAGTCTACTTTGTACCACGTGAGCAATGAATGGAATGGTCACACTGCCTACTCACAATTCCACTGGTGTCTGGGTCCAATCTCAACGACATCAAAAGCCGAGAAAAGGTCACAACTGTGAACATCTCTCCATGAACTTGTCTCATCATATGCGTTAAGAGGGAACAAAATCTTCAAGCCAAACCAATAGGTGTGAGGAAATATAATCAGTAATGGATGTTGACACCTAAATTTTGACTCCTTAATTAATTATTTATTGCATAGAAAAATTAAAAATCAATCCCAAACCCTAAAAAAATTAGTTAAATTTCATATATATGTTAGGAGCATTCTTCATTCATTAATAGTAAGTCCACATATAATTACATTTGATTGGATGGGTGCAAGGAGATTTGAGCTTAATCAAGCTAATTATACTAAGCCCGCAGGAATTAGAAATTCAGCCTAATCCATTTATTTCCTTTGCTCGACCAGACATCAAATGTGAGCACAATGGCTTCAGTAAGAATGAAGGAGCAAATATTCGTTATTGAGAAATATATTCTGCATATTTTTTTGGGAGAATTAACTGGCCAATTCTTTTCATTATTAAAGATGAACATCATGCTGAAAGTAGGCAAGTTAATTTTTCTTAGTCAAAACTGGAAGTAATTGAACACTATATGAAAGGAAAGAAACAAAAATAGAAAAAAGAAAACAAAAAAAAGGAAGAAAACGATAAAGAAAGAAAGAAATTCACGGCCCGAGCATGATAGAACAAAGAATAATACACACATTCACAAGAGGAAAGTGGAGTTCGGTCAGCCCAAAAGGAGTTCTCGCTAGGTATAAAGAGATGACACTGCAACACGTAGAAGAGAAGGCAAAGGAGGGAGACAAAATGTTCGATAAATTCACGTTCGCAATTAACGAGAAGTGTGGGCAATACATAAAAGAGAACTCAAGTTCTTTCTGTGCCTCGAAAAGCTAGTCCCTACGCAGTAAGTGTGTCTATGTTTTGATGTTAGGATTGGGAGAAGACATGTGGGTTCAACGACATTAGAGATTGATTTACATGTCTCAAAGTCATTACTTGGAATTAAAAGTGGACTGTAAAATGCATGTAAGATATTCGAAAAGCTCAGTTGTAAGAATGAACAAGGTTGAGACGATATCTAGGGCACTCATGAAAAAAATTGGATTGAACGGACCAAAATATTTTAGATATTTATAGCATAAGTTTTGTCATATTGATGCATTTCGTTAATTAATTATTTGGATCTTGAGGAGAAGCTTCAATTACGTTGACTTATAGTTCAAGAACTATAGATGGACGTAAATGATCACTGACACATTTTTTAGGGTTGCATATTCTACATTTTTTCAAACTTCCACACCTTTAAAAATGTTTCAGAAAATGAATGAAAAATGGGGGGAAGTTAGCAATTCAACATGAAGCATTAATTTAAGGAGAAAATAAAAGTGATTTGAGCGAGGGTAACCGGATAATAATTAAAGATGATGTAACGTGAGGAAATCTTGTTTAAGAAAATTATTTCGGAAGAGATTAATTTCCAGAGTTACTTTCCCAGACGATAAAGTAATGCGTCCTACAGGCTTTGATAACAAAATCCTATATAATCCCGCGATTGGTATGCTTTTGTCATTGACTCATGTTCATTGGCAGCAGGAGCAACGTGAGTGTCGGTCGTTAGTTTTCTTTCTCTATTCTGTTTATAATACAAAGGGCAAGCCAAGTCAAGACAAAGCTGGAGGATCTCAAATCCCAATGAAAGCACCCGCATGCACCTTCCTCGTTTAATGCTGAGAATCGGTGGAAACCACAGCTGGAGCCCGTGAGTATTGCTCCTTAGAACTCAGCATTATGTGCTTTGCACCAATAGCCCCGGTCGATCTTTCTATGCTTCAACAATTTTTATCTAAATAATTCGACTAACCAATTCATACATATATTCCCGGACGGAGAGGAAACCCCACCTACATAGAAATTTTTTTACTGTATCATCCTAATAATGGAAGTTTGGTTCATTCACTTAATTATTTTGCCTTCCATGCAAGTAAAGTTTAAGACCTCACTAATTTCATCCTTTGCTGCTACAGTTCTTGATCCTCAAGAAATTTTGAATGAAAGTTTATCTTTTCTCTAGGTAATATAAATGACTTATAAAATTTCTTTTGCCCCCACTACACTCTGGATTCCAACTTCTTCTTTTTTTCAAGGAGGGAATTATCCATGAAGTACGCGCACTAATTTGTAAAAGCACCATTAGGAGAGAAAAAATAAATTTTATGATGTGAAAAAAATTGCATTTCATAATTTTTCCTAAACTTTATTTTTTTCTCTTTGATTTTAATCTTTATTCTATGCATATACTTGTTTATTCCTTCCATAACGAAACGTGTAACCTATAAATTGCTATCCTTGTGAACTACACTATCCACTGTTTTATCACGTCTCATCTTTTTTCATATGTAATTTAAGTTTGTAAATTAAAAATGTTAACAAAATTGATTCTACATAGAAAAAAAGATAAAACATTGATTATGATGCAAAATTATATAGCAATATAATTGGTCTAGGTCATGATATTGTAGTATAGTTGGTTTGTAATATCCAGTCACTAATGATAAACAACTATAACGAGCATGAGTCTTTCTTTCTTCTCCATTTTTTTCATTAATATGAGAATGAAAATATATATAGGATCATCTTTATATATAGGATCATAAAATATTAAGAGAGAGAACAGCTCTAACATGGCCGACAAAGCAAAATGGCTAAAAAGTTGTACAATACCTTAAGATTGCTTCATTTGCAGTACCTTTTATTAAAGAAATATACATATACTAATGGCTAAGATATTAAGTGATTATGACGACAAAGGCAACAACAAATATACTCTATCCAATAAATAGATGACCGATAAAAAACGACAAAACCCAGCTTGCCCTCTAGTGCTGTCGGAATATTCTTGCAAAAATATTATCGATGAAACCTTCGCCATAAGAGACGAAGGAAAGCGAAAGCCCCATGTGTGCTCCACTATCAGTTAAAAAATAGTTTTCGCGCCCCGATTTTATAATATAGCCGTGCTGGATCTCACATTTCGATGAAAGCGCTTGCGTAGGTTCCCCACACCTTCCGCGTAATGCCGTGGTGATTAGTTGTTATCAAACAACATTTTCTTTCATTTTAAGTACTTTCTTTTTCTGGTCAAAAAATTTTAAGTACTTCAAATAATCCATATTTGAAATTCAGTACTCGAAATTTTCAATAATTATTTTACAGTTTTATCTAAATGGGAACGTACTCGCAGCTTATTTTTTACAAATGAATTAAGTTTAGCCTTGAAAAAACAAGTTGAGTCAAATTGAAAGTCCAGCTACAGTACATGAGGTTCGGCTTGAAATTACCTGTGCAATCGTCTTACTTTTAAGCCATTGGAGTATAGTGCTAAATATATTTTAGATCTGAACAATTCATCTAGTTCAATTTCTAACTTTTTATCAACGATGAAGCACAAATTAAGTATGTAAATCCGTAAATCATCAATTTATTTGAAAGTCGAGTTAGCACAAAAGGTTCAGTTTAAGCCATTAGAGTATAGTGTTGAATATATTTTAGATCTTAACAATTTATTTGACTTGACTTCTGGCCTCTTATTAATGACAAAGCCCAAATCAAGTACGCAAATCCATAGAGCAACAAATTCTTCACTAATGCAAAGTAACGGATGAGAAACAAGTCCCAAAATATGAGACAATTTATGCTTACAAATGCAAGGAACCAAGCACACATCGTGTACTTGGTCTTCATATACTAATTTTTACTTTCTATTCCCTCGCAACTCTCATAGTCGAACTTCTGTTTAACATAGATCACTTAAAAATTTCAAAATATGTAAATACTGTCACATAGATAATTATATAATTTTTTTTGTAAATAAACTTGAAGAATATAATTATTTTTAATTTTTTATAGTTAAACATCTATTATATTTTTAAGTGCACCCTAAATTTTTATCAAAGGGTTGCGTACCAAAATTCTCTTTTATTTTGAAAGAGGTAATGCACCTCATGAGTCATTAGAGAAAAAGGCCAAAATATGGAGCCACCTCAGTTAGCGTTGTCGAGGAGCGTTGGATATTCCCGTCTCCTTTTCGAAAGCCAAAAGAAATTGCTCCGAAAGTCCAAGCCCGAAGTCGCCTCGGTCGGGGGAGAACACGGGAACTTGCTCGGACCGTGCGCCACGTGAGCTCGAGGGGCAATTCGGTACATTCGGCGTGGCCGAAGGTATCCTCAAGATGCGAGGCGGGGGCCACAGGTGGGCTTCGGTCAAGCAAAGTGGAGAGGAGGAGCGCCGTGGGTCCGCTTGAAGAGACAACTTAGGCAGAATCGACGAAGCAAGTGTCCTGCTCTGTTTCGTGGATAAAAGAGTCTGGGACGGTTGGACGGCAATAACTCAGCATCGTTCGAGCAAGCGCGGGAGAGAGTGTTGAGTGTAGTTAATCCGAAGTCGAAGGCTGAGAACCGGCAGAGATCACGGCAGTGGGTGGATTGTGTTGTTTGAACACTTCTCAGGTAATCGATTGCTCCATTTTCCTATGACGAGTTTTGATTTGAGTTCTCAGAGACATTTCTGCATTTCGATATCTGGACTGTGAAATCTACCTTTTTTTCAAGACTCTGCTCGATCAATGTCCTTTTTGGTCAATTAGACTTCATTTTTGTTTGAATGTAGTAGTGAAATGAGCTCTGATAGACATTTCAACAATTCCTAGATGTGGGATTCCATATGTTCTCATCTCTGTTTCTTGCTTTCCTTTGAGGCTCTGCTCCATCAATCTCTTTTATTGCCTTTGTAGGTGATTACGAAGGTTGAGTCTAAAAGATTTGATATGTGGGGCGTTTTCCTCGACCTCTTTTACTGCCTTTGTAGGCTATGCTCCTCCAATTCTCTCGAGATGGAAAGAAATGAACCCACTCATTCAGAAGATCCAAATTCCGGGGCTTCTTCCTCACGGTCCTCTCCACTTGTAGGTGATTATGAAGGTGGAACTAAACAAACAGAAAGAAATGATTGCAAAGTGTTCTTGAGCTTTAGAGGGAACGATACTCGTAAAGGTTCCACTGATTATCTCTATACCAGTCTTGTTGATGCAAGAGTTCCTGTGTTCAAAGACGACAATGACCTCCGTGTTGGTGAGGAGATTGGACTAGAACTTCTCCGCAATATTACATAATCTAAGATCTCCATCCCAATTATCTCAGAGGACTACGCTTCCAGTAAATGGTGCCTTTACGAGCTGACTCATATGTTGAAGTGCAAGAGAAATGAAGGGCAAATAGTTTTGCCCATATTTTACAAAGTGGAACCCTCACAATTGCGAAATCCTAGTGGTAGATTTAGAGGTGCTATCAATGCATATAAAAAGAAATTGGGCAAAATTGTTGCAGAGGAATGGGAACAAGCACTTAAGGAAGTTAGTTGCTTAAAAGGATGGGAATCGGAGAAAGTTGAAAACGGGTACACTATTCTCCACCAAAACATTGTTAACTTCTTTTAACCAAATCTTTTTTGAAAAATAATATAACTATTACCATTCTAAATTGAAATTCGTTGTTATTTGATAGGCATGAAGGGGCATTGGTTAAAATTGTTGTCGGAAAAATTATGAGCGAATTGAAAAGACTTTTTCAGCTAAATGTTCCTGAACTATTGGTGAGAATTGATGATCCAACTGAACATATCATGAGCAAGATAGATGATACATTCAATGGAACATGGATTATTGGAATTTATGGAATGGGCGGCATCGGTAAGACAACTCTTGCAAAGGTATTATACAACAAACTCTTTAGTCATTTTGAAGATCGTAGCTTTGTGGCAAATATTCGAGAGACATCTAAACGTAAGGGCATTGAATGCCTACAAAAGCAGCTCATTTCTGACATGATAAGAAAATCGTTTGATGTGTCTAATGTCGACGAGGGAGTCAGTGTCATCAAATCTCGATTTACAAGTAAGAAAATTCTCGTTCTTCTTGATGACATGGATGATATTGCTCACTTGAATGCTTTGTTCGGAGACCATAGTTGGTTTAAAGCAGGAAGTATAGTCATCATAACAACTAGAAACAAGAGTATTCTTGACAAGGCTAGGGCAAACTACATGTACCCACTCAACAATTTGTCTTTGGATAAATCATTGATTTTATTTAGTAGACATGCATTTCGAAAGGATTCTCCTCAGAGTGATTATGAGGTTATCTCTAGTGATGTTGTATCTACTACTGGAAGGCTACCCTTAGCTCTTGAAATCATAGGTTCATTTTTATGTGGACGAAAAAAAGAAGTATGGGAAGATACATTAAAGAAATTAAAGCAAGTGCCTGATAAGAAAGTGCAACAGACGTTGAGGATAAGTTACGATGCATTAGAGTATGAGGAGCAACATATTTTTTTGGATATAGCATGTGTCTTTGTTAGAACACAGTCCGACTCATATGTGGGACGGATGTGGATTTTTTCCGAAGAAGGGGATTGAAGTATTGAGTCTTATGTCCCTAATTAAAATTGATGGAGATGGTACTCTAATGATGCATGATCAGTTGAGAGATCTTGGAAGGGAAATTGTTCGCCTAGAAAATCAAAGGAAACCTCAAAAGCGTAGCAGATTATGGAATACTAAGGAAGCCGCAGATGTGATTTACAATAAAAAGGTAAGATTTTATCTACTTCTCTCAATTAGTGAATGTGAGCCCATCTTCTCTTTTATGTTTTGAGATAAAAATTATTGTCAATCTGGAGTCCCTAAAACTTGCCACTTCTACTAGCAAAAGAGCTCTTCTAGTTAATTGCTCCATTGTTGTTTTTGCTTGACTCTTGAACATAATTGAGGACCGATTTCTTGGTTGTTGATGAATTATATGTACCTCTATCTCATAGTATTGTGATGAGGACAATCTCCTTTGTAACTTCAATGCAACTAAAAAATTACAAAAGCATGATATTTGACAGAGCACTTTCAAAGAAAAACTGATTTTCTATAAATTGTTGGCGGCCATGCTTTTCCCACGAACATGTTTGATGCACATCCATGATGTTTGGATTTTTTATTTGATTTCTTGTGAGGTCTTTTCATTCTTTTTCCTTTTACTGAGTATTGACTTTCTTATGAGTTGTTTGCTATGATAAATGAGATCTCCATTCATTTATGATGACGAGCTATCTTGGTCCCGTATTTTTTGGAATTGGATTAAGTATAGTTTTCGTCTCCTAAGTATTACTATTTATGTGATTTAGTCCCCTATCTTTTTTTTTTTATAATAAATATTATAGTCCATTGTCTTTCACAATTTATGTAATCATGTTCTTTGTTGTCGACCATTAGTCATCACCGTCAATTCGATGATATGACTTTCATATTTGTTGACACCTAAATTTTGCCCAAAAATATTTCATGTCAAATTCCTGCATATAAATTATCTAGGTGTTTAATATAGTGTTTTAAATGAAAGATGTTTTTCCTATAAAAAAATAATAATAATAATTTTAAAAAAAAAAAAAGAGCAAGTTTGGGCCAATGATCTAAATGTGACTAGCCAAGCCCAGGAGGTCAGATTGGAATTCAAATGGCAAGTTGAGGCCAAAATGTAATTTCCAAAAAGTTGAGGGACCAATTTGCAAATCTTGCAAAATTTGCGCCTGAGCCCTTAAATCATCATCTTGGTCATCAATTAAGTTGAATTGAATTTGGGCCAAGTCGAATCAATCAAATTGAGCCAAAAAGATCACATTTGTATTGAATCGGGTATTTTCGGATAAGAAAATGACCAACTTTGAGGGACTTTTTTTGCAAAATTGGGTGGGCAAAATTGCGAAATTTGGTCGAGATCTTAAACTACTATACATGAACTTGCTAATTGATCAAAAACCATAGCCAAAGTGATGGATTAAAGCACCCAAACCAGCTGTCAAATCTTAGTCTACGATTAAGTCTTAATTCGGAGCTGCTAAGTAGCCATATTGGTGGCCCCACCATATCCCACTCAGCCGCCCATTTAGGTTGATCTTTGTACGTGATGGAAGACCGTATATAGTAGTATAATTGGATGAAAATTCGCCAGGGATAAGCTGCTGAAAGCACGGGAAAATCGCAGCAAAGTCCGCACACTCAACAGCTGCAAAAGTTAAAAAAAATTGGCTAAGTCAGAAGAGCAGGTGAACCAGCTCAGTTGGCAGGCTTGGTAGGTGGACAAAAGACCGACCAAAAATCCCTCAATTCATGGGATAAGATCACTGAAGCAAGGTATTTCAAGGGATGAGAAAAAAGAGACGAGAGAAAGAAGAGAGAGCTCGGAATCGATCCCCAAAGAAGCCCTCAGAAGCAACTCCAGAAAAGAGAAACCCAGAAATTCCAAACCGACCTGGAGAGAGAAAAGTGAGATTTTCACACATCTGCGGCCAAAATTAGCCAAAACCTTCAACTAGAGAGTGAAAATTCATTCAAAGATCTTTCCAACCATATGTTGCACGTCCCAAATGGAGATTGGGAAGGCCTCCTAAAGCCCCCCGAAACAGTGCCCTCCTGGCGGGCCAAGAAAGTCCGAATATTTTTCTAAGTGTTGAGCCTGATTGTTCATGAGTGAGGAAAACCGAGTTCTTTTGAGAAACTTGAGAGACAAATGAGGAAATTCATGACTTACAAGATAAACTATAATACATATAGTTTGGGTTGATTTGAATTTGGCCAACAAGGAAGGTTTGGAAGTCTAATTTTGGAAGTCAACGAAAACCTTCGTTGTCACTTTTTCTTCTGCAAATCTCACTTTCAGCTTGAAGGAACCAACTTTCACGTGTTTCCAGAGGACAATTTCATGGTTTCATTGGCCAAGAGTCACTTGAAAAAGAAACTAGGAAGCAAGGTAAGAATCCTAGATATATTTTTGTTCGAGTTTGAACATGTTTTGATCATGAAAATCGAGAAGGAAACTAGTTTGGAGAAGTGATTTCTGAAGCTAAAATTTTTTCAAGTGTTTAAAACCTCTTCAATGCCCCTACATGCTAAATTTGTTACTCCCCTTTGCATGCTTTTTTTCATTGTTGTGACTTTGAGGAATATTACATGGGAGTACAAATGATGCATAGGACAACCCGGTTTAGTCTTTAAATCTCCTCATGAACCATGAAACCATCTATAACATGAGCCAAAAACCACATTGAGACATGGTTGGCCAGCATAGATCATGCATGTATGCTTCTTGGAGAGTTCATTTTGATGCATTCGGTTGATCATTTTCGGTGATGTCTGTTGCATTTGAAAGTAAGTGTTACCTATTTTCATCTAGATGGAGTAATATTTCATATGAATGTTGTATGTGATGGTTGTCGGAGCTTCAATCTAGGCATTTGACATGGCTGTTTGACTTGGGTTCATCACCAGATTTGCAAAATGTCTCCAACCCGTATATTGGAGGCCATTTTCAGTTCGGTTTTTGCATGTTCTAGGCTGTGATTTCTAGTTAAACATGTTCCTTGCATGTGGTAGTATAATTTTGACACTTTAGTTCCGTATGAGATTTCTTATGGGTCGAGATTGAAGGCCACGAACATGGCCCGAGGAAGCCGTTTTGAGGTGATTTGATGCAAGCCAAGTATTCGATAAAATATTGGAACCAAGTTTCAACCTTGAAACGGTCGATTTAAGCTCTATTATTGTAATATTCATGTGATGTATTGTTCAATGTTAGCATATATCGGTTTAGGGAATTATAATAATAATAATAATAATAATAATAATAATAATAATAATAATAATAATAATAATAATAATAATAATAATAATAATAAAATCCAAAAAAATTCAAAAAAATTCAAAAAAATTCAAAAAATATATATAAGTGATAAATGGCATCAAATTAAGGAAAAATGACATATATGAAATTTTATTAATTTTATAAAGTCATTTTTCCTAATTTAATGCTATTTTGATATTTTATAATCATTTTTTGTAAATACTCTATTTTCCATAGATTCAAATTATTTAGAGTAGTTTCATGTATTTAGGGTAATATCATGCATATTTAAATTCCCATTTCGCTCACGGGGGTCCTGTCCCGGGGCATGATAACAAGGCCATGTAATATTATTTGCCCGACTTGTATCGGGTCTTTCTTTTCCGCATTACTTTCAAGTCTTTTCAATTTCTTGGATGTTTATTTACCGCACCACTTTTCAATAATTTGAGTGTGAATTTCTTTTCTAAATTATGTTAGGAATAGTTTAGACAAAAAAAAAAAACTACAAAAACATTTGCATGGACACTTAGTGGTTACATAAAGATTATAATTGGTAATCAAGATTGTGTGGCCATTTAGATAAACAACCTTCCAAGTTAGTGGTACCGCAAAGGGCACTAATAGAAACATTGGCGTAAACAAGTCCCCGTTCCTAGAAATCTCGGTTGCGTAGAAATCGAGGCAATACTCCGTGTCTCGGTTGGTTTCTAGCCGACCCCAATAGGCTAGTGGCGACTCCTAGAAATACATAGGTTGTTAAGAATTAAAATACAAAATCCAACGTTGTGCGAGGTATGGGCTTGGGAGAGCCCACGCCTAATTTAGGGCCGTTGGTCTGCCTCTTTAGGCAAATACCCCTAAACCTTTCTTTCTTTTCCCCGGATGGAAAAAAAAAAAAAAAGAGGTCGTGACAATATTTATTTAAGATATATACGCAACCTTTCAGTGTAACCCTCTAAACAAGTATTATTTTCGTTCTATAGACTTTCGATAACAGTGCATAATTTTTTCTATGAATTTGCTACTATTATTTTTTAATTTTCTGACAATTGATAATATTTCTATTAATCGCCTAATAACATTTATTGGTCAAATATTCACTATCATCCCATAATAATCACTTCTACATAGCTCAACTCTTAGTGAGCATCTGATTTAACAAAAAAGATTTACTTAATTTTATATCATCATTTGTTAAATATGGGCTAGCATGTGACCTTATTCTTGTATCGATTTTTTATTTACCAAATATTGACTGTCACGGTATAATAAATATTTCTACATCGTTCAACTGTTAGCAAGCAGTTTATTTAGCACATATTTAGTACGTTTCTATCATTTAATTGTTAAATGTGAGCTATAATGTTATAATTTTTGTTGGATGTTATTATAATTTATTTATAAAATATGACAAGATATTTTCTCATAATGAGTATTCCTAAAACTTTTAATCATTACGGCCATCACTTATTATACATCTCGTTATACTTATTATTGAAGTTTATGTTGTCATGTAATAAAGCCCTCTGACATATGTTCTTTTTTCTTCTATGATGGACAATTTTATAAGTACATCTACATGTAAAGCATGTTTAAATAACTTTTTTGGTGATGATGGTTACTTTTTAGTCATAATGAGACACCTTTGCAATCGCAATACTTGTCAATAGTAACAGAGCCACAAGTTTCTGCTGCGCACTCTAGTCTCAGTATCTCGATTTTCTCTATTAATCTAAAATTTGACCAATTTGCAAAAATTAAAGGTGGTCAACAACTTACACTATCCATCAAATACGAATGGAACGCTATATCGCCCTGATCTAATTCTCTCTAGCTCTTCCCATTTCATGTGTCAGGGTTTAAGGAATGAGTTGGATGCGTGTCAAATGATTGATGAAATAATTGGTAACGAAGCAAAAGTACCTTGCAACATACTCATGCAACTCACCATCTCACATTCTTCTTTTGATTCATGCGTACTTTTTCTTTTTTCTCTTTTCTTAAAGTCCGTCCACAAAGGTAGTCTATTCATATTGAGTTAATTACTTATTCACATTCTACTTAATCCTCCAAAATACCAGATGTTACATTACAGCAGACTTCTACTTTTATTATGATCTTCAACACTTGATAAATAGAGAATCTAAATATTCTTTTTTTGCATTATAAAGAGGACACCATACAAAGAAGTTATCACCAAAAAAGAATAAAGAAAAAGAAAGAAGAAGAAAAGATGTTGCATAAAGAAGTATGTGTTATTAAGAAATAAAAATAAAAAAGTGGAAAGACAAATGGAAGTAACGAAGGAATGTTATTAAATGGTTAAATTATTTGTCGAAAGGGACACACTCTGGAAGTTCTTTCGATTTTAGGAACAAAAGGTCATTCCTGGCGGATGCGAAATGGAAAACATTCTATATTTTACCGATAAAGATTACACGTGCGTTGCATGTGAGTAGAGGCACTTCTCCTTTGCTTTAGGTCGCTAGAGGATCGCTGAGTTATGACTAATGACATAGCTCCAAAGATTTCTGATATGGATTTCATCTTTTGCAAAAGAAGGAAACTATGTAGCAGAATTGTAGTGTACAAGTGAAGTTGAGTTTCAATATGGTCATGCAATGGGGATACTTGTTCGAAAAGTTCTAAACCTATTATATAACAACCAATTCAGTTTCAAACTTTTCAATATGATTAAGGCCTCTAATGATTTTTTTCCTCGATGCAATCCTTTATCTTTCACAATCTGGGCAATCGAGCCCTTTGTTGTTAAGCGTTAGATAACACCGTTAATTTGCCAATGAGGCTTTTAAAATTATTTATGATGTATGTGCAAATATTATTTCCATCCTATAGACTTTTCGTTGTAGTATTTCGTCACATTATTTTCGTCCTATAGACTTTTTGTGGTAGTACTTCGTCTGTGACAATGGATAATTTTTCTATTAATCCCATTTCTTTGGCAAATATATGCTGTCACGTTGACAGTTATTTCAATGTCATTGACCTCCTAGTGAGCATCTTAGTTCCCAAAGATTTAGTTGATGATTATATCATTATTTGTTAAATATGTACTATCATGATAAATAATTTTTTTGATCCATTTTTGGGAAAATTATCTAAAAAGTTCTAAATTTATTGTACTTTTACCAATTCAGTCATAAACATTTTCACTTCTTTGTAATTGAATTCATTTGGCTAATTTTGATGGAAAATTGCTGATGTGACCAACGACATGGCTCTTTTTAATATTTTAATATTTTAAATATTTTACTTATCTTTTTCTTTTGGGGTGGGTTTGGAGTTAGGGCCGATAGGGTTGTTGGCCGACCCTCGCGACCCAACAACCCTCACGACCCTTGCCAGCCACAGTCAAGGGCTGATTGATCCTTGTTGGCCTAGGTGAGG
This sequence comes from Eucalyptus cladocalyx, assembly GCA_017140615.1. Classification (NCBI taxonomy): domain Eukaryota; kingdom Viridiplantae; phylum Streptophyta; class Magnoliopsida; order Myrtales; family Myrtaceae; genus Eucalyptus; species Eucalyptus cladocalyx. Next base: position 12,993,443 of record CM029518.1, read on the forward strand.
GTCGTGATGCCCTCATTGGCAAAATCGAGGGCTCGAGCCCTCGCCTAGAATTGGCGAGGGTCACAACACCCTCACCGGTGAAAGCGAGGGCCCAAGCCCTTGCCCAAAATTGGTGAGGGTCATGAAGCCCTTGTTGGATTTGGCCAAGCGAGGGTGGCAACCTCACTCCGGGCCCTCGCTTGGCCAAATCTAGTGAGGGTGTTGCGGCCCTCGCCTATGGCTAGCGAGACCCAAAAATAAAGAAGAGCAAAGTTAAAATAAAAATAAATATAAAAATATAAAAAAAAATGTCACATTAGCAATTTCCGGCCAAAATTGATCGGATTGACTCAATTGATAAGAAGTTAAAAGATTTAGGACAAAATTGACAAAATTGAAAGGTTTATGATTGACCTGGTAAAAGTATAATAAGTTTAGGACTTTTTGGACAATTTTCCCTCCATTTTTTATTTGTCATAAATTAATACCACGTTACAATGCATATTTCAACATCCTTCAATTCTTAGTAAGCTTTTCATTTAGCACATATTTGGTACGTTTATAATATTAACTTATTAAATATGAGCTATCATGTTATATATATATATATTATTGATTTGTTAATATGATTCACTTATGAAATAAACAGAATGTTTCTCATGTTAAGTATCTATGGAACTTTTTAATCTTGACAACCATCACCTGTATGTATGTAGTCATATAATAGAACACTCTAACAATATATTCTTTTTCTTTCTTTCATCGACAATTTTAGTATATTCACCTCTTGTAAAGCATGTTAACTTTATTATTATTATTATTATCATCATCATCATCATCATCATCATCATCATCATCATCATCATCATCATCATCATCATCATCATCATCATCATCATCATTATTATTATTATTATTATTATTATTATTTGTTTTTTTTTTTTTTGTGATGATAGATATTTTTAGTCACAATGGCTATCCACGCAGCTTTTCAATCATAATAGTAGTAACTTATTATACATTTAGCTATACTTATTATAGAATTAGAGGAAATCATATAAGAGATGCCTCTAAACATGTACTTGTTTTCTTCTATGATGGTTTATTTTATTTGCACTATTTCTAAAGCATGACATATATAAATTGTGATTATGGATAATGACAATTTAATATATGAATTTTAATCATTTAATAATTAATTTGTGGTCATGATTTAAGCTTAATCATATGGTATGTGATCATATGAACATAACTATTTTTGCTACATAATTAATAGTACGATTGACATAATAATTATAGCACAATTAAGCAATAATTAATATAATTAGTAATTAAGATGATCATTTTATTATGAACATATAATATTAAATTATGAAAAATATTGATAACCATATCTAATAAGGAGCCAAACATTGTCCTAATTAGTATATTATAAATAATTTTTAAGCTAATAACTGATAATGAATTATCAATATAACATAATCACTATTTCATCAACTATTTGCCTATTATCTATTGTTCTATTTATTAATGATATGATATGTGCTTAAAGTCAAGATAAGTATAATTGATGTTAGCATTACATAATTACCATAAATGATTTTAGTTATAATTAATAGGTATGTTGATCGTGGTCAATAATATCACATTGATAGCGTGAGAAAAAAAAAGAAAGACGTGTGTTTTGGAAATAGCTACTCTGGTCGATAGTAATAGCTATTACACAAAGAGGTGATAGTTATTATAATCTGGCTACAATAACTTTCATTGTGAGTAGCCATTGTATGCTATAACAGTCATTACTGCAACCATACATGTTGTAATAATCTAATTGTACTCTGAAAATCCATTGCTATAAAATATATATGTAAATAAAGCGTATAAATGTGTAAAACTAAATGGCATAGGTTATTTGGTAATCACATACTTACATTCCAATTAATCCTAAACAATTGTGAGATACTAGATTATTGTAGAAAATGTAGAGTCTTAAATCTTGTGCATAGCACGACTCCTACTACTATTAGGATCTACAACACTAGAAAAATAGAGAATCTAAGCATTCTTCCCATGCAACACTAGAAAAATAGAGAATCTAAGCATTCTTTCCATGCAATATGGGAAGAAGACGTAATATAAAGAAATTGTCACCCAGAAAAAAAGAAAAAAAAAAAAAAAAAAAGAAGAGCAAAAGAAGCTGCATAAAGAAGTATTTTTTATTAATAATAAAACAAAGAAGGGGAAATGCAAATGTAAGTAACTAAAGAATATTAACATATAGTTGTATAATGTGTCAACAGGGACATGATGTGGAAGGTCATTCAATTTTAAGTAAATGGGCGTTGCATGTGAGAAGAGGCATTTCTCCATTTTTCTAGCTAGCCAGAAAATTGTTGAGTTATGAGTAATGGCATAGCTCCAAGGACATATGTATTTTGATCTTTAAAAAAAGAAAGAATTTATGTGTAAGACAATTTATTGGATAAGTGAAGTTGAGCCTGTTTAAAATTCATGTAGTCATGCAATGTATTTAAATGCAAAAAGAAGATGAATTGCAAATCACATAACAAACGTACTATTTCAAAACAAATACCTTCTAAATTACTATTAAAAATAGGAAGAAACTTGTCTATTCAAACTTACCCTTTAAAAAAAAAACGGTGTCTATTAGTGTAAACATAAAATAAGTAAATAATATTAACTGATACCTCTAAGTGCAAAGAAAGAAAAGAACTAAATATAATACATGAACCGTTAGACAAAGTCATCTACAAATATGCCACTGAAAATGCGAAGAGGGGTATTTGGTTTAAGCATGTAACTTCCAAGGAAAGCATCTATTCATCAAAATATGAATAATGTACTATTTGTTCAATGTCATTTTTGGAAGAAAAAATGTCTTTTCATGCAATAGTAAAGTCAATGACGTTAATTGATGGGTACTTCTATTTTATACTGGAGAAATCAGAGAAATGCTAGTAGAAAAAAAAAAACGAACCGTATAAATAATCATCGGAGCCTAACTAATCACTAAAAATTCGAAAAGTGACGCATCTTTAAATGTATTACTTTGAATGGGCATCTTTAAAAGTGACGCTCTTTTTATATATGTTATTTAAAATAAGCATACTATTTTCATGAAGAAAATAATATTAGCAATATATTAATTGGAGATCTTATTTTTATCATTCAACAAATTGTGTATGGTCAAGAGTAAAGACCATAGAATTAAATGACATCGTTTAGAAGAGCAATGAGCACTTCCCAACAAATATTCATGATCTTGAAATCTATGTACACATAAAAATATCTGAAAATTAATTCCCAAGTCACGGTTTCGTGAAAAGTGTAAACAATAATTTTTAGAGGTGAAATTATATATTTGTTTACAACGTTACATTGTACTTCTATGAGAATATATATTTACAATGTTATGCTTTTAACAATACTTTTATAATTTGATTTGAGAACCATGTATTTTCAACAAAACATATTTTGGCAAACATACATCTTCAATCCCATAATTATAAAACTTCAATGTTGAAGTATTATCAAAACTAAAATTTCTCCCTATTAAACTGGGAAGTTAAGTATTTGAATGATACATACATGATCTTATTTTCATATAGAGAATAGTCAAATATTACATTTGAATGGTAACATAGCTTTACACTTGCAACTTTTTTAGAAATTTATAAAAAGAAAGATAATTAGTAATAAAAATAAGGGATATGTACGGTACAAGTCCTAAAACTTGTGAACAAAGTGCAATTGAGTCCTAAAAGTTACAAAAAGTGCAATCAAGTCCTAAAACTTGTCAACTTGGTTCAATTCAGTCTTACATTAACACCGTCAGTTTATATTAACGGAAATTGCTGATTTGGCTTATTTTAATATTTTTCTCTCCTACGTGGCAATTAGGGCAAAAAAAATTGTGCACGTAAGCGAAACGACGTCGTTTTGTGGGTATTGCCATTCTCAAAACGACGACGTCTCCCCTCCGTTTTTTTTCACGACGTCTCCTCCTCCGTTTCTCCGTTTCTTTACAACATCTCTTCGGTTCTTCCTCTCTCGAATGCACGAACCCTAAGCCCTAAATCTCGCAGATCTCTTCCCTCTTCCCCTCTCGAATCAACGCAACCCTAAGCCCGAAATCTCAGCGCGGATCTCTTCCCTTCTTCCCGTCTCGAATCAACGCAACCCTAAGCCCCAAATCTCGACGCAGATCACCGGTGCCTCGCGAGTTGCAGTTCTTCATCAAACGCTGGTGCGAGTACGCGCGACACTCGTCCCACGAGAGCCTTGGCGGTGGATCGAGCGGCACCGACAGTGGAGGCGAGTGGATCGAGCGGCACCGACGGTGGAGGCGAGGTGAATTTGTTTGCACCGCTCGCTTACTCGTGCTCGACAGTGAAGACTCGGACCGGTTAACTCGAGGACCCGATTTCAAATTGAGCAAATATGATTATTTTGGCCACGGTGAGATATGCGAGTTTCTTCTCTCATGTGTATTGGGGATTGTGATTACTGGAGCCGAGTCGCGAGGAGTTCGTCCCGGAGGGGAGGGTCGAGGATCGCGATTCCTTGGACGAGGCTAAGCGGAGCTCTCCTGATTACCGAGTGACAGGTCATTTCTGGATGGATCGTGCGTGCATGTGTGTGGAGAATGATTGATTGCACTTGCGCGATGCGTGTCCTCCGTTTGCGTAAATTCTTTTGCTGCTTCTTGCTGGTGTATCCATAGGCTAGTTGTGGGACTTTGTGTTGTTATGATACCTCTACAATGGAAAAGTAGCTCGCTGATTTTGTTGTTAGATTAATCGATACGTTAATCTCATCGAAGTGTTGTGGTGTTCTTCAATTCTAATCTACATCACTGTATTTGTGATTTGTCCATTAATGTAACTTGCGCGATGCGTGTCCTCCGTTTGCGTAAATTCTTTTGCTGCTTCTTGCTGGTGTATCCGTAGGCTAGTTGTGGGACTTTGTGTTGTTATGATACCTCTACAATGGAAAATTTGCTCGCTGATTTTGTTGTTAGATTAATCGATACGTTAATCTCATACGTTAATACATGACTGTTACACAGTACCTGCTTAGTGGTGTCACATGACTATGAATGTTTTCAAAGAACTGTAACTTAACATAAATCAGTTAAAGATTGGATGGCCTAATGATATATTGCCTCAACAACCAGTTCTGTCAAGAACTATCCTCTTTTGGAATTATCTATGGATATAACATTTTCCTGTTCTTCCCCATTTTTTTATGCTTGTTGCTGTCCCATAATCCTTTAAGTTGAATCTATAGATATAGTTCCTTTTCACTGTCCATGACGATACCAAATTTTCAACTGTATGTATTTCTGTCTTTCGAAAAATGATAATTTATACTTTTAGTTAGATATCTAAAGTGAGGACTCTTCTTTTGCACTTTATCAATCTTTTATTGCTCATGGGATGCTCTATAGTACTCGAAGTCATTTTCTAGCTACACGATGAGCTGTTGGTGTTCCAATCTTGTGAGGAGACTTACGATCACATCTTTTTTCATGATGCATTTTGCAGTAATCTGGTTGGCAACAACTTTGCATTGGACAACTCGACAGAAGGTAAATGCCCTAGCGATTTTTTTATGATGCTTGAGAGATCATAAACGGTAATCAATTCGATTGAAAACGGTTAGCTGATGTGTCCTCAAACTTGGCTTGAATGCCTAATAATCACGCATCCCACCACCTTGCTAGGCATTGTAGATGTTTATATATCAAATTTGTCCTTTGTCGTAGTAATTCCATTGATTGAGATCACAGATGCATGCTGAATTTACATTAAAAGTCACTCTCACGTTTGGTTGCTAATTCTATTGCTTGGAACGAATATAGATCATTTAAACACTGCCTACAAAAGAACTGTCATAGGTATCAACTTTCATATGATTGTCCTTGTTCATATGCCATTGTGGATGTCAGTTATTTGAATAAATACTGATACTGCAGTTTCACCATCATTCAATTCTTGTAACATTTTAAATACTGATATTTGAATAAATACGATACGATATTTGTCACCATCATATGATCATTTAAATACTGCAGTTATTTGAATAAATACTGATCTTTGATATAACATTTTCCTGTTCTTCCCCATTTTTTTATGCTTGTTGCTGTCCCATAATCCTTTAAGTTGAATCTATAGATATAGTTCCTTTTCTTTGTCGTCGATGACGATACCAAATGATTTGTCTCATTGTCCATTGCTTACACAGTTCTTATGTGATGGAATCCAATGCACTGCTTGATATTCTTTTTGTTGCTTGATGATGTTAAGAAAAGAAGATTTCTAGTTTCCATGAACTTATTTTCATGTGCATGTTATTCTTGGAAACAAGATTTATATCGCATGGCCATATTTTCGTCTTAGAGGTCTCTAGCTACGTGTGCAGTTTTGCGACACATGCTAAGATTAAATGTAGGACATCGCAGGTGGTCTTTATCTGTGAATAAGTTGTCATTACATGTTTGTTTTGAAGGTTAACATGCCTTTATTCTCCTATGGTGTAGGTTTTGTTAGTTTGCAACTGTGATATGCTTTTTTAATATGGCGACAAGAAGAATGAGGGCAACAACTTCTAAATCAAGTGGTGTAACTCCTAATGAGGTCGAATCAGAGTTAACCTGCTATTGTGGTCTTCGATCACCACTTCTTATTGCAAAAACAAAGAAAAACGCAGGAAGAAGGTTCTATGGATGTTCTAAATTTGATGGTCCAAGTTGCTGCAATTTCTTCATGTGGGTTGACCAAAAAATACCGGATCAAGCGAGGGATATGATAGTCGAACTGCTTGAAAGAAATCAAGCACTATCGGAGTCAAGCCAATCCAGATGCAACGACGATTATGTAAGCTCACCGATAGCTAAAATGAAGGCGCAAAGGCGAAAAATGGACTTTTAAAGGAAGAGCTTGCACGAGTGAAAAAAGGGAAGATGCTCTATCAATTGGGATTTTTTCTATGCATGTGTTATATCATTATGGGGATTATATTTAATGTGAAAGCCAGTGAGAAGTTTCTAAGTCTTCCATAATACCTTGTTTTTAAGTTTGTATTTAATTACTTTATCCTGATTCTCTTTTGCCCTGTAAAATTAGGAAACTCATGTTGCGTGGAAATGTAAACAATTTCGTGTGTTCTTTCAGTAAATGCTATTTGGATGATGATTTTTTAAATGTTCCATCAAAGGAAAAAAGACAACACTCTCAGGTATTTATGGAAATGAAGTCTGGGAAGCTTGTTTTCCTCTATATAAGCTGCGCTCGCCCTTCGAACTTTTGCTTCATCAAATCAAAAACATCTAGAAAGGAGAGAAAAAGGTACTGTTTGGGGCATGAAGTAAAGGGACTTACGTGACAAAGCCAGCTCTTTGGATTTTTGAAAGTTTCAAACCCTCCGTTCGGGACTTTCCACGCCTTGACAAATTATACTGCTTTTGCCACTCTCTTTCTTGGCTTTACGTCGAAGAAAGGAAAGAACTTTCCAAGCAAGCCCTCTCTTGTTTCTTTCAAAGGGTTCCTTTCCTCGAGCATTCGAGCATGCCGATTTTCGTTGTCAAGTTCATCTAAAGCCGGTTTCGTTGTCAAGTTCATCATCACAAAGTCGAGCATTAGATAGGACCGTATGAGCACGTCTTCTTTAAGTATATCCTGCATTGATTTTTGTTAAGCTGGGAATAGATTTTTCTTATGCTCGACAAAATTAGTTTCGGCTAGAGTACGAGCGATGAATTCAGTTGAAATGATTAATGTTTGGTTAAACCCAAATGAGATTACGAAGTTCGTCTTCCGGTTCGTGATATTTTGACTCATTTGTTCATCAACTATCTTTTTTTTGGCACATTAAGTCATTGTTTTGACCTCTCTTTGCCTAGAATCTACTTCTATTTCCGGTGATTCGATTCAAATTCGAAGGAACAGAACATGATGGCTAACCAATCCGGCAACGACAATCACGACGAGGGCGGGACGATCTAGGAGAACATTCCAATTTGTTGTTGCCATGACGTTTAGTATCCTGGGCTGCTCTTTTAGATCAATCATCAATTCGACAGTCAAAGACATCGCTAGAACGAGGAGAACATAAGCATCTCGGACTCGGGCCCGCTTCTTTTAGGCCGTAAGGTGAATCTCGGATTCATGGCAGGAGGTCTTGTACCATATCACGAGGAGCACTCTTACCGCGATGACAATGATATATCCGGCGAAAGCGAAAGGACTGAGAAGTTGATAGGAGAGGCAAGGGAAGGTCTGATTCGTGAAGAGAGCATTGGTTTTCCGAAATTGATTGTAGAAGTAACCGGCAATGGCGAGTTCGAGATGGAGGGGCGAGTGACTTACGAAGGCAATGACTTCGTGGATGAGAACGAGGTACCACCCAATGTGAGCGGTGTGTACGCGATGAAATCTTGGCCGAAACGAGATATAAAACTAAGTAAATATCGCGACTTTGAATGTATTAGCCACTCATGCAATTCACACAATTCATACATTCTGAGAATTAGATATTCTATCGTTCGATTATATTAAATAAGTGTCTCGACAGTACTTATTATGTGAAGGGGCATTTTGTATTATGTGCTTAATGTGTAAAATTATGTGTAATGCATGAGAGTGGGACCTTGATAAACCATCACGTCACAATTGGAGATAGGAAATTAGAAATTTATTTGATGGACTTTGTGGAGAGAGAGAGAGAGAGAGAGTCACGTCTCTCCATCTAGCATTACTCACGAGCCCGTGGGGAGAAGGAGAAGGGCCATTTAGTACCACGTGGAATCGCACACGAGAAGACTTGACGACCACGAGGGTGAAGGGGGGGGGGGCGACGACGACGACTACGACAAAAAGATCTTTCGAGGACCACGAGGCCTCCGTCCCCATTGTCCGAACAAGGGGGGAAGCATCCGAATCCACCCCCCATGGCATGCTATCTTCTTTTTGACATTATGTAAGTTGTGAATATATAATGAGACTGTACTCGAGGTGCTAAACAGATATAAAACTCCTAGTCAAATAAAGAAACTGAAAAGGAACATCCACGTCCCATGGCATTCTGCCCGATACACAAATGCAAAACAAAAGTGCTCTTTTCTTAGGCAGATAAATTTGCACATTGCACTACTACATCCAAGCATCATAAACAGACGGATACAATATTCTCAAATGTATACAGCAAAAGGGACGAGTCATTAAACACAATCCCAACACGTTCTTTGATAATTACAAAATCACTAAAATTGATTGCTACAAAACACTACAAACCACAAACCATATAAGAAATTGGCCAGCAAAAACAGCACCCAAGATAATGTTAAAGGAGAATTTCTTCTTGCAACTTTCATGAGACAAGACACATTTAGCAAGCATGTCAATCCAAGTCTACTGTCTCGGGTGGTCCACCAGGTTCATTGTGCGCTTGATTCATAAGTCCCGAGCTTTTAATTGTATATGGTGTGCCAAAACCGACTCACTTCCAAATAGGCTTTGCGGGGAGCAATTGAAGTATGAGATGACCGAGGCTGTGAACTCATTGGTGGTTGTAATGGTGGCTTCGGCTTCGGCTTTATGGCAACATGTTTTTGGGACTGAGGCTGAGAACTTGCGTGGGGGTGCGATGGTGGCTTTGGCTTTACACCGATGTGCTTTCGAGGATAAGTTCTTAATGCTTGAAGCTGCAAACTGTCCTGGACTTGCAATGGTGGCTTTGACTTCACAACAACATGCTTTTTAAGAGCACTTTGAGATGACTGAGGCTGTGCACTAGCTTGGGGATGCGCTTTTGCCATTGAAGCTCCTAAAACTACTCCTTTGTCCGATTCTTTTGATAATCTTGTATCGTTGAGACAGGCTACAAAAGAATGGGTATGTTTTTAGTTCAAGGAGATAATTAGTTCCCATTGTAAAGTGTTAAAACATACTCACATTGAGAATTTGAAGGTTGTTTTTAGGAGTTGTGTAAACATACCATTTTCTTTTTCTTGTTCGGTTGTGACTGCCCTTGTATCGTTTCCATTTCAATGGCAGGTCTTTTAAACTGAAAAAAAAAAAAAAAAAAATCGAATGTGACAATGTAACAACAACACATGAATACATGGCTGGTGAGGTATTACTCACCGGGATTTTTTGAGGTCTGCTGCTAGCTATTGCATTGGCTTGAGCACGAAAAAATCCTTGTCGTTGATTAACACTAGCTTCAACAAAAGAATTGGCTTGTCCACTACATCCACTTACATTAGCAGTAGCCCAACATCCTCTTTCATTTACACTAGAATGAGCTTTAGCATTGGCTGAAGTATGTTGTAATCGGTCCATGAGTTACGTACAAGCATTGACTGAAGTATCCTCTGCTGGCACATCGACTTGAGCAAAAGCATCGGCTAAAGTATCTTCAATTGGTGCACTAGCTTTTGCAAAAGCATTGGCAGAAGTATCTTCTACTTGTGCACTAGCTTCTGCAAAAGCATTGGCTGAATAATTTGTCTGCCCACTATTATCTTGTACAAGTGCACTAGCTTCTGCAGAAGCAATGGCATGGCCTTTGGATCCTCCTTGAGTTGTACTTGCCGTTGCTGTAGCTTTAGCCTGCATATATATACATCATTAGTAAATCGAAATCTTGACATCTATAACTTATAATGCATTAATCTATCACAACATACTTGTCTTTTTTTATGCCTTGATCCACTGGAATTGGCTTGAGATTGAGCTTCAGGTGCATTTGCATGGGCCTAAAAAGCACATAGTAAGCATTCATGACAAGACAACATGCTTAGAATCAACAAAATCAATTAGTTAAGAAATACCTTTCTCAGAGGACATCCTTTACAATTATGTCCAACCACATGGCAAGTAGAACAAGTCATTCGCTTACCCTCTTTAGTCATTCTGTTCTCTCTTACAAGCTCAAGTGGTTGCTTTCTTCTGCTCCTTTTTGGCCTACCAGGCATCTTTTTGATCGGTGGAAATGAGGGGCTTCTTTATTAGTTTTGCCCCAAAATTTCTGTCCTCTCACAGTCGGCATCATGAATTGATAAGCACTTAAGTATTTGTTTTTCTTGTGGTGTATTGCACATATAGCATGGCAACATGGGATTCCACTAACTTCCCAAGCTCTACAAGAACAAGTATTCAAATTGAAGTCTACAACATATTTGTCACCATTTTCCATAATCTCGTATCCTTGATCTCCATTCCATATCAAATGGCAATATCTACTAGCCACTGTATTCTAATGTAACTTATGCACAATCCTTGGACCATAATTCCTTGTCCACTTATCACATGCATCCCTTTGACTGTGCATTCTATTCATAATCATGATTCTAATATCTTCAAGCATACTCACAATGGCCTTGCACCTAGCTTCCACACACCTACCATTGAAAGCTTCACTAAGATTATTATCAACAACATCACATTTTATGTCGGTGTCAAAGAAGGCTTTAGACCAGTGCTTTGGCTCAATCTGGAATAGATCATCATGACCTTGTGGAGTCATTTCCTTCAATCTTTGTTTATGCACCTCAAAATCTGACATATTAGTACTCTTAGCACATTTCCAGAATTGTCTCATCAACTGCTTTCCTTTGTATTTTTGACCCCAATTAGAATATATATGCCTCGCACACATTCTATGTTCTGCATTTGGCAAAAGTTCAACTACTGAAGGAATGAGGCCCTAATATATAAAAAACAAAGAAAATAAAACATTAATATTGGAAATCATTATATACATTGTTTCAAACAAATTTAAGATGAGCGATAGTAGTATTACATACCTTTTGTTGGTCACTTATTAAGGCCCATCCATTACCATTACCCATGTCAAGATCTTCTTTCAACAAGTTGATAAACCAGCTCCATGTGTCCTTATTCTCAATTCTTACGACTGCCCATGCTACTGGATACATTTGATTGTTAGCATCCCTCCCCATAGCACACAACAACTCACCCTTAATCAATCCCCTAAGAAAACATCCATCTAATCCAATGATCTTCCGACACCCGCCAAAATCCTTTCCTACGTGCATCAAAGCAAATGTAAGTCTTATCAAATAATGGTAAGGAATCGGTAATGGTCTTTCAACTTTCATGATAAATGTGCTCGCCGCTTGCAATGTAAAGCTCTCCCAAGTAATCGTACATCGTGCATACTCTTTCTTATAATTGCCTTGTAATTCCTTGAACACTTTTAGCTTTGTTCTCCCGCATTGGCTCACGGTGACATTCACCCCTAACTCGTTCTCTAACCAATATCTTCAAGCGAGGTGCTTTAACTTTAGGCATTGCGAAATGAGAGTCATGAAGTGTTTAGCTAAAAAAGAACTAGAAACTCTCTTATTCTCAAAAGTAATAGCACATGTATGCTCATCAATGTACTTTTTCAAATGGAATGATCCAGTTTGGCTATCAAGAGCACCATAAATCATCCAGTTACAATTAGCTTGGGCACACCTAGCTCTTACAAATCCAAGTGGTGTTCTTGGTGTATTTAATTGCTCTTTGCTCAGCCACCGAGTACCTCAAAATTGCATCTTTGAATTCCCTTGAATCTTCAAATGTCATGCCCACAACAAATACTCGGATTCTTACAATTTCGATCATATGATGGAAACCTACTCCTTCTTCTTGAAATAACATCATTTTCTTCTTTTTCACTCTCATCATCTAAATCTGAATGAAGACTTTCTTCTTCATTTGAATCATAGTACTGTTTCGCACCCAGACACATCCACCATTAGAGGATCAACTGATAATGGAGTTTGAGAGCCAATGTCTAATTGAGAAGTTTCTTCAATGTTAGTTCCAATTTTGAGTCTATGTCTCGCTGAAAATTCCTTCAAATTTCTTCTTGCATTAACCAATTCAAAATCATCATCGTCACTTGACTCTTCAACATCCACCAAATTACATGCATCATCATTCTCATCATCCACATCCCTACTTTCACCCTCAAGCCGATTGCCATCACCATCGACATTTCCAATTATATTTTCAAACACATCATCAGCCACATTATTAACGCTTTCTATATTCACATCAAACAAACCTTCGTTTCCATCTCAACTCCCCTATCTCATCATGCGTTTCTTCATCATCGACATGCTCAACATACAATTCAATATTTTCAAAGTGAAGATGATGATAAAATTGATCTATCACATCGGAGTTATCCCATAAGTACCTAAGAGTTACTCCATCTTCAAGAATAGTACTTCCAGGAACTCTATAAAAGAGCTTTTCTATCTTACGCCCACATAGAACCTCAACAGCTGAAATTATATTGGATAATGAATCCTTACTTAAGTCTACTTCAACAACATCGACCCTTCCATCTACGTATTCTAAAGGCGGACCAACTTGAAATTTACCTCCAAAGAAAACAATGACATAAACTTTGTTGTTGCCCGTTGGACCTACAAAGGAAGAGAAACAAATAGCACTTTCAATCATAAAATTTCATCTAAAAACTACTAATGACTTCACTTGTAAAGAGAAATAGATAGGGTAAACATACCCATGTTGATGGATGACCTTGAGAGTAGTCAACCCTCCAATACAAGCATCAAGCAAAACCAGCATCAAGAAAAAGGAGTTGAAAGTGATAGTAAACTGAACTAATTATGCCCGAGCAATGAACGCCCGCTGAAAACTTTCCCAAATCTCGGAGCCTCCGGCGAAGTGATCCCTTGAAATATGTAAGGTAACTGTAAACCCAATCTCCTGTCCTCCTCTTATTGAGGCATTCAACAAAAGGAAAGCGTATCAAGGGGAAAAAGGTTATATGGACTTACGAGATTCCTTTCCCCCCTGTTGCAAGGAAAATTCTGCTGAAGACAGTTTAATCGAAGGGAGAAGGCTAAGATAAAAGAAGAAAATTTTATTCAATTGACCAAGTATGGCAGCATGAACTTATGACTAAACCAAAAGCAGATAATTCTATTGCAAGAAAAATTCCTTTATTTTTATGACTTTCTGAAACATTTAAGGTTCCTTCATGGATGACATCTAACTAAAAGTATAAATTATCATTTCTCGAAAGAAAAAATACATACGGTTGAAAATTTGGTATCGTCATCGATAAAGTGAAAAGGAACTATATCTATAGATTCAACTTAAAGGATTATGGGACAGCAACAAGCATAAAAAAATGGGGAAGAACAGGAAAATGTTATATCAAGTATCAGTATTTATTCAAATAACTGCAGTATTTAAATGATCATATGATGGTGACAAATATCGTATCGTATTTATTCAAATATCAAGTATTTAAAATGTTACAAGAATTGAATGATGGTGAAACTGCGAGTATCAGTATTTATTCAAATAATCGACATCCACAATGGCATATGAACAAGGACAATCATATGAAAGTTGATACCTATGACAGTTCTTTTGTAGGCAGTGTTTAAATGATCTATATTCGTTCCAAGCAATAGAATTAGCAACCAAACGTGAGAGTGACTTTTAATGTAAATTCAGCATGCATCTCGTGATCTCAATCAATGGAATTACTACGACAAAGGACAAATTTGATATATAAACATCTACAATGCCTAGCAAGGTGGTGGGATGCGTGATTATTAGGCATTCAAGCCAAGTCTGAGGACACATCAGCTAACCGTTTTCAATCGAATTGATTACCGTTTATGATCTCTCAAGCATCATAAAAAAATCGCTAGGGCATTTACCTTCTGTCGAGTTGTCCAATGCAAAGTTGTTGCCAACCAGATTACTGCAAAATGCATCATGAAAAAAGATGTGATCGTAAGTCTCCTCACAAGATTGGAACACCAACAGCTCATCGTGTAGCTAGAAAATGACTTCGAGTACTATAGAGCATCCCATGAGCAATAAAAGATTGATAAAGTGCAAAAGAAGAGTCCTCACTTTAGATATCTAACTAAAAGTATAAATTATCATTTTTCGAAAGACAGAAATACATACAGTTGAAAATTTGGTATCGTCATGGACGGTGAAAAGGAACTATATCTATAGATTCAACTTAAAGGATTATGGGACAGCAACAAGCATAAAAAAATGGGGAAGAACAGGAAAATGTTATATCCATAGATAATTCCAAAAGAGGATAGTTCTTGACAGAATCGGTTGTTGAGGCAATATATCATTAGGCCATCCAATCTTTAACGATTTATGTTAAGTTACGTTCTTTGAAAACATTCATAGTCATGTGACACCACTAAAGGTATCGTGTAACAGTCATGTATTAACGTATGAGATTAACGTATCGATTAATCTAACAACAAAATCAGCGAGCAAATTTTCCATTGTAGAGGTATCATAACAACACAAAGTCCCACAACTAGCCTACGGATACACCAGCAAGAAGCAGCAAAAGAATTTACGCAAACGGAGGACACGCATCGCGCAAGTTACATTAATGGACAAATCACAAATACAGTGATGTAGATTAGAATTGAAGAACACCACAACACTTCGATGAGATTAACGTATCGATTAATCTAACAACAAAATCAGCGAGCTACTTTTCCATTGTAGAGGTATCATAACAACACAAAGTCCCACAACTAGCCTATGGATACACCAGCAAGAAGCAGCAAAAGAATTTACGCAAACGGAGGACACGCATCGCGCAAGTGCAATCAATCATTCTCCACACACATGCACGCACGATCCATCCAGAAATGACCTGTCACTCGGTAATCGGGAGAGCTCCGCTTAGCCTCGTCCAAGGAATCGCGATCCTCGACCCTCCCCTCGGGACGAACTCCTCGCGACTCGGCTCCAGTAATCACAATCCCCAATACACATGAGAGAAGAAACTCAGTATCTCACCGTGGCCAAAATAATCATATTTGCTCAATTTGAAATCAGGGTCCTCTGAGTTAACCGGTCCAGAGTCTTCAGCCTGTCGAGCACAGAGTAAGCGAGCGGTGCAAACAAATTCACCTCGCCTCCACCGTCGGTGCCGCTCGATCCACTCGCCTCCACTGTCGGTGCCGCTCGATCCACCGCCAAGGCTCTCGTGGGACGAGTGTCGCGCGTACTCGCACCAGCGTTTGATGAAGAACTGCAACTCACGAGGCACCGGTGATCTGCGTCGAGATTTGGGGCTTAGGGTTGCGTTGATTCTAGACGGGAAGAAGGGAAGAGATCCGCGCCGAGATTTCGGGCTTAGGGTTGCGTTGATTCGAGAGGGGAAGAGGGAAGAGATCTGCGAGATTTAGGGCTTAGGGTTCGTTGATTCGAGAGAGGAAGAATCGAAGAGATGTCGTAAAGAAACGGAGAAACGGAGGAGGAGACGTCGTGAAAAAAACGGAGGGAGACGTCGTCGTTTTGAGAATGGCAATACCCACAAAACGACGTCGTTTCGCTTACGTGCACAATTTTTTTGCCCTAATTGCCACGTAGGAGAGAGAAAATATTAAAATAAGCCAAATCAGCAATTTCCGTTAATATAAACTGACGGTGTTAACGGAAGGACTGAATTGAACCAAGTTGACAAGTTTTAGGACTTGATTGCACTTTTTGTAACTTTTAGGACTCAATTGCACTTTGTTCACAAGTTTTAGGACTTGTACCGTACATATCCCTAAAAATAAACAACTTCAAAACCATATACTTGCATAGAAGTAATAGTAACATAATATGATTAAACTTCATGTCCAATCTGGCTGTTAGCAAGGTCTTATTAATCTACGGGCAAATTGGTCAAAAAATTAGATGATTGCTATTGCTTTGTAACAAAATTAACACGAAATGAATAGATAGCATTAAACATCCATAGTAATAAAAAGAGAAGTAAAAACCATTTATAGAACATTTGATATGTGTTTTCATCAACATGAAATGAAAAACACTTGTTGAAAAAACAAATGATAAGATGTAAAACACATGCGTAATTGTTGGGATGGAATTCTTGTTTTCATTTTGCTATTGAGAATTTTAAACAAGATACATAAGAAAAAGAGGGGGATTCTACAGTTGGGGTTCTTGAGTATTGATACATGTTTTGATGATAAGTTCGATAGATGTATTCGAACCATAAGAGCCATGTCGTTCCTCATATAAAGGATGTGAGTTAGGGTTTTGTTGTTTCCAAAATAAAGGGCATGAGATTTGATACATATTTTTGAAGTAGTATATGCATGAAGAGAGGCCTTCTATTGTAATTTTGAAAGGATGCAACTTTTGGAAATTTAAAACGTGCAAATTGTGAAAGGCATAATTGGTAGAGGAAAATTAGTGGACTCCCTATTGAGCTTCACACTTTTATATAGATTAGATAAGTAATATGTAACCATAATCTATCGTGTCATGAAGTCGAAGGTGAGAACCCTACATCATAATAGTATGACAAAAAATTTGAAATAATACATCTTTTCTTATATATAGTTAGTCTCATCCCATCATCCAATACTATGATCCACAATGTTTTTCAATCATAGGGCCCCGATAAAATTGAGGTCCTTTGTCTCGACAAAGATGATGGGCAAGAAAGCTACACGGTTGAGAACTTTAAAGAATTGACCAACTTGAGGTTCCTTCGACTAAGCGGAGTGAATCTTATTGGAGATTTTCACAACTTACTTCCTCAATTAAGATGGCTTGAATGGGAGAATTGTTGCTTGGATTTTGAAGAGGCTAACTTTCACCCAAAGAAATTAATCATGCTAAGCTTGGAGGATAGTAAGATTTCGGAGAACTGGGGAGGATGGGGCCCACTAAAGGTAAGATGTAGAGAAGGCATATCTCCTATAAATAACCATGTGTTATTAGCAGCCCCAATTGCACCAAGTTCTCCTTTATTTCTTCTGAAAGTCCTTTCTCATATAATGGATTTTCCTCAAAGCATAAGAAGAATTTATAGGCACTTAAATATGTCAAAAGCTTATGCCCTTTAATATTTTAATGACTAGTCATGCTTAACATCGGACCTACTAATAAAAACTCTTCTAATTGTATTAATTAATATCTATCAAATAGATAATTATAATATTGTGCCTATCTTAACTTTAATCTAAATTGCATATGGTTTCTAGTTAATTTATCCAAATGCAAAATAATGTCTTTTTAGCAATTCTTGTTATATGTATATATGGATCTTTTTTTCATGGAGAAACACAAATCCTCACAGTGACTTGTGTTTTACATACATACTAAAATCCTAAATTCATTGTTACTTTTACAATAAGGAAAATAATTTGTGAACCGCTCGACTTGTTGAACAAAATATTTATTCATTATTATTGTTGATTGTTGAAGTCACCATACAACACATTTATAAAGTAGTAATGTTATATGAGTAATAAAATTATCCTTGAAATGGCATTTAAATATTTTTAATACAACACCTTTTTTATATCTTATACATATAGCATTTAAAAATTGATTTTCATAATTAAATTAGCCATTTCTCTTTAATTTCATAATATTGAAAGAAAACAAGGCACCAAATGAATGCATCTCTTTTCTTCCATTTGACTTTGTCTTTTGTAATTTGATAATAAAATTTGCATATCTCTAATTAACAAATAACAACATAATCATAACTTCAAAAAAATAAATATGATATTTTCTACGAAATTTTATTTGCAAATAATTCTTGTTAGCACTCGTACATCCCTAGCGCTCTCTTTGCAATGATATGCTTAAAAACATTTATATACTAGCTTAGCGAATACACTATTGAAAATAAACATTTAACATTAAATAAGACA
This sequence comes from Eucalyptus cladocalyx, assembly GCA_017140615.1. NCBI lineage: Eukaryota > Viridiplantae > Streptophyta > Magnoliopsida > Myrtales > Myrtaceae > Eucalyptus > Eucalyptus cladocalyx. Next base: position 13,012,176 of record CM029518.1, read on the forward strand.
GCTGTGAAGGAGTAGGGAGCACAGGTATTTTTTTTTTTGTCCAATCTCAAAATGGTGACCTCTCTTTCTCTCAGATGGCAACGAAGCTCAAAACTCCGATCCTTCGGAATTGTGTATTGAGAACAACTCCCGACTTGTATGCTTTCAATAGCTTGGAGACTTTCGAACTTAGAGATTGTCAGGATCTAGAAGAGATTCATCCTTCTATCAAGGACATCAAGACACTCGTCACCTTGATTGTCAAAAATTGTAATAAATTGAAGGAGCTACCGCTAGGAGTAGGTAGAATGGAAGAATTGAGGAAGCTTGTCATAAATGACATCGATATACGAGAGATTCCAATTTCAAGAGGTCGTTTGACAGAGTTGGAGACTCTAGATGCCTCACATTGTGGACTACTTGCTCGACTTCCAGAAACCTTGGGCTCTCTTAAATCATTAACTTAACTAGACCTATCAAATACAGGAATTGAAGAATTACCTGAATCCATTAGATCTTTGAAGAAGCTTGAGACACTGGAAGCCTCTTATTGTGCATCATTAGTCCACATACCCAACTCAATAGGCGATTTAGTATCTCTATCTTACCTTAACCTAACAGAATGCAAAAAACTTGCTCAACTACCAGACTCCACAAGCTCCCTCATGTCTCTATCGCGATTGACATTATCGGGATGCCACTTATTGAGACAAATTCCAGACTGGATCGGAAAGTTGACATCATTGACTAAGCTGTATTTGAGTTCTACGGCCATTGAAGAATTACCTGAATCTATTGGATATTTAAAGAAGCTTGAGACTCTAGACCTCTCTTATTGTGCATCGTTAATTCGCATACCCAACTCGATAGGTGATTTAGCATCTTTGTCTTACTTGAAGTTACTACAAAAAAGTTGTTCAACTTCCAAACTCTATAAGCTCCCTCGTGTCTCTATTGCGGTTGTCTTTGTCGGGATGCCACTCGTTAAGACAAATTCCAGATTCGATTGGAAAGTTGACGTCATTGACTGAGTTGGATTTGGAATACACGAGCATTGAAGAATTACCCGAATCTATTGGATATTTAAAAAAGCTCGAGGCTCTAGATGTCTCTTATTGTGCATCGTTAATTTGCATACCCAACTCAATAGGTGATTTAGCATCTTTGTCTATCTTGCGGTTACGAGAATGCAAAAAACTTGCTCAACTACCAGACTCCACAAGCTCCCTCGTGTCTCTATCGCGGTTGTCATTATCGAGATGCCACTTATTGAGACAAATTCTAGACCGGATCGGAAAGTTGACATCATTGACTAAGCTGTATTTGAGTTCTATGGCCATTGAAGAATTACCTGAATCTATTGGATATTTAAAGAAGCTCCAGACTCTAGACGTCTCTTATTGTGCATCGTTAATTCGCATACCCAACTCGATAGGTGATTTAGCATCTATGTCTTACTTGAAGTTAAAAGGCTGCAAAAAACTTGCTCAACTTCCAAACTCCATAAGCTCCCTCATGTCTCTATCGCGGTTGTATTTGTCGGGATGCCACTCGTTAAGACAAATTCCAGATTCGATGGGAAAGTTGACATCATTGATTGAGTTGGATTTGGAATACACGAGCATTGAAGAATTACCCGAATCTATTGGATATTTAAAGAAGCTCAAGGCTCTAAATGTCTATTATTGTGCATCATTAATTTGCATACCCAACTCGATAGGTGATTTAGCATCTTTGTCTCACTTGCGGCTAGAAGAATGCAAAAAACTTGCTCAACTACCAGACTCCACAAGCTCCCTCATGTCTCTATCACGGTTGTCATTATCGAGATGCCACTTATTGAGACAAATTCTAGACTGGATCGAAAAGTTGACATCATTGACTGAGCTGTATTTGAGTTCTATGGCCATTGAAGAATTACCTGAATCTATTGGATATTTAAAGAAGCTCGAGACTCTAGACGTCTCTTATTGCGCATCGTTAATTCGCATACCCAACTCGATAGGTGATTTAACATCTTTGTCTTACTTGCAATTATAAGACTGCAAAAAACTTGCTCAACTTCCAAACTCCATAAGCTCCATCGTGTCTCTATCGCGGTTGTTTTTGTCGGGATGCCACTCGTTAAGACAAATTCCAAATTCGATTGGAAAGTTGACATCATTGACTGAGTTGGATTTGGAATACACGAGCATTGAAGAATTACCTGAATCTATTGGATATTTAAAGAAGCTCAATGCTCTAAATGTCTCTTATTGTGCATCGTTAATTTGCATACCCAACTCGATAGGTGATTTAGCATCTTTGTCTCACTTGCGGCTAGAAGAATGCAAAAAACTTGCGCAACTACCAAACTCCATAAGCTCCCTCGTGTCTCTATCGCGGTTGTCATTATCGAGATGCCACTCATTGAGACAAATTTCAGACTGGATCGGAAAGTTGACATTATTGACTGAGCTGTATTTGAGTTCTATGGCCATTGAAAAATTACCTGAATCTGTTGGATATTTAAAGAAGCTCGAGACTCTAGATGTCTCTTATTGTGCATCGTTAATTTGCATACCCAACTCAATAGGTGATTTAGCATCTTTGTCTCACTTGCTGTTAGAAGATTGCAAAAGATTTGCTCAACTACCAGACTCTACAAGCTCCCTTGTGTCTCTATCGCGGTTGTCATTGTCGAGATGCCACTCATTGAGACAAATTCCAGACTGGATCGGAAAGTTGACATCATTGACAGAGCTGGATTTGAAATACACTAGTATTGAAGAATTACCTGAATTTATTGGATATTTAAAGAAGCTCGAGACTCTAGATGTCTCTTTTTGTGCATCGTTGATCCGCATACCCAATTCAATAGGTAATTCAGCATCTTTGTCTCACTTGAGCTTAGAAAAATGAAAAAACTTGCTAAACTCCCAGACTCCATAAGCTCCCTCGTGTCTCTATCGTGGTTGTCATTGTCGGGATGCCACTCATTGAGACAAATTCCAAACTAGATCGAAAAGTTGACATCATTGATTGAGCTAGATTTGGAATCCACGAGCATTAAAGAATTACCTGATCCATTGGATCTTTAAAGAAGCTCCAGACTCTAAATGCCTCTGAATTTGCATCATTAATTCGCATACTCAACTGCATATGCAATTTAGCATCGGTATCTTTCCTGGACCTAAGAGGATGTGAAAAACTTGCTGAACTTCCAAACTCCATAACCTCCCTCGTGTCTCTATCGATGTTGTTATTGTCGGGATGCAACTCATTGAGAAAAATTCCAGATTTGATCGAAATGTTGACATCATTGACTATGTTGGATTTGGAACACGCGATTGTTGAAGAATTACTTGAATCCATTGGATCTTTAAAGAATCTCTAGTGTCTATATGCTTCTCATTGTACATCGTTAACCCACATACCCAACTCCATAGGCGATTTAGCATCTTTGTCTCACTTGGGGTTAAAAGACCGCAAAAAACTTGCTCAACATCCAAACTCCATAAAGCTCCCTCGTGTCTCTATCGCGGTTGTTATTGTCGAGATGACATTCGTTAAGATGAATTCCAGATTCAATCGGAAAGTTGACATCATTGACTGAGTTGGATTTGGAATAGACGAGCGTTGAAGAATTACTTGAATCCATTGGATCTTTAAAGAAGCTCAAGACTTTAAATGCCTCTTATTGTGCATTGTTAACTCGCATACCCAACTCCATATGCAATTTAGCATCTCTGTCTCACTTGGGGTTAAAAGACTGCGAAAACTTGCTCAACTACCAGACTCCACAAGGTCCCTCGTGTCTATGTCGTGGTTGTCATTGTTGAGATGCCACTCATTGAGACAAATTCCAAACTGGATCGGAAAGTTAACATCATTGACTGAGCTATATTTGAGTTCTATGGTCATTGAAGAATTACCTGAATCTATTGGATACTTAAAGAAGCTTGAGACTCTAGATGTCTCTTATTGTGCATTGTTAATTCGCATACCTAATTCGATAGGTGATTTAACATCTTTGTCTCACTTGGGGTTGGAAGAATGCAAAAAACTTGCTCAATTCCCAGACTCCACAAGCTCCCTCGTGTCTCTATTACAGTTGTCATTGTTGAGATACCACTCGTTGAGACAAATTCCAGATTCAATCGGAAAGTTGACATCATTGACTAAGTTGGATTTGGAATACACGAGCGTTGAAGAATTACATGAATCCATTGGATCTTTAAAGAAACTCCAGACTCTATATGCTTTCGATTGTGCATCGTTAATTTGCATACCCAATTCCATAGATGATTTAGCATCTTTGTCTCACCTGAACCTAACATGATGTGAAAAACTTGTCGAACTTTCAGACTTCATAAGCTCCCTTGTGTCTCTATCGTGGTTGTTATTGTCGAGATGCCACTCGTTGAGTAAAATTCCAGACTTGATCGAAAAGTCGACATCATTGATTGAGCTAGATTTAGAATCCACAAGCATTGAAGAATTACCTGAATCCATTGGATCTTTAAAGAAGCTCCAGACTTTAAATGCCTCTTATTGTACATCATTAACTCGCATACTCAACTCCATAGGCAATTTAGCATCTCTATCTCACTTGGACCTAACAGGATGTGAAAAGCTTGCTCAATTTCCAGACTCCATAAGCTCCCTCGTGTCTCTATTGCGCTTGTTATTGTTGAGATGCCACTCGTTGAGACAAATTCCAAATTGGATCGGAAAGTTGATATCATTGACTGAGCTGGATGTGAAATTCACGAGCATTGAAGAATTACCTGAATCCATTGGATCTTTAAAGAAGCTTGAGACTCTAGATGTCTCTTATTATGCATCGTTAACTCTCCTACCTAACTCCATAGGCGATTTAGCATATTTATCTCACATTGACTTAAAAGACTGCAAAACACTTGCTCAACTTCCAGACTCCATAAGCTCCCTCGTGTCTCTATCGCATTGTTATTATTGGTAGGGGTGAGCACGGTTCCCGAGTAGAACCAGGAACTGGAGAACCGAATCGAAGGTTCCGATTTGGTTCCTGGTTCTAAAGGGACCGATTCCGGTTCTTGGTTCCCTTTTCCTGGGAACTGGAACCGGTTAGGGCTCCAAAAAAAAAAAATCCCAAAATCAATTCACCCTTAGACAACACTTTCGAGTCTTTCACATCTTCTCTTCTCTTAGTTCTCTCGTTCTCTGCCTCTGCTCAACGCCATTGCCGCTCGCCCTCGACACCACCACCGGACATTGCTCGCCCTCAACGCCACCGTTGGATGCCACTGGACGCTAGTTGCCCTGCGTTGCCTCGCCCTTTCCTCCCTCGACGCCGTCACCCCTTGCTTGCCTCACCACTCAGCCGCTGCCGGACGCCGGTCGTCCCCGCCCGGACGCCTTGATCGGCCCGCACTCGCCCCACCCTTGCCTCCCTCGACGCCGTCACCCCTCGCTCACCTCACCGCTCAGCCGCTCGCGGTCAACACTGCCAATGGACGCCGCTTGTCCCCTCGGTGGAGGCCACTTGCTGCTTGCCCAGCCGCCCCCAACGCTGCTTGCCCGATTGCCCCCGAAACAACTGTTGTATAGGAAGTTGTGCATTTATACAGAGGTTTTTGCTAAGTTGACTTGTTGCATTGTTTTCATATGATTTGCATTTCTTTTGCCCTCATTGAACCTTAGCTATCACGTTCCTTTTTTAAAAAAAAATTTACAATATCCCGGTTGCCTTGTGTCTAACATCTTTTCCTTTTAATGTACTCTTCAGAGTTCATAAACCTTGTGTCATCTGAATCAAATGAAGTTTGTAATCGAGAGGAGAAAGGAACAATTGCTCCTGAGCATGTACTCAAGGCATTAGAAGTGCTCTTCTTGTTCTTGTTCTTCATTGAACACACTCCTGAGCATGTAATTGAGATGAGTCATGATAGGCTGGAATTTTTCGATTCAGTAAACATCTGTCTCGAAGGTTTTAAATAGAATGCACTGCTTTCATATATGGTGTCCCTTAATTGTTATATATTGTCTAATGTGCAGGATAATGGCCTTGTGCCCATTTTTGAACCTGAGATTCTTCTTGATGGAGACCACCCTATTGAGAGGATTCTTGAAGTGACAGAGAAGGTTTGGTCTGAGGTCTTTTTCTATTTGTCCCAGAAAAGAATAGCATGGTGAAGGCACGGTATTTTTGCACGGAGACCTTACAGAGTTGTCTTAGTTCTATGGAGATACAGCTAGACGGTTCTAAGTCGAGGTTCTATGTGATTGTCTCAACTGAGTTTTGATGTCATGGGTATTGTATGCTCCGTTCATTTGTAAAAATACAGTACGTGCACGCGCCCCTATGCTGATAAATATGCAGGTGGCGTCACCGAGTGTCTCTTTGCATAAAATCTGCATCTATCATTTAGTGCCCAGTTCTTTGGGCTCTTTCTTTTGTATTTTCTTTTAAATTTGGGTCTTACATTTAACTGTCGATACTGAAGCTAATAAAATGAAGCAGGTCTCGAGATTAATCTATACAAATTCAGGTCTTGCCATTCTGGCTTTATCATCGAATACTGTACACAAGCTCTGGAAATGGCAAATAAGTGTTCGGAACTTAACGGGAAGGGTAAGGAATCTTTTTTTTCTTCTTGAAATTGGCAAGCTATATTATGGTTTAGGGCATTGATAGCTACATTAATTCGGCTTCCAAAAAATAACTACATTAATTCTTCTTTCCAGGCTACAACTAGCGTAGTACCACAGTTATGGCAACCTCCTAGTGGGATTTTGATGACCAATGACATAAGCTATACAAATCCCGAAGACGCAGTTCCATGCTTTGTACTGTCAAAGAATGATTCTAATCTTATATCCGCATCAGGGAGAAGATCTCTTTGTTCAATATGATGACTTTTAAGGTGAATATTTTCCCAAAGGCATGTTTACATCCTTTTGTCTGTTTTTTGTAACACTATCCACAAGGCACGAGATGATGAAATACCCCTTTGTGCTGAAAACGCATGCACTATTTCCTTTTATCTTTATGGGTCCTAGAATTAATTGATTCTATTATGTATAAAAGTATTAAACTCTATAGTGAGGAGGTCCATGAAAGCCATTGCTCCGATTTTCATGTGGATTTTATGGTCAGAAGTGCAGTATATGTCCTTTTTTACTTGCTTAGAGAGACAAGGGCTTTGCTCTATCTTCAATGGAATCTTTTTGCTCTTACCGATTAAAGAAAATAAGATGAGCTTTTTTCACCCATCCAAAGGTCTAATGATCGAACTTACTCTCTCCCTTTCTTGGGAAAGGTGATGCCATTGAGACAAGTGCCTCTTGGCACATATGTTCCATTGTTACTTGTAAAATTGCTTAATACTATCCTACCTGCTGGTATCCAGGTGATGACAACGATTATTCTTCCAATACTATACGGTGACATTATTGCAATAGGAATGGACGACGACTCTATTCACATTTACAGCGGTCAAGTGGATGAAGTGAGACCTGATTTCATCGTCATTGAAAGTTAACCTTATTATTATTTGCAACAGAGTTATGAATATTGATTGTTTCACTTTCTCATGTCAAGACAAAACTAAAAGGACATCGGAGAAGAATCAAAGGCTTTACCTTCCCAACTTCCTTAATTGTTCTCGTCTTCTGGCTCCGACTCTCAGGTACTGGACTACTACTTTTTTACTTGCTAACTGAGACACGGGCTTTTCTCTATCTCCAATGGAATCATTTTGCTTGTAATGATAAAATAAAAGAAAGCACGAGCTTTTCTCATCCATCCAGAGATCTAATGGTCGAACATGCTCTCTCCCTCGCTCTCTCCCTCTTTCCGAAGAAGGGAGATGCCATTGAGCCAAGTGCCTCTTGGCACATATGTCCCGCAATTACTTATAAAGTTGCTAATACACTGCTGCCTGCCGATATCCAGACGATGACAAGATTTGTGCCTCCATCACTAGCAACAACATTTCTGGCGCTCCATCCTCAAGATAATAACATCATTGCAATAGGAAGGGGGGACTCCTCTATTCAAATCTACAATGTGCGAGTTGATGAGGTGATACCTATTTTCATTGTTGTTGAAAGTTAACCTTGTTATCCCCAATATAGTTATGGATATTGACTATTTCACTTTCTCAGTTTAAGACAACACTAAGAGGACATCAGAGAAGGATTACAGGTCTTGCCTTCTCTAATGTCTTGAATGTTCTCGTGTCTTCTGCTGCTGACTCTCAGGTACTAAACCAGTGCTACATCTTACTGTCCAAGTAAACATGCCAAAGTTCTGAGCTGAGAGCAATGTAGTTTATAGTGCTCCCAGAAAAGGGTTGCTGTTTACTCTCTGGATATATTGATGCTTATGTACTCAGCATACGTCAGGAGATGAAGGCATTGCTTATTGGCAAAATAAATCCTTCTAGAAAACCTCATCTTTTGTGTTGACAAATTAATCCCATCCCATTAAGTACGAAGAGAAGCTACCATGTCTAGTTGTTGCTTACTACAGACGATCGATGTGATTTTGATATAGAAACACAATGTGCAATCTTATTCATTCATTTCTGCATCAATGTTGATATCCCTTTCGATGATTGACTATCATCACTGCAGTTGTGTGTTTGGAGCACTGATGGATGGGAGAAGCAGGCTAGTAAGTTTCTGCAGATGCCACATGGGCGAAAAGCGGCTCCTTTTGCTGATACTCGTGTTCAATTTCATGTGTATCAAATACATCTGCTGGTGGTTCATCAAACACAGATCGCCACATATGAAGCTCCTAAACTAGAATGCCTCAAGCAGGTATTGAAGATTTTTTGTGTTGTGCATTAATCAATCTGTCATCTCATCATGATTGGACAAAGATTAGTGAATTATTAGGTAGTATGAGTTGCTTTGTGTCAAATGTGCTTTTTTTTATTCATTGCTCATCTCAACTAGTGGGATACTCGAGAAGCTAGCACTCCAATCACAGATGCTATGTATTCATGCAATGGCCAATCGATATACGTGAGCTTTGAAGATGGAAGCATCGGTGTTCTTACTGCTTCTACACTCAGATTGAGATGTCGTATAAATCCTGCCACTTATATCCCTCCAAACCCCAGGTAAGTTGGTTATTTGCAGCTCAGTTAATCTCACTCCTTTATGAAAATGGCAAGTCTCATTCGCAAAGTTTCGATAGTCTCGCAAGTAATTCATTCCTCATAATGCATTTGGCAGCTTTAGAGTCTACCCACTAGTGATTGCAGCCAATCCATCTGAACCTAACCAGTTTGCATTAGGACTTACTGATGGCAGCGTCTATGTGCTTGAGCCATTGGAATCTGAAGGAGAATGGGGTAATTCTCCTCCTGTTGAAAATGGTGCCGGGTCTAGCACGACCACTGGTGCAAGGTACAGATCAACTCCAAAGGTAGTGCAGGCCAATTCTCTCCCTATGAAACTTTTAAGCATTAAAATGCTGAGCTGGCTTTCCTCCACCGTACTTGATTCAAGTTTTAAGGGACACTGCAGAGGGTAGATTTTACAGTATCGGGGTACTTCCTCAGGACGTAGTTCAGTACGGTCTGTCTAAAAGTGGTACAATCAGCATCCTAATCAACTTCCGCTTAAGTCTTGCGGCGATAATTTGTTTTATTATATTCATATAGGCTGACAGAAAAATAAAAAAGAGCATGAGATTAGGGTGATGCGTAGAAGGCGTTGTATGCTCGAGTTGCATGTAGGTTTATCTAGCAAGATGAAGGCCCAGAGGAACAGGGTTTAGTTTTCTTACGTGGCTTCTTTTCTTGTTCCTTCCGCGTTATGTTGGAAGTATAACTTTTATTTATTTGATTTATTCTTGTTAATTTGCTTAAGTAGCATTTATTAGCACTTAGCAGGTTCTCCTTTCTTGTACTTTCCCCGCGACAGGAAAACTTCATCTTCTTCCTGCGTCCCTATTATGAACGCCATTTGAGTGCAGCAGCACTCAAGACCTTGGATGAAAGTAAATACTTCACCACGGTCTATCTCGACATTTCACTTACTGGGCTGCAATCTTTGGGAATCAAGTTCCATCATTTTGAGGATGATAGGTTAGACACCAAATCGTTGGGGACAGAAGTCAGTTATTTGTTGAGCTTTTACAGTTTGTTTGACGACTTGATTGTTTTCATTTGCAAATGAATATGAGTAGGTAGGAGCATGACAACGAGCCTCTTTTGATCTCATCTATATTCCTATTACCATTCCCCTACTATGCTATCAGCCACCAAAGGGTACTTTCTCTCAGCACATGAGCCTATATTGTCATCGCAAAGCGCTTGCACTTTAAGCAAATGCAGAAGTTGGATGTGCAATCCAAGAGTATGATTTGATTCGTATACAGCGGATTCAACCCTCGACAATTTTTGATGTTGGATCTTAGAAGGCACATTCTTCTAAAGGACTGGATTTCCAGAATCAATAGCAAAGTGAAACTAGCGGACACGTTTTCCCCGGATATGTCCACAAAATTTGGAATTTGTTCCACTTACAAATAGGAACGATGCTTGGTTTTCCCTCTTATGAAAAGATGTTCTTGACCTGGGAGTTTAGAAGGGAATAAGAGTCACTTAACAGCCTGTTGTAGTTTTGGAGATGGTATCAAAGGACCTCTCAATTTGACCTTTTACAAAATTGTTCATGTGTTTTTTAGACGGCAGAAGAACATCTAGAGTGTCAAAATTTGACACAGGGGGAACATTAAGTGCCAAAGGTTATGAATGGTATATTTAAGTGCTATTTTTTTTTTTTAAGTGTTAAGTTTAGTGAATCCCATCGGAAATCCTACGTGATAATTTTTTTTTGTTAATATTACTCGCTTACGTGAACTGTTGGAGAGCTGACTTAGTAAAGAAATGCCAAAATGACGTCGTTTAGTCATAGATTTGAATTTCAATATAAATATTAATTAAATTAAATTTAAAATGAAATTAAACGAAAAAAAAAAGATTTGGTTGCAAAACAGCAAGGGCTCAACCCTTGCCGTTGCCTCCTACCAACGATTGTGGGGGAGGGTTGGCCGAGGTTGCCGAGCCCTAATTAGGGGTCGGGCCCAAATCTAGGGCTAGAGTTGTGGCCCTCCCCCAAATCTAGTGAGGGGGCGGCCCTTGGCCCAATTAGGCGAGGTCCATTGACCCTTGCACCAGCATTTGGGCCGGGGGTTGGCGACCCTAGCCGACCCTCCTCCTATAGTCGTCAACCCTTCCTTTTGACGGTGGGGAGGCAGTGGGCCTTCTGCAATCCTCCTCCTCCTCCTCCTCTTCCTCCTTCTTTTAATTTTAGTTTTAAATTTAATTTATTAATATTTATATTAATTATTTAGTCACATTAGCAAAATGATGTCATTTTCGTGCTTGTCTAATTACGTCAGCATGCTGAACAACATTATTTTGCACTTGTTTTGTCAGAAAAATGCCACGTATGCAATTTGGACATATTTTCTCATTTTGTTGACACTTAAATGACCCATTTTGCTCCAATTTTGGTATTTAAGTGTCATTTTTCTAACTTTTGAAACTTAAGTATTTTCCCGTGTCAAGTTTTGACACTACAGGGATTCGAGTGTCGATTTTAAAACTATCGTTGGTATATAAACTTGTCATTTTGTTCCAAAGGCAAAAATTTCAACTATATTACCATAGTAGAACAACATATAAAAGAACTAAAGTTGAGAGCTAGAATTTTTTAATTTCAGGGAGAAAAATAGTTTTTACAATAAGTTTTTGAAGTGCTACTTTCAAGAATGCTTTAGTTTGATCGGTGGAACTGTAACAACTGAACTGAATGGTCTTTCTTTAAGTTTCAAAGTCTGGCCGAGTATTTACAATGTTAATAAGTGCCTTGACACCGGGACCCAATTGAAGAGGGGGCCTGGGGAAAGTCAGCAAATTGGACAATTCACAACCCCGGGGGGCAGTGAAATACCACCCTTAGCCTCCCTTTTCATCTGCAAATGCTGCTAACAGTAGTTTTCCTTCTTACTAACGACAAATGTCAATACAAGGAAAAAAAATAATTAACTACATTCATGCCATTCTCGTTTACTTGTCAAGCATATGTACACGAAGTGACACCTGCTTATTTCCGTCTTCGTCTGGGCTTCGTGCTCTTTCTGGCTGGAAATGATTACTCCAAACGCACATGTAATAGGGTCCTCCTTTGATGCCATCTTTATCAGTCATCTTACCAAATGTTTTCTAGTATCCAATATACGCCTTAAATTCTTTGATTAGTTATGTCCCGTCTCGCCACTTCTTTGAAACTTCTTCAAAAAAATTACCAATAGCTACCTACTTCATCTTCTTGCCACATCCTCTAACCAATATTAACTCAAACTTGGTCTTTCCCTCCAAAGTGTGGTGACAAGCAAGCATATTATCTATTTGATAAATTCTCGCATGGCATAAAATGACTTTTCCTTCTGCCTTTAATGATGTGTCATAAGTCATTTATAATTGCAGTTCAGATATTTGCATTGGGTGTTGTATTTTCTCTATCCTCTTCCAACTTTCACCCCTTTTACCTCAATTTATGATGCCATGTAAAAGTGCAAGCTATGTGAACTCTTTCTCTTCACATTATCATCCTCACTTTTTTCTCATCTTCTCAAATGTTATTCCAACCTTTTCTTTCATGACCAACCAACCTAACTTAAATGAATTATGACCGGCACTGACTTGGGCCATTAGGTTTGGCATGATAGAACTCGGGTGGGGTTGACCCTAACCCGAATCTCTCTCTTCAGCTGAAATTCCCATGATGCTTCCATTAGTTAAAATCCTCGCTATCTACAATAGCACGTATGGCGCCGAATGGTCTAATCAATTTTCGTGATAACCGGTGTGGTAGCACAAATTCTAGTTAAAAAAAAAAAAAACAAAACAAATCTGTTCTTTCATTTTTTGAGAAAAGGGGCGGCACAAAAAGGAAAAGGTCCCTCTTTGATTTTTTTTTCGAGGTTTTTTACGTTCACTAAGGGAGAACTCGCGCACCCAGAAGGGAGGAAGCAGGGGAAAATGGCTCCCATCTTCCATCGTCTCCGGTCACCATAATATCTCAAGTTCCGATATAGCCACTTAGCTCCACCGCCCAATCATTACATATTCCAACTCCTTCGCCGGTCGCCGCCGTAGACCATCAGTCTCGGGAGGAACACGTTTGTTCATTTCATCGAGAGCACCATTCCAGAACCCAAAAAAAAAAGAAAAAAGCTCGAGCAAGGAAAATTCATCTCAAAAAAGCGATTCCGTTCGATTCAGTTGGCGATTTCAAGCGTTCTGAATTGATTCCAGTGGCGGTCGCCGGCATCAACAGCCTCTTCAATGCTGCGACTCATCTCCTTCGTTTCCCTTCCGCGGCCGAGAGCTTCGAAATGTTCTCGTTCCGCTCTAACTGTTCAGGTTTCGAACATCGACACGTTCTAGAGCTTCTTTCAGTGATTCGTGCGCCAAACCGCGGCCTCAGTCCACTTGATTGACCAGGTAGCATCTCCTGTTCTGTTGTCACAAGTGAGAGGCCGAGAGTCCGATTCTCTTATTATGATGAAATTGATCATATTTGAATTTTTTTTTTTCTTGGACTTCGAACATCATGTACTGATTTAGGTTGAGTCTAGTTGTAAATTTGAGCTCGAATTGGATTTGATCTGTTCCACAACCGATTGACCATAATCTGTTCGATGAAATGTGTATCAGACCTTAGTATGAATTGATTCCAGTAATCGTCCGATTTGAAAGCACATTAGTGATGTTCACTTGATATTGTTTGCTTTTTCAATCTTTAGACATGATTACGAGTATATGCCATAGTTGCCAAGAATGAAACTGACTCTCCGTTTGTTTTCTCAGTGCTTATTAAACTGCGACCTTTCAGAATTAAGTTCCGTCTTTTTTTAGAGCGGTTAGGGACAGAATGACTGGTCCTGTGGGGAATATTCTCAGACAGTTCCGCCGGGGACCGAAGCCGCTTACGCCTTGAGCTTCTATAGTGTGTTGAGCCGCATGAACACGAGCAGGTAGGAGCATGAGAATGAGCCTTTTGGGAGCTGATCTGCATTCCAACTACCCTTCCTCATGTACTACGCACAGAAGATTATTATTTCTCATCACGAGCCTATATTGTCATCGCACTTTAAATGAATGGAAAAGCTGAAACTGCAAAATGAATGGAGAAGCTGGAAGTGTAATCTGAGAGTGCCTTGATTTGATTCGTGTATAGCGAGTTCAACCTCAACGATTTTGCATAATCAATAGCGAAGTGAAACTAGCTCGGACATTTTTTTTTTCTGGCATTTCAACATAAATTGGAATTTGTTCCACTTAAAAATCGGAAAGAGATTGGTTTCCCCACTTTTTTAGGAGAGGTTCTTGATTAGAGAGTTTGAAGGGAATCAGATCTCATTTGGTATAGTTGTAGTTGAAATGTTACTTTACTGTATTGTGAAGTGTTACAATTTTGTTATTTAATAAAATGTACTTTATACCAATAACATCTGAAAGTTGAATAAGATAACTTTGAGAAAACTGTCGTAACTTTAGTTGTGGTGCGGCTGTAAAGTATTCATCAAATACATTATAAAAGCTGCAATATACATCTCCATAGCAAAATCTGTTGCAGGGAAGCGATACCAAATAGCCTCTTGAATTGAGGACCTAAATTATTGTTCCTAGATACAGCGCCATTGTGCCTTCTTAAACTTATCTATTATTAATTCTAAAATTGCTAGAACTGACTTATTTTAAACCTTATTTCTCCTCTCTTGCAGTGTCACGAGGAGCGTGAGGGAATACTTGCTTAGATCCATATTCAGTGAATCACATTCATTACAGTCATTGATCATATAGATCTTACATGAGCCCTGTATATGAGACTTCATAATTCGATTAATTTGTTTTAAACTCTATCTCTTCCTTACAGTGCTAGGTTTTCGGAAACTTTTACTTTGGATCCAAAGTTAAGGCTCATGCCACATTTTAGTGAAATAAAAAATTCTCTTTTTAGGAAAATGACCTAATAAGGGTTTGTATTTTTGCTCAACAAGTAATTAAGTGACTGAACTTTCTTTTCATATATGGAAGTATTACTTTCTTGATGTTCAACGTGGTGTCCCTACTATTATTGCCAGATCATGTCTTTTTTTTACCCGACATGGCTTCGTTATTTAACACAATTGCTGACATGGTAGCACACTTAATGAAAATTATGCAAACTCAATTTAAAGCAAAGGAAAATATTCCTTTTCTTTTTTCATTTCCGTTCCTCTCTCTTTTCTCCGCCATCGGTTTCCACACCTGCCGGTCGCCACCACGATGGCGATGCTTAGTACCTTCGCAGAGTTGCTAGCGTCCCGTGCAAAAGCAAAGTCTTATGCAGGTACGTCTTTCCACATCGTCGGTGACTATCATGTTGTCATTTTTGTCCTACTTCATTTCTCTCTCTCTCTCTCTCTCTCTCTCTCTTTATTTGGGCCCCATACGCTGTCTCCTAACTTGTCCGACTTTTGTAATGAAAAGGGCATCCACTTCTTGATCAACCGGTCAAACTTAGATGAAAGTAAGACACCAATCATGGTGGCCGGATCTTGAGATATATTTCCAACGGAATAACAAACCTTCAATTATCCAAAGAAACCACCGTACAAGAAATCCAAATTAAATTTGGATTAAAGGGCGCACAGAATTTGAATTATTAAAACCCTCTGAACAAGTCAGTTTCATAACTGGGTACATAATTTAACATATCACATCCCGTTAATGGACAAAAAAAAAACATGGTAAGTTGCTTGACTTGTCATATGTCAGTTTCTTATCAACAGGTTTTAAAAAAGTACCGACATCTATTTATACTTCTAAAACTATTGACTACATTAATAATCAACCAATATTATTTTTATGGATTATTAATGCGGTAAGTTACTTGCTTTTATTTGAAGTTGTGAACCTTAATTTGACCGAATTACCTAAATTAGTACATCAATAACCATATGGTCCCAAAGTAAGTTGATTCATTCGGGAATGTCTACGTATAAGATTCTTCACATTATTTAGAATCATGCACTTGGGCGAAGAGAGTAACACTTTTTGCATCTAGACTTGATTGTGCTCGTTTGGTCCCTGAAGCGATATATTCCACAATTCAAATTTTCAGCAAAATTGTATCATGTTCTTAATGCATACCTTGACCGATCTTGTCCCATGTACAAAAAAAGCAAGATTATGAAACATGAAATCATGAATTAATAAGCCAAGACCTCAATTAATTTTAGTATATCCTACATGAGATTCACTTAACACTCGTGATGCACGGAGTTTATCTGAAGATGATGCCTGTAATAATTTATTGAACTCGTTCTGATTAGATAAATTGACTAACCGCAAGTTTCTACTCCATTACCAAATAAAAATGGAAGCCCTAGCCGTAAAAGAATGCCTTTTGTTCTTGCAAAGGAAGAGGATCTAACATGCGAGAGCAAGGACTGTGTGTCATCTGCCCCGCACATGAAGAGGGACCTATCCTTTGTGATTTCTAGAGGTGTCAAAATGGGTTATTGACCCATTTATAGACCCATATATGTTTAAATGGGTCTCTAATGGGTCGAGCTTATTTCTCAATGCACCCATAATGGGTTTTAAAAACATAAAAATTGAGATATATGGGTCTTAAATGGGTTTGAGAGTAGACCCATTTTAGACCAATTTATTAACCCATTTACAATTTCCTATGCATCCATAGTCTTTTTTTCTTTCTTTTTTTTTTTTTTTCTTCTTCCTCATGTCGCCAGCATGGCCCGAGCTCGAGCCGATGCCGACGAGCCTCGAGCTTGCCAAATGCGGCGAGGCGGAGGCCTCGCCGACGTCCGGTGAGGCTCGAGCCTCGCCAGATCTAGCAAGACTCGAGCTCGCCGATGTCGGGCAAGCTCGAGCTCACCTATGGTCGGTCGCCGGCCATCGTCATGGCCAGCGGCTGGCCAAAGAAGAAGAAAGAAAGAAAAAAAGAAAAAGAAAAAAATATTTAAAAAATAAAATAAAAATAATTAAAATTTTAATTTTTTAAAAAAATAAAAAATAATTAAAATTCGATTTTTAAGAATAATTATTTTAAAAATTATAAAAATTTGTCCATTAAATTTGTGTTGTATAAAACTATTTTAGCAATACCATTTTTAAAACAATAATATATATAAGAAATAAGCTTGGAAGTATTTTAGTAATATAATATTAAAAAACATAGGAATAATTTTTTCTAAATTTGGTTAAATAAGAAAATATTTTATTAATATGGGTTAGGTCGGTATGGGTGGGGTATGGGTCGAGTCAGATATGGATCGAAAAATTTACATTAGGCATAAATAGGTCATAAATGTGTTAATGGATTAATTTGGGTCGAACTATTAATGACCCGACTCAAACCCAATCCAACCCACCCATTTAATAGCTCTAGTGATATCTAGTGACTGCCTTACAATTGTGGAGTGCATCATGGGCCGAGAAGAAAGCCCAAGAAAAGTTGTCTATTGCCTTGCGAGGCTAATCAAGTTATGGATTTGATCTCTAAGGCCCACTAAAACAGGACCCTTCCCACCAACCGGTTGTCTTTGCCCAGTCGGCCACTTTGGAATATTGCATAAGAATTTCCTTGACTTGCTCTAGTAAAGCCTTTTTGATTGAAGGAAAATGTACTTTTCCAATTAAAAAAAAAAAAAAAGCTAGATAAAGCGATTTTCCATGAGACAACCACTTTTATTGGAAAAGTGAATAATAGTTCCCTACTTGACTACATGAGTGTTTATAAGTGCAAATAATTTTAATCACTTATTTAATTTTCGGAGTGATGCATCGTGATTTTGATGACTAAAGTGACATATCATCATTTCAGAAACCAATAAACAATTAATCTTGGGTGGGAATGGGAAGAAAATAGTCCATTCTAGTTAAAAGAGCATGCAAATGTTGAAAGAACACGCAAAGGAAGTCTCAATATGATGGGCTTTGTACATATAGACCCTCATCCATCTTTCTTTAATCTAAATAAATTACTAACTTATTTGTATATATTTTCGGAAAATGAGGAAGCCCTACCAATTCTATTTTTCCATTCAAATAATGGAAGTTTGATTCATTCGCTCTAAATATTTTGCCTCTGTTTTTTCCTCCCCGGTGAGAAATGAATTATTGCTCATATACCAAAAACGGGTTTGTATATGCCACGTCAACCAATATATTTGAACAACATACACCCCTACAGCTAGTTTTCACCGCCATTTACAAGAACAATAAGAGAATGGCATTTGGAATGAAGCTTAAAAAAGTTCCATAAATAAGCATTTGCTTACGCTTTCCCTTGGACTTCCCATCCCTTGATCTCAGCCACTTTTCCCAGAGCCGCCTCCCACCGTTGCCTCATCTTGGCACCGTGCCTCTGCTCATGCTTCTTTAAGTCCTTCAGGTACAGTTTCGTCCTGAGCTTGACGTCGGTGGGCGCGATATCAAAGAAGATGGGTAGGATCTCCGGCTTCCCAATCAATTCATGGAGCTCCGTCACTCGAGCGAGCTCGCGGAGGCACCAAGCGCTCGAAGCATAGCCTCTGGAGAGGATTGGTATGCAGATCTTGGACTCGCCGACCGCTCTCAGGAGATCGTCGATCCGATCACCAGCGTGAAGCTCTTCGCTGTCTCTGTAGGCGACGATCCCCTGGCCGACCATGGTCCGGTAGAGGTAGTCGGTGAAGGTGTTGCGAGTGTCGGGCCCTCTGAAACTCAAGAACACGTCGTACTGGGTTGCCGACGCGCCGGAACCACCGGTTGCTGCCATGTTTTTTGGGGGGCTTCCCTCGCAAAAGGTCTCTGTGTCTCGCTCTGATTTTTGCCTGCTCAGAGTTGGAGCTGCGTCTTCGATAGGGTTAGAAAGTAGAAATCATGTGTGAATGCACAAACCGATCTCACAGAATCCCTCAAAAGCCCTCTTCCTCGAAATGGACCCGCGCCCACGTGCAAGATCTGGATATTCGAGCTTTCGGCCTGGATCAGCATCCGATGCTTAAAATAAACAGGGAAGGACTTTTGACCCGGTCAAGCTCGAAAAATATTCCGATATTCAATTTTTTTTTTCTTGTTTTTTGGACGGGCAGGTTAAATTCAATTCATCATCAGACTAAGCTGGGTAGCCAAACCCATAACAAGTGATCCCATACAGCAAACCGTTACTAGCAGCTTAGTAACTTGATTAGTAAACTGCTCGAGCAACGACACTAGCTCCATTTTTTTTAATGGTCTTTTTATTAGTTACTTGGTGTACATTTCACTTGAACATGTCTTTTCTTACAAATTTTCGATCATAAATAACCTATGATAAAGGAAATGAGATGCAAGGGAGGAGTCGAGGGTCGTTTGAATAATAATATTCATAAGTTCTTAGATGAATATAATAATTTAGGAGTCAAAATACTAATAAGAGGAAGAAAACGCGTCATAACACTATACTCGTGATATGGGGAAATATAGCAAAGTAAACTTATAACTATATTTTTTGTCTTGGATTGTATTAACCTAAAGATATGTTATAGTGTAATAAGTGCAGAAAATTGGATTCTAGAGCAAATTTCCTTTTTTGTTTCACATGTAAATTAAAGTTAAATTGAGAAAATATATACACAATAGAAAATATAAATAATTTATGCCTAGCTTATTTATTTTTTTAAGTAACATTCTTTCTTCTAAAGGTTCTGAATCCATTGCGTCATGGATTACTGAAGAAATTCTTTATATATGTGTACATGAACACTTGTAAGTATTGTCTCTAAAGATGACATGTACTTGTAGACCTATAAATAGCTCAAAAAGTCACCTTCTAATTGCAAAGATCGTCTTTCTTGCATTCTCCATCAGGAAAAAACGAAAAAAGAAATGTTGCCACGTAAGCTTTTCTTTGGGAAGATCAATTAAAATTACTTGACCATGGAGAGTGGGAGATCACCTAAATGAGTACACTGTACTAGGATCAATTTGAACAAAAGTAGAAATTCAACATCCAACTTCAAACATTCACTAAGAGTTTGATTGCTGATAACAATCTTATCCTAAAAGCTTTGTTTCACATCCACATACATATTTAGATTCAACAAGCATTTACCCATCAGTGTACTTATCCAATTATATGTAATATTATGTAATTACATAATAATTGTACTTATATCGTTGGACGTGGGTAACATTATCCTCGTGAATATGATGTCGGCTTTCACATCCGTGAGCGCATCAATTTTGAGGCAAGTTTTTTTTTTTTTTTTTTTTTTTTTTGGTAAAGGTTTTGAGGCAAGTTTGTCCATCCAACATTGCTTAAAAATAGGGGAAAATAAATTAATCATTTTTTATTAAATTAATTAGTTCATTTAATCAATTACTTATTAACAAAAAAAAAGGATTAAGCATTTCCATTTGATTTGGGCACCCATAAAACGACAAGCTGTCCACTTTGTCACCCACCCAGCCGTTCCTCTTTTTCTCTTTTCCCAATTTTTCGTTCCGTTCCGCCAATTCTAGATACTCCAAAACGACGTCGCTCTCTCGCTCTGCTTCTTTTTCTTCTTCTATGTCCAATGCTCGTGTAATCAAACGGAGAAGGCCTGCAATCATTTGCGTGGACTCCCATTCCAAGCCGTCCATCTTCCCCCGCCCACTACCACCGGTACACCTCCGACTTCACTAACCGGCCCAAATCCTCCACACCTCCAACACCGTTGACGATTACTCGAGCAACTTGTCCGGCTTCAGCATTGATGCGCAAACTCAATGTTCGGTGGCTGTGACAGCTAATAATGTGCTAGATTGGTGTAGTGATGCTCCAAGTCATGTTGATAATGGAATGGACTTTCGGTATGATTTTTCTCATCTAAGCTAGGGGTGCACAAGAATTGCCAAAATTCTAAAGAGACGAAAAAAAAAAAGAACGCAGAACAAAACAAAGAACTTAAATTGACTGTGCTTGGGCAGACTAAGAAAGGAGGAGAAAGTGGAAGAAGAAGTTGAAACAAATAAAAAAGAGGGACACGAATGGGCACCACGTATAAGCATGCTAACATTTGAAAAAGCAAGGGGTAATATGGTCAGAACACAGTGGAATGACTTGTCCAAGCCAAATGAGGAGCGGGAAAAGCCTGACCCTTTAAAAAAGGAGGGGAACATGTGGGACAAGGAAGAAGAAATTGAGGGCACAAGAAAACAAAGGAGAGAAAGAGAAGGGAAAAGAGAGACCGAATGTAAAGAAGAGAATAATATAAGGGTGCGCCGTTGAGCAGAGACCTCATCACCGCCCCTCGCCATTGAGTAAACTCCAACGCTTCTCGCAATTTCACAAGATTCCCAAATTCGATCGCCATTGTAGATTTTTATTCACCTGTCTGTCACTTGAATTGGTCACCTTTTGTTTATATAACTGTGCACGAACACTTGGAAACATCTGAAAATGCGGTTTGTGGAGGAAAATGTCAAATTATGTTTCAGTATGAGTCTTAAAAGTTAAAAGTCTTTAGACTCTGATTTGGTCTGCCCTTCAATTATAATTTGGTCTTCTGTTGGATATATAATCCAAGATTTGGTTAAGAAGACATCCAAGGGCGGGGATTTTACATATACATCCAAGATTTGACCTAATTGAGGCATAAAGTGAAGGACTCTATTTCGCACAAGAGATAGGGTAAGTTTAGTTCGAAACTTTTGGGGAATCGAAAACGGCTTTGGATGAAAAAGGTTTTTTGAAATGCAATGTCGTTTGGTAAAATTTGCATTTGTAATTAACTTTTATTAAATTAAAAAAGCAAAAATATGTTTATATTTTTTTTTTGAAGTCCAGCCATCGGACTGCCGGATCAGCGGCCGAACTGCCTAAATAAAAAATATTTATATAAAAAATATAAACATAAAATTTAGGGATAATACCCTAAAAAACCCCAAACCTGCGACACTTGTGACAAATTTACCCAAACTATTTTTTTGACCATCAAAAACCCCAAACTGGTACATTTGTGACAAATTTACCCTATGTTAGTTTTCGTTAAATTTTATTTTTAAATTATTAAGTTAAATGACACGTGACGAGTTAACAAGTATACCAATTTAGGATTTTACGTTCCGTTTGTCACGAGTTTACAATTTTTATGATTTTTTTGTGGTATTAATCAAATTTAGCATAGGGTATATTTGTTACAAATTTACCAGATTTTTAGGATTTTTTACATCGAATAAATTAGTTTGGGGTAAATTTGTCATAAATGTACCATTTTAGGGTTTTTTATAATTAGTCGGGGTAAATTTGTCACAAGTTTACCAGTTTGGGGTTTTTCATGGTCAAAAAAATAGTTTTGGGTAAATTTGTCACAAGTATACCAGTTTTGGGTTTTTTAAGGTATTAACCCTAAAATTTATATAAAAATAGATATGTTTATATAAATATATATTTATATAAAAACAATTAGTGAAAAAAATAGATATGTTTATATAAAAAAATAGATATGTTTATATTTATAAAAATATATATTTATTAAACATAAAATATATTTATATAAAAAATAAACACAAAATATATGTTTATTTTTTATATAAAAATATATATATGTTTATATTTTTATATAAAAATAAAAACATATTTATTTTTATATAAACATATTTATTTTTATATTTATTTTTATTTAGGCCGATAGGCTTCTCCACCGGAGAGATGAACAATATCGAAGTTGCATTCCGAAAGTGTAACTTCCCAATGAACCTCTACCCTCCATTCCCCAAAGCCCTTTGAAGCCCTTGGAGATGCAATTACATCTTCCCAAAATCTCCAAAAACTTGAACCAAACACCACAACATTTGGCCAAACCCCTTTAGAACCCAAAGCGCATTTCAAATGTTGAACCAAACAGGACCATAGAGCTAAAACGCCGCACAGTAAAGTTCCTGTCTTTAAGAGGAGCAAGAAACACATAGATTTGTGCAGAAAATTCAACATGCAATTGAGGCATTTTTTTCTTTGTGGATACATAAGTGTTTCAATTCGTGAGGCAATTTTTAATGATTTATATATTGAACAATTACGTGAGACTAAATATTGTAAGATTATGTGTAATCTAGGATTAGGAAATTCTTGAGTATGTGGGGAGATTGTAACTCTATAATTCTCCAATTGAGTAATAGATTATTGGGTTAATACCTGAAAAACCCCAACCGATACACTTGTGACAAATTTACCCCAAACTATTTTTTTGACCACCAAAAACCCCAAACTCGGTATACCTTTGACAAATTTACCCCAAACTGGTACACTTATGACAAATTTACCCTATGTTAGTTTTCGTTAAATTTTATTCTCAAATTATTAATTTAAATAACACGTGACAGTTAACCGGCATACTAATTCAGGATTTTACGCTCCGTTTGTCACAGTTTAAAATTTTTGTGATTTTTTCGTGGTATTAATCCAATTTAGCAGAGGGTATATTTGTCACAAATTTACCATTTTAGGGTTTTTTGCAATCAAATAAATTAGTTTGAGGGTAAATTTGTCATAAATATACCCGTTTAGGGTTTTTTATAGTCAGTCGGGGTACATTTGTCACGGGTTTACCAGTTTGAGATTTTTCATGGTAAAAAAAAATAATTTGGGGTAAATTTATCACAAGTGTACCAGTTTGGGGTTTTTCAAGGTATTAACCCTAGATTATTTGCGGTTGGTTCTTCTTGAGAAATAAGTACGAATCATCGAACCAAAATACATAAATCCTTTTGTGTTCTTTATTGTTGCTTGTTGATTTCTCCCGTGGTTTCATTCTCTCGCTTTGATTTAATTGCTAAAATTTGTTAACTACTGAATTATTTTACAAAGGATTTTCCAGAATTGCTTTGATGCTATTGCTTGTCTAACAGATCTCTAGAAACACTATTGTTGAAATTATATTGGAGCAAAAATAGATTTGAAAAGTTTAACGGGACAAACAATTTTGAATTGTAGAGTGTTAAGATACTTACACCATCAACAACCAAGATTGTCTAAGGTGTTGAATGGCAAGACTAAGAAGCTAGAAACAATGAAAGATGTCAATAAAGGATGAGTTAATGGAGGTGGCATAGAGTATAATTATGTCAAACCTTTCATATGCGGCCCAAATTACGGATATCAATCTAAAATTATATCTAATTCACTCATATAACTATCGCTGGCTAAAATGGCCCTACTTATGTATAAGAATTGGTGAATTTGGCTCTGCTTTTTTTTTTTTACTTGGTGAGAAAGGAATTTAATTTGTTCAAATTTGATGTGGCGCTTTGATCGGAGTCAAATTTGGATACTTGATTTTGTTTCTTTGTTAGAGACGGTTATCTAAGTTTTGACCCGTTTGACTTTTTGGACTCTCTATTTATGTTATGCATAGAGGAGGTGCATCCTTTGGTCTTTTAAATGTACTTGTAGGGTCGGTAGGTTTGGGGGAGGAAGAAAAATGAAAAGCCGGTGGGTTTTATTTTTCTCATCCCCCTCAACTGCAGAGCCGCGCAAAAGGAAAAGAAAAAGATGGAGTTCTCCTTTTTTTTTAACCCGGGAACTCCCATACAGATGACAGCAGGTGAGGTAAATCCAGAGTGGTGTTAGCGTAGGACCCACCACCACGACACCGCGCTTAAGACCACTAGCGACAACGCTGGGATTCGAACACTAGCCCTTGCGTTAGGGGAAAGAGCCCGAAGCCAATGCCGCCACCACATGGGGTGGTAAAAACACAATGATCATTTTTTTTTCTTTTTTTCCGCAAAGAGTTCACATCCTCCGTTTTCTTTGCAGTGTGACATAAGTGGTTTGATTTGTGAACTAATTCTTAGTGTTTAGGTATAATTTACTATGGGGAAGCACTTAAGCATGTAAATGATTATACGTTATAGTTCTCCTAACTCTGTGAACTATTCTCTTATTAGTATTGATTCTTCTCACATTACGTTAAGAAATAAGCTTGCATAAGTGTTTCATACAGAAAAATTGCAATTCATATTCGTTCTAAAATGTATTGCATTTTATCTTTGCTATCTACTCTTTATTATTATATGTAAGTTTATTTCTTCAATATTGAAACATGTATCTTGTAAACCGACATCCTTATGAACTCCAATGCCCAACATGCTATCATATCTCATTTTCTTTCCAATTTGTAATTAGAGGTAGTGCATTACGCATGTTAACAAAAGTGTTTCTATTTAGGAAACAAAAAAAAAAAAAAAAAAAAAAAACAGAACACCATTTGCTTATGATGCAATTTTATACAACAACATAATTGACCAAAGTCATGGAATTGTAGTATAGTCCATTCATCAAGTCTAATCGCTAATGACCAACATGTAAACGGTACGCCACCACCCTCATGAACTTCTACAAGTTGCCGCCATCTCTAGACATTGCTAAAACAATAGCAGCTATTTCAACTTAGGGCCCGTTTGGTTCGGCTTTTGGGGAATGCATTTGCCAAAATGCAAATACCTTTGGGTGAATGGGGTTTTCCGAAATGCAAATATCGTTTGGTAAAATTTGCATTGAAATGCAACTTTGGCCAAAATACCGTTTGGTAAAATTTACATTTGCAAAGGACTTTTATTAAATTAAAAAAACAAAAAAACATTTGTCTTTTTTTTTTTTGAAATCCGCCACCGGACCGCCGGATCCGGCCACCGGACCGCCGGATCCGGCGGCCGGACAGTCGGATCCGGCACCGGATGGCCGGATCTGGCCGCTGGTCGCGCGACCTCGGGCGACCGTCGCCCGGGTCGCACGACCCCGACGGCCGTCGCCCTCGGGGTCGTGCGACCTAAGCGACGGCCGCCGGGTCGCACGACCCGGTCGGCCGTCGCCGGGTCGTGCAACCTTAGGCGACGCCTGGGTCGCGCAAACCAGCGGGCATCGCCTGAATCGCGCAACCCAGCGGCCGCGCGAGGTCGCACGACCCCCAGCGGCCGTCGCTGGGTCGCTCGACCCGGCGACGGCCGCCGGGTCACGCGATCGGGCGACGGCCGCTGGTTCGCGCGACCCGGGCGTCGCCCGAGGTCGCACGACCCGGGCGACGGTCGCCGAGGTCGGGGGACCCTTGGCCGGAGGTCGCCGGCGCTTTGCCGGTGGTTGTCGGCCTCCGATCGGCTTCTCTCCGGTGAAGATGAACAGTAGAAGTTGCATTCCGAAAGCAACTTCCCAATGGACCTCTCCCCCTCCATTCCCCTAAAGTCCCTTCAGCCCCTTGGAGATGCAATTGCATCTCCCAAAGTCCCAAAATATTGAACCAAACACCACTTACTTTTGCCCAAACCCTTTAGAGGCGAAAGCCTTCTAAATGCCGAACCAAACGGGGCCTTAACCTGTGTCAACTAGCCCTCAGAAAAGATTAAAAAGTGAAGCTGATGGAGAAATTGGACTGCAACTTCGTTCGCTGATCACTGTCTAATGAGGAAAAGAAAAAGGAGGGAGAGAAATGGAAGAGTTTAGTCAAAAAGAGGGGAACATGTGGGACAAAGAAGAAGAAAATGAGGCATAAGGAGACAAAGGAAAGAGATAAAAGAGAGAGGGAGACGGACACGTCGGAAAGAATAGAACAAAATAAGGGAGAGAATGGGCACCCGAAAGCAAGAGAGGAAAAGGGAAGAAGAAAATAGTGAGCGGAGCAGCTTAGAGAGAGAGAGAGAGAGAGAGCTACATGGGCGCTTTGTCTGTTTGAACTGCGTATGAAACCGACCCGGTTGAAGGATTTTGATTTGTTGTAGTTCGGTACGCGCTTTGGTCCAAGTCAAATTTGGATTTCTTGGGTGGGGGAAATTAATTTTGTTTTATGTTGGAGACGATTATTTAAATTTAACCGGTTTGGCAACTTAGCCTGTCTGTTCATATTTTGTATGAAGGAGGGTCTTCTTTTGGTCTTTTATATATATGCTCACTTGTGGGGTCGGTAGGTTTGTCGTTGCAAGAAAAATGGACTCAAAAAAGCAAAGATAAAAGGTGGAGTTCTCCTTTTACCCACCGAGGAAGAGGAACGCGCAGTGTAACTTTTTTTTTTTTTTTTCGCAAAGAGTTTACATCCTCATATACAACGAGTATATGGAATGCAAAATAGCCTCCTTCCCTGCACAATTGAGCTCAATGATTTGCAGCAATGCAATTGTCATAAATCCTCGTTTATTCAGTCATTTTTTGTTTTCTGCTTAAGCAGCTGCCGTTTTATTGCTTGCTTCTCACTTGACCAGTCTCTGTGATTTTGATGCACAATTCCCTAATTATATGTACGTGCCATTTGGTACTTAAACAAAGCAGAAGTTTCTTCTAGTCTTGTTCATTCGTCAATGTCCTCTTGCCCTCATTTCAAAATGAGTCGGTCATCGAGTCAAACTTTGCAGGGTTTGATTCATTGTGATGTTCAAATCAAACTTGGAATGGAACACACGTTTCGTTTGCAATAGAAGCACTAGCAGCATATTTTGTGCTTTGAGAATTGCTTTTAGACATGATGTGAGAATAGAGCATGTTCGATTACCTCATGGTGTGGGAATATCCAACAAATTGAAGAAAATTAAGAGTTGATTTCGAATGCTAGGAGAAAAGGAAGCTTCGATAGTTAGAATCCTATTTCTCACCTCAAATTTTAATGTGGATTAAAACATAGTAAAACGCCGCGAGCTCTTAATTCCAGAGATCGACAGAAATCAGAAAGAGGGGCCACGATTGATAGATGCGAAAGAGAGAAATTATGGTGATGGACGAATAATCAGATGGAGATGGGGATTGCGACGATAGGGACGTGCTGATGGTGGTGTCGATCAGGAGTAGCGGCTACAGCCTTGCGGGGGTGATGACGAGGCAGTGGCTACAGCCTTGTGGGGGCGATGACGAGGCAGGGGCTGCTAAGTTGAGCCTTTTTCTTTTCGCAAAGTGCAATTAGTTATTCATATTGGTATTTGTGACCGGTGGATGACGAAAACATTTTCAAGTACTAAAGGTGTCCAGGCAGCAGGCTGTAGCAAAACCTCTCTTATAAACATTGCACAAAAAAAAACAATAATCTAAATTAAACAAGACTGAAAAAATAAAATAAAAAAAGCACCACTATTGTTCCCAAGAACCCTCCCTCCTAGATGTCTGAGTGTACACCGAACCTGATTGTTGTCACTTGTCTATACAATCAAATGATACAAGTGCTCATCAGCATGTTGGGACAAGAATAGTGTAAGTAACTTATTTTTCACTCACTTAAATATCATAAATTTAAAAAATTGATCACTTAATTGCCATTGGCAATTTGCCTTGCTGGAGAACTCGACATGGACGCCGCAGCCCTGGTTGCTTCCATGTTTTTGTGGGTTTCCCTTCAGAAAAGGTCTCGTCTCCCTTTGGTGTTTGCTTGACTTGGAGCTGCGCCTTCGGTTGTGTTAAAAAGTAGAGATCATGTGAGTGCACATACTGATTTCAAGGAATCTGTCGAAGCCGCTTCCTTGAAATGGACCCCTCACTCGAAAGCGAGAATGTACTTTCCTGGATTAGCCTCCAATGCTTAAATTATATATATAAAGAGAGACGGCCCTCGAAACGTCCCCGTTCAGCCAAGACTTAAGTCCCTGTCAAGCACAAAAAATATTCCCAAGCATAATTTTTTTAGACCTAATTCCATAATAAAGCACCAACTTTACATAAAATCAAGCAAATTATTACTGGCAGCTGAGCACAACAGATATTCCTAGTAAACTCCTCGAGCAACAACCACAAGATAAACAGTGACTGCCCAAATATCCAAGACAGTTGCAGGACTTGTTACGAAGGCCAAGCTCACTAATTCATGTTTGGCTAAACTGAACCTGCCAGCTAGAACTTAAGGCCAATCCCAAATCACAATAACTTTTTACTGCGATAGTTTGTGCCCGTTAATGCTAAGTCTTAACACAAACTCAAGAGACTTCGTCACAACGTCAACACGAGGTGTAATCATTGAGGAAAAGGGAAAAGGAGAGAAAGGGGAGAGCTTAGTAAAAAGGAGGGGAACATGTGGGACGCGGGAGAAGAAAATGAGGGCATAAGAAGACAAAGGAAAGAGAGAAAAAAGACAGGGAGACGTAAAGACGAGAAGAAAGTAAGGGGGGAGAGAATGAGCGTCACAAAGCAAGAGAGGAAAAGGGAATAAGAAAATAGAGGGAGCGGAGCAGTTGAGGGAAAGAGAGAGGAAGCTGCATGCGCTTCGTCATTTTAAGTTGGGTACAGAAACCGACCCATTTGGAGGATTTTCATTTGTTCAAATTTGGTGAAACTTGATTTTGCTTTTTGGAGAAAAGTATGTAAGTTTGACCAGTTTGACTACTTGGAGACTTTTGTTTATATTGCGCACAGAGGTGGGATTTCTGTCGGCCGTACAAAAGGAGGGGCCATATATACTCTTGAGGAAAGAAAAAAAAGAAAGGCGTGGCCGTTTTCTTTATGGAGATGGGCGTTTCAAGCTATGAGCTAACTCCCCGTGAGGCCAAAATACCGTAGGTTTAAATGTAATCTAATATTGGGAAGAACTTGAACATGTGAAGTGGATTATTTGCGATTCACTCTCTTTATGGAATAAAATTAAGACCGGACCGCATAAATTCTTATATTCATTATTTTTCCTTATTGATTTATTGGGTTATTTTTTTCTCACATTGTTTTAAAGGCAAGACCCAATTGGCTTCCACTTTAATTTTATAACAATTAACATCAAAGTTAACATTAGGATTTTTCGAGATTTGATTTGGAGCTTTCGTTTGTATAATTATTGTCTAGAAATTCTGTTATTCTAATTTTGTGTGGAACAAAAATAGAATCGAGAAGTTTAACGGGAGAAACAACTTGGGTGATGGAGTGGGATGGGTGTGTTATTAATAATCAATGTTTGACCTAGGTATTAGATGGCAAAGCTAATTGCTGAAAAATGCTGATAAAGATGAGTTAATGGAGATAGTAAAGAGTATGGAGGACTAGCTACTAAGGGCCAAGCACCCCAAGTCACGTTTTGCTAAATGAATTTGCCATTTAGAACTTAAGGTCAATCCAAAATCAGAATCAATTTTTTGCTACAGCTTGTTTCCTTTGATGCTATGTCTTTCCTGCAAACATAAGAAACTTCGTCACAACATCAACGGGGAAAAAGAGGAGGAAAAAGAGAAGAAGAAAGGGAGGAGAGAGTTTAGTCAAAACGAGGGGAACACGTGGGACAAGGAAGAAGAATTTGAGGGCATAAGAAAACAAAGGAGAGAAAGAGTAGGAAAAAAGAGAATAAAATAAAAAGAGAATAAAATAAGGAAGAGAGAATAAAATAAAGAATAAAATAAAGAAGAGAATAAAATAAAGAATAAAATAATAAAGAATATAATAAGGAAGAGAGAATAAAATAAAGAAGAGAATAAAATAAGGAGGAGAGAATAAAATAAGGAAGAAAAGACTAGCGTGGAAAGCAAGAGAGGAAAAGGGAAGAACATAATAGAGAGTGAGCAGAGCAACTAAAGGCTTGTTTGGTAACACTTTCAGGAATAATTGATTTTACTCTTTTGGTCTCAGGAATAGAAAAAGAACATAAATTCGTTTAATAAATTTTTTATTCTCGGGAACAAAAATCTTTTTTTTTTTTTTTCCTAGAAATAGATTTGGAACAAAATCACGAAGTAAAAAAGTTGCATCTTAATCCCGAGAATAATTCCTAAAATCAAATCTAATTTTTATTTTCTTCTATTTTCTCTTCTTCTCTTTCCTTTTCTTCTTCTTCTTTTTGGCCGGTTGATGGCCTAAACCATGATTGACGACCGGCCAAGGGCTAGCGACCTCGTTAGTTGAGCCTTGCCCGGGCTAGGCGAGGCCAACCTCGCGCCACTTAGACAAGGTCGAGTCTTGCCGAACGTAATAAAAAAATTTTAGAATCCTATCAAACACATTTCTATCTTGAGAATAAAAATTTTATGTAGTTACCAAATACGCATTTTTGCTCAGAAATGATTGCTAGGAACATAATAAAAAAAAATTCTAATAAAAAATTCTTTTCGGGAGCAAAATCGTTACTAAATGCACCCAAAGAGAGAGTCATAGCAGCTATGTGTGTGCTCCCAATATCCAATAAACCAAAATACAAACTTTATCAAAATTTCGTAGTTAAGTTTTAAATTCAAATCCATTCAAATTCTGAGCTGTTTGGGTCATTTGATAGAAGTTTACGTGATGATGCAAGTGTCAAGATAAATAAGTCTTTGTTTCAAGTTCTTCATTATATGGTATGCCCTATTGCATAATTTGATATGTGAAAAACATATTAAGAAGAGTAGATCAGTATGATAAAATCTAATTAGTGGGACTAAGCTTTGTTGATGCACGAATTGTGCGGATCCGCAACTGGACAGTAACGGACCCGGATGCTTTGAAGAATTCGCACTGCCACTAAAAAAAAAGTGGTCGGACGTTTATCTTTAGCCTCTCGTTTTTGCAGAAGGAGAGGATAAAGATAGAGAAGGCATACGTTGCCAAAGGACATTTGTATAATGTAGAATGAGGTCACAATCTCATTATAGTGGGCTTATCCACAAGTTAGTGTGCTCTATGAGCTTTTTTCTTACTTATAAGGCCTAATATTTCTTGTATTTATCAAGCTTGGCCCAACCAATGCGATGAATCAAGCAGAATTCTCTTCCTTCGTTAGTACAGTTCCAAGAGAAGTGACAGGTTTATGAGTAGTAAATACATATTCAGGCAACTACGCAATGCATAACCAAGCAATATGACGATATTCAAGGAGAGTGACATGTTATGAGTGGTAGGTAAATATTCAGGACAAGCGGTCCATTTACATGATCTTGTAGAGCTAAATACAGCTCTATCGAAAAAAAAATGTTTGCTCCATCTTGAAATAACAACAGAGCGTTCCAATGAAATAGTCATTAATTAGATGTAAAAAAAAGGAAAAAAAAAACCAGTTTTTGTCCCAAGATTTTATGCTTTTTCTAATCAAATCCTAGTACTTCTAATTTTCTAACAAAAAACCTTCTATTTGCACAAATAGTCAAATGAAGATCTTCCAACATCATATTTGGCCAAACCTAGCTGCTATAATCATTTAACAACATCAAGACATTTTATTGACATGGATGCTACCATGGAAAAAAGGAAAAGAAAAAAAAAGAATTAATCAACATTGACAAAATATGCCCACATCACACTCTAATGTCGTCTAACAGTTGCATCCCCAAATTTGGCATTAGGAGACTTGATTAATTAATTTGTGCAAATGGAAAATTTTGGTTAGAAAAATTAAAAATTGATTAAAAAATTTTGTGAAAGTGTAGGAGCAGAAAGCAAAATTTTTCCAAAATTAAAATATCCAAACAGAGAAACATCACAGGAGGGGAAATTCTTGCATAGATTGAGTTCGAGGCCCGCCCGACCACATATAATCACATGGAGTTCATTCAAAAAGAAAAAGAATGATCATTTCTAATCTCCCAACATGACCATGACCGCATGCACAAATATGATGGCTCATCCACAAGTCTGAGAGAGGAAGGCATGAGACTATTTATGTCATCATATTTATGGATAATTATACTCAATTCGGACATATCTATTTGATTTCTCTTAAATATGAAGTTTATGAGCTTGGTAGAAAATCAATTAAATAAAAAAAAATATTGAAATCCAATCGAGGTAGAAAATATCTATATAATAAGTTTAGAAATTTATGTAATGAAAAAGGAATAGAAAACATTTGTCTATTCTCTATACTCCTCAATAAAATGGTGTTGGGGAAATGATATATATAAGAAATAGTTAGGTCCATAATGGTGCATGCTAACTTACATGTCATCTTTTGGGTGATGCTTTATTAATTGCTACATATATGCTTAATTGTGTGGCTTTAAATCATATTACTTTAACTATATATGAGTTATGGACATATAGAAAAACCGATTTGAGTTTTATTAAACCACGGGGTTGTATTGTCTATACTCATGAGCTCTTTTACAAATATGGGAAATTGGGTCTTAAAAACAAGAATAATATTTTCATAAGATAATCAAAACACTCAAAATGGTATATGTTTATAGGTGAGTAGGAAAGTTGGAGTATAATTGAATTTGCATCACGAGTGTCGCATTTTTAGAGAATAAACTTCCTATTTGAAATATTGGATCAAGATAGTGAATTTAATAGAGTTCAAGTGGAAGTAATATGAGAAATTATTAATTAAATTCGACTAAGTCTTAATTACAACCATCTAATGAGATGATATCATCATTATCTAATTCAAGTGAGAGCATAATGGAAAATAATGTACAAAATGTATAATCTTTTGTATAATTAATAAGTCATAAAAGTATTTCCTATCAACCTTTTGATATTGAAGATGAAACTTTTATGATTATGAATATGAGCCAACAAATGTAAATGGGGCTCTAAATTTTGCCCTAATTAAAAAAAAAAATGGATGCATGTAATGGAAGAAGAAATGGAGTCTGTTTCAGAATTAATTGATCTTCCAAAAGAACGCAAAGTCATTGGGAATAAGTGGATTTTCAAAATAAAACATAAAGCCGATGACTCAATAGAAAGATATAAGGCTCGTCTTATAGCGAATGAATATAATCAATAGAATGAATTGATTATGAGGAAAACATTTTCTCCTATGGTGATATTTACATTAGTTCACCTTATTCTAGTAATAGTAACTAGTATAGATCTTGAGCTATATCAAATAAATGTAAAGATTGATTTTCTCAATAGAAAATAAGAAAAAGAAATTTATATGGAATAATCCATTGGTTTCATTTTAAAAGCCAAGAACGAAAGATATGTCAAATTTTATTAATACTGTTAAAAGTTTTTTATTTTCAACTTTGAAATGAAAGACACGAGTAAGGCTATATACATTTTTGAGTTAAGATTTCAAAAGATCATTCGAAAAAATCATTGTCTCTTTCGTAAGATACCTATATTAATAATGTTCTTGAACGATTTCATATAAATATTCCTATTGCAAAATGTGAAGAATTGAGTCATAAATTTTATCAAAAGATTCCACAAGAGAATGAACAAATGTAACGTGTTCCTTATGCTAATGTTTTGGAAACTTAATGTACATTATAATGTGTACAAAACCAAATATATGTTTTGTAATTTGAATAATAAGTAGATACTAATCCAACCTAGAACAAGTATATTGGAAAGCTGTCAAAAAAATACTGAGATATCTTAAGAGAATTTGTGATTATATACTGAGTTATCAATGAAAAAATTTGTGGCTTAAAGGCTATTCAGATGTTGATTGTGAATGAGACTTAGATTAAAGAAATCTACATTTGGATATGTATTCTTATTAAATAATGGTGTCATATTTTAGAGTAATAAGAAACAAACATGTATAGCATTGTCCACAATGGAAGTTGAGTTCATGGCATTATCAATAGTAATATAAAAATGTGTTTGGCTTAATAAATTTTTAGATCATTTGGGTGTTGTTAAAAATGCTGTAAACTCATTGTTTGTTAACTATGATAGCTAAACAGCAATAGTGTACACCAATGATCCAAAATATCATGACAAGACAAAACATATAAATACTAAGTATAATTTTGTCAAAAATATGATTGCACGAAAAGATATAAACTTACAGTACATATTTATGCATAGAATGATAAAATTTCCTATAACAAAGCTAATACTTAGAGATATGTTTTGTGACCATGCAAAATCACTAAGATATGCAAAACTCATTACTAAATATAATTTCATCTAAATTTACATTTAATGAAATAGAGATAATGCCTATGGTTTTTTAAGTTTATGCATCTTGATGTATAGTGCATCATGATAATGAAAAAGTATCAAGATAAGATAAAATATAGATAATTGTTTTAATTGAGTATTAAAATAATGAAAGTTTTTAATATTTATTATGATTTAAGAAAGCTTAAAAATAGATGTTAAAGTATTAAAATGATATAATATTTTTATGTTATCTATAATTTGATGCTAAATATGAGTTCTAATGGATTTTTTGAATGAGTAAATACGTGAACTCAAGTTAGACATAGGGATGTTTAAATTATCATCTATACGGTATTCAAATCAAAGACATATGTTTCATGGAAAAAGAGTTAATATTGTAATATGTATTCCATACTATGTATGCATGAGACAACTAATAAGAGTGACAAAAATTTTGATCTCAACTTTTATGTGGTGTCAAACTCTTAAAGAAAAGAGTTCCTTAATTAAGTGCCATTATGGCTTTACTTATTATCAAATTTTTTTTTAATGTTTGCTATCTTAAAATGTTGCCAATGATATGTAAATGATTTGATCTAATAGGATATTTCTAAAAATATAAGTTGAACTAAAGTTGAAAGTTTTAAGAAAATAGGAAAATCAAGTTTAGAGAATCACATTCTAATTTTGTATTAATTAGTCAACCAATTATGATTGTTTTTGGATAATCATAATTGTGAATACAATATGTCATTATTAAAAAGAGATCGAAAGAAATATAAATGTGATCGATCAATTTAGGTTACTACATACTATATTTACTCAAAAATGTGATATCCATTTTGAATTACTATATATTCATAACAAATATATGGCAATGAGCTCTCGAAGTATGCCGATTACACAGATTATTTACTAGTATGAATGTTGGAGAGGAATGAAGAAAGAATTCTATTTAGTCCACTATGTGTAAGTGAAAGATGATGGGTTTTTTATTTGATGAGTCAAGCTAGGCCTATCCATCCATGTTGTACTAAATCCAGCCCATAAAGGAAGAGCCCATGAAAGAGGAAAAGCAATTGTTTTTTCAATAAAAATTAACTATTATATATAAAAAGAAAAAGGAAAAAAAGGGAATGTAAAAATAAAATTTAGAAAACAGGACAATACATTTCTTCTTTCTTTTTAATAAAATAGTGAACTCTCTTGAAGAGCAAAACTATAAGGGTTTCAATTAATTCATCTGAAACTGCAACAAGTACTTAATCTGTGGCAAATAAGATATGTCCATCTTCGTGATATATCTTTTGATTGTTGTTACATGTTTCCTAAGCATGTTTCCATATTGTTTTTCGGAATTTAATCATTTGAGTATTGATTTTTTTTAGGAATCCGTTCCTGACAAGTCCCAAATACAATTTTTTTTAATGGGTATGTTAAATTCATTTCTCCATCAAGCTAAGCTAGGGAGCCAAACCCATTAGCAAATATCCAAGACAGTTATAGGACTAGTTAACAAACTACTCAAGCAACAACATTAGCTCACATGAATAATAACTGCCCAAATATCCAAGACAGCTATAGGACTAGTTACTAAATGCCAAGCACACCAATTCACATTCAACTAAACTGAACCTACCGGTTAGAACTTAAAAGGCCGATCTTGAATCAAAATCAACTGTTTGTTGTAGCAGCTTGTGACCTTTGATGCTAATTCTTACTATAAACAAAAGAGACATCGTCCCAACATCAACAGGAAACGTAATAATTGAGGAAAAAGAAAGAGAGGGGAGAGTTTAGTCGAAAGGAGGAGAAAATGGGTGACATGCAAGAAGAAAATGAGGGCATAAGAAAACGAAAGAAAGAAAGAGAAGGAAAGAAGAGAGAGAGAGAGAGACGTAAAGAATAGAAGTAAATGAGGGAAAGAGAATGAGCGCCAGAAAGCCGAGCAATTGAGGGAGAGAGAGGAAGCTGCATGGGCGACTTCCTCTTTTTCAACTGTGTATGAAATCAATCGGTTTGGATAATTTTGATTTGTTGAAATATGGGGTGTGCTTTAATGCGAATCAAATTTAGATTTTGTGGAAGGTGGAACTTGATTTTGTTCGGTTATTATTACAAAAAAACAAATCGGTACACTTATGACAGATTGATATAAAATTAATTTTTGGACCACTAAAAATAGTAAACTAGTACACTTGCGATAAATTTATCCAAAATTAATTTTTTGTCACCAATAACCACAAACTAGTACATATTTCCATCAAATTTTACTGTGAAATTTTTGAACTAGATGACACATAATAATAACTTAGTTGACCTGGCAAGTCCATGTAGAAATCTAGGAGATCAACAAATAGATTTCTGGGCATATCTAAGCAGAACTTCTTTACTGGTGGTGTAAATATAGCCTCTAATGTGTATTATAATCGCTAATTAAGTTCCCTTAAACACGCATTTTCTTACAACTCCCTCCCATTCGAAGCCTTGTAACCGAAATGGGACTACATGTTAATTTATACTTGCTCAGTTGCTTGTCATGTTAATTTATACTTGATTGTATTTTGTTAGTTAACTAATGGCGTGATCAGAGGTATAATTTTTAAATTGATACTAACATTTATTCCTTCCAAAAATTGGAGTACTAATTTTAAAAATGATCGTAACCAGGGTACTGGATAATTCGAATTTAGTTAAATATATCTTCTTTTCGTTTATTTGTGTTCATAATAAGTCTATTTTAATAATTTCTTTTGGATATACAATTTCGTTCTTATTTTATATTATTCTGGCGCAATATGTGGGTTGGTGTCTAGTTACGTAACTAAACTAAAGCATCTTTGGCTAAGTTCATTTCGTTAAGATATTTATTTTTTGCTAGTGACAAAGAAGGTTGTAGCACGAACGTAATAATTGTTTTAAAAGATAACTATAACTAAATATAAACTTATATATGCTTTTGCTCACTGAATTGGATCACTTGAATAAAATAATTACAATTTATAAAAATTTCATTAATAGATTATAGGGAAATGATACGCTAACGGCTCCGTCATTTTTTTGCCAATAACGGAGCATTCTTAAACACTCATATTTCATAAAAACTGGATCACTTTCTTCAACGGTTTTTAAAATAAATAAAATATTTAATTGTGATATATTTTTCTGATGCAACAATAAGAGGAAATTGAGTTCTAAGTAAAGGAAAGAATCGATCCACGCGCAGAAAACACTTTAATTGAGGTACAAACAAAGCTTGCAATATCAATGCTATATAAGATAAATTTTCTTACATGTAACTTTTCTTTCAAAACTTAAAGCATTTAAAGTTTTAAAAGTCTATGAAATACTATTTATGATTCTACATGTTTATATTGGTATAATTGAAAAGTTTCATATTTTTTTGCTAAATAGAACTCCAATTACGAAAGTCGTACTTATGTTTTGCCTTATATTCAATTGTGTACGCATATTTTTGTAGAAGTAGTTGTATTTTTAAACTCTATTGCCAATTAATTTTTGGCATAAATTGTATACAGTTCTATTTGAAGTAAATTTGTAGTCATTTCTTGACCAATTATGATATTTTCTATCTAAAATCATCACAAA
This sequence comes from Eucalyptus cladocalyx, assembly GCA_017140615.1. NCBI lineage: Eukaryota > Viridiplantae > Streptophyta > Magnoliopsida > Myrtales > Myrtaceae > Eucalyptus > Eucalyptus cladocalyx. The sequence continues at coordinate 13,050,537 of CM029518.1, forward strand.
ATCCATCATCTCTGATAATAATTGAAGAACAACTTTCGGTAAAAGATATCATTGCAAGATCAATTCCGGCGAAACATGAGTGTATAATTTTCATAATACGAAGGAGCCATCTAATATTGGGCAAACAATGTTGAGCCATCTAATCACCTGAAATTCGGGGAGAAAATACTCCAATCCAGTCATCACTTGATGGGTTGGGAGAGCTATACTCCAATAATACCCACTCCGCATTTTGCCCCTGAAACAGTAAATGTAGCTAGCATCAACCTCCACCACCGCCTTCATTTTTCACAATTATGGTTGATCCGGGTCTTCAATACAGAGTACTAATAATCTTTTAAAGCATTCTAAGGAAGCCGAGTGAACGACCAACCCTAGGATATCCAGCATCAACAGGAAGAACAAGCAATCGGAGCCACTCAGCAGCCTAAACTCCAGCTATAAGCATTTCACCAGCCCCAAAATACAAAAGACATCATGAACATCTCAACAGGAAAACCAGCAATCGAATGAGATCAAATTTGCAGCAAGCACGAATTTAACGAGACATCAGCAACTAATGCCGAATTTCTTTCACAGTGACATTAAAGCAAAAGCTCGCCAGTTCAATAAAACATAATCGTTTTAAACACAAAGTCGCTCTGTCCAGGGACTGATCAACTAGGCAGAGAGAGAGAAAAAATGAACCATACGGAACAAGACTAGGCAAAAACATCAAGTGGCACATAGATGATAGGGTTTATATGATCATTGGGCAGATTTTCTTCTCTATATGTCAGCTACTTAAAAGTTAAAACCCTAAATATGCACAAATACCATGTAAATCCTCCAACATAAAACCTAACACGAGAGAGAGATGCTCCCAATTCAATCTGAAGTCCTCTTTGCAGTCACTCGCTGGTCACTCGTTGCAGTGTTCGTCATGTTCTCTCACCCTTCTGCGAACACTTTTTCAACTCTCTCTCTCTCTCCCCCCCATCTTCGATGACCTGACGACCGTGGAAACAACCCACGACGAAAACGACAGTGATGGTTGATGAAGAAGTGGAGAGATCGAGGAAGGACGTGTTCGGGTGTGCGAGAGCCGCTGGGATATCCCCGCCCATATTTGGCCACTTCAGTGAAGTCGTTGACGAGGTAAAGCGGGAGGTCAAACCGAGGGTCTACGAGAGGCGGAGGGTTTGGTTCTGGATGGATTCGCAGACGCGCTAGCTATTCCTCGGGGCAGTGCCTCTTTATCTTCATGTCCAAACACGCCCTGTACTTTGATTCCCATTATATCAATTTTTCGTCCTCTTTAACACGGGATGGACGGGTTGCGTGATTACTCCCATTGACGTGATTACAAGAGTCTCACCTGTTTTAAAATGTTTGATCGCGATTGCTCAGCACCACCGATGATCTAAAAGTACACGAGGTTTATTGAATTTGTTATCAAAGCTCTTCTTATAAGGATGTGGTTCATACTTCACAATGACAAGAAGGCACCGGAGTCAAGGGCTGCCCTGACTGGAGTCTTAGGGGCCAACGCTGCCTAAAAGCTAGATGGTTTTTATATTTTCGACCTATATTTCATTAGTAATTTGGGCTTAAACTCATGAATAACTCTTAAGTACATATAATCTCTTTCTCTTTTAGTTAAAAAATGTTATAGAGAGATGTGAAGTAATAATTATAGCAGAATCATCTGCTCAACGTAACTCTAGTGTAAGAGTGAGTTAAGATAAAAATCTTATATCGCGATTTCTTTTTATTGCTTTTGTGCTCTACATCCTTATGATTGTGCAGCGATCCTAACACTTCTATGGGGGTATTAGGTGTCTAGAATCCACATGCACAAAGTAAGATGCATTCACTTCTGCCGCACGAGGTTTTGACCCTATTGCCTCGCATTATGAGATATTGAATCTCATACCACTATGTCACCACCGACGGTGCATGAGTAGGAATTTACCCAAGGGGGGCTGGCAACATAGTTACGCCTCATATCTTTTCAATTTTTTTTAATTATATGATGTATGAAATGTTTAAAATGAGTTTGCTTCCACAACATATTTATACAGAGTCCAGAATATATTTTTATTGATAGGATGGTATATTCTGAGATGTGACATGGTAAAACGTACTAAAGCCGCATTATGTTGGATAGAGATAGTTTGGCAAACGTGGCTCAGCTTGAAGAACCAATGGCTCGGCGAGGGACAAGTCATCCCTTGATTCATTAAGATTGATGCTGTAAATATCGGGGGGTGTACTCCAGTTAAACCCCTGAATCAGCCTGGCAAAGAGCATAACGGTCATCGTTGTCCCAAGCTGTGCGGCAATGCAACCGCGCCGGCCCCCGCTGAAGGAAATGAACCGCAGGTCGGGTTCTGTGAGCACGACTTCCACAGCATCACCCATGATGTGCCGCTCTGGCTTGAACTTGGTGGGTTCGTCCCACACTTCAGGGTTCCTGCCAAGACCCATCCGGCTCACGAGGATGTGGCTGCCCTTGGGGATGTGGTAGCCGGCCACGACGGCATCGGACAGGGCAACGTGCGGGACATTAAAGGGCGCAATCGGGTGGAGCCTGAAGGCCTCCCTACCGCATGCCTTGATGTAGTTGAGCTGGGGGATATCTGACTCTTGGACTAATCTCTCCTTTCCCACAACTCTATCAATTTCTTCTTTGGCTTTATTAAGGAGTTCAGGCCGATTTATCATCTCGGCCATTGCCCATTCCACTGCATTTGATGGATTGTCCACCGCGGCCATCAACATTTCCTTACACATATCAAGATTACAGAAACGTATGCATCTTAAGTTAACTTTAAAATCTAATTTATAACCACAATATGCAAATAAAAGCGTAGGTGTAAAAGTGTTCTGACTATAGGGAAATCTTTCTTAAAGACCTTTTGAGATAAGTGTAACGACATTGACTTTTAGGACGCCTAGATATCGACTACATACGGAATAGGTAATTTTATACGTAGCGAAGTCTTTTGTTAGGATTTATTTCTGCAGTTGTGAGGATAAGGCTCTATTTGTACAATTTAACAACAAAGTCGTCTTGACCAAATATATAACCTCCTATAGTTTGCTTTCTAACCTTAAAAGATGACAATAAATGGAAATATACAATAGGAAAGAATGGATTATTTACCGTAGCCTGTGCTTTGATTTCATGTGGCGTTAGCAATGGCTTCCCTTTTGAGTCTTTAAGCGTAATAAGAACATCCAACAAGTCTTGAGGCTCTTTTCCATTACTCTCCGAACTCAAATTGTCCCTCCATTGTTTGATTCTCTCGTTTATGATGGGGTCGTGCAACCTCCTAAACGTCCTGGTGCAATCTTTCACAACCTTCTCATGCCCATCAAGGTCAAGCCCGACCAAGAATGGGAAATAATCGGAAACACAGAATGCGTAGAGATAGTTTAGTGCGTTGAACAGTGCATCCACATGTTGTTCTTCATCAATGGTTGGTCCTCCATCTTGCCTTCCCTTGCCAAAGTACCTCTTGTTGAACACCAACCTTCTCATCACATTTCCACAATAGTGCCTTGTTATGTGCCTCAAATTCACTTGCCCTAGGCTTTTCCATTGGTTGAAGACGTGCTTCAAGAGGTTATCGGCTTCCTCAGCCCTCTTGTCATGGAGCCACTTGTGTCGTGCGGGGCACATGATCTCCGACGTGAGGACTCGCCTCATCTTCTTCCACTGCTCCCCATAGGGCGACATGACAGCAGTCATGTAGCCGCCACTGAATGCCCAGGCTGCCATCGAGATGGGCCTCGACATGAATGTGGCATCTTGCTTCTTAAGGAACTCCCGAGCGATCTTCGGGTCGGTTACAGGAATGACGTTCGTGTTCCCTATGCGAAAGCACGAAATTTTGGTGTCCATCTCCTCCATCCAACGAAGGATCCACCGGCCTGCGGGCTTGTTCCGGAGCATCTCAGGGGCGCAGCCGACCACAGGCCACGGGGCGGGCCCTGGAGGGAGTGGGAACGGCTTGGATTTTCCTACGACGCTTTTGCACCAAAAATGTTTGATGAAATTGTGTAAGATGACTAATACCGGGAGAAGTAGGGCATAGGCCAAAGTGGCAAAACTCGTCATCGTGGCGGCAATCGAAGTACCGTCGACACGCTAGGTAGTCCTGCACTCTGTAGTTTATAAGACTAGGATTTTGGGAAAATAAAGAAAATGTGAGAGCTGTGAATGAACTTACACCGATAGAGATGTGGCTGTATATATGCGGAAGCTGAAATCGACCAATCAATTACTGGATTAGGTTTTTTGAAAAGGATCTGATTCTATTCGGAGTAGAATCGCAAGGAATTAATAACTTCAGTCAAGGAATTAGATAATGGATAAGCCAACGTTTATTAGGAAGATTCTTGTTTCCATATTTAGGTCAGTACAACATTTATGGTGGATTTGATAGCCCAAAGCCAGCAAGTACTTGAGGGAATGTTACCCTATAAAGCTACCTTGATTAACCACTGGGGGTTTGCCCCAGTGGCTACCCTTCTAACATGGAAAGGGGGAGGTGAGGGGTTCAAATCCCCACCTCCTTAGAGGGGGATGGGGGTAGGGACTCATAAGTTTCGAGAGTGGGTTGCGACTCCCACACCCTGCAAGAGGCAGGGCACAAGTCTGCCAATGAGTGTAGAGTAGGAATAGAGTAGGACTGACCAAAAAAAAAAGCTACATTGGTTAGTTAGGAGAATTAAATAATTTATAAGCCAATGGTTTTATGAGAAGATTCTTGTTTCCATATCTAGCTAAGTACAACATTTATGGTTGTTTTGATTGTCCAAAGCCTTTGAGTACTTGAGGAAATGTTACTTGGTAAAGCTACCTTTGCTAGTCAAAAGAAAAAATTGTTCAAAAAATCTTAAATCTATTGTATTTTTATCAATTCAATCATATACATCAATTGAGTCATAAACATTTTTCATATTTTACCAATTGATTTGATCCAATCAATTTTAACTAAAAAATACTAACATGGATGCTGACCCTGCCATATAAGACAGCCGACGCTGACGTGAATAATTTTTAATAACATTTTTATATTTTTCTTTCTTATTTTCTTTTCTTCCTTTTTCTTTTTCTTCTTTACTTTTTTTTTTTGTTAAGGGCCCACTAGCCACCAGTTGAGGCCTAATGACCCCCGTTGGCCACTCACTACCCTCGCCCATAGCTAGGCAAGGGTCGCGACCATCGCCTAGTGGTTCACAAGAAGAGCTCATGGCCCTCGCTCAAAGTTGGGCAAGGGCCACAACCTTTGCCATGACTAGCAAGGGCTCGCTGCATTCGCTGGCCAAGCTCCAAGCGAGGGCCGCAAACCCTTGTTGACCATTGGAGGAGACCTCATGGCCCCCTACAAGCCCTTAAAAAAAAAAAAAATAAATTAAAGCAGGAAAAAGAAAGAAAATAAATTCAAAACTTCAAATAGATTTGAAAAAAATATATATTGTTAAAAATTGTTCACATTAGTGTTGACCGTCCTATATGGCATAGTTAGCATCTACGTTAGCGATTTCTAGCTAAAATTAGCTTATGAACTCAATCGACAAAACATGAAAAAGGTTTATGACTCAATTAACACAATGAAAATGTTTAAAACTAAGGTGGTAAAGTACAATAGATTTAGAATGTTTTAGACAATTTTCCTGTAGTTAGAATAAAATTTAAGATAGTCTTGTGTTTGGTTTCTATGCAAAATAGGATAAAGCCCGATATAAAAGGGATATAGCTTAGATAAAAATATCCCACAAGGAAAATGGGATAAAGGTAGAAGGAATTTTTTGCATTCATGATATAAAAACTATTTTTTGTAGAATAATAAACTTCTTAAATTAATAAAATTAAAATAATAATAAAATAATAATATTTGAATAAATATATAATTAGCATATATACATCTATTACATTTTTTTGGGTATATTAGTATAGTTTATTATTTAATATTTTTTTAGTAGGGAACAAGGAAAGGGAATAAACAAGAAATAGAAAATAAATAAATAATACATGGAAAAAAATAAAAAGTAATAAAAATGAAGTAGAAGGTCACAAATTTTAAATGAACAAATTCAAACTTGAAAAGAATCTTTCTGATTTTTGAAAAAATAATGGGCAATGAGATTTCTAAAAGAAAACTACTATCTCTGTCACCTCCTCTGTATCTCCAGTTCATATTGCAGCTTCACAGCTTTTTTGTAATTCTTTAGTTCATGTCAAATCTCCACAAAAATAGCAAGAAAGTTGTAGCTCCGTCTTCTTCGTAGATCTCTCATTTATATCAAAAGTCCATAAAAGCAACAAGAGAGTCAAAGCTCCTTCTCATCCATAGCTCTATAATTCATGTTGAAGTTTCATGAAAGTGACAAGAGAGTTGAAGTAATATTTGTTTCGGAATTGCAAAAGTGAATGATTATGTTTTCTCTCTCTTACTAGATTTGGCATTTACTAGCTGATTTACCTTGTTGATGTTGCTGTAATATATTTACGTTTCTTGTCATAGTTAAACTTGTGGCTCTGGATTGTTTCAATGAGCTCATTTGTTGTTTAAGCTCTAGATCATACAATACTCATGAAAGGTTATCTCTATTTATGCATTTATAGTTTCTTTAGTAGTGAATCATGAGATTTTCTTACAATCTCCGCTTGTACATTTTCATATTTATTTATAATGATATGTTGTTCATACTAAACATTTAGATTTATTATCTCTGTTTAAAATCTAGATCTAACTCCATCTATTACAACTATTATCAGCTCGTATTATTAGGACACTAATTTCTCAATTTTAATTTTCATGAGGGCATAGCAATAGATGGACAAGTATAACAAATTTGTAAAAAGTTCAATCTGTTACATGTACATGTGCAGTGGTATATCCTTTCAAAAGTTTCCAAATAAAATTGAGAACTGAAGAAGAATAGTAGAAGTGCCATAACTTTCATACGGTGCTCATTTGAGTGCCATAACTTTTCTCCGATCATTTAAGTGCCACATCAGAGTAAAATCGATCATTCAAGTGTTAATTCCAACAAATCATCCGACGTGAATTTTTTTATTAATTTCCCATCCAACCTGGATTTTTTTAATTCTTTTTAAATTTTTTATCCTGTCTTTGTTTTTGTTGTTGGTCGAGGTTTCTCAGTAGGTGAGGATGATCCTCACCAGCCCTAAAAAAGGGAAAAAAAAGGAAAAATTAAAAAATTAAAAATAATAACAATAAATATTTAAAAATGTACACGTTAGCGCCAATCAAACCATGTAAGACAACTAATGTTCACGTCGGGGCAAATTGCCAATTGCACTCAAATGATGGATTTTTCAAATTTATGACACTTAAGTAAGAAAAAAAAAATTATGACACTTAAATGAACGCCATACGAAAGGTATGGCCCTCTTGCTATTCTTAACTCCTCAAAAACAATAAGTTTATCCAAAACAAATTCCTTTTTGTGACACTTAATCTTATAAGTAGCGACCTTTTTAGGATTTACTAAATTTTGGCCATTTTGGCTTGAGGCAACGCGCAAACTCTTCCATTCCCACATTGGGGACAAGATAGTAGAATTTAATACTATTTTACTCATGAAAACTGAAAACCATGGATTAAAATAATTTTAAAAAGAGATAAATGTACTAGAAGTCATAAAACTTATCACGAAAATACAATAAATCTTAAAACTTATAAAAAAAAGTACAATCAAATCTTAAAACTATTTAAATATTAAATCACGTATTTATCTAATAGTTTTAACTTTTAAAACAATTGGTAGTGATACTATAAAATCTCACATGATATCAAAGCTAAAAGTCCTGAATTCAAATCTTTCCAGACCTGATTTGTCTTTATAATTAAATTTCCACTCTTAGTATTAGGCAAAAGACCAAACTAAGCGTGAGAGAGAGTGTTAGAATATTAGTTCAAATCATTCCAAACCCCATTTGTCTTCGCAATTAAATTTCCACACTTAATATTAGGCAAAGACTAGACTCGGTATGAGAGGAAGCGTTAGAATATTTAAATAATATTCATCTAACAGCTTAAGCTTGTAAGACAGTTGGTTGTGATCCTACAAAATCTGACATGGTATCAGAGCTAAAGATCCTACATTCAAATCTTTCCACACCCATTTGCCTCATCAATTAAATATATTTATGCTTAGTACTAGGGGAAAAAAACCCATACTAAGCGTGAGGGGATGATATATTTAAATATTAAACTACGCATTCATCTAACTATATAAGCTTTGAAACACTTGGCAGTAGTACCGCAAAATCTCACAGAAACTTGTTAGGTATAAATATTAAACCACGTGTTCATCTAACAACTTAAGCTTTAAAACACTTGGCAATGGTACTACAAAATCTCACAAAAACTTGTCAAATTGGTGAAGTCCTTCCGTTAACTCCACCAATATAACTAAAGAAAAATGACAACGTGGTTTTTTTTTTTTTTAATACTTTCTCTTTCCTAAATGGTGTTGACGTGGCTAAAACATGAAAGATAAGGTTAAAACGACATCATTTCGGATCAAATATGATTTATTTTAATGTAACTATTACTTAAATTCAATAAATAAATAAAAAGGGGCAAGGAAGATGGACCCTCACCACCACCACCCCATCATCGCCGGAAAGGCACGAAGATGGTGGGGACGACATTGTTTTGAACCAAATCTGATTTTTTTTTAAATATAAATATTACTTAAATTCAATAAAAATCTAAATTTATTTTTTTAAGAAAAAGCAAGGAAGAAGCAAAACCCTACTAGACCCACGGCGCTATTGCTCCACCATCGCCGAAAAGGCTAGCAATGATGGGAGATGGTCGATCTAGTGACCTCGCCAACTATACGTAAGGGTTATGTCCCTCACCTAGATCTCGATGAGGGTCATTGGTGACCTTCGCCAGATCGGGGGAGGCTGCGGCCGCTAACCTTAACTACAGTTGGCAAGGGTCACCAACCAATGGTCGAGGCCCGACGACCTTCACCGACCACTAGTCAACCAATACCCACCATAGTTGGCCCTTTCCGCCGATGTTGGGGTGGTGATGATAAGGCTCCAACAAGCCCTTGCCGTTCTACTTCTTCCTTGCTTCTTTTTAATTTAATTTATTTTTTAATTTAATTTATATAATATTTATATTTAAAAAAAGCATATTTGGACCAAAATGACATCATTTTAGCCTTATCCTACATGCTTTAGCCATGTAGGAGAGAGAAAATAACTTTAAAAAAAAAAAAAACCATGTTAACATTTTCCATTGGCTAAATTAAATGGAGTTAACGAAAGAACTTGATTACAACAATTTGATAAGTTTTAGAATTTGATCGTATTTTTTATAAGTTTTAGAACTCAATTGTAATTTTATGATAAATATTAGGAATTTCAGTACATTTATCTCTAAATAAAGGGAACTAATATTTAAAAGTTGGGTGCGAAGGAAAAAAAAAAAAAAAAAACTGAAACCTAGCCCAAACCGACAAACTAACCAAATTCCTTTATTTGTTATTGGAAGTTAATCAAATCCAAATCGAAAAGGCCCGAAATTTTCGGTCCGGCTCGGGTATTTTTCACACCACAAGTACCAACGTATGATTAGCTGATGGCTGCTCAAACTTTGGTCCAAGAGAATTAAGATGGAATAAATGAAGTTTATATAGAACTTTGGAAGAAAAAGTTATTTGGCCTACGTTTTGCTTGGACATGTCTTTACTTGCGGTGTTGAACAACGAGTAACTTACCGTAAATGAAATGTAATGTAAGAGAGGAGTTGAAGGTTATTCGAATGATAATGTTTATAACTTAGTAGATGAATATCACAATTTAAGAGTCACAATATTTATAAGAGGAAGAAAATGTTCAGTATGTGTTGGAAAATGGATTTGATCTGATATCAACTGTGATTCTAATTGATACAGCATATCCACAATGGAATATTATCAGAATATTCAAGAGATGAAATCAAAAGGCAATATTGCATTTAAATACACTCTTGTACATGCACAATTCATTCATTTAGAAATATAATTACAATTTCTCCTTGATTTTTTAGTTTTCTGTCGTGGTATTAGAGCAATTTTTTTCTGACCTAGCTCCCACACCTTTCGAATTGCCTTCGGTTTTTTTCTAAGCGTTGTTGCACCTTGCAAAACAATCAGTAAGCCGAATAGGAATTCAATTTTTTTTCTTCTCTATATCATGGCAAAGAACAAGAATGCGGAGAACCCACAAGTAAAGGAAAAATCTCCCTCAATCTAAAATCAAACCCCAGCACATTCAGAACAAGTCAACCCGAGGAGACTCCAATTCAGCATTCTGACGATGCCCAGAACTCGGCCGGTGGTGTTACTACTCAGATCCAGATTTCCGGCCCAATCCATTGGCCTCAAGTTCAGTGGTACCTAGTCCATGGCCAATAGGCAACTCGGCCGGGGGCATGGGCCTAATTCCCTTATGTCTAGGAATGAGAATTTTGGGACTCAGCCTAATAGGAATGGGTAAGGCCCATTTCCTCCTAAACCCAAGCCGAATGGTGACTCAGGTCAAGCAAATTCAAGTCACATAGCCATATCCATAGCGGGTCAAGGGACAAATCCCTACCCATTTCTTCTACCTGGTTTCTTGCCATATCTCTTTGGCGGTGGTGGCCACTTTGAGCGCCGCGACCCCCTTTACATGTCACCGGCCAATGGCCCCAAGCTATGGCTCATCCACATGCAGCTTATTGAACCAGAGAACTACAGCTCATGGGCTCGGGATCTCTAGCGCGCCCATGTGATGAAGGACAAGGATGGCTTCCTCGACGGCGCCGTTCCCTTTCCAGCCAACAAGTGACTTCAATGACACTAACGGAGGTGCAATTAGCTAGTCCGCACTTAGATTGGCAACTACTTAGCCCCCGATGTGGTAGGTGGACTTCCATTGACTAAGGACTCCAAGAAGCTTTAGGAGAGCATCTGAGAAATGTACGAATTGCTTGATCGAGCAAAGCTATTTACAATAACGCAAGCAATATCAGATTTGAAGCAAGGAAATCACACGATCACCACCATCTTCAACCGCCCCTCAGCCTTATGGAAAGAACTTGAGGTAGCCAAGGAATAGCTCGAGGGCCCCAAAACCACACTCAGATTGTATAAGGAGATCAAAGAAAGGGATAAGGTGACGAGATTCTCACTAATCCTCAATGACTCATACTTGTCATTCCAATCACAGATCCTTGCAGTGGACCCCCTGCTGATGCTTGGCCGGATCTACCAATTGGCTATCCAAGAAGAGAGCCAATGGCTGGCTATAGCTGAGCACAGTTGAGTGGGCAAAGGAATGTTCCTTGTAATGTTCTTGACCGGCGTCGCATCGAAGAAGACTAGTAATGGTGGGGCAAAGCTTCTGGAGGTCGAGGTCTGCTTGGGGGAGTAATGGCTATGGTGGCCAACCGAGAGGGAAACCCTAGCCTTTCTCGATCTAATGGCTAGGACGTGCATGAGAGATCTAATGTCTGGGATATGCACGGCCCACTGCACGACTGGGATTGGTTGACTTGAATGAGCGGCTAGGATTTGTGCGCTGGATCCAACAGCTAGGATCAATGTGTGGGATCTAACGACCCTCGATCATCCATCCCATCAGCCAAATGGAACGACTATTATTAGGCCACGATAGCTCCAACCTATAAAAGATCTTACGATTATTATCAGGCCACGATAGCTCCAACCTATAAAAGATCTTACGACTATTATTAGGCCACGATAGCTCTAACCTATAAAGGATCTTACGGCTCATGAAATGCCATGTCATTAGGGAAGGTTAGTAGACAAAACTTTAAGTTTAAAAATAAATATTATAAATATTACAAACGTCCACACCACATCGTAGATAATACTAGAAATTGCATAGAAAACCCAATAATAAAAACAAAAAGGAGAAGAAATCCACTGCTTATAAAGTTTTTACACAAAATTTTGATGGGGCACATTAGACGATTACCCCAGAATAGTACCAAAATATTGTGCAAATTCTAAGTGAATTGAAGACCATTGACAAAGGTGTGGGCTTCTCAGATACTTTTATTTATAAGGAGAATTCTTTTTCAATTGATGCATGGGTAATTAATTGAGAGGTTGGTGACCACATAATGTGCAATAAGCACCTATGCAAAGGATCACAATCTTCCGCATCAGTACTCGTCTAAATGGGAATATTACCTGTGTTCATACATCTCAGTCCAAACTTTATCCTCAAGATTGTACTATATATTCCTGATTTCAATTCAACATTCTCTCTATATGAAGAGTATGCGAGGATAATTCATGTCGTGCCATATTTAGTTTGAAAAGTATTTCTTTTAGGACCTTTCGACCGGCAATCTAATAGGCTTGAGTAAAGTTGCACAAGGGCTATATTTCTATAGTGAATCCTCCCCGAGATTTGGAATTATTAAATAAATTTTTTTCCTGTAATGAGATCAATCGAAATAAAAATATCATTTTTCATCAATTATTGGGTCATGGTGCATGTTTCATTCATCCAAATTGTCTAATTTGTCATTTAGCCAAACAATCTCAAGCATCTTTTCCAATAAGTACATCTCAAGCGGACATGACTTTTTCCTTACTTCATATGGACATATGAGGTCCTTATCACACACCTATCGTCATGGATCTCGTTTCTTTTTTACTATCATTGATGATGGCAAAAGATCGCTTTTAGTGCAATAACTTGACACAAAAAGACATTTAAGTGCCATAACTTACCAAAGTGACGCTTAAGTGCCACATTCGAAGAAAAATTGATTACTTAAATGCCACTTCAGCCAAAATGCTGATGTGCGCAATTTCCAACTAAAGAAATGCAAAACAACGCCGTTTTACACGCTGACATGGCAAAATAATACAAAAACGGCGTTGTTTTGGTGCTGACGTGGTAAAAAAATAATAATAAAATTAATTAAATTTAATTTAAAATTAAATTTATTTAAAAATTTTAAAAATAAAATTTTTTAATATTAAAAAAATTAAAAAAAAAAAAAAGAAAAGGCGGGGTGGCGGGCCGCCATCACCGCCTCCCCATTTTTTAAAATTTTTTTTTGATATTAAAAAAATTTATTTTAAAATAAATTTAAATTTAAATTTAATTAATTTTTATATTGTTTTTTTACTACATCAACACCAAAATGACATCGTTTTGCACTTGATTCACCGGAAAATCACCACGTCAACATGTTGGCCAGATTTTGGCACTTAAGTAATCCATTTTACTCCGATTTTGGCATTTAGGTGTCACTTTCGTAAATTATAGACCATAAGTGTCCTTTGTTTGTGTGCGTGGTCCAGATGGGCGGTTAATTTATGGCATAGTGGCGAGGAGGGTGTATTGTGTTGGGCAGAGTCCCTTGCATGGTCCGGATGGGTGGTTCCAAATTTTTGGAACCACCCGTTAGTTGCATGGATCCATCCGAGAACTGGACCGCCGGTCTAGTCCAATTCCCGGGTGGATCCACGGATCTAGTCTCACCAATAATAATATCGTTTTCCAAATCTCGTTGTGAGTACTTTTCATATCGAGTAATATTTTTCTTTAAATCGAACCGACTTAATTAAGGGTACAATTTTTCTTTATTTTATTGGAAAACACTACCAAAGAAGAGAAATATGTTTTTTTTTTTTTCCTGTTTTTGAATCATTTCAGTTAAAATCTAAAATATTCTTTAAGTTCAAGGTTTTGGACAATTGTCATACATAGATCGTCTTTTACTTAATTATTTTTGTAGAAACAATTCCACCGAAACTCGTTACCAAAAAAAAAAAAATTCCACCGAAACTTCACATTTTCTTTAACACAGTATCCTATATGAGTCCCAAAAGTATCCTTTGAATGAACCATTTGTTGAGTTGTTGAAAAGCAACTCACACACTATATACTAAATTCTTATAAAAATATTGAAACCATGAGAGGAGATAGAGCCCTAAAATTTAAGTTTGCTAATTAGAAATTTAGAAATTTATTTTAATATTAAAAATTAATATATTATTATAATATAATCAGTCCGGCTCGGGTGGGCAGATCCGTCCATAGAACCGGGAACTGGACCGGTACCCATCGGTTCCCATAAATTGAAATCGGGAACCAGACCGGTTCCCTCGAGAACCAACGGTTCCGGGCGGTTCCGATCTGGTTCCAGGCAGTTGGAGCGAGTCCCAGTTCTTTTGCACACCCCTACTTTGTGCCAAGTTATGGAACTCCAGGGATCCACATGTCCATTGATGATTATTCATGTGCCACTTAGGTATACCTCATGCAATCAAAAAGCCAAACTTTTTTGTCAAAATTCATCTCCTTGATTAGGAATCAATTCAATAAATTTGTGCAATGCATTCATACAAATAATGGACGTGAATTTTTCACTTTTGATTACAAACAATTTTTGTCTTCTTATGGAATACTGCATGAGAGTTTTTGCACTTATACTCCAAAACAAAATGGAATTATGGAGCACAAGCATAAACATCTTTTAGAAATAACCCGTGCACTAAAATACCAAGTCTCAATTCCTAAAGCTTTTTGGGGATTATGCGGTCACAACAGCCTATTTGCTTAATCTTATGCCAACTCGGATCCTTAATCGTAAAACTCTTTTGAGACGCTTTACAACAAATAGCCAGCTAATGATCATCTTCGAGTATTTGGTTGCTTATGTTATGCAACGAATGTGGGCCCTTAGGATAAGATGAATCCATGTGCCACTCAATATGTTTTCATGTGCTACCCTCTCCAGAATGGGTATAGTGTTACAAATATTTCTACAAGGAATATCTTTATTAGCAGGGATTTTTTTCCATGAAGATGTGTTCCCCTTCAAGGAAATGATATCTTCTTCCAACTTGACTCTGCCATCATCAGAAAATGACCATCCTATCTAATGAGGATTTATCCATTCTGTTATCATATATTTTTGTTGCACTAGAACCTTCTATATCGATCCTTGCCGTTATAGAGGAGTCTTCACTTCCCTCAGTTAGATCGCCAGAAGATGAAACATCTCTTTCTTCATCCACAATAGCTATGTCAAATACTTTTTCTAATTCATCACCAAAACCTGAACAAGTATTAACTGAGCAGCCTCGACGTTCCCAGCGGCATATTTGTCCACCTACATGGAACAAAGACTACATATGTTCGGCTAAGAGTTCCACAGGTACACAATATCCTATCTCCCCGTATGTTTCCTTGAATCAACTATCACCAAAACATATGTATTGCATTAGCCATATATCAGAAGAACATGGACCATCTTTCTTCGCCAAAGTAGCATTTGATCCCCACTAGCAACATGCCATGGAATTCGAGCTCACTGCCTCATGGAGAACTACACATGGGAATTGCCCCCACATTGGAAATCGATTGGTTGCAAATGGGTATACAAAATCAATTTTAAGGCTAATGGTTCTATTGAATGCTACAAAGCCCACTTTATTGCTAGAGGATTCACTTAAAGATAAGGTTTCGACTATCATGAAACAATTTCTCCTGTTGCCAGAAAAGTCACAATCCGTTTCTTCTTATCCATTGTAGTTATTCGCAATTAGTCATTACATCAAATGAAATTTCACAATACATTTCTTCATGGTGATATGGATGAAGAAATTTATATGGGTCTTCCTCCGAGTTTACGCAAATAGAGGAAGTCACGGGTATGTCATCTACATAAATCCCTTTATGGACTAAAACAAGCATCTTAGCAATGGTATGCCAAGTTCACTGCTACACTAACCAATGCAAGTTTTTAGAATTCTAAGCATGATTAAGCCTTATTTACATAGACCGCAAGAAATTCATCAATTTATTTATTGATATATGTTGATGATATAATTGTCATGGGGATAATGACTATCATGTTGCGAAGTTCAAAGAATATTTGCATTCCACTTCTAATGTCAAAGATTTGGGGCCTCCCAAATATTTCCTTGGCATAGAAATCGCTTGATCTGATAAAGGAATAACTCTTAGCTAAAGGAAATTCATCTTGGAGATTGTTTCTAAAGAAGGATTATCAGGTTACGAACCCATTGTCATCCCAATTGAATAGAATCTCAAACTGACAACTCATGAATATGATCAAGATTCTTCTTCATCTATCGGGATTCATTATTCAAGCGACTTGTCGGCAATATATTTTACCATGACAAGACCTAACATATGTTATGCGGTGCAAATACTCATCCAATCCATACATAGCCCAAAACAGTCTCATATGAATGCAAATGTCAAAACTCATTTAAGCATTTGTATACGTGCATTGAAGGGCTTTGCATGTTGACATCAGTCAAAAGCTTGCCTAATGGCCACTGGATTATCCGATTAGTAACGTCTCTCAATCACAGTCGATAAGATAATATCGTGATCTGTCAATTTTACACGTAGCATATATGAATAAATGGATTGCTGGAAAAGGGAGTCCTTGGGAAGGTCTAACCAAACATATTAACAGGGTCCAGATGTCACCATTTGGATACGACTTAGAAGTAGACGCACATTGCTTACATTATCCTACTGATTTCGGAGTCCATATATCAAGACGTGACGCAACAGCTTAGAGAAATAACATCAGAGGGAGAAATTAAGGCTTTCTTTGATGCTTATAATAAATGACATCCAAGGAAAAGAAGTTCCAAAGTACAGAAACTCAAAATATAAACATGACAAACTCCAGTAGCCATTTGAACATCAATTTTCCTTGAGTTTCCAAGTTACAATGCAAAGGAAAAGAAGTTCCACGGTACAGAAACTCGTAATATAAAGATGACAGAGTCCGGTAACCATTTGAACATCAATTTGCATTGAGTTTCCGAGTTACGATGCCAGTGTCATGCTTGGACAACTATCGACTGTGCAAACCAAGATGTCTCTATAATCCCTACTGATTTCGAAAGAGTCGTAAACTCTTCAATCGCTGCTCTTCTTGTACTCAAATAGTAGGTTTGAATGATCAAAAGCAGTTAACGAATCCATAATCAAAATCTCTGAACAAGCTCCATTTTGTTTGGAGAGCAGTGAAATTTGAAAGCTTTGCAATTCCTCCACCAGCCACGATGTGTATCGTTCCATTCAGAGTTCCTTTGTAGTAGTTTTCTCTTCATTAGTGCAAGTATCCTGTAGCCAAAACCAAAAAGAATGATCAGACCATCTTGTGAACTGCGATCGTAGCCAGAGGCTGGTCTTTGTGCGAGAACCGTGTCAGAACGAGAAACGTGCCAGAAGCGTGCGAATGCAGTGAAAACACATTGAACAAGTGGCACAAGGCAATGAAAAGATTACCACTCATGAAGACGACTTAATTGCTAAGAAATGTATGCCTTCTCTGTAAAAATCAGGTTTTCCATAACTTCTATATATAAGAAAAGTTAGTTCAATAGTAAATAAATGAAATCTCAGACCAGTAATTTTAGAACAGATTGACATGACATCGGAGTGCTAACTTCATGATAGTGGAGCAATTAAAGATGAGATGCAACCCCATTAGAAAATAAAGTCACAACTAACCTGACAAGTCCTTTTGTGATTATGAACATGGCCATAAATGGCAATGTCGACCTTGTACTTTTGTCAATGTTGGCACATAATTTTAGCAAATTTAGGAAATGAGGAAAATAAAAATTGCATTTTGAACAAATAAAAAGAAAAAATGAAAGAAAATGGAAGCCAAACCCAAAATTAGTGAGAATATTGATCGGATTGATAAATCAAAGGCAAAGTATCAGGAAATTATACTCATTAGGTGAGCTGTTTGCAAAAATCAAAACGAGCTTGGATCGTTTTAGTAAAGTGAGTGAAAAATTAAAATGTTAATTTGTGCTGAAATTATGTAATTCCGCGATCAAGAAAGCATAACTTTCTAAAGATCAATAGAGGTTTTCACTATAAAAGGGCTGCAGTTCGTGAGAAATGGAGGCGAATTCAGAAAAATAGAGAAAAAAGTTCGTGCGAAAAGATTCGTGCAAAGGAGAGAATTTCTTCGGTTTGTTTGGGCCGAAAATTCTTGCGAGGAGGAGAAAAGTAAAAAGGAAAAGAGTACAAAGCAGAAAACAGCAATGAGGGAGACGTGTGAATAGACGTGAGAGAGAGAGAAAAAAAAAAAGAAGAAGAAAAAAACAGGGGCTACAGGGTCGTCTTCTTCCTCCCGACGCTGTCCCCTGTCCGCGCCGGCCGTGCCCGCGCCGTCCGCGTTGCTTTGCCGCCGCTCCTCCAGCAGATCCTCTCCGAACCACCCTCAGCCGGCCTCCGAGCACCACCGCGCCTCCGCCACCGTCGCCTCGCCGGACTCGCCCCTGACGCGCAGCAGTACAGCCGCCGACGCTCGCGCTCCTCGCCACTCCGCTCGCCGTTCGCCACTCCTCGCCGCTCCGCTCGCCGTTCGCCACTCCTCGCCGCTCCGCTCGCCGTTCGCTGCTCCTCGCCGCGCCATCCCTGCTCTGCCGGTCGAGCTACCCTCGCCAGCCACCGTCGCTGCGCCTCCACCAGGTCTGAACCCGAGCGGACCGCTGCCCCTTTCGACCCGACGCCTCTGAAGCAGCCCTCTGCAACAGATCGCGAAGCTCGCCGCGCCGATCTCGCTCGACGACCGCGTCACCGCCTGCTGCTGCTCGCCTCCGCCCGACGCCGTCGTCGCTCAGCCGCGAGCCCCCGCCGCCGTCTTCGAGTTCCAGACGCCGCTGTTCACCTGCGCTTCCGTCTATCCGCCACCACTGCAGCCTCGTGCCCCCGTGCCGCTGTGATCCCCGCCAGCCGCGCCAGAAGCCACACCTCCGCCGGTCCCCTCACCGGAGCACTCACGCCGACCACCCTCACTCCATCGCGATGCTGTCCCTGCTGCATTCCCCCTAGGTAGTTTATTTTTCATTTTATTTTATTTTATTGTCATTTATTTATTCATTTTAAATTTTGTTATTATTGTTTAAGTTAGAATATGGTTTGCCAATGTTAATATTTATGCATTTTGTAGGCATCATCCGCTAGGATTTTGTCTGGAATTAATATAATTATTAATTTAATCCGAGAGACATCGGATTATTTTTTTAATTATATTAATTTTTGGGCTTTTTGGTAGAATTTTAATTATTAAATCATTATAATTATTAATTTAATTCGTAAAACTTTGAATCATATTTTTAATTATTTTGATCTCTTTGTCGCGATAATTAGGGTTAAGATAATCGTTAATTTGACCTATGAGACAACGAGTTATTTTTTCGATTATTTTAATCATTTATTTTGTTTATAGCTTAGATTTAATATTTATTTAATAAGTACTTATCTTTAAAAAAAATCAAAAAATCAAAATTATGCATGAGCATATATATATAGGTTTAGTAAATCAGACATGTTGGTTTAGTAAATTAGAATTTTCTTAGGATTACATTTTTAGGGTTGCATTCTTTAGAAATAAGTTAGAGTGACCTAAATTAATATTTTAGATATTGTTTACACATTTTAATTATCTCATTTTTCAAAAAAAATAGTTTTCTAAGATAGGATATGGTTTAAGTCAAATTAATCCCTAGAATAAATTAGAAAATTATCCCTTTTTAGCTAGTTTAATGAGGTTTTTATTAATTCTGAATTTCAATAGAAAAATACAAAAATATTAGGTACATGTTAACTAGTTCGCATAATATGATCATTTAATCAGAATTTGTTCATTAGTGAAGTTAGGTCATGAGGTGCATAATAATTAGTTTGCATAATAGGCCCATTTAATTAGAATTTGCATATTAATAAGATTAAGTCATTTAGTTAAAAAAATGCATTTTTATAAAAGATTTCTAATTTTCAAGAAAACCCAAAAAAAAAATTGTTTTCTTTGTGTGATGCAATTTATTTATTGAATGTTTGAGCATCTATGTGATCACATTTTTGCATAATAGTAATTTATGTTAAAATAAATCAAAATTGCTTGTAAAAATATTTTAAAAATTAAAAAGAAATGGTGACCGAAAGGGTATTAGAAGTGTAACCAAGTCTCCTTACCTCCTGGTTCGTAAGAATAAAATAATTCTCTCATTATTTTACTTAGGTGTCTAATCGACCTATCATAAACCGATTAGTGACGACTCCTAGATAATAATTATTTGGATGTTAAATATTTGAATCTTAAGTCGCAAATTATGGGGCATGGAAACTTAGTAGTCCATTAGCCTAAAACTTTAGGCAACTTCAAGGATCGAGATCGAGAGAAAGAGAGAGCACCCCCAACTTTTTCCTTTTAAGGATTTGATTTTTCGACCATCGTGCAACACGCATTATGGCGCGCCAATCCCCAGGGCCCAACCAATAATTAAGCCACTTTGCACGCTTAAAACCTATGAATTATAACGACCGTTCAATACATGGACTAGGCATGCGAATTTCTCGTAAGTAGTTATAGCGATTGCATTAAGTTTCGGCAAGAATTTCTCCATGTAACTTGTAAATCTGATATCCATTTTTAGATTAAGATTAGTTAGTCTAGTGTTTGACTATTTAATTGTCGTACAAATTTTTTTTTTGAATTCCCGGTAGAAAGAGACTTCGCTAAGGAAAAAGCTTTCAACGCTGCTCGATATACCTTCTTTTTCCAAATGTTTTTACGTATACGTTTTTTTGACCCGAAATTTAAGTCGCGACAGTCAAAGTTTTTAAAGGCTCTGCATGCCTATTGCTTCTTCAAGCGATACTCTCTCTCGGCATGAAAAAAATCAGAAGAATAATTTAGAAATGTACTTGATCATCATGAGGATAAGAGATTTCCATTATTTTAGTTCAATTAAAGTGGAAAAATCAAATGCAAATATTTCGAAAAGGAAGTAAAGATGGATGCCACTCATAAAAGAGTGCCATGTGTCAGTCACCCATTGAAGTTGCCTTGGAGCCCTACTTCACACGTATCTTATAAAATAGATTCATGGTATCTATTGTAGAGCTACACACCAGTGTATTTCGTTTTATAAGCCTTGCTAAGCTGTAAAAATTAATGCTTTCTTTTTTTGCGCGAGCACATCAGCAAATTGCTTTTTAATTAACTTACGAACTTCAATAAAGAATAAAAGATAATAAATTTAATTATGAGACTAAATTTAATTATGGGATTCTCATATTCTTACCTTTTTTTCAACTTTTTGGCCTAAATCTTTTCAGCACTATTGGTTTTTAGAAGCAGAAGAGTATGTCGCTAAGTCAAGATCTTAAGGCTTATCAATAAGCGGAGGAATCTTACATAAGGTTTCTTTAACCGTGGAGGTTGTCTTTGGTAGAATAAGCAACAGCATGCAATTAATGAATTTTCTTAAAATGAGATTTCCCAATTAATTTCCTTCACCTAAGTGAAAAGTCCTATATCCATGGTAAACAACGGGCTTTACTAGAATAACAGTCTTTGAGTTACCGTATGAATTACAGTTTATTGTGAGTTTTAAATTCTTGAAGGAGTGAGCCCCATAATAATTTATAATTATTGGTTGATTAGTTTTTGTTATCCAAAACAGACTATTATTCTCACAATAGATTGAAGACCATCAATTAATCATTTCTCTAAACAAAATGGCATCTTCCATGCTTGAAGGCAATACCAGAAAATGCCACAAATAAGAGAAAGGGATAAAACGTTGATAATATGCGTTGCGGGTTCAAAGAGATCAAACCTTTCCCATGTCCCCAAAAATGACAACGCATTGCAGGCTGTTTTGACTAGGATATGGAGATGCTGTAAACTAGTTCTGGCTCCAAATATAACCACCGTTCAATAGCTTATGCCCTAACCGGTAACAATACCTACATTTTCGTCAAAAGTAGTAGTCGGGTACAAATTCAAATAAATGAAGATAGGAACTGGAATTGTATCTAAATAATTATTTCAAAACACTAATCATGACAAGTAAACTCTAAGACTTATACCGCACATAATCCATGATTCACACGACTACAAATCATTTGCCACTTCAATACATTATCCTACTGAAGAAGGAAGCTTACTTAAGATACTAGTTACCTCGGTGATGAAGACTTCACTGAAGACTTCAATCTACACGTGTGCTGTCAGTTTTGCTTTTCTCTGTTTTAAGTTCATTGGAGTAGAAATTGTATCTAAATAATTATGGGTGTTTTTCAAAACACTAATCTTATAGTGCTTTCTATGGCTATGATGAAAAAATTGGCCAATACATCAACTTGATGTTAATCCATGATTCTCAAAAACAAATCTCAATACATTATCCTAAGTTATCTGATCCACTTGAGTATAGAAGTTATCTGAACAGTTGCAAGTGTACTTAAAAATTTTAAGGATCCCTCTCCTAAAATAAAAATCCCTCCTAATTTATAGCTATTTTCGCTCAGCATCACAAGCAGAGTGGAGAGAGGTAAATCTTGACTTGGCATTGAATGTGGATGGCAAGAGGTACCAGTTGTGCGCTAGTTCGCGCGTCTCACATGTTTGCTCTT
The DNA here is from genome assembly GCA_017140615.1 of Eucalyptus cladocalyx. Lineage (NCBI taxonomy): Eukaryota > Viridiplantae > Streptophyta > Magnoliopsida > Myrtales > Myrtaceae > Eucalyptus > Eucalyptus cladocalyx. The sequence goes on from CM029518.1 coordinate 13,073,029, forward strand.
GGCGGAAGAGCAAGCATCAATTCCTCTCCTCGTCTCGAACTGATGATACGAGAGTTGTGGGATGGGCTTGTTTAACTGTTTTTACATTGGTCACACGCTTCTGGCACAGGAGACAATTGTCCAATTAGTTTTATACCTATCATATTGTGGCCAATTCAGTACCAAACCTCGTCATGGCAAAGCAAGGCACATGAGAGATCACCTAGTAAAGCTATGAAAATCAGCACCAACTCAAGTCAATGAACAAAGCTTCCATAGCCTCCAGTGACTAAAGACGGCACCAGAAAGGAAATCGAACAAGAACAAAGCCACTTCACAGTCTTGACAGAGAAATCTAAGGAATTCCCATCAAAGCTTTGATGAACAGGCTTGAAAATGGACAATTGCCTATTGTAACTACGACAGGTGATCACACTCTTTTTCCAACCAATTTTCGGTATAAGATGATTTTTGTAGAAGTTCCTGGATTGCCTACATATATCTTCACCTTTCATTGCTGTGTCCATCACTCCCATTGTCAAAAAGTAGTATCATTGCCCCATATTTTCCTTCTCTTCTTGCTGACCCTGGACACTTCAAAATCACACACATCCGGTTGTATCATCAGCCAAGTCTTATCTAGTCATCTTTGCTCTTTGTAGAGGTTCCGTTCTCTCTTTCATAATTCCTGAGGAAATAAAGACGCGACTCCGCCAAATGAAGAAAAAGTTGGAGGAATCTTTTGTTTGTGAAATTCAATAAAGAATATCTGCACACGGCTCTACATGTAATACTCACTCGCCACAACAAGTGTTCCGAGCCGATTTCAGTTCACCTAGAATCCGAATCTCTTCTAGCTTTGGGAAATATGAACAATCTCTCAAGAAGCTTGCGTTCAATCCAAGGATAGAACGAATCACCTGTACTGCATTCAATAAGCTAGCAACCAATCAATCCAAAGAAAGAACAGATCACCTGTACTGCAAGAACTATATCACATCCTATAATGATCACCAATGGAACGGAAGACAATCTGAAACAGAAAAACTACAGAACTTTCACCAGATTAAGCTAAAAATACAGGGAAAGAAAACATGCAACCATCAAGCGAAAGATTTCAAAATCTAAAATCGCAGTCACTCCCTTCAACCTAATATAGGTCAACCCCAGTCTGCATGATATGTCACAGGACCAAAATTGCAAAAGCGTCGGTCAAGAGCAAGCATTCCCTTCTTTTCTCTCAAATGCAGTACAATCCAACCGACCGAACCGCCAGCGACACCCTATAGCTTACCCGCCAAACAAGAAGACACAGTCACACACCATCCCAAACCCCACCTCAGCAAACAACAATCACCACAAAATAGAACCAAAATACGTTAAACAAGAACTTAAAAATCTTAAGAATTGTGCTACTCACAAGACCTTGCGAATTAATTCAATGGGCTCGGTATCTCCAAAGCAAACCCCTCGTGACCAAGAAATGTCCAAAATCAATTCCAAAGCCGCGCGAGCGCAATTGTACACCCTCATTAGAAACCCAATAATCAAACCCCACAAACATTGAATCGAACAGCTCAAAGCAAAAGAAATAACAGTCTTTGAATTTATTCACTTCTTCAGGTCGATGATTGAAGTCACGGCTCGCAGAACCAATCCTTCCCCTCTCTGTTCGTCACTCTCGGTGAAGAGGAAGGAAACAGAGACGGAGTGAAGCGAAAGGGAGCGACCTTCGACTGTGTAGCGGATCGCGGGTGGTGGGTGAATGTAAAGTGTTCATCTCCTATCCGGTGGCAGAGAAGACGAGCAGACTCTCGTCCAAAATCAGTCTCATTTCCCAATTTTCCCTCTGCTTTTGCTGACTCTGTTCACTTCAATATCATCCACCTCATCAACCAAGCCTTATCTAGGAATCTGTGCTGTTTGCTAAGGTTGCTTCCGCTCTCTTGCTTTCCTAATTCCCGAGGTAATAAAGACACGAACCCAAATGAGGAAAAAGTTTGAGGACTCTTTCATATGTGAGATTCAATGAAGAACATCCACACACCTCTTTCAAGCACGCCACTGCGATCCACCGCCATCAAAGCTCTCTGTGCGCGCTGGTCGCACGCTTCTTGTACAGAGACCAACCTCTACCTAGGATCGCCGTATGCAAGATGGTCTTTACTCACAACGGAAGAGCAAGCATCAATTCCTCTCCTCGGTTCTCGAAGTGACGGTATGAGAGTTGTGAGATGGGATGGGCTCAGTTAACTGTTTTCGCGCTGGTCAACACTTTTGACACGCTTTTAGTACAGGATAATTATCCAAAATGTCTTACACCTATTATAGGGCGGCCATCATTTTGCCCTGAGCACTTTGAGCTCTCCTTTGTCATTATTTGGGCTGTCAAAGCCTTTCCATCTTAGCTGTCATTTGGTGGTTGGTTCCTAGGTCCTTAGAATGTTATCAAGCTAGAGGTAGAAGAGAGGGGAGACACCTAGTGGATATGGGCATGGCATTTCATGCTTTTGTCAAACTAGTTGTATTCGATATATTGTATATGGAACCATCCCACACTAGCTTAGCATAATTGACAACAAGTCCCTTAGAACATGAATGATAACTATTTTAGCTAGAAATTGATTTCTAAAAGATAAATAAATTTTTCTATTTCTATTCTTTGATGAGTTTTTAAGCAAAAATATATATTTAACAATGACACAAAATTTCTCCATTTTCAAACAACGATGAATGTCGATGGACGGTGGCAAGTAGCGGTAGTTGACGGCGGCTATAACATCCTCAATTTTCGACCCCATGAGAAAAGTCTATGAGTTTGATGTGCCAATGGTAAGGATCGGCCATGGATCGTTCCAAGAACAGGCCATGGATCAATCGGCCCGATTAGAAGGGTAACCGAGAGATTAACCATGTTCTTATCAAAGAATTGGTCATTGATTAATCAAGGGATCGGCCATGGACCAATTTAATGACTGCACAAGTGGACCCGAGCCGTTTGGCCAATAAACAACTTCCCGACTATAAGGATTGATAGTGGGATAGTCATGTATCACCATGGATCGATGAGCGATCATGAATTGATTCTGAATGATCTTTATCTAGTCACGGATGATTCTGCTCAGTCATGTACCAACCGTGGATGACCATGAGTCGACTCGGTGTGACCATGTGTCAGTCATAGATTGACCAATCCCGCACAATCACATGACAATCAGGAGTTAGCCTCGACTAGGCCTGAGGCCAGTCCAAGAGCTAGTTTGCTCGGCCAATGCCGACCCAAGGGTCAGCCATTAAGCCTACGCCCTAGGCCACTGACTTAGCTGAGAAAGCAATTTATTCCTACAACAACCACACTAAGGGTGGCTTTTTCATGCCTCAAGTGTGTCAAAATGGTTGATAGGAAATGTACATAAAAAACCCTTGCTAATTCTCAATTGCACTTCCAACGGTTTATTTTCCATGTTTATTTTATTCTTTGGAAATGGACAAAATAGAACATTCTAAAACCAATTTGGATCCTTTAATGAGAGGGATGATTCATTACCTTATGTGGCATAAGAAAGATTTGGTAATCATTACCCAAGATTTGCCTTGGGAATTAAGTTGATGAGCCATAGCACAAATGGAGCAATCAAAAGAAGATATAATAGAATATTCTAGAACACATCATTAAATGCAAAGATGAGTCATTGCTCTTAATGTTCACTTGAAAATTTGGTTATGATGGCTCAAGATTTTCCTTGGGAAAGAAGCAAATGACTCATGGTTTAAATGTACCAATTGGAGAGTGACACAAAGGACTCTCATCATTTCCCTAAGATTTACGTACATCACATAATCTTATTATCAGACATGCCACATTGCCAATTAGACTTGCCACCTCAAATTTATAGCCGTGCCACTCCAAGAAAGGTGATTAGGTAATTTGGACAAGTAATAATGAGGATGGTGCCTATAAATAAGGTGAGCCTTCTCATTCATTCTCACTCTTGGAGACTTCTTTCCATGCCTCTCCTCTCTTCCTCTCCCTCAACCTTCATATGCATCCACCCTCACCAAACCGTTCCTAAAGCTTTTGAGGTCCATCCAAGTAAGTAGAATCTCTAACTCTTGGCTAAGGTAATAACTTATGTCGTCAAGTTTAGTTGTGTATACACCCGTGGTTAGTTTTATGAATGTTGATGATTAATTGTTCACGTGTTTACATTCCTAAATCGAATTGCGCTCCGGGTCACGAATAGGTCTCTTTGGCCTTAGACCGACATTGAGGCATGTTGGTTCAAGCCGCAAGTCACGTTACTTGGACTTGGTTGCACTCTCATTTGGGCTTAGTTTGTGTACATTTTTACAATCAATTTCCTTATGCTTTTGTATGTAAGTGAAATCTCCAACTCTTGACTAGGGCAATAACCTACGTCATTGAGTTTTGTTGTGTGCTTACCCATGTAAGCCATGTGTATGTTGTAATGTTCTTTTGCATGATTTGCTCATGTTTGCATGTTTGAATGCATTCACGCCCTAGGAAGAGGTCGAGGTTCGCTCGGCTTGGAATCAACATTAAGTCATGATGGCCTAAGGCCGCGAAGTTCTGGATTGTCATTAAGGCGTACCGATTCCAAGTCTTGTTAGGTGCAAGGATCATCCAAGGCTACAAGGACTTGGATTGGCATTGAGGCTTGCTGGTTCCAAGTCTCACATCAGTTTTGGGAGCTGCAATTACACTAAAGGAGATAGAAATTCCCCTGGCCTAAGTGGATATTTGTAGTGTGATGTAAAAAGGAAAGAAGGCCCGTAGAGAAATGGCTTATAAATATACCATTATAATATAAAGTAGCATATTATGTGTGATATATGTCTTAATCTTCTAGTTGTTATTTGTCTAGGGGATTTGTTTGTTCATGTTTTCACATGCACTTATTGACAAGATAAAAAGAATCTGGACAGTGATGAGCTTGGGATATCACGAAAATAATCCTTGTCATTCGTTTCCCTAGAGATGAAGTTGGGGTCATTATAATGGCGGCGAACGGAGGACAAAAGTCAACGGCGGATAGCGGACGACGGCCAGGCAATGGGCTATGGTGGCGACAGGTGACAACGGCAAGCAGCGAGTGGCAGACGGCAAATGATGAGCAGCGACTAACTAGTAGGGAGGACGAATAATGAGAAAAGTTTTTATTTCTCATTCTTGTTCCAAAAATAAAAAAAGTAAAAAATATTTAGTTCTGATTTATGTTCTAAACCTATTTCTGGAGTAAAAATCTATTCCAAAAATAGAAAAATGAAATAATTTTACCAAATAGATTTCTGTTCTAAAAACAAGTTTGGAATAGAAAAATAGTTCTAGAACAAAAATAAACTAGTTATCATGCGCACCCTTAGTGGCTTGCATTATCTAGTTAAGTCCAAAATTTTGATTACTAGGAACTCGATCAATCCCACGTAGTAATAGAGCTCTCCTCCATGTTTGCAAAGAGAGAAAAGGTTTGTCAAGAGGCATATTGTTTTTACCTTCCTTATTCCACTTTTTTTTTTGGTTGAAGTTTAGTAGGATCAAACACACAAATAATAACACAAGGAAATAATGTGGTTCAACAATATGCCTATATTCAAGGACAAAAAACTCCCCCCCCCTCTTCTTTTTTCTTAGGGAGTAGGTTTGTCATTATTCATCATATATACAACATATGATTGCTCACAGTAAGGCAACAAGCAACCATTCACATAAGGAATGAAACACTAGAAATAGGAAACAAGAATAATCCAATTGCAATAATATTTCATTTTCAAGAATAAGAGATAAGAATCTCACCAACACTCCCCCCTAAAGTTGGGACAAAGACTTCGTAGAGGTCAACTTGTCCACAACAGTTTGGAAAAACCCTTTTGACAATGCTTTGGTGAAGACCTCTGCAAACTGTTCTCATTACAAATGTACGGAGTCTCAATTATTTTATCTTGAACCTTCTCTCTCACAAAGTGACAATCCACTTCTATGTGTTTGATTTTCTCATGAAAGACTGGATTCGAAATAATGTCAATTGCAGCTTGATTATAAATATAGAAAGTCAGTTACTCGTTATAAATAAGTCGACATGATGTCTCTTGCTTTTTCTAGGGAGCGTGCTTGGAAAGCAGTGAGTTTGCCCAGTTCTCTCCACGAAAATCAGTCTTTTGGATCGTGGGTTGGTCCCGCTTTCCAGAAGTAGCAACGCTCAACATGGCTCGGACATGCCCTGATATCTATCTGTCTACATTTCGATTGTAACACCGTGCACCATCCCGTTTCAATTAAGCCAGCAAGGTTGAAGATGAAGCATTTCTTTAAGAAGACCACCGTAAGATTGCCCCCGACCGTGGAGACCACCTACAATAATACAAATGTATTCAGGGTCAATTCCATGACAAAAGTTAAATTTGACGATTGACTTCGAAATTTGACCGAAAGTTCTTTTCAAGGGCTAATCTCGACATCGTCTTGAAATTTTCTTACTTCACACTCATATAGAGATCTAGATTCACGCATGTGGATCATTATTATCAGTAGCTCTCTTAGTCATTACATTGCGAAAAGCCATAAAGGTTTTTAGTAAAAAAAAACAATTTTTTAAATGAGTCCTTTTCCTTTGTCGAGATCCAATACATGAATGAAAGAAGTAATGTTTTACTAACCACTTCTTTTTGTTCTTCTCGAAATTATTATAGGGCTCAACTGATTCAACAACTAGATCAGTGGAGTTATCGTATGCACCTAATTTCTCTAATTACATGTAATCTTATTTAATTAGATAATAATTATACTTATATCTGCCCGACACGAACGACGTCATCCTCTTGAGTAATGACGTCAGCCTTCATCGTATGCGCGAGCACATTGGCTTTGGTTCGGAGGCAAGTCTGTCCCTCCAACGTAGGTTCAAAAAAAAGGAGAAAAAGAAATCAATCATTTTTTATTTGAATTAATTAGTCCACTTGTTGAAAAAAAATATATTTAGTCTGCTTAATTGGTTAGTTTATTTAAGAATTAAAAAAGAACAGAAAGGATCCAGCCTTTCCAAATGACACAAGCAGGAGCAATAAAACGACAAGCCCTCCACCTCTGCCCGCCAGTCTGTCCTTCTTCTCCTTTCAATCTGTTCGCGCCAAATCCGGATACTCCAAAACGACATCGCTTGCCCCATCTCACGTACACTAGAGAGAGAGTGGAAATCACACTCCTTCTTCTTCTTCTTTTTAATGCTTCTTTTTAATGATAATCGAATTGACTCATCTGAATTTATAATTATGTATTTTGAAAAAGAGAGAAATTCAATTCCCTTACCTAATTAAGAATGAAATATTAAGACACTTGTCCCAATCTTGTCGTTAATCTAACCACGCTAATCACACTCACCTTCATCTTTAAATTTTTGAGATATTAAAAGACTATTTAATACTGATAGAAAATTATTTAACATTGTTTTATGATGTTATTTAATACACTTTTTTAATGAATTGTTGTTGATGCCGACTTTTTTTCATTGATAGAAAGTACATGAAATAATAATATAGATTTAGGAAATATGTATAAATAGATTTAGATTTCAAAATACTCCTTAAATGAATCGGGGCAGCTTTTTGAAGAAGATTTACTACGCCACCCAATTACTTTTTTCTTTGTTTTTACTTTAATTCCCTCCAAAGGTTAAGCCCTCTTAATCTGGGGCTAACCTTAGATTCTCGATCAATTAAGATGATATCTCGGTAAGTTCAAGGAGTTTCCTCCTATGAGGCCTCCTGTACTTGTTCGTTTGCAAGATAGTAAACTGCCATAATGTTTTTTTTTATTTTTACGTGTTGATATCTGTACATCTTGTACCTTTCAACTAGGTTAGTATTCTTATTAAGTCCTAACCCTAACTCTATTCTCTAATTGCTTTATGTCATGGGGGTTCCGAGATCCAAACAAGACCGGAACGAATGACTTGTTTAGGTCGGTCCCCAATCGGTTTGAGGTTTTTGGTTTTAAAAAGGGGAGGGAAACAAACATTCATCTTTTCCGCGCAAACCCACCCTGTCAAAAGAATTTTTTTATTTTTTTATTTTATTTTTTTAGGGAAAAAAAAGAAATTTTTTAAATATATATATATATAAAAGACAAAGAAATCGGAAAATCAGGGGGATCCCACCTCCGTCGCCTCCCTTTCGTTTCAAACGTTAAAATCTCCGGAAAAGAAAAACCCGAACTTTTGTCAGAACCGCGCAGGTTCCTCCTTCCTCCGAATCTGAGAACCGCAGCCGCCACCTCGGAGGTCGTGTTCTCGGATCTTTTTCTCTCATCTTCTTTACTTTTTCCCGAGAAAGATCGGTCAGGAGTAAAGGGTCTCGGAGCTGAGGGGAGATAAAGCGGGAGGTAAGGGATGGGGATACTGTACGCGATGGTGGCCCGTGGCCACGTCGTGCTGGCGGAGTTCAGCGCCGCCGCGACGTCGAACGCGGGGGCGGTGGCGAGGCAGGTCCTGGAGAAGCTGCCCCAGGGGAACGCCGACAGCAACGTCTCCTACTCCCAGGATCGATACGTCTTCCACGTCAAGAGGACGGATGGGCTCGTCGTCCTCTGTATGGCCGACGACGCCTCCGAAAGTACGCTCCTTTTTCTTCTTTCTTCTTCTTTTTTTCACCCCCTCGGGAAATGGGATCGTGTGTTTTCTTACGGCAATGCGAGCGTGCGGCCGTGTGCGATCGTGGGTCGTGGCGATTTCGAGATTTTTCGTCGAGGTTGATCGTGATCGTGGATCGGGGAGCTAAAAAGGCGACGTTTTTGGCGCGCTTCGATGTTCTTCTTCTTGTTGATGATAATGGAGGCGTGCTGAGGAAGAGTCGTCGATTGATGTTTTTTTTTAAGGGAGTTCTTTATTCAGATTGATGTACGACTTTTTCATTTTTTGGATCTTATATCGCCTTGTGAAAATCAAATGTTGAGTGCTTTTCGTTTTGCCGAAACTGAAATGGATGCTCGAAGGAGAGCATGCCTGGTTTGTCCCGTATGGATCTCCAGACTCCATGAAACTGCTCTGATCATGGGGAAGCTGGTGTTTTTGAATTTTGGCAATCTGGATGCTTAACTTCTTCGTGGGTTGTGATTGGAAACATAGCCCTGACCAGTTTCAGCTCTCTTTTCGCCATTATTTTGGTTGTCGAAGCTTTTCCATCTGATCTGTCATTGGGTGGCCGATTCTGGGGTCCTTAGGAGTTGCCAGGCTAGCGGTAGAAGAGAGGTGAGACGTGTGCAGTTCTGTAAAGGCATTGATGGTGTGCCCCAGTTAGTGGATCTGGGCACATGGTTTTTCATGCTTTTGTCAAACTAGATGTGATCTAGGTGAATTTAGTCAACATAGAATGCGGTGCTTTGTGTGCACGGTGAATGTTCTGTTCTCTTATACAAAGTGGCTCTTCTGGATTACTGGTCCTTAATTGCAGAGAATTTAATATAGGAGAAGGATAACAATGTGCCGCATAATGGATATATGCATGATCAAATTGGACTCCTTTTAGCTTGTGTCATTTGCGCACGAGTTAACATCTATCAAAATACACAGATTCTTTTGTCTTTTTATCCTCACGTTGCCACTTGCTCCTTGTATATTAGCATCTAGCAAAAGCTAATTGTCTACAATACTTGAGAGCATTTCTTTGAGGGGAAAGTTGTGTACTGATTCGGTTTTTAGCAATTGCCTGCACATTCTGTAACTCAATTCACATACAATTTGAGGCCTTGAATGATGATGTTTGTGAATGTCTTGGCTGCTTGTGATATGCAGGAAGAATCCCTTTTGCATTTATGGAAGATATCCACCAGAGATTTGTGAAGACTTACGGTCGTGCCATCCTCACAGCTCCTCCTTATGCCATGAATGATGAATTTTCTAGGATCCTGAGCCAGGAGATGGACCGGTACTCAAATGATCCGAATGCAGATAGATTAAATCGTTTGAAAGGTGAAATGAGTCAGGTAAGATGAGCAATATGGCAAAGTCCATGTTTCCTCTGTTTTCTCCGTATAAATGTTATTTTTCTAGAAGTAGAGATTGTTTTCATTGAAAAGAGTTCCTTGTTTCTCTCTACTTCTCATTGCCCCATTGAGTAGATGACTGGAAATTGCATAAGGAAGAATCTTTTTCTCTTTTTTTCTTTTTTGGCGACAAGGACAGAGCTAGTTAACATGCGTCGCTTAGCAATTGAAATCTTATAATGGGAGGAAAATGCTGCGAATTTTGAATAATTATTATGGTGAATCTAGTGACATAGGAGCTGCGAATATTATTGAGTCATAATCATTAAAAATGGAGCAATCTTTTGCCTATTATCCTTTAGTTACTCTGCATCCTCAATTGTATGTGCAGTACGTGATGTTAGACAACTAATATGCTTTGTTAAAGTTTATTTTCTGAAAACATGTAGACATTTAGCTTCGTAAAGAGTAGCATGCTTGATCAACTGCTGATTCTTGAAATTTGTACACTGAAAGTTCATTATGAACAGCACATTAGAACGGAAAAATCCATTAGATAATGAACTATTAGTTCTGAGCCATCTCTGGCGATGAATCAACAATTAGAAGTGTTCCATAACGGGGCAAGATTTTTCTTTTGTTGTCTTTTCTTCTTTTATTCAGTTACTTGATGTGCTCCTTTAATCACTTGGAGTTCATCTGAGTAATAGTACTTTTCATCACCAGTAGGTACAGACAAATTTGTCGATCTTCAGAATTCTTCAGTTTCATTGAGATTCTTCTCACATAATGATCATAGGTGCGAACCGTCATGATAAACAACATTGACAAAGTTCTTGAGAGGGGTGACCGCTTGGCTCTGCTTGTTGAGAAAGCTTCGACAATGCAAGGAAACACACTCCGTTTCAGAAAGCAGTCCCGTCGTTTCAAGAACACTGTATGGTGGGGAAACGTTAAGCTCACGTAAGTATTCATGTCGATCAATCCCTCCTCTCTTTTCAATGTCCATTTTAGTCGGGTCCAAGGCACCTAGCAGAGATGTATCATGCTTGCATTCAATATTATGGTTTGAGGATCACACAATTAATGTAAGCTTTATTAGGATCTTAGTTTAAGGCCATCTGTTTTATTTGCTTCCCTGCAACAGTGGCGCCTTGCTACTCGTATTGGCAATTATCCTCTATGTGGTGCTGGCATTCCTTTGCGGTGGTCTGTTCATGCCTTCCTGCCTGAACTTTGCATTTGGCGTTTGACTGACTTTTGTCCGGCACAACAACAAATTTACGTCTGAAGTATGAGGTCCCTCCAATCTTTTCTTTCTTCGGGAAAATATAAGCGATATTCCTAGTTGAAATTTCTCTAGTTTCGTATAGAGAACGTCATTCATCTACCTGTACATGTATCGAGATCATCTGAGGCTGACAAGACATCTGGATTACATATAGTACCTGTAAATTGGTTCTTCTTAAACGAGAGTTCTTGATGTTTGATCTTTTTTTTTCCCTTTTTAATCTGTATAATGTATACTCCTGCAACCATAATCCAACTGTAGCCTGCGCATATGAAAGTAATAGATCACAGTATTTTTCTCTCGTATGAACGGCCTATCAAACTTGCTGGAGCCTTTTTCCTTTATGAAAACTTCCCATTGTATTGACAAGTCATTTGATGACACCTCATCATACCAACTCTCATTCTCAAAACTCTAAAGCACACGGGATAGGAACCAGAACCGAGTTCTAAGGATGGCGCAAACAGGTCACGCTATCAGCCGGCAACTCACAACTCAGTTGACTTGAGCATCAGTGGCCCTAGTGCCACCAGAACAGGCTACAAACATTGACAGCATGCATGTTTATTTTGGCATGCAAATACAGAGTCAGAAATAGGGAGCTTGCTCTTGCTGCTCATATACATCAATGAGACTCGATAGGCATCACATTCATCTCCCTTCTCTGCGCAACATCTCCCTTCGGGCCATTGCATCATCTATAAGCACTCTCACCGCCTCCACCAAGAAAGATGCCAGTGGCTACAAACCAACGGTCACTTCTCTCAAAGACTCGTGAATCACTCATCAATGATACCATTAACAAAATGTGCTCTTCAGCTCGTACCTTTGGACACGGAAAGAGAGAGGAGGGAAATAGTCGCTTTGCTTCTAAAGAAGATTTGAACAGTTCCTTCTAATCAGACGGACTATATTCAGTAGTTGCAGTCTGAACTAATCAAAGCTGCGTTGCTCACGATGATCTCAAAGAATGAACCGAACACGGTCCAAAATTAATATAGCCTGGTGAATTATATTTCTTTATAAGGCCATTATTTAGGTTAATTTCTTGTCATATGCATAGCTTTTCCAAGCAAATTACTAGTTAATTCTCACTGTAGCCAACACTTCCTTTTTCAAAACCATGAATACTATTTAGAAATCAATCCCTTGGCGATTGTCATAGCTTGGCTTCTCGGACAAGCGAACTTACAAGGTTTGTTGTCCTGAAAAAGAATGGGGAGAAACAAAGAAGATGCGACAAGAGGCAACAATCAACGCTCCCTTTTCAGACATTTAACCATGGGGCATTACGAAGAGGCAAACAGATCACATGTATAACAAGCTCTTCACCTAAGCTAGCCAAAAACCTGATAATGTCGTTGATAATGGAGAAAGTTAATCTACCGGTCCAATTGACACAAAAACAAAGAAGACAAGAATAACAAGATGATTGGAATGTTGCAGTCGACAAGTGAAGCCGTGTTTTATTCACTTGACAAAGGGCTCTTAAGTAAAAGGAAATTGCGGTGATGTGGATCACCTCCTCGAGGTATGATAAGATGCAATGCTCCATTAATTGGGGTAGGTGAGAAAAGTATAAAATTGCATTTTGACAGAAGGTTCAACGATCACAATTTTACAAGTGACTCCTTTTCATTCACAGGAAAATCTATCAACATGAGAAATGTATGACTGTAAAAGTAATCCTGCCCGAGCAGGCTTGAAAAATTGTGGTCTCAGACATTATTTCCAATCATCGGCATAAACCATCATAAATAATCAATAGACTAAAGGCTCTCTTGCTAATACTCAACAAAGAATCGTCACTCTAGCTAATTGCTGCACAGGCACCACATATGTTACAAAAACTAATCATCTTCTTGAGATTTCAATCAGCATGAACCAATACTGGCTTGTACCCATTATCATTCCATCCCATTTTCTCCAGAATAGACTCGTTCTCTTAGTAAAGGCTCTAAATTAGGCCGGAGTAAGGATTGTATGCTTGAACCGGCACATTGGAGCCATATGGGCGGACATTGGCTGCATATGGATTGCTGAAAGGATTTGCTGGCTGTTGCATCTGTGAGCCCATCATCATCATCTGCTGCTGCTGTTGCTGCTGCTGCAACATGAAGGCCTGCTGTTGGTGCATTGCTGCCATTTGGACTTGAAGAGGTGCAGCTACCGCATTGGAGCCAAAGAATGGGTCGTGTGCTGGTTGCTGCATCATCGAACCAGACATAGGGGCTGGCTCCCATGGGTTATAGCTAGAGCTGCTGCTTCTTCTCATTCCCTCATCATATAAGCTGTCAAGTGTAAGCTTGTCGAGTCCTCCCGCCTTTGTTACAAACCCAACAGGTGATGGAAAAATCAGTAAATACAGAAAAAGCAATTAAATGTGATGTTGCAAGAATTCTGCAACACTGGAAAATGTGAAACAACCAATGGGATACACTGAGTTTAGCAAACCATCTCAAACAACTTCTCAATGGGATGGCAGAGCAAGAGCTTACCAACTTGCTAGCAGCTGAGGCAGTCTCATTGGAGCTAGGAGCAGTGACTAGTGCCAATTCCCAACCTGTAGTTCCATTAGCATGATCGAAACCAGTAGAACTTGGTTGATCAGCTGCACCAGCAACAAAGAGAAGAAAATAGAAGTGTTACCCTCTTCAGATATATGTTATCTTCTTTTACAGGTAAGAAAGATGATCATGCAATACATGCTTCATGGTTGGGTCAGAAACTCAAAATATGATCGCCTAAGGCTCATTTTAGAAAGATGCAGCTGTCAATCTAACTTAGATGATAGCAATACTTCAGAATGCATCACTCTGACAAACAATAATTACAGTGGTTTCATATGTTAGATTTCAGGAATGAATGAGCAATTGACAGACTGGAGGAAAAAGGAAAATCTGAATAAAAGAGAAAAGGTTCAGTGAACATACCAGCACCAACAGGAACAATAGCTAAAGCCAATGCATTCTTCTCATCTAATTCTGATGCAAGTGGATTGGGTTCATTCAAACCCTATAAAAACAATAGTAAAAGGACATTTATTTGAGCAACAGGAATGCTAAAAAAGTCTTGACAAAAATATGATTGGAATGCAATGGTTGATATTTCATATCTCACCAATATATCTGGTTCAGCAACAGGGGCTTCTACTTTTACAGGTTCTGGTTCGGGCTCGGGTTCAGGTTCGGCCTTTGGTGGAGACGGTGGTTGTGCCTCCTGCACTTCTGGGGGCTTATTGTATTCTATAGCTAAGGTTTCCTTGGAAGAAGCACTTTTACCATCAACTGCCTGTAATGGTAACCAAATTTATCTCAAAATTTAATACTCTTCATTCTAAAGGACATGGAACATCACCAAATTATGCCTTCAGTGTTGGACTGGGTGCAAACCAATGAAAGTAACCATGCCGCAGTTTAAGAGAGTCACAGCACCAGGTGAATCTCTTTATTATAGACATATATGTATAGGAACATGCGGCATAGTGGCCCCTTTAATGCATGCTACACCAATGAGTGTAAAGAATCCAACTCTCTAATAGCATTTTTGCTCCCACTGAAAGAGCAAGGTTGAAGTGGTTCTTGACTCTATGGAACCACCTGGTTTGACCAGTTCAATGGGCACAACTTCATTTTAATCTGTTGTTGAACCATTAACAGTTCAATACTATTTCAGACACAATTGACTGTTGACTGAACTAGCCAATCTGCTCTCTGTCTCTATAAATCCCAAAATACACCAAGCGAGTCAGTGCTTTTAATCATCTAAAGTTGGAAGAAATTACTGAGATCAACTCCTCAAACTAAATCCTCAAAACCAACATGTTTCTGATGAACTGGTAATTGCATTTTTTGAACCGAACTTTCGAAGAACTCATGGATAATATGGGGTCTCTACATGCATAAAAGTTTGTGGAAAGCATCTTACCATGCAGATTTTATGGTAACCAAATTCATACCTGATCTTTCCGTGCTGTAGAGGAGAGTGGAGCATCTCTAACATACTCTTCCATGGTTTGTAAAAACGATGCAGGTGGCTTCACAAATAGCAACAAAGTTGACAAATATTACTTCAAAGAGTAATACAAAACTATGAGGAATTATAGTTAAAAAGCAAATAATACAATCAAGGATTGAGTGCATCACACGGTACTCTACAGGCTTGCCCTGCATGTGTGCGTGTGTATAGAGAGAGAGACAGACAGACAGACAGACCGACCTGTTCAATCTTGATAAACCTCTCGCCACGCCCAATATCCACATTCTTACAAATTTCATAGAATTCTGAAAGTCTCTCAGCCTACAAGAGTGAAAGACTTGTAAAAATACAATTCACAACAGGATTCAATCCTTTCCATCTGAATATCAGTTAATGCAGCAGAAATAGTTAGCATTACCTGATGGCCAGCTCTCCTATAAATGTCAAAAGCCCTCATTGCATCATGACGTTGCATTTCAAAAAACTGCCACAATTTTATCAGTCATATTGCGCACAACTTACAAATACCATTAAATCCTCTGACCTGAATGTCATGGTTACAACCTACCTTGTCAACCAAATTGACTGTACCATCACTTATGGCTTGATATATTTTCATACTTTCAGAAGCAACCTATACACATTAAGGAACAATTAGGGATAAGAGAAAGGAAGGCCAAGACATAATCAAACTGAGAAAAAAAAAAAAAGCTTATTATATCTACCTACCATTGACAGCGCCAATTGAATGATAAAATTATGAACTGCTGCACCTTGGGGCTGTAGAATACACATTCATTATTTTCATTAGGCAGAGAAAACTACATAGATGAATAACTATTGTCATTTAAATAGGCAAAACATAGAACTTATTATTCCATAAAAACCTAGACAATACTACAGGGCTAAAAGACAATTAAACCTAGCAGATTTGAAATACCTGACACCCAAGCACACGGGAAAGAAGCTCTTGCAGAGCTGGCAAGTGCTCAAGTAATTCTGCAGTGTCTAGCTCTTTGGTTCTCTGCGCAAAATGTCATCCCCACAATATCAGTTATTTGCAACTCATGGCAACCAAAGCGATAGAATGGAAACATTCAGAAAAAGAGAGTAAAAGATGTATCGTGCTTCAAAAAATTTCAAGGCCAATAAATCTGCTCTTGGGATGTGATGTGACTAGACCAAATTGTTTTTCTTCCATGGCACCCTTTCCTTGGCAGATTGTTTGGCTGGCGAAACCCAAAAGAGGGGGGAAAAATACATAGCAGACTTTTATGCTTTTTGGTAGAAATATAGCAGACTTTAATAATAGGACAGAAGCACAAAATCCAGGGATTGATCTACAGTATTTTCCCAGTGGAGGCAAATATTGCTAGTGAATTAAACTATAATGAATAATTAATGGGCTTGTTTAGCAACAGAATTTTCATTGGTACAATATTAGCAACTTGATTTATTCAGATGAACTTAAAAGGGCTGTCAGTTTTCAAATAAGATAAACAACACTGTTAGAAATTGATGGGAACGTCAATAAAAGAACGAAATCTTAAAAACTAATAATTTTGAAGAGATCAGAGGGGATAATAGCCACCACATTATAGTACATGGGACTGTGCCCACAGATCATATAAAAGGGATAGCAGAAAAAACTTCTTGAGCCATAAAGAGTCTCCCATAATGTTATCCAAACAAAATGTTCTGCTAACCAAAGTTAAGTCAACAAATAACATAATCAAGGGCAATGATTAAGCAGATGCCGTATTTTTTTCCGATACTAACATGCCTGCACTTTTAAAGCTATTTGGAAGAAAAGCTTCTCCTTTCAAAATATTTCTCCTCCTATTTCCAATGTCTTATTGCAGCAAAGGAAATAGCCTCTCCAGTGACTGAATGAACTTAATTATGCATCGAGCTAAACATAACATTAACATCAAGGAGAAGTACTCTAAAATAAGCTAAAGTAGATGGAGATGGTCCACTCAAAAGGGCAGATATCTTACAGGGCGGTCTGATTCGACGTCATATTTCAGAACCCGAAAGCATTCCAGTCTTTCCTCCAAAAATAAGGCATACGTCCGAACCCATGCAGAATATTCCCATGCTGTGCGGCATATCAGGTACAATATTATGAACTTGTCGGAACGAATTCCATGTAATCAGGTACCATACATTAAAGGAAAAATTATATACCATTGGGACTCGAATCATCTTTGAAATGAGCCATGTTAAGCATATGGTTTCTACTCCGGCCGTAATTAATAAGTTCCTCATGAAACGTCGGATCAACTTCCCTCAGTGCTCGATGTATGATAATCAATGTTTTAAGTGCGACCTAAACACCAATTGATAAACCGTCTCAAAGCAAGTCATAGAAATGGAAAAGACAAAATACAATTTAACATCTTAACGCTCCAGAATTATCAATGAACCTCCATGTACAAACGTGAACATAAAAAATAAATGGGACACTCACCAAAAGGAACATACGTTAAAAAGGAGGAACACAAAAGGAAAGAAAGAAGTATTTGGCCATTCAGCACTACATTATTTAGATTGATGAATTCCAACAAAAACAATCCTTTCAATTCCTCTAGTCACAATAAATCAGCACTAATTCTACGTTCTTTCCGTCTACTGCTCACTCATTTTTCGAGCTATACTTAATGAGATGGACGTACCGCCCAATTATGGGTCTTCGACAGCCGCCTGGCGAGAGCATGAATGCAATACGCCACATCTGCCCGAGGCCTAGTAGCCGAAACGGCGGCAAATATAGCTGCAAACAATAGAGATTAAAACCACATCGGATCAATCGTGTTCACCCAAGACGGATCATAATCGATGGACGGAAAAGAAAAGAACGTGCGCAAGCACACCTCTGATATGCTTCTCCTTCGCGGGGCGCTCGACGTGATTCGTGGCCTTAACAATCGCGATGTCCAGCTCCTACAGAGCTCAACAGCAGCGAAAAACACCACATCAGCCGAAAGCTAACTCAACAGAACCGAGCCCTACGAAAGGAAACCGGAGATTCCGAACCTTGTAATCACTGTTGACTTTGGCTAATGAAACAGTGGTGGAGTCCTTGATGGCTCCGAGCGCTTTCCTCAAGCTCTTCTGAGTACCCCCTCCCGACATGTCCTCTCAAATCGCCGAGAAAACCTACCGCAAAAAAAAACAAAAGAAAAAGAAAAGAAAAGAAAGAAACCAATCCACGATGAGCGACGGTCCAGGAAACAGCTCGAATCAATTTTTACAGCAACCTTCGCAGCCGAGATGACTGCAACCGAAAAGGCCAGCTCCAAATCGGAGACCGCAACGACGACACACGAAATTCTCTTTCAACGTCACCGAGCGATCGACCACCGCCACGAAGCTCACCACCGCGAAGGCGCAGAGAAAACCCCAGCCCCGGCGGAAAAGCCAGAGCCGAACCGACTCCGCTAAAAAACACCGCAGAAAACGCCATTTCCGAACGAACCGAAACGCTCGACGAGAGCCGCGGAAAATGCAGGGGAGAACGGAACCGCCGAGCCGGCTCGGCCGAGCGGCGGCAGCGGCGTCGGCGGAGGCGGCGGGGAGATCCGGAGCGCGGCGGGAGGCGGGCGAGCGCCGGCGCGGGGGCGGGGCGGTTCCGGCGATCGGCGAATCGAGAACCGGGCGGAACGAGCGACGGAAAAAGCGGCGAGAAAAGGCGAGGACGACGGAGGACGACGGAGGGCGAAGGGAAGGAATCGGAGCTCACCTGAATCGATCGAGCGGAGAGGGAGAGAAGGCGAAGGAGAGGGAGAGACGGAGAGGGAGAAGGAGATGGAGGAGGTGGCGACCGGGTAAAAGTCCACCCCCGCGACGAGTTCAATGTGGTTGAATCGTCGGCGTCTCTCTCAACTACAAACAAATATTCAATTGTTACCAAATAAATAAGTTTTAAAAAAAAAAAATTAGATGAATTGATGAATAAATTAAGTAATTAAATAAAGTGTGGGTGTGAATTTTGGGGGTGGGGGGATTTCTTTTCTTTTTTTTATTTTATTTTATGGGGAGGAATAATTTGGTGGATCTTTCTTCGTCCTTTCCGAAATTTTTTTTTTGTTTTTTGTTTTTTTAAATTTTCTGGCTGTTTCTGGTTGTCAGAATACGGCGGTTGTAAGGAGAGACGTACTGCCTGCCTGCCTGCCTGCTGCCCGGTTGGCTTGACCGGCACCCCGCGCCGCGCCAAACGACGGGACGTGAATCGCGCCCCCCCCCGGTGGTCGGTCGTCGCCTTTTCAGCTTCCGGTTTTGTCTCCTCTGCGCCCGACACGTCAGCACCGTCGCGGTTTAACATCGGAGAGGGTCCCAATTTTTTCATTTTTTTTTTCATTTTTCGCCAGCGTGCAAAATTCGATCATATTAAAAAAAAAATGTTTTTTTTTTTTTTTTTTTTTTTTTTGGGAACGAGCATCAATGACAATTTATGCCTCGGCATTTTCATTATGGATGGAATATATTTATCTGGACAATCGATTTTTGAAAGCAGCACAATCGATTTTTTTTAAGATTATTTTTTAATCAATAAAGGATTTTATTATTGATTTTTAAAATGCAATTGGATTTTATGAATTTTAAGGTGATGATTTTCTTTGATTTAAAGAATGTGATTTTAAATTTTGTGATACGAGGGACGTTCCATATTCAACATGGGATAAATGTCGAAACATGATTTGACATTTCAAAGTCAATTGAAGACTTTTGAAATATTACAGACCTCTCAAATAATGTCTAAAACCCGTGGTCAACTTGCATTTAGACATCGAAATCCCGACGTGGCTCTCATATGGAATATTCAGTGATTTGATTCCACCACGTAGGCTTTTGACATAGATTTGAGAACCATGATTTTCGAGTGCGTACCAAAAATGATCTATATACAAAAGCTGAAAAAAGAGAGGAAGAAATTGGTTTGACTTTTAAAAAACAATGATATTAATTATAAGAAGATAACAAAATATCTAAGAGCAAACAAATTAAGCATAAAATCAAAATGTTCTTTGATAAAAACGAAAGATAAGGGATCAAATTTTTTTTTCTAAAGTAGAATAAAATAAGAAGAAAATCTCGTAGATGAATACATAACAATATTTAGAAAGTTAAATCTAAGATCTTCCCAATAAAGTAAATCGCCGAAGAACTTTATTCCTTGATTCGTTAGGAGGATGTAAATCTCACTCCCAACCGTGTCAAATGAACAAAATTTCCTTCACCAAAAATAAAATGACCAAAATGCCCAAAGGGACTAGATTTCCATATCAAAATTGAATTTATAGAAAAATATTTTAATAAAAATCATTTTTTAAGGAAATAACTATTTTTCATTCATTTAATTAATTGGGAAAGTAAATTCGTTCTTACCAAATCAGGAAGTCTTTCTCCTCAAATTTCTAAAATTATTATTTTTAGTTTGTGGACTATATTTTTCGAATATCAATTAGTCTCCCGTCCATTGAAACACTAGAAAATCAAAAAAAAAAAAAAAATTCCTCCAAAAAAACTTTCCTTCGAATTTTTTTCCCTTCAAATAAACGGATAAAGGCGAACAATCTATGAAAGTCAAATGCCACCCGATTTAAATTTTACAAAATCCATTATTAACGAGATCATCCATCCACGCAATCAAGGCCTCGATCTTAGACCCCACATAAAACCATCTCAAAGGTAATTAATCGTAACCGATGACGAATCTGGCGAGCCCAATTACGTCGCGGCATCTATTTAATGGCACCATCAACCGCCGCGACGTCACAAATTGGGTAATCAAATACAATGGAAAAGGCCTAAAATCAGGAAGTCAACGGTGGATGATCGATTTGCCCAGAACGGGGGCCCCCCAGATACGATGAATTTCCGGAATCAGCAAGCATCTTTGGTCAGACCGATCCCCACGGCAGCTAGTGGCCAATCGCTGTCTTCCAACAATGGAGTGAAGTTTAAGAAATCGCCTTGAAACAAGATAAATAAAAATTATTTTAATCATCGCCTTATTTTACGAGGAAAATGACATAAATGGCCCATTGAGCTTCGGCCCGATGTGCAGTGCGATTCTTGAACTTTTAATCCATTCAATGTGATCTCCGAAATTTAAACCAGTGTGCAATCTGTGATTTATGAATTTTTAATTTATTAAAAATGTGGCTCAAGAAAATTTGGTAAAATGTTTAATTTGATCTCTATATTTTATGAAAATGTTCAATATTTTCCATAAAATTGAATTAATGAAATGACAATATTAAGTATTTTTATATAGTTTAAGGGATAAATTGAACATATATAAAAAATTTATGGACTATATTACATGTTAGGATAAAGTTATGGATTATATTGAATAAATTAAAGGTATTTGTGTCACTATCTCTATTTTATATTTGATTTTTTTATTATATAATGGATCGGTGGGCCGACCATCACACTTGGATGGTGGTGAGGTGGCCACCGTCAGTCCATGTTACTTTACGCCACTAGCAATTTTTTTTTTATTTTTTAAATTTTTTGATGATCCAAGATCAACATGCACAATGTGCACTGTTATCTCTTAATTAAATTAAAATTAGATGGTAATGTCACATGCTAACTCGATGGCGACATCTAAATTATTTCAAAAAGTAAAACCTTTCTAAGACAATGATGATAAGACAAAGATATTCGACTTTCAAGATTGAAATATGCAAAAGATCAAATTGAATTATAAACTCACGCATTTATCTCTAAATGCTTAGTTTGTAAAATAATTCATTTTTATTTTTACTTTCAAAATCACCTAAAAACGAGTTTTTTTTTTTTTTTTTTGGTTGGGAAAAATGAGTTGAAAATTGCATAAGCCGAAACATTTGACTACAGCGTTGACCGCCACCCACGAGGGTCGATTGTGGAGAAACAGGTTGGATTGCTTTCTATGTTGGATCCACTGATTTAAGACCACCACCGCATGATCTTTATTGCTTATTGACTATGCACAAACTAGGTAGATTCCAATCTTTTTTCCCCGTCATTCAAGTAGGCAGAAAGTAAAATTTCCCATTTGACATTACCTTCAGTTTCAATTACATTTTCTTATATCAATTGTTTTTCATAACAAGTTCAACTTCACTCCTGAAATATAAATTTTCCATATTCAGGAAATTATTACAATCATATCAAGTTTTATTTATGATTTCGGAGCTAAGTATATACTTTAGTTCGAAATTGAAACACATTCACCTAATTATATATATATATATATATATAGGCTAATTTACACTTGGTACTCTACAAACCTCCAAGGGTCATTATGACATTTTTGTTCTTGGCCAGTACTAGTTTTTAAATATGTGGCTTGGGGTTAACCACATTATACCCCTATTTTCAACACCACACATAATTGCTGGCCTTACCTCTGGCGCTTCTTGGAAAAAAATGTGCTTTTGCGTACTTACAAAACGTACGCATCTTTAATAGGTTAAACGTATCGTGCCATCTCAATTCCTAGACAGGCACAGTGATGCATTTGATGACCGTGTCAGGCATTTTGCTGGCCAGTTTTATTAAGCTAATCATGTTTCCAGTGCGGTGCATTATGTCTTTCTTTTGACTCAGATATGATTCACATAACTCAACGGTTTTTGCCAGCCTTCAAGCCTTTTTGGCATGAACTGTTTTACCAATTGGACCAGTGGCTTCCGATCAAATTAACCGAGAGGGGAAGCTCCCTGATTGATCAGCAAATGGCAATGATCACCTCCGTTTTTTGGAGCTGTCAAGATCTCAATTCCACCGAAGCAAAAGAGAGCCATAAACCCCTTTCTTTTTTACATGCAAAGCTGTGTGTACTCCACTGTCCAGCCATGGTGGTGGGTGAAGCGTCGCCTTCTCCCAAAAGATTCCTCTCAATGCCAAGGTTCCTCCTCATCTTTTAGCAAAAAGAACCCTTCAAGATCAATCATTCTTCTTTCCTTCTAGGCAAACAGCTTTTGATTTCAATGATGTGGTTCTTGGCCAAGTCTAGTTCAAATTTAAATAAAAGTGCGAGCCTTTTGCTGGTTTAGTTTTTGCCGTTGCTGGATAAACAGGATTCAAGCCCTCAATTACGGCACGGGATTAGCAAAAACCCACTTCAATCAAGATCGACGGATCCATAAACGACCGATTTTCTCGTGACTAGACTCGAAGTTAATGAGTGAAGTAGGGACTAGACTCAAAGTCCAGCTGCGAATCCGATAAGCATTTGAGAACCCGTCGATCTCATCACAGGTTCAGATCTGATTGCTTTGAAAGTTCAAACCGTTGGAAAATGCAATGCCCAACGCGTTTGGAGACAGCTCAAAATGGGAAACGTGGGGGACTCAAATAAAAAAAATGCTGCGTCAAAGCATATGGTGGTAATGATTTGAGACATCATGTGATTTGAGGGTGTGACAACATAATGCTTTTCAAACTGTATACATTGGACTGACTTGGGATAGCTGTCCACGGTTAGGTGGAAGGTCAGGAGTGCAACATGGGTTTGCTCGAAACGCCCCATTCGCTGAACAGAAAACCAGAGACCGCACACATGGGGGGTCACATTGCTGCATTCACTGGCATTGATTCATGACCATGTTTACAGTTGTCCAGACTGATTGATCCTGCACAACTCATCCCCCTCGTGATCGAGAATTAATATGCAGATTTCAATTTTTCTTTTTTAAGAATTAATACCACTAAAAACTTTAAATTGACACGTCTGTGATAAATTCATCTTTTGTTATGTTCCATTAAACTTTATCGTCAAATTGTTAAGTCGGATGACATATAATAGTTCACGAATGTATCAGTTCAGAGTCTACTCTCAATTTATCATAGATATATCAATTTATGGTTTTTCATTATAGTAATTTAATTTAATGGAAAATTCATTACAAATGTACTAGTTTAAAATCGGTATTTTGTCAGAGATATACAGTTTGAAGTTTTTTGTGGGATCAACTCCCTTTCTTTTATCAAAACTTACTCTTTTTTTCTGTTCTAAATCCTCTGCCCTTTTTGTTGTCTCTTGAATTAGGAAGAACGTGGTTTTCCGAATTGAACAGAGAGTTGCAGTCACAAATGATGGGGTTGGTCAGGCTCCATGCTGACCACAGAACTGGGCGTCCCTGTCGAGATGGGGTCATGCTGAGTTTCAGAACTCATTCAAAGGGTTGAAGAATCTGAACTGTTTGTGGGGACTTCCCATCTGACCGTTTGTCTTAGTTAATGGGAACTATAAGATTTACATGTTACTCGACTTTTTTTTTTCTTCAGGAGGGATGATCAGTCGCAGCAAGTGTTTGTCGAGCTGTATCATAGGAATTGCGTACCCACTGCAGAACATCATGTTTGAGCTGCCGTGACAACCTATGGAGTCTCGATCCCAGGGTCATTCAGTAAACTGACAATGGAAGAGTTTCAATAGGATCTTACCATCGTGGAAAAGTTGAAATGATGAAGATGAAATTTGATGACGGGGACATTCGATAATGGGATGAGGAAGGGTCGGGCATCCAGTTTAGGAGAAATTTAGGAGAATTTTTTCCTTTATCCTATCAAATTCTGACCTTTTGGGTCCAAAAACCTGAAATATCAAAGACAACCTATGGATGTATGGCATTTGACGAAACCGAAACACATTCTTTTCCTGTATGCGTCCAAGTGACTAGAATCATTAGATCCCAAAACAAACTCTAATGGACGAAAGTTGCTTGATTTGGCCTTCCTGGTGGAGGATTCCGAAGGAGAACAGAATCACAGATGCCCCTTTTCCCAAAGTTCATGATTTGTCCCCCTGAAAAGTTGAAATGCTAGGAAAGGTACCATGGAGGAAAATGCAGCTTGATACCTGGCCAAGTTTGGACGAATAACCAATGAGCCCGACAAACTGATTCCAACGGTTGGGCGAAGATACAACTTTCCTCGCTTCCTTTCCAAACAAGCATCCCAACCCGAATCAAACTGGAGCGAACTGGTTTAATCCAGTTCCTTTAAATAGACTCAATGCACTCGGACAAGCATTCCTTTCCAGTTCCTTTAAAAGACTCAATGCACTCGGACGAGAACATCCGGTCATGCTCCTTTGGCTATTTTTTGGGGCGTCTGATAGTTCTCAGAATAACATAGAATGTTGTTTACCTGTTGTTTTCAACAGAAACCACAATACTGGCTTCTTCAGACAAAACCCTTCCTCTCTCCTGTTTTGATAGGAGCATTGCTTCCTCTTTGACATTCGATATGTCGATTATTACGTCGCAACTTCTCAATTGGAAGAGAGAACAAGTTGGTTAGGTTTTCCATCACACATATCACGAGATCGTAAAATAAGAGATTGCCGAAAGTCAAAAACTTGATGTACGCCGGCTCTTGAATAGGAAAAAGAGAGCAGTAATTATCCTATTTGGAGAGTAGAGATAATCAATGTAAAAAGACCTCTACTTCTTCATGCATATTCTTTGTAGAAAAGAAAAGATATCATTTTCATATTAATGCTTTCCTTATTATCTTTTTCATCAAAAGTCAATTACAACGATTATTCAATGAAAAATGTAACGATCATTACAAAATTGTAGCTACAATTCTCTTAGATGCGACACAGCACCAAAATTTATAGAGGCCATGGCTTTCGCGATGCTTCAAGACCTCTTGACTACAGCAGTGGCAAAATAGGGATGGTGGCTGAAATCGAAAGAAACCTTGAGAGATGGGTCAAGGCTTCCTAGCTGGCAAAGAACAGTGAGAGCAATGCTGTTATGTTCGGCAACCTGCTCTACTCTCCGCAATTCAGACTGCCTATCGGGGTCGTTGGGAAAACTGTTCTTGACCTCCTTGGCTATTCTCTGAGCATCCTTGAAGTAATTATACATCACAAGAGTCTGGAGTACAGGAAAGTCTAAAGTCAATTGAAGATTGCAATGAGCTTGTAAATAGAATTACTAGTAAAAAGAAACACCCGGAACCTTCATTAAGATTACATTTTGCACTCTCTAACTTCCAGAAATGCTATTTGCACAATGAGATTCTACAAGTATCAATGTGATAGGGCACAAGTACTTAATTAGTAAAAACCTATCGTATCAGTCTTATGATAAAACAGGCATACTCTAGAAGACGATGACAGTTGGCACTGTGACTACCATATAAGTAGAGACACCACTCTCAAAACTTTGTTAATTGCCTACTATTTGGCCATGCAGACCATCTGATAATGGAAGGGACAATTTACTGTTTTTTCTGCTGTTTGCTCCTAGACATATATGTAGCAATACTTACAGAGAAGCGGACATTCTTAGTGGATTCTTCAAATGACTGATATGAGATGTGATCAGGGACACCGGCCTTTTGGAGAAGTTCAAAATGCTGAATAAATCTCTGAGGCAAGGCAAAAAGAATCAACAATGAGTTGAAGTAAAAAATTACACAACACAATTGATGGTTAGTAAGCTCCATGATGGAGATATAACTTCCTTAAATTTTAAGCTTCGTAATCCATCCCTTCCAACTGTTTCTCTTTTTTTACCTTGAAAGTACAACCTTGAGAAATGAATGAAATAGAACATTCAAGAATGGAAGCAAGGCCACATACCTCATGATCTGAATTAAAAGGGCTTGGACTCTGAGAGAGCATCCTTTCATTTCTCAAGGCAGCAAGCATCTGCAGTAACAGAATTAAAGTTTGAAGCTGAATAGTTATTCGAAAGTTGGTTGAGTTGTATCGCAAGCAAATCAATCCAAGCTATTGGACTTCCTCTAGAAACAACTTACCATTGTTAGGCCTTCAGCTAAGCAAATATAAGACTGAAGAAACAAGACTGATGCTGGCATCTGGATATCCCTCGACATATCCTTAGTGGAACCCTTCTTTTTCTTACCCCTTGTTTTAGCTGGCTCTAACAAGGGCAGTACTAAAAAATGTCAGTGCGTAGCTTGCAATATTGTTGGGTTGGCAAATGATATTAGATATCAGAAACAACTTTGCAAGACAATTACTCATGATTTGTTTTGTGGACAGGATTTAGTCAACAATCTAATTATTTTTAGATGCATGAATGTGATAAATTACATTTTAGTAGCTTCTTACCGGTGGCATTGGTAAATGACATCTTGTGATGCATTCTCTCTGCAAGCTTGATCAAGACAACATAGATATACCAGTACACCATGCAATATTCACCGGGAGAATAGAGCTCCAACTCAAACCCCAACATGAGGAAACGAGAAGCTATCCAGAAAGTCTGCTCCTCCACCCACACAAGGATCTGTCTCAATATATCCTGTCGACCACTCTGGACAAGATAGAAGATTAGGTAAGATGCAGAGCTGGTAAGATACCATATCAAATTTCCGTATAAACAGTTCCAGCGAATTGAATAGTTTCAATCCCTTCGCTAAATCTAGCATAGATTTGCTAATCTCATAGTCCAATTCCCAGAAAAAGGGTTACACTATAAAACTTTTACTGGAGATGTATTAGTAAAAACATTTCAATTTGCACTGCCATTAGCAAACCAAGTAATATGCAAAATCTCACAGAGATGCTTGAAGGTTGAAATAGATGTTCCAAATGAAACTCTCATGACGCTCTGGAAGTAGTTCTGACCATTGGTGATATTATCATCACGGGAGATGACTTGGTTGGTATAGCTGAGCTAAAAATCTATCTTCAGCAACAGTTTCAAACAAAAGACTTAGGAAAATTGAAATATTTCCTAGGAATTGAAGTGGCACAATCACAGAAAGGTATTGTTCTGTCACAGCAAAAATATGTCTTGGATTTGCTCACTAAGACAGGTATGTTGGGATCAAAGCCTCTTGATTCACCCATGGAACAAGGGGTTAAACTGGTTGCTGATGGAGGAGAAATTTTTAATAATCCTGAGGGGTTAAACTGGTTGCTGATGGAGGAAAAATTTTTATAATCCCGAGAGATATAGAAGACGGTAGATAAGCTGAATTACCTTACAGTTACCCGACTAGACATTGCTTTTCCTATTAGTGTAGTAAGCCAGTTTTTGTCTTCCCCTCGTACATCTCACTCGGATGCAGTTATTCCGATATTGAGGTATTTGAAGAAAGCTCCGGGGAAAGGAATTGTCTACCAAAATCATGTTCATATCAGGGTTGAAGGATTTTCTGATGCTCATTGAGCTGGGTCTCCAAATGATAGAAGATCAACTACTGATTATTGTACCTTAGTCGGAGGAAATCTAGTATCATGGAAAAGTAAGAAACAAAGTGTTGTTGCCCACTCCAGTGCTGAGTCAGAATATAGAACCATGGCACAAGTGACATGCGAATTAGTGTGGATTCAACAGTTATTGACTGAGTTAGGCTTTAAAGATTTAGTACCCATGACTCTATGATACGATAATAAAGTTGCAGTGCATATAGCTTCCAACCCTATGTTTCATGAGAGAATAAAACACATTGAGGTTGATTGTCATTTTATCTGAGAGAAGTTGTAGAGTGGAGTAATTCTTCCCAGTCATATTCGAACCAGCGAACAACTTGCAGGCATCTTCAATAAATCCTTGGGTAATGGAAGGATAGAACATATTTGTAACAAGCCGGGCATGATTAATATTTATGCTCCAGCTTGAGGGGGAGTGTTAGAAGTAAGAAGGGTAAATGGGTCTTTACCAACTTTTAGGGTTTGTTTTGATGTATATATATTAAACTTTATTGAATAATACGATCTACGTTTCCTCACACCAACAAATGGGAACATTCTTAACCGTTAATTTCTTCCAAGAAAGATGACAGCTCAATTCATGATTGACTTCCTTGGATGTTGCTATGCGGACACTTCAAGGAGATTGGGATTTGGATTTAGACTATTTATGGGGTGATGGCCTTAGACAGATGTTCATTCTCAGACAGAGAAGAAAAGTAATCTATCTTGTCCTGCCTCTACCTTTTCTGGTTACTTTGAGCTAGAGAAATATTATTTTCCTTAGAGAACAAAATTGCTGGTTCATAGCAGCAAATCAGTGCTACACCTTAAATTTCTTGACGCTGTCGCAGATATGAAAGGTCTTTTATAACTAAATTTTGCATTGAATGATCCAAATATGCTCTCATGGTCACGTAGCAGCAGCATACCTGATCAGCTGAAAGACCAGACTCTTCTCCCATCTCTTGTCTAAAAGCAAGCTCCAACTGTTCAAAATGGCGTACACAAAATTAATATGCCAACAATCACACACACACACACACACATATATATATAGAGAGAGAGAGAGAGAGGATCAGTAACTATGGTAAACTTCTGGCATATTTTCTTCAGGAAGACAAATAACCACTTGAGAACTGAAAGCAAAAACCTCGTGACAGATAAGAGGGCTTGTTATATAAGTCTAATGAGAGCTTCCTGCTAATAACTATCCAATCTCATTTCATAAATTGACATTACTTATCACAGGGGATATGACCATATACTTGCAGCAAAAGGCTGAGGTACTTTTGACTTTAGAAATTTGAGCACAGGGAATAAAAAATTTTATTCATAGGGATCAGTAAAGGAGAAAAATGAATTTAACTTGCTAAAGTTGATATATTCATGCGGGAAGGAAAAGGTGTGCCCAAACTTATCTTATACATGTATTATCATTTACCCTTTGGACCTCTCAATTCACCTCCAACCCTTTCCACAGCGCCATCTCCTATTTTTAATTGCTTCCTTCTATTGATAGAATCTTAACCTATTTGATGATAGATCACCCAGATTTCAATTTAAAAACAGCATGTCACAAGAAATCAGTAACAGAACAGGCATTGTGAAGTTTGGATCAGTTCCCCAGTGAAATTGAAGATATCGCCAATTTGCACTATAGTTATTAAGGGATATGGGGCAGGAACCTGTATATGAATAACCCGCCAATCTTGAAGGATTTTTCCAAGCTTCCGCCTTTGCCATGCAGCATTTGTACTAAGAATTTTTAGTAGGTTGATCACTAACTGCATTATAATAATACATTATCAAAGCCAAGCTTTCAATGAATGCCTTTTAAGGACAAATAGAAGAAGACTGAAGAAAGGATCAATCAGCTTCTGAATCAGACATTTTTCCTTTGGGCAAGAATTAGCTTTGGGCTGAGTAACAACCATTAACTGCTGCTCTCTAGGTGGCGCTCATTCATTGTTGCACTCATTGTGCAATGCACTCAACCACTCTATTTCCTTTTCTTTTCCACCATTTTCCCCATTCTGCCCTCACATCTCTCTCTCTCTCTCTAGTGCGCGCGGGCCCACATGAACAAACCAACAAACAGAGTTCTTTGAGACTTTGACCATTCAATGAGTTCCACCACACATCAGTCAGCCATAGCACATCCTCTGCCTTTTGTCACCACGAAGAGAATTGACAGGTGGTTGCATCCAACAATGCCCTACACAGAAGCCACCATAGATCTGAGTTTGAGCTCCATGCATGAGCTAAGCTCAAGCCTAGATCTGGGGTCGACAGTGAGGGCCACGGTGGAAGAAGTGCTGCGACTGCAATATTTTTTTTGGGGGGAGAGAGAGATCGGGGGAAAATTAGGGCTTAGGGTGTTTTTCCACAAAATTATTATGTGGTTGGGTGCGTGAGTATATGATGCAAAACACCAATAAACAGGCTACAACTAGTGAGCAGCAGCCAATTCTTGCCCTTTTCCTTCAGAACTTTGTCTGAGTCATCATGAGTTTCAGTTGATTCCTTGATTAGACTTCTATTTTTGCTCAGTCATTTAGTTGTCACGTGAATTTCTTGCAAATTGCTCTTGCATGCTTTAATAACTCCTATTCCCAATTTGTTAAAAGGAGTAGTTGTTCAATCCTCACCTGTCCTAGTTGTACCAAACATTCTCCATTCTGAATATCATGGTTTCTAAGGATTTCAGGCAAGCCTGCAGCTTTAGTAATCACAGCAAAAATAGGATCCCTCCCATACAGCTTACCATCTTGAATCAGCAGCGTCTGTGAGCAAGTGAAAAGCTCCAATCACTATTTAGTGAAAAGAATAACAGCAGTAACAGCAAATCATTTATTAATAATGGCAAAACCATGTCAGCAAACATCTGAAGTGCCAGTTGTTAAGGATAATATAAAGGTAAAGAAATACTTAAGTTGTTAGATTCTCAACTGGTTAATGCTTCAGACATCTCATCACATTCTTTCGACTCCATCAATCCTCCCTCACTTCTCCAATAAGGCAGAGAAACAGCCTTCAAAATATAGACATCTATTCATGGTTGCCACTCAGAACTATGTATTTCACTCTGAACTAAGATGCTAAGGAGGCATGCCTCATAAAAAATCAGTGGTATATCTAATAACACTAGATCCTTTTATCATGTCACCTGATAAATTTTTAAATCTTTCTCCCACTTCAGATTCCTAAAATTATTCATTCAACCGGAAATTAGCATGAGAAATCATCAAAAATGACATCTCACTACATAATAAATATCTTTTTATTTTTGAAGTATGAAAAGTAAGGACTCTTCTTGGCTTTTTGTTAGCAAGAAAGCTACCATGCATCAGGTAAAATCTATAAAACATTTTATAGTGGTTAATGTTCTGCCAAGAAATGTTTTACCGATATAAACTTTTCCCATGAAAAGAAACAAAGCCTTAACATTGTTTGAAGATAAGTTTACTCTGCATAACTACACCATACTAAAGAAATGACATGCATAGCTCAACCTCTAATGGCCCTTCTCCATCTTTTCCCCTTAAAGCTATAGATAATGCTGCATCTTCCTATATAGGTCTCGTTCCTACCAGCCAACTAAGTCATGTGGGCATTTGCCTAGTCATAGCAACAGCTTTCTTTCTCCCAAAGAAATCTTCATTATGGAAAAGGAGTTGTGAAGCATAAAGGAATCATAAGCAGAAACACTTCAAAGGCATTTAACATCACAACCAATCTATTAGTCCAGATTCCTCTCAAATTATACCTTGGATAAAACAATTATAAGGAGTGAATATGATAGAAAGAGCCTAATTGCCTGTGCAGAGACAATGAATGTCTTTTCTTTTATCTACATGCACATGTGTGCTCCATACAGAGAGAGAGAGAGAGAGAGAGAGAGAGAGAGAGAGATTTAAATAAAAAAAGAAAGGTCAACCTGGAGATGTGCTCTTGAAACCAAGTCAGGATGAGACTTTTGAAACTGAACCATGAACTGCAGGATACCTTCCAGGGAAGCATCCAATGAGAAGGAGCATATAATGTCTAGATCGTGAAGAAGTTTGACAAAATAGTCAACAGCCTAGCAACAACAAAAAGAAAATTGTTAATATAATAATTTCTTGATGTGTTAATCTAAAATCCTTCAAATCCTCACCTCACTCCAGCTCAGGATTTTAATAGAACGTGGTGGAGTGGGGGCAGATAACCGAGTATTTATACTAGCATCGAATCCCACTGGCTGACGACCTGAAGCCGTTGTTTTATCTTCCCCACTATTATGAGTTCCATAATCGTTGGACCGCAGGACTTCTGTAGACTTCCGGATGATTTCTAGTTCTGATAAGCAAGAGCTAATATGTTTTCGTGCCAACTGCAGACCCCTTCCTTGAGGTCGCTTTAGACACATAAGGACATGGTAGAAGTGCTGTGAAGCAGAAAAATGTGAGAATTTAAGTAGTAATAGTTTAACTGAACAAATAATTTCAAAACAAATGAGAAAAATTAGTGGATCATCTCCATATGAAAAATCAGAGGTACAGGCATGCATCTTATCCGTGATTAGCACTTATAAGCCTCTGAATTGTCATAATAAGAGAGTGATGCTATATTAATTTTGCAGAAATGAAAAGAACATATGGAAAACTATAGACACTAAACAATCATACAGATCACTCATCATAGTAAGGAATCTGAGAGTGATAAATCTGTATGCTCAAATAACCCCAAATGGCCATAGCATTAGTCTGAAAAACACAGGGCAAGACCTTACGAAAGCGCAAGCGGCAGAGTATGGCTTTGCAATAGCCTTCTTCCAGTGCAGGATTATTTTGTAATGGCTCCAGATCTGCATAAGACCCAAGGAATATAGCCAAGTAAAAAGCTGCTTTCCCCTTGATTCAATTATAAGATAAGCTTCATACCTTCAACCTATACTAAGTCTTTCATAATGGGAAATATCCACCTATTACATTACATTGAAGTTATACTGAATTGCCGGTACGATTGTTGACTTCAGGCTTATCTGCAGAGTCTCTATAAAATGTCTACTAACACCACAAGCTACTGACTCTACAACTAAAGCGGCTACTTTGAAGTTTGCAAATATGAAAATTTAGCACGTGTATAGATAAGTATCAGGAGAGCACCCAACTTACTGACCTTCAATCACTTTCCTTCCCGATGATGGAGCTTTACAAGCGCGCAATTGGCGAGCTATTGTTTCTTCAACAGCATTTAACATAGATAAGCACTTTTCGTCTTCACCAATCAGAGGTAAGCCATATGACATAGTGAAAAGGTCCTCTTCCTACCACAAGAAAACAAAATACTTAGGTTGGAACCAAATTTTGACTAGCCACGAAAGCATAATATCAAATTTTCAATGATAAATGAAATGTAATATCAAGCACCAAGGTATAATTTGACATGAGTGGATGCTCCAGGAGATGCTCAATTTTAAAAATGTTACATATTTCTTTTGGCTAATACGTATAAATTGTAAAACTGACAACAATAAACTAACACTGCATTTGTACGATTTTCATTAAGACAAATGTATATTTTTCAATAAGGTTATGAGATAAAGAATTAAGTATATTCTCAGTGCCAGTTTAGTTTTATTAACTATCATAAATCGAAGTACATCTCGAGTAATTACCACATGTATCAATGGATCAGTACATGAGTGTTACTGTTTGTGCAGAAATAAGCCTTAACTTCGGATTTGTTTGTCTACTCAATGTAAAAAACATTGGGAACAGAAAGTTCAATTTTACCCACTTTACTTGTATATTAGATTAGATATAATAAAGAAAAAGTGACTTCTGCAAACAAGGAATTCAATATGTCGTGCAAAGACAAGTATGATGGCCATACCCATGCAAAACTATGCTAAGCAAAAACTTCTAGTTTGGAAAGGACGCCTTGAGGTTTCACCCTAGAACAAATATGAATCAGTTCACGGGGAGAAAAGTTCAATGAAGGTAACAACAAACTGTTTGTTCAGGTGCAGAAGAAGGGTGGTCAAAGGTAGGTAAATAAGGGTGGGACAAAAGTAGGTAGGCCTCCCTGCATTTCAGAGAGGCTTTTCAAGTGACTTGCATGTTACCGCCAGTCATAATAATTCCACCAGGCTCACTCTCTAAAATTAGATCTACAAGTATAAGAAAAGAGATACAGTCGAGCAATACTTATTTTTAGGTAAACAGAGGGACAAGGAGCTGCTTAAATACTTTACTTCATGTGTTCGTGCATCTGAGACAACCGATACAACGGCCTTGCATGTTGCACGTATAATTCTACAGTAACAATGCAATAACGCATGCGATGATGTCCTTTCAGGCCTCAGAAGATAGATGCAAGAGAAGACTGTTTGTGCTAGTGAATGTCCCTTATGCCATGTGCCCTGCCATAGAAGATAACAGTGTAAGACCATAAGAAATATTGGACTGCGCATAATACCTTTTTAATGCACAAATATAAACATCAAACATGATGGCAGAGGAACAGGAAGTGCAACATCATCATACAGGTCCCTGAAAAACCACAAATGTGCTCCAAAAAAAAAAAAAAAAAAATCTGAATATGGGAAAATTCAGCGTGACTTAAGAGTTAACATGCAATTATATTAACAGCAGATGCTGGTCCATCTTTGAATACCTTGGAGATTGGAGAGAGATTATCAAGCAAATCTAAAGATCATCTATATCAAGGTATCTTATGATGTTAGGTAATTGTTCCTTAGATCAAGATGTTTAGTCCAAATTGAGGAAGACAAGCACCTATGCTCAGAATATAGAAAGCCATGAAAGAAGAATAGAAAGAGACAATAGTGTCCTAGAGATGACACAGAGCTGAAGACCAGAATGTTATGGCACTACGAGTACAAGATGATCTCATGACCTTTTCTATAAGAGAGCAACATTAGCTAGTACAAATTTTCTTTTTCAAAGATAATTAAGACTTCATTAAGCAGGGACCAAGGGGGTACCACCCCTCTACAAGACTGCTTCTGGTAGAAGCCACCCATATACAAAAGTATGCACGACAGACTGTTTCTAACATTTCTGACAAAGTAGATGTATGAAATGGAAGTTTCCTGCTATACCAACATTGAGGAGTATACAATTAATTATCCCCAAATGAATCCCAAGAAGATTCAACTCCTATGAAATGCCCTTGTGTTCCTTTCTCTCTCTCTCTCTCTCTCTCTCTATGAGCCAAAAAATCGATGTTGAACGGTACTCCGATGAAGAGAAGGCTCAAGAAAATAACAAAATCGCTATGCAGGAGAACATGTAATTTTGTCATGAGACCTCACGTCAATTTTTTTTTGTTTTTTTCAATGGCGTGGGAACATGTTATTAAGGTTAATAAAATGTTTAAAGCTTCAACCATAATGCAACTAAAGAAGACTGTTTTGGCAGGTTATTCTGCAATCACCTCGCATGCTAAAAGATGATCCATGATATCGATTGTGCACTGGACATCCACAGTTTTATCAAAGCTGATAGGGACGGGAGCGGCACCATTTTCTATGGCTTCATCAACTGAGTAGTATCTGCACACCATACCTGAATCCATTTTTGGGTCCATTATCTGCTTACATAACAAAATTAATTAATATGCTAGCATTATAATGAAACAAACCCTGACGGTGCCAAAATGAAGATCCATTCCAAGTGAACTCATTCGAACAATCAAATCCAATGACCACATAATAGACAATAAAAAGTAATCAATACCTCCAATGCTGACATAGCTGCAAAAAGATTAAAGTTATCACCATGAATGAGTTCCCCCTCTTGAAGATCTGCAGCCCATTCAAATAGATTTAGAAATGTAAAAAAAAAAACTGATGATGGACATGAATGAAATCTAAGATTCCATTTTCTAAATTCAACACAGAATGGGTTAGTATTCAACCATAATCAGTTGCTTCATAAATTTAGTATCACAGAATCTCAATTCCGCAACAAAGGAAATGAAAAAGACACCAACCAAAGAAAACAGTAGAAATTCTTTCTCAGTTTAATATTCTCTGCCAAAAGCAATGGAAGCAAAACCTGCCTATGGTATCCTGTTTAAAATGTAAATTTTCCCAGCATTAAAGCTGTCTTATCCACCAGCCCACTTCTTGTTCTAACAAGTATGTTTATCTGCCTTTATGAAGACTAAGCAAGTTGTTTGCCTTCTGTTTTAAAAAAAAAATTATTGAATTATACCATAAGGCACCAAGTGGCTGCCAAGCCACCCCCCTCACAGATTATTTGAAGATATTCTAATATGCAAAGCATGCATCCTTAAAATGCAGCCGGTTATCCAAGTGAAATGAACTTGTAGCCATCTACTGTTTACAAAAGAGACACCTACACACTCCTTTCCTTCCACACTAACTGAAAAATCATAAGAAAAAATATCAAAATGCATGCCTTCAACTAA
Organism: Eucalyptus cladocalyx; assembly: GCA_017140615.1. Taxonomy (NCBI): domain Eukaryota; kingdom Viridiplantae; phylum Streptophyta; class Magnoliopsida; order Myrtales; family Myrtaceae; genus Eucalyptus; species Eucalyptus cladocalyx. The sequence goes on from CM029518.1 coordinate 13,109,902, forward strand.
AATCTCTTCTCTGGTGGAGGAAGATAAGAGATTCCCTCCCATGCAACTTAAGACCCCCACTGAATTAGTTCTCGTGCAACTACAAACAACACTCAGTAAAAGGCCACAGAAAAATTCAATAGTCACCCTCATCAAACATATCCTAGGGTAAAGAATCCATTCTCCATTCGCTGCAGAGAGGCACAATTAAGCTAAAAGCTCAACCCCACAGCCTCTTAACAATGGAAAACAAGCATACATCGACAACTTCTTGATCTTCTCTTCCCCCACCAAGTCAACCAAACCAAAACTCCATATTTTAGAGTGCAACTTTCCATTGATGCTTACTTAACAGACTGACCGACCTAACCCTGCAAACTAAAATATCAATGACCAATACTTCGATGATGCTCACACCACAGTAACTCAATCTAAGACCGAAAAATGAAACCACGAGCCCTTTTTCTCCTATAACCTGCTATCCAATAACCATGTCGGCAAAGCATCGAGCACCGACGTCCCCAGTTGCACAAGATTGAATCACAAAGCGTGCACCGAGAGATAACACTCTGGAGTTGACTCAAATTGACCCTCTTCCTTCCAACTCCAAACTCACCAAACGGCACCAACGTCACTAATAACTAGACCCAACATCCAAAAAAGCCACCTTTCCACATCATCCCCACTTCCCAGATGGCATTGTTTCCGTAAGCATCGCAAGCAAAGCATTAGGGCAAAGGGGGGATGGAAACGCGACGACGACGGACTAACCTGCGCAGGCGGCTTCGAGGAGGGGCGACACGTCGGCCCAGACGGAGCCGTCGCCGGAGGGGATGGAGGCGGGCCTCGGGTGGCCGTCGTGGCGGCCCATGGCGGCCGCGGCCGCCGCCTCCGCGCGTCTCTCGTCCATGGCACGGCCTTTACTACTGCCGCGCCGGAATCGATTCCGCCGCCCCGGTCGTCGGCGGCGGTCGGTCGCGTCGATCGGGAGCCGGGAAGATTGGCGAAGCTGAAGAGATCTTTCGGCTTCGTCGCCGGTTCCGATCACCAATGCGCCGCCATGGAAAGGAGGGGGGGAGTGCTTTGGGGAACGGGTCGGCGGGGTGGTCTTTTTTAACGTTAAGAAGCGAGTTCAGTTTCTAGACCGTGGCAACTTGCAACTATGGCAAGGAAATGGAACTCTAGTATGTGCAAATGTCATAGGGTTCCCTGGGGGAAAGAATCCAGTGTAGATTCTTCTTTATCTCTCTCAAAAAAAAAAAAAAATTTCTTTCCTACTTTTTGGACAATTGAGTGGGAGGGGAGTGGAGCCAATTCGACTCGAGAACCGAACCGGTTATGTTTGGTGTAAAATCGAAGTCGGGGAAAAGGGGTTAGGATTCTCGATTTCATAATGATGATGGGTTTCAATCATTGAAAACTTGGAAAATCC